>CM059501.1:9195000-10445000 GCA_030378355.1 Eleusine indica
AATAAATTTAGTTTGCACTGAAGCTATAACAGTCATAGTTGCAATACAATCTTAATAATTTTAGACAGCAGTATTAAACCCACTCAGCATCTTAACGGCTTCTGGCACTGTTCCGTAGCAGTGATCAAGTGGTACTCGTTACTGTGAGGGGCAGCGACTCGAATCAATTTACATCCTGCAGGAGAAACCTGCTTGCACGACCCATACGCGCTTTCTGGAAGCCGCATGGAGCAACCTTTCGCTCACGGTACCGCAGGGTCTTCCGGGTCCAGACTCCCCCGAGAAGGGTCCCCCATCGCGATGCGCCTCATGCCGCCATCCGTGGGTGGATTGTTCCCTCCTCTCAGCCCCAGTTCCACCAAAGAAGGGAGAAGGCTATCTTCAGACCCAGCGGTAGTCGTAGCTACGTTGGTTTACTGGGCCCATATCTCCAGCATGCAAACAGTACGTTCAAACTTGATCCCGTGGGCCGGACACGAGGCGTAGCCTTAGGGGGGGGACTCGGACGGGGCTACCTCCTTGAAGACAAGCTGTCCTTCCCTTTCCACCTAATTGCCCGTCCGGTCTTCATTGTGATTCCATCCACCCTTTCATTCATTCCAACCCATTCCCTTGTGATAATAATAATTCCTACCTACGAGTGGTCTCCATACCACTCGATAAACAGTCGTCTTACTTTAAGCAGAGCGACTATCGTCCTGAGGCTAATAATCGGGCAGAGACCTACTGCACACTAGGGTTGCAATCAACTCCTATCACTTAATGCACAGACAAACTTACATCCATAGCTAGTGATAGAATAAAAATTTAAAACGGGGTTATGCACCGGGGCTTGCCTTGGTTCTGCTCTTGGTCGGCTACGGCACCTTCCGCTCCTTCGGGATCCTGCTCCGGTCCTGCCTCCATGTGGTTCACGGCGTGATCTATATGATGCAAGAGGGAAAGCCGTGAGGGAAGATTCATGGCACTTCCTCAATAAATACGTTAATGCACACTGTTATTAGTGGAATTTAAACGGTGTGCCGAGACGTTCGAGAGCATCACTCAAGGAGTGGGGCACAGGACGAGGGTACTTCGTGTATTTCCTTCATGGACTCTAGTACTTGACCGCGACGACGTCGCATCCAAGTACGGTGTGTCGGTGGGTGCCGGGGCAGAACTGTGCAAGTGCCGCCCAGGGTTCGCAGGTGCTCACTAAATAGCACTAGTGTGAGCAAACCTTCGCAAAGTACAAATACCCGCGAACTGCCTGAAAACGGAACCTTTTAGCGAACGGGTAAAAATTGCACTCGGGCAATTATTAGGTCGACAGGGTTCTGGTCTACGAAAGGGCAGGGGTGATTAATTATAATTAGGTTACACCAGGAGAGAATTAATTGCTAAGTTTTCCCTACCAAATATTAAGCCAAAAATTAATTATTAATTATCATAAGGAAAAAGGCATTAAACTAATTTCAGCTAATAAACATAGAATTTCAATATGAAATTTTTCCAGGAAGACTAAAACTGGAAATCCTACCTGGAGGTCAATTTTTCATATTTTATCTGCTTTCTGTAATTAATTAAAATTCTATTAGTGCTTCTCCTATTTATTTTAACCCTGAAATAAAAATTACTAAACATGGGGCATTAGTATTTTTCTACAGCAGTGCAAGTTCACACCAGTCTAACAAAATTTATTTTGCTACAAAATTCCTATTATTCAATTTACTATGCAATTTACCAGTTTAACCTATTTCTGAAAATGATTTAAATAAGAAAAACCGATTTTTACTCTGCGGGCCGCAAACAGGCAGCCCACTGGGCTGGGACTCGCGCGCGGCCCAGCGCGAGCGCGAGCGCGAGGGCGCTCGGCCGAGCGCGGCCCAGTGCGAGGCCAGGTCCACTGGCCTTCGCGGCCCATCGGCCAGCAGAGCCGAGTGCGCGCGCGCGCGCGTGCGCTCGCCGGAGCACGGCGGCGCCGGCCGGGGGGGGGGGGGGGGGGGGGGGTCGCCGCGGCTCGCTGCGGTCACTGGCTCGGGCCGGTCCTTAAAGGAGAAATGATCTACTCAACCCCGCGCACTCATCTAGGCTATCGGACACCGCCGGCGATGGTCGGACGCAGCCCAGCGACGGTGGCGGAAACAGGGCAGAGGTCGTCGACGGCTAGCACGGCAGGGGAAGGGCGGTAGGGCTCGGAATCCGGTCGGAGAGCTTTGCTGGAGCACGGAGAGAGAGGTCACCGACCTTCTCCGGCAAGAGGGAGGCCGGGGGTGTGGTCTCACCGGCGAGGTGGGGATTGCGGTGGTCGGCGGCGGCCTCGAGCGACGAACTAAGGGAAAACGTGGTCGGATTTGCCCATCCCGAGCTCAAATGCGTGCGCGAACAAGATGGGAAGCTCCTCGAGCAATGAATCGGTCAGGGGCTCACCGTGGGTGCCGGGCGACGTGGTGGGACGGCGGTCGGAGACGGGGAGGACGAGGTCGATTCACGGCGGCTCGTTGCGAAAAGGGAAAGATGGCTTCACGGGGAGCTTGAAGACGCCGAGGCGAGGCTGTGGACGTCGACGAGCTCCCGGAAGCGGTGACGAGGCGGCGGTGGCGCGGAGCAGCAGCGACGGCGGACGCGGAGGCGAAGGCGGAGAGAGAGTGCGAGAGCGAGAGGGAGTGAATGCGGCTCGGACAACGCGGTGGTCGGCAAAAGGTATGTCCGAACGCGCGCGTGGGCCCGTCGATCCGCGGCAACGGCCGTTGGCCGTACGCCGGCGACCACGCGGCGCGTGACGGGCGGGGCAGCACGGTCTCGGCCGAGTTGTGTTTTCTCCGAGTCGCTGACAGGTGGGTCCCGCGGGCAGTTTTCTTTTTCTTTTCTTTTTCCACTCCATTCAGCCGACTGCCTTTGCAAAAATTGTTGGAATTAATCCAGAGCTGATAAAATCAGACCAAAATTATGGTACGCTCCCCATAATGTGCTGGTTTTTATAAAAATACTAGCTACCAACAGTCCCTACAGAAATTTCCTCAGAAATTTTATGAACAGAGCTGGTTTTTGACCACTCTAACAATTATTTGAGGCCTTTACCGATGGACTAAAATTCTGATAAAATTTCCAAAATTCTAATTGACCCAGACCATCAACATATAATTTTTGCAAAGGTGAGCCTTATTGAAAATTTGGGACTTGCAGTTCAAAGGTCATTCAAATGGGTTTTGAATTAAATTGAATTTGAATTTTTTTTTTTTGAATTTAAACCAATGCTTGGTGTCAAGGTTTTAACTGCCTAGGTGACACCCTTGGGACCCTAATGACAGTAGGGGTGTCACAATCAAGGACATTAACCATGAGTTTTGGGAGATCTAGTTTCCCACAATCGAGTTTTTCAAACGTCAGCGGATCAAATCAGTGGTCCAAGTGTACTGGTGACAAGTCATTTTATTCTCTCGCAGCTCGAGAGTGTCGAGTATATAGAATTAAAATGTCTTGGCCACCTACGGCAAAAATTGCTATTTTTTTTTGTCTTCATGATATCTCATGATATTAAAATCTCCCCCTATGATTATTAGGTGAGTTTTCGTATTACAAATATGCGCTAACTCAAGAGGATTTATACTCATCCTGAGCAGGCCCCTGCCCGTCATAGAGAGCCCATGTGAAATCATCTTATGATTCTGAGAAGGAATTATTAGTAAAACGTCCCCTTTTTCGATGGCTACAACTTCTTACACCAAAAATCATGCCACCTGATCGACCTCTGGGAGGCATAGTATGCAAGAGATAATCAGAAGAGAAATGATTGCCGCTTAATTGAATGAGAGGAAAAAAGTCCGGGCATTGCTCTTTGACTAAGGAATTTATTTTATTGTGTTTTCCCATGTCCCTGAGACCTCTGATATTCCGAAAAATAACTCCTTTCATTTTATAACAATTTTGGAGGGAGTTTGTGGCTCTTTGGATAGATGAGAAATCTTCCTTTTGCCGTGAAGTCTTTTAGTATCCTTTGTGCTTTGGACAACGTTTTGATGGTAGAGAATGACATCAGATGAGTCCTCCTCAAGGTCATCATTCAACTCACGGCAAGCATGATTAAGAGAATAAAAGAACTTGTCAGTATCGGGCTGCGAGAGAATAAAATGATAATATATCTACTTCAACATTCTTGAGATGATCTTCCTCTCATTTCTTCCCAGAAAGACCCCAATATTGCTAACATGGGCTCTAAGTTGTTGAGACGGTGTAGAACTAAAGGATGTACCTTCTTCCAAATTTTGCTTTACCTCAAGTTTTTGTGCTTTGGTTATCATACCCTCATCTCCTTTCTTTCGTAGGTCATGTCGTTGAACCACAACTGATCCAGGTACCGCGTAGAAGCTTTCTATCTTGTTCAGTGCAGCCACCACTTGGGATAGGACCCCTCCTTTCCTATGAGAAAGGTCCAAGAGAGATATACCATAACCTTGTTTGTAGAATTTGCACGAACGCCATTCTTCTTGCAAACAACCTGCAACACACGACGTGGTAAGGAGTGGAAATAAAAATGAATGTCCGCACCATGATCCAGCTTTGTGATGTCTTTCCACCCATTAGCCTAAACTCTCGAGACAGAAAGCATTAGCATGTTCGATGGATAGCCGAGTGGAGAAGACTGAAGAGAGCATGCGTGTGGTGGCAGTCAGCCACGCAGGTTAGCAGTCACGCCCAAGAGCCCATCCAGCAGCCCTCCAAGGTCTTTAGAAGGCAATAACTATTCATGGAATCAGATGAGCAATACTTAGAAGGTTATCACCCATATTAGGAGCTGTGTCTCCTTCCCATTCTGCGTGCTGTATGCCGCATGTAACATGCCATGTATTCCTTGCTCTATAAATATGAGGCGTCCTGCAACATCGAAGGCAGGCAGCGCCATTGACTCCAACATGGTAACAGAGCCATAGTATCCACAAAAATGTCGGGCACCACTTCTTCTTCTTCCTCCGCCTCCTCTCCTTCCACTATCTCTTCCGCCATGGCCAGCTCTACATCATCTACCTTTGCCCCAATCCTGATCCACCATGCTGTCACCGTTCGGCTCAACAAGTCCAACTACATGTTGTGGCGTGCACAGCTTCTTCCCTACCTCCGGAGCACCAAGTTGCTCGGCTACATTGATGGATCTATTCCGGTGCCCTCCAGACTCGTCGCCTCATCCACTGCTGAAGGTACCGAGCAAATCCCTAACCCAGCCTATGACCGGTGGTATGATCAGGACCAGCAGCTTCTGAGCGGTCTCCTCTCTTCCATGACTGAAGATCTGCTCCTTGATGTGATGTCGGCCAAAACCGCCAAAGAAGCCTGGGATATCCTACAGAACATGTTCTCCTCTGCTGTGCGTGCTCGGGCAGTTCAGATCCGTGTCGACCTCACCACCCTGAAGAAGCGTGATATGTATGCGGATGAATACTTTCGCAAAATCCAGGGGCTCGCTTTTGATCTTGCTGCCGCTGATGCCCCTCTCCGCCCAGACAAGATCATCGCCTATCTCCTGGCGGGACTTGGATCGGACTACGACGTGTTCGTAACCTCTATGATGACCAAGATGGAGCCGCTCACCCTCGACGACGTCTATGCGTACCTTCTCGCATACGAATCTCGCCAGACACAGAACCAGGCTGAGACTTGTCTCAATGTGGGCGCGGCGGCCAATTTTGCTGGGCGTGGGGGCGACATGCCGCGCGGTCGAGGTCGTGGTGCGCCGCCTGGGTGTGGCCATGGTCGTGGGTCTGCATCATTCCTGGGCCGCGGTCACGGGTCTGCTCCAGGCTATGATCGGCCGAAGCACCCACCCTGCCAGATTTGTGGCCGTACCAATCATATGGCGCTCAAATGCTGGCACCGCATGGATGAGTCCTACCAGGAGGAGCCACCCTTCACCGCCGCTGCTACGACCACACACTACTACAAGGTGGATCCCAACTGGTATACGGACACTAGGGCTACAGATCACATCACAAGTGATCTCGATCGCCTGGCCCTCCGCGAGCAGTACCACGGTGGTGAGACTGTCCAAGTTGGCAATGGGGCAGTTTTGCAAATTCTGCATATTGGTTCTTGTTCAATTAATACTGCTACTAGATCTCTCACCTTAGACAATGTTCTTCATGTCCCTGAAATTGCCAAGAATCTTTTATCAGTTCATAAATTAGCTCGTGACAATCATGTCTTTTTTGAATTTTTATCCATATCATTTTTTTCATAAAAGATATAGCAACGAGGCAAGTTCTTCTGGAAGGCAAAAGTGAGGCCGGTCTTTACCCCATCAAGCTCTCTGACATTGAGTCCTTCAAGCAAGCCCTTCTCCATGTCAAGGTGTCCCCCGATCAGTGGCATGCTCGCTTCGGCCACCCCTCCACCCAAGTTGTTAGGTCGATCTTGAGACTGAATAATCTTCCATGTTCCAAGGAGTCGAGTCCCACCATATGTAATACCTGACAATTAGGCAAGAGTTATCAACTTCCATTTAATAATGCAATTCATCGTTCTACATCCCCTCTGGAACTGATTTTTTTCGGATGTTTGGGGTCCGGCCCCCACATCATTGATGAATACAGTAAATTCACTTGGGTGTCATGGACCCGCCTTACCACGGAGACGGCTCCGTTCCAGAATCTCCCTCGGGTGGCGACACGCGCTGTGGCGCCCAATAGTACAACACATGACAGAGAAATATAATTGCAACAAGAGCATAGGCGGGAAACAGAGTTTTATATAAATCCGAAGTTATATTACAAACCAGAGTTTTGACAGAAGTAAATTGCGGAAGCGACTTGTTCAACAATAGTTCACCAGTCCGACGAAATAGCTAAGATATATTAGCCCTCTCAAGGCGACACATAGGGAACATCCCGGCCATAATAGGTACTTTGCCCAAGCACCGTACCGGCAAGCAAGGAACTACTCCTCGTCTTCATTCGTGCATAGCTCCCGTTCGATGTTCCAGCAATCGGGGCGTTGGCCCTCCTAATAGAATCTCCCACCGCAGTGGCAATCTCAGTCCTGGTCATCTGAAAACCACATAGAGCTACGCCTTGAGTAACTAGTTTACTCAACAAGACTGACCCGTCAAAATGGCTATCTACAGCCGACGTCTAGACATGCAAAGGCTAGGGATAGGGTTTAAATTGTCAGAAAGCTAGCCTAGGAGTGGATCCTTGTTTTTCAAGTTTTAGCATCAAGTTAAGTTGTCGTGCGGAATAACAAAATTTAGTTTGCACTAAAGCTATAACAATCATGGTTGCAATACAATCTTACTAATTCCAAACAATAGTATTAAACCTACTCATCATCTTAATGGCTTCCGACACTGTTCCAGAGCAGCGATCAAGTGGTACTCGTTACTGTGAGGGGCAGCGACTCGAATCGATTTACATCCTGCACGAGAAACCTGCTTGCACGACCCATACACGCTTTCAGGAAGCCGCATGGAGCAACCTTTCGCTCACGGTACCGTAGGGTCTTTCGGGTCCAGACTCCCCCGAGAAGGGTCCCCATCGTGATGTGCCTCGTGCCGCCATCCGTGGGTGGATTGCTCCCTCCTCTCAGCCCCAGTTCCACCAAAGAAGGGAGAAGGCTATCTTCAGACCAAGCGGTAGTCGTAGCTACGTTGGTTTACTGGGCCCATATCTCCAGCATGCAAACAGTACGTTCAAACTTGATCCCATGGACCGGACACGAGGCGTAGCCTTAGGTGACTCGGACGGGGCTACCTCCTTGAAGACAAGCTGTCCTTCCCTTTCCACCTAGTTGCCTGTCCGGTCTTCATTGTGATTCCATCCACCCTTTCCTTCATCCGATATCATTCCCCAGTGATAATATTTCCTATCTACGAGTGGTCTCCATACCACTCGATGAGTAGCCGCCCTAAGTTAAGCAGAGCGACTACCGTCCTGAGGCTAATAATCGGGAAACAGGGACCTATTGCACGCTAGGGTTTCAATCAACTCCTATCACTTAATGCACAGACAAGCTTACATCCCTAGCTAGTGATAAAATAAAAATTTAAAAGGGGATAATGCACCGGGGCTTGCCTTGGTTCTACTCTTGCTCAGCTACGGCACCTCCGGCTCCTTTGGGTTCCCGCTCTGGTCCAGTCTCCTCGTGGTCCGCTGCGTGACCTATATGATGCAAGATGCTGCTTATGAGAGAAGATTCATGGCACTTCCTCAATAAATATGCTAATGTACACTGCTACTCGTGGAAGTAAGCGGGGTGTGATGATGAGTTCAGTAATATAACGTATTGAGTGGGGCAGAGGGTGAGGGCGTTTCATGTATTTCCTTC
The DNA here is from genome assembly GCA_030378355.1 of Eleusine indica. NCBI lineage: Eukaryota > Viridiplantae > Streptophyta > Magnoliopsida > Poales > Poaceae > Eleusine > Eleusine indica. The sequence continues at coordinate 9,203,293 of CM059501.1, forward strand.
ATAGACTCCAGTACTTAATCGCGACGATGTCGCACCAAAGTACGGTGTGTTTGTGTGTGCCGGGGTGAAGCTACGTAAGTGATGTCCATGACCAGTAGATGCTAATTAATTAGCGTTTTAGTGTGTCGAGCATAACCCTCGCAAGGTACTAAGTTCTCGTGAAACAGCCCTAAAGCGGAACCATTTTTATTAACGGGTAACATTGCACTCGGGACATAATTGACAGGGTTCTGATCATCAAATAAGTAGGGGTGATTTAATATAGTTAGATTATAGTAGGAGGAATTTACTGGCCAAGTTTCACTCTCATGCACCAAGCCAATAATTTCTATTAATATTATAAGAGAAAAAAGGCATTAAATTAATTTCAGCTAATATACAGAGACTTACCCTATGACATTTTCCAGGGAGACTAGAAACTGAAAACCTTACTTGGTGACCAAATTTCAAGATTTTATCAGCTCTCTATAATTAATTATAAATTTATGAGGGTTTTATCATATAATTAAATCCTAAAAGTAAAACTAACATGCACTGTGATTTAGCATTTTTTCATATTAGTACTAGTCCAGACAAGGCTAACAAAATTTACCTTGCCTCCAAATTCCTATCAATCATTTTACTATGCATTTTACAAGTTTATCACTTTTCTGGAAATGATTAAATTAAGAAAATCAAATTTTTATTACGCGGGCCGCAATCCCGGCAGCCCAATGGCTGAATCCCCCGCGAGGAAGGCGCTCCTAGGCCAGATCCGGCCCAGGTGGGCATGGCCCAGCACCCGGCTGGCCCACTGGCCAGCTCGCCCGAGTCAACCGCGCGCGCGCGCCCTCGTCGGAGCACGACGGCGCTGGCCGGGGGCTCGCCGCAGCCCATTGCAGCCCTGGCTCGAGCTGGAGTTGGAGGGGAAAACGCCCTACTCTTCGTCGCGCACCAGCCCAGGCGGTTGGGGACCGCCGGCGATGGCCGGGTATGGCCCCGTGACGGTGGCGGAAACAGGGGCAGGGTTCCACGCCGGTTAGCATGAAAAGGGGAGGGCGGAAAGGCTCGGGATCTCGCCTGAGAGCTTCACCAGAGCACGGAGAAGGCTGTCACCGAGTCTTCCTTGCGAGAGGGAGGCCGGAGATGCGGACTCACCGGCGGGGTGGTGGCTGCGGTGGTCGACGGCGGCCTCGAGCTAGGAATCTAGGGGAAACGGTGGGAGGATTTGCCCAAGCATGGTTCAAACACATGCGCGAATAAGAGGGAGAGCTCCTCATGCGAGGAATCAGGAGTTGGCTTACCTCGGGGTGAACGCGACGCGGAGAAGTGGCTCGGGGTCGATTACCGGTGCCGGGGAAGAACCATGCCAATCTCCCAATGCCAGCCTAGCGAAGCGGAGGGGACGGGTGCAGGGCTTTCGGGAGGTCCCGGCGTTGCTCCCAGAGGCCTGGCTTGGGCTCTGGGGGACGGTGACGGCCAGGTGACACGGGGGAGGGGCAACGGTGGAAGCAGAGGCGAGCAGCAGAGACAGAGAGCGAAGGGGTGGGTGGGGAACGTTCGGACAGGACGACAGGCGACAAAGGGGATGTCCGAGCGTGCGCGTGGGGCCTTCGATCCGCGGCAACGGCCGCTGCCCGTACGCTGACGTCCATGCGGCGGCGTCGAGTCGGGCGGAGCGGGCGGTAGCCGGGTGTGCTTCTTTTGAGTCGCTGACAGGCGGGTCCCACGGGGAGTTTTCTTTTTCCAATCCTAACAGCCGACTGCATTTGATATTTTTGATTGAATTAATCTAAAGTTGCTAAAATCAGACCAAAAATAAGGCAGGCTTCCCATAATGTTCTGTTTTTTATAAAAATACTAACTACCATCAGTTCCCATTAAAATTTAATTAGGAATTTTGTGACTAGAGCTGGTTTTTGACCATTCTAGCATTTATTTGGGGCCTTTATTGATGAAATAAAAATCTGAGAAAATCCTTAAAATTTTACTTGGCCATGACCAACATCATATAGTTTTAGTAGGTATGAGTCCTGTGGAGAAATCTAGACTTATAGTTCAATTGACATTCAAATAGTACTTAATTTAAATTTAATTTGGTAAATTTTTAGTTCAAACTTTGGGGTTAAGCCTTTGTGATTCTAAGGCCATGTTCTTGAACCCCTCATGACACTTGGAGTGTCACATTAGGTGTATTTGATGCGTAATAGAACTGAGGCCCAACAGTTTTTCCTTCAATTCCAAGCTCACGTTGAGTGTTTTCTTGACACTAAAATAAAACGTGTGCAATCTGATTGGGGTGGGGAGTATAGGAAACTTCAAAATCAATTCTTTCATTCCTTAGAGATTGCACACCAAATATCTTGCCCTCACACCCATCAACAAAATGGGTCAGCCGAGCACAAACATCACCATATAGTTGAAACCGGCCTCTCACTTCTAGCTCACGCATCCATGCCTCTAAAATTTTGGGACGAAACCTTTGTTACTGCTGCCTATCTCATCAACCGCTTACCAACGCGTGTTATTGACAACCTTTGTCCTCTAGAGCGCTTATTCAAAGCCCCACCAAATTATACCATGCTCCGTGTTTTTGGCTGTGCCTGTTGGCCTCACTTGCGCCCATATAATAAACACAAACTTTCATTTAGATCCAAAGCTTGTGTTTTTCTTGGGTACAACGCTAATCACAAAGGCTATAAGTGCCTTGACATGGACTCCGGCCGGGTGTACATCTCACGTGATGTTGTATTTGATGAGACTAAATTCCCCTTTGCCACCACCCCTTCATCCAACATTGACCCATCCGCAAATTATAGCAGTTTTAATTTGAACAATAATCATTTACTAGTATTGCCTGCTCACTCTATGGATGCGGATCACCCTAATGCAGGAGATCCTAGGCGGAGAACTCCTGAATCCTCTTCAGGATCGGCACCGCCATCTGAGACGGGCGCAACAAACTTTGCAAGCCCTACAGCCGCGTTGGGTGCAGGATCCCCGCCATCCACTCCGCGCCCCCGCGCCCACGATTCGTCGCCCGCACCCGCGCCCGAGTCTCCTGCTCACCTGACAGCAAGCCCAGCCACGCCAGGCGCTGTTAGCTCACCTAGCGCGCAACCTGCTGGCTCGCCCACCCGGTCGCCTGCATGCTCGCTCCGCGAGGTGGCCACATCGGTGTCCTCCGATGCCCAGCTCATATCGGATGTGCCCTAACCCACTGCAGCACCGCATGCTCCTGCTCATCAATACAACACTCGGCTCAGCAATCAAATCTCACAGCCCAAAGTTTGCACAGATGGCATAGTGACGTACTCTGCAGTCCGTACCGCTGATGATGAACCAACATGCTATACTAATGCCAAATCTCATCTGCTTTGGCGCGCTTCCATGAATGAGGAGTTTCAAGCACTTCTCAAAAACAAGACTTGGCATCTCGGTCCGCCTCGTACCGGCCTCAATGTCATTGATTGTAAATGGATATTCAAGTTGAAGCGCAAAGCGGATGGTTCAATCGATCGGCATAAAGCTCGCCTGGTAGCCAAGGGATTCAAACAACAGTATGGTGTGGATTATGATGATACCTTCAGCCCGGTGGTAAAACCTACTACTATTTGCATTCTTTTATCACTTGCAGTTTCTCGTGGTTGGTCTCTTCATCAAATTGATATCCAAAATGCTTTTCTTCATGGTCATCTTGATGAGGATGTTTATATGAGACAACCTCTTGGTTTTGTTGATTCGGATCATCCTACTTATTTATGCAAGCTGGACAAGTCATTGTATGGACTCAAACAGGCACCACGGGCCTGGTTTTCTCGTCTTAGTGGCAAGCACTTACAGTTGAGATTTTCTGCCTCCAAAGCCGATGTCTCCCTGTTCATCTTCAATAAAGGGGTTATTGAAATGTATATTCTCATCTACGTGGATGATATAATCATTATGAGCTCCTCATCATCGGTCACAGATCGTCTTCTCACCCAACTTGAATCAGAATTTGCGGTTAAGGACCTTGGTTCCTTGAGTTATTTCCTTGGTATCGAAGTGCATAATACTTCCACTGGCCTCATATTGACACAGCATAAATATATCAAGGTTCTTTTGAAGCGCACCAACATGGCCTCATCCAATCATGTGTCCACATCTATGCTCCCTACGGACAAGTTGATGTTAGCAAGTGGTACTCCTCTCTCGGCTGAAGATGCTACACGCTATAGAAGTGTTGTCGGTGCCCTCCAATATCTCCCATTGACATGACCGGATATCTCTTTCTGTGTGAATCGTGTTTACCAATTTCTATCGGCGCCCACCATCACTCATTGGGCAGCAGTCAAACGCATCTTACGTTATCTACATGCCACTTTGGATTTGGGCCTTTGCATCACAAAGTCGACATCCTCCTTTCTTAGCGCCTTTTCGGATGCGAATTGGGCTGGCAATCCTGATGATCGGCGTAGCACCGGCGGCTATGCCATCTTCTTCGGGGGCAATCTAGTTTCATGGAGTTCACGCAAGCAACCCACGTCTCTCATTCAAGCACAAAGGCCAAATATAAAGCGGTTGCTAATGCTACCGCTGTGGTTATATGGATTCAAGTGCTATTGTGTGAGCTTGGGATTTCTCAACATCGCCCGCCAAGTCTATGGTGTGATAACATTGGGGCGACTTATCTATCGACCAATCTGATATTTCATCGACGCACTAAACATGTTGAGCGGACTATCATTTTGTTCGGGAGCGTGTTGGATCTTGTAAACTGGAGGTTCGATTCATCTCATCCAAGGATCAAATCGCTGACATCATGACAAAGCCGCTGCCGGTCACTGCGTTTCCTAACCTACGGCGCAATCGAACTTAGTTGCACACCGTCCATATTGGGGGGGGGGGGGGGGGGTGTTAAGCATAGAAGGCAATAGCTATTCATGGAATCAGATGAGCAATACTTAGAAGGTTATCACCCATATTAGGAGCTGTGTCTCCTTCCCATTCTGCGTGCTGTATGCCGCATGTAACATGCCATGTATTCCTTGCTCTATAAATATGAGGTGTCCTGCAACATCAAATGCAGGCAGCACCATTGACTCCAACACGTAGCAGTCGGAGAGATGATACTCGGAGTAGGAGACAATGAAGCAGCCACCTGAGACAGAACATGCCAATTGTCAGCAATGCAACTTCGATCGGGAGCTACCGTGCCCTTGTCGGTTGCAGAAGAGATGTCATCTGCCATGGGCCTCAAGGGCATCACGGACAGTGAGGGCGCTGGAGATGGCGCAGTCACCGAGAGAACCGGGGTGACACAGTTGACATGATGTCCACCATCCATGACAGAGACATTACAGTCACAATAAGTGTCACGAGCGCAGCATAAATCATGGCCGGGACAGCAGCTGGAGCATGAAGTTCTTCCAGGCCACACTGCGCCACATCACGTGCAGCTGCCGAACGTGTCACGTGTGCAGAATCCACCGTAGCCAGGACAACAGTGAAAGCAAGCAGTTCTTCAAAGCCGCACCGCACCACATCACTCGCAGGCATGGCTGTGGGAGACACCGTGATAGGGGTAGGCATCAGCACCAACCAAGGGGCCGTACAAGTCGGACTCATCACCAAAGGAGTGTGCTGTATGACAACAGAAGCAGGCGGCTGCACACTCGAGCTGCAGATTGCAACAGCCCACCCAGCCTATGCCTTGGTCGTGTCCTCTAGAGCATGCCAAACGCCAGGCCCGGGCAGCGGCTCCGAGCGCAGCAGCACCTCCTGCTCCCTGTTCTCAGCCGTCACCACAGCCACAAGGGAGTCTAGGGACACCGCCGCACCTACTGCTGCAGCGTGCTCCATGACTTTTGAATGCACCATCGATGTACTGGCCAGCAGAAGCCTAGATTGCCTCCCCCAGTAGAACCCTTGAGGCAAACCATTCCTCCCTCCTCCTCTTAACACCTACTGTTGTCTGCCATGTGCCCTCCCTCTGGCTCACGGCAAAGGCTTTGTTTGCCGTGGGCTGTGTCTTTGCCGTGTGTCTTTTGGTTGGCACATGGCATACCGTCTATTTGCCGTGTGCCCGATAGAAGGCGCATGACAAGCAATTTGGCGCATGACAAATTTGCCATTTCCCGTAGTGATTGAGCCTTCTTCAGCAGCGACCTTGACAGCAATCTCATCTATGAGATCAAACGTTGTTTTGTCAATTATCTCGTTGACCATGCCCATAAGATATTCCTCAACTTGGTTATTTTACTCACTAGGAGTAGCATCACTAGGAAGGGTATCATCTTGTTTGTACACGACATCCATCCCCATGTCGGTGTCCCCAGCATCAAGTTTGTGTGTCATGCCGTCACCAGTGCCCAAGTCACCCATGAGGCCATCTTCATCTAAGTTGTTGCCCTCCTTCTTCAAAGCAACATAGTTCTGTCCTAGCATATATTGTCCACCTTGAAGAACATGTTATATATGCCTTCGCCCGCAACGATGTCCATGGTATCTAGGATGTTATACACCCACTAGAATTCAAACCACTCCCATCCTCCTTGCGTACTTCATATCCACCTTGAAGGTTGCTCCAAAAATTCTTCCTACCGCCCAATGTGGGAGCAAGGATCTGATCTCATAAGGCACACCATATACATTGACCCATGTATTTTCTAAGTATCAGTGTGGCTCAATCTTATCAATCCGTTCCTGAAGGATCATAATGCCTTCTCCATCTATAGTATGCACAAACTTCATAGCCACCATTATTTGCAGCTCTATCTTGTTGGGAAGAGGAACTAGGAATTCATCTCCATGGTTCTACACCAACCAGGACCAGTTTGAAAGGCGAGATCAAGGGGAGAATGTTAGATTGATCTCCACCAGTTGGCCCAACGGCCAAATGGGCCCTTGACCCGCGTTCTGATCGGTTGACGTTGAAGTGACAGGACGCACCATCAGCTGCCACTACTGCACTTCATCGCTGGTTGCTACTGCATGGCACTGCTCCGATGGACTCCATCCACACCGACTCGGTTCATCCTCTACTCGTCCTCAGTGGTTAGTCTCTCTCTCCCCTCTCGGACAACCACAAGAACCCTTCTTTACTTCACTGAAAAGGCAATCATCCACTGATACACCTAGCTGGTCCCAAAGGATTTTAACAGATTGAACCACAGGACTTAATCACAATGGCAGGACCATATGAAATATGAAGAAACAAATATTGCATGCATTTGTTAGCAGGTGGATACAAAAGTTATCCATCAGCCTATTTTTGTGAAAGGATATATTTATGAATGTTCTATTTTACAAGAACTCAAGAGCAGGTGATAGTGGATGACACGGGTTTGAACCGGATCTGAAAGTTCGTCGCATAGCGGAACGTCACAGTATTTCCAGCGCCTTTACCAACAGCACCGCCGTTATTGAGAGTGCAGAGGTTGCCATCACTGTCAGGCCTGAGAATGGCCGGGTCCACGCCCATGTAGGAGGCAAACCCGCGGCAGGTCACCTTAATGTTGGACTGTGTGCACATGCAATGGTTTTGCACGGTCACTGTGAACACCCTCTGGTAGCGGATCCTTTCCTGGTAGGACGGTTTGGGTCACCACGAGGTCTGAAAGACTGCAGTGCCGTGCGTTACCTGTTTGCTTAAAGAGCAAATGATTTGATAAGTCCAAAACAAAACCCAATATTATTTGGTGACCTAGAGTCTTTTCTATGAACAATGATATACCTGTATTGCAGACCAAGAAGAGCAAGAGGACGGCAAAGAACTTCTTCAGCTTGGTTTCCATTTGTCCTGTACTCCTGTTCTGTATACTCTCCAGAGATTTTGTAATAATCGCACAGTGAGGTAGTTAGGAGTTCATCGCCATCTCTGATAGATATTTATAGACTAATAATCGCCACTCTGACAGTTTTTTCATATTTTGAATACACAATAATATGTTTTCTGAACGTCTACGAGGCTAATCATATCTGGTAGATAAATGAATTTTATTTCTGCAGCTGGGTTGTCTGTTGTGACAATCATATCTGGTAGATATTTGAATATTTTCTTTTCATTGTTTTCCATTTATAGTTTTGTACAATAAAATATTGATTGTTCTCCATAAATTGAGTATCTTGTCCAGCATGTGCACTAGTTCTCCTTATTAACTACTAAATCCTGTTTGGCAGAGACTATGCAACTTCTTTTGCTGCTGATCGTTAGAGTTTATGGCATAATATGTACCAAACACCCAAAACTCGTACAGTACTACTCCCCTGTTCTCCTTTTCTTGTCGTTGGGACAAATTTCTTAGTGCAAATTTGCACTAGCTTGCTTGCCTAACTACAAGAAAAGAAGACTGGAGGGAGTAATTGATTATGCTTGTAAGCACCTCTAAGCTGTTTTCCGCTCTCAAGAAGGCAATATGGTTTTGAGGGAGTTAGAGCAAAATACAAGCATCCATCATCAGACATGTACAATCATTATAACGATAAAAGAAGAAAAGCACTCTACAGATTTATTGATATGTTGAATAAAGCTTTATTATTAAATCTTCCATGCAACACAATGGTGATTGGAGATCCAAGAATCTGCAACTTCTCAAAATGTGCCACGAGGTCATTAATCGCTGGAGAATAAGCGTTAGCCACCATGGATGCTGCCACCATGGTCTGATCCTTTAAAGTATGAGAGGGGAATCAATCCTTAGCACCATCCAGTGATGTCTTCCGCCATCGCTTGATTGAGAATCAACAATGTGACCCAATCCTCTAAAGTATGAGAGGGAGATCGACCATGAATGCTGCTAGATGATGTCTATCTTCACCACGGTGACCCTGAACTGCTGATACCTCCATGATCCAATCCCCAATACTATGGGAGGGACCTGACCACCGTCGCAAGCACTAGCCGCCAAATAACAGATCTGCAAAGGAATTAGTTCATTGTTTGTCTGCACATAGAGCCACCCCTGCCATCTAGGTGGAGGACAGCTGTAGAGAGGTTATGGGAGGCGGTGGCAACCGATCCGGCCATAAGGGCCATGATATGACATCTTGCCTCGGGCCACTAGAACCTCACAGCCTTTTCGGTGATGCACCTCAACGCCTTCCTCAATGCGCACAACGGTGCATCAAGGCACAAGATGGCATGTGCCCATCAGATCCAGTGGCTAGGTTTGTAGATCCAACTACCAGAACTTGGCGGCGAAGCTTTGACTAATGTTGCGGTGGTCTGGATCTGCATCCATGTCGGAGTGGCACATGCGGCGCGCTAACTGTGGGGGATGGCAGCTGAGGAGAGGTCTCGGTTCTCCCATCAAAGATCCTCCTAATGTGCATGGCCAGTCTCCCTATCATCTCAATGTCCAATCGCCCTTGATTGCCCTGCCACCGTCGTCCTCGCCGTCAGCCAGGTTGTGACGGTTTTGGACCTCCAGTGGCAATGAAGGATGGGATGGATACACAGGCTTGTGGGTGGTGACGGTGCCTGGTTGCCGCCCGAGTCACCCCAAGGGTGATGCGAGGGCGGCAAATGACCCGTAAGTGTAGAAAAAAAAACATAATCCTGTATTACCATAATCCATAATCCATGGGCAACAAATAATACCCTTTTCACTCCTTCCTTTTTTTCGAACCACCTATAATCCATTCTGGATTCTCTTCGCAATATAATAAAGCACACCTCTCTCATGTTTTTGAGAAAAAAAATCCATTTAGGATATGCTGTGTTGTTAAACAGTTTTGATATACGAGAACAGATTTCCAAGATAATAAGCTATTATAAGACAGAGAAATCATTTTCATGGACATTCCAAAGTGTAAGCTATTTTTTTAAAAAAATTCATAATTTCTACAAAACAGGACTTCACTAGAAATGTCATAAATCTAAACTAAATAGGAGCACATAGTCCAGATTGTGAACATCTGTTTTTGTCGTTGAATTTAAGGGTCAAAGAGTGAGTCCACACACATAGTAAAGGATGTGATCCGTCTTGGAAGATGTGTAGGAATAATATAAGTTTTTACAAACTCTCCAGCAGATTCTAAAGCAACTTTTTATATTTTCTCCCTCTTAAAAGAACCAAGGTGGTGTTTGGTTGGCCATTGCATTCGCTATCGGTAATCATAAACGATGTATCATATTAGGTACTTTGTTTGGTTTTGCTCCAGTAATGTAAGCAGCATCTGCCGCCGTCGTTGGTGTCCGATATTTGCCAGCTTGATGAACCCTTCTGAATCTTCAAACCATCTGCACGATCTCCACCAGCACAAGCAGCGATGGGACCCTTCCACACAGCAGCCACTGCTCCCAAACCACCAGCATAAGCCATATCTTATTATCAAAAGAGAGCAATAGCTGCACTGCCAGTCAGCTTTTTGTTTGAATCTTTGACGGATGGGATGCGAGGTTGAGAAAGCCATGGGGCTCCTCTAGTCAGAGGCAGCAGCCCTTGGTTGAGCGAGGAGGAACCGGAGGCGGTTGGTCTACTACTGCTCCATCTTGGCCCTCTTTTTTCACTGTACCCGATTCACGAGCAAAGGGATTGAGAGAGGGAAAGGATTCGTGAGTGCGTACCGGCGACCAGAATCGGATGTGGGCTGAGGATGACGACGCGAGGCAGGTCAGAGTGTGACGATGAGATCGGGGAGCGGGTGTATTGAGATGTGATTCTGGTCGGGGAGTGAGTGTATTAGGATTGAATAGGCCTGGTTATAGTTACAACGCATTTTATTAGGGTGTCCGTTCAAACAAACTTGTTATATTGGAATCAGATAACGTTGTAATGCGTATCCACTACAAAATGCCAAACCAAACACGAGAATCCTATTATGCGCGCGGCCGAAAGCTCGGAAGTTGCGGCAGTGCGCTTCCACTGCTAGTAGCTGACTCCCCCGCGCTTCCACTACTAGGTTTAGGGGCAGGCACCATGTCAGAGGGTGGACTCCATATCTGGTCGGCCCACCTAGTGTGGACCCACATGGTGGGCCTTTAGATGGTGGATTGTATAGTTAAAATTTTTGTACATTTTACATAAAATTGTATGTTTTGAAGTCCCATGTAAAGTATTTTAAGAAGTTTCGTCAAAAGTTTTGGTAAAAGGTTTTGTTTAAAAGTTTTCCGAAAAAAGCATTCCTATAATGGGAAGTTCTAGGTGAGAAAGTTTGGGAAAAAGGAACCGGCTGTCAGAAGGTGGCCGCAGGTTAGCTTCATAGCGCATGTGTGCCAAATAGCTGGGCCCACCTCTCTGATTTGGTCGTTATATCTGTCCAGTCACTCAAGGATGCCAATACCTGATTTCGTGCCATTACTGCACCGAATTCGGTCCTACGCTAGAACAATCTGTTCCTTCGGTCACCTCCTAGCTGCGCGCCTGCAATCTATGGCAAATATCTGGAACATTTTTTGTATTGGTGCATAAGCAGGATATGGATGTGCACGTAGTACTTCAGCAAGTTTTTTTCCCTTTGTTTTTTTTTTTGCTTTGGACCTCAAACAAATCAGTACGTTAATGCCGTCGTTAGGTTGGGCAACACCAGCCTCAGGGATCCTGCATCGCATTGGTCACTGGCGTCCATTTTCGTGCGCAAAGCTCTTGGGATTTTTTCCCCATGCGCCCTGCAGTTGGGAGCTTTCGTGCAGCGCCGCCACAAATCAGACAAAAAAGGCGGGCGTGACGGCAGGGGGGTGGGGGGGGGGGGGTGGAGGGGGTGGATTACCGAAAAAGAGCGTGGATGCTTAATGCATGGCCCGCCGCGCGTAAGCACGGTCAATAGTCAACAGGGATTTGGTCATAACGACGACAGGGAGCTTGAATATGAAAGCACGATGAAACAAAATGTTGCACTCACAAGTCACAACGAGAATTTCAGAATCCATCACGAATTTTCGTTATGGAAATTGTTTTTATTTTGAAATTTTGTTTTCCTTATTAGAATTATGATGCAAGCAAATCAAGGAGAGATACGTGTCAGTGAGTTATTCCTCAGGTCCAAGCCTCGCTACATGAAGGAATCCGGAACTCAAGAGCAGGCGATATTGGACGACACGGGCTTGAAGCCGATCTCAGAGCTGGACGAGTAGTGGAATCTGAGAGCATATCTAGGGCCCATACCGAGAGCACGGCCGTCGTTGAGAGTGCAGAGCTTGCCATCGCCGTCAGGCCGGAGGATGGCCGGGTCGACTCCAATGGTGGAGGCGAACCCCCGGCATGCTACCTTAATGTTGGATTGTGTGCAAATGCAACGATTCTCCACCGCCACCGTGTACACCTTCTGGCCCTGGACCTTTCCTGGTGCGGCAGTCTGCGTCACGGCGAGGTCGGACAGAGTGCAGTGCTGGGCGTTACCTGCTCACGTCAAGAGAAACAGTGAATTCGCATTGGCAAGTCCAAAGTAAAATCCAAAAGGGGGCAATTTGTGGCATCCCTACGATTCAGAACAAAAGCTGTAAGCAAACAATGACGGAAGTTGTAGAATAAAAGAGATACCTCTGTTGCAGACGGCGAACAACAAGAGGACGACAAAGATCTTCAGCTTCGCCTCCATTGCTCCTGTGCCGTATTTTTTCTTCTTCTTTTTCTTAATATCGGGACGTGGATCACATTGGTTTGTCATCTCAGATGGATATTTATAGCCTAATAATCCCGCCGCGGTTGTGAGGGTATTTCATTTTTGGTATACACGACGATATTGAGTATGGAATCATATCTGATATGCCCAGATGGCATGTATAAAGATATTCTACTATTTATTTTTCATTGCTTTCCATATAGAATTTGGTGGAGTAAATGTGAGTTCATTTTTTCCCAAAATCGAATATCCTGTCCATTAATCATTTTACTTAACTTCTATAAGTAGCCGCATACATCTTTTTCTTAATATCGGGACGTGTATCACATTGGTTTGTCATCTCAGATGGATATTTATACCCTAATAATCCCACCGCGGTTGTGAGGGTATTTCATTTTTGGTATACACGACGATATTGAGTATGGAATCATATCTGATATGCCCAGATGGCATGTATAAAGATATTCTACTATTTATTTTTCATTGCTTTCCATATAGAATTTGGTGGAGTAAATGTGAGTTCATTTTTTTCCCAAAATCGAATATCCTGTCCATTAATCATTATACTTAACTTCTATAAGTAGCCGCATACATTGCTTTAGTAAATTAAATTGGAAAAAACACAGTAGTCCCTTGCCATGAATATTAATTCAGTGACATGTTTCCAAAAACACAGTGACATATTTTTGTGATATTTCCATGTCGAATGAGCAGGGACGAATCCAGATTTTGTTAAAAGAAAAGCATTCAGTGATTTGTTATTATCATTAGGCTAACGTCATTGCTGTACTTGAATGGATACCACGAACGGCATGAATAAACACGAAATGACAGCTCACTCCAGTAGTTCAATGGACAATGCAAAGAAATGATACCTCGTGCATGCTCGCAGTGCAGATTTCATGTTGCAGGCAGTTCCGTGGGAGGAATGGTGTCTGGGCACCAGCTGATGAAAAGATCAGTCGTGCACCATTCGAAAAAACCAAAAAGATCAGCCGTGCACCCATGACTGGCTGGCTCGACGAACAACAGTCGGCCAACGTATTTCAGACCTGCATGAACTGGATGAGACAAGAGGTCTAACGAAAGGGTCACTGAGAGCTTATGTATCCGGTAGACATGTTTTCTGAATCCGATTAAAGGGTAACTAAAGCAAGAGAGCAGCTAGCTTCTTATCTCTATTCACTGGCCAGTGTACTGGGAGCTACTATTTCAAGAATGAAATCAAATCTGCACAAAATGGAAAAGATGAGAAGCCTGGAAAATCGAAATCACCCCCAAGAACCATAGCGCCAAATACATGTGTGTTGACAGTACTGCAGAGGTGCGACGAAGACTCGCCCACTCGTTCAACATTGTTATTACAGACTAAGTTCATGTTCCCCATTACGGACATTATTTTTAGATAAGGAAAAAAAGATTCCAGCCTTCTACAATTTTTGCATATGGCCAACAAGTTCCCATTACTACAGCATTCTGCACTTCACACGGTACACTAAAACTGCACTATGGCGGCGTTGCCAAAATGATTCTAGACGGTTATAAAATCCTCTGTTACTATTGTGTTTTAGATATTTAATGGTGGTTTAAGACTTAATTCTCTGCTAAAACAAAATTTTAACGGTGGTTTGTAATATGACCTGCTGCTACAAATAAAAACAACATTAGTGGTGGCTCGCAAAGCAGCCTCCCGCTCCAAAAAAGCCCAGCACACTAACTAAATATATACACAAAGCAAACTCTAACCTCAGACATATCCCCCCCCTCTCTCTCCACACCGTCGGTCCTCCTCTGGACGCCACCCTTCCCCTCCCCTCCCCTCCTCCCCTCCCCCCCCCCTCTCTCGCTCCCCTCTGTGCCCCTCCTCTGGTGCCAACCCTCCCCTCCCCGAACGAGCCAACGGCCGGCTCTAGGTGGCGCCCTGGCAGAAAAGCCCGCTGCCCGATCTGGGCCACCCTGGTAGACGAGCTCGCGGCCAAATCTGGGCCACTCTGGCGTCTGCTTTGATGTTGTGGCCCTCCTGTCCCCAGCTCCCCTCCTCTCCCAACAATGGCGGACCCGGCCTCGCTCCAGCCTCCCCTGTCGATGACGGATCCGACAACGCCTGACGGTGGATCCAGCCATGGAGGTTGGAGCCATTTTTTTTTCGATTTATTCGTAGAGATGGGTGGAGATGTCAACCACCATTACAGTTCTATTTTTTTATGGCGGTTTGTTCGATCTATCTTGATTTGTAGCTACGGATGCGTAGCGGCGGATCTGATACCCGATGCTAGAGTGCGCTTTGGCCTGTTGCTACAGTGATCTTTTGCTGTAGTGACATGTGAAGCAAGGCAAAGCATAAAAACAAAACTAAAAGCGAAGTCTATGCCACAATGATCAACTATTTCTTGAGAAGACACTCCAGGCAGCCACCTCTAAGACATGACATGCTTGCACAACATTAGGGACATTATATTACTTCACATCCATATATTGAAACCATTGATACTATTAAGATCTGCCTGTATTTGTTTGTAGCGGCTGAGTACTTCTGCATTTATATGACTGGCACCGTATGTACTCTGTTTCAAGCAAAAAAAAAAAAAAAAGAATCACACAACTATTCTTTACGACAATCTTCTGTGAAATAAAAAATAGCCATAACATTAATCCTTACATTTATCATTGTCATGGTCCCGAGATGACTGATTATTAACCGTTGACATGCTTCACAAGGTTGATCGCTACAGCGGAAACAATTTATTTGGAACATTTTTTTATTTGAAGGTATAACTTTTTGTAATTTATTGAGACAAGCGAAATCTTAATGTCCTCACCAGGACAGAACTTTCAGATTACTAGTATCCAGTAAGTGGAGCATAGGTGGCGGTAGTAAATTTTATTCATTGTAGCCAAGCTTTACTATTAGAAATTTTGAAAACTGCTTGACCTCCAGAGCAGGCGATGGTGGACGAAACAGGCACAAAACTAATCTGGGAGCTCCACGCATAGGTGAACTTGACAGCGTATTCGAGGCCCATACCAATGGGATGGCCATCGTTGAGAGTGCAGAGCTTTCTGTCCCCATCTGGCCGCAGCACCTCTTGGTTGACGCCGATGGAGGAGTCAAATCCAGGGCATGCCAGCTTAACGTTCTCCTGCGAGCTGCGAGCAGATGCACTGATTCTCCACCGTGATCGCGTACCCTGTTTGGCCGTTGACCATCCCTAGTAGGATCGTCTGGCTCACGGCGAGATCTGCGAGCTTGCAGTACTCTTCTCGTTAGAGTGAATGAAACACGTTCAGACCTCCGTTGGAGACCAAGAACAGGAAGCTGACAGTGAATATCTTCCACATGGGTTCCATTTCTCCAGTGCGCATTTGCTCTGAAGAATTTGTAACTGAACAATCACCAAATATGTACAAATCTTGTTTTAAGGTGCAATCGTTACAAATCTGGGCACCAATACTACACATAAATATTAGGATTTCTTTTATGAAATACAAAAACATATCTGTCAGGATCAATATATCATATCTCTGATGAAATAGATACCCAGCTATTTATATTTCCCACCTATGCATGAGAGAAAAGTAGGCAGGATGTGCATGTTTCTATCAGGATCAACATATCATATCTCTGAAGAATTTGTGAGCGCAAAGTGGCGCAATCTGTACCATTTTTTTTTCAGGCAAAATCACTACAAATCTGCGCACCATTCGCCACCTCGACCTACTACATATAAATATGACGATACGGATTTTTAGAATACAAAAACCTATCTGTCAGGATCAATCAATCATATTTTAGATGATTCTCACCTATGCATCCGAGAAAAACAGGCAGGATGTGTTTGAATTTATCATCGGTTTCCATTTATTGCACGGGCTAGAGCTCCTATATATGTTTGTATTTTGAGTTGTTGTAGTACTCATACAATAACTGGTGGAGATTGTAGCATTATTCAACTTAGCTTGAGAACCTACAGCCTTTAGTATTAATAAATTACCACAATCCGGTTCAAAATTGTTTTTACCACAACTCAGCATTGTGTATTGTATAACCATTGGCAATTTATCCATGACCAGATCTTTATCATCAATCTGATCCCTAGCTATTTGTCATCTCCAAAATAGTTAACCATTTATTGCTGGGTAAAGAAACTGTAACACCCCAGCCCGTTAGTAGCCTGTAGTAGCTATAGTTTCGGCCCAAAAGGCCCTGTAGTAAAGTGAAGTTGTGGGCTTAGCCTCACATTGGAAGTTTAGTTTCGTCCCAAAAGGCCCTGTAGTAAAGTGAAGTTGTGGGCTTAGCCTCACATTGGAAGTTTAGGTGCGTGAGACTCAGCATATACCCTCACTGTTCCAACCATAGCACCTCCGGGTTAACCCTTTTATATGAAGCGAGGATGAAAGTGTAAGAGGGGTGCTATGTGTGAATGCGCGTGCCCGCCCCACAGGTGGGCTAGGGCGGTAAGCAAACTTTGGACGCGGGATGTTACAGTGGTATCAAAGCATGAACTCTCGTTTCATCGAGAGAAAGTCTTGGGTGTCTACCTGTCGTGTTTGCGTTGTGCTGCCGAGGGTGTTAGCCCTTAGCGGGGCGGGGGGGGGGGGGGGGGGTTGACTGTAACACCCCAGCCTGTTAGTAACCTATGGTAGTTGTATTTTCGACACAAACGGCCCTATAGTGAAGTGAAGTTCTAGGCTTAGTCCCACATTGGAAGTTTAGGCGGGTAAGGGTCAGCATACAACCCTTGTTGTTCCAACGATAGCACCTTCAGGTTAACCCTTTTGCATGAAGCGATGACGAAAGTGTAAGAGGGGTGTTATGTGTGAATGCGCGTGCCCACCCTATAGGTGGGCTAGGGCGGTAAGCGGACTGTGGACCCCGGGCATTATAGAAACATTAGTCATTAATGTTGATTGAGTTATGTAAGTGACCCCTTTACACTATAATATAGGTCTACACAAAAAGTAATGCACAAATGTGTATTTTGTTTCTCATTAATTAATACAATAGCCCGTTGTTTTTACTCTAGGTGTATGGTGACTACTTTTGACATCATTTTAAAATCCGAATCACATATTTGATAATGTAGCTAGATAATTTATTTTTGTCGAGTGCATGTCCACAACCTACTACACAGCTAGTATGAAACTTTATTATCTCTTTGTAAAACATCTATGGAACTTGAAACTACTCATACAAAAGCTCAGTTACTATCCACTATATTGGGTAGTTGTATAGTTTTGTTCTCTTATACCATGGCATATATATGTCATGCATAAGTTCAATATGAATCATATATACCATATAGGTCTCCAGATTCTAGTTAACTTGGCCCAAGCATAATAAACACATATATACATTTGTCTGATTACTATGCGAATGGGACAAAGCTCAAACAATGCACATAGAGAAACACTCCCATAATAAGGTATTTGTACTATTTTGTGATGTTGACCTCTTGTTATAATCTCCTATATAAAGCACATAAGTAATTGCCTGACCTGTTGAAAAATGCAGAGATACTTTTCGTATGACTTAAAAAATAGTTTCATTTGATAAATATTAGTCTTTGAATCCTTTTTGTATCGACCATGTGGAATTTTTATTTGTAGAAACGTTTGAAGACAAACTATATATGATAAGTTAGTGTCATATCCCTATCTGGGATATACTGTGTATTCATACCAATCCCTGGATCACTAGTTGGTACACATATACAAATGATACAAAGGGTGATACAACGATCTTTATTAAATCCACATAGGGACAATAGAGTCATACAAGTCTTAGATTACAAACCAGGAGGTGGTCATGCCATCCTTGAAAAAAAGAAAATCACACACAATATTTATTGAAGTCCACAGGCAACTCGAGCATAGGACGCGACCTATTCATCAAACTCCACGGGTGCTTCTTCTTCTTTTCCGTCCTCTGAGTAATTAATTTAAAGCAAGGATGAGAACATAAGGTACTCCGCAGGCCCTACCTCTAGCAAGGGCATATACATGCATTTGGGAAGGCAGTCAAGGAAAAGGGGCTGAGTTTTCAGAGTTTTGCAAAAAAGTGTGCATGCAGGGGTTTACTATAAAATCAAAAGGGTTTTGAGGGATGAAAGCAGTTTTATAACTTATGGTTGGTTAGACCTGGGGGAAATTACAATCGATCCCGACAGTTCCCATATTTTAGTTGAGTCTTCTGACACACAATCATAACGACTTTGGCACACCTTGCCAACATCATTCACCAAAACATGGGTCTCACTACGCCCACTCACACACCAAGGAAATCTTAAGAGCCCAATGATTTGGTGTGTCATAACTAGTGACAATGAACATCCGAATGATTTAGGGTTAACTCTGTAAAGCTTAGTACACTGCACCCACAGGCTATGTGCTCTTAGCTACGGATCACAAAACGCTTCCACTTCACCCGGGCACGCCCACAAGTCCACCACGGAGCTCAGGGGTTCCAAAGCTATGACACACGGTCATATCACCAATGATGACACACAATCATTTAATCTTGCCAAGTAGTGGACTTATCACCACTTTCATCACAACCATGCCCTGAGTCTGTTCCTACTTCGTCGGGTGATACTTCCTTGCTGCGTAACTCAGGTTCCGCATTAGTCCTACCCATACAAGTTATGTGGTCATACTGAAAATATCACCAAGTTGAGGTCTAAACGAATCAACCCTAATTGGACCCACACCGAAGACACCATCACCAAGTACTCTACATCAGTACTAAGGAGTCTCACCCACGACCAAGTCTATCCCACCCAGCTTCACCTTCACACAGTTGGTTTAACACCCACCCGTTCGCACGCACCCCGCCAAACACATGTTTCACCCATTTTGTAAAACATTGTAGTGTAACGGTATGGTGATACGAATCACGGAGTCCTAAGCGTGTGCTAGCAAAAGGTGGCGTCATCATTAGCATAGCTATTGATGACTTCCTAGGTTTGTCAAGGTAGTGGGATAACAATTGCAGCCAAACAAGGACCTAATGTTCATATCTTATATAGGCGATAAGAACGTTAGTTTTCACACAAGTGGGTTTTAACTAAGCAATTGCAAAAACACAAGGAATAATGCATATAAGAAGTAGGATCTAAATTGGGTGTATTTTCAAAATAATATGAGCAATCATGGTCAAGGAATAGATAGACCTTTCCTCCTAACGCGTCCTCGAAGCCTTCCTCATAGTCCGGGTCCTCGGACTCCTGCTCCTGGTTGTCTTCGTCTGCAAACCGTGAACTATGCATAAGCTATCGTGACATAAAATAACACAAATGCCAAGAAAATCCAAATGAGGAGAAAACCAAATGTTGAGGAGCTACATGAAGGGATCCATGGGATAGAGTTCGAGACAACGATTCCAACGGTGCAAGAATCGCCTGAATCGGAGTTACGGTTTGAAAACTAGGGCTTCCACAAGGTTTAGGGACCTATTTGCAATTTATGGAAAATTCCAGAGATCTATCTGTAAATATGGAAATATTAGGGACTTGGTTGTAAAATGGTAGGGGCTATGTAAAAATATTGGGCTAAAACAGAATTATCCTAAAGTTTAGGGGGCTAAGTGTAAAATTACAGGGTTCTAGATTTTCTTTTCTTTCTGGAATTATTTTTGTACAGGAAAAGGCTATGGAATGGGTCTACGGGCTAATGGACCGGGTGTACGGGGTTGGTCCATGGACCAGGGAGGCTTGTGGCCATCGTTCAGTGGATCTACGGCTGGGATTTAAATATTCGAAGGGGTATGTGTAATCTAATCTCGGCTGTCGATCGAGATCGAACGGCCGGGGCATAGGGAGCGGCGGCGTGTGGTGGCCAGAGCTAAAGGAGGCGGCGGCGCCACTGTCGAGCTCATCGGAGCTCGGTGTTGAGGCGTTCTGGTGGCAAGGCTTGGCCGGCGATGGGTCCAGGAGGGTGCGGGGGTGGTGCCGCGTTCACTAAGGGCGATCACGGGGCTTGGGGTGATCTCTGGCGAGCTCGGGACGAACGGGGTAAAGAACTTGGGTGTGGTAAGAGAGAGGAAGTAGAAAGGAGACTCAGAGCTTGCCTTTGCGCGGCGGTGGCGGCGGTGGGGTGTTCATGGGGAGAGGGAGGCCCATTTATAGGCGGAGGGGAGGTCGCGAGCATAGCTACAGGGGAGGAGTGCCAGCTTGGCTATGACGGCCTTCAATGGCGAGCAAGGTGGCAGGGAAGGGTAGTGTCGCGTTGTGCTTCAAGGCGTTAGGTCAAGCAGGGGTAGTTGGCGTCGCGATGAGGCAGCGTGGAGTCCCATCAGTACGGCGCTCGTCGTGGCGTGCTACATGGTGACGGGACGCATCCCTGGCCGAATGGTGACGAGGCGAGTGATGATGGCGGGCAGGACCAAGCGGCAGTGATGGCGTGGAGCTGTGCTCGTCGACATGCAGGTGGGAGTGAAGGCAGGTGTTGAATACTTGCCCTACTGGTATCCATAGCTATGCCTAAGTCGGGAGACGATAGGATGGCCCATCAATATGGGAACTGACCGAGTGGGCCTAAAGTGCAAGGCAATTAGAGATAAAATTAATATGTTTATCGTTGTAGACTATGAGTAGAACTCTGCATCCTCCTAACGACCGAATATATAAGACGGCAGGAACCCTCCATCAATGGACACGGCAACACAACTTCAATTGCAATACAGAACATAGGACGTAGGGTTGTTACTCTCATTGAGAGGGCCCGAACCTATATAACTCAGCGTCTTGTGTCTTAACCATCTAGTTCTTGATCCCGACATAGCCCTATAAATTTATTGCCGAGAGTAAGTCACGACAGCGGGCGTGTCGCCTTGCGTCGACGCGATAGGGGGGTTGGTGGCGACGGCGTCGTGCGGTGTGGCAACAACGTTGGCATCGACGGCATCGGGAGGAAGAAAGGAAGGGAGGGGTGAGCACGAGAAGGACCTGGGCCGGCGTTGCTAGTCTACGCAGCCGAAGGGGGAGCGGGGTCGGCTTGAGCGGGGGAAGGGAAGGGGCTGGGCCGAGGGGGAGAGAAAAGGAGAGGCGGCTGTAAGGATCATGACCATTGAGGTCACCCTAAGGTATGATATTTTGGTGATGAATGACAAAAATAAAATATGACTAATGTCTACACGAGTGTTGTTCGTGTAGGAAACCTTTTCTACTCTATGATGATTATAGACGGCGGCCTTGGCGACTGATCACAATGACCACAAGCGTGGAGGCTTATGAGCTTGATGGGGTCCAAGAGTTGATGGAGATGGATCAAAGCTGAGGATAAGCTATGGAGAAAGTGTTGGGAACACTTGTCTAGTTGTTATGGCTTTGAGTCCATAGGAAAAAACGGACTATCAAGGGGGTCTAGGTCATTTCTCTTAGGTCATGTCTTGACGGTGATGTGCAAGGTTGCTCGGTGAAATCAAAGGCACTAGATGACAGTGGAGAAGCCAAGGAGTTGTTCGGAGAAGCCGGGAAACGAAGTCAAGCAAGGACGACAAGTTTCAGCTTCTGGACATAGTGACCGGACAGAGGGGTCAATGGTGACCGGACTATCCGGTCACTAGGTGAAGTTGTCTGGGACTTACAGCGAAAAAGCGAGGAAACTGCCAGAGTTGAGGTTGTAGGGACCGGACGGTCCGGTCTGTACAAGTGACTCTGGGCAGCGAGGAAGCGAGTGCTAAAAATATTTCTGGACAGGAGAGAGAAACAGACCAGACGGTCCGGTCAGTATAGGATTTCAGCAGGGCAGAGCTGTTGGTGCTCAGGTTTGAAGTGACCGGACAGTCCGGTCAGGCAGTGACCGGACAGTCCGGTCAATAGGCCTAGAAAGCTGATTTCGCGGAGCAATGGCTAGTTTAAGGTTGGAAGCCTATATAACTTCGTTGCTGGGGTCTTGGAGACCTCTCTTGGCTAGTGGAAACCTGAGAGCATTTGGTAAGGTCCAAGAGGAAAAGTGGAGAACATTAGGAGGAGATATTGCATATCTTGAGAGTGCTAGTGAGAGTAACAAGGAGTGATCTTGCACATCTAAGACTAGGGTGTCCTTGAGGGTGTGATCTAGGTTGTTACTCTTAGTCTATGGTGAGATCTAGACCGGTTAGGTGTCGGTGATCGAGCCTATCGTGATTGGTTGTGAAGGCCATCACACGTTTGTACACGGTTTGAGCCCACCGGTGAAAGGGGCATCGCTAGTGAGCGCCCGTGTCGGCTCGGGAAGTCTGGCAAGTTCTCGAGGTAGGCGAGCATGTGCCATGGTGACAGCGGTGACGCGCACTGTGTCTTCTCTCCAGGAGTGATTGTGGGCTCGTGGGCGAGAAGTCCACATTGGTGGCGGGAGGGACCGGGACTCCGGCGGGAGTGGTCCAACGAGGAGTAGGGGAGGGCGCCATCCTTCCGAGACCTCGGGAAAAAATCATGAGTCATCTTTTACTCTACTCCTTACTTTGATGTATTACTTTCTGAATTTACATATCGTGCTATTCATGCTTGTATGCTTACCATGCTCTAGTTGATTGCTTGTAGACTTGCATGAATAGCCTGCTCTACTTGCTAGTTGTGCTTAGCTTACACTTAATCACTAGCATGTATAGGAGTTGCTTAGGCTTGTTTGATCACCCTAGTATGTATCGTGCTACTCATGCTTGTGTGCCTTCCATGTGCTTGTTGATTTACTAGCTTTGCATAAGTAGGCTCCTCTGCTAGCTTGTTGTGTGCTTCCGCGTATTTTTTTATTACTAGCTTGCATAGGAGTTTTGTGCCTCGTGTGTGATCCACTAGTATGCTTAGGTTGTCATTTCCTTTCATAGGATTATCTTGTTAGTGTGATCACCACTAGAGTTGTATAGGAGTTATTTGATTGGTCGGTTTTAATAGTTGGCAAAATAGGTACATAGTTTGAGTTCCTGATTCACCCCCCCCTCTTGGTCACTCGATCTTTTCAAGTGGTATCAGAGTCAAGTGCTCATCATAGGGCTTAACTGCCTTGAGTAGTGACCGTATTGAGCTGGGATGTCATCCCATTCAGGGCCGGGTCATGGCTCATGGAAGGATCGCTTGAAAAGCTACCTCAATGCCATGATTCCGGATGAGTTCAGGAACACATTTGTGGACTTTGCCAATACCTTTACCGATGATCATGTATATGATAATGATGATTGTGTGGTTGTGCCTAGTCCTAGTGAGTGCCTAGATTCTTCTAGTGATGGTTTGATAGGTTGCTCTACTAGTGTGCCTAATGTGATGATTGATGATGTTGGCTCTCTTGATATTACTTGCACTTCTAGTATGACATGTGATGATGATCCTCGTGAGTCTTTTATTGGTCATGCTAGTGATACACTTGTTGAGGAGTTCTTTGGGTTTCGTGCTAATGAAAATGAGGACTTACTTAACTCTCTTATTCGCTTGCGAGGTATTGTTGATAGGATTGGAGCAACTACTTTCGAGCTTCTCAAGATTGTGATAGTCGAGAAGATCCTCACCTTGCTCCCTAGCAGCAAGCTCCTCTACATCACCCTTGATCTCATCATAGAGAAGGGTCTCTCTGTCGAGGATGTGATTGAGTTGCTCTTTGATGATGAGAAGATCGCCGCAAGCTGGACCGGGTAGAAGACTTCCAAGGCAAACATTGGAGCATCTTCAAGAAAAAGGGCAAGAAGTAGCTTCAAGCTCAAACTTCTTTGATCCATCTACAAGATTGCCTTGTAACAGCTTCTACAATCCCTTTGGATCAAGGCCCTCACCAAGCTCATCGAGCACTTCGTCAAGCTCTACCTCAAGTACTATTCCAAGTTCTACTCCAAGCACTTCGGGTGGACCACGCATTGGTGTAGGGGGAGCGCCAACAACAATGCTCACTCGATCATTTGAGATGATAAATCTTACCACTATGGCTCCAGCGCCTCCACCTCCTCCGCCACAAGATCGACTTTGGCATCTTCGTCGAGCTCACCAACAGGATCTCATCTTTCAACTTGGTAAATTTATGAGAAATCCAAATGATGACCTTTGTGATACTCTCTTAAGCATTTATGATCTTGTGTGTAGGATAAAGTCATTCAGAGGTCTTCAGAGGATCCCATCATATGAAGTGATTGATAGACTCCTCTTGCAAATCACAACTCCTG
Organism: Eleusine indica; assembly: GCA_030378355.1. Classification (NCBI taxonomy): domain Eukaryota; kingdom Viridiplantae; phylum Streptophyta; class Magnoliopsida; order Poales; family Poaceae; genus Eleusine; species Eleusine indica. Next base: position 9,227,939 of record CM059501.1, read on the forward strand.
AGAGGGGTTTCTTACTTGAGGAGGTAGTCAACAGAAGGCATGAGCTCTCAATTGAGAGGGCAATGGAGATGATACTTGTGCTCCACTCACAAGCGGGACACGTGCTTGAGCACGTCACTGGCCTCTATGATCCTCCCCATTACTACATCGACCTCGACAACGTACACATGGGAGATGGTCATGGACAATGGAGGTATCGTGCTCCTCACTATCCCATCAGAAGGAGACTTTAGGAAGGGATTGCAAGGATCTCTATCTATAAGGTTGGATTTATCACTCGACAAGATGAGATTAGTGCAAGTCAATCAAGTAATGCTTTGGATACTAACCTTTCTTCCTGCAGTGCTTGTCTTATGGCTACTACCAGGGTCAACTACAAGAGTGGAGGTACTCATTGGATTCTTGACAGTGGGTGCACCCAACACATGACCGGGAAGCCAACCATGTTCACCAACATTGATGAAGACGAAGACAGTGAGAAGGTGATTTTTGGGGATAACTTAAAAGGCAGAGTCAGAGGATCAGGCAAGGTGGCCATTACTGAGGACCTTCATCTCTCCAAGGTCTTTCTTGTGGAAACCCTCAACTTCGACCTCCTGTCTACTGGTCAACTCTGTGACATGGGTTTCAAGTGCATATTTGATGAGGATGGCGCAATGATTGAAAATTCAAAGAAAGGGCTAGTATTTCATGGAGTGAGGAATGAGAACTTGTATGTCACGGACTTCGAATCAAGTAACATGCCATCAAGTACTTGCCTCTTCACTAAGGCAACAAAGGGATGGTTGTGGCATAGAAGACTGACACATGTTGGAATGAATCAGCTCAGAAAAGTTGTCAAGAGGAATCTGGTTGAAGGAATCAAGGATGTGACCTTTGAGAAGGACACACTATGCAGTGCTTGTCAGGCTGGAAAGCAAGTTGCATCTTCACATCCCACCAAGTCTTTCATGTCTACATCTCATCCTCTGGAGGTCTTGCACATGGACCTGTTTGGGCCAACACATTACAAGAGTCTAGGAGGCAATCTCTATTGCTTGGTGATTGTTGATGATTTCACAAGATACACTTGGACCTTCTTTCTTGTGGACAAATATCAAGCCAGTGATATCTTCAAAAATTTTGCTAGGAGGGCAAAGAATGAGTTCAAGGCTAGCATTGTGAAGATAAGGAGTGATAATGGGACTGAGTTCAAAAACACAACAATGGAGAAATATTGTGATAAGAAGGGAATCAAGCATGAATTCTTTGCTATATATACTCCCGAGCAAAATGGAGTAGTGGAGAGGAAGAACAAGACACTCATCACTCTTGCTCGTGCCATGTTTGTCGAGTATGGGACTCATGAGAGGTGTTGAGCTGAAGCAATCAACACAGCTTGATACACCTCCAACTGTGTCTATCTCCACCGGCTGTTGAAAAAGACACCATATGAGCTATTGGTAGGAAAGAAACCTAATGTTTCCTATTTCCGAGTCTGTGGCTGCAAGTGCTACATTCTCAAGAAGAGGAGGAAGCCCGAGAAGTTTGAGAGCAGAACAGATGAAGGCGTACTTGTTGGATACTCTAGAACTTCTAAAGCATATTAGGTCTACAACTCAGCTACAGGTTGTGTGGAGGAAACCTATGATGTGAAATTTGATGAGTCAAATGGTTCTCAAAAGGGAGACGAATTTCTTGAAGTGAACATTGGTGATGAACCCATGAGGGAGGCTATGAGAAGAATGCCCATGGGCGAGGTTTTACCCCACGAGGGCAATGATGGTGATATTGATGAGCCTTCTACTCCACCACTTCAACCAACCTCTTCCTCCGAGGTGCAAGAACCAACCCAAAATGCCACAAGTACACTTTCTAGCTTCTCCTAAAATTCAATGAGAGTTCACCCACCAAGTGATGAGGAAACCCAAGTGAGAAGTGAGCCACAAGCCTCCCCACATACTTCCCCACAAGCTACTTCTCCAAGCTCTTCACAAGATGCCCTTCCATCCACCTCAAGCTCAAAGTCCAAACCATGGAAGCATAAGAGTGACTCTCCCACCTCTCTAAGAATCCAAGACACTCGTATCTCAAGAGAGCGAGCAATCCATGATGCACAAGATATTTCACCTAGAGCTCCTCTCACTCAAGAAAAACACCACCCTAGACCCAAGGCTATCAACAAGGATCACTCACGGGATTTGATCATTGGGAGTCCATCTCAAGGAGTTGGGACAAGGAGGAATCAATACAGGCCTAACTATGTGAGTGAAAAAAATGATGATGAGGCAAATGTTGCAATTGAGAACTTCTCTTTTGTCTCCATGATTGAGCCAACAACAATGGAAGAGGCAATGAATGATCAGAAGTGGGTAATTGCCATGCTAGAAGAATTGAATAACTTCAAGAGGTGCAAGGTATGGAAACTTGTTGAGAGACCCAAGAATCACAACGTTGTTGGCACCAAGTGGGTATTCAAGAACAAGCAAGATGAGAAAGGGGCAATTGTCAAGAATAAGGCTCATCTTGTGGCTGAGGGATATTCTCAAGTGGCGGGAATTGACTTTGAGGAAACATTTGCTCCCGTTGCTCGACATGAAGCTATTCAGATCATGCTTGCCTATGCTTCACACAATGGCTTCAGGCTCTATCAAATGGATGTGAAGAGTGCATTCTTGAATGGAGAGATCAATGAAAAAGTCTATGTGGAACAACCTCTGGGCTTTAAGGTCCCTAAACATCCAAGACATGTGTACAAATTGAAGAAAGCTCTCTATGGCCTCAAGCAAGCACCAAGGGCATGGTATGTACATTTGAAGATCTTTCTACTCAAGAATGGATTCAAGATTGGAAGCCTTGATAGCACCTTGTTCACAAGGCATGTTGGGAAGGATCTCTTTGTGTACCAAATCTATGTGTATGATATAATATATGGGTCAACCAATGAGAAGTACAATGAGGAGTTCCGAGAAATGATGGCAAGGGAATTTCAAATGTCTATGATTGGAGAGCTCCATGTGTTTCTTGGTTTTCAAGTGAAGCAATTGAGAGAAGGCAACTTCATCTATCAAGAAAAGTACACCAAGGATCTTCTCAAGAGGTTCAACATGGAAAATAGCAAATCCTTGCGCACTCCTATGGCAACAAGCAAACCCTTGTACAAGGATGAAAAGGGAAAACCAGTGAACCCCAAACTCTATAGATCAATGATTGGGTCCTTGCTCTATCTCACCACCTCGAGACCAGATATCATGTTTAGTGTGTGCTTGTGCGCACGCTATCAAGCAAATAAAAAAGAGTCACACTTGAAGGCCGTGAAGAGGATACTAAGATACCTCAAGTACACACCTACCATGGGGTTATGGTACCCTAGAGTAACAAGCTTTAAATTTCTTGGGTACTCGGATTCAGACTTCACGGGATGCAAAGTGAATAGGAAGAGTACATCGGGAGGTTGCCAATTTCTTGGAAGATCTCTAGTATCTTGGAGCTCAAAGAAGCAAAACTCGGTGGCTCTATCTACAGTCGAAGCGGAGTATATGGTAGCAGGAGCATGTTGTGCTTAACTTCTCTACATGAGGCAAACACTCTCGGACTATAGTCTCAACTTCACTCAAATGCCACTCTATTGTGATAGTGAAGCAGCGATCAAGACGGCTCTCAAAACTGGAGATCATGGTCATGCAAAGCACATAGAGATCAAACATCATTTCATTCGAGATCATGTTTAGAAGAAGGACATTGACTTGGTGCATGTGCAAACTCATGAACAATTGGCGGATAACTTCACCAAGCTTCTTGATGAGAAGACCTTCATCAAGCTAAGGGGAGAGCTCAATGTTCTCGACCTCTCCAACTTCACTTGAGTAACCCTAAAGCTTGTCTCTTGTAAATTTGTACAACTTCGCTTGTTTGTTTTGTTGTTTGTGTCCTTGTTCGTGCTTGTTTCTCTTCTCTTGTAGGTTGACTACGGACCTCCTTGAGATAGCAATGGACATGGGTTAAGCTTGGGAAGGTGGTTCATGGTGTACCTAAGGCTTCGAAGAATGGTCCATTGTGAGTAAGCTCAAGAAGGGAACAACTCTTTGTTGACACCTTCGTTTGTAGTTTTTCCCTCTCTTTCTTTTAGCATCGCATCATGCATGTGTAAACTTGTTGCATTTGCATTCTTTGGATTCATGCATTCTTGCATTGTCATACCTTACATGCCTCCAAGCATGTTTCTTGGGGGAGTTGCTTATTTACAATGTAAGTATATGACCCTCTAGATAATCACATAGTGATCTTTGTGCTTCATGCCCATTGAGTCACGTGCAACCGAGCTCCGAGGTTAAATCTACTCGCGCGGCACAAAGATAAGTGACTCATACATTCCTAACACACTAATGACGAACCATTGCATACTTGAGAAATTCTTTGTTGAGTCATGTGTGTAGGGGGAGTTATGGTGGAAGGCCATTGTGACCAAGGAGGAGGACTATGAAAGGGGGAGTCTTTCTACCTCTTGTCTCTTATTATTTGCTCCTTGGTTCTCTTGTGCTTTGTCTTTTGTTTGTGGTTTTTGGTGATAGGTGACAAAGGGGGAGAAGAACATGAAGATCCAAAAGCCAACACCCGTCAAAAAGGAGGACAAGAAGTCAAAGAGGGAGAGGTTCATGAAGATCCAACACAAAAGATGGAAAGAAGAACATTGACAACAGAGAGAAGAACATGAAGAAACATGAAGAATCCAAATGCCAAGACTATGGTGATGAAGTGGAGAACATGAAGATGATCAAGACAATGGTGCATATTCACTTGGAGTACATATGAAGATCATGACTAGATGAACATCCACACCAACATGGAGAAGAACAACAATGAACATCTACACCGACATGAACATCTACGTCTATGGTGCATGTCTACATCAATAAGAACACCTACCATGACACCAAGACGAGCGCAAAATTCAACTCAAGATAGATATCAAGTTCCCTACGTGATTGGGTAGTTCTCCCTCAACACCTAGCACATTCTAAGGGGGAGACTACTTCCAAGGTAAGGACCAAGGTAATCCTCTCATTCCATTCTTTTCCTTTGGTTCCTTATTACTCGTCCATTTTGGACCATCGTAAGTAGTGGTTGTCATCCATCCCCAAAAAGGAAGAGATTGTAAGGATTATGACCATTGAGGTCACCCCAAAGTATGATTTTTTGGTGATAAATGACAAACATGAAATGTGACTAATGTCTACACGAGTGTTGTTCGTGTAGGAAACCTTTTCCACTCTATGATGATTATAGATGGCGGCCTTGGCGATTGATGACAATGACCACAAGCATGGAGGCTTGTGAGCTTGATGGAGTCCAAGGGTTGATGGAGATGGATCAAAGCTGAGGACAAGCTATGGAGCAAGTGTTGGGAACACTTGTCTAGTTGTTAGGGCTTTGAGTCCATAGGAAAAGCCGGACTATCAAGGGGGTCTAGGTCATTTCTCTTAGGTCATGTCTAGACGGTGATGTGCAAGGTTGCTTGGTGAAATCAAAGGCACTAGATGACAGTGGAGAAGCCAAGGAGCTGTTCGAAGAAGCTGGGAAACAAACTCAAGCAAGGATGACAAGTTTCAGCTTCTAGACATAGTGACCGGACAGAGGGGTCAAGGGTGACAGGACTGTACGGTCACTAGGTGAAGTTGTCTGGGACTTACAGCGAAGAAGCGAGGAAACTACCAGAGTTGAGGTTGCAGAGACCGGACGGTCCGGTCTGTACAAGTGACTATGGGTAGCGAGGAAGCGAGCGCTGGAAATGTTTCTGGACTAGAGAGAAACGGACCGGACGGTCCGGTCATAACCGTATGGTCCAGTCTGTATAGGATTTTAGCATGGCAGAGCCGTTGGTGCTCAGGTTTGCAGTGACCAGACAGTCCGGTCAGGCAATGACCGGACAGTCCAATCAGAAGGCCCAGAAAGCTGATTTCATGGAGCAACGACTAGTTTGAGGTTGAAAGCCTATATAACATCGTTGCTGGGGTCTTGGAGACCTCTCTTGGCTAGTGGAATACCTGAGAGCATTTGGTAAGGTCCAAGATGAAAAGAGGAGAGCACTAGGTGGAGATATTGCATATCTTGAGAGTGCTAGTAAGAGTAACAAGGAATGATCTTGCACATCTAAGGCTAGGGTGTCCTTGAGGATGTGATCTAGGTTGTTACTCTTGGTCTATGGTGAGACCTAGACCGGTTAGGTGTCGGTGATCGAGCCTATCTTGATTGGTTGTGAAGGCCATCACACGTTTGTACACGATTTGAGCCCGCCGGTGAATGGGGTATCGCTAGTGAGCGTTCGTGTTGGCTCGGGGAGTCCGGCAAGTTCTCGAGGGAGACGAGCTTGTGCCTTGGTTGTAGTGGTGACGCACACCGTGTCTTCGCTCTAGGAGTGATTGTGGGCTCGTGGGCGAGAACTCCACATTGGTGACAGGAGGGATCGGGATTCCGACGGGAGTGGTCCAACGAGGAGTAGGGGAAGGCGCCATCCTTCTGAGACCTTGGGAAAAAATCATGAGCCATCTCTTACTCTACTCCTTACTTTTCGAATTTACATACCGTGATATTCATGCTTGTATGCTTACCATGCTCTAGTTGATTGCTTGTAGACTTGCATGAATATGCTTCTCTGCTTGCTAGGTGTGCTTAGCTTACACTTGATCACTAGCATGTATTGGAGTTTCTTAGGCTTGTTTGATCACCCTAGTATGTATCGTGCTACTCATGCTTGTGTGCCTTTCATGTGCTTGTTGATTTAGTAGCTTTGCATGAGTAGGCTCCTTTGCTAGCTTGTTGTGTGCTTCCACATGTTCTTCGATTACTAGCTTGCATAGGAGTTGTGTGCCTCGTGTGTGATCCACTAGTATCCTTAGGTTGTCTTTCCTTTCATAATATTATCTTGTTAGTGTGATCACCACTAGAGTTGTGTAAGAATTGTTTGAGTGATCGGTTTTAATAGTTTGTAAAATAGGTACATAGTTTGAGTTCCCGATTCAACCCCCCCCCCCTCTCGGTCACTCGATCCTTTCAGCGGCCCAAGAGAGAGAAAGGTTTTTTTTATCTTTTTTGGTTTCCTCCCAACAAAATCAAATCCAAACAATTTAAATTTCAAAGGACATATTCATTTAAAAAAACCAAAGAAGAAAAGAAGTCAATCACTTACCATGTTCCCAATTTTTAAAATCTTAAAATTAGGTTTTGGTCTATGTCTAATTAAATCTTAGATTTTCCTTTCTATTTTGGAAATAGTTTTCCTGATATAAATAAAAATGTTTTTCGAGATGTATTTTAAATGGCCAATTTTTTTAGGGTCTCACAGACATACCCCACTTAAAAATCAGTCTTGTCCTCGAGACTCGTGCTGATCTTCGAATAGGTATGGGTATTGTTTTCTGAGATCAACTTCTCTTTCCCATGTGGCCTCATTCTCTGGGTGATTGTTCCACTGCACTCGACAGAAGTTGGTGGCCTTTGTCCGGGTTCGTTGATTGACAGTATCCAAGATTTTAACTGGGTACTCTTTGTAGCAGAGATCCAGCTGCAGGTCCACAATTTCTAATGGCAACTGATGCTCTGGCTCTTTTAAGCATTTCCTTAGTTGTAAGACGTAAATACTGTAACGGAACCGCCTTACCACGGAGATGATTCTGTTCCAGGATCTTTCTTGGGTGGCGACACGTGCTGTGACACCCAATAGTATAACACATGACAAAAGAATATAGTTGCACAAGAACATAGGTGGAGTACAGAATTTTACATAAATCCGAATTTAATTTACAACCCAGAGTTTTCAAAATGCGGAAGAGAAATAATTCAACAGTACTAAGAGTTTGACGAAAGTAAAATACAATGCCCTCTGACAGCGAATACATAGAAGTAGAAGCCAGCCTTGATCGGTGTCAGACCCTCGACACCGTACCAGCGCACACAAGCCTACTCCTCGTCATCATTGGTGCAAAGCTCTCATTCAATATTCCAGTAGTTAGGACGCTGGCCTTCCCAGTGGAACCTTCCACCGCAGTGGCAGTCTCCACCCTGGTCATCTGAAAACCACATAGAGCTACGCCATGAGTAACTAATTTACTCAGCAAGACTGATCCGTCAAAATGGCCAACTACATCCGACACCTAGACATGCAAAAGGCTAGGGGTAAGGTTTATGTTGCTAGAAAGCCAGCCTAAGAGTGGATTCTTATTTCAAGTTTTAGCATCAAGTTAAGTTGTCACGCAGAATAATAAATTTACTTTGCACTAAAACTATACAATCATGGTTGCAATACAATCTTAATAATTTTGAAGAGCAGTGTTAAACCCACTCATCATCTTAATGGCTTCCGACACTGTTCTGGAGCAGCGATCAAGTGGTACTTGTTACTGTGAGGGGCAGCGACTCGAATCAATTTACATCCTAGAGAAACCTGCTTGCATGACCCATACGCGCTTCCTGGAAGTCGCATGGAGCAACATTTCGCTTACGGTACCGTAGGGTCTTCCGGGTCTTCATTATGATCCCATCCACACTTTCCGTCATCCGACATCATTCCCCAGTGATAATACTTCCTGTCTATGAGTGGTCTCCATACCACTCGATGAGTAGTCGTCTTAAATTAAGCAGGGCGACTACCGTCCTACGGCTATCATCAGGTAGAAGGGGACCTACTGCAATGCTAGGTTTTCAAACAACTCCTACAAACTTAATGCACAGACAAGCCTACATCCCTAACTAGCGGTGAGTAAAAAGGTTAAAACTTGGTGGGATGCACCGGGGCTTGCCTTGGTTCTGCTCCTGGTCAGCTGAAACACCATCGGGTCCTTCTGGCTCCTGATCTTGTCCCGTCTCCACGTGGTTCACCTCATGATCTACATAATGTGAATAGTGCAATGCATGAGAACAATATTTTATTCATGGCACTTCCTCAACAAATACGTTAATACAACGATATTGCATGCAGAAATATACGGGGGTGGTGTTCGTTACGTTGCTAATTAACCTTTATATGACTCACAGATTATCGAGTTTTAAAAGCAATAATATTTTAGCATGGTACTGGAGGTCACTTGCATATGGATGATTTACTATAGATAGCACTTATCAGAGGTGATTTATTTGTCAAGTTTCACTCACATGCATTGAGCCATTAATTTTAATTAATTAGACGAGGTAAAAAGTTAAATAATTAATTGAGACTAAAATACAGAGAACTAGTACTCACCCCTGTGCATGATAATTACACATGACATACAAGGATTAACTACCAAGTTTCAGTAATTTACTAATTATAGAGAATTACTTATTAATTATTAAGTGTATTGCACAATTAATTTAATTTGGATAAAACCCTAACATGCAGAGAGGTATGGTATTTTTCTTAAATAGTGTATGTCTACTGGAGCCTAGAGAAATTTTCCTTGCCCCAAAATTCACATTAAATATTTTATTATGCATTTTACAAATTTAACACATTTCCTGGAAATGATTTAATCCAAAAAAATCCATTTTACGTTCATGGGCCGCAGTCCAGCAGCCCAATAAACCAAAGCCCATGCGGGGGCTGCTCCTAGGCCAGATCCGGCCTACGCGCGGCTGAGGCCCACAGGCCTTGCGGCCCAGCAAGGTGCTGGCCTACGGCCAGCTCGGCAGAGCCGAGCGCGCGCGCGGCGGGGTCTTGGCCACGAGGGGACGGAGCATTGGCCCGCCGATGATTAAGGGAGAGAGGACGGGGGTGCGGCACAGTGACCAGGGAAAAGACGCTTACCGAGCAAGGTCCTCGGCGACGAGAGGCGGGGCGAGATGCTCGAGCAGCGGCGACGGCGTCGAGGCGGACGTCCGGCTATAGATCAGCACTAGGGCAAGCTGAGTGAGGTCGATGGCGTGCGCGAGGGGTCCAAGATTTCATGGGTGTGAGTAATTGGGAAATACTCACCGGAGCTGAGAACGCGAGGTGGGGGAGTGGTCATCGGTGGCGGAGACAAGCTCGGCAATCTTCGGTGGCTCAGTGCGAGAGGAGGGAAGTAGCTTCCCGTGGAGCTTCCACGCGTCGAGGTGGGGCTCCAGGCGTTGGCGCTGCTCGTGCGGGGCGGTGAGATGGCCGGGTGTTGGAGCTTGCGCAGGCGGCAATGGCGAGCGGCTCGGCGGAAGAGAGAGCAGAGGGGAAACGAGAGTGAGTGCGGGAGAAGGAAATGGGGCCGTCCGGATAGAAGGAGAGGGGCAAATGGGATGTCGGAGCGTGGTGGGGGCGTCGATCCGCGGCAGGGTGCCGTTCGGCCATCACTGGCACCCTCGCGGCGTACGGGCAGGCGGGGGAAAGGGGCGGCACCGGGTGTGTTAGTTTCGGGTCACTGACGGGTGGGCCCCTCAGGGATTTTTCTTTTTCATTTATTTCCAAACCTCTATAAACCACTGATTCTTGTTATTTTTACTGGAATTAATTGGGAGTCGACCTCGACAAACCAAAAATATGGGCAGGCTCTATATAATGTGAGTGATTTTATAAAAATGCTAACTACCATTAGTTCTTAATAAAATTTGAATAGGAATTTTGTAAAGAGGGGTGGTTTTTGGGCATTTGACCATTTGGGGCATTAAATGGTGAGATAAAAATATGAGAAATTGACCAAAATTCTATTTCACCAGGAGATACAACATATATTTTTGGTGGCACTAGGTTATGTTGGAAATATTGGACTTGTAGATCAATGGACATTCAAATTTGCTTAAATTGCTTTCGAATTTGATCAAATTTCAGTTCAAATTTTGTCCTAGGCTCTTGTTCATATGGGGGTTACTCTAGTATGGCAGTAGGGGTGTCACAAATATGGGTAGGATACCTCGCCTACTTTCTATAGGACCTTGTATGGTCCTATGTATCGAGGGGATCGTTTGCCTCGTACCTGGAATCTTCGCACTCCTCTCATGGGGGATACTTTTAGATAGACATGGTCTCCTGGGTAAAACTGCAGTTCTCTGTGGTGTTTGTCTGCATAGCTCTTTTGTCGGCTCTGTGCGGCCCTTAGGGTCTCTCTAACCGCAACAACTTTTTCTTCTGCTTCTTTAATGACTGCGGGTTTGTAGAGCATCTCAAACGGTGCCATCTTAATGTTGGTCTGGTAGCTATTGTTGTATGAGAATTCTACAAAAGACAATCTATCTTCCCAATTAGCACCGTAACCCAATACGCAAGCTCTTATCATGTCCTCGGGGACTTGGTGGACTCGCTCGGCTTGCCCATCAGTCTCGGGGTGATATGCAGAACTGTTGTCCAGTCTGGTGCTTAGATGTGCACGTAAACTCTGCCAGAAATGTGATGTGAATTGGGTTCCTCGACGTTTCTAGAGGGTACCCCATGTAGCTTTAAGAGGTTGTCGATGTACAGCTGACCTAGCTTGTCTCCTTGATATGTCGTCTTCATGGCTATGAAATGTGCTACTTTGGTTAGTCAGTCGACTATGACTCATATTGAGTCATTTCCTTTCAGAGTTCTTGGGAGTCCTATGATGGAATCCATCATGATATCATCCCATTTCAAAATAGGGATATGCAATGGTTGCCATAGTCCAGCTGGTCTCGGGTGTTTGGCTTTTACCAAGTTGCAGGTATCACACCTGGCTACGTATTCCGCTATGCCCTTTTTCATGCCAATCCACCAGTACTTCTGTTTCAAGTCCTGGTACATTTTGGTGGTTCTGGGATGAATGGAGTAGGTTGAGTCGTGGGCTTCATCTAGTACCAACTTTCGGAGTTCTTCCGTGTTGGGTACGCAAATCCGATCTTCAAACCATAGTGTTCCCTTGTCATCTACCCAGTATCGGGGTGTATTTTTCTCTTCCACTAGTTTCTTTTGCCTTTGTGATTCCGGATGCGGAAGTTAGGCTTCTCGGATTTTCTCTTCTAGAATAGGTTGAAGTTCTAGGGTCTGTATTTCTCCTGGGGAGGCTATATGTACGATCAATCTGCTCATCTCTTGTGTTAGTTCCGGGCTAATAGGCGTCGTACTTATGGCGTTATCGTACGCCTTACAGCTAAGTGCATCAGCTACCATGTTGGCTTTTCCTGGGTGGTACTGCACGTCCAAGTCATAGTCCTTTATTAATTCCAGCCATCTTCATTGTCTCAGGTTCAAATCTGGTTGGGTGAAGATGTACTTCAAACTCTTATGGTCCATGTAGATTTTGCAATTATTGCCAATTAGGTAATGTCTCCATATCTTTAGTGCATGCACTACGGCTGCTAATTCTAGATCATGCGTCGGGTAATTTTCTCATGAGTTTTCAATTGTCTAGACGTGTATGCAATGACTCGGTCCTCCTGCATTAGCACACATCTGAGTCGGTTTCGAGATGCGTCATAGTATACCACAAAATCCTTATATATGTCTGGCAGGGTGAGTACTAGGGCTTCTGTGAGTCTTCTCTTTAGCTCTTGGAAACTACGCTCATATTGATGGTTCCATTGAGATTTCTTGTGTTTTCGAGTTAGCTCTGTCATAGGTCTTCCGATCTTCGAAAATCCCTCAATGAATCTCTCGTAGTAGCCTACTAGCTCTAAGAAGTTTATGATCTCTGTGGTATTCTTAGGTTGTTTCCAATCCTTTACGGCCTCAACCTTGGCAGGGTCCACTGCTATTCCTTTTGTAGTGGTGATGTGTCCTAGGAATCCAACTTGTTGTAGCCAAAATTCACAATTGCTGAATTTGGTGTATAGCTGGTGTCTTCTGAGGCGTTCTAGCACTATCCTTAAATGCTACTCGTGATATTCGGCACTTCTAGAGTAGATGAGTATGTCATCTATAAATACTACCACAAATCTGTCTAGTTCCCTCCATAAATAATTTATTCATCAAATTCATGAAGTAACCTGGTGCATTTGTCAGTCCAAAATGCATCACAGTGAATTCGAACTATCCGTATCGTGTCACAAAGGCTGTCTTCCTAATGTCCTCTTCTCTGATCTTCAGTTGGTAGTATCCTGATGTGAGATCGTTCTTGGAGAAATAGTTGGCTCCTTTAAGTTGATCAAAGAGGTCGTCGATCCTGGGCAGTGGATACTTGTTCTTTATGGTTACTTCGTTCAGTGAGCGGTAGTCCACACACATTCTCAAACTTCCATCTTTCTTTTTCACGAATAGTACTGGTGCTCCCCACGGGGATGAGATAGGTTGGGTGTATCCCTTCTGCTACAATTTGCCCAATTGTGCCTTTAGTTCTTCTAGTTCATTAGCTGTCATTTTGTACGGGCATTTGGCTATGGGTCTTGCTCCAGGGACTAAGTCGATGGTGAAGTTGACTTCTCTATCCGGTGGCATCCTTGGTAATATCTCGACAAAAACATCTAGGCATTCTCTTACTATGGGTACTGTTTCCAAGGATGCGGTTTCCATGTGGCATACCATACTACTTGTTCCTGCTTGGCGGGGCTGACAGGTCACAGAGACTCCTTGATGGTTGACCGTCGTCACTATGTGGTCTTCACAAGATATGTTCCCTTTGTGCTTGGACAACCAATTCATTCCTAGTATAACGTCTACTCCTTTAGTGTTTAACACTACTAGGTCTGCTCGGAAGGATACCCCACTTAAAATAATTTCTACCCCTAGGCAGCCATTTTGGCATTTTATCATGGCGTCCGAAGATTGTGTCACAAGAGGCACTTTAAGTGGTGTTACGGATATGTTATTTTTAATAGTTCCGAGGAAATAACGAATGTGAAGCTCCCAAATCAAACAAAACCGTGGCAATGGTAGAGTTGACTAGGTCCTCACCAAGCACTTTGTCGTTTACAGGCTCTGCTTCTTCGGCCGATATGTGGTTCACTTTCCCACAATTGTAGCTCTAGGCCTTATACTGTTGTCCTGAACTTTGAGGGGCGTTGCGTGTGACTGATCCTACGGACTCGGTCCCTGCATTGTTGGGGGCTTGGTTTCCCTAGTTCCGTTGGGGAAAGGCTGCTACCATGTGTCCAGGTTCTTCACGTGCATAGCACGTCCTGTGGTTGGTGGATGTCTGATTGACAGTAGAGTGGCTCGTTGGTGGTGCATTGTTCTGACTCGAGTTATGGCGCCCTTGAGGCTGTTGGTTGGAGCTGGGGGCACGAAACTGCATCGTGGAGCGGTACTATGGCTTCTGTGTATACCCAATGCGTTGTTTCTTCAGTTTGTCTTGATGTTCCTGGAACTTGTGCTTCAGATCTTTGGTGTCTAGGGCTAGTGATTCTTCTAGTAGTATGCTCTTATTCATGACAGTGTTGAAATCTACATATGTGTTGGCAATAGCGTGTGTCCTCATTCTCCCGTGCAATCCTTTCTTGAAATGCTCTTGCTTATCCTCATGTGTCTTTACGTCAAAAGATGCGTAACGGGCTAGTTTCATGAACTTCTTGATGTACTGGTTTACCATCATGGAGCCTTGTTTTAGGGCTCTGAATTCATCCATCGTCATATCCATAATTCCATCATGAATGTGATACTCTCTAAAGGCATTCTGGAATTCGGTCCAGCCAATAGTGGTTGGGTCTGCCGTGGCTTCACAGTAATTATCCCACCATTCGGCCGCCTGACCAGTCAGCTGATGGGATGCTAGTGCGATCTTCTCATGGTCGTTGGCTGCGACAATTTTTAGCTTTTTGGTAATGTCACGTAGCCAGTTAGCAGATTTTCCAGATTACCCTCCAAAGTGGGTGGTCTGAGCCTTATGAATTCAGACATCTTAGATGCTCCGTGTCCACATCCTCCTCCTGCGGGGGCCTGGAATAGCTGTAGCTGAGCATTCAGAACCTCTGTTAAGGTGGCCGGTGGCGGTGGTGGAGGCGGCAGCTGCACATTTCCGGTCCCATGGCTGTTGACTTCAATGTTGTTTTCTGATGCGTTCTCATCGTGTTGGCTGTGTCCGTCCATCTTGGGTTGAGTTGGCTTTATTGAATGAAGGGGAAAGAGTCAGATCTGATGGCCTTAGCATTCTATTATCTAATGTTTTGTTTAAGCACACAATTTCACTCAATCAAAGACCCAAATAGCAAGCAACAATCAAGCACCATACATTTCTTATTTTACACAGCGTTCTTAGGCGTACATGTCACATGACACATGATATATGGTACATGATACAAGATACATTACACATGATACATGGTATATACACATGGTACATGATACAACACGTGGTACATGGTACATAATACATGATACATGGTACAAGTACTTGGTACATGGTGCCTTATTCATGGTACATGATACATGTGCCTAGTACTACTGGTCTATACTAAGTCCGAAGGATCTAAAGTTTATTCGATGATCTCAATAGGGTCCTCCTCTGACATCTCTTGGGTCTCCATGGGTTCTTCATCGGTCTCCGGAATGGACTCTTCCTCGGAGTGGCTGGTCGAGCTGCCAGAGTCATCGCAAGAGTCTGTCCCTGATTCGGGCATCTCATCTACCTTACGCTTAATTATTGTGCGTAGCACGAGGCTCAAAACTGGTGTCGAGTCTGAGGATATGTAGCATCCACTTGGTAGTTGTATGAAGGCTCTTTTCTTGGAAGTGAGTCTGGTCTTGCATCCGGGCTGAGACAGTACTTCTCGGAGGGGCCTCGTGATCTGAGAGTCGGCGATCTATGGGGTGCGCCAGGTGAACATTGTACCATGTGCTAGCAGAGTGGTGCGCGAGCAGGTACCCCCGGATGGTCCAATCTCCTTGAGCTTCTGGGTTTTAGCCTCCTTAAATGCCTACTTCAAGCTTTTTATCTCTTTCTATGCTACATCTAATTCTGCACATACCGCATCCCTTTGGTGGACAACATTTTCGATGTCAGAATCTTTCTTCTTGATGACTTCCTCTGTCTCGGCTCGAGCAGCGCTTAGTTGCTATTTGAGATCCTCGATCTCGGTCTGGGTGATGGCCTGGTCTTAGTTGCTGTGTGAGATCCTCAATCTTGGAATACTAATCATGTAATGTTTCTTTGCATGTACGTGAGTCGCATGGAGGTTGGCTTCATCATATTCTTGTGCCGAGTTGCAGTTAATTTGTGGCAAGATGGACAGCGCTACTGAAGCTTCCATGCCTGATTGCCCGCTCGACATTGCTTATTGTCGCGACGTTGGATGACTCGGTGACTTGGCGGCCTTTCACTTGATGAAGTGTTGCCACATCACGACAACTTAGCCGAATTTCTCTACAACTGGACAACTCGGCGCTTCATCCGGCTACTTGGTTACTTGGTGACTCGATCAATCACTCGGCAAGTAGTTTGCTCGGGGGCTCGTCTTCGACTCATCTATTATGCAAAAGCTAAGTAAATTTTATAATTTTTTCTTACCAGTATGATTTGAAGGCCATAGGTTCTTAACCTTATGGTCATAGTTTTGAGTTTTTTTGAACTCATCTTTTTGCCTCGACAATATTGGTCAATAATTTTTCTCGATTGATTTTGACTCGTACATGTTTGGCCAACTGAGTTTTAGCAGTACGTAAGTGGTATTAGGTGGAGTTCAGCTATTTTGCTTAGTTGCCCGTCTGACTCCCATTACACAAGTTGGTCAGTCTAGCTCCATGGCTCATGTCGTTTGTCGAAATCGTCGTGCACATCCTTCTTCTAATGAACCTTGTTTGTTTTTTATGTCTATTGGTTGAATGATCGGTTATTTCTACCAGTACTCTAAGCAAACATAAGCCTTAGACGAATAATAGAAATCCAATAGACTTAGATATTAAAGACGTTGTTTAATCAATGCTTTATATTAATTTTACATATAACTACATTATTTGTGTTCTTGTATTACAGTTATCTCATTGATATCACTCGGTCATGGAGCGCCGAGTTATTGGATCACTCGGTCACGGAGCACCGAGTTATTGGATCACTCGACCATGATCAACTACTCATGGTTTCATTCACAATTTTTTCCATAAGGGCTATCATGACCATGGTTCATGATTTTACTCAATATTGGAGAGCCCTGCAAGAGTTGCTATTCTTCACTCGGATCATGCCCGGGGGCGGCTACACTCATTATATTTAATCAAGTATCATTAGAATATTTTGATGACTGCTTTGTTTGATATATCTGATCAAGTATCACTCGGATTCATTAGTACTAATGGTTTCTTTTGTTAGTTGGGGGGAGTGGTAGAACCAATCTTGGGGGCTACCGTGTTAAAACTCCTCGTCGAATCAGTCGAAGAAAGTGGTAGATCCAGATTTACATATGGTGTTATTATTTTTTACTCACAAGATATTTTTTGATCAAAATACCTTCTGAGTCGGGGGCTATATCTACACCTAGTAGGTGGATTTATTCGTCGCATCTAGATATTATTTGGCGCACAATTCTTTTCGAAGATTCTTGGAGACCTTTACAAGTTTGTTGTTGTACATGAAAAAGCTTAATCATATTCATGGCAAAGCATTAGTCAATCAATTGAAGATCAACAACTAACTTGCAAAGCTGTCGGGGGCTACTGTGGGATATATATACCCGGGATTCTTCACCACTCGGATATATTGCTGAGTGGGCCGGGGTCCAATGAAGATAAAGCTCATGAACATAACTACTTGGATTATTACTTGGAGTAGACGACAAGTCAATACTAGAGATAGAAAGTTAGAGACAGAATCCTAGTCGGAAATCATGTTGTAACCGACTAGGATTCTTGCCTTGTAACCCTGCCCCCCCCCCCCAGGAGGGGCAGGGCTCTCTCATAGACAACCTCCGTATACCGCATCCGCATCATATCAGATCCAATACACCACAGAACACAGGATGTCAGGTTGTTATCCTTCGGGAGGCCCAAACCTGTCTAAACCTTGCGTCTTGTGTGTCCATCGACTCTCGATCTCGCGCATGCCTTTACCGATAAATAAGGATCATGGGTAGCCCTATGACCCACTACCGATAATAGTATCGACAAACTAATATAGTGAAAGGTCCGAATGACCGAGAAGAGCACGGTTGGGGGGGGGGGGTTGAATCGGTAACTCCCACGACAAACTTTTCTTGCTAACTCCTCTACTTAGCACTCAAGCTATTTCTATGCAGTTCTAGTAGAGCCACACTAGCATAAGACAAAGACCTAGTAGGATAACAACAACCTATGCATGCTAGTGATTAACACACAATCCAACTCCTATGCAAGCTAGTGATTAGACAACTAGTCAATTCAATATACTAAACAGGATTGAAACCCTACTCATGTAATTTTATTGAAGTACCAACACAATCAAGGTGCAATAGCCAAGCAACATGAACTAGAGCAATACAACTTGCACAAAATATGGAATAATGAATGCAAGTAGTAAGGAGATAGTTTAGAGAAGGCTCATTGATTTATAGACCGAGGTCTCAGGAGGATGGAGTCTTCCCCTAGGCTCTAATATCAGAGATGGTGCTCTCGGGTCCACTCATCACTCAGACTGTCAGGATATGTGGGTGGCAGGTGTATACACTAATGTCTGAGAACGAGTGCTACTGACTGAGTGGGTCATCAAGCTGATGTGCCCTGGGATTTACTCCTGCACTAGGGCAGTCTCAGTGCATAATTTCATTTCACTATTCTTAAGAGTGTCACATCAAATTTAGACTTTCCATTTGATAGATAAAACTTACTCTCTCAGTGTATAATTTAATCTCACAGTTTCATAGAGAAGCCATAACATTAAATTATTATATTAAGATTGGTTAAAATAAGTTAGGATGGAACTTTTAGTTTGACCTCATGTGAAAATAATTCCGAGGCCACCCTCTAACCTATCTATCCATCCTATCGTTCCAATGCTCATGGTACTCATATTCATGAGCGCTGCCGTCTTGCCTAAACGCTAGCAGCCATATGTACTATATGGATGCCAATGACGATACTCAATGGATCGGAGCACCTGAAGCATTCAATCAAGATCAGAATAAGACTGCCACTCGTGGCTCCGATTCCTCATACGTTGATCAGCGGCCGAGCGGAACAGATCGACGACAGGGCATGAAGTTTTTCAAAGGCGAGAGGTGCCACTTCAACTCGAGTTGAAGACTATGATCATCAAGCACTGCAAGCAAAGCTGCCAGTCAGCGGTCTATGGATCCCGAGGTTGTAATGTTTGGGTCTCTGGACCATATCCGTGCCCTGTCCTGGGTGAGCTAAGGACAAAGATTATTGATCGGGATGCTCTTCTGTTTTCTCTACTGCCAACAGAGACGACGACAGGCTGCTTCATGTCAGGAAACTGCAGCTCGATCTTCTCTCTTGACCTGCGATCACCGTACATAGATTCAAGGACGATGCTATGTGGGACCTGGCTCCCTATACTTCCACGAAGGTCACTGCTTCAACAATTGATTCGCGTAGGTCAGGAAACATTAGCAAGGTATGAAGGTAATTGTCCGCCACCTGAACTAGGCCACCTGAATGGTAAGTGGGAAAATTGATAAGTGGGAACATTAGCAAGGTATGACGATCGCATGCACAAAACAAGTTCCGAATTGATAAGTGGGAAAATTAAATATTTAGCATCAACTGAATGGTAGATCACATGCACAAAACAAGTTGAATTATGTCATTTCCAGTGTTGGCTTGATTACGATGCTACGCGTACTCTACAGATTTTTTCTGTAGTGATGGAGAGATAGCACTTAGACATTATCGGATATTAAGGACACTTCGATTCAACATATATTTTATTAGTATTCTTCTATACTGGATATGTTATTCCTATAGTCATAAAATAAAAATAATAACAGACAAAAAATAGGCGAAACTAAAGTCTACTAATGAAATATTAAAAATGTTATCTACAGGCTAGCAAAAGAATTGAAAAAATCAACGCGTATAATATTAGAGCAGGTACTAATAAGTATGTAGGACTTTGTATAGTTATAAACATTGGATAAACGTAATTTTGTTTCCTCTTCAGTTAGAGCAGGAATTACTATTAAGGAAAGAAACAAAATAGGAATACATGTACCCAATAATCCACATGACCAATCATAGGAAGTTAAGAGGAATGGAGCTTAAACAGTTGACAGAAGACAGACAAGAAATTTATAATCAATGAAGTTGTTGGAGACTGTGATATGTAAATATTTCTGGGTTTTGTAAAACAAAGTTATAAGAATGTTTAGACAGATTTACTGTCTCCTAGTGAAATAACGTTTTCAAGAAAATATTATAATCTTCATTTAACAATTTACAATTACAATCCAGGGCGTATTACTTCAAATATTGGCATGGCAATGATTGTATTAACTTTTATCAGGGTCTGATAGTATTGGACCAAGGAAAATAAAAGGGCCTTCCCACACATTACAGGGTCTGGAGAAGGGTTATTTCTACTAACCATTATCGTTCCTGTCGCAGAGAGGCTGGTTTGTACACAAGTGCTAATCATAGATTGTCGATTAAACCGCGATAACCTATCGGCTAAACGCCCGGATAGAACTATATCGACTCTACTCCAGACAAATTAGCTCACACCCTATCGACACCGCAAGAAGTCAAAGTCGATGCAGCCTTGCTGATCCAAGCCGGTCGGTTTTCCCGAGGCAGTGCTTTATACGAAATTGATCTAATGAAATCTAACTTATCTAAGGGTAAAATTGATACAGTGAGTCGAATAATAGATCTAGTCTAGTTTTATCAAACCTCCTGATCACTACGATAGATCGGTTTTCCTGAGGCAATATGTCACAAAAAGTCGATGAAATAACCCTAATCTAGCTATAATTACCGGATAACTAGCAATCACAAAGATCTCAACTAGAATATTAAATTGATGAGAAAGTACTAGTTGAAGTCGATATGATTGCCAAAGGTGACGAAATCCAAATCTCTCACCGAGATCAGGGCCAATGCAGCCCACTCGAGACTTGAATCCGCCGGAAAGGAACATAGGGTGACGATGTGCCGAAGTTGATCGAACGTGTGTTGTTTTTTCCGTACCAACTAGAAAAAAGGGGGTTGGATGCAGAAGAGTGACTATTCGAACAGAGAATTAATATTTTTAAGAAATTACGGCACGTACGATTCAACTTTAGAAAGGTTGGTCAACACATATAGCATGATCATGCACCAGTCATGATGGGTCAACTTCTTCTGGCTGGCACCAAATGAACTTCCAACCTGCCCTTGGTAAAGGCTAAGGTTCGATTCAACTTCGCCAGCATTTGTAATGAGGGAGTGGATTATGCACGCTTGGGAGGTTGTCAGCATAGTATTTTGTGTGAAGTTTGATACCTCCTCGAGAATGTATGCCTCTGCCATGGAAGCTTCTATTTTGTATTTATTTTTATATTTAGTTTAAAGAACCTTTAGACATCTCTCATGGATAGCACCAACAGAACTGCACAGGCCCACCCATTCGTACCTCATACGAGAGGTGCAAAATCATATGTGGCATCGAAGTGAAGAAGCCCGGTGGAAAGTTCTTCTCCAACTTACAGAGCAACGCAGGTGCCATTTTTTCCTTGCCAGCAATCACGACCCAAGAAACCTCCTTAGCACAAAGCTGACGGAAGAAATAACTCAACTCTGCCAGCACTTGCCACACATGCTCAAGGACAGCCTCAAACTATCAGCGGAAGAAGGATCTCAAGACACAGGTGGTAGTCATGACTCTTGAGCCCGCTGACTCACATAGTAGAATAATTCACCCCCCCCCCCCCTCTTCCAATTCACTGCAAAGCCATCAGGGAGCATTAGCGTTTGCAACCATTCTAGTACTTCCCTCTTTAGGGCCGCTGTTAGGACGAAGTCGGCCTTAGGCTTCTTCCATAACGTGCAACCCTCTCTAGGAGGCACCATGTTTAGCTTTGGCCTATGGCATAATAGTTGTTGATCCATTCTGGCCTTAATGTTATCCCTTGTCTTATCAGGAATGCCCATGTGTAAGGATCATGACCATTGAGGTCACCCCAAGGTATGAATGTTTTGGTGATGAATGACAAACATGAAATATGACTAATGCCTACACGAGTGTTGTGCGTGTAAGAACCTTTTCTACTCTATGATGATTGTTGACGACGGCCTTGGTGAACACTTGTCTAGTTGTTAGGGCTTTGATTCCATAGGAAAAACCGGACTATCAAGGTGGTCTAGGTCATTTCTCTTAGGTCATGTCTAGTGGGTGATGTGCATGGATGCTCAGTGAAATCACAGGCACTAGGTGATAGTGGAGAAGCCAAGGAGCTATTCGGAGAAGCTGAGAAAGGAAGTCAAGCGAGGACGAGGAGTTTCAGCTTCTAGACGTAGTGATCAGACAAATGGGTCAGAGGAGACCGGACTGTACGATCACTAGGAGACCAGAGAGGGGTCTGCAAAGAAGTCTGTTAGCATGAAGGCCTGTAGAGACCGGACAGTCCGGTCCTGTAGAGACCGAACGGTCCGGTCTACAGGCCGGACGGCCCGGTCTGTATGGAAGTTGCTCGGGATAGAGAAGTGCAGAAGATGATGCTCTCTGGAATGGAGAGAGAAAGTCTGACCGGACGGTCCGATTAGCTGACCGGACGGTCCGGTCAGTACTATGAGATCATCTGGACAGAGCCGCCGCAGGCATGGGCCCCCTCCTCCTCGAGCCCCGCAGCGTCGAGCAGCCCTCCTCCCGAAGCTCCGCCGTCGTAGGAACAGGCCCCCTCCTCCCGAGCCCCGCCGCGTCAGGCCCCCTCCTCCCTGAGCCCCGCCACATCAGGCAGCCCTCCTCCCTAAGCTCCGCCGCCGCAGGCATGGGCCCGTCATCTCTCTTGAATGCCTCCGCCCATCCTGCCCGTCGACGACCAGGTGTGACGTTTCTTATCTGAAACCTACCATGTGCTCTTGTGCTATGTGCTATGTGCTATGTGCTCTTGTGCTATGTGCTATGTGCTATGTGCTCTGTGCTGAACCACTTCCAATGCCTTGAGCCGAACCCTTATGCTCTATGCTCTGTGCTCTTTCTTTGGTGGTCTCTCAATTTCTTCCTCTCAATTCTGCTGTGTGCTCTGTCAACGATCAACTGTTTGCTTGTCTCGCGGTTAGGTCCGATCCTCCATAGCTGACAGCTAGTAAATTAGGTTTATTTTAAATCTGTTATTCAAGTCACTTGATCATTGAATTGTTAACTAAATCTAGTATTAACTTAGTTACTTATATGATTTTAGCATTGTCATGGATAAAGCCAATCTGCTAGGGTGGTAGGGCTGAAACGGTCTCCTATATAATTAGGTGGTTAAAAATGTTTTCTTATCAATTGTTAGGCGATTGCTCCAAAATTCCTTGGTTTTTGGGTTGCGGGCGCCATCAATTAGATCTGGCCAGAGATCCCTTTGGTCGATTGGAGTGGATTTTGTTGATTTGGTAGCTTCGCAATTGAGATATGTTACCCGCATTTTAGCTTTCTGTTACCTGCACATTATTCATGGTGTGGTTTCTGTAGTTGTGTTTCTGCCTATGATCATGTGTACTAACATGTGCCAACGTTTGTTTTGGGGGGCTTAAGAATTAGAAGCGTTTATGATTTCTGTATGATCAATTCTAGCAACCTCCGAATTTTCATGAATAATCAATTCTACTTTATAATTTCTGTATTGTGCATTGTGCCACTCGGTTTGTAGGTAGTGCCACCCAGATTGTGATACCTTTTGATCATGTGCCATTTTGTTGGTATTATGAACTGAAGAGGCCAATCTAACATGATCTCGAGATCACCTACCGCTATAAACGTTTATTTGTACCAGTATTTGCGTAGCGACGGGGTGACTTGCCAGCCGCACAGACCGTTTTTATTGTAGTGTTTGTCATGTGTGCCTTTCTGGGCACACGGCAGAAATCCCCTTTGCCGTATGCGCGATAGAAGGCCCATGGCAAAAAAAGGAACTATTGACATATACGGAACGGAAGTAGATAAATAAATTGAATGAAAACAAAGTTCTTTATTTCGTACATCGAGTAATGACAATAGTAAGCCCCACCGGGGGGGCGCGCACGGAGGTACAGCAGTGCCACGTGCATGGCAAGCTGTGGCACGGAAGTAAATTTGAGAAATTAAAGCAAGCAAGCTTTGAAAGGGCAGGAAACACAAATAAGGCAATCCGATCAACTGTGCGGATCTGAGTGAAATCTCATCAAACTAATTAGACGCGGAAGAATTGGCTGCTGAAGTTTCTGCATGTTCTTCCTCTTGCTTCCTACGTTTTTCTTCTTCCGCAAGTCTGATGTTGCGCTCGTCGACAAGCCACTTGGCAAATTCACGGAGCTCATCCTCATTTCTTTTGCCATCCGGGAGGGCTGTCGGTATGAATATTCTGCTGTCCGTTATAATCCTCTTCACTTCATCTCGGAGCAGATCCTGGCCGAATTGCACCAGCCGTTTCATGTTGTCCTCAGACGCGGCGTCTAGCGCCATGTCTGGCGTCCGATCCTCATTGACCACAGTCGTGTTGTTTTCCTGGACCGGCTGGACGGGCTGCATCAGAGTATAGGAAGGAGTAGAGACGATGTGCAAGCATGTCCTCATCAAATCACTTGAGGTATAAATGAAATGAAATGAAATACGATGAGGAAATGGTTGAGTTGAATCAAAGATTAAGACTTTCGGTGGCGACTAGTATAGTACCTTAGGATCGATGCGGAGGTACTTCTCTGGGCATTTGTTCAAACGAAAGAGAAACCCGGTGTCCATGTTGATCAAGCTGCTGCTGGTGGAGGTGAAGATGTCCAGGAGGGGATGGTGGTCGCCATCTAAGAACCAGGCCCAGAGCCCCCAGTTCTTACATTGCTCCACTTGGTACGCCTTCGTCTGGGAACCGGTGCCGATGGAGAGGACCAAGCATTTCGCGATGTCAAATGGCTTAGGCTCAGTGGGGTCTTTGTGGAAGTCCGAATTTATGGCTTTTGGTGGGCGGCATTCGCAGCAGCCTTCCACCTCCAAGAACATAGACCGTATGGCCAGCAGGGTGGGGTTGTTTTGTGCCACACCGCCGTCGACAAGGTTGTACTCTCTGGGTCTGGGCTGACCATTGTTGTCTTCCTCCACGCCATGCGTGAAGTGGTGCGCCGGAAAGAAGGTCGGCGCGGCCGTCGCGCCCAAGCAGACGTCCCGCAAGGGTATTGTTGACGGACGTGGGGTGGGGGTGCCGCAGGAGCAGGAGTACGCTGCTGCTAAGGTGGCGTCGGGATGTTTTTTGGTACTCTGCGTGGTGAAGGATATAACTCTCCGTTTCTTGACGTCCTAGGCTGGTATGAGAACTCTGGTGACGGTGTCTCCTAGTATGAGGCTGCTGGGGCGGCCCGGCCCACCATTCAGACCGGTGTCGATCGCTTCAATCAGTTTCTTGTTCTCGTACTTGGGCCACCACACCTGCTGCCTAAGGAGGTCGTACATGGGACCCGCTTTCGGGCCTATCATAAGAGGTCGTATACAGGTGTCCGCCAGGTTGCCCCTGCATGCGATGTGAAGCAAGGACATCATATTATCGTTATTGTCGATTCTCTTGCCAAGAAGATCAATTCCAACGTACCAGTATATACGACCAACCATGTTGATTTCGTCTCTGGAGGAGAGAAGATCCCAGGTCCTGCAAGGAGACCTGTAGAGAAGTCCGAATCAGAACAGATATTTTTTTTATCGTATATTTATGGACACGAAATAGACGATCATATCTAAATTAATAGATTGTAGAGATATATACATACTTAATATATAATTCAAGTATGTAGTGATACTCTCTAGATTGTGAGATATATATATGGGAGTAGCTACTCCTGGAAGCAGAAAAAATGCGTAATTCCTTTCTACTCTTAGGTGTAGTTACTCTCATGTTCAAAAATCCACATTGGATATGTGTACATATCCATTTATTATTTTGAGTATGTAGACATACTAAAAAACATGATTTTTAAGAGTAATAACCATATATATGCAAGAGTCACGAGGAGTCACAACATCGAGAATATCAAACACGATATTAGTTCTTCATTAATTAATTACCTTGAGAAGTTCCTCGACTTTTTTGAGAACTTGTAACGGGATGAGCCCACGTATCCCACCACCGTCGATGCTCAGCACCGTGATGTGCTCCCCGTACTTGGGCGGTGGGAGCCGTGGCCGTTGCTTTGGCACATCATCGATGTCGATGGCGGTGTGGTGGCAATTTTCCGCCATGTCTGACCTACGCCACGTAACCTAAACCCAAAGGCGCTCAAACACAGTGAGTGTTTGAGACAGCCGGCATGCCGAATCCCAATGTCCGGTGCCATATATTTGTAGCATTCAACGGCATATGCATTATATAAAAAAATATATTTGTAGCCAACTAACCCCTGCGTTATAAAAAAAGAAAGAAAAAATTGTAGCCTAGGGAATAGGGATGGTACCTAACACATCCATCAACTAAAAAGTTTTCTGAGCATGAGGTAACGGTAACGGGGCATGCTGCTTTTTCACCTCGTTAATTACATTTTGTCTAAAAATTATTGTAGCCTAAAGATGCTACCAGTACCTAACGCATGCATCTACTACAAAATTTGCGAGTACTCGGTAAAGGTAACGGGGCATGCATGCTGCTTTTTCGCCTTCTTCAAAATAACAAACCTAAGCTCGGCGGCTACTTCACATGGATAGAGCCATCCGAGAAATTTTAATTATCTCGACTACACAGACGAGTCATTAACAAGTACTAATGTACTATGGTTTTAATGAACACGTCCGCAACAGTGGTTCACTAGTTGAAGCCACACTTTCTTTTATTTTCTTTTCTTTTTTGCCAACTTCTTCCTTTTGCTTTTGCTCTCGTCACAAAGAATCTTGGCCATGCAAAGACCCCAAATCATCGACAATTGGTTTTGGGGCATGTGTCATCTGAAACCTGAGCTAGCACCTTTGGATAGGCAGCACATCCGGCCCTAGGCCGGAGAGCTGCAAGCATGCCGCAGCGGCACCGGCCAGGAGTAAATTGAACAGGAACATTCTTCCCATGTCTGCCTTAACCAAGGCTCTCAAATGCTGAGTGAGAGGGACATATGCCGAATGCCTCGCGCACTGTTTCAAACATTCAATGGATGTAGCCTAAAGATGCTACCTAATACATGCATCAACTAAAAAATTTTGGAATATGAGGTAAATAGAACGGGCTCTCCACACGCACCTTTTTCACCTTTTCACAAGAACAAAGCAAAAAATACAAAGCCAAGCTCGGCGGCTACTTTATACATGGATAGGTGCATTCGGGAAATTTTTATTATCATGACTCCATACTCGAGTCATTAACACGTAATAAGGTTTTAATAACGGCGTCCGCAATAATGGTTCACTGGTTGAAGCCACACTTTTTTTTTGCGAACTTCTTCCTTTCGCTTTACCTCTCGTCACAAAAGCATCTTGGTCATGCAAAGACCACAAATCATCGGCAATTGGATTTGGGGCATGTTTCATCTGAAACCTGAGCTAGCACCTTCGGATAGGCAGCACATCCGGCCCGGTGCCGGAGAGCTGCCAGCATGCAGCAGCGGCACCGGCCAGGAGTAAATTGAACAAGAACATTCTTCTCATGTCTGCCTTCACGAACCAAGGCTCTCAGACGCAGAGTGAGACAGGCATATGCCGAATGCCTCGCGTACTGTTTCAAGCATTCAATGGATGTAGCCTAAAGATGCTACCTAACACATGCATCAACTAAAAAGTTTTGGGGGTACGAGGTAGATATAACAGGCTCTCTACATGCACCTTTATCACCTTTTCACAAGAACAAAGGAAAAAAATACGAAGCCAAGCTCGGCGGCCACGTTATAAATAGATAGATGCATCCGAGAAATTTTTTTTATTTCGACTCCATACTCGAGTCAATAACAAGTAATAAGGTTTTAATAAGCACGTCACAACAGTGGTTCACTGGTGGAAGCCACACTTTGTTTTGATTCATTTCCTTTTCTTTTTTGGCAGCTTCATCCATTAGTTTTTGCTCACGTCACGAAGCATCTTTGCGAGATGCATCACAATCCACCACTAGCGCGAGAGTAACGACAAAGAGGAACGAATGATGAAGGTTTAACCCAATTAGATACCTCACCAGAAAATATTTCTACTCAATGACACAGTTAGCAAGTTCTGGCAAGCACTCAATTGTTCTGTGGATAGACTATAGTAGAAAAACAATGGCAGACAAGATGATAAAATAAGAAGATAGCACGCAAAAACAATCCTCTGTTCTAAAATTGTTGTCGCTATTGACTATTTTCGTCATCTCGACCATTCGTTTTATTCAAAGATTTTAAAAAATATCATATATTTTCTCCTAATTTATTTTATACTATAAAAATTTGAAGCATAACCAATAATTTTGCATTAAGTTAATTTTTTAAAAAGATGAATGGTCAAAAGGAATGAAAAAGTCAATGACGACAACACTTTTAGAATGGAGGGAGTACTCTTTTGATGACAGCTCTATGGTTCGACACCGCTGAGATGCAGGGGAGAACCTATCACCATCCTTCGGCTTCTTCCACTGTGAAGGACCGAGAAGGCGACCAGAGAGGGGGGTGAATGAGAGTCAATTAAAAATTCTTTCACAA
The DNA here is from genome assembly GCA_030378355.1 of Eleusine indica. NCBI lineage: Eukaryota > Viridiplantae > Streptophyta > Magnoliopsida > Poales > Poaceae > Eleusine > Eleusine indica. Next base: position 9,256,452 of record CM059501.1, read on the forward strand.
GAACTTGGCCTATGTCCCAATTACTACCTAAGCCAACCTCTAAACAAATCACCAAGGTCATACACAACAACTTGTGATGTGCTAAACCTAAGAATGATCGACAACAACAACGGAATACAGCGGAAACAAAGGACAGCAGCAAAGACTTAAAACAGTCAAGAAACTGACTCAAAATAGACAGCTTTGTCAGTGCATCGGTAGTGCCGATTGAAGCATCAAGATGAAACAGACCATCGGCAGTGCCGATTTGGCCATCGGCAGTGCCAGTCAACAAGAATCTTGCGCTAATACAGTGAGGGAATATATATGGGGGTAATCACAATGAGAAGCTGTTAGAGTTGGAAATATCAATATAAGTTGGAGGTATTGGGAACTGCATCCTCTCTAAATCTGCAAGTCGAACATACTCAGAAATAGTGCGGATGGAATTATACAGTTGACTAATCCACGCACACAACACGTCCATAAACAAAGTAGATCTCGTACTGCAGCGCGTTATAAAGATGCAGAGACCACTAAAGCACAATGTAGAGATGATAATTAGAACGGTACGAGACAATGATTTGATCATCCAATGGAAATCAATGAATTAAATACAACACGCACAGAACGAACAGAAATATTTCCTCGACGTGCTTATAAAAGGGTAGTGTGCCTCCTTACTATCTCAAGCTCTCATTACCCTACAATTTTTAGATCTAGTATTCTTATTGTGTCATTAACATACTTGAAGCTAGAATCCCAAGAGCAAGTTCTGGATGCAGTGAATCAGAAAACAGTTAGAACCCAACAAACAAAACACAAGTTAGACATGAAAATATTTTCTGCGTGCCCTGGGACTAGGAGGCAGCTGGAAGTGTGCCACTTCTTATTCATTGCAACAATGATGATATCATTCATGTGCTCTCTAGTGCAGGTGGATTAAGAGTTTTGTCACTAGATTTAGTGTCGGTATTGAATCAATAATGACATTGAATACTACTTTTAAACAGCAAAGCGTTTATGTGTTTCATGAGATCATCATGCTACTACGTACTACCAAGACTTAGAATAGTGCTACTGAAAAGAGGTACCAAGATGTAGAACATTGCTACTAGAAAAAGGAGTGTACCAAACCTGGTATAGTATGTGTTGATTTTGCAGTTTCCAAGCAGATGAGCTGACGTAGGGGTGAAATCGGCTTGGAATCGTATGGATATTAACCTGACCATATCCTATTTCATATTTTTAATCAGATTCGAATAGCTTGAGATACTTATAGTATCGGATACAAACACGACACGCATAATCTCGATAATGAATATGGAGTGAATTCAGAGTGGAATCGGTGTGGTAACAAATAATCTTTGAATCAGACAATGACATCAACAAACCAAAATATATGAATGTAAATTACAATGAAAATTTTAGGAAAAGAATTAACAGTTTTTATATAGCATATTATTACGGATAATCTACAATGTAATCTTCTGGAGAAAAACAACAATATTTTGTACCACACATTTTTTTGGGCCATGTTGAATTGCGTGAAGGAGTCCCGTATGACTTGGGCCTTGGTTTGGTTTGGGCCCCACATGGCGCTGTCTTCATTGCTTGACACCCAATTTTTTCATCCATCCAACCTTATCTCCTTCATTCATCTCTGGTCCTTCAACAAATTCTCTCCCAATTAACATGGCTGAGGTGCAGGAGCGACGCAGTGAGTGCGGATGTTGCTGCTGGAGTTGATAACGGTTCATGGGGGAACCGCGGCCAAATAGGCGATGAGGATTGACTCTGGATTGGCCAGCGTGGAGAGCAGTTGAAAGAAACATTGGAACTTTCACAAGGTCAACAACTGATATCCGTGGTGTCATGTTTAGAAACATCTGATAGTTTTGCCAAAATTACCCGAGCCGACGAACACTAGAGTCCTGATTTCAGTGCCGCTACCGACCCGTGTATCCGTATCCGGTTCCAATGATTGTTCGAGAGCTGCAGCCAAATTCTAGCCGTCTATTGATGGTCGGTCGGTCGGCAATAATCCAATTTGAATTCACCCCTAACAACAAGCAGTAGTTTGTTTCCATAGGTATGGAAAGTACAAGGAAAAAGAAAGCAATTATCACTAACAATGTTTAATATGGAAATTGGAAGTCGGCCTAGTAGAAATGGATTCTGAATGTTGGTGCTTTGCTTGTGAGAAGATTTTGTTGCCATAGGGTGTGATTGGTTACCTGTAGGTCTCCGGGCTAGCAAAGCCAGGTTCCAGTGATGCAGTTTGCACAAGTAATTATGTCTCTGTTTCATTTCTCAAGCTGACCAGGCTCATGGGAGATTTTGATTGAATGGCTGCACCAAAATGATAAGCTTACCTTGCATGTTCAAATGGTAACTTTACCATCTCATCCATTCCATATAGTGAAGAAAAGGGAAGAAATGACAAAGTCTAACAGACCAAAATTAGATTGTGCTTTGCCCATTACAGATTTAACCATTCAAACTCAAATATCGATCTTAGCAATTATGAAATTAACCAAATTGTAGTCATAAATTAAAAGTAACTCAGAAAAATCAGATTGACTTTTGTCCACTTGACTAAAGATCATCACCACTGAAGGAAGAAATCACAAAAAAAAAATTGATTGGTAAATACCGAATCTGTATATCACACCAAAACAAACAATAAATCACAGCAAAGTTTTGATATACATATCGACATCTTCCTACTTGAGAACATGGCAAGTGGTCCTGGCCATCGAGGTGCCATCGCGTGGATTCGACGGCCAAACGTGGTGACAGAGGCTGAGCCAGAGCGATCGTAGCCCAGGTTGCCCAATCTCCCTTGCCGCAAAGAAGGGCTGCAGCTGCGGGCTGTCGGGGCTGCGGCGGCGGAGGTTGGACCGGAGTGGCCGCGACGGCTGCAGCCTGGTTGCCAGATCTCCGCTCCTCTCCACCCTGCGCGGCGGCGGCGATGAGTCTCTTGCTGCACAACAGGGTTGTGGTGGCTGTATGCTAGGATGCACAGACAGGTGCTCCGATGAAGAGCGGAGGGCGAGGAGCAATCGCTTGGTGCCTTGGTGGTGGTGAAGAGGTTAGGTGAGTGCAAACAGAGGTGAGCCGAACGATCACGTGAGCTCCCATGCTGACGATCTCAGCCTGGCTCGATAGGAACGACCGATTTGGACATACGAGTTGGGCCTGGCCCGGAGGCACTGTTTACATGATCTCAGCCTGGCCCGGAAACACATGAGCTATCCAAACATGTCCCTGTCTAAAAGATGCTGCACGCGGGTTGCCTGGCCCGAGCGGAAGCAAGCAACCAAACACACCCATAGACTCTACTAGCTATGGGATCCATGGGTATTATCCAGAGTGTCAATGCACAGTGGGGCCACCGAGTCAACTAACTAAAGTCAGCACAATTAAACCCGCCGAGCTGTAATGGTACATTGATATGGTGTATATAAAAGCAACAAATTAAAAGGGTTGTTGCTTGCCACTATATATAGATAGCATCAAAATGAATACTGCATGTGTGTTCACTCGCATTTCACATACGACCAGTCGACCACCTCCCTTTTGTCTAAATCTAAGTCTTGTTCCAAGCTAGCAAGAATCATGTGCTACTACAGTGAGGGAATATATGGGGTAATCACAATTAGAAGTTATTGGAGTTGGAAATCAACTTGAATAGGAGGTATCGGAACCACATCCTCTCCAAACTTGTAGGTTATACAGAACTTAATTACCAAAAGCGAGGACAGAATTTTCAAGCCAGTTGCCCAAAAGGTCCACTGGCTTGAATCTGAATGATGATCCATGAAGTGTTGTGGGTCGTTCAGCTTATGAGAAGTGCTCTGGTGTAGCTTTTGCCAAAATATGGATCAATCTCAAAGTATCTAAGGTGATTAATTAATTAAACATGTTAATTCTGATAAATATATAGGTGCACGAAGCATTCTCTGTAAGAGCATCTCCAATGGGTTTCTTTAAATCAATTTGTATATGTAAATATGACAATTTTGTCACAAAACTGCTTTCCAGAATACGGCTGGCTGCTTTCACTTAATTCCAGCGGCAGCTCATGTGGTTTGCTGTTGGTTTTTCATTTTCTGGCCGACGTGTGCCTGTTTACATCCAGAAAAATACTGCGGTTCAAATTGGACATCCTTGATGTTTAAGCCACTATCTCTCTTTCTGCCATTTCAACGCGTAATCATTTCATTATTCGTACACACACTCCGTTACATTAATCATGCCGATCAATATCAACATTAGATCAAGAGACACTGCTGTTGAGCATGAAACCGTACGCACATATACTTAGCTGCCCTACACATAGACATAACTGCTGTTGAGCCTACACAAGTTCACACACTTTATTAAATCAATAACTATAGGGAGTACTCCATTTCATTGAGTACATCCTCTCTTCACGTCGACAAACAAGGATATGGTCTAATATCGATGCAGCTCATTTTAAAGTTACAGGGGGACCACTACCACTGAAGCACCTGAATGTGCAGATCATTCATAACTAGAACTGTACATGAGAGTGATTCGATCGCCTTGATGCAAATTTCAATAAATTAAATACAATGCACATGGGACCCACCGAAATATTTCCTGGATACGTTCCTTATAAAAGGTGATGTGTGCCTGCTTATAGTGTCCATTAACAATGTTAAAGCTACGACCCCAGAAAAAGTTTTGGATGCAGAGAATTAGAAAAGCAGTTAGAACCTAATAAACCAAACACAAGCTGGGCTTGAAAATATTTTTTTGCGTGCCATGGGAATAGGAGGCAGGTGGAGGTACCGGTCCACGACTTTTTGCTCGTGTCCGCATTGCTGATATCACTGATGCGCTAGGTCAAGTGGAAAGTTTTTCACAGGAGGTAGTTTCAGTATTGTAGGAGTTTTACAACATATATTACCGCTAGTAAACTACTAGTTATAAAATCAATCATTATTGGTTGTACACGAGTAATTACCGATAGTACTAGTAATTACTAATTGTACAAGTATCAATTACTGGTTTTACAACTAGTAATAACTGCTCCTACAGCTAGTAATTACTTACGGTAACATGTGTTGTAAAGGTGCTTCGATATCTATCTCTACAACTTATTAAGAGAAGGTGAGGTCGTCTAGACCAGATTTTTGTGTCCGCGGAAGTTATACGCATTGACCGGTGTCTTCGTTCTTCGTTTCCAACTCGGTCTCTAAGTTTTTGATGTGTCCAACACTGAATCGAATCCAATCGAAGCCAATACCAAACCATAATTCGTCTCCAACTGCTTATAGATTAAATAATCATGTTCGATGTTACCAGAGCCAAACTTGTGCTGTTAAACATCATTTGCATGGAAGAAATCAAGTTTTCCTTTAAGTTAGGGCTTCATTCCAGCAGTACTTATTTGTGCCTTCCATTGATGACGGAAACGCCATAGGTGAGTCTGAAATACTTCCCTCTATCTCCTAGACCAAAAATATCAAAGTTTGGTGTCCCGTAGCGTTGCGTAGGCATCTCCGACGAGCCTCTCTAATGGTGCCGCCGTCTCTGCCGAGAACAGCGCCGCCGAGCGCCGATGGGAGTCAGCATGGCCAACATCGTTTGCACGGAAGAAATCAAGTTTTCCTTCGCGTTAGGGCTTCATTCCAGCAGTACTTATTTGTGCCTTCCATTGATTATGGAAATGCCATAGGTGAGTCTGCAATACTTCCCTCTATCTCTCAAACCAAAAATATCAAAGTTTGGGGTCTCGTAGCGTTGCGTAGGCATCTCCAACGAGCCTCTCCAATGGCGCCGCCGTCTCTGCCGAGAACAGCGCCGCCAAGCGCTGCCGGGAGTCAGCATGGCCGCTCATCTCGCGATCAACAGCTGTCGTTTAAATCCGCGTACCCCTTCGTCTGTTTCATCGGAGCCATTCGATTAGAATTGTGCGGTTGAGATTAAAAGATGTGTAATCGGTCGACTAGTGGGTCGAAATTTACAAATAGGCCTTTGTTTTAACGCTATTTTCTGTAATGAATCTCGAAAGTGTTTTTATTCTGCTATATCTTTGTGAGACGGCCCCTAAACTTTTGTATAAATATATATATATATATATGGAAAAACGAATGGTATTTAACACCAATACTATTGAATCCTTACATATAAGTCCCTGCTATTTTCTAATATTGGTGCGTCGGTTCCTGGTAATGTTTTTGCTTTTGATACTTTGCAAAAAAGCCCTCATATTTTAATATAATTTTTTACTATATCCAAAATATCTATGTAAAGGTTTTCTTTGATAATTTGTAGAATAGTCTCTATAGATAATTAAAATTACGTAATGCCCATAATTTGATACTTTAGAATCAGTTCAATTAGTTCAGTTCTTGAAGTTTTGAATCCCATGGCAACGCACGGGCACATTGCTAGTTTAATAATAAAAGGAGATGAAGTTTCCAACTGGATGTCTAGAAAAATAGAGAAATAGCCTAGAAATTCTGAGAAAAAAGAAAAACATCTAGACCTCAATTCCCTCATCTCACATCTAAGGAGAGACATCTGGCCCTTCGTTTTCAATACATCCTTACGTGACAAAAGAATCTGTCCCGGGTACGCTTAACAACCTATCGATCCTATTTGCCCAACCGTGATGGACGCAGGACTGCTGCCCCATTGCATGACGAACCCTACCAATGGCACTGTCCCAATGGATCAAAGAGCAAGAAACTTGCAATCGATTTGCCTAGCACTGCTGGCATGATGCTTCGCATGACGTGATGCCTTGAGCACTGTTGGCCAGTTGGAGAGCAGAATTGCAGAAGAAGAGATCTGTAACCAATCGTGAAAGGCCAACACAATCTACCAGTGCCCCATGAACTTCCATCGCCAAGATTAGGGAAGCATATCAAATTCACGAGATGCGCGGGGCGGAATGCAAGGCGTGCAACAGCTGGCACGATCATGTGCCAGATTCACCAGTTTGCCATAATATGTCGTCAGGCCGAGTTGTCGAGGTGGATAAATTGATGGCAATTGGGATCACGCTGGGCTCTTTCTTGTAGAGACAACCATCACCAACAAGGCTTGATGATGCTTGGATTCACGATAAGAACTACAGCATGGAGTTCTTCTGTGCCAGGTGCTACTTCAGCTTGAGTTGCGGATTATAAGATCAAGAATCACTGCAGACACGTCAGCTGTCAGCAGCAGTCTTTGACAGTGGACGAGGTGTCATGTTTGGGTTCCCTGACCGGTTGACCATATCTATGGCTTGGCCGATGGTCAGTCGCACCGTACAGAATCTAAGGATTCCAATATCTTCGATGGCCAGGAGTCTTCTGTCACAGAACCGCCTTACCGCGGAGACGGCTCCGTTCCAGTATCTTTCTCGGATGGCGACACGCGCTATGACGCCCAATAGTACAACACATGACAGAAATAACATAACTTGCAACAAGAACAAGATAGAGTATAGAGTTTTACATAAATCCGAATTAAAGTTACAAACCAGAGTTTTTAAAAGTGCGAAAGCGAATAGTTCAACAGAATTAAAACGGTCTAACGGAATAAGTAAGATACAGTCGTCCTCTCATGGCGATTCACATAGAACATCCGGCCTTGTAGGTGTTTGCCCTAACACCGTAGCGGCAATCAACACCTTAATCTTCCTCGTGGCGGTGCATAACTCCCATTCAATATTCCAGCAGTCTGGATGTTGACCCTCCCAGTGAAACCTCCCACCGCAGTGGCAGTCTCCATCCTAGTCATCTAAAAACCATATAGAGCTACGCCCTGAGTAACTTATTTACTCAGCAAGACTGACCTGTCAAAATGGCCAACTACAGCCGACACCTAGACATGCAAAGGCTAGGGATAGGGTTTATGTTGCCAGAAGTCAGCCTAAGAGTGGATCCTTATTTCTCAAGTTTTAGCAGCAAGTTAAGTTGTCATGCGGAATAATAAATTTAGTTTGTACTAAAGCTATAACAATCAAGGTTGCAAAACAATCTTAATAATTTCAAACAGTAGTATTAAACCCACTCATCATCTTAATGGCTTCCGACACTGTTCCGAAGCAGCGATCATGTGGTACTCGTTACTGTGAGGGGCAGTGACTCGAATCGATTTACATCCTGTAGGAGAAACCTGCTTGCACGACCCATACGCGCTTCCTGGAAGCCGCATGGAGCAACCTTTCGCTTACGGTACCGCAGGGTCTTCCGGATCCAGACTCCCCCGAGAAGGGTCCCCCAACGCGATGCACCCCGTGCCGTCATCCGTGGGTGGATTGCTCCCTCCTCTCAGCCCCAGTTCCACCAAAGAAGGGAGAAGGCTATCTTCCGACCAGGCAGTAGTTGTAGCTACGTCGGTTTACTGGGCCCATAACTCCAGCATGCAAACAGTACGTAGCCTTATATGACTCGGACGGAGCTACCTCCTTGAAGACACGCTATCCTTCCTTTTCCACCTAATTGCTCGTCCGGTCTTCATTGTGATTCCATCCACACCTTTCTTCACCCGACATCCTTCCGCAGTGGTAATATTTCCTGTCTACGAGTGGTCTCCATACCACTCGGTGAATGGTCGTCCTAAATTAAGTAGAGCGACTACCGTCCTGAGGCTAAATATCAGGAAAAAGGGGCGTACTGCAATGCTAGGGTTTTCAACCAACTCCTATCACTTAATGCACAGACAGGCCTACACTCCTAACTCGTGATAGAGTAAAATTAAAACGGTTGGGATGCACCGGGGCTTGCCTAGGTTCTGCTCCTGGTCAGCTGCGACACCTCCGGCTCTTTCTGGCTCCTGCTCCGGTCCCGTCTCCACGTGGTTCACTGCGTGATCTATATGATGCAAAAGAAGATACTTATGAGAGACGATTCATGACACTTCCTCAATAAATACGTTAATGTACACTATTTCATGTGGAAGTGAGCGGGGTACCGCTCGTCAAACACTACCCAGTCTTTTAGAGTATTTTGACGAAAATCACCGAGCTTAAGCGAGCAATTCATAATTTAGCTTGTTTTAACAGTTATTTACTTGTGTATTATCTACTGTAAATAGAACATATCATGAGGGGTTCTTATGTCCAGTTGTAATTATATACATTGCTTGCTTGATTTTTAATAATTAATCAACGGGCAAGAGCAATTAATTATTTTTACATGGTTCTGTTCGTCAATAGTGCACGAGTGATTTACTGTAAATGGGTAATGACAGGAGTGAATTATATGCCAAATTTCCTTTACATGCAACGAGCCATTAATTTTGAATAATTAGAACAATGCAAAAGGTTAAATAATTATTTATGTCTAAAATACAAAGATTATGACTTATGATTTTCCAGTAAGGTCCAACAAGTTAAAACATGACTAATCAGTAAGTTTCATCAATTTACTGGCCCCTAAGAATTCTTTATAAATTTATTAGTGGTTTCCACTATTTAATTTATAATTGATAAAATACTATTATGCAACGTGCTTTAGCATTTTTCTACAATATTACAAGTCCAGACAAGGCCAACAAAATTTACCTTGCTTCAAAATTCGTATTAATTACTTTACTATGCATTTTACAAGTTTTAACATTTTTCTAGAAATGAATAAAGTGAGAAAACCAATTTTTATGCTTGTGGGCCGCATCTAGGCAGCCCTGTGGGCCGAACCCATGCGGGGGGGGGGGGGGGGGGGGGGGGGGGGGATGCTCCTGGGCTGGATCTGGCCCAGGCGGGCACGGCCCAGTGGCCAGCACAGCCCATCAGCCAGCTCGGCCGAGCCGAGCGCGTGCGTGCGATGGCGGCGCTCGGCCGCGCGCGGTGACACGAGCACGGCGGCCAGTCGGGTGGAGGGCAAAAGCTGCATTTGCGCGACAGCGGTTGGTGGGTAAGAGCAAGCACGCGATGCGTGAGAGGGAGCAAGGCGGCTCACCGGGCTAGTATGGCGACGGCGGGGCGGAGCGACGGCGGTCGGCGGTGGCGTTCTGGCGGTAGACCTGCGTTTGGGCAAGCCGAGTGAGGCTGGGGAGGTACGTGGAGCCAAGAGCACCCTGCATGCTGAAGGAATTAGGTCGAGGCTCACCAGCGGGTTTAGGCAACGCCGCGGAGCAGCGGTCGGAGGCGGGGAAGGAGACGTCGATTGCCGGTGACTCAGAGTGGAAGGAGGACAACAGCTCCACGGAGAGCACCAGGGCGCTGGAACAAAGCTCGCGGTGCTCACAGCCGGGGCGGGGATGCGGTGCAGCGGTCGGGCATTGGGGCTCGCACGGCAGTGATGGCGAGTGCCTCGGCGGAAGGGAGAGCAGAGGGTGGAAGGCGCGCGAGAGAGAGAGAATGGCAGGGGGGTGTTCGGACCGCGGGGGCGACAAAACGGATGTCCGAAGGCTGGTGGGGGCGTTGATCCGCGGCTTCGGCCGTTGGCCGTACGCCGCGGCCACACGGCGTCGCGCGGGTGGGGCGAGCACGCGGCGCCCGGGTGTGTTTTCTCCGTGCGGCTGACAGGCGGGTCCCACCAGGTTATTTCTTTTTCCTTTATTTCCAAACTCCTATAAACTACTGATGCTTGTTATTTCTGTAGGGATTAATTTATTGGTGATCAAATGAAACTAAAAATATGGGCAAACTCCTCATAGTATGAGTGATTTTACAAAAATGCTAACTGCCATTAGTGCTTAATAAAATTTGAATAGAAATTTTATAAATAGGGTGGTTTTTGGTTATTTGACCATTTATTTGGGGCATTAAATGATGAGATAAAATTATGGTAAATTCACCAAAATTCTATTTCACCAGAACCTACCACATATATTTTTGGTGGCACTAGGTTATGTTGCAAATATTTGAATTATAGTTCAATGGGCATTCAATCTAGCTTAAATGGCTTCCATATTTGATCAAATTTTGAGTTCAAATTTTTGTCCAGGGTTATTGTTCACATGAGGATGTCACATCTTCCTTTTTTTTCTATTCCTAACAGAGAAGATTGTATGATCTGAAGCTTCTATTGATCTTCGACCACAATACACATACACCTAGAAGATGTTTTTCTGCTACTGTACTGCCAGAAAGGCAACTCTCAACGCAATTAATCAAGCTGGGGTTAACAAGGTATGAAGCCAATGGTATGTCATCTGCACTAACCTAAACTAAGAACCATCAATTTTAACTTAAGACTAGTAAATTTCGTCCAAAAAAATTATACTGATAATCATTTATAGGCAGATTACTAGGTTAACTAGCCATGATTTATTTAACACCAGTCAAAAAGTTCATGTACCAATAAAAGTGATATACATCTATAGAAAAATATTACAATTATAAAAATACTAAACTTGAATAAGCACACATCTTTCAATGAGTAATCACTAACACATACGTGCAAAAAACATTCTCGTGGATAGCAAACATTCTAAAATTACTAGGAAAAATATCGTAGTTCTTGTATCATGAAGGGACATCTCTGTGACAAAGGCTTACATAAGAATGTTTGTGCTTAACGTACAAGAACAATCACTCACGTAAACTATTTTGAGCATTAAGCACAGTTTGATTATTCAACATGTTGTGGCACTGCACATGCTCCTTCTACTTAGACTTACGATATAAGAATACAATTGTTTTTGCTTAATGTTCAAAAGCAATCACTCGCCAAAACAATATTGGGCATTGAACACAGTTTAATTCAACATGCTATGGCACATCTTTCTTCGGAGAAACAGGTTCATAGTACAGATAACACGGGCCATTGTTTGCTATTTATTATTTATATCTTAGTATTCTTTGAGAGTTGATATATATTAATATAACATATACTGAAACTAACTATTTTTCATAGTAAAATATATCAAATATAAATATATTAATGAAAATTTTGGAAATTATCTACACGCTAGCCAGTGCAATTGCGCGGGCAAAACAATCTAGTTATAGTCAATAATGACATCAGAAACTACTTCTAAACAAAAAAAGGGTTTATATGTTTTATTAGTTAATGGTGGTAGTGGTATTGTGTACCACCAAGATGTAGAACGGTGCTACTCAAAGGAGGTATTAAGATGTGGAACATTGCCACTGAAAAAGGAGAGCTGTACAAAGCGTGGTATTATTATAGTTGAACTAGACTATTTGGCCCGTGCAACTGCACGGGCAACAAAAGTATATCATATATAATGTTTCAGTATTTATATATTTTCTCTGAATTGTCATGTGTTTCGAAGTTATACTTCTTGGCTTAACGTTGAAATAATTTGGATCATATTGTCAAATAGAAAACAAAAAAGTGTCATCTGATATTTCAATTATTTTGCATGCCATGAGTGCACTGGCGCATAAGGGTTGTGTATGCTTCGACCCTGAGTATAGTGTCACCGTGTGGGTCCTGTTTATTTTTCTCTTCCAGGATGATCAATTTGTAAACATGTCTGCTATCCTAGTTGGGGTCTGCACTAGTCCTCTGGGACCCACTATTCTAATATATAATGATGCAAAATTTTACAGTGCATTCAAGAAAAAAATGCCGGATATTGAATTCACTAACCTAATAAAATGTACATGTAATCTGTTTTAATAATAAATAGTAGTTATGTCTCTCTCTATATATATATGAAATTTAGTCCACTTTTATGTATTACAGCATCACGTGCATGTCATCCAGACTGGTTTTACAAGTCTGCAAGATTGTGATAATCCATGTAAAAAGTTAGGCTATTTGTACAAAAATCTAAACAGGCTAGTATGTACCATAGATAAAAGTATAAAGTATATACCATAAACAAAAGAACGCAACTGAAAAAAAAAACAGGATGTTTCTCTGCCAGTCAACTATAAAAACTGATTCAATTAAGCATTGTAAGGCATTTGGACAGCTTCGTTCAGTGAGGAGGAAACTACGATCGAACCTGAGGTTGGCTTGCTGCCTGGCCGTAATGTCTTGTTTAATACAATCAATCTTCTCAGGTTGCTGGTGCCCCCGCACCATGACAATCTCTTATGCCAATTTCTTGATCAACCAAATAAGATCCATCAGGCATGCTATTTGGGCCAAAAGAGAATGGACACCACTATGTGGCCTACCGCCAACCTATAAATCTTATCAAATTGCCGGCTACCAAGCAAGCCAATTTTGCTGCTGGAGACCATTGGTTTCGCATGGATGTAAGACAACCATTAGCTGCCGTCAGACGCTGTTGGAGACGGCCATCGGCTGCATGCAAATGAGGAGTACATAAAGTGACCAGCATGAAGCACACTGTGAGAAGAAAAGAGCAGAACAACATGGGCACCTCTGGTGAAATAGTGGAATTGTTCAAGCTTGTGATCACTCCGGGGCCATGCATCTAGTGCATGCATTCATTGACCTCGGTGGCCACAAGGTCATTACCTGGTCGCATCAACTGCAATCACCGCTGGTTCACACCACCTATACACAACTCGTACTCTCTTACAAGCGGCCAAAGGTTCATGCAAATTCCCAATGAAACTTCAAAAGCAGAGAAGAGAAGAACGGCCTGTAATGTCTTGCCTCACGTGGATCTTATGACAGCATCGACAGATCTGTTAAGTTAATGAGAAAATTCCTGATGAGGCTGCGCATGTTCCAGCAGATCTTGACTCATCATGGAGCCTAGCTGCTAAGCCAAACAATGGCGTGAAACCTTAGTGAAACTGCGAAAGGATGAAGCGGTCAGGGTAGAAGCACGAAGTCATGAAGATTAGCGAGATTCGAACCTTGGCAGAGGCAGCCATGCGACATACTAGACCCAATGATGGCGGCGTGTTAATTTTGCAGCGATTGATTAGGACTGGGGGTATGATGGAGAGGGACGTAGGGTAGGGTAACAGGATAAGTTTGGGATTAGATGTTTCCCGGAAGGGAGATGTACGTATACTCAGATCTAATTAGTTGAAGAGATAAAGGGTCAGAATTCTATATGAGATCACGTGGAGAGGGATGAAGGGCCGGATGTTTTACTTTTTTGTGAGAATTTCTAGCCTATTTCTCTTTTTTTTTAGGCATCATCGTGGAATGGTCATCTCCTTTTATTAATAAATAGATAGATGGGTAGCAAAAGATAACAGCATATATTTGTCCCCCCCTGTCGCCGGCTCGCCGCTGCTTGTCATCGTGTGTGTTCCTGTCCAAAATGTCGTACACGCCACCGCCTCTGGCCTTCATCGTCCGTGCCCCCACGTAGGGAGTCGTTTCTTCTCCCGGTTTTTATTCCGCGATGAAGGACAACGACAATTCGGTTGGATCTGAATTGCCAGCTAGGATGATCTGGGTTTTGAGTCGGGGCTGGGCTAGGCGGGCGAGGGATTATGGAAAAAAAGATTATTAATATGATCAGCTGCTTTGGGATTCATGCTCCTTGTTAGAAAAAGCTCAACAGGAGCATATCTCATGTTTCATTGGTTAATGGTGGTATTGTGTACAACCAAGATGTAGATCGGTGCTACTGAAAATAGGTATTAGAATGTGCTTTCTTCGGATTTAAATTGTTGACGTCGTTGATTTTTTTAACTACATTTGACTATTCGTCTTATTTAAAATATTAGTTCAAATATACAAAATTATAATATAGGATTTAACTTTCTTTAATGTTCAAACAAATCACAACAAAATATCTCATATTTTGAAAAAAAATTTGAATGAGACAAATAATCAAACGTAGCTATAAAAGTCAACTGCATCAACATAAATCCGGAAGGAGTAGAACATTACGACCGAAAAAAGAGAGCATGTACCAAGCCTGGTATTATTATAGTCGAAAATGGGTAGCAAAAGACAATAGCATATATTTGTGGCATATATACTAGTCACATTTTTTTATAACTTTCTGTGACGGACGTCCACCGTTGAAATCCTCTTGTTTTTTTCCTGGATGCAAACACCTCCACGACGCCAGGCGAGCCAACATCCCACCTCTTATTTGCGCAGCACACGGCGTGTTTCTTGGCCTGTGTTGCTCTCCCCACGCCATGATGCAGCTGCTCGCCTGCCGCAGGCCCGTAGCTCGCTGACCCGTCGCGCGTCGCTACTCATCGCAAGAGTCTTGCGTTGGATTCCAGCGGTGCGGCGGGACCTCCGATCCTCCGATAGCGTCGTCCATCCCCGCGTCGAGCTCCGGCTACGACCGGCTGAGCGAGCTGAAGGCCTTCGACGCCACCAAGGCCGGCGTCAAGGGCCTTGTCGACGCTGGCATCACCGCCATCCCGAGCAATAAATATCAAGAGAGCAGAAACATAAGAGCAATGGACATTTGGTGTTGCCATGATTTTAGAACTAGCAAACACCTCACACCAACAATCTCAGGGGCGCTGCAGGTACAGGTAGAGAGGAGCAATTGCAACCAGAAGATTTCACCTATGCTACACTCACGAATGCAGCACAAGCAACATGGCTGTATCCATCCATTTGCGGAATGCCTCAAACACGACACCTCAAGAGGAAATGACGGCGCAGCCGACATCATCGCGCATCCAAGTAGGACTCGGTTTTCACCCTGAGGCATTTGGTGAGTGAATGTTCCATAACAACGTCTCCAGCGAGAAATATGGCACCCTCGAGTGTCGTCGTCATCAACAAAGGCCGGGCAGGGCGTTAGCCCGGAGCATCGACCCCACCAACCGCCAAACGGGAATGGGTTGTGGCTGAGCCCCAGCCCTTGATGGCGACAGGCGCCGCCACTGCTGGCTGTGGGCCTAGCCCTCGTGGGCACCGATGCCGGTCGGGCAGCAGCTCCTGGTGACGTCAAGCACCATCACAGCTAGTCGCGGGTCGCCCAGCCCCTGGTGGCGTCGAGAGCCGCCACCGCAAGCTGCGGGCTGACCCCGACCCCTGATGGCAACGAGCGTTCCACATCTGCACATTCTGATGCCCACATCTGCGTAGATCTAGGCATGGAGGTGTCCGAGCAGCGCGGCCGACCACCGTGACGACACCAACCCCGAGACCACCACGATGGGCGCAGTCTCCACCGCCCGTGACGGTGAGTTGTCATGTGCCAGTGGGCCGAGCAAGCCGCCACCATGTTGTTCCGGGCACGAGGGTGGCGGATCTGGCGACGACGAGGTTGGAGGACCACCGGGGAGCTGGGGAATGGCGCCGCCACGCAGGCAACCGAGGAGAGGGGGGTGTGAGGGGGGAGGAGCAGATGCGTGAGGCCCGGGGCGGTCCGATGCATGCCGAGGCACACGCGGGGTAGGAGCTGAAGCCCTGGGACAGGCTCCCCAGAGCAAACACTTTGCCTTTCTTTGCTGAGTGCCACATAAGAAATACTCGACAAACACTTTGCTTAGTGTTTTTTTACACTCGGTAAACTTGCTTGTTTGTCTAGTATTGTTTTTACACTTCGCAAACAAGGTCTTTGTCGAGTATCGGAGAAAAAACACTCGACAAAAAGAAATTCAAATCATATTTTGAAGCAGTAAATTAATTCAAATTAATAAAATTTCAACTATTAAGTTGTATAATTTCTCAAGATGTACCACTTTTATTTTGATCATTTCTTCATTCAACAAAATGATAATAACATTGTTCACAAATCAATCTCTCTCATATAGTTTCACTAACCTGAAGAGAGAGATATAAGATATTTGAATAATGTTACTGGCACTGTGTTGGTTGAAGAAATGATCAAATAAAGAGTTATAGATCTTGCCAATGATAAGTACGTTTGAATTTGAAAATTTTAATTTTTCAAACGATTTCGGAACAAGAAATAATCAAAATAAAAGTCCTAAGTCTCAAAAAGTTATGAAACATTATAGTTCACAACGTTTTTAATTAAAACTATATTGTCGATCAAAAATTAAGTTTGAGTTTCTCAAATTTGAAATTGAAATTTTGTAAATGTCCTCGAATGACAAAACTCCCAAAATGAAAGTTGTAGACCTCGAAAAGTTATAAAACTTAGCAGCTGAAAAATGTTTTAATTTAAATTCATTTACAGCCCTAAACAAGTAATATATACTCAGTTCATTATAATATGTGAGGAATGAAAACAAAGTATAGACCTATTTTTTTGCCGAGTGACGTTTGCTGAGTGCTACACTCTCGTCAAACCTTTTGCTGTTGGGCTTTGCCGAGTGTCCGCATTCGACAAACAGTCGGTTTCGGTAGTGTTTCTGTGACGGACGTCCACCGTTGAAATCCTCTTATTTTTCCGGGATACAAACGGCTCCACGACGCGAGATATACTGGCCAGCCAACCGCACACGTCTTATATGCTCAGCACGCCGTGTTTCATGGCCTGTGTTGCTCTCCCCGCGCGATGCTGCAGCTGCTCGCCTGCCGCAGGCCCGTAGCTCGCCGCCCAGCCGCTCGTCGCTACTCATCTCAAGAGGCTTGCGTTGGATTCCAGCGGTGCGGCGGAACCTCCGATCCTCCGATGGCGTCCGTCCCCGCGGCGAGCTCCGGCTACGACCGGCTCAGCGAGCTGAAGGCCTTCGACGCCACCAAGGCCGGCGTCAAGGGCCTCGTCGACGCCGGCGTCACAACCGTCCCACGCATCTTCCACGACCCTGCCGCTGCCGCTGCTCAACCGTCATCTAATCACCATGACGTCGCAGGTAGCTGCCGAGTTCCGGTCATCGACCTCGCCGCCGGGAGGGCCGACCTGGTCGCGCAGGTGAAGTCCGCCGCGGAGACCGTGGGCTTCTTCCAGGTCATCAACCACGGCGTCCCCAGCAACCTCCTGACTGAGATGCTCGCATCGGTAAAGAGCTTCCACGAGCAGCCTGCGGAGGCGAAAGCGCCGTACTACAGCCGGGACCGGGAACCGGCAAGACGTGTACGGTACCAGAGCAACTTCGACCTGTACACCTCGCCGGCGGCCAACTGGCGCGACAGCCTGTTCATGGTGATGACCCCGCCAGTTAATGAGGTCCCGCCACCGTGCCGGGCCGTCCTGCCGGAGTACACAGCCCGGGTGCGTCGGCTGGGCGCCACGCTGCTGGGGCTCCTCTCGGAAGCCATGGGCCTCCACCCCGGGTTCCTGGAGCACGACGCCGGGTGCCTCGACGACGGGCTCTCCGTCGCGGGACACTACTACCCGCCGTGCCCGGAGCCGCACCTGACCATGGGCACCACCCGGCACTCCGACCCCAGCTTCCTCACCGTGCTTCTCCAAGACGATATAGGCGGCCTGCAGATGCTCGTTAATGATGAAGATGGCCGAGGTAGCAGCAGCTGGGTGGACGTGCCGCCCGTGCCGGGGGCGCTGGTGGTGAACATCGGCGATTTCCTTCAGCTCGTGTCAAACGATAGGTTCAAGAGTGTGGAGCACCGGGTGCTCGCTACGGCTGCCGGCCCGCGAGTCTCGGTGGCCTGCTTCTTCAGGACCACTGACGGTAGCAAGGTCTACCGACCCATCGTTAACTCGCTTGAGGATGAGCGTCCACGGTACAGGAGTACCACGGTGCCAGAGTTCGTCGGCTACTACATGGATAAGGGCCTCGACGGTCGGTCGAAGCTTGAACACTTTCGGCTCTCTGATGATCCGTAGAGGATGCCAGCATGTTTCTTGAGGGGTCTCATTTTTCAATGTCCTTACTGTATGTTGTTGCCTGAATAATATTCCTGTCTCATGAATCCGTGTGTTCCCCGAATACACCAGCGTGCTAGGAAAACAAACGCCGCACTAATGCTGTGGCGTGGCTCTTGGTGCGCCGCGGACATCTTAGAGCGATCCATGCCATAATATACAATAACGATCTGGAATCCAATGAACACGAGACTGTTGGTATGAACTTCGACAGAGAGGCACTGTTGGTTGTTTCTGAAGCGTAACTGTTGTCCGTCATGCTGATAATTATGCAGTCTGCAAATACAGAAAATCTATTGTGTCTTTTTGTTTCATTTCCCTGTCACATTGATTGTTGCAGGTATGGCTTTACAACGCTGTCTACAGATTATATAGTTACTCTAAATAATCTGGTACGATGCATGAGCCGTGTTTATCAAGCGCGTAGAAATGTCTTGCCACGCCCACCGGAGGACAGGATCCTTCCTCCCCCATCTGGACCTACAATCCTAACAACCTAATCTTCTATGCATTGGAGGGGAACCCAGACAACAACTTTGCCTTTGCATCATTGATTTTTGAGATGATGACTGATTCTCCAACAAACAAACTACTGCTAGACTTTCTCAGAATGACAATGGTGGAGACTTGGAAGCATCGTTGCTAACATTTGGTTTAAGTCTTTTTTAAGCTGGTACTAGTATTGCCTGTTTCTAGTGCTAAAGTTGGGAGATGTTATTCAGCCAAGAAGATTGTAAAAACTTATTTGTTCCTTCTCATTGGTAATAACCAATTGAGTCATATTCTTATTGAAAAAATAATACTAGATGGAATCACCAAAACAATTTGTGGTCCTCCGCTGAACGGACTAATGCGGCAATTTCTAACCAGTGATCGTGCACCGTCCTGAACACCTCGAATTTTATTGGTCAGGGATGACGTTACGTGTTGAAAAGACAAGGAATCATGGGTGGGAAAGAATAGCAGCGAGTACGTAGAGCCCAGCACCAGCAGGCACCAAGACTTATTTTGCGCTACCGGCGGAGTGACTAATCTATCTATTATATATATATTTGACCTAGAAAAGGATCCTCCACGTTTGCTCTCATGGGCTAAAAATTCTCACGTTAATCAAAAAAATAAGAAGAAAAATTTATCCACCACTACCATTATAAAATAATTAGACCAAAATACCCCTACACATGTTTTTAAAATTACCCACCAACACCATTACAATAAATAGATTATATATTATTTTTTTAATTACCTACTATTTTAATATTATACTCACATACAAGTACAACCCATTTATTTTTGCATTTGCAAAATTTCCAATGTGTCATATTTCTCTATTTTTTCTGAATCGTTTAATAGCGGTTGACCTATCCATGTACTCTCCGCCAAACCAACGGCCAAAATCACATATTAAAATATTGTTTTATTCATTCTCTATTAGCCATTAGATCTTTTTTTTCCCTTTTCTTCCCTGATGACCCCATCGACTATGCCACATGACAATCTTCACTGTATGGAGGTGGGACTCCATCGTCATTTCGCCTTAGCCCAATAAGGTTGAGTATAGTCTTCTACTCCCTAGCGATGTTACAAGGACACTCTCGCATCTCCTCTGAGTATATTTGACTAAGAAAAGGAGACTTCACGTTTAATCTCATGACCAAGAAATTACCAGATTAATCGAAGATAAGAAGAAAAAATTATCCACCAATTCAATATGAAAAAACTCGACTAAATTATACCTATATATGATTATAAAATTAATCATCTTTCTTATTTGTGATTATAAAATTACATATCATGCCATTATAAAATAACTATACGTATGCTTTCAAAATAAGAAGATATAAACTGATCGTAATATGTAAGCTGGCTACCCGTAGCTCTCTCTCTCTCTCTCTCTCATTCATCCCTATTTTCTCCCGTTCAAGGAATCATAATTAGCGATGTCCAAACTCTTGCTGCTGATGATAAATTCAAGCTCGCCATCGGTATATAATGTCTGACCTTGGTGATGATAAAAATATAGATCTCCATGTAGTATCAACAACACGAGGACGATGACAACGTGGAGTTGCTTCTGCTATGTCGAACATTGATGGTCATGTCAGTGTTTCTAAACATGTTCAACTAATACCACATAATACAGAATCAGTATATGCTCTGTGCTTCTTTACATTTGCCATATTTTGCAGGAAAAATATTAAAAATGATCCTAATAGACGAGATAATGGTATTAAATGATAATACATGCATAAATTGTAAAATAAAAATAACAAACATAAATATATATTACTATAATCTTCTATATTCGAGATAAAAGAACAACACTCTCCCTTATGTTCAGTTTTTAATAAAATTATTTAATATTTGATTTATAGAAAGTGTAGTACAACATTGAAAGAAAAAATCCTTTATTAATTTTTTCAACAAAATATTAAAACTAGCCGCGCAAATACGCGGGTACATTGACTAGTTATATATATATATATATATTTGATCAAGAAAAGAAGCCTCCATGTTCACTCTCAAGGTCTAGAAATTTCCACGTTAATCGGGGGTCTGTGTGTGCCTCTCTCAAGGTCGAAAACTAGTTGTTTATGGGCACACACCTCAACCTCTGAACCTTTCGAGCAGGTAGACCCCGGAAGTCAGGAAGGAACTCGGCTCGTGGTGGTGATGCTGCCGCCACACCCATCCTTACGGGCTCGTCGTACTCGTGGATGCCCTCATTTTGTGACCTTGACCGCTACATCTGCTCGGGCTGCCTCTGGCGTGAACTGCCCTGTCCTGAGCTGCCCTGGCTTGCACTGCGTGAATCGGGCCTCATCAATCCACCACCTTGGACACGAGAACCTGAGCGAGCTGTTGGTGGAGTCTCTGTGGCAGGCTGGCGATTATGAGAGGAGCGTCGAAGAACTGACTCCTACTGTGCAACTGCTGTCTCAACGTCAAGCTCTGCTGACTGCTGTTGGGCACCCTCTGGGATACTGAACCCTGGTAAGCTCCAAGCCTAAGTATCTGGCATGGAAATGACCTACTCAACCTCCCTCTCAGCCCTACTCTTCTTCTTCTTTGGCTGCTCAACAACCTTGCCTTTCCTCTTATCCTTTCTCTTATCCCCGACCATCTGCAAGAGATATGGTAAAATATTATAGAATGGCAAAGATACGAGAGATAAGAAAATAATCTGAAGGAAATCAAGGTCCTTAAGCATAGCAAAAGATCGATTGAGCCTAAACAGGGTGAATCTAGTACATGGCATGCTCAACAACTAGGGTAGAGTGCTAGGACATTCCTTAGGTGCTGTGACCTAAAACACCTAGAAACAAAAAAAATGCATGATATCGGGCTCGACACTTGGTGAAGAGTGATCAAGATATGTACTAGAGTGTCGCTAAGCAACATAACTATGATTGAGAAGCCCTATAACATGCATGAGACCTCCAATTTGACAAATCTATGACCAATTTCAAAAAAATAGAACTTGAATTGAATCAAAATAAATCAATTTTGGCCGGATTTGAAGGAACCTCACCACTGCTTGATGTTCGTCGGGGAGAAGGGCAGCGGAAGACATATTGTTTATATAGGCTAGGGATCACGGACCGGATGATCCGTTATGTCATAGTTGTTAGCAAGGTAAAATATGGTCAACACAGCAAGAAGGTTTCATCCGATGTTTGCTATGATGAGAGAACAGATGATCCGGTCCTTAAACTTGGAGTATGTTGCACATGACATGCTCTCTGGTACCCCAGCATATTTTTTTCTAAAGCTCCGATGTCATGGCATAGGATGATCCGGTCCTATAGAAAAATTTGTCTTCAACAATCCATTGCTTCTGCGTGGAACATTTTATCCGACCTGTGGAGCACCGAATGATCCAGTGCTGCTGTGACAGGTACCTTGTGAACAGCCAATACTCCGTTCTACTCGAATAGGGGCACGTCGGATCATCCGGTGTGCTCAGGGAGTCAAGAGCACCTCAAGTAACCAACGGGTTGTGTTTATATAGGGTAGGGACAAAGTGCTAGCCATTGGAAAAGTGCAGCCTGGAAAAGTAACACAGATCGGATGATTCTATGTGTCTTAGTTGCTACGAACGGATAATATAGTCACTGCAGCTAGCGGAATTCATAAGATGTATGCTTCAACAAGTGATCGGATGATCCGGTCCTTAAACTTGGTCTATGTCGTGCATGACATGCTCTCTGGAACCCCAGCATATTTTTTTTCTAAAGCTCCAACGTCAGGGCGCAGGATGTTCTAGTCTTATAGAAAAATTTGTCTTTTAAACAAACCCTCATTTCTGCGTGGACCTTTAGAGCACCGGATGATCCGGTGTTGCTGCGATAGGCATCTTGTGAACATTAAATAATACGGTCCACTTGAATAGGCGTGCAAGGGATCATCCAGTTTGTATGGCTTTTTGCCGAGTGCCCAGATCCATGGCCCTCGGCAAACCACTCGCGCGGCGACCCGCCTCCCCACCACCTCCCCCCCACCCCCGTCGATGCCCGCCGGATCTGCTGCCTACCTGAGGCCCCCCGGCGACCCGCCCCCGGTCACTGTCCGAGAAGCCCGGCGGAGGCGCCCCCGCCCCAGCCCGCGATGCCCGCCGGAGCAGCCTCTGCCCCCGCCCACAACGCCCACTGGACCCGCCCCCAGCCCTGCCCGAGGACCCTTGACGCCTCCTCTATGCCGCCGCTCGCCAAAATCGCCGCCTCCGGAGCCCCCCCCCCCCCCACCGACGTTCGGTCTCTACAGGCGGGCTCCGACGCCTGTGCCTAGGAGCTTCAACGCCACTGCCGGGCTTCGGCGCCTCTGCCGGGCTCCAATGCCCCGACCCAAGGGCACCGGCGCCTCGGACCCCAATGCTTCGGCCCTCCTCCCTCCTGCACGGATCACGACCTCCTGCGGTATGACAAAATTGCTATTTAGCCTTAATTAATTATTTGCGATAGGTCATACGTAACCTAGTTAGATGCCACCCGTTCGAAATAGATATGGTTGAAAATATGCAGATCTTGGCATATCAGTAATCGTATCAATTTTGAATTGTCCATGTTTTTTTGACACCCCAAGGATGCGTAGGTGGTGTTAGTTTCCATGGTATATTCTGGTTTGAGGCAGTGTTTTGGCATCATCTCCCTGTTGTTCTTCGGATACACAATCTCCCTCTTAGGACGTGTATTTGGAGAACAGCGGGGAGGTGCTGCCAAAATTCTGTCTACGACTAGAGTAGACCTTGGAAACTAACACCACATACGCATTGTCGGGTGGGATTAAGACCTATCTTCACCTATTACACAGGCGTCATGTAGAAGTCAATGCATTTTAATTTGCTCATTGATATGGTAGGGGATGGCTGACCGTGAGTGGATGTACATGGGTGGCCCAAGGCAGGGTTCTGAACCAAGGGAATGGGTTGACAAGGCCGATGCTTTCTTGCAACAAGCATTTGTCAATGTGAAAAAAGGTGGAAAGACTTGGTGTCCCTGCAGTCATTGTAACAACACAAGGAAACAAACAAAGGTTGAAATGAGTGCACATCTTGGTAAGAATGGATTTACGACAGGCTATACCCGATGGATCTACCATGGTGAAGCCGATCGCATGAGGGAGGAGGTCGTGAGACAATGCGTCGATGATTGTGATGCTGATGCTGGGGTAGGAGATATGTTAAATGACTATCATGAAGCACAGTTCCATGAACAACGTAGGAAGGAGGAGCCAGAGGAGACCGCAAAGGCGTATTACCACATGTTAGAAGAGGCACAGCAACCTCTTCACGGGCATACCATGGTTTCTCAACTGGATGCCATTGCACGTTTATTGGCCGTAAAGTCTCAGTTTAGCTTGAGTCAGACCATCTTTGATATTATGTTGACATATCTTGGTAGCCTGCTCCCAGAAGGTCACATTCTACCAAAGAGCATGTATGAGGCATAGAAACTCCTTAGTGCACTTAAGATGCCATATGAGCAGATACTTGCGTGCCCGAAAGGATGCATGTTATTCAGGAAAGAGCACATAGAAGAAAAATACTGTCCAAAGTGTGGATCTTCTAGGTTCATGGAGGTAGACGCTAGTGATGGAGAAAAGAGGCAGCTCACGGTCGCCATGAATATCCTAAGGTACCTTCCGTTCTTACCGAGAATCCCACGGCTTTACATGACCGAGGAATCCGCCAAACAAATGACATGGCACAAACATGGAATTTGATACAAGCCCGATAAGCTTGTACATCCATCCGATGGTGAAGCGTGGAAACATTTTGATGAGATTCATGACAGAAAAGCTCGAGAGGCTCGTCATGTACGTGTGGCACCGGCAACAGATGGGTTCAACCCTTATGGAATGGGGTCTGCTCCGTACAATTGTTGGCCCGTGTTCGTTATACCCCTCAATCTCCCCCCCCCTGGCATCATTTTTCAATGACAGAACATTTTCTTGTCGCTGATAATTCCTGAAAACCCGAGGAGTAATATGCGTGTTTACATGGAGCCTCTTATTGATGATTTGATCCGTGCTTGGGAGGAAGGGGTATGGACATATGATCGAGCTAAAAAGACAAACTTCAGAATGTATGTTTGGTACTTCTACTCTCTACATTACATGCCGGCGTATGGTTGTTTTTGCGGCTGGGGCGTTCACTCCAAATTTCCTTGCCCAGTATGCAAGCATCTTGTGAGGTGGATTTGGTTGAAGAAGGGTGGCAAGTTTTCTTCGTTCGATCAACACCGACAATTTCTCTCTCTTGACCATCCGTTCAGAAGAGACAAAAAGAACTTTACGAAAGGTGTCATAGTTCTCGACCCTCCACCGCAGTTCTTGATAGGTGCGCAGGTGCGTGCTATGTTAGAGGTCGATGAGAAAGAAGGTGGTTTTGTGGGATATGGTGAGCTACATGCCTTCACTCAGATCTGTGGCTTGTATAGGCTTCCCTATATGGACGACCTTCTTATTCCATTTAACATTGACGTAATGCACACTGAACATGGCGTTGGTGTTCCACTTTTTGGAAAGTTATGGACATTCATGATAAGACAAGAAACAATGTTAAGGAAAGAGTCGATCAAGCAACTTTATGCAATAGACCTAAGCTTGACATGGCGCCTCCTACATCTGGCAAGTCATGGAGAAAACCTAAGGCTGATTTCGTCCTGACAAGACCCCAAAGAAGGGAAGTACTAGAATGGATCAAAATGTTAAAGTTTCCTGATGGGTTTGCAGCAAATCTGAGTAGGGGAGTGAACTTCACTACTATGCGAATAAACGGGAGCTAGAGTCATGACTACCACATTTGGCTTCAGCGGCTTCTTCCAGTCATGGTTCGAGGCTATCTCCCTGATTATGTGTTTCAAGTGCTGGCAGAGTTGAGCTTTTTCTTCCGCCAGCTTTGTGCTAAGGAGATATCTAAGACTGTGATGGCAGAGATGGAAAGAATGGCGCTTGTGTTGCTTTATAAGTTGGTGAAGATATTTCCACCAGGCTTGTTCACTCTGATGGTGCATATGATTTTGCACCTCCCGTATGAGGCACGAATGGGAGGGCCCGTGAAGAACCGTTGGTGCTACCCAATTGAGCAGTGTCTAAAGCTTCTTCGAACTAAATGTAAAAATAAATGCAAAATTGAAGCTTCTATGGCAGAGGCACATATTTTGACAACCTTCTGAGTGTGCACTATCCACCCCCTCGTTATAACATTGGCGAAAATGAATCAACCCTCAGCCTCTTCCAAGGGCAATACGAACGTGGAGGTGAAGCGACCAACAAGAACTTGACATATCAAGAGTGGCGCACTATCATGATGTATGTGTTGGCCAACCTTACCGAAGTGGTGTCGTATATCAAGTAAGTTATGAACAAATTACATAATTCCGTATTGTACACAATTGTTCTGCATCCAACCCACTTGTTCCTCATTGCTATAGGGAATTTCTTGATGGATTTTGGCATGTCTCAAGGCCCCCAACCCCACATGAAGTTGATACCCTTCTTTGCAATGGTGCGGGAAATGGATTGCCTGATTTCATTTCTTGGTTGAAACGGAAGGTATTATTCATTTTCTTAGTATGTCATTACACAATTGCTCTTACGTGCGAATAATATAGCTAACTATCCTACTTCAACGTGCAGGCCCAAACCGATGCGTCTATGAATGCCGAGCTCAGACAGGTTGCCAATGGCTGTGTTTATAGGGTCAAGTCAGTCGGAAGCTATGATGTTAATGGGTACTGCTTTCACACAACAAGCTACGAACAGAATTGGCCTAATCGAAGAACCACTAATACCGGAGTTTTTACTCCAGGTGATGATGGGGTCGAGTATTACGGAAGAGTTGAAGAAATATACGAACTCATGTTTTATGGTTGCAAACCTCTTTCTCTTGTCATATTCAAGTGCGGTTTGATCCACAAGAAGTAAGACGGACCCCTAATCTTGGGCTAGTCTAAATTTGACAGTCATCCGTGTATTCAGGTGACGATGTATATATTGCGGCTCAACAGGCCACACAAATTTAGTATCTCTCATACCCATACCAAACAGATGACCGTCTCAAGGGTTGGGATGTTGTATTCAAGGTACCGCCACACAGTAAACTACCTATTCCAAACAATGAAGATTACAATGTATATCCAAACACATATGTTGACGGAGATTTCTTCCAAGAGGATGGGCTAGAAGGGGGTTTTGTGATAGACTTAACCAAAGATATCGAAATGGATGTAGACAATGAAACGATTGATGATGACGATGCTGGAGACGAGGTTCAGAATGTGAATGACTTGAACTTACTTGAGCGTTTACAATTAGGCATGGACAATGATGACGACATTCCTCCTCCAGTGCACGTGCAAGATGATGTTGACATCCGTGATAGTGATGATGAGACATACGACAAAGCTAATCCCGATCTTGATGACTATTTCTAAAATACATGGCTGGTCCGTACTAATTAATTTAATATTTGCATTACTTTCTAATACATATTTTATTTATTTTGCATAGATTTTAAAATATTGATGAATTTAATGTTTTTAATTGCAGGTGATTGATCGAACATGATGGGCAAGGGTATGTTGAGGTCGGTGACGTCGATTTACAAAACGCAACTGGGAAGGGGTCCAGGTCCGGTGCAGCTGAGGGGTGCAGGAGGGGTCGAATGAAGGGTCGAGGCAATAGAGGTGGCAGCAGGCGCCGAGGGAAGGCTGTTAGGCAATAGAGGTGGTAGCGATCGCCAACGCCTTTAGTGCACGAGTCTAGTAAGCAGGAGGAGCACGAGGAGGAGCAACAGCAGCAGCAGTATGAGGAGGTACCTTCCGCTCACGGCTTGGACGAGCCGGGGAGAGGGGAGGAGGAGGCGCTAGATGCTTCTGGTTCTGGTTGCGTGCAGAGTGTGTGGCAAAGAGGTCCCGCACAACTCCCGAGGCAACCGATACCAGTTGAGAAACGCCCATTGGTTCGACCCACAGGGAAGAAGTAAGTAACTTTAAATGTTTACTCTTTTGATATCTTAAAAATTACAATATAAACTAATAATTTGTCTTCATCACTTGGGCAGGGGTTGGACGAGGGTTGCTGCAGGTGACCACGCGCGTTTGCCAAATGGTATCCTGGGTCTTTTGTGCAGGAAACTCTTCCCTGGCCTGGTGCCTTTTGGCACGAACCAGGAGCCTACCTACACGTGGGAGCACTACAAGCGCGTCCCCGATTTTACAGATCGGGAAGGCAGGGTGTTTACCACCTTGGCGGACCGGGTGGTGGGGGAGTTGTGAGTAATTTTTTTTTGCATTGTTCAATACATCGTATTTGTTGGATATGTTTGAAATAATCATACTATACACCGCATCTATGTGCAGGATTTCTTTAGGGTCGAGCCGGAGTATATGGAGCGGGCGCACACCCAGGCGTACAACACATGTCCCTAACTAATTACAGACATGATTTACGAGGCGCGTATCCAGGCGGTCATAAACCACTATGCTGCCCGGAACATTAGGGTGGACAAAACTAAGGCACGAAACATGGAGCAGACCGAAGAACAATACATTGCGGTAATTTGATCTTCTCATATTTCCTATAATTGATTAAGTATGCTGAATTTGATCTTCTCATATTACTTGATCACTTGTAGGTGATTCCATGGTGGTGCACCCCTTATATGGATTGATGGGAACAAATTGTGAAGAGGTGGTGCGACCCCGAGTGGAAGGAGAAGCATGAGGCTTGTCGTGCATGGCGTTTGATGATGCCTGGCTCAACACACCATCAAGGCAACCATAACCTTGACCAGTACGTGGCTAGATGGGTACGTGAATTTATTTTATTGTTATAGCGCTCAACTTTGTATCATTTGTAATCATCTTTATGTTTTGTTTGTAGTCGGCAACGAATGGTGGCGTGCCTTGCCCTCCTTTGAAGGCTTGGGCTATGGCCCACAAGGGCAAGGCGACGTCAGGGGTCGACTACAACCCGGAGGACCCTCCTGAGTCATACACCAACGCCACCGTCCACAGTCGCCTGAGCCAATACATAGAGGTAGCTAGGAAGGTCCACGGGCCAGAGTGGGACCCGAGCACCGAGAACATTGATGGAGAGATCGTCATGAGGGTGGGTGGCGGTAAGAAGCATGGCCGGTACTGGATTGCCGACAGCACACTAGACACGGCTTCTACTCCCACCCTCTCCCAGATCTGAGCAAGGAGCTCGGCCTCAGCCGCACCCATCCGCCCATGGCAGAGCATTGCACAGATCCAGATTGAGCAAGTCCAGGTTAGTTTTATTTTATACAACGTTCTTGACATGTGGTTGATCTGCATTGTAACATTGAGATGAAATATTATAGGCCTAGCTTCGGGATGAGATGGAGGCAAAGCTAGAGGCGAAGATACAGGAAGAGCGGCAGAGGTGGGAGGGGATCATGGTGCAACAAATGAGTGTGATGTTCCAGTACATGCAAAGTACTGGGGCACCGTCGCCGCCTCCATGGCTGTTCCCGGGACTACCTCCCTTTCTCGTCCCTCCCCCTCATGTCACTCCCTAGGGCACTTCGGTGAGTCACTCAAGGTCCTTGCGTTTTTTGCTTCAATGCTTCCATCTCAATTTTTCTTGGGTCAAATTCCGATGCCAACACACATGCAATCTTTCCTTTTTGCAGAATCAATCCGCGGGATCTAACAATCCGACTACTTCCCCTCCTAATGCTTGGTCACCGTGGCATACTCATCCTCGTCCAAGTTAGCTTGTAGTTGTATTTCTATTTCTATTTCATAAACCAACTAGTTGTGCTTGCTTAATATACACTTGTGGTTATCGACAACTTTTATTTGAACTGTTTTGGACACTTGATATACACTTGCTTGTATTTTATGAACCAACTAGTTGTGACATATATGTATTTGTGAAGATTTAAATGTCTGTGATGATGATATATATGTGTCTGTGATGATGATGAGCTTGTATGTGTAATTTGATGTGATTTTTGTCGAGGCTGAACTCGATTTGAACATTTTATTGAATTTTGTCGAATTAATTTGTCGAGGGTTGCCGAGTGCCAGCAAGACACTCGGCAAAGTGACCACTCTTTGCCGAGAGCTTGTGTTGCGGCCCACGGCAAAGGGACCAGTCTTTGCCGAGTGCCAGCAAAACACTCGGCAAAGTGACCACTCTTTGCCGAGAGCTTGTGTTGCGGCCCTCGGCAAAGGGACTAGTCTTTACCGAGTGTATCCCTTCAAGGCACTCGAGAAACATGGTTTGACGGACATTTGGCGCTGTCCTCCAGCTTTATTTTCCCGAGAGTCACGGAAACTCTCGGCAAAACGTTTGATGAATGCCGGATAAAAGACTCTCGGCAAAGAGCTCTTTTACCGATAAGAGGCTGCCGCGAGTTCTTTACCGAGAGTTACACTCGGCAAAACGTTTACTGAGTGTAATCTGGACTTTGCCGAGCGACTTTGACACTCGGCAAATATGTGGTTTACCGTAGTGATCGTTGCATAATTGTCTTGTGCATGATTTGCAAACGGGATCTTAAAATAAAGAAACAAAGATAGCTTTCGGAAAATAAACATTTTAAAAATAAAAAGTAGCATCACAAAAGCAAACTGATAATGATCATCGCCGGTGGTGGAAGGGAACGGTCCGCTAAATTTTTGTAGCCGTTCCTTGACGTTGTAATCAACTACCATGGCCAATGCGGCTACCGGGCCCCGGGCTTTCTTGTCAGGGATGACGCGACGTGCACAGCACTGAGATGGATGGTGGGGAGAGGGGAAGAATCCAGGCAGCGAGACAATAACAGGCTACTGACGGAGACCAATTTCGACTAAGCAAGCAACCCTGTATGTGAATGAAAGGCTCTGCATCTGCATCGTTCTTCCTCTGCCACGTTGCCAGGTTGGTTTCCCGTTAGAAATATCCCACAAAGTGCCGACGCCTGCCTACACGTCTTTAAGATAACAGCAGGCATGATGGCCGTGGCAGGGGCCGAGCCAAATGCCGGACCTCGTCCTCCTCCATGTCGTTGTCGCCGGCCATCCGCATCCTCGACACCGTCCTTGTGCGGCCGGCTCCCTTGTCATAAAGGCCTGATGCCCCACCGGAGACCTCCCTACGGCTCATCTTCTTTGACATCTTCTGGGTCCACTCCCTCTGATGGTGCCGCGCTGCTCCCTTGCATTTTACTGTTCACTCTGGCCTTCGTTTTATTGTTGCGGCCTCCATCCGTGTTGGATCTGAAATGGAAGAATAAGATCGGAAGATGTTGAAGCAAGGAAACAGGAAGAACATTGCTGCAGTACCTCGAATTACTGTTCACTCGGGCTTTTCGCTTTACTAGTGTTGCGAGCGACAGGATACTGTTACTTCTCAGAAATTACTGTTCCAAGTGCTACTGCTCTTTGTATTGAGTGAGCCGCTGGAGATACGGATTTGGTGACACATGTGAATGTGCCAGAAACAGATCAATATTTCTTTGCTTTCTCTTCTTTATTTGGCTAAGACTACTATTAGAGAAGAGACTTTACAGTAGTGGTGGAAAATAAAGGACTTCTCTCGTGGGCTCGTGGCGGGTATGTCCAGCCATGGCCACAGTGACGGATACAGCTGCTTGTTGTCGTCTCTGGCATTCCGCATCCTCGACACCGTCTTTTTGCCTCTATCTCCCTCGGCGCCAGTAGAGCCTTCCTCCGGCAATTACTAGCGTGTGAAGTGCTACTGTACCTTGGCGCTACATCGGTCCCTGCTACTGTACTGTACCTTTACATAAACATTTTTTTTAGGAACTACCTTTACATAAACATGAGCGTTTCTAAAAGCTCCTAAAAGAATGACATCAAAAGATTATTTTTAGTAGCAGTCCAAAAATTATTAGACAGAAGTTTTCTCGTCTTATCCAATAGTTCTATCTAAAAATAAAGTAAGAAAATTTTTGATTAGGCTATGTCAGCATCTGGGAGCCACAACAACATTATTTTTTTTTTGGAAATACAAAGTTTAGAGCACTCAATTTTCTTCTTGTTTCTAGCTACAAATAAGGTGAAATTAGGAGAAAATAAATCTGTGAGTGGTTTTGAGATATTGTTGAAGATCATTTTATGAATTAAACCCCGTTAATTTGATTTAGAGAGAGTTTATAGGATATGCCGTTGAAGATTATTTTATAAATTAAACCTCATTAATTTGATTTAGAGAGAGTTTGTGGGACTCTTTTGAAGATGATGTAACAAAACTAAACCTTTGTTTCTTACGTTATAAAAGCTAAAAATTAACCACCAATTTATTCCAAACGATATCCTTGGTATAGCGACATAATTTTTATTGTAACAATGAAAAAACTATTTCTTTAAGACAATAGCAGGGACAGAATGTGGAAAATAATCAATTAAAAAAAATAACGTCATTGTCCCACCAACGCATGATATCGCACGTTATAATGACTTTTGGAACCAAATCGTGCGCTAATTTTGATACGCTACGGTCACGCATTGAACTAGACTAGCATTGCCAGAGGGGCTAATACCGGACTTTTTCCTCATGCGTGACGCAACAGATTTGTCGATTGAAATGGATGGCAGATAAGAGAGAGGGCAGAACAATCCAGGCACTGAGACAGTAACAGGCCACTACTGGCGTAGGACAATCTCAACCGCGCAAGCAGACATTATATCTCTGTTCTGGCAGCCTCTCGGTGTACAGTCCGCTCTAACACATCTGCATCGCTGTCCCGGCCGGCCTCCGTACGTTCCCTAAAACTCCATCACCACATCCTGCACGGAAGCCTCCTATCCGAAGAACAGCGCGTCCACCCTTGAATTAGATAACAGCCAACCATGGCCGCCGCCGGCGCCGCGGAAGAACCACCAGCCACCGCCTCCGCCTCCATCCGCATCGTCGACACAGTCCTAGTGCAGCCATCTCCCTCGTCTTCCTCAGATTCAGATCTCCATGTACCACCGGAAGAAGAGACCTCCCTCCCGCTCACCTTCTTCGACATCTTCTGGCTCGACTCCCCTCCAGTCGAACGCCTCTTCCTCTACCCGCTCGCCCCCGACGCCGACGCCGCCGCCATCATCTCCGCCCTCAAATCCTCCCTCTCCCACGCGATCACCGCCTTCTTCCCGCTGGCCGGCCGCATCCGGCCCACCCCGGGCTCGACCACCCAATACGAGCTCCACTACCGCCCCGGCGTCGACGGCGTCGCCTTCACCGTCGCCGAGTCCGACCACCTCGACGTCGCCGCCCTCGCCGCCGCCGACGACCCCCGCGCGGTGGCCACCATCGCGCCGCTCCTCCCTCCGCTGCCCGACGGAGGCGCCGTGCTGGCGCTGCAAGCCACCGTGCTGCTCTCCGGCGGGCGGTGTAAAGGCGGCGTCGCGCTGGGCGTCGCCGTGCACCACGCCGCGTGCGACGGCGCCGCGTCCACGCATTTCCTCCACTCCTGGGCGGCGACAGCCAGGCGCCGCGCAGGCAGTGCGGAGGAAGGAGAAGCGCCGCCGGTGGTCGACCGGAGTGTCGTTAGAGACCCGAGGGGAGGAGGAGGGCTCTACGAGGTGTTCTACGAGGGGAGGCCAACCAAGGAGGAGATGGAGTTCGTGAAGATGGCACACGACCAGCTCCTCGCCACGTTCGTCCTCTCTAAAGACGACCTGCAGCGCGTCAAGGACGCCGTCGCCGCCGAAGCCGCGCGCCGCCACGTGTCGCCGCCGCCGCGGTGCTCGTCTCTGGTGGCCACGTTAGGCCTCGTCTGGTCGTGCTACCACCGGGCCAAAAAGGACGAAGACGAGGGCCCCACCTGCCTGCTGTTCCCGGTGGACCACCGGTCACGGATGAGCCCACCCGTCCCGGAGAAGTACCTCGGCAACTGCGTGGGCCCGGCGCTCGCGATCGCGTCCAAGGCCGAGCTCACCCAGCAGCCCGGCGCCGGCGGCGTGTTCGCGGCGTGCGCGGCGGTGGCCGCCGGGATCGCGGAGGCGGTGACGGAGATCGGCACGCCGGGGATGCACGCGTGGATGGAGAGGATCAGGGATGTGGGGAAAAGCATGGGCGTGCTTTCCGTGGCCGGGTCGCCGCGGTTCCGCGTGTACGACCTCGACTTCGGGTTCGGCAGGCCGAAGAAGGTGGACATCGTGTCGGTGGCGAGGACCGGCGCGGTGGCGGTCGCGGAGAGCCGGGGCGGTGAAAAAGGCGGCGGAATGGAGGTGGGCGTCTCGCTGCAGCCGGAGGCCATGGACAGGTTCCGGGAGTGCTTCGCGGACGCCGTGGCGTGGCTGCGCGGCACCGGAGCTCAATGATTCGTTTGGTACACGTGGGTCCGTGAATAGGAAATAAGTTGCTGATTGCCACCGGCATTTGCTTATTCAGGCACGCGCACATGTACATGTAGAAATAATGTTTTCGGATATCGCACGGTGGACACAACACTGGTCTGCCACTGTGTCTACGTCAAATAAAATCCAAGTAGTAAGTGATATTTAGCGGAAGGAAAAAAAAAACAAAGTTTACATTATGGTACCCGATCGCGCACGCCTGGCGCAATTGATTATATTGGCCGTTTCGGAAAAGGTGTCTGAATTGGAGCTGGTGGTTACGATATTGGGCGATCTGAATATTAGGCATATTTATCGTCCTGCAGGACCAAGGTTGTTTTTTCTTATCTAATAATCGTTATTACGTCCAAATGTTGCTTTTGGTGGTGGTAGTGAAGTACCTACATCAATCGATTGGTTGTTGTTGGTGGTGGTCGCGATATCTTTCGGTTCAGAAAAGGTGCCCATTATGGCTTTAATTTCGTGTCTTGTTGCCCCAATGATTGGCACTTGAACATCGTGCGCATAACATCAACGCCTAGGTGATAGGGATGTACCTGCCACTGAACATCGTGCGCATAAGTATGTGTAGGCTGAATTTAGTAATCTTTTTCTACTGCTTGGTCACCAATTAATAAGGCTCTGGTTTTTGTAATAACATCGACGCTGTGTATGTACATAGAGGACAGAATATTTTCTATTTTTTAATAAAGTACGTATAAGTACAAGGTTTAGTTGCAGTGCGGAGGACGAGGATGGCCACATTAGTGAATTGCCTCCTTTTCAGACGTCTCACGATCAATATACAAGTGGACCACGCCAGTACGCCGGTTGCTTTCGGGCCCGTTGTCCATGCGGTCGATTATAAATACAACAAAGTGGAGAACAACCGGTAGTTAGCGGTGTCTACATTCCACCACCACCACTGAAAATAAAAAATTAAGTTGAGGTCTAATGTTAGTATATGTGATTCTCTATTTTCTTTATGTAATCCCTTTGTCAGAAAATATTGTTGATTTAGACAAACAAAGAGAACTAAAAATGAACTATGGACGTTTGTCCGAACAATGTACAACAATAGAAAACAAAAGAGTATTTTTTTTATCAGAAGCCTCACTTACTGCATCTCTATCTACTACTCCCTCCGGATTTAAATTGTTGATGCAGTTGATTTTAGTAGTTACGTTTGACTACTCGTCTTATTCAAAAAATTTAAAAATTTATCAGATATTTTATTATAATTTATTTTATTACTTAACAAAGTTAAAACCGGCCATATAATTTTGTATATTTGAACAAATATTTTGAATAAGACGAATAGTCAAACATAACTAAAAAAGTTAACTGTGTCAACAATTAAAATCCGAAGGGAGTACTTACTACTCACTATGAAGCAAAAAAAGCCACAGGTCACCGTTAAGTACCTCGTCCAACCTTTGGGTTCGTCGCGCTGGCAACGGTGGACAATGTCACAATGGACAGACATGCGCGGTCACAGCGGCGGAGAGCCAGAGCGGTAATGGTGGCATTGCATTTGAATAGATAAGTCGGAATGCCCATCATGCATAGTGTAGAGTAGATAGGAGAAGGATTTGCAGCTCCCACAGCATTTTGAGCGACGTGGATGGTCTCCGCTGCAACCACGTCACCCCAAATCAATTTCCAATGCCGTGGCCACCTACCGCCACGAACACATCGTCTTCGTATGTTGATTCGGGCCATCAGTATATGGTCTACCTAGACCAACGTCACGAGATTACCCGTGTGTGGCCATCAATTTCCTTCTTCCTCTTTCGCCGCCATGGAGACACAGTAGGAAGCAGCAACGACGAGATTGGATGGTAGGAGACTGCCACATCATTGTGGCGCAGCTGTGAGAGGGGGAGGAGCACCACGATGCGACGTCGCGACCACGCGAGGAGGAGCAATGAGGGGCAAGGCAACGCCAAGCGGGCAGGCGGCCAGGTGCACGAAGGGGTCGGGAAGATCTTGTGGAGAGAGAAGCAGAGAGAGGAAGGCGACGACGGCTCTCGAAAGAGAGGATGAGCCGGTGGAGAACATAAGCCTGCTGGCCATTTTGCTAACTGGACCCTTCCATATTTTGTATTTTCGTGGTACAGATCATTGTTTTGCATATTTATGGTTAGGCCCCCATAATTTATGATATATACATATGCATTTTAACTCATACAAATCTCAGTACACAACGAACAAAATCATACCATTTACTAAAAAAATTGGTGGAATTTAATAGGCGCGGCAAAGCATGCCACGGGCCTAGGCGGCCATAAGGAGTTCCAGCCTGTGTGTGACCATCTTTTTACTTCTTTCTCCTTCAACTAGACCATGTGGCCCGCACAATTGTGCGTGCTAGACACATCTAACGGCACTAATTTGTGTATATTACAAATCATTTATGTGACACTTCTAGTGTCATTAGGGTCCCAAGGGATGTCACCTAGGCAGTATAAAACCATGACACCAAGCATTGGAATTTAAATTTAAATTTCAATTCAATTGAATTCAAAACCCAATTGAATGACCTTTGAACTGCAAGTCCCAAATTTTCAATAAGACTCACCTTTACAAAACTTATATGTTGATGGTCTTGGTCAATTAGAATGTTGGGAATTTTCTCAGAATTTTAATCCATCAATAAAGGCCTCAAATAAATGTTAGAATGGTTAAAAACCAGCTCTGTTCATAAAATTCCTGAGCTTTTTGTAGTGGGGACTGTTGGTAGTTAGTATTTTTGTAAAAACCAGCACATTATGGGAAGCCTACCATAATTATGGTCTGATTTTAGCAGATCTGGATTAATTCTAACAAAATTTGTAAAGGCAGTCGGCTGAAAGGATTGGAAAAAGAAAGGAAAAAGAAAAACTGCCCGTGGGACCCGCCTGTCAGCAACTCAGAGAAAACACACCTGAGTCCTACCGCCCTTCCCTTGCCGTGCTAGCCGACGACGACCCCTGTCCTGTTTCCGCCGTCGTTGGGCTACGTCCGGCCATCGCCGGTGGTTCCCGATAGCCTAGATGAGTGCGCGGTGTTGAGTAGGTCGTTTCTCCTTTCTGGACCAGCCCGAGCCAGGGACCCCAGCGAGCTGCGGCGAGCCCCCCCTGCCCCGCTGGCCACTGGGCCGCGAAGGCCAGTGGGCCTGGCCTCGCTCTCGGGCCGCACTCGGCCGAAGCGCCGCGCGCTCGCGCTCGCCGCTGGGCCGCGCGTGAGTCCCAGCCCAGTGGGCTGCCTGTTTGCGGCCCGCGATGTTTAAATCGGTTTTTCTTATTTATTCATTTCCAGAAATAGGTTAAACTGGTAAATTACATAGTTAATTGAATAATAGGAATTTTATGGCAAAATAAATTTTGTTAGCCTTGTGGGAACTTGTACTATTGTAGAAAAATGCTAATGCCACATGCATAGTAATTTTTATACCAGGGCTAAAATAAATAGAAAAAACACTAATAGAATTTTAATTAATTACAGAGAGCTGATAAAATATTAAAAATTGGCCTCCAGGTAGGATTTTCAGTTTTAATCTTTCTGGAAAAATTTCATAAAGAAATTCTCTATTTAATTAGCTGAAGTTAATTAAATATCTTTTTCCTTATAATAATTAATAATTAATCTTTGGCTTAGTATTTGATAGTGAAACTTAGCAATTAAATCACTCCTGGTGTAGCCTAGTTTTAAGTACTCACCCCTGCCCCTTTCGAAGAGCAGAACCTTGTCGACGTAATAAATTGTGTCCCGAGTGCAAGTTTAACCGCCGATAAATGGTTCCGCTTTAAGGCTGTTCCCGGGTATTTGCACTTTGCGAGGGTTTTGCTCACACTAATGCTATTTAGTTAGCACCTGCGAACCCTGGGCGGCACTTGCACAGTTTTGCCCCGGCACCCACCGACACACCGTACTTGGATGCGACGTCGTCGCGGTCAAGTACTGGAGTCCATGAAGGAAATACACGAAATACCCTCGCCCTGTGCCCACTCCTTGAGTGATGCTTTCGAACGTCTCGCCGCACACCGTTTAATTCCACTGATAACAGTGCGCATTAACGTATTTATTAAGGAAGTGCCATGAACCTTCTCTCACAGCATTCCCTCTTGCATCATATAGATCACGCCGTGAACCACGTGGAGGCAGGACCGGAGCAGGATCCCGAAGGAGCTGGAGGTGCCGTAGCTGACCAAGAGCAGAACCAAGGCAAGCCCCGGTGCATAACCCCGTTTTAAATTTTTATTCTATCACTAGCTAGGAATGTAAGTTTGCCTGTGCATTAAGTGATAGGAGTTGATTGCAACCCTAGCGTGCAGTAGGTCCTCTTCCCGATTATTAGCCTCAGGACGGTAGTCGCTCTGCTTAAATTAGGACGACTACTCATCGAGTGGTATGGAGACCACTCGTAGATAGGAAATATTATCACTGGGGAATGAATTCGGATGAAGGAAAGGGTGGATGGAATCACAATGAAGACCGGACGGGCAACTAGGTGGAAAGGGAAGGACAGCTTGTCTGCAAGGAGGTAGCCCCCTCCGAGTCCCCCCCCCCTAAGGCTACGCCTCGTGTCCGGCCCATGGGATCAAGTTTGAACGTACTGTTTGCATGCTGGAGATATGGGCCCAGTAAACCGACGTAGCTACGACTACCGCTTGGTCTGAAGATAGCCTTCTCCCTTCTTTGGTGGAACTGGGGCTGAGAGGAGGGAACAATGCACCCACGGATGGCGGCATAAGGCGCATCGCGTTAGGGGACCCTTCTCGGGGGAGTCTAGACCCGGAAGACCCTGCGGTACCGTGAGCGAAAGGTTGCTCCATGCGGCTTCCTGGAAGCGCGTATGGGTATAAATCGATTCGAGTCGCTGCCCCTCACAGTAACGAGTACCACTTGATCGCTGCTACGGAGCAGTGCCGGAAGCCATTAAGATGATGTGTGGGTTTAATACTGCTGTTTGAAATTATTAAGATTGTATTGCAACTATGATTGTTATAGCTCTAGTGCAAACTAAATTTATTTCTCCGCATGACAACTCAACTTAATGCTAAAACTTGAAAAATAGGGACCCACTCTTAGGCGGGTTTTTGTGGCAATTTAAAACCCTATTCCCCTAGCCTTGCATGTCTAGGTGTCGGCTGTAGTTGGCCATTTTGACGGGTCCGTCTTGCTGAGTAAACTAGTTACTCAGGGCGTAGCTCTATGTGGTTTTCAGATGACCAGGTCGGAGAGTGCCACTGTGGAGGAAGGTTTCATTGGGAGGGTCAGCGCCCCGATTGCTGGAACATCGAATGGGAGCTGTGCACAAATGAAGATGAGGATTAGATCTTGCTTGCCGGTACGGTGCTTGGGCAAGGCACCTATTATGGCCGGATGATCTCTGTGCGTCGCCGTGAGAGGACGACTTGTATCTTAGCTATTTCGTCAAACTGGTGAACTAGTGTTGAACCTTTCGCTTCCGCAAATTTATTCTGTCAAAACCTCGGTCAAGGCCTCCATAGTGTTTGCATCCGCCTTCACTCTGTCAAGGCCTCCATGTTACACTTCTACATTAGGAGCATTGCATCTGTAATTAGCATTGATAAAAAATGTTAGACAGAGATAAAGAACGGTCACCTGTCTATGGTGAAAAGAATATGCAGGAGGGCTCACAGTCGTTGAAGCGCTCAATGAAATCGAAGACAGTCCATCAATGGCAAACGCTATTTGGTTAGAGAAGCTATATATCATGAATGTGGCGTCAAAGCTCGGCTTTGCCGCTCCCTATATATGTCAAGCAGCTCTAGATCGCCGATCATTACGAGTTTACGACACATACGTATATCCAAAAGATATTGAGAACTGTGTTTGTGTTAGAGATAGATCTTTTAGAGATATATTATTTAATATGTGAGATATGTTTTAGATCCTTTCCATGTATTTGTTTGGCTCCGTGTACCTTGCTTCATGCGATTATGCATGGTTCCGTCTTTTTATATAGAAAAATACATATACGCCACGATCAAGCTTTAAGCTTTGTGCTGCACATGTAGTTTTAGTATTTGATGAGATATTTAGTGAGAGATGGCATACGGATAGAGATACCAGATGCATGCGTACAGCTTCTTGACAATTTGCATCATTTTTTTTTTTTTTGCATATCTTACAATCTGATGAAGCCTTGATTTGTGTGTTGAAGTACGTTTCTTTTTCAATTAAAAAAACATGCATAATGGCTGTCTCCGATGGGATTCGACCTTTAGCCCTGATGTTGGACCGATGGCTGTGGAGAGTTGCACGTGTGAGGGTACACACCGGAGACATCAACGGCCAGATGTAAATATTAGATAAGATGAATAGGAGATTAATGGCTAGATTTTTTGCTTTTTTGTGAGAATTTCTAAGCTATTTCTTTTTTTTTTCTAGGCCATGTGATAAAAGTTTATCTCCTTTTATTATTAAATAGATGTTGCCAGTTCCTTCACCGACGTAAAAAGATGCAACAGGGGTGAAGAAAAGAGACGATTGACTGCGTTGAGGAGTGAGGGATCTAGCCGGATTCAGTAGCTGACGACATTGTGGTCTGATGACAAGACCCATTTGGAGCCAACACCCTTTCCTTGGGCGAAGTAGACAGACCGAGCGTTGGTTTGGAGAGAGAGAGGGAAAGTGTGAACGTGGAGTTATGGCTGCAATAGAGCGGGGAGCCGGTAGCTCGGGACGGTGGTAGCCGCACAATAGAGCTCTGAATTGAACTTGCTGGTTGAGATAAAACGCAGCGAGAAGTTAGAGAGAAGATGTTCATCAATCATACCAATTGCTTCGATGAGAACGATGGGGAGTCGGCGGCGATTAGAACGAACTCTCAAGTAAACACATGGCCACGGAACATCCACGTGGCCATGACCCAACGTGGTCTGTCCAACGTGGTCTAAAATCATACCAATTTCTTGACTCTTTTTTGACCCAACGTGGTCTGTCCAAGCACGATAAGAGTTGAAGATTTCACAGCAGCCCATCAATGATGTCGCAGCCAACAAAGGTCAGGACCAAGTTCACTCTACGTTCATGCTTCTAAAAGCCCATAAGAAAATAGCAGTCCATGTGATACGTAAAATTAAGAGCCTAAAAAAATGGTAAAATTAAGAGCCCAGTTATTAATTAAAAGAAGATAATAATCTTATATCAAAGTAACATGTAGTCGGCACTTCAGGATCTAAGCAGAGACAGAAGCACCCAAGCCTCACGAGCGCGGCGTAGCGCGCTAACTTTGCTAGTATAAATACGCACGACCCGAGCACAGCCACATGACGAGTGTATTTCCAGCCGTCTCCATCTCAAAGAATTACTTCCGCCATCACACACACACACGTGCACACGCGCGCGCGCACACACACACATACGAACGAGCG
This sequence comes from Eleusine indica, assembly GCA_030378355.1. Lineage (NCBI taxonomy): Eukaryota > Viridiplantae > Streptophyta > Magnoliopsida > Poales > Poaceae > Eleusine > Eleusine indica. The sequence continues at coordinate 9,298,165 of CM059501.1, forward strand.
CGCGCGCGCACACACACGTGGATCACACCAGTACGTCCATAATATTGAGGCCTAACCTCCATCTGTTCCATCATAAACAGAGTAACGTAGAGGAGAACCGTCAGGTGATGGTGTCTACTGTACATCACTGAAAATCTGAAATAGTAGTGTAGACATATGCATGATTTTGTTTTTCTTTCCGTATGCTTTTATGGCCCTTTAGAACAGCCAAATTTCTGCATCTCGATCTACAACATACTACTCACTATTCAAGTAAAAAGCAAAGTACTAAAGTTCAGTTATGCACAAATGTTCATGTGGCACCTCCCGGCCGCTTCTCCACGTAAAATTTATCGGTAAAACAAATCTTTACGCATTCACTGGCCTATATAAATCTATAAACAGAGCTTTATCAACTCACTTAACTTGGAGAGTTCCTACCACAGAGCGAGTTTTATTACTATAAAAATGCCACCACCAATCTCGTGTACGTCTTACAGCAAACCACATAACCAAACGAGCAACTGTCAAGAATACCGCCTATGGAAAGAGAAAAATTGAGCAGTTATATGCCCCTATCCAATAATATAATGGTAATCTGAGATAGTGGCAAGACGACTATGCATATTTGTCTGGCAAGAGGTAAAGCTCAGGGACGGTCTAGTGCTAAAGAATAATAGCATCAACCTCCAAGGTGTTGCCTCACAGTCAATGTCATTTTCTTTTATTAAAGGAGGAGTAAGGAAGGGGAGTTTGTGGTCTTATACGAGATGGACGTGTGGGACCACCACTCGTAAGTCTTAGCTATCATTCGTGTAAACGGGTGCATGGTTACCTGGAAAACAGATATCTTATTCTTGTAGGACCATTATATTATATAAAGCCTTCTCTTTTACTATATCTTTATTGATAAAAAATATTTGACTGCAACATTGATATCTTAATTACATATGTATTTTATGAAATCAAAAGATGAATTTTCTGATTATGACATATAAATAACTACATGTGTTCTTGTTAACTTTTCAAGAATGAGTAATTTTAATAAATCTCTATAAAGGTGGTTCGGTGCAAACTATGGTTCTATTACTTACTACTTAGTGCATGCAAGGTTTCAGTTCGGCAGCTGCAAGGGATCTCCTCGGAACCTAGGAGGAACACGCTATTTGGACCTACAAAACAAAGACTTTATACGACACAACACGATAGGAGGATGCAGTAGTGGAGTCATAACGCATGAAAAGGGCCTGGTGGCTATATCTTTACACTGAACTAGATGGTTCCCCGCACGTTGCAGCGGGCCGACTATTTTAAGCAGTGACATAAATTTTTTGCAAGTTCATATTGACGTTGATAGAAAACTAACATAAATAATGTTGTTGGATAAAAGTAAGCTAAGATGACTGAACTAACTATAACCATGTAAAAAAAGGTCAGGGAATATTTGCTCTGGCTAAAATTTGTGTCATCCTACTTCTCGTAATCTTTGTTTTACATCTTTTTTGAGAGGACCTGTGTAAGAGGACTCAGGGAATATGGCAGGAAAGGAAAGTTACTTTGAAGGCTTGGTTTGTAGAAAGCTAATGCTTGTCACGTATATGAGAGCTGAACAAAAAATATTGTCAAAAACTAAAGAATGTGGAAAACAGTGGTACTATGACACTAAAAAATTTATGAAAATATGAGCAGGCAAAGGATCAACCAAATAAAGCTCACTTTGCCGTGTCTCGTGCATTCATTCCCTCGGTTCAGAGTATAATATGTAAAGATATTCAATGGCGTGAGTGGAAGGGAGATAATTAAAAATATCGTCCAAGGTGATTATGTAGCATAAGTAATTAAGTGGACGGGAAAATGTGCTACCGGTTATAGCGCAAAATTGAGAACTAAGAGGGTCCGGATGGAGTAAAAGTTGGGGGATATATATGGAGTGGGACACTTCATTTCTTGAGAGAAAGTTTCTAAGTAGCAGAGTGTTTTCTGAGGATTAGTGCCAATAGTGTCATTAATCGTGTAGGTATCTCTTGATTGCATGGTGGAGGTCAGTTGCCTTCTGGTTGGACTACTGTGGGGAGTCCATGACGGGCTTGTGAGGCTAATAGGGTGGCCTTTTTTAGATGTATTAATGTTGTAGTATTAACTTTTGATGAGCATGAAGACAATCTATTATATATATATTTGAGCAACAAAGGGAGCCACCACTTTCTCTCTCAAGGCCTAGAAATTCCCACATTAATCAGAGAAAAAAGAAAAAGAAAAAATTACCCACCACTGCCATTACAAAAAAATTAGTCCAAAGTACCCCTATTTCTCTTAATTAATTACCAACCATTGCTATTTTCTTTTTACAATTGACGTGTATCTCTATTACTCTTAATTAATTACCACATTGCCATCTTTGTTTTGCAATTGACGTAAGAGAGAGAGAGGAAAAAAGAAAAAAGTAGTATTTATCTTAATTAATTACCCACAATTGCCATTTTCTTTTTACAATTGACGTGTATCTCTACTACTCTTAATTAATTATCACATTGCAAATGTTGTGAGGAAAAAAATTCTTGCTCTCACCATTGTTCTCTAATCGTTTGGGTGGTTGTTTTTTTTAACAACCGAATATGAGTAAGTCAACTAGGAGCAAATACTTACATCATTCTTTCCTTTTCTTTTCTCTAGCAATGCATACCCATTTCCGATACGAGTACACGTTGTGAGCCACTGTCCTAAAGTACTACATAGAAATAAATGACACCACCATTTACGACAGGGAATCTTAGTTTGAGGTGCTATCAATGTCCAAACCTCATTGGTAACAATCTATACCGCGCAAATACGGGACCATCCTACTAGTTACAAATGCTTCATCTACAGTATAATGTGTCCGAATATTCCACCTTGAAATTATATATGTTGCATACAATTAGAACTGAGCAGATTGTATTTTATAAGACCTAACTTTGAAGAAAGCATTGTTCAAGTAACAGAATTGTATATCGTTATACCTGTGCTTTTCTTAGCACTGATTGAAAAATAGTTCAAAATAAATAATTGAATAACCTGTAAACCATAATACAAATATGCATAGTCCGTTCAGATAAATTGAAATAACACCCTCGCCTTGAAATGACATGCTGCATGCACGGGAAGGCAGACAAACCAATTTATGTCTTTTTTTAAAAAAAAGGTACACAAAATGAAAAAAGGAGATAATTCTTGCATTTACCAGAGAAATGCAAAAATAGGAATTGTTGCACATGAACGGAGAGTTTGTGACCTTTTAAAAGTTCAGCACACCGTGAGCTACCAACTGTAACTGTTGCAACATTTTGTGAGGAAACAAAAATACGTAACAGTCATTCCCTCTCTGTGTCATGACCTGAAGAATGAAACGTCATCATCATCATTGTGATCAAAATTTCTTTGACATGTAAGATATGTTTGATCCTGCTACATTTCTTAAATTTCTTTAAAAATAAAACGTTGATACTATGCATCAAGAGTACCAGTACATATAATGAGAGAGAGAGAGAGAGAGAGAGAGAGAGAGAGAGTCTGATGTTAAACATGCTGACTTCTCCATGGTGTATTCCACAAAAAGCAGTGACCCGAGGCAAATGGCGGCTCCAAGCAAGGCAAGCCTAATACTACTCTCTCCCTCTCTGCATGTATGCTGGGGTGTGGTGCGTGGTGGCCTCTCATAGCATTTTAAAGGTAAACTCGTGAGCAGTCTGAGTGGGTGGGGGAGGAACTGAAAGAAAGAAAAAACGTTTGCATATTGATTCCCCTTCAATGGTGGCGAATTGAAAGAAAAAAATTATTTGCGTATTGATTCTCCTTCAATGGTGACAGTTTCTGTATGCATGTTTGGCAAGTAAGAAGGATCAACAGGCAGCTATATTGTAGGCGGTTTCCACATGCATGTGACGAAAAAGAAAAGGGTCAATGGGCGGTAATTGTGAGAGGCCATAAGCATAATGATGGCTCAGCCAGGTAATGTTGCCGGTACTATTGTAGTAACAAAAAGTTGGAGCTAGGAGCAAATGGTAATCAATGAGAAAATAGAGGTGACTGTCGGTAAGAAAGATTATGATGTAATTATGATTAATGCAGCAGTGGACGGTGAGGATCAATTCAAAGGAGGAAATCAGATGGACCAAAATTTTAAGGTGATGTGGCTCAATGTGGTTGCAAAGAAATAGAAGTAATGATCTTTACCAGTACATATAACTAGGTGATACCCCGCGCGTTGCTGCGGATGTTTTGATTGAGTGCATGTACTGCAGAAGAGTATATCCTTTTAATATAGTAACTACAAATTTCAAATGTACGAAAGATATTTATAGGTAACATGAGTATCTAAAAGATATAATGCTTCAACATGATAAGAATAATGGCTCATGTCAATATGAGGTGTGTAAATCACCCGCAGCATAGGACACAATGACTTTTGAAGTATACGCAAGACCTCCAATGCTTAGTTAATTAAAAACTCCTGAGTCAGTTTTGCTGCTGAAAAATAAAACATGAATAGAGACCTGATGCAGATAATTAGCTTCTCTCTCTGCCACATTGTGTCGAATCGTCAAAACAGTCCAAAGCAATCAACTAACCTTTCACATGTTGCGTTTTAAGATAAGGATGTACTATATCTTGGTGCGTACTATACAGATGAAACTTAATAGAAACAATTAATAAATCTTGGAAAGGTTAACCCAGTGACAGCGCAGTTGCAACTCTGTCTAGCATATCTGCTATATGCGATTCCAAAGAAAGGAACACACAAAGTGTGCAGGAACGAAGCCAGAGAAAAAGGTCAGCATAGGCATGTTATAACCCACCATAAACCTGGAAAGGAAGACTAATCAGAGCACGTTCGGTCAAATGAGCAGAAAATATAACTGCACAGTCATGTTGTCTGACAGGAAATTTGTTAATTTCATAAGGGACTAAGCAACAATAAAGTTCTGGAAGCACTTCAAGAAAGAAAAGTTTGCGATCAGAACAAAAAAAAAGATTAGAGAAATGGCACGTCAATAAGTATGTGAAGAGAGTTACATGGCACCTTAATTGAGTCTTGTGGGTAATTAAATTTATTCCTTATTCTTGTACTACTATATTACCTAATTAACAAATCCTGTTACAGGTATCAGTCTTGTAATCTTGAGGGAGCTTTGTATCGTGCAAACATATAAAATTACTAAAAAAAGCTACACATAAAAATGTTAGTAATTTCATGATTTTTAGACAGGCCTAGTATAAACATGTTCCACAGGGGGAGAGGGACTTACCTGCTGAACTGTGTGGATGCAGATGGTTCATCTGCAGCATGAGGAGCAGATTGTATGGTGATATCATCTGAATAAATGATGACTTGAGAGTGAAAACAATGGTAAGAAAGGTACCACCTGTGGTTGGTAGAGAGGAGTGCAAATACCAGTGGACTGATCTCTTGTATTGCTACCATCTTAATCACTGCACACCTGAGCCAGTCTGGTAAGACTGGGCTGAAGGACAAATGCCGTAGCCCATAGGTGACGTTATGAAAAACTCTACCCCTCGTCAATGCTGGTCAGGCTTACAAAAGAACCATAGGTTGCAGGGGGAAAAGAGCACGCAAACCGTGCTTCCTGAAAGTAGGGAAAAAAACAATAATAGGACATCAAGAAACCCACAAAGTTCAAATTGATCAACACTGATCAATGCATAAGGTTGAATACATTGCATTACCTTAACCATTGAAGCATGAGAGACAAATGATGTGCCTATCTTCAGAGCCAAAGCCAACTGTACATATGAAGAGAAAAATAAAATTACAGAACTTCCCCTCCTTTCATTTCAAAAAATAAAATAAAGAGATTGGAACAAATACATGCAGATGAAAGCGGAAGAGATGAAATCTATTTACATGAACCTGTAAATATACTGAGAAAATCTATTCATATGAACCTAGCTTCAGTGCTATCTATTCAATTTGCATGAACTTTATGGAAGGAACAACGCATGGGGGAATGGAGGGTGAAACCAAGGGATGCAGATGAATGGTGACGCCTATCTAGGATGGAGTTGAGAGTGAAGATGGAGCATGTCAGAAGCTAAGAAAGAGATGGTGGAGCTGTCTGGCGTTTCAACTTTTACAGTCAGATTTGGGATAAATACCCGAGTGGAGAGAAGAAGCGGAATATATTGCACCATTGATGGCATTACTCTCTTGATTGATGTGGGAACGCGGTGGTGGTGGAAGTATCTCGTCGAAGCACAAATAAAGGAGCGGGCTGGTGGACAGGGATATACCTCATAAGTTGATTGATGTATGCTTCAGTTTCTGGTGGAAACTCAATGTAAAATGTGGTGAGAAGGTATGAGGTTGAACGCCATTAACACCCTGAGTAGCGATAGCGACTGCAGTTTCTGCAGCAACCAGAATTAATGGGGCTTAAAATTGGGAGCATGGTGTGGCCTCTACATGTCCGATGTGGTTGCTCGAGGAAGAAGAGATCACTGAAGAAGACAAACAGGAATAACGGTCTCGATGTGGAGCTTCTGGAAGATCTGACGGTGCAAACAAAAAAGTGACGTGGCTGCACCACAGAAGAGAGAAATAGCAATTAAACATCGTTAGTGGGTTGCATCTTCTAAAGGTATGTAGATTAAATTTAAAATGGATTGAGCTGAACTAAAGTTATTGACCTAACACAAGTTTGAGAGAAATACAAATTAAGCTAGGTCCTCCGAGCTGCAGCGCACCCAACCCCTGCGGCGGCTCCACCTCTGCGCTGGTGTGACCATAAATAAATTCGTTAATAGTATATATAGCTGTATCGTCTCAAAGACACAAGATTTTTTGTACTTCGTTGAAACCAGGGATATTGCATATGTATGTCACGTCCAACAGTACAAATTGATCAATATTAATTAGTTGCAAAGATGCCCTCCCATACATAACTCATTTATTCTAGAGAGTAATAACATATGGAGATAATCATAGAGAGTTCTATTTTGTTTTTCAGTCAGATCAAAGAGACTAGCAGTCTGACGATGACGACGAGAGTGGCCACACCGAAAAGGGCAGCGGAATGTCCTTAGCCGCCACAGCAAAGCCGATGGAGAGGCTCGCTCCGAGCGAGAAGAGCTTGGACCGGTGCACCTGGTCACAGAAGCGGCCGCTGCCGCTAACGCAGGCCTTGATCTCGTGCTGGTACGCAACTTCGCCTGAGAACACAGCGCCTGTTGCCGAGTAGAGCAGCGCCTGCACGGCCACGTCGATGAGGACCAGGAGGATCTTGGGAAGCTTCTTTGAACCCTCGTCATCGTCTTCTCCGGTGCCGGCGAGCTGCAGATATATCCCTGCTGCCTGCAGGACTGCCGCCGCGATGTTGGACCATACCATGTAACTGCACCGATGAGATGAGCGGGATGATCAGTGTGCGTACACGTATGATGATGAGATATGGACAATGGTTTGGTAAGGTACCTGAAGGGCTGGTAGTCCTTGAAGGTGACGGTGATGGAGGGAGTGGCGTCGTCGTTCTTGTTGATTGTGCACGAGCTGGCCGTGGCCATGACAGCGGCCGCGGTGATGGCCAGCGCCATGTTGGCTAGGCGGAGCAGGAGGGTCACCGCCTTCGAACCGTTCTGCTCGTCATCGTTCTCATGGCAGGATCCGTGCATGATGACGAGGGATGCTACCTCCGATCTGAGATGGAGGTTGTGGCCAAGTATTGATGATATTTGTTTTTTCTAAAGGTAGAAGAGAAGGCAATGCATGAATGAAGGATTCCATGAAGCGTGGGGACGGTTAAGGTGATGTTATTATTACGAAGAACAAACAAGGTTCAGCAGGTTGAGTCGTTTTGGGTTAAATGAATTAGGCAAAGGTTATGAGAACAATACTAAAGAGTTTTAACTGAATTTTCAACTATCTGATTTTGAGATAGTTGTCAACCTCCTTTTCCTTTCGATAGAATCTATATATGAACATGTTCTCTATTTAATTTAATATGTTTGTCACCTGAGTTAGTAAAATAATGTTTGCCTAGAAACAAAATGAAACAACTGAATCTCCACCGCTACCTGGCCAAAAGCAATGCTTGGTTCTGTGCTAAAATGTTGTTCTAGATTAGTTGAGCTGTATATGAACAAGATGAAGCAAAAGGACACATTAGTCCAAACCAAATAAAAACATGTAACCTTTTTTAGATAATGGAACAAGGTTCCAGCTTCTACCTTTCTGTGAGAAGGTACACGGCAGTTCATTCCAATAGTAACACTTAGGCTCAGTTTTCAAATAAGATCTATATTGAATACTTAAAAAAATACAGCAAAAATGGGAGTACCTTTTATGTCGCTGCTGCAGGATGCTGCACTTCTGGTCCGGCTATAATGAAGAGAGATTGCATTGTGGGTTTGTTGAGCATCCATTTATAGATCAACGAAGCGCAGCTGCCTCGCAACAACACTTGTTGACTCATTCATGTCATCATTCACCTGCTAGGTTAATTAAAGACCCTGGTACCCAAAGGAAAGCTTCTTTTCGGTGGCACCAAGTTGTGAAATTGCTAGATAACAACAAGAGGATACTGCTGCGTCATTATGTGATGACTCCTGTGTAATATTATATGACTGACTTGTCTGAACAACTTCATAAATTGTTTTCTTTTGCCAGGAAGAAAACCATTCTGGTCTCCCCAGTCTTTGCTTCATAATTAAGCATGCTCTTCCAACCCACCTTTAATTTATCAGCACAAGTATATCATCAATATCTGCTGCTGTTTTCTATTTGACATTCTAGAGACCGTACTGATCACTTCTTATAAACATTGACGACCATTAATACACAGAAACTATTAAAATGGAGTATCTAAAATTAAATAATTTTATTGGTTTGTGAAAATTGTTTCACAAACATGTAATTATACTTACAGTTATTTGAATAAAGCTCTAATATGTAGCAGTCAAAGTCATATCTTGAAAACTGTTTAAAAAAAACTATTGCATCAACAAATAGAAAACACATAGGTACAAGCTATCACAGAAAACAAATTCTGAGGGGTCCAGAACCTGAACATGTTGCGAATTTCAGAACTAGAATCACATATTATCATTTTAAATATAATCAGCATGCATCTCAGATGCACTCTAGGAATGCAAACTAAGTGTAGCTCAGTTGGCTTGATTTTTTATGATGAAATGTCATAGATGATAAAGTTGCCAATTAAGAAAAAAATCTATTACAAAGTTAAAATAGAAAGATTGAGTATGTCGCTTTTGACATGTATGCAAAGATTAAGAATTGATACATAGATGCTCTTACATTACAACACATAGATAACTCATTTATTTTTTAGAGTAATTACACGTGCATAATCCTTTGGAGTTCTATTTTTTCAATCAAATGAAAGATGCTAGCAGTCTGATGACGATGACAAGACTGGCCACACGGAAAAGGGCAGTGGAATGTCCTTTGTGGCTGCGGCGAAGCTGATAGAGATGATCGCTCCGAGCAAGAAGAGCTTGGACCATCTCACCTGGTCGCAGAAGCGACCGCTGCCGCTAACACAAGCCTTGATCTCGTGCTTGAATGCGACCTCGCCTGCAAACGCTGCACCTGTTGCAAAGTAGACCAGCGCCTAGATAGCCATGTCCATGAGGACCAGGAGGATCTTTGGATGCTTATCGGTCTCCTCCTCGTCTTCTTCCTTGCCGGTGAGTTGCAGAGATATCCCCACTGCTTCCATGATGGCCGCCACGATATTAGACCATACCAGGTAACTGCACCGATGAGTTGCGCGAGATCAGTATGCGCGCACGTATGATGAAACATGATGGTTTGGTCATGTACCCGAAGGGCTGGTAGTCCTTGAATGTGACAGTGATGGAGGTGGTGGCATCATCATTCTTGTTGATGGTGCACCCGCCTGCCATGGCCAGCGCCATGTTGGCCAGGCAAAGCAGGAGGCTCACCGCCTTCGAACCATTGGGCTCGTCATCGTTTTTTTTTTCATTGCAGGATTTGTGCATGATGTCGTGGCCACATGTGTATATGCACTTCCTGCAAGTTTAGATGGAGATTGAGGCCAAATATTTAATTTTATTTTTCAATAGGGATATTTTTTTTCCACATGCCACTACAAACACCCGTCATCCCCTATTTTGCCTTGCTCAGATGTGGTGGCGGCGCGACTGTAGTGAAGTGGTGGTGGGTGACCAGTCACCTAGTTTCACCTTATTTTTGTTTCATTCGTTGTGCTTGATTTGTAGTGGCAAGCCTTTGCCCGCCACCGTTAAGTTTTTCATTTTTTCTACATGTCACCCTTGTTGTAGTGACGGACTGGGTGCCCATGACTATTTCTTGAGTAGTGATAGCTGGGCTCCACATTTCATTTAGACGCTGAAGACATAGAGTTTATTTCAGTGGCAAATACAAAATGGTCCTCTTTTCTGAAAGTAGAAGAGCAGGGGACACCTCGATTATTTGATCAAGCAGCAGCTAATCAAATTAAAATCTATTTACCACAAGATATAATGAGAGCGTCGGGGTGATTTAATAGGCTTGTTATTACGCAGGACAGTGGAATGACTTATATTACTGAGTGACTTATAAATGAATCATACATGTTATAAAGGAGTCATAAGTAAGCGCACTACCGTTTCAACAATATTCTAATAATACCCATAAGTAATTTCTGAAGAATTGCCTACAGAAAACCAAAACATTTTAGCTTTTATGGGATTTTCAACCATTCGATTTTGATATAATTGACGATCTCTTTTTCCGACAGAACAAATGGAAATGCTCCCTTTAATCTAAACATGCATATGTTTGTCACTTGAGTCAGTAAAAAAAATGTTTTTCCCCTTGAAACGCAATAAACTATAGGTCTTTCAACCACTAGCGGACCATGCAATACTTGGTTCTCCAGTAAAATGGTGTTCTAAATGATTTAAGCTGTCGGGACAAAATGACCCAGCTTGCAAACGGACACACAAGCCTAACTACGCTCTACACAAGCCTCTGGGTAAACAATATATACTATATTGGCATGCAAAGGAAAGGTTCTTTATATTGGTGTCAAGTTGTCAAATTGGTTGTAAACTATGAGAGGATGGCTGCGGCATCAATAGGGGATGCACGAAGCCAAGTGTGCTCTATATACAATTTCCTGACCGACTAATGGGAGAGGTGTTTTAACCTCAATCTTCATTTTTTTTGACCGAAACCCCCAGTCCTTCATTGGAGGCCATTGAGGCCCAGGCATGCCACGCCCCATGATGGACACATTAGCACATGGTCAGCAAAGCATGTTGATCCTTCTACTCATAAAATCAGCGGTCCATGACCATCAACAGTCAGCATGGTGGATGTAACTTTTTGCACAGCGCAAGGTCTGGGGAAGGGCCCAACCACCTGGGTCTTTTATACGCAGCCTTTCCGTGTGTTTCTGCAAGAGGCATTTTCCAGGACTCAACCGTGACCTCATGGTCACAACACAACAACTTTACCGCTTACCACCAGTTAGCAAAAATATGTGACAGCTATCGCGATCATTGTGTCACAGATTGTGAAATCCTTGTACTGCAGCAATGACTTAGGTCCACTTCGTGTTAGACTGAGAAATCCCTGCACTGGTCGATGCTGATGCAGGCAACAAAAGTCATGCAGCATCACGCCTAGTCTTTACCGCAAACATGTAGCCATGGCTGCTATCTAACAAACTCTGATCCAATAGTATACGCGATGTCCTGATGACCAGAACGTCGCAGGCATCCCCAACGTGTCATTGCTGGCCTTCCAATTCAATTCCCTGCATAGGCGAACTGATTGATCATGAGATCACTGTTAGAATTTTTGTGTGATGACTTCCTTCTTCATGTTTTTACTATAAGCGCACAAATACTGAAACGCGGTATTGGCGCCAGAGAATTCCCCTCACAATTACAACTAACCATGGTAGCAGAGTGTAAGAACAGAAACAAAATTACAAATTTATTTAGCGTGACCTCCATTTCTGAATTGTCTTTGGCTATCTGCAGTGTGTTAAAAAAACTCCACTTATCTTCTTTGTTTGTTTTTATATATTTATTATATCTTCTCCATTCATTGTTGATGTTTCTAAATTAATAACCAAAAAATTGATTTAAAAATTAATTAATTTTTTTATCAGATACAACTTTGCCTGCTTGGCCCCATTTCAGTTTTTTTCTTGTAGACTATATATTACCTTTTACACATGTGCTATCTGATTTTCGAATTGATGTTGTTAGGACTACATTTTTATTTGTAAACTAGACGATGCCCCGCACGTTGCTGCGGAAATTTTAAAAGCATTATACAAAAATATATGTCACAAAGTTATAAGCCCATGATCTGAAAAAGTAAAACTTAGCTCACTATATAACAAAGGTAAGGGCATTTATGGTCTGTTGAGCTTGCAGCCTAGAAATTGTGAAATTTTTTTTAATAATCACAACAAATAATATAGGGCAAAGAGAGGGAAATTACATGGGTTTTCTGATGGAAAACTTGTTGTATCTTGCAAAAAGAGTTGAACAAATGTTGTAGCACCAGAAATGATTATGTAAGATATATATTAGATCGATATACATGTGTGTCATGGGTTCAGAACCAAGTGCTTACAATTCTGTTTTCACAGTAGGATATGACCACCCACAAGACAAAAAGGAATGAATCTCAATTCCGATGTGTTAGTATAATCTTTAGCTGAGAGAAAAAGACAACGTCACAATCACCGTTCATGAGAAAATCCATACCACACTGAGGATGGGGTCGAAGTTTCCGCAACCACGCAAGCCTGGTGACAGAGGTGCTCTTCTGAGTGCCAATGGTGATCGCAGAGATCATCAGGATTTGCAGTCCATATAAATCTAATACAGGGCTAAATGCAATACAGATGATGGGAGAGAACAACCAATATGAAAGGATATAATCAGCGCATACCAGACTGAAGGAAATGACAATACTTTTTCTGCTCGGCTGAGATGCTCTTGAATGCGAATAGGTGAACGCCCACCCAGTGCCTTGATGAGTATAAGTATTGGTCAGGAGAGCAATCGGCGTCTGAGATGGGAGAGGTTATTGTCATTAATTTTTTTCTTGATTGCAAATTGGTCATGGAAGTATCTGCAGCATGCACCGAGTAATAAGAGGGCAGATAGGATGCGGTTTGAGGTGGGGGTGCAGTAAGGGTGAATGAACGGCTGGATGGACTTGGAGTTCATGATCTAATGGTACCACATTAAAAGATGACGTGGCTGCATGACATTTGAGAGAATTAGGAGTTAATGACTCTTAGTGGGTTACATCTTTTATATATATGTAGATAAATAACTAAAAGTGTCCAACATCATCAATTAATAATGAGAGGGAGTAATCAATAGCTGGATAGAAACAAGGGACCTCCTATGTGGGCGGGCCAAGTTCGCTAGTTTTTTTGTATGGAACTCCACTTGTCGGAGCCAGGTTTCGAGAGCGGGTAGAATGGGGGAACAAGAATGACTTAGAGCTGGATTTTTCAGATGCATGCCCAGAAGAGTAAAAAATGGCAGATTATTAAGAAAAGTTTTTCAGTAATTCTGTTACAATTGATTTTCCTGAAAAATTTAATTTTCACTGCTGGAACAATTGATTTTTTCTGCTGGAAAAATTAGTTTTCCCAATTGGAACATTCAATTTATTAGGATGGAACAATTATAAAATTCAAAAAATGAATTGAAATTCGAATTAAAAATTTGATTTTTTAAAAATGTAAATTCTAACCTCATGTGGGATATAATTTTGTTTCATCAATTTTAAAACTACAATAGTTCAAACAGATTAAAAAATGGAGTTTAGTTTCAAAGAAAATTGATTAAAAGTTTTGAATCCAATCCCCCTCCTACCCCCTCAGCCTAGTGGAACGCGCCACAACCATCCACCACCACCGGCACCAATCTCAAAGCGTGCTACTCCGAGTTCGATCGGGGTCGCAGATGCTATATAGGAACCGGGTACAAACCATGGCACATCAGGGGTCACAGCAGAGGCCCAGCAGTCCAGCCTATTGTTTTTATTCATATGGCAACCCATGCTCCCCTTGTTTATATTTATTGTGACCTAATCTGATTAATATATTTTGTGATAATAACAACTGCAAAATATGTGGCAAATATTAACCTAGTATCAGAGGTGTCACATTTCTTGGCCTGTAATATAAGCCTCTGTAATACTCTATGTATACCAACCAAGGGCATGGTCATCACAAAAGATCCAATGTATCATGCGCAATATATCCTTCATCGTACTTTCATATTGGTCTAGCTAGCAAACAAACCCAACAATGAAGAATATCCTCTAGATTTTTGTAATACACGAGCTGGGTAGCCACCAAACAAAAAGGATTTTTGTTTTTGTTGTATACAATAGATAAAACATGTGTATTTGTGATGCATATGAGATATATTTATGTCCTGCTTTTTTTTTAATTTTATCATTGGTGAGGCGTCTTATTTTGCCGCGTCACTAATGACTCCGAGATTGGTAACGCGTACTCAACAAAATGCGTCACCAATGACTCGTACATTAGTGACATGTCTGGACCAAAATGCATCACCAATGCAAGAGTCATTAGTGACGCATAAAATCTGTATCACTAATGAGTTGTCATTAGTGACGCGGAAGTAGTGACGCATCGATTACGCGTCACTAAAAGGCCTTTCTTACATAGTGAATGCTTCATCATTGACATGTAAGTTGACCAATCCCACTAGTACGGGTAGCAGCATTCATACCGTATGAGTGGGATTGCTGAAAGAGCCCCTCTGCACGTCGCTGAGAGACTCTGGCAAAAGCATCTCTCAGCACAATATGCAAATGGTTCGGTGTATCGAACGTCCACTGCAGCTTCCATTTGTCACTTGGGACAAGAACCCACACTTGGATCTGACTCTTGCGTCAGAAAAAATAGTCATTGATGAGGGAGAGCTGGCGGTCTCGAGTGTTCGCCAGAACAATCGAGTCATAAGAAAAACTGAGATGGTATTGCTCCTGGACCATGTGCTTGTATACGTGAAAGGTGCTCAGAGGGATAGACATTAGTTATTAGTGGACGTTTAGATTATCCGCTTGAAGACATAAATTTGTTTTACAACTATAGTAAGAAATCCCATCGGCCAGTGGACGTGTTGGACCACCAGCCTGTTCATACTATCATTTTCAACCGGGTGCTTGATTACCTCGCCAAAAGGCCCTTTAATCTTACTTTTGAAGGTCTTTATATAATTCCTTTCGCCTCTATCAAATCTTTATAAATAAAAGTATTTGATTGCAACATTGATACATATTTCATGCAACAAACATATGTCTTATCTAAACATGTGCCATCCTTGTTAACTTTTCAGAAGGAGGTGGTGAGAAATTTTTAAATCTGTAAGAAACTGGTTTGATGCACCTAAGGTTTCCGTCCACGTGAGGTAGATCAATGCTTGGATCCTATAGGAGGAACGTGCCATATAAATTGTTGTATGGTGACAGGCAAACAGGACTTTATACGACACAATATTATACGACGGTGCAGGCGTGTGGAGGCCACAAAGCAGCGTGCAAAGGGCTGGGCTATCTGTTTTGTGGATTAAATTAAAATCAACATGCATTAAGCTTAACTAAAGGTATTGCACCAGAAAACGTTAGAGAGAAATACAATAAGTCATCCGAAGCTGCAGCTGTGTACTGCATATTGTGATCAATTAGCAGTTTAGATGCATCATGACCTCACTTCTCAAAAGACACTATGGTTGTACTTCAACTAAAACCCGGCTACTGCAAATGTATATGTCGCATCCAACTTGCACTATGAATTTATCGAGACAATGGCGTCGGTGGCCCATTTCCATTGCGTTATAGTCTTACAGATACATAACCCATTCATTTCATGACAGTAACACGAACATAATCATTGAGATTGAAATGTCTATTTCGCAATTGAATCAAGACACTATCAGTCCGACGAGGAGAGGGGCCACACGGAAAACGGCAGCGCAACGTCCTTGGCCACAGCGACAAGGCTAATGGAGATGCTCGCTCCCAGCGAGAAAAGCTTGGATCGCTGCACCTGGTCGCAGAAGCGGCCGCCGGTACCGGAGCAGGCGTTGATCTGCGGGCCGTACGCGGTCTCCGCAGCGAAAACCGCGCCGGTTGCTGAATAGAGCAGCGCCTGCGCGGCCACGTCGATGATCACCAGTATGATCCTGGGGAGCTTTGGTCCCTCGTCATCATCTTCTCCCTTGCCGGCGAGCTGCAGGTATATCCCGGCCGACACGAGGATCGCCGCGACGATGTTGAACCATACCAAGTAACTGCACCAAGGAAGGTCAGTATGCGTGCGATCGATGCGTGTGCATTACGAAGAGACATTGGCAAATGGTGGTCACTTACACGAAAGGCGGGTAGTCCTTGAAGGTGATAGTGAGGGAGGTGCCATCGCGGCCGAAGATGGTGCACGAGCTAGCCGTGGCCATGATGACGGCCGAGGTCAGTGCCAGAGTCAGAGCGGCTAGCCGGAACAGGAGGCTCACCGCCTTGGAACCGTTGTGCTCCTCGTCAGCCCCATGGCAGGATCCGTGCATGATGAGGAGGGCACGAGTGTAAACGCTACCTGCAAGCTGACGTGGTGGCTATTGAGGCCAAAGATTGGTATTTCTTTTTGTTTTCTGAAAAGTGGATAAGTGCAAGCAACGATTGCATGTGTCATCAAGCAGCAGCTAATCAGGATAAAAAATTACTCAATGCCGGATAAAACTAGAGCGGGCGGATGTTTTAAAAGGTTCGTAATAGCACGATGATTGGGTATACATGGGAAGCACTCTTATAAGTGCTATTGATTACTACTAAGGTCCTATTTCACTTTTTTTTCCAGGTTATTCTAGTAGTAAGTGTTATTTAATACCGGAGCACGTAAAGTTCAGCATCTTCCAAGAATGAACTTAAAAAATATGAACTTGCAGAAGCTACGTTTCATCAGCTTTTAAAATAAGCTGTTTTTTTTAACAACCAGGAGATATGCCAAACAGAACATAAAACTCAAGTGTTTGTCTATTCAATCAAAACACGCCAATGTTTATCACCTGAGTTGGTAAAATCATGTTTTCTAGAAACACGGTACAAAAGCACACACGTATAGTACTGCACGTGCAATGTTTGTTTGCCAACTGAACAACTACGAATCTGTTCCAATGAATAAGACAGTAAAAAAAAATCCTACAAGAAAAGGAGTACCTTTGACGTAACTGCTATAGGATAGGGCTCTGCACTTCCTTTCCCGCTAATGATGAGAGGTTGCAGATTCGAAGCAGGCACTTAATTTATAGACCGGGATTGCGCTAAAGGATCGCAGCTTCCTCGCAGCAACTCTTGTGGACTCGTCGGTGTCAACATTAACGACTTGCTGGCATGTCTCGTCCTTCCATTCCAATCGAAGAGAGAGAGGACATGTCTCGTCCTTCCATTCCAATCGAAGAGAGAGAGGAGACAGTTTTCAAGAGGTCAGTAATGCGAGTTGATCCTTCTACTAATGTTGTTTATCTGTCACCACCAGTTAGAAAAATGCGTAGTAGCTAAGTAGCGATCGCTATTAATTACAGATGGCGAAATCCATGTGTACGCCATGACTTGGATTGAGAAATCCCTCTTACCCAGTGCTTTACCCACAAGATTCATGGATTCCAGGCAGTTACTGCGATCCAACAGAACACGACGTCCTGATGACCGGCGCGTTGTTGGCATCCACAACGACTCATCGCTGATGGCGTAGTTTGGTTGTTGCTCCGGGACAAACAGGGGCCTTTCAATTTGATACCGTGCGAGTGCGATGCTTCCGAGGAATGAGATGATCATAGATCAATACATCTCATTTCCCAAAACCAGACAAAAATGAGGGAGCTTGTTTTCACATTACCAAACTGCTAAAGCCAAACGCACGGTAGGTATCTGAATATGTGAGATGTCGCCTCCAACCTTCTTCCTTATTACTTCCTTAACATGTGTAGCAACCCTATCCTAGCTGCAGAGTGTATGACAAAAAGCAAGATTACAAAGATCTTCAGCGTAGCCTCCATTTCTACCTTGTCATTTGCATCTAACTTTCTGCAGTGTTTGTGTTGAAATCACTGCTTCTATCTGCCTTTTTGGCAGTTAGTAAGTTTATTAACCTATACTTGTTATAAGGCCGACATGTTCTTATCGTCCTCAATAGTTGTTGCAGTTTCTGAGTGGAGAGAGAAATGCATGCAGAGACGTGTGTCAAGTTTATTGTGGCTTCTACTCAAATGCAACAATAAACTGCATACATTTCTCTGCTAAAGAATCGCACCTTCCTCGCGTCAACTTTTGTGGACTAGTCCGTGTCAGCATTAACGACTTGCTGGGTAAACCAAAAAATCCATAGAGTCTTCTACAGATGGCATGTCTCGTCTTTCCTTTCCTAAACCCTTGGCAATGTCAGACGATACGAATCCGAGAGAGGACACAGATTTTAAGAGGTCAATAATGCATGTTCATCCTTCTACTGAAGTTGTTTATCTGTCACCACCAGTTCGAAAATTGCGTTGTAGCTAAAGTAGCGATCGCTATAAATTACAGATGGCGAAATCCCCTGTACTGCAGCAACGACTAAGGTACGCAGCGACGACTTGGATTGAGAAATTCTTTCTACCCACGGCACTGGTCGACGCTGATGCCGGCGTCGAAGTGACGTAGCAACATTACATGACGTCCTGATGGCCGGCATGTTGTTGGCATCCCCGACGACTCGTCGCTGATGGCGTAGTTTGGTTGTTGCTCCGGGAGAAACAGGGGCCTTTCAATTTGATACCATGCGATGCTTCCGAGGAACTAGATGATCGTAGATCAATACATCCCATCTATTATATATATATATATTTGATCAACAAAAGAAGCCGCTATGTTCGTTCTCAAGGTCAAAAAATTCTCACAATAATCGGAGAAAATAAGAAGAAAAAATTACCCATCATTGCATTTATGAAAAAATTAGACTAAAATACACCAAAAAAGTTATTAAATTACCCACGACTGTCATTATGAAATAATTAGACCAAAATACTCCTAAAAAGTAATTAAATTACCCACCATTGCTATTATAAATAAATTAGAATTAAATATTTTTTTCTAAATACATTTGTAAAAGCACCACGTTCATCTAGATATCTCTCTCTCTAAAACACCATACTCATATTAATCGATGAAATCACTGCTATTATAAAAATTAAATATTTCTAAAATATTTGTAAAAGCACCATGTTCATCTAGATCTCTCTCTCTCTCTCTCTCTCTAAAACACCACACGCATATTAATCAGAAAAATCACTACCATTATAAGAATTTATACAAAAATACCATTTAAAAACTTATTAAATTACCCACAACTAAAAAAAGTATACTAAAATACATCTAAGAAAGTTATTAAATTACTCGCCACTACTATTATAAAAAAATTGGACCAAAACACCCCTAAAAGTTATTAAATAACCCATCACTGCAATTATAAATAAACTAAAATTAAATATTTTTTCAAAATATATTTGTAAAAGCACCACGTTCATCGAGATCTCTCTCTCTATATATATAGAAAACACCATGCTTATATTAATTAAAAAATCACTGCCATTCTAAAAATTAATCTATATATATTCATAAAACCACTATGTTCATCCAGATCTCTCTATCTCTCTAAAACACCACACTTATATTAATCGGAGAAATCATTACCAGTATAAAAATTTAGACTAATACAACACTAAGAAAGTTATTAATCCATCTATGAAAATTATGAATGCCCTGTTTTGATCCCCATAGTTACTTAAAAACTTATTTTTATTTTTATTTTATAAATAGAAACTAGAGGGAGATGTTTGGATCCTGGTTTTTATAATCTATAAATTAGCATTTGGTTAGTGAATGCATCGGAATGAGGCAAAAACTGTCATTAGCTAGTTTATAGAAACAGACATAAAACCTGGCCTGTTTGGAGACCCTCCAGTTTCTTAGAAACTAGAGGGGTTCAAATAAGGCCTGAATTATCCACCATGATCATTATAAATAAATTGTAATATAATATTTCTAAATATGTTCACCTCTATCTCTCTCTCTCACTAAAACACTACGTTCACAAGCGGATAAGACTAAAATCAATCAAATTGTGTGGTATTTAAATATCAATAAAAATCATCATCATCCAATATTGTTGTTGTTTTCATGTGTTGGGTCAATGATTACTATCATTAGTATAGTCATAATTAGAGGCCATGTTAGATCATGGTCATTAAGCCACTCTTGATTAAGATTCCATTGCCATCATGGTGAGCAGAAACAACTTTGCCATCCTCATGTCATCATAAATTATGTCTGTCAAGTAGACTGTGACAACTAGTAGTTACCTTCATAAAATCATATGTCACTTTCCCATCAACATCCAACCGTCATAATCGGTTCTTTGTTTATCATGCCTGATGGGTCATCCATATATTGCTGCAGTTGCAGTGTACAAGGGACTGCTCCATTGTCTTTGGATCATTATGGATTATGGTGGTTGTGTCATCCATACAAATTTCTCTTTTATTTATTTTTATCAATCTACCGCATGCGTCTATTGCACATTGTTATGCAATTCACACAACCAGCCATGACCAAGAAACAAATGATAAATGGATCCTTACCTACCAGACATGCCACTACATGATTCTCATGACTAGCCAAGATAAAGAAACAAATAGCTTTTAGAACTTCATTCACGCTAAATATGATAACCAAAAGGTCAGCAAAGTCACAAGAGACATGGGCGTCAGAAGGCAGTGCATCGAGTGTAATTAAGTATGTCAATTGCTCATGCTAAAGAAGTTATAGGCATGTGGATCACGCAACTATCATGATTCATATTGAATGTTTCAGTTGGTAGAGTCTGATGCTTTTTGAGGTATAGATACGATAGGTTGGTTCTGAGTAAGTGATAGAAGGAAGCCTTGAGCCATGTTTTTTAAACAAATATTCAAACTTATATTCTTTCATTGGGGTCAAAATAAGCAAAAGTGAGAGAGTATCACTCGGAAGATGATGACACTTCATTCGTGTTAGTGATAGTAACCAAAAGGTCAGTAAAGTCACAAAAGACATCAATATCAGAAGTCAGCGTCTCGAGTGTAACATAGTATATGACATGTGCTCATACTAAAGTAGGTTTAGACATGTATACTACATATCTATAAGTATTTGTATTAAACATTTCAATTGGTAGGGTTTGATATATTCTTTTTTACTTTAATGTAATCGATGGCATTAGACCTTATGATATTTTTATAGGAAAATTCCCTAGTGGCCATCAAAACAAATCTGGTTTCCTTATTGGCCATCAGAAAATTCCATTTTCCCTGGTGGCCATTGAGTCAAAAAATTTTACCTTGGTGGCTACTAACGTGACTTCCGTTAGTCTCCTGTACGAGAAGATTGTCAGTTATTTCACAAAATACCGAATTTACCCTTGCAGCTACCACTTCTCTCTCCCAGGCCTCTCTGTTATCTCTCTCCTAAACTTCTCTGTTCCAGGCCCGAAACCCTAACTCTAGGCGGCGAGCAGGGCGCAGGCGAGGCGAGCGCGGCCGCCGGGCGCGGGCGTGCGCGATTGGCGGGCTCGGGCGACGGGCGCGGGGGAGCGCGGACTCGTGCGGCTGGCGCGGGCGAGCGCGGGCTCGTGCGGCTGGGCAGGCGCGTGCAGGCATGGAGCTGGAAGGCGAGGTGAGCAGTTGAGCGTGCGGCAAGCCAAGGATGTCAGACACCCCTCCTCCTTGGCTAACTGAAGGGTAACCCGATTCTGATTTCTGAACTTTATTGCGATTTGATAAGAAGTGATAAACCAGCATAGAAGTTTAATTCCATTGTTCCATACCAATTACAGGATGGATTCTAGCTCTAGCTTTTTGTTGAAAATCAAACTTGTATCCCACAAAATATGGGCTAGGAAGGACATAGGTTGTTATAGTTTCACAAAGGTGGTAGATGCAGACACAACAAATTGGAAGGATTTAATAGAATCAATTATAGATGAGTTTCCATCAGGATATAAGGAACTACCCTTGGTCCAGTATTTTGATCTTGCCTTAAAGAGTTATGTTTGATAAACATGTTGAGGCCAAAGTTGTGCGCATGTTCATTGCATACTATGATCCATCAAATGCAGATCCAGAACCTATTGTTGAATGGCCTCCATCACCCGAGAGAGAAGATGTTGGTTCTCATGATGGTGTTATGGGAGGGAGCCAAACAGAAGAGAATGTGCAAAATAAAGAGGAGGATAATTATCTAGTAAACCCATTACCTGAGAACGAACATGTTGGTATTCACGAGGGGGCCAAACAAAAGAGAATCCTTGTTCTCTTGTGTGTACGAACACATGGTGATTTATATTTATATATAAGAAAATGGTTGTTCTCTTGTCAAAAATTATGAAAATTAACATTGTTAATAAAATAATAATGCAAGTCTTTCGATGTCAATGACTAACAAAGAAAATCTATCAAAATTGCATCCAAGGGCAACTTTGTCTTTTTACCCAACAAGTTAACACCGTTGTGCAGGAATTTCATGAAAGTGGCCACTAAGGTAAAAAAAAAAATTTGACTGAGTGGCCACCAGGGAAAATGGAATTTTCTGATGGCCAATAGGGAAACCGGATTTGTTTTGATGGCCACTAGGGAATTTTCCCTATTTTTATAGGGTAGATATCATATATTGGTTCTGATTAAGTGATAGAACGAAGTCTTGGGGTCAAAATTTTCAACACAGATACTCCCTATTATCATTATAAATAATTATTATTAAGACAAACAAATATGTGCCCTTTATTATATTATGATTTAATAATTTTGGTTTATATAAGACATAGTGTAATTAACAGATATTGTATTTATAAATTTTTATAATAAGATATAAATCTTAGCCGTGCAAATGTGCGGGTAGGTTGACTAGTTTCACAAAAGCAGACAAAAATGAAGGAGATTTTTTCACATTACCAAACTGCTAAAGCTAAACACACGGTAGGTATCTGAAGATGTGAGATATCGCCTCAAACCTTTCTTATTACTTCCTTAAGATGTGTAGCAACCCACCCTAGCTGCAGAGTGTGACACCTCTGGTGTCAGGAACTCCCAACAGAATATCCTAGGCACAACCATACCTAAAATATGAGCCCACTCTAAAAATTCGAACTGGTTATTAATCTATTCAAATGAAATTGAGCCAAAATTCAAATCAACTTTGAACTACAAGTCAAAATTTTCAAATAAAACTTGGCCCCACAAAAAAAATCTATGTTTTAAGGAATGGTGCAAAATAATTTTGAGCCAAGTCTCAAATTTTTATTCCATCATTAAGTGGCCCAAATAAATACCAAAAAGTCCAAAAATGAACTAAATTCAAAAATTCCCTATTCAAATTCAAATACAGTCTAGGGAGAAAACTTATTTTCTAAAGGTAGATCTCATCTTGCTTGACAAACACATATTTTTATATTCTTTAGGGGAGCTATATAATTAAACATATGAAATTAACAAATTGTGCAATTTTAAAATTAATCAAAAAAGGAAAGCTTCACGGTTCCCACTTGTCTGCCACCCTGTCGGTCTTCTCTTCCACTGGTTGGCCGCCGCGGGCGGCACTTCGCCGCGTGGCCGGCATCGAGTCGACCCCGCCCCCACCTGGTCTGAACCCGGGCTACAAAACCGCGGCGCACCCCGGTTTCCCCCATGGTCTCCTCTCCCACTCTCTCCTTCCCTCTCGCACACACCACCTGCCATTGAAGCTCTCTCTGAGCTCTCTGCTCCTGGCGCGTGCAGCCAAATAAAGCTCGAGCTCGGCCGTGTGCAGCTGCGTCTGGCACTCCTCGCTTCTTCCCTAGGGTCCCCGTTGCTTCTCTCGGCCTGAGCCTCCTGCGTGAGCCCATCTTCTCTGAGTCTGGCGGGCCCGAGTCCAAGCCGCCTCACCACCGATTCCCCGCTCTATCGTCAGCTATACTTAAATACCATGCAAACGAAGCTTTTTGATACTCCCTAGAGCGTGTGTGACCTCTTGCATGTGTAGATCCCGCCATGGTTTCGATGGATTTGAAGCTTTCCTCGCCGCCGGCAAACTCCGCCACCCATCATCGACCTCCGACCTCCAGCCCACCCACTCGTCGTCCGACCCCACGCCGCCCTTCTCCATGATCAGGTGACACTCTCCGGCCAAGATCCAGCCCCTCTCGCTCCTTTCCCTCGTCACGCGACTTGTTCCGCGCGCAGCTGACAGCCGTTCTCTGGTCACCGCTGGTGGTCGTCGACCCTTCCAAGACATGCGCCCCGACGAGTAGACCATTTTCCCTTTTGGGTCCGACCCCAACCGAGGCTTGTAGCGCCCTACGGCGAGCTCACCGACCAACGCCACCCAGCTCCGGAGAGAGCTCACCTGCGCGCGCGGTGGTGACGTTTGAAATGATTTTTTTTCTTTTTAATCTAGAAAATGAACAAAACTTGTTAAATCAATTTCTAAATATCCGCTCGGTAGAAAAATATGAAACAAAATTCTTTGGATTTAAGAAAATGAAATCTACCTAATGGAGTTGTTCACATGACAGGAAAAGTTATAGACATTGATAGGGATTTATAGATGCCAATGCCTTGCATGAATATTCCTGGTGTTGCATGGAACACATATATGAATTAAAATGCCCATGTCATGTTTTGAGAATTAAAGTTATTCATTTATCTCTGTCTAGGACTGTTTAATTGGTAGGAAAATTAATATACATGATATGATAGTGATTCTTGTTCTTAAAATCATGTGTTGCATGGTGCTATGTTTCTGTGTTGCTCAAATAAAATTCTAGTACCTCTCATGTTCATGCAATAATTTAATTTGCTCCAAACAGGCCTATAATTGTTATTGTTATGGCCATTAATTCATGAGTGATCATCTTGTGAAACCAGTACCAAAGGTTCATGTTTGATGCATATAATTAACCTATAAAGTATCATATTTTAATTTGCATTATTTTAGATCTGTAGGAATTATTTAGCTTCTACCCTAATTTAATTACTTCAATTAATTGGCTCTATGCCTTTCAATGAAATCTGGCACATAAATAACTACTGACATGTTCTACCTGTTCTACCTGTAGTAAATTGCTCTTAGACATTTGTCATCCTAAACTATGCTAAATTAATTATTTTATCGGTGAGCTTAATTATACACTTGGATTTATAGTCAACCATTTGGCTATATTCATATGCTCTAGCTGCCTCTTAAGTACTTTAAAATAGTGGTCAATTACTTATTCACTGCGCTTGTTTCATATACACTCGCATTGCTCAAATATACATATGCTAACTTGTTCAATTACACAGCCGTTAACAAAATAGAATTGATGAAGCAAATACGCAAAGTGAGTTAACGTTAATATACAAACTGGACCTGAGCTTTTATACATCATAAACAACCACATACCATAGCTTTATACATTGTTACCACATTAAATTATTGGTGTCCATGAAAGAAATATACTAAACGTGCTCACCTTATGTCTGTACTTTATATATTATATTTACTGAACTAATTAACACACTCTGTGCTGATCATACCTGTTAGTCTTATTTAAGTAGACTGCCATGAATCTTCTCCTATGCACAGCATCACATTTGCATCATGTCGATCACGAGGTGAATCATGTGGAGGTAGGACCCGAACAGGAGCCAAAAGGATGAGGAAGTGATCCCGCTAACTAGGAACGGGACCAAGGCAAACCCCGGTGCATCCCACCAGTTTTACATTATTGTTTTCATATTAGTTAGGGATGTAGGCTTGTTTGTGCATTAAGTTTATAGGAGTTGTTTAAAAACTTAGTATTGCAGTAGGTTCCCTCTACCTGGTATTAGCCTCAGGACGGTAGTTGCTCTGCTTAATCTAGTACGACTATTCGTTGAGTGGTATGGAGACCACTCGTAGACCAGGAAATATTATCACTGGAGAATGATATCGGCTGAAGGAAAGTTTGGATGGAATAACAATGAAGACCGATCGGGCCACTAGGTGGAAAGGGAAAGACAGCTTGTCTTCAAGAAGGTAGCCCCGTCCGAGTCAACTAAGGCTACGCCTCGTGTCCGGCTCATGGGATCAAGTTTGAACATACTGTTTGCATCCTGGAGTTATGGGCCCCGTAAACTGATGTAGCTACGACTACTGCTTGGTCGGAAGATACCCTACTCCCTTGTTTGATGGAACTGGGGCTGAGAGGAGGAAGCAATCCACCCACGGATGGCGGTACCGGACGTATCGCGTTGGGGGACCCTTTTCGGGGGAGCCAGGCCCGGAAGACCTTGTGGTACCTTAAGCGAAAGGTTGCTCCATGTGGCTTTCATAAAGCGCGTATGGATCGTGCAAGCAGGTTTCTCCTGCAGGATGTAAATCGATTCGAGTCGTTGCCCCTCACAGTAACTAGTACCACTTGATCGCTGTTCCAGAACAGTGTTGGAAGCCATTAATATGATGAATGGGTTCAATATTGCTGTATTGAATTATTATTAATTGTACTGCAACCATGATTGTTGTAGTTATTATGCGAACTAAATTTATTATTTTGCATGTCCACTTAACTTGCTGCTAAAACTTGAAAAATAAGGATCCACTCTTAGGCTGGCTTTTTGGCAACATAAATCCTACCCTTAGCCTGTGCATGTCTAGGAGTCAGCTGTAGATGGCCATTTTGATGGGTTAGTCTTGCTGAGTATTAATTTCTTAGGGCGTAGCTCTATGTGGTTTTCCGTTAATCAGGGTGGAGATTGTCACTATGGTGGAATGTTCCACAGGGAGGGATAGCGCCCTGACTGTTGGAACATCGAGTGGGAATGGTGCACCGACAACGAAGAGGAGTAGTCTGTTGATTGCCGGTACGGTGTTTCGGGCAAATTACCTATCATGGCCGGATGTTCACTGTGTGTCGCTGTGAGAGGGCGATTGTATCTTACTTATTCCATAGAGCCATTTCATTAATGTTGAACAACTTTGCTTCCGCACTTTTTAAAACACTGGTTTGTAACTTAAATTCGGATTTATATAAAACCATGTACTCTATCTATTTTCTTATTGCAACTATATTATTCCGTTATGTGTTGTACTATTAGGCGTCACAGTGCGTGTCGTCACCCGAGAAAGATCCTAGAACGGAATCGTCTCCGTGGTAAGGCGGTTCCGTTACAACGTGGTATCAGAGCTATCTCGGTAATAGTACAATATTCAAAGACATATTTTCAAAAACCCTGTTACGAACATGTGAGGACGTGCCCATAGGGATATTATTAGTTATTATTCAGATGGCAAAGCTAACTGTAGGAGGTTGTTTGTTTAAATACTTGCATCTACGGCATCGTCAACGAAGGTATGTGTTCCACCATATGGACAGTAACATGGGAAGCTAGCACAAAGGTGTGAACGCAGACTGATTGCGGTAAACATCAATGCCCTACCTAGGGCAATAATAAGACATTATTTTCGACTCGTTTCTTTTCTATTTGATGTATTGTTTCTGAAATAAATCTTTTGCAGATACCCTAACCATGAATCATGTAAGAAACATGTAGCATACGACTAACTTGAGAGATCGTCTGCCACCGACTATATGTATGGTCCTATTCGTGGCCAAATTTTATTTTGTGAGCATGT
Source organism: Eleusine indica (assembly GCA_030378355.1). Lineage (NCBI taxonomy): Eukaryota > Viridiplantae > Streptophyta > Magnoliopsida > Poales > Poaceae > Eleusine > Eleusine indica. The sequence continues at coordinate 9,325,886 of CM059501.1, forward strand.
GTAGGCCGAAAGCATATGCATTCATGTAAAATATTGGAGCATTAAGTCATTGTGGGAACCTAAAATTTCAGCAAACATGTGCTCACATGAAATTCTATATCTCCTCACTGGAAACTCATAATCGTGCAAAAAAATACTTATTTAAATCATGAACAAACCCTCTATACATCTAACAAGAAATTTTGATTTGAAATTATCCGGATAATGATGTTTGGGGCCTTTCCGAGTCAGCACGTCTGTTTGGTGTCAATCTGAAATTTAGATTCTTGACCTATCTTGTAAAATCTAATTATTTGCTCAGACCACAACTTTGGTAGTTTAAGTTTTCGGGTTTGGCACCTGGAAGGTAGAGCTATGAGCAAATCTTCAGAGTAACCCTGTTCTGTCTAGAAAATCAGTTCAGAAAATCGACCGGTAATGTAAATTCCGTATCTCGAGTTCTAAGCATTAGTTGGAGGCGTGCAAATATGCGTTATAAAGATGTTAAAATTCTCCATAATATCGATAATTTACTTCTAGGGGTAACCACGCAGGACTTAAGATTTCAGACCCATTTTCAGAACGATCTCTGTGCTGTTGACAGCAGAGTTTCAGATATTGTTTTCCAACTTGAAAAATTCATATCTCCTGAACCCCTTAAAATATGAAGATGTGTAAATACTCGTTGTAAAGCCAGGAAAACCCTCTATAACTTTGGTATGAACCTGAAAGACTAGTTTTGCACTCATAAGGAGCAGTTTACAGTTTCGTGTTACCTATCGGTGAAGTCAGATACTACTCGGAGCAGAATTTCAGAAACTGACAGTCAACTTAGAAAATTCATACCTGCTGAACCTTTTATCGGATGAGGGTGTATAAATACTCGCTAGAAAGATATTAAAATTTTGTACAAGATTGGTATTCATTGGTTTCACTTATTCTGCACTTAAGACCGTTGTTTTTATATTTTTGTACCTGCTGTACATAGAGGGCAGACCTGAACGCGTTCTAAAAATTTTGGACAAGTCTGCTTTTCGATATTGGAACCACTGGGATAATTAATCATCATTGTTATAATTTGTTATCCTAGCTGAACTACACTTCTCTATTCGAGGAGCACATTGAACCTCTTTGTGACTTTCTTGTTTTTGTTGTGTGTTCTTTTCAATATCACTATAACTTCTCTTGCCATCAAAACCTTGATGATCCTCCACTTTGAATAAAGTTTTACCTATAATGTCTCTCCCATGCATTGCTATATTCTTGCTCAACCAAATAAAAATTTGAAAGCATCGTCCTATCCATTAATATAGCTCCAAAATATGCATGAAGCATCATCCGTGCACCATATCAGGTGCATCATATTACAATCATACATATGTGCATCATGAATAACTCATCATGTATGCATCAAGACATATGCATCATCTCCCATCATGCATATGCAACATGTCATTATGCAAGTGCATCATTGCATATGCACTATCCTCCATGCGCATCGCACCATGCAAGCATGTCTTGCACGAGAATTGCACTGTGATTTCTGGAAGTTCATTAGGGTTGCCTGAGGATATTCATTAGAGGTCAAAATGCATGCATAACTAATAATGTTGAGCAAGATGTTAGGTTAGATTAACCAAGATGCCGATCGAAAAAATTTTGTTGGTTGCCCCATAACCACCATTGTCATTGGAGAGCAACCAAGAGACCTATACCTTCATAATCTATTTTATTTTGACACCCACTTGATTCAGACCTCCTTGGATTGTTGATCTATTGTAGTGTTTGAATACATCATCTACGGGGTTGATTTCTTTGTTTGCCGGCCTTGTAGAGCACTAAGCCATGATTTCCTTTTGATAAATTATTGGCCACATGTATTTTTTTAAAAAAATCCACACCTCTATCTTTGTCGCCTTAAGTCATTGATTTGTGTTGTCCAGATTTTGGCCCTTCATCACAGAGTTTGATCCCGGTCCAAAGCTTCTGCTTGTGTCATTTGTTGTGATCTTATACTTGTCCATCATGTCAAAAATCCATTTCTTCCACTGCCTTCCAATTAGGACATTTTGGGCAGCAGAGTCGAGACAAGAGTTCTATGAGGACAAGAGACATCGTTCTCTCCAGTTTATGTTGATGATCTAGTATAACGGTTCGGAGTCAGAGAAAACTAGCATCACGCTACATTGCCTTGTACCTGATCACTGCAATATGTGAACTCATAGCTTACAAGCTCCAACCACCTGCCGCAACAGCAGAACAACAGGGTAGCACCTAACCCTTGCTACAACTATGGCCATACTAGACACTTCTCTAGGGAGTGTCGTTAGCCCAAGAAGAATGTTGGTTATAATCCTAGAACAATAACAACAAGCGCAGCCAGGACAGAACTAGCCCAGTGAACAACATTGCCATGGAGAGAATCCTGACAAATCAGTTTGCCATAACTAGTACGTTTCAGCTCGAGACAACCCCGCACCGGCTCCCTTCGGTTTTAAGCAACATGTTGAGAACCTTTTCCCTCCTTTTCTTGCGACAAGATTTCTTTAAGAAGAGAGGGTTGTGACACCTCTAGTGTCAGGAACTCCCAACAGAACATCCTAGGCACAACCATACCTAAAATATGAGCCCATTCTAAAAATTCGACCTGGTTATTAATCTATTCAAATGAAATTGAGCCAAAATTCAAATCAACTTTGAACTACAAGTCAAAATTTTCAAATAAAACTTGGCGCCACAAAAAAATATCTATGTTTTAAGGAATGGTGAAAAATAATTTTGAGCCAAGTCTGAAATTTTTATTCCATCATTAAGTGGCCCAAATAAATACCAAAAAGTCCAAAAATGAACTAAATTCAAAATATTCCCTATTCAAATTCAAATTTAGTCTAGGGAGAAAACTTATTTCTAAAGGTAGATCTCATCTTGCTTGACAAACACATATTTTTATATTCTTCAGGGGAGCTATATAATTAAACATATGAAATTAACAAATTGTGCAATTTTGAAATTATTCGAAAAAGGAAAGCTTAACGGGTCCCAGTTGTCTGCCACCCTGTCGGTCTTCTCTTCCACTGGTTGGCCGCCGCGGGCGGCACTTCGCCGTGTGGCCGGCGTCGAGTTGACCCCGCCCCCACCTGGTCCAAACCCAGGCTACAAAACCGCGGCGCACCCCGGTTTCCCCCATGGTCTCCTCTCCCACTCTCTCCTTCCCTCTCGCACACACCATCCACCATTGAAGCTCTCTCTCAGCTCTCTGCTCCTGGCGCGTGCAGCCCAATGAAGCTCGAGCTTGGCCGTGTGCAGCTGCGTCTGGCACTCCTCGCTTCTTCCCTAGGGTCCCCGTTGCTCCTCTCAGCCTGAGCCTCCTGCACGAGCCCATCTTCTCTGAGTCTGGCGGGTCCGAGTCCAAGCCACCTCACCACCGATTGCCCGCTCTATGGTCAACTATACTTCAATACCATGCAAACGAAGCTTTTTGATACTCCCTCGAGCGTGTGTGACCTCTTGCATGTGTAGATCCCGCCATAGTTTTGATGGATTTGAAGCTTTCCTCGCCACCAGCAAACTCCGCCACCCGTCGTCGACCTCCGACCTCCGGCCCTCCCACTGTGGAATACTTACCTTATAGGTATCCATAGTTATGCCTAAGTCGATAGATGACCGGGTACCTCATCCATAAGGTAAATGACCGAGTTGGCTTGGAGCGCAAGGGAATTATAGATAGACTTTCTATAAGAATCCTTGTAGACTACGAGTAGGACTCTTCATGTACCCCTTGCCGACTAGATATATAAAGCCGCAGGGAACCCCCATCGAGGGACAAGACACACACGAAACACAACATCAATACAAACCATAGAACACAGGACATAGGATTTTTACTCTCGTCGAGAGGGTCCGAACCTGTCTAAATCAGCGTCTTGTCTCCTAACTATCAAGTTCTTAATCCCGATGTACCCCTATAAATTTATTGCTGAATATAAGTCTCGACAGTTAGCGTGCCAGGTAGGGGACAAGGCTTGTCGGGATTCACCGTCGACTTCGATGGCCAAGATTCCCACCATCCAGTAGTCGCCGGATTTTAAGATTTCCTTCGGGTCGCCCAACTTCACCGCCAACTCCAACGGAGCACTAGGCCTCGATGACCATCGATCTGACTCGTCCGCAGCCAATCTCATGGCGCGATCATCGAGCCCGTCAGATCTGATCCCTGCATTGGTTCCACTTGGATTCGGTGACATAGATCTACCCACTGGGTACGACTCTATGTCGGTCTGTTTCTTTGATGAGGACTCAGATGGATCTACATGCCCTTATCCTTTGGCCGTCAACATGGTCGAGGTTCGTGAAGATCCAACCAATGATGGGGATGATGACAATAATGATGGTGGTCCTGCCAACAACAACGATGGACATGGCGAGGAAGGCCAACGGGACGACGACCCCGAAGAGATACCACCTTCGACGGTCACCGCCGTCGAATGAGAGGATCTCGTGGATCCCGATTGGCGTGATGGCTAGACCTCGGAGATTTGGAAATTGAAGTGGGTGGCGTCAAGGTCTATGACACCCCTCAGTTCAATATCACCGGGGCTAAAACATTGCTTGGCAGCTTGATGGCAGACGCAGCATATCAGACCCCCACAATGCATAAGGCAGTAGCCATGCTCAAAGCAGCTGCTGTTCAAGACAAGGCCCGGACGAATCACAGTCAGTGGCGAGTTCTAGCTACGCAACTTCTCGTGGATGACAATGTAGTGATTTGAGGAACTCCATGAGACCCCGCGACTGACGAGATACCATCAACTCTCGTTCTGAAGAGCGGATCCCGGATGACCAACGCCACGAGGAGGAGCACTGCAACAAGAGGACTGATGACCGACGGGATGACTAATGGGACGACCGACGACCTCATTCACCTCTAAGAGACAACCGCGATGACCGACGTCGATGAGACGATCGGGACCGGTGCAAAAACCATGACGAAGATGATCGACGTCGTTGTCATAGTGATGATATCAGTCCTCGCCATAATTGCCGTGCGTCTTCACCTTCCCGGTCATCAGACCGGCGACGGAGGTCGGTCACCCCTAACGAGGAGGAGCTCGATGGGATCAAGGCTTACATACCGGAGCTTCGAATTGCTCGGTGGCCTAAAGGATTCAAGCCGGTCCCCATCGGGAAGTACGATGGTCAGACTAACCCTCAGGAGTGGCTTCAGCTTTACAGCATGACAATTCGAGCGGCAGGAGGCGACACCTATGTGATGGCTAACTATCTGCCGGTCTGTCTTGAGCCATCCATTCGATTTGGCTCACATCGCTCCCGGAGAGATCGATTACTTCATGGGGCGACCTCAACAAGAAGTTCATTGAAAGCTTTCAAGCTACATACAATCGGCCGGGTAATCACTCCGACCTCACCTGGATCAAGCAGAAGGCTAACGAATCCCTACGTGACTACATCAGGCGGTTCTGCGCCAAGAAGACCGAGATCCCTATATCCCGGACCAACAGATCATTGCAGCCTTCCAAGGAGGTGTTCAGAGCGATGAGCTAGTTCGGGAGATCGGTCGTAGGAATCATGACCTCAGGCTGACTGCTTGGGAGTGCTTTGAGATCGCTGATAAGTTCGCATCTGGAGAATTGCCCTTGTATTACATCCGAGGTAAAGGCAAGGAGAAGCGCTCGGACAAACCGGAGCCCTCCAAGAAGGACAAGAAGCCAAAGACTGAGAACATGGTTGTGGCATTAGACCGAACGAGGAAAAGTCCTCAAACGAAGCAGCAGACCATGGACAACTTGCTGAGTGGCCCATGCCTATGGCATCCAAAGGGAGACCACAAAGTAAAGGACTGTTACCGCTTGAAGGGATTTGCAACTGCCGCGCTGAAGGTGGCCAAAGATCCACCAAGACGCAACGACAAGGACAAAGCCAATGATAGTGACGACAAGGATGAGGATGGAGAGTTCTAGGAGCCCCGGAAGGAAGTCAACTTCATCTTCGAAGGCCCGGATACTTACACGTCCAAGTGCAAACAAAAACTGGAACTACGTGAGATAAATTCTGTAGAACTGGCTGCGCCTAAGTACATGTGGTGGTCTGAAGTCCCGATTACTTTCGATCGGTCGGATCACCCAAGGCACATGCACAAGCCAGGTCGCTACCCACTAGTACTCGCGGCAACAATGAAGGGGGTCAAGTTCAACAAAGTACTCATTGATGGAGGAAGCAGTCTGGATTTAATCTTCACTAAGACCCTCACGAAATTAGGCTTGTCGGTCAGTGACTTGCAGCCGAGTTCCTCTCCCTTCCATGGGATCGTGCTAGGCAAGACTTCTGTTCCTATTGGATAGATCACTCTGCCTGTCACCTTTAGAACCCATGAGAACTTCTGGACTGAGCGCATTATCTTCCAGGTAGCCGACTTCGAGTCTGCTTACCATGCTATCCTAGGTAGACCGGCAATGGCAAAATTCATGGCGGTTCCACTCTGACCTTTGGAACTCTTTCGATTGCAATGTGCAGAGTTGTGAGATGGTCGACCGACAGTTAATGCTGTCTGGCCGACTGGAGATCCAAAAGGCAGTTGGCAATCAGGAGCAGACCGATGCGGAGGCCCCCATGAAGAAACCCACCAAGAACAAGATCCAAACTGACGATGTCCCTACCAAAGAAGTTTCGCTCGATCCAGAGGACCCTGCCAAGATCACTTATGTAGGGGCCGACCTCGACGAGAAATAGGAACTCACGCTCACTCTTTTCCTCCATGAAAATAAGGACATCTTTGGATGGAAGCCCTCTGACATGCCGGGAGTTCCTAGGGAAAAGATTGAGCACGAGCTAAGGCTGCCTCCAGGGGCCACCCCCATCAAGCAAAGGCTTCGAAGGTTTGCACAAGACCGCAAGGTCGGTATGAAGAAGGAGATAGCTAGATTATTAGATGCCAAGTTTATAAGATAAGTGTACCATCCTGATTGGCTAGCAAATCCAGTCCTTGTACCTAAGAAGAATAAAGAGTGGTGGATGTGTGTGGATTATACCGATTTGAACAAGGTCTGCCCTAAAGACCCCTTCGCTGTACCACGTTTTTATTAGATTGGGGACTCAACAGCCGGGTGTGAGCTTTTAAGCTTTCTGGATGCCTATTCAGGCTATCACCAGATCCCATTGAAAGTCAAAGATCAGATCAAGACTTCCTTTATAACTCCCTTCGGCGCCTACTGCTATACTACTATGCCATTCGGTCTAAAAAATGCTAGCGTGACTTACCAACGTGGTATTCAACGCTGCCTCAAAACTCAGATCGGTCCGAATGCAGAAGCATATGTTGACAACATCGTGGTAAAGACTCGGAATGTTGAAGAACTTCTCTCTGACTTGGCAGAGACGTTTGACAACTTGAGACGATACTCGATGAAGTTGAACCCTAAAAAGTTTGTTTTTAGGGTTCCTCCGGGAAAACTACTCGGTTACATCGTTTCGAAACGGGGTATAGAGGCTAACCCGGACAAAATCAAGACGATCCTTGATATAGGGTCACCTAATTCCCAAAGGGATGTTCAGAAGTTGAGCAGATGCATGGCATCTTTAAGTCGCTTTATCTCCCGACTGGGGGTCAGGGGTCTGCGTTCTTTAAGTTGCTCAAAAAGTAGGATGACTTCGTCTGGATAACAGAGACGCAGTCGGCGTTGGATGAGTTGAAGGTCCACCTCAGCAATATTCCAGTACTGGTGCCTCCCGAGCCACAAGAAAAGCTTCAGCTCTACATATCGGTCACAACTCAACTTGTGAGTACTGTTTTAGCGATCGACCGAGAATAAGAGGGTCACGTACAAAAAGTACAACACCCAGTATATTTTGTCAGTGAGGTCCTTAGTGCCTCCAAAACACAATACCACCAGATCTTGAAGCTGCTATATGCGCTCTTCATCACTTCGAGCAAGCTAAAGAACTATTTTCAGGCTCATCCCATTGAAGTTCAAACAACCTTTGCACTCGGAGAAGTCCTCTACAACCGACAAGCAGAAGGAAAGATTGCCAAGTGGGCAGTCGAGCTCGGTTAATTCACCATTATGTTTGTACTTCGCTCGGCAATCAAAGGACAAGCATTAGCTGACTTTGTTTCTAAGTGGACAGAGATTTAGATGCCGCCTGCACCGCAAGCTATTGAGTACTGGAAAATGTACTTTGATGGATCCCTCCAATTACCTGGAGCAAGTGCTGGGATTGTGCTCATCTCACCACAAGGAAAAAAGCTCTGGTATGTCCTCCAGAATATGTTTCGCGCGTCTAACAATGCTGCGGAATATGAGGCTCTTCTACACAGTCTACGCATTGCCATGTCACTCAGCGTTCAGCGTCTCGACATCTTTGGTGATTCGGCTCTGGTCATCAACCAAGTCACTAAGGATTGGAACTGTGTGGATAGCAATATGGCTGCCTATTGCCAAGAAGTAAGGAAGCTCGAAGATAAATTTGATAGACTGAAGTTCACGCATATTCTTCGAAATAACAATCAAGCGGCAAACGAACTAGCCAAGATAGGATCGTCTCGAGCGATTGTCCCACCCGGTGTTGTCTTACACACCCTTGATTCTCCCACTATTTCTCCTTGGTCTAACATCTTAACGACCGATGTTGCTGAGATGGTAGATGATACCAACATACAGACCGACTGGCGCGACCTGATTGTCCAATTTTTGACCAAGGGAACACTGCCTCTGGATCATAATAAGCAATAAAGATTGAAGGCAAAGTGTTCAGGATATTTGATGGTGGACGACCTACTCTATCAATGAGGGGGTTCAAATATCTTGATGCGATGCATCTCGATTCCAGAAGGCAAAGAATTAATGGAAGAAATCCATTCAGGCGTATGTGGCAACCATGTGGCTTCTAAGACTTTGGTCGGCAAAGCCTACCGGACGGGTTTTATTGGCCTATGGCGGTCGAAGATGCACACCAGGTCGTTCAGAAGTGTGAAGGCTGTCAATTCTTTGCTCAACAGACACATGTGCCTTCGCAGCAACTTTAGATGATACCTATGACTTGGCCTTTTGCAGTCTGGGGGCTTGACATTATCGGTCCTTTCAAGAAAGCACCAGGCGGGTTTACTCATTTGTTTGTTGCTATTGACAAATTTACCAAGTGGATTGAAGCGAAGCCAGTCGGCAAGATAACTTCAAATAAGGCGGTCAAGTTTGTCAGAGATGTCTTCACTCGGTTTGGGGTTCCTCACGATATCATCACTGATAATGGTACTCAGTTTACATCTGAGGAGTTCCATTACTTTGCAGATCAGATGGGAATAAAAATCCACTTTGCATCAGTGGCTCATCCTCAAAGCAATGCATCAGGAGTTCCATTCTTCAGGGATTGAAGCCCTGAATATTTGACAGGCTCAAACCATACGCCGGTCAGTGGGTCCGAGAATTGCCTTCGGTTCTCTGGGGGCTGCGCACGAATGTCAGTCGGGCTACTTGTCAGTCACCTTTCTCGTTGGTCTACGGTTCTGAGACTATGCTGCCAACTGAGGTAAACCTCATTTCCGCGCGAGTCAAGAGATATGATGAGAAGCTTTCTGATGACAATCGAGTGATTGAGTTGATTGCAGCAGAGGAGTTGCGTGATCACGCTCTGTTTCGGACGGCAGTATACCAGCAAGGCTTGCGACGTTATTATGACAAAAATGTTCGTAGTCGCCAGTTTCATGTTGGGGATTAAGTGCTGTGATGAGTGCAATCAACCAAGAATCAGCACAAGCTATCCCCCAAATGGGAAGGACCTTATGTAGTCAAAGAAGTTACCCGACCGGGGGCTTATCGACTGATGTATGAAGATGGCGACGACGTACCAAATTCATAGAACATGAATCAGCTACGTCATTTCTATACTTAGTCTTCTTTTTGTATTTTCATATATTATTATTGAATGAAATTCAAAGTCTTTTTGATGGAAGATGTTTTTGATTTTATTCTTATTTGTCTCGATTCCTTAATTTATAACATTACAATCGAGCCAGGGGGCTAGTAATAATGTCCCACTACTCCTTAACCTTAACAGATTCTGGTTTTGGATTTTTTCGACCGATTTCTTATATTTTGATACGGTCTAAAGGTTTTTGGTCTTATACAATTTATACTGCATAACAGACTGCCACTACACTAAACCCAGAGCCAAAGTGTGAGAGGTCATGTGTTGATTGGTCGATTCTGCTTGTTACGCAGTTATAAATTACAATCTAATATGCTAAGGCAGACCGGTGCGACTTCTGTTTTTGTCTCTAAAAGACTTAAGATGAAAAGGTTTAAGTGCTATAGCGCGACTAATGCAGCTTGGCACTGACTGATTTGCTCTAAGTAACAAGATATTGCCTTTATGACTATTTAGTTGATTTTTCCAAACTTGTTTAGTAACTAAGCAAGCAGAAGAATTAATATTTATATTTACATGGAGACAATATTGTTTTCCTGATTCAAATACTACTAATATTTGTTAACAATGCAGATATTACAGCTCCTATGAAGGAGAGGATGCATCATCTTGTAATTCTACCTCCGAAGTTGCTGGAGGAGATGGCGCGATGGGGTCGACCTCTACATTATCAACTAAGGCACGGGACGTTTCCAGCATGGAATCCATAAGCAATGGACATTGATCGATCGTCAAGTCAGGGTTGAATCCCTCCTTGACCATGTCCAATGGCAGAGCAGGAGACCAAGATTGGCAAATAGCCAGTACTTGACTCCTGGCCTCAGTTGCCAATTTCTGGTATTCTTGGTGATCACCTTTGGCGCGTGCTCCAGCAAGTACTCCAAGGAGTGCCCGGTCTTTTCCACTTGGTTAGCATGGATATAATCCAATGCTTTCCTAGCGCCATAATATATGGCTGCAAAAGTCATTAAGGGTATTAGATGATGAAGTCCAAAAGCGATGATAGAAGACTTAAAAAGATAGCTTACTGGCAAGATTATATTTGAAGGACTTGGAGATGCTCTTAGCCTCCTCAACCTTTCCTTTGGTCTCCTCCACTTCCTTCTTCAGCCGAGTGATCTCAGCGCTCTGCTCTTTGACTGACTGGGAGAGGTCATTCTTCTTAGCAGTTATAGCATCTAAGAATCTCTGCTAGTTTGAAGTTAATTTCTCCAGGTCGATGACCTTCTGATCACGAGTTAAAAATACAAATAAAGACTTTAGCAATATAGTGAAAAAGAAGTAAATATAAGTTGGTCTGCAATCTTACCAACGACATCAGCACGACTCTGCTCTAGAGCTTTAGTCACCTCCTTGTGGTCAGTCTGCAGCTTCTCAATTTGCCTTCTGGCTTGGGAAAGCTGCTCACTGGTAACTGATGACAACAAGTCAATACCTCTAAAAGGAAAAGTTTGAATGCACAAGATGTTAGGGACTTACCAAAAGTTTCGGCCTCGAGGTATTAATTCCTGGCCTGTTTCTTCTCCACAAGAGAATATATTCTCTGAATATGAAGAAGGGTATGATTAGCTGGGAGAATGATTCAAGGAAGAAAAGACTTGGTATTGATGTACCTTGTTGGCCTCTCGTTGCTGATGCATAACGTCCATGTCCTCAGCGTCTGGTCGACTCAATCAGTCCTCGACCAACACGATCTTACCCTTATAATAGGGAGAAGACATGCCGGTTGGGGAAGGGTCGATAGTCAGAGGAGCAGGCGTTGGCAGTGGCATGGGAACTGGAGCGTTGGGCGACTTCCTCGGCTCGGTCTGCGCACTTGATGGTGTGCAGACCGACTGAGGCTGGCCGGTCGGTCGAGGAGCAAAAGTCGACCTAGTGTCCTGAGACCCTTGGGCGCTCTGATTATCACTTGACTGACCGCTGTGATTGCCAAAGAGCATAGCGTTAAAGTCTAACAATAGTTGGTAAGAACAACAATGAAGAATCGAAGCGTGAAGAATTATAGCCGGAGGCTTGCTTAATTTTGATCCGACAGACTTTAGTCTTTAGAGAAGTGGTCTACGGATCAGAATCCTTCCTCTTCTGGGAAGTCTTGGCGGCTTCATCGGTCTTCTTTGCCACCCTTGCACCACTCTCTGATTTTCTCAGGGGTTCCGACTGGCTAGATGGTCGGTCGGAGTGTGTAGGGGCCGGTAGACTGGCATCTGGGCGGTGCTCCCCCTCGTCATCATCGTCATCTCCCACATATTGCTGACGACGGTGAGCGGTCTGCTTTACTCGTCGGCTAGGAGAGGGCAAGTCAGGGTGAGGAGGCGCTGTGAAGATGCTAGGGATGATCTCCTTGGTCAGTCGGGCAACTGCTGAAGAATTGGCATCACCGGTGCTAGTCTACGGTGGTTTTTTGACATAATCCGGTCCCTTGGAATCGGTCGGAGGGAGCGGAGGGAGTGACACGTAGGTGTCCAGAACCTGCAAAAACATCAAGACATCACACATTGTGATTATTCAAAGGGACGTCAAAATTATTCAAGACAACCGAGGCTTACTCGGGCCCGTAGAGTGCCCACGTTGTATGCCTTCGTGACTAAGAAGTGATCTTGGATAATGTCTCCTTCAAAGATCTTCGATAACCATGATCAACACAGAGTGGAGTTTGGCAGATCAGGCACCTTCCTCGTGTCATTGTCGGTGGCATACGCCCAGGCGGGGTGGCTCTGTTTCTTCAGTGGCTGCACTCGGCGCACTATAAAACTCTTTGCTACAGTATTGCCGTCAACCCCTTCATTCTTTAGCTCTACAATTTTCTCTAGCAGAGCGACCACTTGGGGGTCGGTTGGGTCAGGTCTCTCTGACCACCACGCCTAGGGAATTTCCTTGGCACCACAGAAGTCGGCGAGGACATGAGGAGGATTGTCACAGTAGAACCACTCATCCTTCCAGTTCTTGTTCCCGGTCTTCAATGGGACGTTGATGTAGGCCTCCTTCTTGCACAACTAGAAACCAACTCCACCTATGGCGACTTGGGTTTCCTTGGTTGGCAGCGATCGAAGGACGAACAGATGGCGGAACAAGGTAAAATGGGGCAGAATGCCCAGGAAAGCTTCGCACGTATGCACGAAGATAGCAATGTGAAGGATGGAGTTGGGATTGAGGTTGACGAGCTCAATCCCATAAAAGAAAAGGAGCCCGCATAGAAAACTACAGCAAGGAACTCCAAAGCCATGCTCGAAGAACAAGCAAAAAACTATGATTTGTTGATGGATTGGAAGGGGGCGAGTCTCTTTCGGTACCTTCCAGTCAATACGAGCTTGCTCCGGAAGGATGCCATCCTCCACCATCTTGTTCAGATCGGCGGTGGAGATGTTGCTCTTCGAGAACTCCCGAAGCTGCTCCGGGATCTCCAAATCAGAGGAGGAGGACTCAGCGGCGGCGGCCTTCTTGGATGATTTGCGAGTCATCTTCAAGGGATGTGAAAATGCAGTGGATCTAAACCCTAGCTAAAGCTCAGGGGCTTGATGGCGAAAAGGGTCTATGGCGATGATGGGAGAAGGCGCAAACCCTAGCTCTGGAAGCAGAGGAGTTGCAAGAACAGGGGAGGTGCAAGGAAGACGAAGCGTTATGTGCAAATGGCGGCGTGGAATCGGAGTCAACAGTCCACTGTCCATTTTATACCTTCGCCTTTTTTACCTAGTCTCTAGGCCCCATGGGCTGGTATGGGCTGCACAGTCACGGGTTTTTCCGCTTAATAATAATAAAAACGTAAAAGGCTTTATTCTTTAAAAATAATTAGAGCTATTAACCTTGAGCAATAATCTCGGAGGCTTCTTTGATGAGAAGCAGTGGCAAATCCACTTAAAAAATACTTTCCATATCTATGTGATTTGATGATCATGTAGCAGAGGACTTGATGGTCGTACGAATGTAAACTTCAAGAGATAAGTTATTGATTGATGTCGATAATTAATTATAAAAAATGGATTTATATTAAGAAGGATGACAATTCATTAAGGAAAAGCTATATTATGATTGATGTCATTTAGCTTAGTACTATTATATGATTGATGTCATATTCTTTTATATGGGATAAGACATGATTGATGTCATGAAATTCAGATCCACAAGTCACTCGGACAAGAGTGTGTATCACTCGTCCGTTTTATCAATCGGTCGGGAAGATTGATGTCTTGTTAACTGACCTTCTGGTTTGATGACCAGGAGTTTATTTAAGCTCGAGCTTGATGGTTTGAGTGAATTATATATAACAAAATATTAAGAGCTAATATTATTAGACTCTTACATTATTTGTTAGTCTCCAAATTATACAAGAGTTAGGGGCTACACCAGATCAGTGCACCTACTTTGCGCACCAGATCCATCAGTAACTTTTATCAAGAGGTCTTCCTAATTTGTGATCTAATCACATAATCTCGAAGATCACTCAGCAGGTCAGAGCTCAAAATCAGGAAGCACTCAGGGGCTGTTGTGGAATACTTACCTTATAGGTATCCGTAGTTATGTCTAAGTCGGTAGATGACCGGGTACCTCATCCATAAGGTAACCGACAGAGTCGGCTTGAAGCGCAAGGCAATTAGAGATAGACTTTCTATAAGAATCCTTGTAGACTACGAGTAGGACTCTTCATCTACCCCTTGCCGACTGGATGTATAAAGCGGCAGGGAACCCCCATCGAGGGACAAGACACACACGAAACACAACATCAATACAAACCACAGAACACAGGACGTAGGGTTTTTACTCTCGTCAAGTGGTCCCGAACCTATCTAAGTCGGCGTCTTGTGTCCTAACCATCGAGTTCTTAATCCCGACGTAGCCCTATAAATTTATTGCCGAGTATAAGTCTCAACACCCACTCGTCATCCGACCCCATGTCGCCCTTCTCCGTGATTAGGTGACACTCTCCAACCAAGATCTAGCACCTCTCGCTCCTTTCCCTCGTCACATGACCCTGCTGAACCCCACCCCTATTCCGCGTGCAGCCGACAGTCGTTCTCCGGTCACCGCTGGTGCTCATCAACCCCTCCAAGAGATGCGCCCCGACAAGTAGACCATTTTCCCTTTTGGGACCGACCCCAGCCGAGGCTTGTAGCGCCCTACGACGAGCTCACCGAGCAACGCCGCCCAGCTTCGGCAAGAGCTCACCTATTCGCGCGGTGGTGACATTTGAAATGATTTTTTTTTCTTTTAATCTAGAAAATGAACAAAACTTGTTAAATCAATTTCTAAATAACTGCTCGGTAGAAAAATATGAAACAAAATTCTTTGGATTTAAGAAAATGAGATCTACCTAATGGAGTTGTTGACATGATAGGAAAAGTTATAGACATTGGTAGTTTATTTGACTGGCATGTTTTCTCCATACATGATAAAATATGACTTTATAGATGCCAATGTCTTGCATGAATATTCCTGGTGTTGCATGGAACACATATATGAATTAAAATGCCCATGTCATGTTTTGGGAATTAAAGTTATTCATTTATCTCTGTCTAAGACAGTTAAATTGGTAGGAAAATTGATATACATGATATGATAGTGATTCTTGTTCTTAAAATCATTGGTTGCATGGTGCTGTGTTTCTATGTTTCTCAAATAAAATTCTAGTACCACTCATGTTCATGCAATGATTTAATTTGCTCCAAATAGGCCTATAATTGTTATTGTTATGGCCATTATTCATGAGTGATCTTCTTGTGAAACCAGTATCAAAGGTTCATGTTTGATGCATATTATTAACCTGTAAAGTATCATATTTTAATTTGAATTATTTTAGATCTGTAGGAATTATTTAGCTTCTACCCTAATTTATTTACTTAAATTAATTGGCTCTATGCCCTTCAATGAAATCTGGCACATAAATAACTACTAACATGTTCTACCTGTAGTAAATTGCTCTTAGACATATGTCATCCTGAACTATGCTAAATTAATTATTTTATCCATGAGCTTAATTATATACTTGGATTTATAGTCAACCATTTGGCTATATTCATATGCTCTAGCTGCCTCTTAAGTACTTTAAAATAGTGGTCAATTACTTATTCACTGCGCTTGTTTCATATACACTCGCATTGCTCAAATATACATACGCTACCTTGTTCAATTACACAGCCGTTAACAAAATAGAATTGATGAAGCAAATACGCAAAGTGAGTTAACGCTAATATATAAACTGGACCTGAGCTTTTATACCTCATAAACAACCACATACCATACCTTTATACATTGTTACCGCATTAAATTATTGGTGTCCATGAAAGAAATATACTAAACGCGCTCACCTTTTGTCTGTACTTTATATATTTTATTTACTGAACTAATCAACACACCATGTGCTCATCATACCTATCAGTCTTATCTAAGTAGACTGCCATGAATATTCTCTCATGCACAGCATCACATTTGCATCATGTTGATCACGAGGTGAACCATGTGGAGGCGGGACCCGAACAGGAGCCAAAAGGATAAGTGATCCCGCTAACCAGGAACAGGACCAAGGCAAGCCCCGGTGCATCCCACCAGTTTTACATTTTTGTTTTCACATTAGTTAGGGATATAGGCTTGTTTGTGCATTAAGTTTATAGGAGTTATTTGAAAACATAGTATTATAGTAGGTTTCCTTTACCCGGTATTAACCTCAGGACGGTAGTCGCTCTGCTTAATCTAGGACGACTATACGTTAAGTGGTATGGAGACCACTCGTAGACCCGAAAATATTATCTCTGGATAATGATATCGTCTGAAGGAAAGTTTGGATGGGATAACAATGAAGACCGAACGGGCAACTAGGTGGAAAGGGAAGGGCAACTTGTCTTCAAGGAGGTAGCCCCATCCGAGTCACCTAAGGCTACGCCTCGTGTCCAGCCCATAGGATCAAGTTTGAACGTACTATTTGCATGCTGGAGTTATGGGTCCAGTAAACTGACGTAGCTACGACTACTGCTTGGTCGGAAGATACCCTACTCCCTTGTTTGATGGAACTGGGGCTGAGAGGAGGGAGCAATCCACCCATGGATGGCGGTATGGGACGCATCACGCTGGAGGACCCTGCTTGGGCGAGCCAGCCCCGAAAGACCTTGTGGTACCATAAGAGAAAGGTTGCTCCATATGGCTTCCATGAAGCACGTATGGATCGTGCTAGCAGGTTTCTCCTGCAGGTTGTAAATCAATTCGAGTCGCTGCCCCTCACAGTAACGAGTACCACTTGATCGCTGCTCTAGAACAGTGTTGGAAGCCATTAATATGATAAATGGGTTCAATATCGTTGTATTGAATTATTAGTAATTATATTGCAATCATGATTGTTATAGTTATTGTACGAACTAAATTTATTATTTTGCATGTCCACTTAACTTGTTGCTAAAACTTGAAAAATAAGGATCCACTCTTAGGCTGGCTTTATGGCAACATAAACCCTACCCTTAGCCTGTGCATATCTAGGAGTCGGCTGTAGATGGCCATACTGACAGGTCAGTCTTGCTGAGTATTAGTTGCTCAGGGCGTAGCTCTATGTGGTTTTCAGATAATCAGGGTGGAGACTGTCACTGTGGTGGAAGATTCCACTGGGAGGGCCAGCGCCCTGACTGCTGGAACATCGAGTGGGAATGGTGCACCGACAACGAAGAGGAGTAGTCCGTTGATTGCCGGTATGATGTTTCGGGCAAAACACTTATCATGACCGGATGTTCACTATGTGTTGCTGTGAGAGGGCGATTGTATCTTACTTATTCCGTCGAGCCATTTCATTATTGTTGAACAACATCGCTTTCACACTTTTTAAAACACTAGTTTGTAACTTAAATTCAGATTTATGTAAAACCATGTACTCTATCTATTTTCTTGTTGCAACTATATTATTCCGTCATGTGTTGTACTATTAGGCGTCACAGCGTGTGTCGCCACCCGAGAAAGATCCTGGAACGGAATCATCTCTGTGGTAAGGCGGTTCCGCTACACAGAGTGTATTAAAAAAAGGCAAGATTACAAAGATCTTCAGCGTAGCATCCATTTTGTACCTTGTCATTTGCATCTAGCTTTCTGCAGTGTTTGTATTGAAATCACTGCTTCTATCTGCCTTTTTTGTAGTTAGTCAGTTTATTAACCTATACTTGTTAGAAGGCCGACATGTTCTTATCGTTTTCAATAGTTATCGCAGTTTCTGAGTGGAGAGAGAAATGTATGTAGAGACGTGTTTCAAGTTTATTGTGGCATCTCCTCAAGACCTCAACTTAATCTTCATGTTGCCCTTTTCTTGAGACCTCATATCTTTTGTTCGACTCATGCACTAAATCCTTGTTTAATGATATCGTTGAGACTACATTCTTTGGTTTTGAAATGAACCCAAAGTGTTACCTCAATGTCAACAATTAAAAATCCATAGGGCCTAGTCAATGACAGGTTAAAAACAATTGGCAAATACACTAATACAAAAGACCCCTTTGGCCCTTTAGAAGCAGTGGAAAACTGCCTAGACTGCCACTAAACTCCTGCCACTGGTAGAAGGCAAAACGCAGTGGCAGGTTCGAGCACCGTCACTATGCTTCGGGTGCCCAGTAATGGGAAGATGACATCATCTTCCACCACCACTAGCTTACGAAGGTATTACGAAAAAAAAGGACCCAGGTGGAATGGGCCCTACCCAGCCCTACCGTGGAACCCTAGCTCCGAGCCGCCGCCATCATCGCCATGCCCTGGAGCCACGTGTTGCCACCGCCCATAGAACCGATGTTGCCAGATCTGGAACTGCTGTGCCTGGACCCGTAGCTCCGCCCTTGGAACTGCTGTCGAAACGCTCCGAGGGGAGGGGTGGTGAAGAGGAGGCACCAACGCGTGTGAGGGAGGGGCCCTCGTCTAGCCCCGACCTCTATGCTGACGGTTCTGCCTGTCGCCACAATGTCCCACCATAGGAGGCTGAGCTGACAATGCGCCCCTGTCACGGACCCGATTGCCACACCCTCATCTCGGCCCTGCCCTCCATGCCAATGGATCTGAACCCACACAAAGGGAAGAGCGGCGAAGAGGCAATGCCGCCGCATGCTAGAAGGGAGGGGCGGAGAAGAGGCGACGACATCGCAAGCGAGGAGGGAGGGGCAGAGAAGGGGTAGCATCGCCATGCATGAGGAAGGAGGGGCGGGGAAGATGCGGCGCCACCGAGCGTGAGGAGGAGGGTAGCGACGGCGCCTAAGTGGGGGACACATGGGAGGAGAGAGGCGACAAGGTGGAGAGGAGTTGGGCGGCACCTATGTGGGGGGGAGTTTAGGGAGGAGAGAGGCAGTGCCCTCGGGAAGAAGGAAAGAAAGGTGGAGCACCTGGAAACCTAGGATTTCTTTGTATACTTTCATACCGATTCGGGTTAAAAATAGGTATCTGAGTGCACTCGACGGGCAGATGGGCCTTGAAAGAAACTAGTGATGGCTCGCTAATGTCAGCCATCATCATTGCTGTTAAAAATTACAATGGCAGCCCACTGACATCAACAAAAACTGCCACTGGTGTCTGACATTAGCAATCACCGCCACTGGGTTTGATTCCCAGTGACAGTGGAAAATGACATCAGCCATCACCGCCACTGGAATTAATTTTCAGTGACGGTGCACAATCTCGGTGGCCTCCTGGGGCTTCTAGTGGCTGGTTGAACCTCCACCACCATTGAGAAAACAAAACCCAATGTAACTGCAGAAGGTCCTTTTTGTACTAATGATAACAGATCATGTTGGAAGATCTTCTATGGGCCAAGAATGGTATGTCTCACTACTTGTGGGACACGTGTAGCCCAGATACGCTACCACTCGGATATATTGCTGAGTGGTTGGGGTCCAATAATGAAGTAATGAAGATAAAAGTGCATGAAGACTACTACTCGGACCATAGTTTGGAGTAGGCACCAAGATAATATTAGAGATATAGGCTAAATATATAATCTATTGTAACTGACTAGGAGACTTACCATGTAAACCCTGCTCTTCGGGTATATAAGGAGGGAAGGGGTCTTCCGAAGGATCATGAGAATTCGCATAGGGAAACCCTAACCCTTGTCTAAAGCATCAATAATACAATACACCAAATAGGACGTAGGATTGTTATCCTCACGGAGGTCCGAACCTGCATAAATCTTGTGTCCTTTGTCCATCGGCTTCTAGACCATATACACATACCTAGATCTACTATCGAGAATATACCTCGGCACTACTACAAAAGCAATTTGTAGTGACAGAAGGCCGTGCGGGGGCTCAGTTGTGAACATATCAGAACCCACAACTGAATCAGCCTTGGTAGAAGCGTCTGCTACTAATTAAGCAAAGTTTTAGCGGACATCCCAAGGCCCACAACTAGCTAACCCAGACAAATGATAGTAGTCGAGTAATGGACGCGTACGGTGGCCCTCTACTGACATATGCCACAGTTTATAAATAGGTGGGCGCGGGGGTAGTGCAACCCTAATCCGCCCTCGCATCCTCCCCCGTGCCATCACTCTCCCTCCCTAGCGGCACACTACCATCCCTCTCCCTCCTCCATGATGACCGTGGCCTCTCCAAACGCATGGTGCTCATGTGGTGGACTGTGCCAACTATGGTGGCCCCTGCAAAGAAGATGTCATCGGCAGTCGGATCTTGCGGGTGCCGCCCATCCGGTACCACTTAAATGATGACAGATTTGGCGAGGCTCAGGACTGGTTTATGGAGCCCACACTTTTTGTGTCAGCAGAGGTGGCAGTAGTAGGGAGCCAAGGCCCGCTACGCCTGCTCTTTTTTTATGTAACATGAGGCATAAAAAAATAGCTGGCAATACGCCGGTCATAAATTAATTAAGATAACAGTAGCGTTTCATTGGTTGCTGGTCATGGATCCGCTACCAGGGCCCCTTACGGTGCGCAACTGGAAATGTGTTTTGTAGTTGTGTCATATTTTCATATATTGTAGATAATGGAGAAAAGTGTTCCAACCTATTGCATTTTTGCGTGGAAATGAAATCTTCCCTTGTTTCATTTATTAGAACCACATCTGATTCATATATTTTCATCAGAATAGCAACAGGAATGTATGTGGCACATAACCTAGAATATTGGTGGTGTTGTATTCCTCAACTCGAGTCTGTGTAATAACACCACTTGTTGACCATGCATATCTGATTTTCTAATGCAAAAGGCCGGTGACTTGTATAAGTTATGCATTATAGAAAAAACCAAGTCCCTATACTCTACATATACTGGCTAATAAGAGCCCCAACAATGCAACATATCGAACATATTAGGTGTATATCCTTTTTCCTACATTACATAGCCAGAATCAAGCTACCGATCGACCAAGCACAGTCCTAAAAGAATTGTCTATAGAAATTTTGATAATACAAGGCCTGGACGACGATAACATGAAAATAATTTTTTGTTTGATGAGGAATGTATCTTGCTTCATCATCTTTGACAAGGGTTGCGGGAAACCCTGTTGTAGATAGAGAATTTGATCTTGCCACGGGACCCTCTCCATGTCGGTCAGAACCTCCTGCTTCTGCTCGTCCACCCCAATGTAAATGAGAAGCTAGCCGTTCCTCAGGCAAAAGGCATCGATCAACACAGCAAGTGAATGGTTTGGCACATCGATCATCCACTACAACATCGACCGGTCTCGTCTGAAAGTACCCACCCATACTTCTGCCCTTTGCTGCTGAGAAATTAAACATTAGAGGTGGAGAACTCGCCATCTCCAATGGTAGCCAGCACGGCAGAGTCATAAGAAGAGCCGAGGAGGAATTTGATATAACAGGCCTGGATTCCCTATGCATCCCACACCTAGCCTTACAAGCGTTTGCACGCAACATCCAGCCATGTTTATGCTTGAATTATATGGGCTTGACCCATTAATATTCATAATAATTCCTGAAAAATTTCAAAGGCCCATTCATGAGTGGTGGGAGTGCAAAGATTTAGTACCACATTGCTAGTGACAGTGGAGGGAGTCCAACTTATAAGGTTGGTTGTTCTAGCATCTCTTCCAAGTGTGTGGATGAGAAGAAGGAAGAACACACGCGCGCGCTCGCTCGCCTCACCGGGCGGGGCGGGGCGGGGCGGGGCGGGGGCGTGGGGCGCATTGGTTATGGAAACCGACATATTAATATGGTAACCGACTCAGTTGCGGGACATCCAATCCTAGCGGTTCCTCCCTATAAATACGTATGGGTATCGCCGTAAATCACATCACGCAATCACCTAAGGTTTTGCCTCTCGCTACTGTTGCGCCGCCAAGACTTCTCCATCCCGATTGTGGGCGTGCACCGGCGAATTGGAGAGCAGGTCTCCGGAACCGTCGTCCTCTGCGATCCTGCACCGAGAGAGGGCGAATAAATTTTTTGGGAAGCGCTCTGCGAGATTGCTCGATCGCTTCCTCGTCTTCGTCAAGCTCGTCGCCACGGCTCGTCTTCCTCGTCGTCGAGTCGGTCTCACCCGTCGTCGCCAACAACTTGATGGTGTTGCACGTCATCGCCGCCTCCTCTACCCAGTCTAGAAGGAAATATACGTACTCTCATCTCAAACCATGTCTTCCATACTAGCTTCCGTGATCTATTTATCTATGATGGATGTTGCTAATATGGTAGATGCTATGCTTTTGTCTGACCTTATAGACCTGTCTAGATCTTGCGTAGACTTCTCTAGTTCATCATGCAATCTGTTAATCATGCTTATGATTTATTTCTGGATTAATATAAAACTAAAAGTGCTAATTTATCCAACAATCCAAAAACCTTATTGTAGGCACTTTAGTTTTATGGCTGGATTTGTCGATGCACTAAGGCCAGAGAAATTCACTGGCGTGCACTTTAAGAGATGGCAAGTGAAAGTCACTCTATGCCTTACTGCCATGAATGTGTTCTGGGTGTCCACTGGCAAACCTGAAGGCGATCTCACTGTAGGTCAGGAAAAGGCCTACAGTGAAGCCAATACAATATTCTTCGTCGCTGTTATTGGAGCTTTGATAGATCGTCTTCAGGACATCTATATCTATCATACAATCGCAAAGGAATTGTGGGACGCTCTGATCACTAACTATGGTGGTTCTGATGCTGGCACTGAACTGTATGTCATTGAGTTGTACCATGATTATAAGATGATAGATGGTAAATCTATCATCGCGCAGGCTCATGAGATACAGTGCATTGTGAAGGAACTCGAACTGCTTAAGATCGTCATACCTAAGAAGCTTGTGGCTGGGGGCATGATTGCATTGCCTCCGTCTTGAAGGGATTTTGCCACTACTCTTAAACACAAGAGAACAAACATATTTGTCTCAGATTTGATCGCGTCTCTTGATGTTGAGGAGAAAGCTCGTGAGAAGGATGGACGTTCTAAAGCTAACGAGGGACACACTATTGCCAATATGGTGCATCATCTACAGCAGTCTCGTGGCAATGGTGGTAAGGGCAAGGGCAAGAACAATAAGCCTAAGCAGACCACTAACTTCAAGAAGAAGAACAAGGAGAAGGGAGATGCTTTGTTTGTGGTTCTAATGAGCATTGGGCAAAAAAGTGTCCAGAATGCAAAGGAAGGAATCCTCCACAGCAGAAGACTGCGAACATGGTGACTAGCGCTGGAGAAAATAGTGGGTATGGTAATTTACCATATGTTTTTTCTGTATTTCTATCTACTAGTTGGTGGCTTGATACTAGTGCTAATATTCATGTGTGTGCTGATGCTTCTTTGTTTACTTCTTACCAGGTCACCCGGGATTCCTCCGTCCTAATGGGGAATGGGCCACATGCTTCTGTTCATGGTGTTGGCACGGTCGACCTGAAGTTCACTTCGAGGAAGATTGTCCAACTGAAGAACGTACAACATGTCCCTTCTATCAAGAAGAATCTCGTTAGTGGCTCCCTTTTGTGTAGGGATGGTTTAAGATAGTGCTGGAGTCGAATAAAGTTGTCGTGTATAAGAGTGGACAGTTTATTGGTAAAGGTTATGAGTGCGGAGGCTTGTTCCGCTTTTTCCTTTCAGATTATTGCAATAAGTCTGTGAACTATATTTGTGATGGTGTTAATGAGAGTGATGCTAGTGTTTGCCATTCACATTTATGTAATCTAAATTTTGGTTCTATGTCTCGACTTTCCAGCTTGAATTTAATTCCAAGTTTTTTCATTGTCAAAGATTCTAAGTGCTCAAGTTATGTGCAATCTAAGCAACCTCGAAAGCCTCACAAGGCTGCAGAGGAGAGACACTTAGCACCGCTCGAACTTATACATTCAGATCTTTGTGAGATGAATGGTATATTGACTGAAGGTGAAAAAAGATATTTCATGACTTTGATTGATGATGCGACTACATATTGCTTTGTTTATTTGCTAAAAACAAAAGATGAGGCTCTAAACTACTTGAAAATTTATAAGGCTGAAGTTGAAACTCAACTAGAGAAAAAAAGATCAAAAGAATTAGGTCCGATCGTGGTAGCAAGTATTTCTCAAGTGAGTTTGACTTATTCTGTGCAGAACATGGTATGATACATGAGAGGACGCCTTCCTATTCGCCCCAATCAAACAGGGTTGCCGAAAGAAAGAATCGCACCTTGACTGACTTGGTTAATTTCATGTTAGACACGGCTTGATTATCTAAGGCATGGTGGAGGGAGGCTTTATTGACATTATGTCATGTCCTAAATAGGTTTCCCATGAAGAATAAAGAGAAGACGCCATATAAGGAATGGATTGGTAGAAAGCCATCGCTCTCTTACTTACGCACATGGGGTTGTTTGGCCAAAGTTAAGGTACCAATCAATAAGAAGCGTAAGTTAGGACCTAAAACTGTGGATTGTATCTTTCTTGGATATGCTCATCATAGCATTGCCTATAGATTTTTAATGGTTAAATCCGAGGTGCCTGATGTTCATGTTAATTCATTAATGGAGTCTCGTGATGTTACTTTCTTTGAGAACATATTTTCTATGAAAGATTTACATAGCATGTCTAGATTATCTTCTGATATGACTGCTGAAACAACTCCTGAACCTAGTGTATTTTCTGATCATGCTGAACAAACACTTGAACCAATCAATGAGGAGATTGAAAGTGAAGCTCCTAGGAGGAGCAAGAGACAAAATACTGCAAAGTCTTTTGGTGATGATTTCACTGTTTATCTTGTGGATGACACTCCTAGAACCATTTCAGAGGCATATGCATTTTCTGATGCAAATGACTGGAAAGAAGCTGTCCATAGTGAGATGGACTCTATTCTTTCTAATGGAACTTGAGAAGTTATCGACAGACCATATGGTTGCAAACCTGTGGGTTGTAAATGGGTGTTCAAGAAAAAGCTTAAGCTTGATGGTACTATTGACAAGTATAAGGCTCGGCTTGTGGCTAAGGGTTATACTCAGAAAGAAGACGAAGACTTCTTTGACACTTATTCACATGTTTCTAGATTGACAACTATTCGTGTATTACCTACTCTGGCCGCCTCACATGGTCTTATCGTTCATCAGATGGATGTTAAGACAGCTTTCCTTAATGAAGAGTTGGAAGAGGAAATCTATATGGATCAGCCAGATGGATTTGTTATAAAGGGTCAAGAAGACAAGGTGTGTAAGTTGTTGAAGTCTTTGTATGGTTTGAAACAAGCTCCTAAGCAATGGCATGAGAAATTTGATTCAACACTTCTAGCATCTCTTGCAAGTGTGTGGATGAGAAGAAGAAAGAACACACGCGCGCGCTTGCTCGCCTCGCCTCGCCGGGCCGGGTCGGGCGGGGCGGGGCGTGGGCGTAGGCGTGGGCGTGCGCATGGGCGTGGCCGTGCATCACCTGCATGAATGGTCCGCTGAAATTCGGTCCCTTGCCTTGCGGGGGCGCAGCTTCCTTTTGCACTTTTTTTTTGTTGCGTGTTCCATATATTTCCATATATTTGGTTATGAAAACCGACGTATTAATATGGTAACCAACTCGGTTGCGAGACATCCAACCCTAGCAGTTCCTCCCTATAAATACGTATGGGTATCGCCGTAAATCATATCACGCAATCGTCTAGGGTTTTGCCTCTCGCTACTGTTGCGCCACCAAGACTTCTCCATCCCGATCGTCGGCGTGCACCAGCGAACGGGAGAGCAGGTCTCCGGAACCGTCGTCCTCTACGATCCTGCACCGGGAGAGGCCGAATAAGGTTTTTGGGAAGTGCTCTGCGCGACTGCTCGATCGCTTCCTCGTCTTCGTCAAGCTCGTCGCCACGTCTCGTCGTCGAGTCGGTCTCACCCACCGTCGCCAACAACATGATGGTGCTGCACGTCATCACCGTCTCCTCTACCCAGTCCAGAAGGAAACATATGTACTCTCATCTCAAACCATGTCTTCCATACTAGCTTTCGTGATCTGTTTAGCTATGATGGATGTTGCTAGTATGGTAGATGCTATGTTTTTGTCTGACCTTATAGACCTGTCTAGATCATGCATAGACTTGTCTAGTTCATCATGCAATCTGTTAATCATACTTATGATTTATTTCTGGATTAATATAAAATAAAAAGTGCTAATTTATCCAAGTTTACATCATCACAGGGTCCTCCTGGCCACCTAGCTTTCCAATCAAGTTCTTATGAAGAGCCTAGAGCCAACAGGATTTAATGTCTGTTAGCTATTTCGCCAAATCAATTTGTGTAAGATCTTTGTTTCATTTATTTGTTTCTACATAAGTTGTTGTCGGCTAGTAATAGCTCGGTACTAAAGAGGAACGAGGACTAGCAAATGTAGCCACTGTGTACTGATGTTATTTAAACCTTTTGTGAAAACCCTTTATCCTAGCGTTTTCCCCTATAGTCATGGTAAACCTTTTTAGACTTTGGTTCTCAATATCTGTATAAATAAATTTCTTCTCTGCTCCTTAATAAGTTTGGAGAGTCCGCCTCTGCCCCCCTCATAATTAGTAGTGTCCGCCTGCCCCCTAATAATTCGTAGTGTTTTGGTGTTGGTTTTATGTGATGCACGTACATGTACACGGTGAGACTGACATATTCAATAGAACACATATAAGATTTGGTTCCAGCTTGGAATGTATCGTACACCACCGAAAGCAAAATAGATAAATCACCGTAAGAAAAAGAAAAATCGCGCATACATGGTTTGGTTCTGGCCTGAGAAACGCCGTGTGGGTATTTTCGCCTCGTGTGGGTCTTATATATATATATATATATGAGGTGCTTTTGTACTAGTGACAGGCAGCAGTAGCAGAGCCTGTAATTGGCCAGCCGGGGCCGTGCCCCCCTCCCCCTGGGCCACGAAAATTTGTGAAGACCTAAGCATCTTAGCTGATGTTTTGAGCCCAGAACCCAGTACGTAATGTAATAAACATCATCAGCAAATCAGCAGGCCTACATGCGATGAAATATTGGCCCAAAAAAACTAATTGTTGCTCCTTGGGCCAGAAGATTCCCCGCATAGCAACTACGGCAGCAGGCACTCTGCGGCGCGAAGCGGAAGGCATCGACTAGCTTCTCTTGCACGATTCCTTGCATAGTTGTACAAAATCGATTGGGGGAAAAAAGCAACCGAAGCCACCTCTCGCCGGAGTGATCGGTGATTTGCAGACCAAGATCAGCGGTCGTCGCACGCGTCCGTAGTCCGGGTCTGGCCATCACGATTCGCAGGTCCGTCGACTGCTCGGCTCCCGTTGTTGCCCATCAGGATTAGCTATTGGGTAGGTTTTCTACCTTTCTTGTTCCTCTCCAAAGTTCATGCCTCAATGTTCGATTATTTTTCAGAATTTGAATCTCTGAATCAATTCCAGGATGTGTTCATTGTATCATATCTATTTTTATTTACCTTTTTTCTATAGGTAAAGGTAGCAATGGTTGCAGACCAGAAAAAAATGCATTCATTTTTGAAAAGAGGAGTTAAACATTGAGAATGGGGCTGTGGAGGAAGAGCAACCACCTCATCGTGCTCCCCTCATTTTGTTGGAAAACCATGGGCAAGAGCCAGAGCAATCTCCTAAACGGCAAGAGCAGGAGCAACCGTCTGAACATCATATTCATTTTGTTGAAAAATACTATCCAGCAGATTGCAATCAACAAGAAAGAATTGGATTGGAATACCAGTTAAACCATTTTGTTGTGGAGGTTTCTAGAAGTGAAGACCTTAAAAGAATTGCAACCTTAGCTGAGCTTTGTCTATGCCTTGTTGACACGGGCCGCCATAGAGTTTTTCACTTGACTGATAGATTGCTTCGGTTGCTTATAACTCTTCCAGTTTCAACGGCTAGTGCTGAGTGTGCTTTTTCTGCCCTAAAGATCATTAAGACAAGGTTGCGCAATAATATGGAAGATGACTTTCTTTCCCATAACATGGTCGTACATATAGAACGTGAACTTCTGGAAGACTACAGCTATGATCATGTAATTGATGATTTCAATGTTGTGAAGGATAGAAAAGTGGACTTCAAAAGCAATTGTCTAGTACTTATATTTTGGTATGTGCTTTTGGTATAGTAATACGATCACTAGTATTTTGTTTGTAATTGTATGTAGCACTATTAGAAATTTTAGTAAAGACTTGTGTATCGTCGGTGCACTTCTCTGATAAACTTTTTATGAATTTGCCTTGTCGCCCCCCCCCCCCCCCTCCCCCGTGTTTCATGTCTGGCTCCGCCACTGACAGGCAGTGTTTCTTGTCTATCCTGTTGAGCACTGCCCCTTCAATGGATTCAAACCTGGATATTATCATCGTTACAGAAGCAGCCTGTGAGGATCACTAGTCCTAATCGCCTTGTAGCAATGAATGTTGATTCTTGTGAGTTTTTCCTTCTGTCACTGGACGCCGCAAGCTACAGATCCATTGATGGAAATTCACTGGTCCCTGCAACATTTGATCCGGCAATAATTTATCTAGCATTCCCTATGCATCCCACTCCTAGGCTTACAAGTTACAACTCGTTCCACTTCATCAGTCTTTTCCTGGTCATCTAGCTCTCCAGTGACTCCAGTCAAGTATTTATGAAGTGTCTAGAGCCAATCTGCTTTGAAGTCTGGTAGCTATTGTTAATGATTCATCAATAAAGTAACAGTTTCCCTAATATATTCTTCCATAAGATTTTTACTTCATCAGTTTTCTTGCTATCTTGTAATAGGTAATGTGAGAGAGGACCAGGGGATCGGAAACGCGAAAGCTGCACACTCATGTCCATTTAAACATCTTTATGCCAAATCCAGAATACATTGGTCAAACTCAAACATTTTTATAATTTACAATATCAATTAAAGTCATTTACTTAACTAGAAAGAGTCACATATTATGATAGTTCAATGATGAATATGATAATGTTCATTGATGAATACATTAAGAACCTTATGAGATTTTCCTCCTCGTTGCAGCACTCCACATTACTGGCAGACTCAAACAACGCACCCAACGTGTGCTGCAGCCGCACGCCTGTTTCTACGTCAACGCGCCAGGGTGTGTAGAAGAAGCCGAACAGGAGGTTAGGTGCCAAGCAGTCGGGGCGAGGCCGGATGATCGAAGCGCCACCATGGCTTTGTACGAGCAGGTGGAGCGGAGGAGGCCGCTAGCATCTAGACAGCGGAAGATCTGGAGGTGGTCTGCCAACGCTGACAACCACATGTCTGCGACGATATATATCGTGGTGGTTCTGGACACGATTGAGAGGGTACCTGGGATGGGGGAGTGAGTTTTACGGCAACCGAAAGGTATTGAATCCCACCAGGTAATGGTGAGCAGTGGGAACTGCACTATTCCGGGTTATCAAATACCAAATCGGCTTCACCTAGCTACTGTGTGATTCGCAAGATAGATACTCAAAAGAACTCATCCGTACAAGATCTTCATTGTGTGACTTCAATCCTATCTCCTGATGTGACTAGTTGTCATCTTTCTTTTACGCAAGAGAACCTTGGCACCTCCTTGGTGGGTTGTCTGCCCGGCCAAGGTTTCAAAAAAAAATCTCATTCGGAAGCTATGGACGAAACGAGTTCAGGTTGCAGGCTCCCTCTGCACGCTCTCATGATGATATGTCGATACATGACTTCATGTGCTGACTGCTGAGTCTTCGTTGTCCTTGCAGAGTACCAAGTGCAGACGAGGCATTAGACCACCCCAGCCCTTTCTGCCAAACAGCCCGAGATCTCAGAATCGAATGCCAAGACAAGGGTCCAGAAGTTCAGTCTCGGTGCAGGTGTACAAATAATCATTAACCTCTGGAACGAGGTCTAACAACCTGCTACTGCACTCCTGAAGGCTAAGATTATGCACCCGACATGTCTCTTCATGTATAGTTCCAGTTGCATCCCCTTCCTAGTAAGCATTGATCCATGTAATGCTACATGACTTCTTATTTCTCTCCTCATTCCCTTCCCTCTATTTGCAGTCAAGTGACACTAGCTACAATAGTGAGGAAGGCAGGAGTGCCCAGCCATATTTGTGCAGTGGTTGCATTGTGAGTGTAAATTTATTTCATCACCAACCCCCCATTCCGAATGGTATTTATCTTACACTAAAAGAAATATGACCTACTATACAACAATTACAGAGTGATATTTAGTCAAAATGCTATAGTGCAATCAATTTATGACCATCCATTCACTTTAGTGATGAGGATTTCAAGGGCGTCACAAAAACCAAATAGAAATCGATGCAAACTAAGTCAATTTTATTTTGTGATGAATGATTTCCTGTCACGGGTGGCAAACTAGTAGTGTCACAATTTGACGACACTGGTATATCGCCATAATTAAGGATTTTCCCAATAAATATTTTTACTCCTCATACAAAGCATATGTGTTAAAAAAACAAATAAAAAAGTAAAATAAGCCACTTTTATATACAAGACTTATACAGCAATAATTTATTCTTAATTACATAATGCATACTGGTTTCTTTCATGAATTTAAATATGCATGAGAATTTTTTTGCATAACAATTAAAGAGCATAGGTTATTATTATAATTTTTGTTGCATTCATAATGTATAGTTTTGATGGCAGAAAAATTAAAAAGATATAATATGGAAGGTGTTCACCGAAGAGGAGGATGAGGTGACGGCAGCAGATCCCCTCCATGGGAAGATGATGGCAAGGCTTGCACGCGGTGAGGGGCGTCGGGTAGTGAATCGAGGAGACGACGTCGATGGAGGATGTTGACGCTTTCACCTAGATCAATGCACCCAGCAGCATGGAGGAGGATGGAGGCTCCTCTGTCACCCAGATCCATGTGTTGTGAGGTCCTCCTCTGCTTCCCTTTGATGTGGTGATTGGGAAAGTGGTAATGCGACGCGACATGATGGTAGTGTCCCTACTGACAGAAGAGCAGTGGAAGATGGCGAGGCCCGTGAACGGCTGTGAGGTGGCCGCAGATGAAACCAACGATGGCAGGGAAAGCTAGGAGCGTGGTGATGAGGCCCATGTGCGGCGACAACATGGTGCATGGAGTTTATTGTATAGCAGTTACGGGAGGGCATTTTAGTCTTTTTGCTTTGCCATGATTCATGCTTTGAGAATCCAAGAATTCTTACATTCTTGGATGGAGGTACTAAAACAGATTGAAAGGATTACCAGGGTACAAGAAATATTATGACAAATTGAAAAATCGGATGGATCATTTGGTGCATGATATAGGAGCACAGCATAGATGAAGGTGTCGGAAACATGATGAAAATATGTTCTTCTCCGTCAACATGTTCCTCTTATCAAATTGCCTATGCCTTCCCGTCCCAAGGTACTCTGATATTCTGACTTCCGACCTGAGGCGGCTCAATAACATCTAATGAGGTCTGAAGCATGGAGTGTGACAAGACAGAGCACAAGGAGGCTGAGTTTCTTTGCTACCGCATTGACCACTTATCCCGTGGATTGGCTCGCATAAACACAGTAGCACCATACATGGACGGCTCGTCCATATTGTCTCACGGATATGACGACTGGTTCCTGTGAGTGCTACCTTATGTCACATGACGCAGGACACTACAGCTCATCAACTCATGGAAACACACTGATCCCCGTAACAATTGATCTGGCAATTTAGCTTGGATTCCCTTTGCATCCCACTCCTAGACTTAAAAGTCTTTGCATGGAACCTCCAGCAATTTTCACATCCTCACCAGCTCCTCCTGATCATCTAGCTCTCCAATCATGTACTTATGAAGAGCTTAAAACCCACAGAGTTTCAAGTCTGTTAGCTATTTTTTAATGCCTCACCTAACAACTGACAATTTTGTGTAATATCTTGTTCCATATTTTATTTTCTACATGCGTTGTTGCTGGCTATTAGTAGGTAGGTACTAGAGCGAGTTAATGAACCGCTAGTCCGCTACCTACTAATATCATTTAAACCTCCTTATCCTTCATCCTAGCATTTTTGGGTACGGTCAAATTTGAACTATATTTCAACTTTGGCTCAAAATATCTGTAAACGTAAAGTAATTTAATTATAAAGTGTTGCATATCATACCCTCTGGTTTTACAGTGGATATTATAGTATCATATATGCAGAAAACTATGTCATGATTTTGTAGGTATTGATATAGTTAGGCTGGAATAAAACTATGGCTCATTGGGAAATATTATAGGAGGAAGTCTGTTTTACTATCTTCAAGCCCAGATAACACCCCAACTATCATTTGGTTTATTTTACTCCTGTTGTTTGATAAAGCAGACCATTTAATACCTTTTATTAAGTATTCTAATCCTAATTTTCTAAAATAGAACTTGATTAAGCTGTGATGGTCCTCTCAACCTCACATGTTTGCTGACAACAAGTCAAAGCAGTCAACAAGTCTCATATAACCCCATCCCTATCTAGACCCTTTTGTGTGCGGCCCTATTATTCCTCTACTCTCTGGCAGCTGGGGCTACAACTACAGGGTCACTACCGGAAACAACTGGTTTGCCTGAGTGCTGGGGGCACTCGGCAAAGCCCCAAATGCGCACAGCAAAATCATTGCCGAGAGCCACCCCCGGCATATGGCACTCGGCAAAATGGGTGCTGACAAACCTGTCTTTGCCGAGTGCCTTTTCTCACGCATTCGGCAAAATCTAAATCACAAAAGAAACCGAAAAGGTGGGCGAGGTCGATGACACGGCGGTGGTAGGGGTTGGACGAGAGTGCAGACATGTTGGTGAGAGCGATCTCCTGACATTCGAGTGCCTCGACAGATGTATATGAGAATGGAACAAAGGTGAGAGGGCACATGAAAACACCAGTAGAAATATGCTTATCTATGACGAGTGACAAAGATGCCCAATTTGTCACAAAGGAAGTTCTATCAATAGTTTATTACATTTCTGAATTTTTAAAATACGGAGTGCCACATTTTGTTATCCATAATGCAAAGTCATGTTTCAACAAAAAACTAATTTCATGTGTGACGAGATGCCTTACGGTTACGGGTCTTTACATGCAACGTCCAACCATTTCTAGGTCCTCACCAAGTTCTCGTGATCATTAGCTCTCCAGTCAAGTACTTATGAAGAGCCTAGGGGCTAGGGCCAACAGGGTTTGAAGTGTGTTAGCCAATTCACCGAAACAATTTGTGTAACATCTTGTTCCATTTTTTTTTCTACATGAGTTGTAGTTGGCTAGTAATAGCCAGGACTAGAGAGAGAACGAGGGATAGCAAATGTAACTGCTGCCTACTGACGTTATTTAAACTTCTTTTTCGGTATCTGTAAAAAAAGAGAGATACAGATTATAACAGCTAGTTTTGTGAAAACCCTTCATCCTAGCATTTTTCGTTGTGGTCAAGGCCACGGTTTTTTTAACTGAATATCTGGGTGCTTGAATTATATCAACTATAAAGAGTTACACATTATATATAACATGGTTATGTGATCATCTTACAATATCATTTATACAGAGTCATGAATTTTTCGGTATTGAGTGTTAAGGTTAAGTAAAATTATGGCACAGAGAACACCCTCGAGTGAAACGAAGGGTTTTAATTCTCAAGTGAAACAACTAGGATATTTTGCGCATGCCGCCGTGCCTGTTTAAGCAGTTTTTATTTGTTTCGTTATATATATCCTGCAAATATGCAGAGGCGTCTGTGTGAAGTCCCACGCACATGTGACAGAAGGGATCAAATCTCGTACGACACTCTTGTCCTATACTACGCTCTTCTTTCTTTTATTTTTCCCTCTCCACTGCCACGAGTAGAAGGCCAGGGCCATGCGGGGGTGCCCATTTGCCACATATCGACAGCTCGTTTGCCCGTCTTCCTTCTACGCCATCGGTCAACCTGATGTGGGCTGTGTACCAGCCCAACGGTTGTCAGAGCAACGGTCGCCTCATCGTCATGCAACTCAACGATGCTGCGGTCCGTGAAGTCTGTCCCCTTGCTTGCTGTGCACTGGTTGGTCGCCGGTGTCCCGATCCAACACCTCGCCGTGCGATGCCCAGTCGCCGGTGTCGTGGCGTCCCTTGCCAGTGCGACTTCCCCAGTTCGTGTCGATTCTCCACATTGGCCGGTCCGATGGGCAGAGGAACCACAAGGCTGCCGAAAAAAGGCGCACACGGCCAGGAGTCACAGCAGTCAGTAGCTGAGAACCGGCCACGCACACACAGACGGCCACATCGGCATAAATGGATGTGTTAGCCCACAAACACGTCCATGACAGCAAAATTTCTCTCCTGGCTGGAAATCTCTCTCCTGAGTCAGCTTTAGATTATTGCACATAATACGTATTTCTTGCTCGCACAAGGAATAAATAAGAGTTCCTAGGTTGTAATGTTTTAATGGCTTGTAACATTTTCCCAGTGGAATGTTTATTTGAATTACTATACTTACTTACATGGGCAACACATTTGCTATTTCTTAAGATAGATAGCTGAATTCATCAGATAGATCATGCTTGTGCGAATTTAAAAATGCTTCATCTTCCACATGTAAGTTGACCAATCCATCTCGTATGGATAGTGACATTCATTGTAGGAAGCCAAATTGTACCTGGAATACCTGATCAGGCGAGATGAGCCCTCTCCCTGTCGATGAGAAACTCCTCTTTCCGCTTGTCCACCCAACATAAACGAGTAGGGAGCCACTTCTTCGGCAAAAGGCATCATCGTTGAACTCAAAATGATGTACAGGTTGAAAGGATTTAGTGTGTACAGGAAATAGTTATGTCAAATCACATACATCATTTTAAAGGGAAAAATGGGTTCTTGACATGAAAGATCGTGGTTTTAGAAATTTACCGCCAAACTTTTAATGTTCACTTTAATACCAATGAAAGTTACTCTGGTTAGAGATATACCACTCCGTTGCCTTTTCCGTCGTATTTTCACAGCTCTGTTTTTCACGCTATCATTCAGAGCTGGTTTCCTTGCCGGCCAGCTTCTCTTATTTTGTTTCTCTCAAATAGCAAGGCCCTTGATCTGCCAGAGGAAAGATTAGCTTGCATAGTGACTTCGTGAGACAACTAGCTTAGTTTAGGCGGACGAGACCCAAATCAATGGTGAACTCATTTGGGGACGAGCTTGACTTAGCGGGAAAGGTCGATCTGATGGGGAAATGCTCGAATCATGCTGGGAACAACTTGATTTCAACTGCCATGATGATTCAGGTCGGATTGAGGTCGATTCAAGAGGGAAGAAGCTGGATCTACTGAGAAAATTCTTGAATCAAGTGGAGCCAGTTTGAAGAGCATGGCAATCCATTTCCTCTGCCTGGATGCTCTGCATCTTGGCTCTGCTTCACTCCGTCCCCAAGGCTCAGATTATGCTCCTGATGTCGCTTCATATCTTGTTCCAGTTGCATCCCCTTCCTAGTAGTAAGCACTGATCCATGTAATGCTACAGGAGGACTCCTAGTTTCTCTCCTCCTTATTCTCCTCTTTGCAGCCAAGTGATATGGCCAAGCCCTTTCGAGTAGGAGTACAGTAGTAGAGAAAGTCAGGAGAACCTGGTATATTATGGAGTAGTTGAAATTTTTTAGTGGACAAGTCTTTATTTCTTCACCAACCCGTGGTGTTACAAATTGAAATTTTGTATATTCTATTTTCTCTGTTAGTGTTTATCTTACACCTAGGCACTAAACAAGAGCTTATCAAATTGAAGACCTAAAACAGATTGAAAGGATTTCGTGTGTACAGGAAATAGTTATGTCAAATCACATACATCATTTTAAAGGGAAAAATGGGTTCTTGACATGAAAGATCGTGGTTTTAGAAATTTACCGCCAAACTTTTAATGTTCACTTTAATACCAATGAAAGTTACTCTGGTTAGAGATATACCACTCCGTTGCCTTTTCTGTTGTATTTTCATAGCTCTGTTTTTCACGCTGTCATTCAGAGCTGGTTTCCTTGCCGGCCAGCTTCTCTTATTTTGCTTCTCTCAAATAGCAAGGCCCTTGATCTGCCAGAGGAAAGATTAGTTTGCATAGTGACTTCATGAGACAACTAGCTCAGTTTAGGCGGAAGGGACCCAAATCAATGGTGAACTCATTTGGGGACGAGCTTGACTTAGCGGGAAAGGTCGATCTGATGGGGAAATGCTCGAATCATGCTGGGAACAACTTGATTTCAACTGCCATGATGATTCAGGTCGGATTGAGGTCGATTCAAGAGGGAAGAAGCTGGATCTACTGAGAAAATTCTTGAATCAAGTGGAGCCAGTTTGAAGAGCGTGGCAATCCATTTCCTCTGCCTGGATGCTCTGCATCTTGGCTCTGCTTCACTGTGTCCCCAAGGCTCAGCTTATGCTCCCGATGTCGCTTCATATCTTGTTCCAGTTGCATCCCCTTCCTAGTAGTAAGCACTGATCCATGTAATGCTACAGGAGGACTCCTAGTTTCTCTCCTCCTTATTCTCCTCTTTGCAGCCAAGTGATATGGCCAAACCCTTTCGAGTAGGAGTACTGTATTAGAGAAAGTCAGGAGAACCTGGTATATTGTGGAGTAGTTGAAATTTTTTAGTAGACAAGTCTTTATTTCTACACCAACCTGTGGTGTTACAAATTGAAATTTTGGATATCTATTTCTCTGTTAGTATTTATCTTACACCAAGGCACCAAACAAGAGCTTATCAAATCAAATGCCTATAACAGATTGACAAGATTTAGTGTGTACAGGAAATAGTTATGACAAATTTATGTCAAATCACATACATCAGTTTAAAGGTAAAATTTGGTTCTTGACATTGAAAGATTGAGGTTTTAGAAATTTACCACCAAACTTTTATAGTTTACTTTAATACCAATGAAAGTTACTCTGGTTAGAGATATACCACTCAGTTGCCTTTTCTGTTGTATTCATAGCTCCATTTTCACACTATCATTCCGAGCTGGTTTCCTTGCCGGCCAGCTTCTTTTATTTTGCTTCTCTCAAATAGCAAGCTGAATCTAGGTTTTCACCTGGGTAATACTAAGGTTGGCGAAAACAGTGCACCTCAGCAAAGCCTTCAAGAAGGAATATGATGTCGCAAGGCGCCATCGATGCCGGCATTGGAGGGCTTACACCCGGAGCACCATGCCTCCCATTGCATGTGTTGATTCCATGTCACCTGCTAATGAGCATGAGCCAAAAGGAAACCACAACCTATAAGAGGACGAACAAAAACCGCAATCTAGCGATGAGGGGCACCACAAAACATGACCACCATGAGCATGCAACAAAACAAGACCACCATGAGCATGCAATGATTTTCTCATCGAGGAGTAGGTCCGCCGACATGACCACCATGCCGGCCTGATGGACATCCAACCGGTAAGAGGGAGAAGGCCAACCGGCTCAGCCCCTCGAGGCTACCAGTGTGCCTAGCGAACCCAGGACAACCCCTACGCCTAGCTGCTTGAGTCCAATGTGACTCGCACGGACAGCAGAGACATGGAGTCCTAAGCGTGGAACCGTCGCCCTGGTCGCTCCAAATGGACCTGAGCTCAAACAAATCACCGGATTTGCAGCACCACAGCAGCGGCACATGAGCACTGACGGCCAACTGCGGCGCCCGAAGCACCATGGGCCCTGCCTACGCAGCTGCACCAGGTCACACCACCGTTGAGGACGCGCTGTAGGGGACATGGGGGAGCACCAAACCGGAACCCTGTAGCCCGGGTCCAGATCCAGATAGAGGATCCGTCCTTGTTGACGCCACCGCCAATAGCGGGCCGAGCCGCCACGCACCGAGATGGAGCCACGAGCCCGCCGCCGCGTGGGCAGCCGACAACGGGGCCGCATAGTCGTGTAGTCGGCCGCCGACCCATGCCGCCGGCGGGAGCGGGCGGATCCATGCGAGTTGTCAGGGTAGCGACTGGCCATCGGGGCTGGGAGGGGGGTGGGTGAGAGGGCGCGTGAGAGGGAGGCCCCGCCTCCGCCTTCCTTGCGCCTGCGCTGCTTTGGCCCGTAGTCCGCTCTAGCAGCGGCGAGGGCGGAGGTGGCGCGGTGCGCGGCTGTGGGCGGCGGCGGCGGGTAGGGTTCCGCCTGTCGCCCCTGAGGAGAGGAGCGTGGGCTTCCCCCTGAGTGGCCAGCAACGTTACCAATGCTCTGCATCTTGGCTCTGCTTCTCAAAGACGAGCAGCACGATCATTGTGAGGAGATTGCATGTTGACCACGACGACGAGCAGCAGCCGCAGGCGGCGCCAGCGGTGAGGCCGAAGCACGCGAATGTTGGCACTCCCTCTTAACCTGGACGCAGGGAGCAGCTTCGCCGACAAGAGGCCGGTTGTAGGCCACGACCAGAACGAGGAAAGAGAGAGGTAGATGATGGACGATAGATAATGGATGGAAAAGGTCACAGAGTGGTATATTTCTAAACGATGAATCTTTCATTGATATTAAGGTGTATTTCAAAAGTTCAATGGTAAATTTCTAAAATGTGGATCTTTTGATGTTAAGAGCACAATTATAACCATTTTAAAACAGGATGTATTAATTCATGCATCACATAATAGGTGTTTTTTGTCGGGCCAAAGGTCAACAAGAATGAAGAAGCGCAAAATGATGAATACATCAACGAACAGGATTAGGCAATGCGACTCTTGGCATTCCAACATGGGTCAGTTCAATTTCAAGCTAGGCTCGACGTACAAAGCGTAGCAATTTGGGGAAAATACACAATGAGTCAATTGACCAACAAGCAACAGTACATATAGTCTTGTTGGGAGCCATCGGCAGGCCCACACATGTAGAAAACACGTACGAAAAGGAAACCTGAGATCCTATACGTGCAAGGCACGACTACATGCTAACACCCCACCCTGCAGTCTGAACGGCAGCTTCAGGAACATTCAGGCTGGATCGAAACTCCGCGGATAGCGAACTTGGAAGACCTTTGCTGAAGATGTCCGCATACTGAGAGGAAGTAGGGACATGAAGAACTCGAACTTCACTAAGCGCCACGTGCTCTCAAACGAAAAGTAGATCAATCTCAATATGTTTGGTCTGTTGATGTTGTATTGCATTGGAAGACAAATACACAACACTGACATTATCGCAATAGACGATGGTGGCACGACGAAGAGAACAGTGAAGATCCATCAATAGTTGGGGCAACCAGGTGGCCTCCGCTACACCATTGATAACTGCACGATACTCGGCCTTGGTGCTAGAACGCAACACAGTGTGTTGTCACTTAGAAGACCAAGAGACCAGATTGGAGCCAAGAAAACGGCATATCCAGAAGTGGACTTGCGGGTATCAGGACAATGCGTCGAATCGGCATCAGAGTATACAACCAGCTCATCTGCTGCCGACCGATGTGGAGAGAGCCCACAATGAAGAGTGCCTTGTATGTAATGGAGGATGCACTTGACTGCCGCCATATGAGGTTCCCTCGGATCATGCATAAACAAACAGACTTGTTGAACAACATAAGCTATGTCAGGCTGAGTAAAGGTGAGATACTGAAGCGCACTAGCCAAGCCATGATAGTATGTAGGATCAGCAACTAGAGGGCTGTCGGTAGAAAGCTTCGTCTGGGTATCCACAGGTGTAGAGCACGGCTTACACTGAGTCATAGATGCACGTCCAGAATATCCAACATATACTGACGTTGAGACAAGAAAAGACCACCATCCTGGCATTGCATAGGAATACCAACAAAGTTATGTGTAGAGGCCCTAGATCCTTCATAGAGAATTCTCGTGGCAAAGCAATAAGAATCCGACAAAGTAGGACTGTGGATGAGGCAGTGATGACGATGTCATCAACATATAGCAACAAATAGACCATATCATGTCCTTGACAAAAGACGAACAATGAGGTGTCTGACTGACACTCAACAAAACCAAGGGAGAGCAAATAAGGGCCAAACCGGTTGTACCAAGCACGTGAAGCCTGCTTACACCTACACAATGTTTTCACATCCATCTAGTGCACAATCATCAATATGACGCAACGAAGGAGGCAGCAGCGCTCGGGGATGGAGGAGGCGGCGGCACTCGGGGACGGAGTTGGGCAGCCTGACGGCGTATGAAATAGCACCGGGCAATTAAGGTTTGGGACCCGCCGCACCCCTTGTTAAATAGGGGTCTCATCTTTAGCGGCGGCTCAAGACACCAACCGCCGCTAAAAAGAAGTAGCGGCGGTTGGCTTTGTAAGCCGTCGCTAAAGAACCCGTGGACCCGGTCCACCAGTTTTGGGATTTATTTTAATTCAAGAAAACTCCAGGATAATACTAGTTTTTCACTAAGACCCCTGAGCTTTATCTTAATTCAAGTTTGAACCCAATTTGCTACATGACCTTTATTAATTTATATTTTAGCCCCTGATTTTTTATAAATAAAATATTAGCCCTAGAATTTTTCAAAAGAACCCCTGAGTTCATTAATAATTATATTTTAATCCTATCTTTTTACACTTAGGCCCCTGTAGTTAATAAAAATTATGTTGAGGTTCTAAAATTTTGCAGGAAAAACCCTAGAAGTAAACAAAATTTTGTTTTGGTCCTTGATTTTTGCAAAAACACCCCTATTCTTTTTAAATTATATTTTTAGTGTTTCTATTCAAATAAGCATAAATTATATAAAACATAATACAAGGTTCGCCGAATAAACAATAATACAAGGTTCAAAAATAAAATTACATGATGCTTGAGTTAGCCTTGAACAACTTTTCCTTGGCAGTGATCGGTGTGCATGTAGGGCATTCCACTGAAAAAAGAGAGTCTTCCTTCTAAGACTTTAAAATTTTTTGAATCTATGAAACATGACACCTCATCATACTGATTGTAGTCATCTCGATCCTCCACATTCTCCACTCCAATGATTCTTTGTTTACCTAGAACAACAATGTATTTTTTTCGTCCTTTGGATCAAGTACATAAAACACCTATTCCACGGTATTGGCAAGTATCCAAGGCTCATCATTGTGACCAGCATTGTTAAGATCAACAATTGTGAAACCATATTCATCCACCTCGATGCCATTAGGGTGCTTTACCCATTTACATTTAAATATGTGAACCTACAAATTTGCACCGTAGTCTAGTTTTCATATTTCCTCAATGTACCTGTAATACAAGGTCGTCTGGCTCTCTTCATCAATGGCTTATACTCGAACACCACTGTTTTGACACTTGCTCTTCTTATCCTTCTGTTGGGTGTAGAAGGTAAAACCATTGATGTCGTATACCTGAAAGGTAATCACGGTTCTTCTCAGACAGTTAGCTAACTTTCTTAATATTTTCTCGTCCACGGACTCGCCACTTGGAAGGTCTAGGGAGCTAAACCATGATGTGAAAGAGCGCTTGTGCTCGTCTATGATCCATTCATCTCTCGCATCCTTGTTGTCCCAGCGGAGCTCTAACAAAAGTTTCTCAAAGTACGGTCCCACAATCTGTGTCTGTTGCAATATGCTGAAATGTGCTTGGTCCACTTGTTTGAAATCATGGTCAATGAACGATCTACGTCCTTTGGTACCTTTTCCAGATAATCTACCCTCGTGATGAGATACGGGGAGACCAATTGACCTGCTACCATCATTAATGTAATCTGAGCAACATTCGATGATCTCCTCAGTTATGTAGCCCTTGATCATAGAACCCTCTGGATGTGAATGAGTACGTACATAGTGTTTCAACACATACATGAACCTCTCAAACGAAAACATCTGATGCAGGTAGACAGCGCCCAATGCAGAGATCTGGTCAACAATATAAATCATGAAGTGTTCCATCGTATCAAAAAAGGATGGAGGGAAGACCATCTTAAGTATGCATATTGTTTCCTTCATGTGGGTCCATAGGTCATTTAACTCATCTTTAGTTATCACCTTCTTCGATATCGCGTTAAAGAAGTAGCAAAGGCGAGTTACAGCCAACTTCAACCATATCGATTTCACAGCTCGGATAGCAATAGGAAGAAACATCAAAAGCATTATGTGGCAATCATGAGTGTTGTACCCACTTATCTTTAACTCTTCCATGTTTACAAGATTCTTGATATTCGCTGAGAAACCCGTCGGTACTTTAATTCCACTGAGGCACTTATAGAATGTTGTTTTCTCCTCAATTGTAAGGGTGTAGGCTGTCGGGGGGAGAAAGTACTTTCCATTACCTCTTTATTGTGGATGGAGCTCTGGTCTTATTCTCATATCTATAAGATATCTACGTGCGCTGAGTCCATCCTTTGTCTTACCAGGTTGGTCGATTATAAGTCCGCTAGTATTGTCAAATACACCCTTCTCAATATGCATCCAGTCGAAGGCATGATTCACTTCCAATAATTGAAATATACAAAGAAAATGGATTTCTTCTTAAATGGTGTAAGACCTTTTGCCTTTTTGACTCCCTTCAACGGCTTTTCAAAAACAACACTGATGCTGCCAATCCAATGTCGAGGTTCTATATCGTTCTCAACTTTACCATCAAAGTGTCTTGCCATCGCACGATACCTGTGTTTTGCTGCTAAGAATCAGCGGTTTCGCGTGTACACTAGTTTTTGGGATGCTGGAAGGTACACATTGGATGTATCATCAATGCATACGAAACATGCCATCTTTCCTTTGACCTGCCCTAAGAGCGCCCTTAGTGCCCGGGAATCACTTATCGTGCAGATAATAATTGC
Organism: Eleusine indica; assembly: GCA_030378355.1. Taxonomy (NCBI): domain Eukaryota; kingdom Viridiplantae; phylum Streptophyta; class Magnoliopsida; order Poales; family Poaceae; genus Eleusine; species Eleusine indica. The sequence continues at coordinate 9,368,784 of CM059501.1, forward strand.
TCTGAGCGTGAAGTACTCTCTTAGATACTCATCCCACATACGGACCTCCTCCAACCATAGTTTCTGTAGTCTTCGAACAATGGTACTAAGAGCACATCTATGTTGTTACCAAGTTCTTTGGGCCCAGATATAAGAGTGGTCAGAAGTAGTTACTTACGCTTATGGCATAACCATGATGGAATGTTATACATTGCTAGTATCACTAGCCAAGTGCTATGCGGATTTCTCATTTGATCGAAAGGGTTCATCCTGTCTGTACTCAATGCAAATCGTAGGTTTCTTTCCTCATCAGAGAAGTCTCGATGATTCTCATCGAACTTTTTTCATTACGTTCATGCCATGTCATCATTGCCGCATCCCTGGGGTTGGCGAACAAGCGTCTGATGCGATTGACCACGGGTAAGTACCACATGACTAAGGTAGGAACCTTACTATCATCACTGTCATCGATGATAGAACTTGTTTTCTTCTTTATCCCCTTTGTTGTATTCTTCATGCCACCATCAACATCACAATCGTTGTTCCTCTTGTAACGACTGCGTTTGCACCTTGGGCATCTCACAGCGTCCTGATGCTCCTTTCGGTACAATATGCAATGATTTGGACACGCGTGAATTTTTTGCACGCCCAACGAAAGTGGAGAAATCAGCTTCTTAGCAAGGTATGTTATCCTTGGCTACAAGTTGGGCTTCGATAGCGTATCGGAAATAAGTTCCAACAAATCTATGAAACTAACATCCGACCAGCCATGCATGGCCTTCAGCTTCATCAGCTCAAGTACAGTACACAACACGGTGAACTATTTACCATATCCCTTAGATTGATCATATAATGGATCCTTTGATGCCTTCTCTATTTTATGAAAATTATCAAGCCCTTTAGTTGTGTCGATATTGATCAACACTTGCGGCTCAATGTGACATAACAACTCCTCAACATCAAAATCAGCTTCACCAGATGACTCTGTCGCATCTGCACAAGGCGGATTGACAACCTCGACTTCAACTTCAATATGCTCATTAAATTCCATATCGACCAGATTGTTCTCACCATATTTTATCCATCTCGTGTACCCCTCAACAAAACCCCTCCACACCAAGTGTGAGTTGGTTACTTCTATATCATTCCACAGCTTCTCATTCTTGCAATTAAAACACGGATAATATATATCAGTTGTCCCTTCATGTCGAGCATGTTGTGCAGACCCTTCGATAAATTTAGAGACTTCTCGTAAAAATATTAGACCTGGTCTCGGTGTCTCGTACATCCAAGATCTATCAATCATGAACGACCTTCGACGAGAACCAAAAAATATTTTAAATTAATTAATTTATTATGTGTAACAAAAATATTAAACATTCATCAAATATAAATATATATATATTGAATAATAAATACATAAAGTGAGAAATATTATGCAAGATAAAATGAAACAAACATCAAATTATTCTACATATTATTTAACTTTTATTAAGAAATAATAAAAATAAATATCCCTCTTGCCCTAACACACTCTCTCTCTTCTAGTAACCAAACTAGATGTAGATTCTCATTGACATAAAAGAGTCTAGATATAGTAATTTTTTTGTTTAATGATGAAAATAGATGATGTATGTCTTCATAAACTTCAACTACAACCCAATAGAACCATACAAATCAAATGAATTTAGCTAAAATTTGATGAAAACCTAACAAACTTGAAATACAAAATTCAACTTGATTTCAAAAATAATAGCATAAAAATGTATGGGATGAGTTTCCCTTACCTCAGAGAGCAAATTTCTGTAAAAAAACGAACTCAAAACCTTCCCCCTTTGATTTTCATGATTTGCCCAAATTTTTCGGCTGCCACTGTTCGAGTGAGGGCCGAAGCTATCCGAACGCGGCTTTTATAACCTATATAGCGGCGAATTATAGAATAGCGACGGTTGACACTGTCAACCGCCGCTATTATGTTAATAGCGGCGGTTGGTACTGTCAACCGCCACTATAAACATGGACTGTTTGTAGCGGTGGTTGACAATATCAACCGCTGCTATAGGTGGCTCTGTAGCGGCGGATCAAGCCGCGATAGGCCTCCTAGGCTCTGTAGCGGCGGCGTATTTTAGGCCACGCCGCTACGGCCTATGGACTGCCGCCGCTACAAGCCCGATTTATGGTAGTGAACAGTGCTGATTGATAACAGAAGCCACAAGACTAACGGGCTGTGTTTCTTGTCCATCCCGTTGAGCTTGCCGTACTCTTTTGGATTCTCGCATGGATCCAATAATCCTCACAGAAGCGGACTGTTTAGATGACATATCCTGATCAGTTCGTAACGATGAATGTTGTATCATGTGAGTTTTGTCTTCTCACTGGACACAGGATGCTACCGATCCGTTGATGCAAATGCACTGGTCCCTGCACCACTTGATCTGGCAATTTAGCTTGTATTCCCTCTGCATCTCAGTCCTAGGCTTACAAGTGGTTGCACACGACCTTGAACCATTTCGACTTCCTCACCCGCTCTTCCTGGTCATCTAGCTCTGCAGTCAAGTATTTATATATGAAGAGTCTAGAGCCAACCTGCTTTGACATCTGGTAGCTATTGTATCAATAAATTAATCAGTTTCTGTGATATATTCTTCGATATAATTTTTACTACACATCAGTTTTCTTCATATCTAATAATAGGTTGGTTTACGTGCTAGAAGGCCAGGGCATCGGAAATGCAAAAGCGAGGCACTAATGTCCATTTAAACCTCTTGATATCCCTCACCCAGAATATAGGTATTTTTTAGATTTGGTCAAACTCAAACCTTCTTATAATTTACTAACAATAGCTACAAAAATAATTTATTTAACTATAAATAGTCGCATATTATGATGGTTCCACGATGAATATGATAAGAGATTTGTTATAATGCTTGGAATTAATTGTAGCCATTTATTTAATCAGATCCAACGGTTGAAAATTGAGAGGTATCTAGTAAAAGTTACTTTAAGTTATGGACCAGTACCAAATATTAGTGGGCCTGGTATTAATTATTTTCTTTTTTTTTCTAATACGACAAGGGTAGATCATTAATTTTAGTTCATGTACTAGGTATGTGTCCGTGCGTTGCTACGAGAAGTTTGTATCGTGAGAAAATATAATTTTTAGTGTTTATGTGTGTTATAGTTACATAGGACAATAATTTTAGCGAATCAATCCGTCATGCTATACTGTTATCTCTGGTGCAAATTGGATACATCAAAATATCTAAGCTAAAAGAAATTCAATAATGATATATGGATATTATGTCTAACTAACACCAACTTTAAATTTACCTGAGAATTTCTATTAAACTGCCTATTCAATAAAAAAATGTGTGCCTAATCTACACTATCCTTTCCACTCCTCACGCACATATCCACATGTTCAAACTCTACCTTAAGTTCTGATCATCTGCTTGCCAACCATGCAGCCTAAACCTACACACGACAGCTCTTGGATGTTCTTCTATACACATCACATGGCGATCATTTTCTATGTTGAGTCATAAAGTTGTTCATAATACATATATCATGTGACACTCGATGGTCGTGGTCCAGTTGCGTAGGTAGCAGAACCAAATATTTGGGGAAAAAAAAACACATGTACGCAATGCGGAAAGGAATTAAACGCTATAGAAGGGATGAGGAAACTATGACTGCATATCAGATTTGGAAAGTCTATACCGGAGTCGTTGGGTAGTATATTGGAGTTGTACGTGTTTTTTTGGCATTGATGTGTACGTTTTTTTTTCTAGAGGCTTTGCACACGTGTTTTTTTTTCCTGGACCAGATCGGATCCGATTTGTTTGGCAGAATATTATCAAGGGCTAGCAGAACAACCTTTTTCGATTTGTATTAGGCCAGGTTGAATTTGTTGGGCAGAACCACCCTCGGCAGACTTCACACCCAAACTAAATTTAATAGGTAGTAGAGATAGAGATTAGATAGTCGACTACCGGCTTCGCTCTTCCGTTGGTGCCGCCTCCTCGTGCGTGCACCATGCCGCAGGCTATTCCGCCATCCCTGTCATCCTCCACCTCTGAGCTGCCACTCAGCCTGCCGCACAGCGGCACAGGGTACCGTCGTTTCCACAACAATATCCACTTCGGGTTCTCACAGCTCAGTCCGCTTCTTCCGTTGCCGGTGTCATCAGTAAGTGAGAGGCCATGACACCATCAGAGAGGTGCAGATCTGACGGCGACGCTGCCGTCTACAACCTCGTCAGCGCCGGCTTGGACGGTCTGGACCTGTGAAAAAATTCTCGGTTGAAATTTCTGAAATTTCCGACGTATCAAGTTTACCGGTGGAGGCCGGTAAAATTTATTTACCGAGTTTACCGTGTAACAAACAGTATTTTTATTAAAATTATGTCAAATTATTTTCAATTTTATTTAAATATTCAAAAAAATTTTAAAAAAATTCCGATATTTCCGAAAACCAGGTTTACCGGTGACCTCCGGTAAATTTTTTTTACCGGTAAAATTTTCCCTGGTCTGGACCCGCTGATCAACTCCTCAGAGACTCACTCCAACAGCCGCGACAGCTTGCATGGTGGTTGCCGCCAGACCCCAACGGCCACCAGATGGACTGACGGCAAACAAGGGAGCGGCAAGGATGCATGACGGCCACGGCGGCGATGCGAACGTGGACGACGAGAGAGAGAGAGATGGCGATGCGAGCGAGTCTGACGACGACTGTTGGTTAGAGGCCGCTGGCAATTACCAAACTGCTCCTAATTAAAACAATTAAATTTGTAATTAGTTTTTCTAGTGTCAATGGTTGGGATTAATTCCGAGGGGAGGTACCTCTCAACCACCGTAACAAATCTCGTATGATAATATCGTATATACATAGCCAACATCATGACTTTTATGCTATTGGTAGTCAAAGCTGAAAACTATGTATTGCTTATAAATCCTGGAAAAGTAGTTTTACATGTCTTGCAATTGCGCTGCTCTACCGGTACCATTTGCCATCACCTGCATCACACGGATAAGACCATGAAATGAAATGAATGGTTTTCTATGTTAAAACCATACCATAGATTCAAGTCTGAAAGCTAGCGTGCATTGCATAGATCATTAGATCATTTCCTGCTTCAAGGATGAATATGTAGTTTTTCATGGCTTGATACATTTGGTAGCTGAAAATTGTCTGATCTAATTGCTTACATTCGTACCCACATTTTATATTTCTAAAAACAAATATTCAAATTCAACTCATGGATCATGCACCGTGTATAGGAAAGTAACTTCCGCTGGAAAGGCAGCTCAGAAACAAGAGCTCAGAGATCGTCAGAGTGACCTGCAGTTCAACATTTGAACTAGCTTTTTTCAGAACAACGTGAAGAATGTGAACAGATTTATTCCTTGTTTCAAGGTTTCAATTTCTCCAAAAATAATAGTACTGATTTCTGGAAATGGTAAAGAAATTATTCCTTTTTATACATAATATTTGAACTGGAAAGATACTTGCCCGTTAATTATGTGTTTGATAAAACTGTGGTTGCAGAGGACTGAAATAATCCGTCTCCCATCAAAAGGGATTTACAGGATGGCAATGGCAGCTCTCTTACAGCCCCAAATAATGGTGAATGGTGTTGTTTCACCTGAGTCATCTGCTTCCCTGAAAAGCGAATATAACCAAATGTTCACATGAACTTCTGATCAAGAAGAAGGCGCACTAATTGGTGGAAACTTATTACTATATATCCGGCATTGGTGTGGGTGGGACAGAGGGCTCCGTACTGAGGAACTAAAACTCACTACGGGAAAGCAGAGGTTCGCCGTGTGCTCAATGCATACGGTAAAACCCGAAAAACTCACGGCAAAGTCTTTTCCGTGGATTACACACGGCAAAACACGCACGGTAAAAAACGTGTCAATAAAGCTGGCTTTGCAGTGTGCCTTCACACAGCAAAGGCTTTGTCGTGTGTTAAAATACACGCGGCAAAAAAAATAGCAAAACAAAATTTTTGGGCGGCCAGCAACCCCGTCCGCCGCCCATCTCCGTTGTGATGTTTCTTCACGCGCTACGCGCAAAGTGCGCCCGTCAAGATTCAAACCCACAACCTCACCTTCACGCGTAGACTCCCCTACCACTGCACCGCACATTCGGTTATGACTACACTCAGATTTCACCCTTTTTATATTATACCTCTTTACCGAGTGTATTTTTTCGAGCACTCAGTAAAGACCATGTTTACGGAGTGCAAAATAAAATACACTCGGTAAAAATAATGTTTGCCGAATGCCAAACATAATACACTCGTAAAGACCTATTTGTATATTTTCTAACGTGCCTTTCTTTGACTAAATTAATTCAAATAAAAAAGTGTTAAACTACAAAGTTGTATAACTTATTAAGATCTATAACTTTTGTTTTGGTTATTTGTTCATTTGACAAAGTGGTAGTAACATTGTTCACGAATCTTATATATCTCAACGAATGTTTCATGAAACTATATGAGACTATAAGATTTTGTGAACAATGTTATGGATAAAATTGAGTAATGAACAATGCAGGTATTCAAAAGTTATATAAATTTGTAGTTCAAACTTTTTTTGATTTAAATTAATTTACATTTTTAAAATATAATTTAAATTTATATTTTATCGAGTGTTAGGAAAAAAACTATGGGACATGTATACCCGGCAAACATCCATCTTTGCCGTATGCCCGTAACAAAACACATGACATAGTTTTAGGCACATGGCAAAGATTGATTTTCCCGTAGTGGCTGGGTGTGTCGCTTTATTGACACTGGTATTGGATAAGAGCACATTATGTGCCATCTAGATGTAAATCTTTGATTAACCCCTGTCTTGATGGCAACTGCAAGATGATTGATGGGAAAAGCGTATAGAGTTTATTATGTGTAGAGTTGTATTTTATTAATTACTCCCTCCATCCAAAACTCTTAAGCATATTTGAGCTGGGCACCATGACCAAGAAAACGAGTTAAGAGAGGAGAAAGCAGTTACTCCACGCACGGTTTTGTATGTTGACGTCTCGTTTCGTGAGAGAGTGAATTGATGGACCAATAGACCATGCATTCACCCAATCAACTCTCACATTTAAGTTGCTTACACCCAATGAAGCATGCCTCTCTATTTAACTCATTAAATTTTACATAGGAATCAGAGACACTTGTTTATTACATAAATAATTACATGTTATATGATGGAGATTTCTAGAAAACTAGTTTTCTGTAATATGCTTGAGATATTTGGATGGAGGGAGTATATGACAACATCAGTTGCAATATTAGGAACAATAGAAAAAAGCACTATTTGTGTATGTAAAAACGGCAGTTTAATTTGACGGAGACAATTTCTAGATGTCAGTATCTCTTGCATCCTTTCAGCCCTGTGATTTTTGAGGTACTTTTGGACCCAGATATTGAGATGCTATAAATCTTGGAATTATACTTTAATGCCCTTTTCATCTTTATTCTTGTTCTGTCATGATTATTTTGAGTACACTGGTGATGGATGTAAGAGTCATCCTTCTGAGAATGACTGTGAGGTACACAGGGGGACGGGTCTTATTTCTGGGTAAGATCCGGGCCCTCACAATCCGTTAACTTCCTTTTTTAACAAACTCTCAAATTAATCTGAACCCATGTATTGTGTGTCCTCTGAAAATTGCCTGCTTTAAAGATGAAGTAAGAAAATATCAAGACAGGTTAAGGAGATGGCATGAGGCACAAGCGCGTGGCTGATCAGGCAATACAATGATACAGTACCAAAGGGAAAACGGAGAGCGGACTATTGAGGATTGTTGCCTGTCATGACACAGGATATGTTTGTGACAATGCAAACGAAAGGTCGGGAGGAAGGAAAGGCTTGAGGAGACAGTGGGTCTATATATCTGTCAAAGGAAGTTCTAAGTCGTACTAATAGAATCGGGCCCAAACAGAGTAGGCGAACAATAATTCTGCTGTGGACCACACCCAAATTTGTATTATCAGGATATTATTGGTCAATGTAACACAAGCCGAGACAAACCATGCATACAGTTCTATAAATAGTAAATCAATAAAGTGGTGCAGGAGCAGCCGAGAGGGAGCAGGCGACAGTGGACGACACGGGCTCCAATCTGATCTGGGAGCTCCACTTGTAGGAGAACGTGACGGCGTTCTCAAGGCCGTTGGGGATGGGGCGGCCGCCGTTGAGGGTGCAGTGCTCGCCGTCACTGTCCAGGCTGAGGCGGCCTTCCGGGTCGACGTGCACGGAGTTGCTGAACCCGTGGCACGCCAGCTTCACGTTGATCTGCGTGCAGACGCACCGGTTCTCCACGGTCACGTAGTACACGTGGAGCCCGTCGATGGTGCGGTCGCGCGTAGAGAGCTGGGTGATCATCAGGTCTGACGGCTTACAATACTCGTATGATGCGTTTCCTGTGGTAACACGAAGATATAGGATGAGAGTTCATGAGGGTGTAAAAGACAGCAATACGGAACATATATGCAACAGATGGCTGGGAAGGCAAACCTCGTATGCAAAGACAGGATAGCCACAAGAACACAAGGATCTTCGTCGTCACCTCCATTTTTCGATTCCGATGATCCTTCCTCTTGTTGCGTATGCTGTAGTGTAGTTTGTTACACAATCAGCAGTTTTCTGCCTTTTGCAGAGTTCGTCACTCTTAGGCATCTATTTATAGGCAGGCATTAAACTTATCTCTTCTCGACATATTTTTTAGCAGTCTTAATTACATCTGCCATATACTGTATATTAGGCACTTTTTAATTGTTACTGTTTCTCAATCAATCAATATGACCGATAATTAATTGAATTTTACTCACTGTCCCATAGATTTGGTGACAAACATATATAAGGTCCTGTTTGGATCCAGTTCAGATTCTTAAAATCTAATTATTATCTTAAGATTTTAGAATTCGAATTCTAAATAAAATATGGGTGGTGGTGTTTGAATACTGGTCAGATTATGAGATTCTTAAAATCTGGAGGTTAGATTTTAAAATCCAAAAAAAAATCTGTTCTGTTTGGAGGTCTTACAGATTCTAAAATCCGAATTCTTAAAATCTCAGTATATCCAAACAGGACCTAACAATCACCAAATTTTTGTTTTTTTTAATCTAGACATCTACAGCGTAACTGTAGTATCTGAACGCTCACACAAATACATGCAACACCCCTACACACTCACACAACTCACATCCTTGCACGTAGGCTAGACCTATTAACTACACACACACACACTGCACTTACTTCTAGAAATTTTGTTGGAACAGTCACCAAACTGACTCTTTTGTGACAGCTTTCCATTACGATCATTAAAGATCAGCAGAAAATACTTCAACGCGAGGATATATTGCTTTCGTGACGATTTGAAGTTCAACACTGTTTAGCTTTTTTTTTTAGCATGTGGACTTCTTTCCTTACGGACGTTTATAACAGCCTAAGAGGATGTTGGTTTCTATAGGAGCTAAAGTGTAGTTTTTAAAATTTAAGCTAAACTTTAGCATGTCTTGGGAGTTAAAGTTTTGTCCCTTCTCATCTTTTTTATTCTCTAGAACTAAAGTTTAGCTCAACTTTTAGTCTTTTCATTCATTTCTATAGAGCTAAAATTTAACTTAAAGTTTAGTTTTAGTTTTTTTCTTAAAAAAATAGTTTTAACTCTTTAACCCATAAAAAAGAACCAGCTCTAACTCCAGAAGCCAGACCACTGGCCCAACTCGTCAGAGCCCAAATGACAGGACATCAGCCCAAGTTCCAGAGATTGAAGCGCCAGTAACGAAGTCTCCATTCGGCCACCGCTCGCTTCCCGGGTAAATTAGATTCATAACACTTGTAAGGGCAGCCATCCAAAGAATGCCCTTAGTAAAGAGGACATCCAAGTCATGCCCTCAACAGTGTTCTAACTCTCTAAATTATGCCATTATCCTCTTTTCTTCTCATTTCATTTATTGTTTGGCCTAAAATTGCATGGGAAAAGACGCTTGTGTCCTTGGGCTTTACAGAGACAACAACACGAGCGAACAAAAATCCATCGAATCCTCCTCACGAACACAATTAACACGAGCAAACAAATCGATCGAATCCTCCTCGCGGCGGCGGCGAGAAGCGGCCGGCCAGAGCGCTTGCTCCAGCAGGTGGCCGGGGCGCGCGCTCGAGCAGGCGGCGACGTGCCCAGGCAGGCAAGGCGGCGACATGGCAGGAGCTGGGCCAGGCGGGACCAGGCGCGGGTATAGGCAGGTGAGGCGGCGCGAGCTCAGTCCGGCATGGACCACGGGCAAGCTTGCCAAATTTTTTTTTCAATTTTCAATTTTCAATTTTTTAAATGTACATTGTAATGGTGCATCCCTGTATATGCCACAAGTTCATGCCAAATACTTTTCAATTTTCGAATTTGGATCCAAAGTTCAATCTGCTTGGTGCCAAAAATATTTTTTTGACTGTTGTTTGATTTAAAATGAACAATCCAAAAGAAATTTTTAATTTAATTAAATGGCTGAAATTGGCCAACGTAAGTCTGTTTGGAGCTTTCTGTACAGACAGGGGTAGAAGCGTCTTTTTACAGTAATTTTAGGCAAAAAAGAAAATGAAAATAAGAAGAGAAGAAGAGAATGCTATAAATTAGAGTTAAAGAGCACTTTTGAGGGCATATCTTTGATGTTCTTTTTACTAAGGGCATTACTTGGATGACTGTCCTTATGCCTCTCGCTTCCCCTGCCGCCGGCGCGCCGCTCCCTTCTCTTTCCGTCCATCACCGGGCGCTGCTTCCGCCCGCTGCTCAACGACCGGCACTCGTCACTAGACGCCCTTCCTACTCGCCGCTGCAGCAATCCCGCCGGCTATCATAGACTCCGACAATCACGGCCGCCCGCTCGTCTCCGGTGACAATGCCCAACACCGTCGGCTACCCCCTTTACTAATCCTTAGTAGACTCACCAAGGCTGCTGTCTGATCTTGCTCCATCCTGAATCCTTGCTGTTTTGTGTTGGAGAGTCGAATTTTGAGTATTTGGGGATAAGTTAGGGTTTGGAAGACTGGATTTGGGATTCTGATTGTGTTCTGGTTTCATTCATTGATTTACGTTTGGGGAGTCGTCTCATGATTTTCTGGGACTAGGAGGGGCAGTTAATTCTGAATGTCCTGTAGAGTACTGGTTTTATTTTATTGTTTTATTTATGTTTGGGGGAATCGTCTCATAATTTTCTCGGACTAGGAGAGGCAATTAGGTCACGGTTCGGCATGCTTGTAACATAGCTGAGTTGATGTCATTACTAATTTGCTTGAATCATTCCGTTATTCATGAGTTTTATTTATGCAGAAATTATATTCTATTGTAACTTAGTTTTGAATGATCAAGGTAGCATTCATGTTCATGGGTTATCTACACACCTTGACATAGGTCATCATCGATCTGCTGTTGTATGTTTGAGAATTTGTCTCATGATATGTGCCTGAGAGGTGCTCTTGCCGCAGGGTATACCACCAGAGTTGTGTGCACTGCCACGGACATGGTTAATTGGTTGAGCTTCACCATGGCGGCTGCTATTCCATGTCCGCCGCCCACAATAACCGGTGGCTATGTTCAAGCGGTGGTGGTTCAAGGCCATGGCTGCCCGGGTTCGTCTTGTTCTCCACAGGGGAAAACAATGCGTGGTCCGCGGGGAAAGCTAGAGACGCAATACAAAACATGTGAGAGGTGAGCATCGGCCGATGCCGGCCTGCCTGCCTAGGAAAGATGGTGACCCCGAGTACTCTGGTGAGTGCAGGATACAGAATTGATGGTGAATGTGTCTGTGGAATCAGTGTGCCTCAAGAACTCAACCCCACATGGCTCCCACAATGCCCATATGTTTGTTGAATAAGTCTTGTGTACAGGTTAGTTAAATGCCAGTTGATTTCTAGTTAGTATGCATCATAGTTTACTTCAGAGTCAAGTTTGTTTTTCAAGTAGTGGAGCTAAACTCCCGGGTCAGGCAGGCCATGTCTAACGACATGCCTTAGTTTTAGGAGGCCACTAGGCCCTGTATCTTGCTCTGTTTTCAGTGCACAAAATTCGCTCCCACATCCACTTTCAGTTTGTGTGAGTTCTGGCTACGCATTGTCTGAACTAGGAAGCCCGGTAATCCCAGGCAAGCGAATAGTGGTGGGTGAAACACGCTCAAAGGTAATGGGAGTGGCACAACCCAAAACTGATCTCATGTTACGTTACTCCCCACTTTATTTACCTACCGATCTACTTGGTGCAACTGTGTTTTTCTAGCTAATTAGGCTGTTTTTTCTTGTAATGCTCAGCTAAATGCTAAAAGCTACCACAACATGATATTAGGAGTGCACTGGGATCTGAGCGGAGGGAAATATTTGTGATCTGTAGCTGTTTTCTTCGTTAATATAGTCACCCAAACCTCCTGTGGATGCTTATGTAGGGAGGAAAATGTTGATTCAGATGGAAACCAGCCATATATGACAGAAATGGACTACGTGCTATCTGTCGATTGTAGATGCAATATCTTCCTAGTGTCAGGTTATCAGGGTGCACTCTAAAGGGAATGTTGCACTATGATACGGGAATGCATCTATTCCCACTCGTAGTGGAATGTCACCTTGACTTGTGCTGAACATTTTCTCTTAGGAACTTAGGGTGTGTTTACCTTGTTAGAATATTAGATTGAACTTAGAAATAGGCTACATATGTTGTTCTCTGACATCGGTAGCAACATATAAAATTAAAAGGCATCATGGGAGATATAAGAATAGTTACCTGTGAAATGGTAAATTTAGCAGGGAATTAGTAAATACAAGTGTGTATAGTTTTGAGATTGGATAAACACTAATTTAGAGAGCACTTTAGGGAAACAATCTTTAAGAGCACATTTATGCATCCATCAGTTCATCAACTACGATGGCATCAAAAGGTACGGAACATGAACTAGAATTTTTTTTAGTTAGTGTTTGGTATGCCTTCTGCATCGTTGGCCTTGCTTCAGGAGATGCTTCTGTGCAAGAAAAGGCCAACTTGATGAGAAGGGCTATGGTTTCCTCTTCTGTTATTGCTGGCGTTGCAGGTCGTTGGTCCATTATTTCTTCCACCAGTATATGTTCTCTACCTGGCAAAGGAGCTTGTAAAAAATCTCTAGGATGCTTCCCCATTACTACCTCTAGAACAAGGATGCCAAAACTATAGACGTCGCGTTTCTCTGTCACAACTGATGTATAGGACAACTCTGCACCAAAGCGGAAGAACACCAAAATTAATCACTGTGGAAATAGTAGTCTAGTTGTGCAATGAAAGTATAATTCATATACCAGGAGCAATATAGCCATATGTCCCTGCTAGGGCACTCCAGTTTGATGAATCAGGTTTCAGAAACCTGGCTGTACCAAAATCTGAGACGTAAGCCTTGAGATTCGTATCGAGCAAGATGTTGCTGCTTGTAATATCTCGATGGATTATGGGTGGGTTGTAGTCGTAGTGCAAATAAACTATTGCCTGAGCTACATCTTCTACACGAGCAGCTCTCTTCTGCCAATTGAATTCCTTGGCTTGTTCCTCATTTTGTAGAACCATATGAAGGCTTCCAAGCTGAATGTACTCATAGACAAGAAACTTATACTGTGGGTGGGAGCAGAATCCATAGAGTTTGACAATGCTTCGATGCCGAATTTGTGATATGATTTCCATTTCTCGCAAAAATATTCTTTCATTATTCGCATCTTCTTCTGTAGGGTTAAGCTTCTTTACAGCAACCAGTTGCCCATCTTGTAGTTGTGCTTTGTATACTTTGCCATAGCCTCCGGCTCCAATCATGTATTTCTCATCAAAATTTTCAGTTGCACTGATGATGTCATCAAATGCTAGTCTTCCATCAAAATTCCAAACGGAAAACATGTTCTTCCCATTATTAGTAATAGCTTTTCCTTGTTGTTTTCTGTTCTTTTGAGCGAGAACTGTAATAATTACAGTGGTAGCAACAATGGTGCAACCCACAACAAGAACAATTGGCAATAGGAAACTAAGTAGCTTGCGTTTAGGGTGATCCGATAGTTGAGTTGAATGGCAAGGAGACAGGCCAGATAGATTACCGCATAGACCTTTGTTGTGAATAAACCATTTTATTGAAGCATTTTCATGTACAAGTCCTGTTGGGGCTGGTCCTTCTAAATTGTTGTAGGACACATCAAGTGTTGATAGGCTCACCATGCTTGCAAAGGCTCATGGAATGATTCCACTGAACTGGTTGTGTGATAAATTCAGAACTTCTAGCATCTCCAATCTTCCAAGTTGTTGTGGCAAGGAACCATTGAGTTTGTTATTGCGGACATCTAACATGATCTGTAGGCTTGCCAAATTTCCAAATGTGTCAGGCAGATTCCCATTAAAGTTGTTATTGTTCATCTTCAAGGACAAAAGCTTGATGCAGCTGCCCAGTGTATCAGGTATGAATCCACTTAAATTGTTACTAGATATGTCAAGGTAACCTAAATTTCTCAGGTCTCCCAACTGTGATGGTACGGGTCCAGATAACTGATTCAGTGACAAATTCAGGCTATATAGGTTTGTCAGATTGCCGATTTCTTGTGGGATGTCACCAATGAGTTGATTAGAATTGAGATATAGCACTGCCAATCTGGACAATTTAGAAAGGGCATGGGGTATTCGGCCAGTGATCATATTTCCTGCTAAATTTAGTATTTCTAGTTGAGAGTAGGCACCCCAATTTGGTGAGATATGGCCAGAGAACCTATTGGAAAACAAACTGATCTCCACTAGCTGTTGATATACTCCAAAATCCTCAGATATATCTCCTGTTAGTTGATTCCCATCAAGGTAAACTGAAACCAAGGTTTGACATGTCTTCAAGCTTCTCGGAATAGGGCCATAAAACATATTCAAAGAAACTGCAAAAGATGCTAGTCTGCCACCCATGCATGCATTTGCAGGCAAAGGTCCCGAAAGGGAGTTATTAGCTATGTCAAAGTCAACTATGCTTGAGAAGTTTCTGAATTCCTTAGGAAGAGTACCTGATAATTGGTTACTATGCATCTTCAGATGAAGGATGTTTTGTAGGTTTGCTATAGTTTTTAGGATGCAGCCACTAATTTTGTTCTCTTCAAAGGATAAGTGTTGGAGCTTGGTAAGGTTTCCAATGCTAGCAGGAATAAAGCCAGTGATTTGGTTAGTTCCCAATGCCAGAACATTGAGATTTGACAGGGAACCTAGTTCTGGGGGTATGTAACCTACTATTTGATTTTCATTGAGAACTAGATAAGTCATCTCACTGAGATTTCCTAAAGATACTGGGACTGGACCAGTAAGTTTATTTTCGCCCAGTTCAAGAAATTGTATGTTGTTGAGCCTACCTAATTCTGTGGGTATTTTGCCTGATAGCTCATTACCAAAAAGAAGCAAAGCATTTAGCTGGGTCAGGTTTCCAAGTTCAGGAGGTATCTCACCGCTTAAGGAGTTGTTGCTTAGCTGGAGTGCCTGCAGGTTGACAATCTTTCCTATGCCCTTTGGAATGGGACCTGAGACCATGTTTTGATGAATTACAAGACTAATTAACATTGTTAGGTTACCGATAGACTCTGGGATGTGGCCAGTGAGGTTATTAAAGGAGAGATCAACCATGGTGAGACTTTGAAGGTTGCCAAAATCAGACGGTATTTGTTCACTGAACTGGTTGAAGCTAAGGTCAAGAATCGAGAGTGCTGATAGAGAGCTAATATCTGTGGGTATTGCACCACACAGACTATTGTTGCTGAGGTCAATATAAGTGAGGTATGGGAGGGCTGAGAAGTTGAGCTCACCAAGCCGGCCATGGATGTCTGCATTTGGCAGTGAGATTTGGTAATGACCAAAGGCATGCGTCGGCCATGGCGCACAGGTGTGCACATGATGCCAGTCCAATTGCACGGACTGGTGTTGTCCTGCCATGACCTCAACTGCTGTGGTGGGTTATCAAGAGTAGATTTCCACTGAAGGATGGCTATCTGCTGAGATTGCAGTGATATGCCTCCATGACTCGCCTCATGCGCATGCGAGAGGAAAAAGCATAGCAATAGGAGTGGGTAGAAGTAGAGCAGTGGTGTTGAGGAAGGCTCCATTTCATGGGATTGAATTTGCATTCGATTTGCATCTGATGTAGGTTAGGAGATGAAGTCCTAGGCGCTTAAATAAATGCATTGAGACAGGAAGAACGTATTGCAGGGTACTTAGTCAGCACAACACAGTAGAAAAGTACCAGTATTGTCTTCCGTGTTCCCTTGACTCTTTTTGCCCCATTTGACGGTTCAAGACGACAGCTAGATGTCGTGTCCTTCCTCCTATGTGATGCACTTCATCAGGACGTTGTTGGCTCCGCGCCTATAGAGCCGACCGTCCACCACTCGTTATCGTTGCGCTTGACGGGCCAGCCTTTCGGCGTCAGCATCATCCTCGGGGAGGACGTCCAGCTGCAAGTACCCGAGGATCTCATCGATCCAGGGGCGCTAGGCGCCGCCATCGCCAACACCTGGGACTCGTCTTGCAACGAGGGTGGCAAGGCAGGTTGCTGTCGGAGCTCGGAGTCGGCAGCGCGTGCGGATGGGCTCATGATAATCTCAACGAAGACTCCTGGCGGTGCCGGGGCCCGAGTGGACGCTAGCCGTGCCAGCTCGTCTGTGGTGTGGTTCTTGCTTCGTGGAATGTGTCGCATTTTGAACCCGTGGAAGTGATGCTTGGGGCGCCTCAACTCCTTGAGGTACGCTGCCATCTGCGGGTCGCAGCACTGGTACTCCTTGGAAACCTGATTCACTACCAGCTACGAGTCTCCTTTGGCCAGAAGACACAAAACTCCCAGGTCTGCCATGATACGAAGGCCTACCAACAAGCCTTCATATTCTGCCATGTTATTGGTTGCCTTGAAGTGTAACTGGATCACGTAACGGAGCACATCACCCATGGGGGAGGTCAAACTGACCCCTGCACCTGCCCTACTCAGCATGAGCGAGCTGTCAAAGTGTAACGTCCAGTGAGACTCTTCTTGTGGTGAGGGTTCCAGCACCTGCGTGCTGGCTTCCTGTCCCTCAACCTCTGGGTTCAGGGTCCACTCAACGATGAACTCGGCCATGGTCTGACTCTTGATGATGTGGGTGCTGACGAAGGAGATGTTGAGCTCGACAAGCTCTGTGGCCCAGCAATGCAGCACGTGGCTTCATAGTGATGCAACACCGTCTCTAGTGACAACTCGGTGATGACCCGGATAGGGTGAGCAGTGCCTTAACTTCCTTGAGGCTATCAGTAATGCATATAACATCTTCTGGTGCATCGGGTACCATAACTTCGCGTTGCATAGGACCTCACTGATGAAATACACGGGTCATTGGGTGGGCCAAGATTGGACTACCTCGCTGGCCCATACCACCTGCTGCTGGCCCACTGGTTCCTTCTATGGCACTAATGAGTGCGCCACCGAGTCATCCCCTTCCGGAGACTTGGTCGGAACCGAATCCCCTAGATGGTTTGGTTGCGCGTTCGTTGTTGTCTGCCGGTGCCATTCTTCCCTATGCTGACCCTTCCCATCAGACTTGGTCGGAGCCCTCGGGACAGCAGGGGTATGAACGGTGACAGCATCGTCCTGTGAGCGAGTCGAAAGCGCCATGCGGCCCATTCCTCTTGACTTGGTCAGAGCTGGAGCCCCCGGGCCGTATGGTGCTGGAGGGTCGCCTTCGTTGCGATGTTCGGGCGTAGCCCTCGAGTGCGACTTGGGTGTCCCTCCCGAGTGGAGTTTGAGATCAGCCCCCGAGTTCGACTCGGGTGCCGCTTCGTGGCGGGGCATAGGGATGGCTTCCGAGTGCGAGTTGGCTGCCGCTCCCGAGCAAGGCTCAGGCTCAGCCCCCGAGTGCGACCCGGGTGCCGCTTGCGAGCGTGGCACAGGGTTAGCTCTTGAGTGCGAGTCAACTGCCGCTTTTGAGCAAGGCTCAGGCTCAGCCCCTGAGTGCGAGTTCCACTCGGGCGCCCTATCTGGATGTGACTCAGGCAGAATCCCCGATCATGACTCAGGTGTCGTGCTTGTTTTCCACCTTTTGCTTGCTTGACCCTGTCCCCCGTCGACCTCCTCTAAATGCTCTACCACTAGCGCCGCACTAACCACCTGGGGAGAGAGATAGCGCTTCAACTCTTGCAATGCTTTGTTAGCTTCCTTGGTCCTTGTGAACTTTCCGGTCTGCTTCATTTACTTGAAGAAGGGGAGTGCATGCTCACCAAGCCGTGAGATGAATCGCCCTAAGGCCGCCATACTTTCGGCTAAGCGCTGCACTTCTTTAAGGCAGGTGGGCATCTTGATGGCCTTGATGGCTCTGATTTTGTCTGGATTGGCTTCAATTCCTCAGTGCGACACTAAGAAGCCGAGCAGCTTCTCTGCTAGGACTCCGAAGACGCATTTCTCAGGGTTGAGTTTTACCCTGTTTTTCCGCAGATTTGAGAATGTTTCTTCCAAATCCCCAAGCGGGGACAAGCTCTCCTGAGTTTTTACCACAATTTTATCCACATAAGCTTGCGCATTTCTTCCAATTTGTGAGTCGAGCGTTAGATGCATGACTCGCTGGAAGGTCGGACCTGCATTCTTAAGACCAAAAGGCATGCTGACGTAGCAATAGCTCCCTGCGGGAGTCATGAAAGAAGGTTTTTCCTCGTCTTCCCGAGCCATACAAATCTGGTGATACCCAGAATAAGCATCTAACATGTAGAGCAGGTCGTAGCCTGCAGTGGAGTCTACTATGAAACCTATCCTTGGAAGGGGGAAGGGGTCCTTAGGGCATGCTTTGTTTAGGTTGGTGTAGTCCACACACATCCACAACTTGCCATTGCTCTTGGGCACCACCACGGGGTTGGCAAGCCATGTTGGATGAAGGACCTCCCGTATAAAGCTTGCCATCAGTAGCCCCTGCGCCTCCACCCTTATGAAGTCCTCCCTCTCTGGAGCCCGTCGCCTTGCCTTCTGCTTCACTGGCCGGGCAGCCGGGTCCACCCTTCACCGGCCGGGCAGTCGGGTCACGTCCCTTAGAGTCCCTGGCATGTCGGAGGGGTCCCAGGCGAATATGTATGCATTGTTGCGTAGGAAGGTGATGAGCGCGAGTTCCTATTTAGGGTCGAGACCACCATCGATAGTCGTCGTGTTCGACCCATAAGCGATCAGCATGACCTTCTTGGTGTCGGCTTCAGTGGGGGCGGCTATCTGCGCACACGGGGCACTCGGGTCTGCCCCCGTCGAGTCCCTCAGGCCTTCTCCTGCCACGAGCTCGGCAGTGAGGATGTCCTCGAGGCAAGCCACAGCCTTGACCACGTCCATATGCTCCATGATGATGCCCATAGGACCCGAAATCTTGAGCGTGAGGCAGTCGTGATGCGGCACGGCCATGAACTTGTTGATGCCCGACTGATCGATGATGGCATTGTATGGGAGGTTGATGTCTGCCATGTCGAAGAAGATTTTCTCCATTCGGAAGTTGTCCTTCAAACCAAAGGTCACCGGGAGAGCGATTCTGCCCAAGGGGCGAGCGGTCCCAGGGAGAACCCATTGAAGGGTCAAGACGGCTGAAGATTGGCCTTGGACCCTTAGAGAGTCTCGTACACCTTTGGGGTGATGAGGTTAAGGCTTGCCCCTTCGTCAATGAGCGTACGCCCCACCTTTTTGTTGGAGATAGTGGGCGTGACGACCATGGGGATTTTTCCCTCTGAGTCATTTTTGTCGAAGGTGATGCATACATCGGCCCACTTAATCCGACGCGCAGGAGCTCTTTCGTCCTGTATCGTGCCGATTTCGCGGCGCAACAGCTTCAACTCTCTTCGCAAAGAGTGGCTTGATGAGTCTCCACTGATGATGGTGATCGAGTCGTCCGCGTCTTGGAAGGCGTTCATTTCCTCCTCGTCCTTCTCTTCTTCTTTCTTGTCTTTGGCGATTGTTGCACGCTTCTCTTGGCGATGCTTGATGGTTGCCTGGATGTATCGGTACTCAGTTTGGTCGTAGTCGGCGGTTTCATGGAGGGCGCAGAACTTGCTTGCCGGGCCCTTGGCGCCCGGCTTCCCCGTTCCGGGATTTGGGGCAGGGCGTGTACGGCGACTCGCCTGACCCGCTGCTGCCACTGCCTCCGCCTTATGTTTCTTCTACAACTTCTTCTTCTGGTTCTTGGTCATTCCGCTGCCGGAGTTGGGCTCGGTTTTGGCCAGGGGTCATGCCAAGCCTGCGCCTCTTGGCGCAGGGCACACCTATCTGTGAGTTTGAACAGTTCGGTAACCGACTCAGGGGACTTGACCCCGAGTTCCCCCAGCATGTTCTTGTCCCGAACGCCGTGGCCGAATGTGGCAATGATCTGCGTAGGTCAATGTGTGGGATGGTGTTACAAGCCTGACTAAAGCGCTTCATGAACTGCCTCAGCATTTCTGTGGGCCTCTAGATGACTCGGTCCAGGTCGATCTGGCTTTCGGGTTGTTTCGACGTGCCCTGGAAATTGGCCAGGAAGTCTCGGCACAGCTGTTTCCACGAGCGGATGGAGCTCGGGGCGAGGTTCATGAACCAAGACTTTGCCGAGTCTTTCAACGCAATGTGGAAATAGTTGGCCATGACATCTTCGGACCCGCCGATGGCCTTGACAGCGGTGGAGTAGATCTAGAGGAACTCGCCTGGGGGTGCCATGTTGTCGTAATGCTCGGGAGGTCCGAGCGGAACTTGTGCGGCTACACGACACGCCGAAGGCGGGTGGACAACGCTGCGCACCCCACCCCTACATGAAGGAGGCGGCTTCCACCCTTGGCCTTCGTTTGGGAGGTCGCTCAGGGGATGACTTGGAGTCCGAGTCGGAGGAGTATTCTTAGTGATAGCTATGAGTCATCTCCGAGCTGTACTCGCCATGAATGCGTCTGTCAGAGCGCTCGGGACTGTGTCCCCTGCTCTCACAGGATCGTTCGTGGGAGCGCTCTATGGCGACTCGTGCATCCTCCTTTTCTAATCTGCATCACTTGAGGACGTCCCTCAGGTCCTTGCTTCCTTGGCCGCGCGAGGGTGTCGTCGAACACGTAGTCTTGGTAGTTGGAGCGGAGTCCTGCGACCGCCGCAGCTTTTGCGCCCTTTTGGCGTGCTTCTTCTTGGGCCTCTTCTTGCCACGAGGGGCTGAAGCTAGTATCCGCTCGAGGTCGTTGAGCTAGGACTCAGCGCGCGGTACCTGAGACACTCTTGGTGGTGGCTGGCGCAACATGCTCTTCACGATGGTGATGGGGTCTGCTGGGTCTTCTTCTTCGAGTAGCTTCCGCGCGGTGGGGCGCACCATTGAGGGCTCCTTGAGACGGGAGCCACTCCGGGGAGGTGATCCTGCGGTCCCTTTCTTGGCTCCATCGGCGGTGCGCCCTCGGGAGCATTTGTCCCCGCCCTGTTTCCCTTTAGGGGAATAGGGAAGGTTGCGCGTCTCCTTCTGGGTTTGCCCCGACGGAACCGTCTTCTCGGGACGCCGATGATGGGGTCTGTGATCCGGAGAGGCTGTCACGCGACAGCTGGGCGCTAGTGATCTTGGCCATTGTTGGCAAGGTGAATCGAAACTGCTCACGAGATCTATGACGCTCCCCCTACCTGGTGTGCCAGATATCGGTGTATGTGCACACCTCCAAATAGGGGCCTGCCGAGCCGCCCTTGAGATAGGTTGGGGGAGGACGGATTGAAGAGTTCAAGCGTAATTTCAAGGAGAAGAGAGTAACACGCAAGGAGTTTACCTAGGTTCAGGTCGCTTGAGAGCGTAATACCATATGTCCTGCTTGCCTGGTTCTATTGCTCTCTCCCTTTACATGGTGCGCTCCTCCCCTTTTTATAATCCAAGGGGGAGGGGGTTACATGACCCAGGCCCCGGGCACATTGCGCGCTCTGGCAAATAGGGATACAGGACCGGATCTGCCCCGGATCCTGTCCAGCCGCCCTCGACACCCGGGTCTAGAGCTGGATACGCTACCCTGCACAACATTAATGCGTATCTCATCTCGGCACTTGCTCCAAGCGCTCCTTCCCTAGGTGAGGTGGTCAGAGAGTGTGGGGGGCCCCGGGCGCACCGCGTCCAGTCTAGCCACTCTAGCCGCAGGCACTCGAGTGCCTGCATTTACTCGTGTGGTTGACGGTTGCGCCCCGGGGGCATGCCATTAGGAGTCGCCCCTCCTTGCCCTGTCTGAGCGATACCAGGCTGCCTCCGTGCCTCGATCCTTCATGGGCCAGCCCAGCTGGTCCGTAGGCGGTTATGGGGACTCCTGATCCCATTACACCGACAGCTACTGTCTATCACAACATCAAATCAATGGACTGAATCGTAGGGTGTACTAGAAATATACCATCCGTACATGGAGAGGCACGACATGTGGTCATAACTATGGGGTTGTGAGACTTAGTGTTAGAAATGCCTAACTAACAATGTTTGGCAATTGCAATACCTCTACTTGGTTCAAGTGGAAGTCATGCCACAAAAGCTGGCTAAAATTATTTTTTCTAGCTCCTGCTACAGAATAGAATCAGCATCAGGAACCTGCGGAGAACGAAGAACAGAGTATTTGACAGCTACTACTATGTTATATGCTCGGCTGTGAAGAATCTTTGATCCACCTTTTCCTTGAATGTAGTTTCAGTAAGTGGTGTTGGAAATTTCTAAATGTTCATTGGAACATTAAGATCACACCAGGTAACATGCTACTCTCTGCTAGGAGTTTCAATTTGAAAATTTTAGAGAAGTGATTATTGTGGGGTGCTGGTCTATTTGGGGTCATAGGAATAGCATCATTTTTGACAATGCCTCTCCCTATCTGGAAAGGTGGAAGAGGTCATTCAAGGAATAGTTTGCCCTGGTTTCTAAACCAGCTATAAAAATGTTGTTAGATAATTTCCTTTGTATTGTAATTTAGTAGTCCCTCCGTCCCATGAAGAGTGTCGTTCTAGAAATTTTCATGGAGACCCACTGTAACACAGTTTACTATCAGTAACCGCCAACAACGTTGGTTTTTATAAGTGGCATCGGTAAAAGTTTTACCGACCCACTAGTCAGTCACTAACAATATTTTTCTTGGCAAAGAAATATTTTCTTACTGTGATCTTCAGGGAAGCAAAAACATAGCAATACATTTCCATTCTGGAATTTGTAGAAGCTTTAATAAACCTGTAGGCCCCTTACGTTCGGCCTTGACCAGCTGGCACACACCACAAGCTCCCACATACGTAGCAATATCAACTCTCATTCTCTTCCACTAAAAACTCTACTTCATATCTCTACACATCTTGGTCGCATCAGGATGAACTGTATATGGGGTTCTATGAGTCTCTCTCTTCACATCTGATTTTTGTGGTACACAAAGATGCCCCTTAAAACAGACCATGTCATTTTCATCAATATTAAACTCACATGGTCGGTCAGCTGCTATCCTCTTATGAACCTCCTATATCAAACGATCATGTTGTTGTGCCTTGCGCACCCTCTCAACAAGAAATAGGAACAAATTTTGATATTAAATTTTTATTCATACATTACTCTAATAGCAGTAGGTAAAATAATGCATTACAAATTGCTAAAACACTGCAATGAAACTGCTTGTCTTATTCATCTACCGTCCATCATTGGTTGATCTATTGCTGCAAAGCTTGTTCATGTGTGAGTTCACAGATTGACATTACACCTTGTAAAGAGTATCATCACTAGTAACACAGAGCAGCATGGAAGATAAAACCCCTAAAAAAGAGTAAGGAAATCATAGTATGTATAGCAGGCAAGAATCAGTAAGGAAATCTCTGAGATCATCTAGCAGTTCAACTTTTGTTTCAGAGGATCAAATGAGTATTGAAGCCATTTGAGCATGAGGATATGTGAGAACAATTTAGCAGTACATAATCAATTCAAATTAAAATATATAATTCATTCAAAGCCATCTGTGTTGCTTGGTCAAAGTGAAATCAGAGTCATATATGAAAAGTGAACACTAGAGTAATCTCCAGCAAGCCATGCAACTTGTATGCTAGTTTAGCTTTTTTTTTTTTTGCTGAATGCATCCAGCCATCCCATTAGCTAGCATGACAATAGTGAATGAGCCAGGAGCGGCAAGCTGAAATAGACTAAGTGTTTGAAACTCCTAATTCTACTGCAAGTCTATAACCAAGATAACAAATCCTTCACATACTGTTCCTACGGCTGACGCATCATGTAGTCACTGCAAATCTTGCATAATCCTCATTGGGTCAATATGTGGAAGAATGTTTATATCACGGGAGTACACCATTCCATAGGAGAAAGGATCGAAGGAGATTCGAAGGGGAAGACAAAGGTTCAGGGAGTACTAACTTTGGATCTCATCGCTACAGCTAGCGTGCTGCTTGCCCTTTAAGCTTTCAGTCTCGGCTTGTGGTGGTGGAGAGAGGAATATGGCTGAGGTCCCGTCATGGCCTGAGAGGGCATGAGGGGCTAAGATCGCGGTGGACATTGTCGGCTAGGGAGCTCAGGCTGCAATGGATCTGGTCGTGGAGGGTGCAAGTTTTGAGAGTGGCAGTGGCAAACAAGCAAGTTTCCTGGGTGCGTGCTAGGTCGGCTGGATTGGAGAATGGAGGATAGGAGTGTGGTAGTGGGTGTGTGTGTGGGGGGGGGGGGGCATTGCGCCAGCCAGTAGACGTAGAGCAGGCGAGGTGTGGGTGTGTGGTTGCTGAAACATATCAGGCTAGGGTTTTGATTTTGTTGGGCTTGGGCTGTTTTTTTCATTCGATTCTAGCCCATATGGTCCAAAACTATTACCCGACTCGTATATGAAGAATTGCTGACCAATAAGCGGACCCTAATGTTATGAAAATTACCGACCGATAGTCCATCGGTATATATGGAATTACCAACCAATAGTTTATCATCCACTTTTAGCAATTGATTGTCTGTAGCTAATATTGGTCGGTAAAAATGAACATGGTATAGTTGGTGACGTATATGTGCATTTACTTTGCTACCCTCGTTAATCTTTGCAAACTCCCTTTGGACTACGACTATTTTATACCTGGAAGCTCTATGGGACCTCAAGACTACCCTCATGGACCAACACTTGTCTTTTTCTATGTACTTTGTCCTCACTTGTGCACCCAGGAAGAACTTTTCGGTTAGTCACCCGTCCCTAAATTGCTCCAAACCAAGAATAATTAATCTTAGAGTTCTTTGGGGATGAGCCTCGTCTAGAAAACAAGTTGCAACTTGTTGGTAGGAGTATTTTTATCAATCCTATTAAGCCTTGGGTCAGGATGTCACACTCTCACCTCTCACTCCCTTAGAAGACTTGACATTTTCATTGGTCAACCCAAGCCAGGAACATCCCATCTTGGCCACATTCGTGTGACCAGTGCCAGCGCATGTGCCATGCTTTGTGATCACTCACTCTGGGCCTACACTAGCCATGCACACCATGCATGTGCAAATGCGACCCCACACACCTGTGAAACCATGAGAGTCGGCTCTGGTACCAAGTGTAACGTCCTGCCCCTCCGAGGTCGGGTCCGCTTACACCTGGCAGCTCTATAGGACCTCAAGACTGCCCTCACAAACCAACACTTGTTTTTTCTACGTACTTTGTCCTGACTCGTGGCACCTTAAGAAGAACTTTCTAGTTGGTCACTCTCCCTAAGTTGCTCCGGGCCAAACACACTTAGCCTTAGAGTTCCTTGAGGATGAGCTTTCAAAGAAGAAGTTGCAACTTAGGCCCCCTTTGTTTCATCTAATGATTATGGATTTTGGATTGTAGATTGTGTATTGTAGAATTTGAGATTGAATAAATCTAAGAGTCATAATCTAAGGGGTGTTTGTTTGTCTGGATTCCACAATGTAGCTTTCAGTCACTTACGCTGGGGCATAGTGGTAAGAGGGTAAATATATGTGTCATAATCTAGCAAAAGTTGGTGTGGGCTGGATTGCTGGATTCCACAATCTGAGCTACTAGATTTTACAATCCAATATCATAATATGTCCCTTTGTTTGCCCACAATCCCTAGCTGAAACAAAGGGGTATGATTATTTTTATCAATGCTATTAAGCATTGGGACAGGATGTCACACCTCCTCCCCATCTTCCCTGTCGTTCCTTTGCCATGCTACCACACAACTCCTCTTCTCCACCGAGCAGCTCCACACCATTGTCGCAGTCATCGCCCCACAGCTTCATGGTATGCCCCCGAGAAGCTTGCTGCCACCGCCTCATACCTCCTACAATGTCGCAACATCGTCCGAATCGCAGCTCACATAGCCTTGTGATGCTGACCTCTGCGTCCACCGTCCGCGTTGCTATCCTCCATGTTTGGGATTGGACCAGGTGCTTCACCTCTGCACACGCGCCGCTGGCCAGATCTGCAGTGAAGAGTATGACATCCTCCCTATATGCTTTTCCTTCTTATGCCCCGCCTCATGTTGATGCTCGTTGTCGAGCTTCAAGGCCAGCTGCCGGTACTCACAAGCTAGCTCCGTGCTTGACAGGCCATCTATTCGGACCTCGTACTGTATGGATGAGGCATTGCGAGCCAAAAGTAAGAGTTGTGAATGCTTGCCTGGATAAGACCGAATCGATGAGGAAGAGTGAGCACAGATGAGGAGTGAATGCTTCTTTCCTTGGACCAAGCGCCAGAGTATTTGCTAAAACGACACTCTCATGGGGACTGAGGGAGTATTTGCTTGCTAGGGTCTGCTCTACGCTTACAACCTTGTATCAGATACAATATCTGATGAGGACATCACTCCTATGGATACATGCAACACTCCTCCAATTTTGAACTTGCAAGATCCAATAACTAGAGCTCGTGCACGACGACTAAATTTAGTGAGCTCGTTCCTACATTCTTTGTTATATGTCACTTTTGAGAATAGTTTGCTACCTAATGATTATATTATGATTAGGAACCATGGAGAGGACCAAGAGATGATTGGAGAAGGACCTGGGGACGTGGAGAACCAGCAAAGACATGGAAGCCAAGATGGAGGCCCAATCAAAACTGATTTTGAGTGTGTTTCGGGGCCCAGGACCAGTCCGCACTAAAATGGACGCCTGTGACACATACGGACTTGGATTTGGACGTTCTATATATGCACGAAAATCTAAGGAGAAGGCATTTCCAATGCTACCAGCCTCATACCAAAATTCATCCGGAGTCATCAGGAATCATAGAAACAACGGAGGGTCCAGAATCGGTGTCGGTGCTGCGTCTCCTGTTTTTGACCAGGCTTTGTATCTAGCTGAGCCCAATTAGGGGAACGTCTAGAGGGCCTTGCATGACCCTAAGGTCTTCATAAACAGCCGCCACCACTTCATTAGGGTTTGGGTTTTGCTTAGATTAATTCTATTCATAAACAGTATCGTTGTTCATCAATTTGTGAGACCCCAACTTCGTGAGTTTAATCATACATCTGCAATTTGGTGGCATTCTTCTTCATTCTTGCTTGTGTTCTTGATTCACAAGCAAGGATTAGCCTTTTCGGCGAGGTCAACCGTGCATCACCGGTTAAAAACCGGAGGAGACGTCGTGCTATGATTACGGGGTTTAGAACATGTTGTTCTGAAGCCAGATCGATCTGTGTGTCGCCTCCAACCAAATCAACTTACCAAGAACCTTTTGAAAGATCAGAAACCCTTGTTCACATCAATATATTTATTAAAATAAGTAGGGGACTCCCCTGCTAAGTTCAATGAGGTCAAAAAAGGAGGCTAGCGAGATTACACCGCCTTCATCAATTGTAGATTGCCCTCCTAGCTTCTTCATTACTCCTACTGCTAGTAGGTTCAATGGATCATGAGATGGTTGTACTCCGCATGACGGTGAGTGCCTTGGCTTCAACTGCCTGGTCACATACTCAAATGCCCCTCAAGTGCCAGCGCCACTGACATGTTGCACGTCCAAGTTGTAGGAGTCATGAGATCAATAGGTAGTTGTGAGATATATTGGGAACCATGGCCTATGTAACACCTAAAAATAATTAAGATTTTATTTGGAAAACATATGACTTTTGGTCTGCCATAACTTTTTGGTTTTCCCACTTTTACCTTAAAGAAAAAGGTGAAACCCAAGGATCATGCATGGCTACTGCTGGATGGCAGAAAATAGAAGGAGAAAAGCCAAGGGAGAAGAGGAGAAGAAAAGAAGAGGGAGGAGGAAGGAAAGAAGGGGTGCATCGAAGGAGGGGAAACGAATCCATGACTCCTCTCTAGCCATGATTAGAGATCAAGATAGGATCTCGATATTACCCTCTTTGATTCTGGGTAGATTAGAACCTATGTTTAGTGGTAATTACATTGGATTTTGATTAGACTCCTAGATCTCCCTCGTTGTGGTTCCTTCATGTAGCAGATCCAAGCAAGCTTAAAGATCTCTATGTTTACCCATGTTCCCGAGATTAAAAAAATGTGAAACTTTTGTAAGATTGGTGGAGTGTTTTATGATCTTACCAATGATTTATGATACAGTTTCATCGGATCTAAGATGCCAGAGTCCTGTCTGTTCAAGTCTGAATGTACCGTTCTTAACTTCCTATTTAGGACTCAGGGTGACTAAGGAAAAGACATAGTTGTCATCGCCATCCTCCTGACGCTAATGCTGGTAGCTCGATCCAGATGCTTGAGGGGCGAATAAGCTTCCTCTTTGGCTGCCAAACACAGGGCACAACAAGTCCTTGTCCATCCCGTCGGCATCGCCGATGGCTAGCATTGCATGACGGAGCCTGGCTACGAGGGCCGCAAACATGGTGGCTCCACCTTGGTACGATTTCAAACTTGGATGCGGGAACTGAACAGGAGCGCAATGACGCCCGTGAGCATGAGCTTGGCCGTTGGGCTGGTGGCTGATGCGGGATGCATCTGTAGTTGCCGGCCATGTCTGATCTGGATCAGCTTTAAAGGGGCATCGTGAACACCCGTGTCCGCTCCCTTGCAACGAGAGAGAAAACATAGCATGGGGGTATTTTCATCCTTTTGCTATTGTCCTTAGATGCCTTACCATTTTCTCTACTTTTTGAATCCAGAAGACTTGACGATGGTAGAAATCATTGGCTGATGGCAGCTTCATCACTCAGTTTCAGTCGCATGGATGCCAACTCAAGATTTTTAATGGCTATGACAAATTAGGGATGTGAACTAGTGGCAATGGTACAATTTTCCCTAAGATTTGACCGAGTCTAAAACTTGACATACTTGCACATTAGGATGAGTGTGGATTTTACTACTTTGTTATTCTGCTATGAGGACTTGTTTGTTTTATTATGTGTTTGTTATGGTTATATTGATGTTCTAATGTTGTATGTGGGTTGTAGATGCCTCGTGGACATGTCTGTGGGCGTCGATGTGGTCGTGGTGAGAGAGAACCTACTCCTAAGGCTCCACCCAACACGGATGTGGCAGCACTTTTAATGGAGATGCAAACAATGAGGGCTGACATGAATGCTATGCGTCAAACTTATGGTGGGGGTGCTGTTGCTCCTTTTGGTGGAGATGCTCCCGTTGGTGCAAATGCTGAATGAGCAGGTGGGGTAGTACAACATGGAGCAGTTCCTAACCATGCTATGGACTTGAGGGAAAAGTGTAGCATGTCTCTGGAGTGGTTTCCTAGTACTGGTGCTCCTATTGATGCTGCAGATTGGCTTTCTGCTATGATAGATAAGTTTGATGCTTTACAAGTTCCACTTTCACAATGGGTTCATTATGCCACTCACTTATTGAAAGGTAAGGCACTAGTATGGTGGAGAAATATGCCGTCATCTCGTTCAGTTGCACATGGTCCTTTCAATTGGGTGGATTTTGTTAGTCAATTTGAGAGGAGGTTCTATCCAATTTCTTTCATGAATAAAATGAAGACACAACTTTAGAGGTGCCATCAAGGCAAGAAGACCGTCATAGAATATGAAATTGCCTTTAAACAGATTGTGCACTTTGTACCTCATGTGGCACACAATGAGTATGATAAGCTAAGGATTTTTAGGTAGGGTTTGAAGGCTTCTATTCATCGGATCCTTGGTGCTTTCATTCTAGAGGACTTTCGCTCTGTTGTTGAGCGTGCTTTAGGAGTTGAGGTGCAAGATGATTATATAAATGAGTTTAGAGGAGAAGATCATTCTCATGGATATAGGGATCAAAAGGGTCAAACTAGAAGCCCTATTTAGAAGAAGGATAAGAACCACTATCACCATCCTTATGGCGGTAGTTCTTCATAGTCTCACACTTCCAGAGGTGGTTCTAGAGGTGATGTACTCAGTTTCAGCCTGTTGTTAAACTAGGATTTGGTCTAGTGTGCTTCCTTTGTGGTGAGTCTCATCACCGTATCAATTGTTATTGGACTGGTCAGTGTTCTAGGTGTGGTAAGGACCACAAGGATATATGTGGCATGTAGAAAGAATCCAAATAGCAAGGTGATCTGGGAGCAAGTGGCGAGTTCTTGTTTAGGACACCATGGTACTACACACATGATGGCCGGTGTTTCTTCTGGGGTGCACTATACTACTCCTTTTGTTCAGCAATACTTATTACCTGCACCGCTGGTGCAACAATACTTACCTATGCCACCAGTGCAATAGTCTTTGCCTGCACCTTCCTCACAACAATTTGTATCAATGCCCACATAGGCTTCAATGGTTGGTTCTTCACACATACTTGATCCTAGTGGTGCATATTGGCTTTACCGTGGTGCTACTACGCTACTACTTTGACTCCTTCATTGGCTGGTTTTTCTAGGCTTTCTTCTTCGACTAGTATTCTAGGAGTGTACACTTCCTACAACTGATGCTAGGGAGCGTGGAGATTATGTGACAGGTACCATATCTGTTGATTTTTTACCCATATGTATTACTCCCTCCATCCCAATATACCTGTCATTCTAGGAGGATTTTGGAGTGTATAGATTCATAGAATGTTCAATGAATCTAGTACAGAACCGGAATGACAATAATTTGGGACGGAGGGAATATTTGATTCTAGAGCTAGTTTCTCATTTGTCTTATAGGCTTTCGTGGTTCGTACGGGTATCTCTGTTCAACAGATTGGGTAGTCTATTACAGCGAGTTCTACTAAACGTCCTATCTCTAGTACATTTGTGTGTTCTGGTTGTGTGGTTCACCTAGCAAATGAGAATTTTGTGGCAAATCTAATTATTATCCTGTTAGATATTTGGGGAGTTCCTTCATGGCCATCAGAAACTTTTTTGATTCCTTATTGGCCATAAAAATTTTGAACTTCCCTAGTGACCATTGGATTTAAATTTTTTGCCTTATTGGCCATCCTAGTGCTATAGTTGAAAAAAAAGTCTCTTTTGCTCCTAACAACAATTTTGTGCAAGTGTTCTTATTAATTACATCATTTAGTTAATATAGGTTGTTAATACGAATATAACATGAGTATGCACTTTTAAGTTTTATTTAGCAGAAACATTATTTTTACTAATGTAAAAAATACATACTGTTGATGCAAAAAATAAAAAATACAGTCCTGATGTTCAGCTTCGCAAATTAAATATTAACTGGTATTTTTTGTTGCATAGTTAATAAGGAACATTGGTCACAAAGATGCTACTAAGAGCAAAAAAGACTTTTCTTCTCCAACTTTAAGACTATAATGGCCAATAAGGCAAAAACAATTTAACTCGATGGCCACTAGGGAAGTTGAAATTTTTTTCATGGCCAATAAGGGAACGCAAAAATATTTGATGGATGTTATTCTTGGGATAGACTGACTTTCTAAATACCAGGTTTTTATCTCGTGTTTTTGGAAGACAATCTTGTTGCAAGCACCTTCTAGACATGAGGTGATTTTTCAGAGTGGTGCATTGAAGAATACCCTTGCTTTGTTGTTCAATGTATTCCCAAGAACGATGGGTGAGGAAGACAAGTTATTATCTTTTGGCTTTGACTAGGGATTATGAGGTTACTTTACGAGTTGAGGATATACGAGTAGTGTGCCACCAGATGTGTTTTCTATTGAGCTCCCTGGTATTCCGGCAATGTCTGATGCAGTTTTTGAAATCAAGCATTTACCTAGTACGGAACCTATCCATAAGACTCCATATCGGATGGCTCCAAAGGTGCTAGTGGAATTGAAGAGGCAACTAGATGATCTTCTTGCCAAGGGATTTATTAGACCTAGCCGATCACCTAGGGTTTTTCTCGTGTTGTTTGTGGAAAAGAAGAATGGTAGTAAGAGGTTGTGTGTGGATTATTGTGCCCTTAATCCAGCAACTATAAGGAACAAGTATCTTTTGCCTTGTATTAATGTGCTTGTTGAACAATTGAGAGGTGCCAAGGTATTCTCTAACATCAATTTAAATTCTGGATATCATCAATTGAGAATACAAGAGGAGGATAGTGAGAAGACCGCTTTTAGTGCCAGGTATGGACATTATGAGTACATTGTTATGTCTTTTATAAAATCAAATGCCCCTACTGCTTATGAACATGATGAATAGGATGTTGCATAAGTATCTGGATGACTTTGTTGTTGATTTCCTTGATGATTTTTTGATCTACTCAAATCAAAGGAAGATCTTGAGCAACATCTTAATCTTGTTCTTCATGCTCTTCGGAAGAATTAGTTTCATGCTAAATTGAAGAAGTGTGCTTTTTGGTTCTCTAAAGTTGACTTCCTTGGTCATCTTTTTAATCAGCATGGCATTAAATTTGATCTCAAGAATGTTGCTTCTGTGGTTGAATGGAAGGGACCTACTAATGTGGCTAAGATTCAAAGTTTCTTGGATCTTGCAGGCTATTATTGGCATTTTGTGCATAATTGTTCTAGCATTGCAAAGCCAATGACTAACCTTACATAAAAGGGTGTTACCTTTAAATGGACCAATGAGTGTGAAGCTAGTTTCCAGACTCTTAAGAAAAAGTTAATAAATGATCCTATATTGTCCTTATCTGAGAGTGGCAAGCGTTTCACTATGTATACGGATGCTTCCCGTTTTGGGCTTTATTGTGCGTTGATGTAGGATGGTAAAGTGATTGGTTATGGTTCTAGGTAGTTGAAGAAGCATGAGAGGCTATATCCTACCCATGACCTAAAATTGGTTGTTGTGGTGTTAGCTCTTAAGTCTCGGAGGCATTATCTCTATGGTGAGGCTTGTGATATCTTTACTGGTAATAAGAGTCCCAAATACATTTTCACTCAGATGGAGTTGAATTTGAGCCAGCGTAGATGGCTTTAGTTGATAAAGGATTATGATCTTACAATTCAGTATCATCCCGGAAAGGCAAATGTGGTCGACGATGCTCTTAGTCAAACAGGTGTCCCTCATGTGGCCATGCCTTTGATTACAGATTTGGATCGTATGAGTGTCGTTTTATGTTATGTGAGCATTGCTAGAGAGGAGACACAGATGCTCATTCAGTCATGGCTGGTAGTGTTGTTATGGGAATAGACTATTTTTCCAATTACTAACCCTGTTGGATATGCATCCATCTCTGCCAACATTTGTGCTAAATAAGATTGACCAATCCACAAGATCTTTATCCTGAGGTGCTGTTTAAATAGAAACGAGACAATACAACCCAAATCCCAACATATTTTACATAAATCATGCCTTATTATTATTATTATTACATTAGAGTTCAATAGAATATAATTAAGTTCAAACATTGTTCAAAGTGTGGAAGTGACAATTATGCAGCGGTGAATCATCCGAGCCCATGCAGATGATCACGTAGTACACAGTTAAAACAGTGTGCAAGACTCCTAATGAGACGTCCAGCCCTCAGGCTGCTGCACATCCCAAGGAAGGGCACCAACATGAGTCTCAAAGTCATTACTATCATTACCCAAAAAAAAACATAAGTAAAAGGTCTGAGCAACTAATACTCAACATGTCTTACCCAACAAATTTTGTTTATATAATCGACTCTTAGTCATGCAATGGCTAAAAAGGTTAGTTGGTTTTATTTGCTAAAACAACACTACAAGTTAATCCTTACGTTCAATATTTTAGCCAAGTTATAATAGACATAAAGTAAATGCAATCAATATAACTAAAACAATAACAATCATATAGTCATAGAATAATCATATCATCATCTTTTCACATTTTATCGTTTATTCCTCTTCTTACTATGAGTTGATGACCTCACAAGTAGTACGCTTATTGCAAGGGATAGCGAATCGACTCGATTAATCACCAGCTTGGAAAACCTGATATGGATGATACATACCAACTCCACGAGTCGTATGTGACAACCTTTCACAAAGCTGCCCACAACTTCAATAGGGTCCACCGCCCTGTCTAGACAGTCCTCCAATACCGTGGCTGACCTTGTCTACTCCAAGCCCATGAATAGGCAGTGCTTTAACACCATGGCAGAACCTGCCTACCTCTACTTCGGCTATCGAGACCAAGGAGGTGGGTATAATCAAATATTGTATATTAGTGTTACATTAGCTTATTAGTCTCATACACTAGCATACATACAATATAGTTCAAACTTTATCAACCATCAGCCAAGACCCGCCTTGCTGGAAACCTATACACCATATCTTGTCCTCAAACAAACCTTGATGTGACAGTAACATGTATTTAGCAATTCTAAGGACAATATGGTTGTTAGTAGAATCCGAATAGTATCGAACTTAAACTGGACCATAAAATTTTTGAAAGAAATCATTCTCTTCCTAGCTAACAGGCTATGAGTGCTCTAAAAAAAAACAAATCCTATAAATTTTAAGGCCACCCCTTCTTTGAAAATGCCACCTTGACTGAGCGTAATTGTAACTGATAAGTTATATTAGTAGGTGATTCACATTTGAGCTTTGCATTTGATGCTTGATGTTTCTCACCTACCGTGGTTTTACATCTTGGTACTAGCAATCCCACAAGTATTGTCTTTATTAAGTGACAATGTACCTGGAACTAGTTTTAACCATCCATTGTTCAGCCTATGGAAAATATTAATTGATGCCAAGGAAATTGTATACAAGTAGGGACATCACTGGTTCGGCTTCCAATCCACACATGTAAATTAAAAGAATTTGCAAGTGAAAGAGATCCCTATATATGATTCTCAAATTTCTGAAGCACGGAGTATTCTTTGTTAGATGGTGGGCGTGAGAGGTGTTGGGAATAGGTTATACTCTTTTCAATTACTTGCCTTGTTGAATAACACACGTCTCTCTCTCATATGTCAAAATGCTAAAAGGTCTGTTTCTGTTGGTCCAATACCTTGCTCATGGTTGGTGCAGGTGCAAGCCGGGGGTGTCATGGAGGAAGGGGCGGGACACATGCAATGTTCAGAATGCAGCAGAACTCTTGGGAGTGGAGGTGGGGGTGGCATGGATGACCAGTGGATGTCCAGTGGAATGACGATGTTATTACACTTCAATTAACCCCATGAAGGCAAGAATAGTGGCATCACCTGGATGTGACGATAGAGTGTGGCACCATGGTGGTCAACGGTGAGCTGAGAGTCATGGAGGCCAGCGGGGTTGCACTTCCTTCTTCAGCTGTAGATCGACCTCCTAGCCAATTCA
The DNA here is from genome assembly GCA_030378355.1 of Eleusine indica. Taxonomy (NCBI): domain Eukaryota; kingdom Viridiplantae; phylum Streptophyta; class Magnoliopsida; order Poales; family Poaceae; genus Eleusine; species Eleusine indica. Next base: position 9,404,267 of record CM059501.1, read on the forward strand.
TTAGTCGTGTTGCAAGCAGCTTCAGTGGATCATGAGATAATGGTGCTCCACAGGACAGTGAGAGCCTTGGCTTCTCCTGCCCAGTCACCTACTCCGATGCCCCTCAAGCGGTAGCGCCACCAAAAACTTTGCTCACCCAGCTTGTACGTAGGACGAGTCGAACATTGAGAAGGTGGCCTAGGAGAGGCGGCCCGAAAAGCGTTTGTCATTCCAGGACCTGAGATCGATGTGGCAGAGTCAAGGATCATGCCACCTTTGCCGGTTGACGGGTTCAATCTCAAGTCGTGCCCTGAAACTCTGCTCCTGCTGCACCCTAGCATCACAATGAGTCCAATGTTGCACTATAGTACACGGAGCTCCCGGAAATTCTGCTCCTGCTTCATCCTAGGAACATGTTGAGTCCAAAGTGGCGCGTAGCGTATAGAACAGATTACAAGTGCGCATATCTCTGGAAAGTTGCATAGAAAACACACACACGAAATTGTCGAGAACTTGTGTAGTCTTGTCAAGGGAGCAATTTTCGGACATCCCTTGGCGCGGCATGCTACCTGCTGCAAATTTTCTACTTATGAAAGAAGAAATGACCACCGGATTTGGGGGAACGATAACTGTGACTAGAATTCGTATGTAAAGAAACCAATATCAGGTCACGGTATGCTCAAGTTCTGTACATAATTAAAATTCTGAATGCCACTGTCAGTATGTTGGGGCAGGGCTTACACTGTTGTTGTTTACAGTATTAACATTAGTTTGGTTGCTAAAACGGGGTGGGGATCTGACAAATGTTAGGGAGTCTGGTGAGTCCAAGGACTCCAAGGCGCCTTTGGACCACAACCTTGGTCGTGACCCCATCCATGTATTGGAAGAACAGAATATCTCCTGATCCATGTATTCTCTTCAGCGAAGCAGGCAGGCACAAACAAATAATGAATATGAACTATCTTTGTGAAAACTCAGATGAACCCACGTCCTGTGAGAATCAACCAAAATATTCTTGTTTCAGTAGTTAATATTGTACTAGTTAAGTTTGTTTGTGCTTTGAACTTTGGGGCAGGGTTTGTGATGCTATCAATCCATGTGTTGTACACCAGAATAAAAAGTGTATGCCACTGTTTCTCTGCATTTGGAGTTGTCTTGCACCCAAAGCATTCGATGACATGCGCAGTTGCTCGCAGCCACGAATAAGTGTACTCGTGCTGCCCCCCAGGCGATGGATAACATATATAGTTCTTTTTTACATTTGGACGAACGCTGGCGAACCGGAAACTCCAGTACTACTGCATGCTATGAACACCGTGAGATCAATCATTTGCAATGCTGAACGCAGCAAAATTAAAGCTGACGTTTCATAGTAATCACATGATTAATAAACCAAGTTCTCGCCAAATACCATGAGTTGTTCACTGTTTACAATTGCACGTCCAGGTCAAAAGTGTAGAGGCCATAGCTAAACCCTACCGATCGAGGGGATCAAGATTCGAGAATTGCCTAGTACTGTTGCAACTTCCTCATAGTAGGGTGCGTCAGGCACCGCTCCTGCACCTCCTGGATCGCCCCAGCACCGCCGATTTGCTTGTTCTGGCGCTCGTGAAACATGCTCTTCGTTGCAAGGGGAGGCTGCAGACTGGTTGTGGAATTGCTGTAAAGAAGAGAAGTTCCGAGTTCTACGTCTGCGTGGATCCACGACGGGCCGCGTTCCTCTCCTGCCAGCGAGCTGCGCGTTCTGGGCTCAGAGCATGTCCACAGAGTCGATTTGTGCGTGCATGGTTTCGTAGAGCAGAGCAACTGGCCCAGCTAGTGCCTGCGCGTGCACCGTATTGGAGACACAAACATGTGGTGTGCTCTTTAGTGGAACAGAGGAGATCACTTCGGTATTCCTGTCTTGTTGCATAACATATATCAGTCCGTTCCTGCTTGAAAACAATCTGAGCATTCAAGTTGTTTTCACATTTCTCCACCGGGAAATATTGTTCATAATCAAGTAGAGTGCTTCTAAAATTGGAGGGCCTCAAGGCACTGCCACGACCACATGGCGGTATTCTTCTGCTGCCTTTGGAGCGACTAAGTGTACTAGTTGATTGACATTTGTGGTTTGCATTCGATGCTTCATGTTTCTCATTTTGCATGGTATAACGTCCTGCTTGGTACCAGCGATCCCACAAGGACACAAGTAAACTAATTTAGCAATACGCTTTTTCAATGTATGGGAAAAAATAATGCAAAGAAATCTATCTATTATATATATATATATATATATATATATATATATATTTGACCAATAAATCAAGCATCCACGTTCGCTCTCAAGATCTAGAAATTTCCACGTTAATCAGAGAAAATAAGAAGAAAAATTTATCCACCATTGCCATTATAAAATAATTAAATAAAAATACCCTAGACATATTTTCAGAATTACCCACCAGTGCCATTACGTAAAAATTAGTCCAGAATAACCTTATACTTAAAAGAAAAATTACCTACTACTGCCATTCAAAAATATAACCTAAAATACCCCTACTTATTTTCATTAATTACCCACCATGTGTACTTAACGTGAGGGAACCTATTATAGGGGGGAAACAAAAATGGTGCTTCGTCGTATGTTAGGTTTCCATCCATTCTGCCATTATGCGTGGATGTTTATTTTTTTCTTTTGACCCTTTGCTGTGGAGCATCTTTGCATGCGAGTAAGCTTCGGTAGCTGTCGTTCCAAGATACTAAACAGAAATTACTGGAGAAAACATAAGTCACAAGGCAATCTTTGTTTGAGGTGCCATCGAGTTTTGAGACCCAATTGACTTAGCTTTCGTTTGAGGTGCCCTCGAGTTTTAAGATCCAACTGGCTTAGTTTGCCAAGATGCGGATTTGATTATAAGTGTAGAGATATATCATCCTGTTGATTGGGTGAACGATGGCGAGCTTCCGCAGATTTAGAATTTTGTCCGCCGGCAGGACATGGATGTTGAGTTATCATTCTGTCATTCACAATGTGACGTGAATAGTTATAGATTTGATAGTGTAGCATGTAGACGTGATTGTATCAAGCGGCATTTGTGACATCTGATTATCCTCATTTACCAACGAAATTCTAAGTGTTGCAAAATACTAAACATAAATAACTAGAGGTAGCATCTACTGCCACGCAATATTCATTTAAGGTGTCGTCGAGTGTTGAGATCCAACTAGCCTAGCTTGCCAAGAGCGCTTTCCATCCTGTTGATCGCCTGAACGTTAGCGAGTGGCCGTGGATTCCGAGTACCGTCCACCAGCATGACATGGAAGCCGAATTCATGATGTCATGCATAATGTAACGTTAATAGTTATAGATTTGATAGCAAAGTATATAGACATGATCCTATCAATCGACATTTGTGACATCTGATTATCCTCCATTTTCAGTGTTTGAAATTCCTAGATGCAGAAATCAATCCCCTGAATGTTCTGGACTTTGTTACATGAGCAAACTGGCTTCTTTGAAAAGAAGCATGATAAGCCATAGGCCCGTTGCTTTTGTGATTTAGGCATCAACTGTCCAAAAAGAGCACTCCTCTTCACATCGATCAATGCGGATGTGATTTGTCCTAATTATATTATAAATATATATGTGCTTAGCATATTTGGCCTCTGTTAGTAATAGACAGATTCAGATATAACATAATAAAATAATATTCAAAATTATATATAAGTAAACTCTATTTCTTTTGATGCTAACTATATCGACAACAAAACATGTGTTGATATATTGAAATCAACATCCATATGATCAGTAAAAATGAGATATAATAAATCACTATTGCTAATTTGCTATCTTCCGAAAAGCATTTACAGGCAAGTACAAACCAAATCAGAGAATTGTTTTGTGGCCACTCATGTATGGACACAAGGCGGTCACACCTCATCTGGAGATTTGGAAAACTATAACGGCCTGAGTTGTGACTGATAGGAAGAACAAAACATTAACTTTCAAGGAAACATTTACAGGGAGGTACAGATTAGACCATTGTTTCATGTCCACTCAGACATGCACCTGAGGTGGTCACACTAGCTATGGAGATGTATGGAACTATAACAACATAATATGTGAATGATACAAGAACAAAACAATAACAAATGTAGGCAAACACAAAATGTGGTTCTATCCAGCAAATCGCTTGCTTTTTAGTTGTTTCTGACAACAAGAAATTTGAATTTTGTGAAACAACGATAGAAGCTGATCAGCAGACAGAATTATATCATGACAAATCTGATGTTTTTCCTACCTCATATCTTATTAATGAAATACATGCTCATGTACCATGTTGAAAAAACATTGATCGTATGTCCTTGCAACTCGAAGATGTAGCCAGTGATGTCAAAGCCAAAGGATGGCTAATATGCCTAGAAAACAAGGTTTTTTTTTCTGACAATGCAATCGAAGACAAGTAAACAGAACCAACTGCTAGAGTTATGTAACAAAGATGCCCAAACCAGACTACAGCACATATATAGATGACAATACTGCCAATGACCCTTGCTAGAGTTAGATTAATTTTTTCTTACCTCATATCTTATTAATGAAATATATGCTCATGCACCATGTTAAAAAAAAACATTGATCGTATGTCCTTGCAACTTGAAGATATAGCTGGTGACAATGCAATGGAAACTAAAGGGAAACAACTGCTAGAGTTATGTAACAAGATGTCCAAACCAGACTATAGCACATATATAGATGACAATACTACCACTCACACTTGCTAGAGCTAGATTATAGTAGAATTACCCTTGATTGAATTAAGGTAATGAATAAATATATAGGAATTATGAGCTTGCATTCTTTGGAAATTGATTGGTATAGAGAAGGTGTCCAAGAGATACTATGTTAACCATGATTGCTTCATAACGATCTAGAACCGCGCAAATGCGTGGGCCACCTTACCAGTTGTGTATAAATAGGTTCCCCTCCCAACCCACGCTTGGTAAATTCTATCAACTACCCAATATGGAATATGTGTCCTTTGCTAGATGGTTCAGATCCCCATCGATGGGTGTGTGACAGATGTACAAATAGAGATGTCATGTATGGGTTCCCTTCCAATCCACACTTGGTAAAACTGATAGAATGTGCTAGTCAAAGAGATCATTATATATTATATTCAAATTTGCTAGAACATGGTACGTATTTTCTGTAGTACAATGTATCAATTATTTTCTAGATCGCCCAGATCTCCGGTGGTGGGCATGAGAGGTGTTGGGAATAGGTTATTTCCAGGTAGTGCCTCTCGTAGGACCAGTGCTAAAATTTCTGGTTTTGTTCTTGGTCCTTGAGAGTTTCCAAAGAGGTATTGGGTGTCGGAGTCCACAAAGGCCTCGACCCGAAGGCTTCCTTTGGTAGCACGGTGAAGGCAACCCAGAGACGGAACTCGCAATGGAAGAGTTGGAGTCCCCTGCCCCAATGGCAAACGGTAGCTGCTAGTACATCAAAACAAATAATCTTGCTGATCATCGAAAGTTGATGATACTACTTTAGCACTCACTTTTTGCCCGCTACATGATGGATGTGCACCTCGCCGGGCACGCACAGGTGTCAAAGGTCATTGGGACGAACGGAATGGCCCCGAACCATACGCATGTGGGCGATTTTGCTGCAGTATTGACCGACATGGGCTATTGGGAGTGTGGAAAGCTTGGAAAAATAAATTGAGCACATATTTGGATACCACATTTGTCAGAATTTGGATGACCAATATAGCTAATGACGGCCCTAATTAACATTTATGAACTGAGTAGATTAAAACGTTGGAGATGATCTAATAGACACCAAGTGCTTTGAAAAATAAGCATGCCCTACAAATTTCTTGAGCAGCTCCCTCTTTAAAAAATGTCAACTTTAGATTGAGCATGATACATACTACAGGACCACAGAAATACATAAAGGAGACATCATATTAGCAATGCCAGAAATGATATCATTACACTTCAAGTAACCCCATGAAGGCTAGAACAGTTGCATGACCTGGATGTGACACTGACAGATAGAGTGTGGCACCATGATGGTCAACGGGGAGCTGATAGTCATGGAGGTCAGCAGGATTGCAACGCCTTCTTCAGCTGTAGACCTCGTAGCCTATTCATTAGTTGTGTTGCTTGCAGCTTCAATTAATCACGAGATGATGGTGCTCCACAGGATCGTGAGAGTCTTGGCTTCTCCTGCCCACTCACATACTCAGATGTCCCTTGTTGGTGTCACTAAGCGTAAGCTTCGGTGCCACGAACAGGAAAGGTAAATGACAAGGGGGATCTCGAAGGATTCAAAGTGAAGTAATGGATGTTCTTCATGTATTCCTAAAAAGATTCTCCTGTTACATGTAAGTAGGGGTGCTCTATTTATAGGCCCGTACTTAGGTCATATGCAAATGACCATTTTGTCCCTAATTACCTACTATATCCTACGAATATTTAATACAAAATAGCCATAAAGGATAAACTGGTCATTCGAGCCTTTCTTGTACCCTTCCTTGATCCGAACGCTATGATACGTGCTGGTGCCACGTGTTGCCTTTTACATCCTCCGTCTATTTTCGGTCTTGAGCATAGTCTTGTCCTCCGAAGGGATGGCGATACCCTTCGTATTGGCCTGAATCCTTCGAGAGTCCCTGTGACCCGTTGTGTCAGGGTCTGCTCTAGGCACAGCCTCACCCCTGGAAGGCTTGTAGCGGTGTCCTTCGAATGGGGCCTGTTACCTTCGAGCGCTTTTGCCTTCCTTTTGCCTATGCCAAAGGGCCCTGATTCTTCCGGGGCCTCCAATGGGAACCTGCATATTGAAGTCATGGTTAGTGAGAGGGCAACAGTGGTTAGCTTCGACCCTCATTTGTAGCCCGACTTTGACAAGCCCCGAAGGGTGGCCTACGAGGTGATCCCGCAACAGTAGCCCCTCGAGGGGTGGGTGGAACTTTGATGGGCCGAAACCCTCACTCCGATGGGATCTCTTACCAAAATGCCACCCTTCGAGCATCAAAGTTGGGCTGCGCAGAGTGTGGTTTATAACGGGGGTTAGTGTTTTTAGATGATATTTTTGGGGCCTCTGCCTATAAAAGGAGGGTGGCTCTGGTAGAAAATTATTTTTACTGCTCATCTGATTTTTGAGCTTGCGCGATGCCTGCCATTATGACTATGACTCGGACGATAACAATTTCTAGGAGCAAATCTTCTTCTGGGAGTTTACTGAGCTCTCTCGAAGGTAAACCTTGGCTAATTTAGGTGCCGTGGCTGTTTGAATTCCCTTCTTATCCTTAAATTACTGCACTCTCGGTTCTCGAGCCTCTATAGTAAATGCTGATTTGTTTTCACCTGACTATATAGGCGAGGGGTATGGGGGGAGGGTGAAAATGTACGAAGGTTTCTTGCACTAGGTTTTGTTTGCATTCTTTTTGCCTTTTCTTTGCTAAGGCTTCGTACGTTGTGATTGCGACTAGTTTTAACCATGCATTCTTCTACTTATGGAAATATTAATTGATGCCAAGGAAATTGTGTATAAGTAGGGACATCATTGGTTCCTCTTCCAACCCATACATGTAATTTAAAAGAATTTGCAAGTCAAAGAGATCACTATATATGATTCTCAAATTTCTGAAGCACAGAGTGTTCTTTGTTAGATGGTTTAGATCCCTACCATCAGTGAACGGTGGGCGTGAGAGGTGTTGGGAATAGGTTATACTCTTTTCAACTACTTGCCTTGTTGAATAACTGTCCACCTCTCAGATGTCAAAATGCTAAAAGGTTTGTTTCTGGTGGTCCTATACCTTGCTCATGGTTGGTGCAGGTCCAAGCCGGGGGTGCCATGGCAGAAGGGGTGGAAAGGATGTAATGTTCAGCATGCCGCAGAACACTTAGGAGTTGAGGTGGGAGTGCCATGGATGGCCAGTGGATGATCAGTGGAATGGTGACGTTGTTACTCTTCAAGTAACCTCATAAAGGTAAGAATAGTTGCATGACCTGGATTTAATGATAGAGCATGGCACATGGTAGTCAACAGCGAGCTGATAGTCATGGAGGCCAGCGGGGTTGCAACCCCTTCTTCAGCTGTAGATCGACCTCGTAGCCTATTCTTTAGTCGTGTTGCTAGCAGCATCATTGGATAACAAGTTGATGGCGAGAGCCTTGGCTTCTCCTGTCCACTCACATACTCAGATCCCCCTCAAGCGGCAGCGCCACCAAAACTTCACCCGCCCAGCTAGTGAGATGAGTCGAGCAACGAGAATTTGACCTAGGAGAGGCATCCCGGAAAGCGTTCGTCATACCAGGCCCTGAAATCGTCATGACGGAGTCAAGGATCATGCCACCTTTGCCAGTTGAAGGGTTCAGGCTTAAGTCGTGTCCTGAAACTCTGCTCGTGCTTCACCCTTGGATCTCAGCGAGTCCAAATGTTGCACTATAGTACACTGAGCGCCCTGAAATTCTGCTCCTGCTTCAGCCTAGGAACAACATGTAGAGTCCAAAGTCGCATGTAGGTATAGAACAGATTAAAAGTGCGCATATCTCAGGAAAATTGCAGAGAAAACACACATGAAATTGTCGAGAACTTGTGTAGTCTTGTCATGGGCACAATTTTCGGACATCCATGGGCGCAGCATCCGCTTGTTGGAAATTTTCTACTTTTGAAAGAAGAAACGACCAATGGATTTGGGGGAACGATTGCTGTGACTAGAATTTGTATGTAAAGAAACCAATATCAGATTACAGTATGCTCAAATTATGTTCATAAAATTAAAATTCTAAATGCCAGTGTCAGTATGTTGGGGCAGGACTTGCACCATTGTTGTTTTACTCCCTCCGTATCTTTTTACTTGTCGTTTTAGAGTTGGGTATGGAGATTAAGAGAGGGGAAAAAAGTTGGGTGCACTGAAAATGAGAAAGAGAGAAATAGAGATGTATTAGGATAGTAAAAAAGTTGCATTAGGATGCGAGGATGATAAGTAAATTGGAAAAACAGAAGGAGGCTAGGATGACATGTAAATTGAAACGGAGGGAGTATTGTATTAGCATTAGTTTGGTTCCTAAAATGGGGTGCGGATCTGACATATGTTAGCAACTCTGGTCAGTCCATAGATTCCAAGGCACCTTTGGACCGCAACCTTGGTCATGACCCGTCCATGTATTGGAAGAACATAATTTCTCCTGATCCATGTATATGTATTCGCTTTTGTTAAGCAGGCAAGCATAAACAAGTTATGAATATGAACTATCTTTGTGAAAACTTGGACGGACCCATACTGTGAGAATCAACCAAATATTCTGGTTTCAGTAGTTAATAATGTACTAGTTAAGTTTGTTTGTGCCTTGAACTTTAGGGCATGGTCTATGATGCTATCAATCCATATGTTGTACCTAAACAAAAAGTGTACGGCTCTGTTTCTCTGAATTTGGAGTTGACACACCCAAAGCATTCGATGACATGCGCAGTTTGCTTGCAGCCTCGAAGGAAATGGACTCATGCTGCCCCCATGCTATGGACAACAGACATAGTATTTTTTTTCACATTTCGACGAATGCTGGCGAACAAGAAACTCTAATATGGCTGCACGGTATGAACACCGTGAGATCAATCATTTGCAATACTGAAGATGATGAGCGCTACCGAGCTCGCCTCATGACGCCAGATGAGGAGCACCGTGGCGAGTGTTGAATCTGAATATTGTGATTGGAATCACCTCCCATTGGTGGCATTATAACAAGACGCCCTAGCGTAGGGTTCACATGTGCATAACGTCAACGCCCTCAAGCTGTCAAGAAGAGAAGTCTGATTTCTACCTCTGCGTGGAATGAATGACGTTCACGTTCCTCTCCTGCCAGCGTGCTGCACGATCTAGGTTCAGAGCATGTCCATAGGGTTCATTTGTGCGTGCTTGGTTTCCTAAGACATAGTAAGCGTGCAGCCTAATGGAGACACAGACAAGAGGTGTGCTTTAGTGGAACAGAGTAGATCACTTGGGTTTTCCTGTGTTGTTGGAGAACATATATGCCGTAGTTCAAGTTTAGTCCATTCCCGCTCGAAACCAATCTGGATATTGAAGTTCTTTCTCATTTCTCCATTGGAAATATTGTTCAAAATCTGGTAGAGGGCTGCCACGCCCACATGATGATGTTCTTCTGCCGCCTTTGGAGCGACTGAGCGTACTAGTTGATTGACATTTGTGGTTTGTATTTGATGCTTCATGTTTCTCATTTACACATAGTGTAACATCCCCCTTGGTACCAGCGATCCCACAAGGCCACAAGTACTCTCTCTGTATTGAGTCACACATATGCCTCAAACTAATTTAGCCATTCACTTGTTCAATATATGGGGACAAATAATTAATACAGAAAAGTTGTGTATAATCAGGGATGCAGTGGTTCCCCTCCCAACCCTCACTTGTAAATTGTTCCAATTTGCTAGTCAAAGAGATCTTTGTAAATGATATTAAAATTCACAAGACAGGGTACCCATTTTTCAAATATGGTTCAGATCCCCATCGGTGGGTGTGAGAGGTGTCAGGAATATGTTGATTTCCAATAATTTCCTCTGCTGAATAACGATCCACCTCTAACATTGGGCCTGTTCGTTTCCTTTAAGACATAAACTTTAGCTCCTGAAGTTTAGTTCAGACTAAACTTCAGTCCCTAAAAGTTAGTTCTAGGGGTGTTCGTTCCAAGAGCTAAACTTTAGTTCTTCCCTTTGAAAGCACTCCATTGCCCCTAGTTATTATACAAAAGAGAGATAGAGAGGCCGGCGCATCTCACTCGCTCCCGTGGCCTCCTTCGTCAACATCTCTCACGGCATAAGTAATCTATTGGGCAACATGTCCCACACCAAGCACCGAGTCAGGAGGCGCGGCCACGCAGAGAATAGTCCCTGAGACACTCACCACTGTACGGCGAGTTCGCGGGCTGGTGCTTGGGTTACTGTGGCGAGACGATCCGCAGAAACTTCACCACCGACGAATTCACGATGCTACCTGCAATCTACCCTACGCCAACCAAGCTCAGAGCCACACAAAAAACTGGTGTAAAATAGAGCACGCTGAGATCGAAGGTCGAACAAAATAATCCTGTTTTCAGAAGGGGAAGCAGAACTCTGTGGGAGGCCACGAACGACGACACCTAGGAAAAAAATCTCGGTACAAAAAAAATATCGGTGGTCACCGATAAACATGATATTTCAGAAATATTGGCAATTTCGATGAACAAAATAAATTTTATTTCAAAAAATTTTGCATAAATTGAGAAGAAATAGTCTTAAATCTATAAACTATCATAGTGACATATATAATAAAAGTAGTTTTCATTGAATAAACATAATCAATGATAAATTTTCGGCGATAAAAAATATATCGGATCTCACCGATAAATACGATATATCAGATACTTCAGTGAAATTTCACCGAAATGTTTTTCCTAGGACGACACCAGCCTCAGGGCCACCTCCCAATTCGCCCCCAGTCCAGAGAGGAAGATTGGTTCAGAGAAGCACGGCGCTGTACCTCCCGATGGATTTGATCCCAGGAATTGCGCAGAACCTGACTCTTATCGCACTTCTACTTCCCGCGTCATGCTTGCTGCATAGCTGCTGCACCTCCTGGTGCGCAACCGCCGATCGCCTGCTCGAGGGTTGGGGTCGCTCCACCAAGTCCTCATTACCAGATCGTCGTCGGCCGCCACTGCACTGCTGCTTGGACTTGGACTCATGAGGGCTGAGGGGGCAAGGTGTGGAAGTTGCCACAAGAGGCAGCACAAATCGAGCGAGGGAACGGAAGGGAGGTCTCTTCCTCTTCCCAGTCCTAGGCGTACTCCACCTGGCGTGACGCCTTCCGCACATCCAAGCCGCATTCTACCAGCTCCTCCAATTCCTCCACCTCCCCTCCTCCACCGCCCTCGAAATAACGGATGTTGTGGGCTTGCAAAATGAAATAAATGGTGCAGTAAATTAGGATGCTGATTCGAGCAAAGGTGGATACAGGCGCGGTAGAACTCGATCGGTGAGAAAAAAGGTCACCAAGATCGTGGGTGACTACCTTAGCGTAAACAATTCCTGACATTGGTCAGGTTTTTGAATTTGTTGATAGGTCCAACAACAATTTAGCGCTCAGATGGGGATTAAGATGTTGATCCAAAGGCTAATTACCAGGGTGGGTAGGTTTTAGAGGGGTGGAAATAGTTGATAGGATGTTTAGTCTCTATAGTACAGATTAAATAGATAGATAGATAACTGACAACAAGGTGGAGCCAAATAGAACATCAAAATTTCTAAAGCATCCATTCTGTACCTAACATTCTTGAGTGCTCTAAAAAAAGCAATTCCTATAAATTTTTGGAGCAACCTCCATTTTGAAAATGCCACCATCAGAGTTACTGAGAGTAGTTGAAACTGACTCACGTGGCATGTTGATTCACAATTGTGGTGTGCATTTGATTCTTGATGTTTTCAAACCACCATAATTCTACTTTCTGCTTGGTACTAGCGACCCCGCGAGTACTCTCTTTGTATTCAGTGACACATGGATCTGGACCTACCGTGTGCTCTGCCATGATGGAAGAAAATTGATTGACGCCAAACAAATTTTATTTAGATAGGAATATCCACTGGCGCCCCATCAGATCCACATTGGTTCGTAGATAGAATTTGCATGTCAAAGAGACAGAGTATTTGTCCTTTCCTATACCATCCAGAACCCCATGGTGGGAGTGAGAGGTGTTGGGAAGAGGTAATTGTCGAATTGATTTCCCTGTTGAATAACTATGCACCTCTGTTATCCCAAATGCTCATGGTTGGTCCAGGTGCAAGCTTTGGGTGTGATGGAGTAAAGGCAGTGAAGCGAGCAACGCTTGGAATGTGGAGGAACTTTGGTGACCTAAGGTAATTTGGTGAGGAGGCTTTTTTCATGACCTTACATGGTTGACAACTCTGACCACGACGTTGTCAGATTTCATGAGGTAACCCAATGAAGGGAAGTTTTGATATGGGACGATGGCACAATGGGGATCCATGGTGATTTGGGCATTTTGGAAGCCGAGGAGTTGGTGATGCTTTCTTCAGAACAGCCTTGCATGCCCTGGTATGTCCATGTGTTGCATTGCTCTGCTGGATGATTGTAACAGAACCGCCTTACCAGGATTCCGTTGCTAGGATCTATCTCAGGTGACTTAACGCCTTACCACGGAGACGATTCTGTTGTCAGGATCTATCTCGGGTGACTTAACGCGTTGTGACACCCAAGTACAACACATGACGGAGATAATGTAGTTGCACACGAGTATAGATAGAGTACAAAGTTTTTACAGAAAGCCAAATTTAAATTACAAACAAGAGTTTAAAAATGTGGAAGCGAAGTTCAATAGTGATTAACTAGGTTTGACGAAATAGTAAAGATACAATCGCCCTCTCATGGCAATACATAGAAGTATAATCTGGTCTTGATCGATGTCATGCCCTCAACACCGTACTAGCGCACACAGGCCTACTCCTCGTTGTTATTGGTTCAAAGTTCCTATCTGTTCCAGTAGTCTGGGCGTTGAAGTATCCTCCTAGTGGAACCTTCAACCATAGTGGCCATCTCCGCCCTGAACATCTGAAAACCACATAGAGCTACACCCTGAGCTACTAATACTCAGCAAGACTTACCCACTAAAATGGCCATCTACAGTTAACTCCTAGACATGCATAGTCTAATGGTGAGGTTTTATATAGCCAAAAAGCAATCCTAAAAATGGATCCTTATTTTAAGTTTTAGCATCAAGTTAAGTTGTCATGCAAAACAGTAAATTTAATTTGCACTATATCTACAACAAACATGGGTGCAATACAAATAATTAAATACAGTTCAACAACATTAATTCCCTTCATCCAGTGACTCTTGTTACTATGCTCTAGAGCAGCGATCAAGTGGTACTCGTTACTATGAGGGGGCAACGATTTGAATCGATTTACATCCTATAGGAGTAACCGGATTGCATGACCCATATGCGTATCCCAGAAGCCACATGGGGCAACTTTTCGCTTCGGCACCCCAAGGCTAGTCCGGGTCCTATCGCCCCCACAAAGGGTCCCTCACGTGATGTGCTCCTAACAACATTTGTGAGTGGATTGCTCCCTCTTCTCGACCCCGGATTCCACCCAATACAAAGAGGATAGGATATTGTCCAGCCAAGCAACGTTTATCGCTACATTAGTTTACTGGGCCCATAACTCTAGCATGCAAAGCAGTACGCTCAAACTTGATTCCATAGGACCCGTGAAACGGGCCTTAAGCCACTCAAATGGGGCTACCTCCTTAATGACAAGCTGTCCTTCCCTTTTCACCTAGTTGCCCGTCTGGTCTCTAGTTGTTATCCCATCCACCTAGTTGCCCGTCCGGTCCCCACGTCTCCCATTCTATGTTCCAGCAACTAGGACGCTGACGTTCCTAATGTAACCTTCCACGGTGTTAAAGTCCCCACCCTGATTATCTGAAACCATATAGAGCTATTCCCTGAGAAACTAATACTCAACAAGACTTACCCGTCAACAATGGCCATCTACAGCCTACTCCTAGACATGCACATGCTAAGGGTAGGGTTTATGTTGCCAAAAAGCATCCTTTTTCTTCAAGTTTTAGCATCAAATTAAACTATCATGCAAAATAATAAATTTAGTTTATACTATATCTGTAACAAGAAAGGTTGCAATACATCATAATTAATTACAGTACAACAAGATTAATCCCTTGATCATGTTTCTCTTGTTACTATCTTCTAGAGCAGTAATCAAGTGGTACTCGTTACTATGAGGGGCAGCGACTCGAATCGATTTACATCATGCAAGAGAAACCTGTTTGCACGACCCATATGCGCTTCCTAGAAGCCGCATGGAGCAACTTTTTTGCTTTGGCGCTCCAAGGCCGGTCCGGGTCCTATCGCCCTCGGAAAGGGTCCCCCAACACGACGCGTCCCGGATGACATCCGTGAGTGGATTGCTCCCTCCCCTCGGCCTCAAATGCCACCCAATGCAAAGAGGATAGGG
This sequence comes from Eleusine indica, assembly GCA_030378355.1. NCBI lineage: Eukaryota > Viridiplantae > Streptophyta > Magnoliopsida > Poales > Poaceae > Eleusine > Eleusine indica. The sequence goes on from CM059501.1 coordinate 9,419,283, forward strand.
TACCATCCAGCCAAGCAACATCCGTAGCTACAATGAGGAGCAGATCTAGGGGGTATGCCATATATGCCATGGCATACCCTAGATTTTGGTAAATATTAATACATATAGTATAGATTGGGTATAAAAAGCATAATTTTTCTAACTAAATTCATAGAAATAAACATAGCTCAACGGGTTTATTAGCCACAACTAGTTCTAATACATAATTGTCTTGAGTGCAATTCCCAATAATATCATTTTTTGAGCAAATTTTCTTATGGCATACCCTAAGATATAAGTCTAGATCCGCCACTAGCTACAATGATGAGCTCGTTCTCTTCTCCTACCTGGCCATATGCTCTTTTTCTTATCCTCCCCCTTGTCTTGTCACAATGCTCCAGTGAACCAGACTGCATGCTTGTGTGTTGCGTTGCGTCATGAAGGATCACCAATGTTTGGAACAACAGCTGGTTGCACTTTGCTCCTGTAGTCCTGTTGGCCATGGCCATTTTAAACAAGTTGTGTAGTCTCAAATGAAGACATAGGGCTATCACTATACACGGGTTCACTATAAGTGATGCACGATGGGTTGGTAAAAGCGCTTTTAGGAACATACCATCAGTCGGTAAAGACCTTTACCGACCAACAACGTTGGTCAGCGTAATATGTGACATCGGTAAAAGCTTTACCGACCGACATGAGTTTTAGCGACCCATTATTGATTGCTATTACAAGAGAATAGTGACCGATCATGCATCGCTGCAACTTGAATTACCGACCCATTGTCTGTCGCCAACCATCCACATAATCAGAGCACATAACCTCATCATTAATATATTGTCTATCAGGGGGGCAGGGGGGGGCAATTGTCTATTAGACATCAATGATTGTTTTTGTGGCTGCAAAAAAAATTGCCAATTTGCATTGTATTGTACTCATTGTGCATGGATATAAAATAGAATTAATTGTGCATGGCAAGGATAATTGGCAAAAGGGTGAATACAACTTACTTTAGTCTTTGAATTTAACTGCACGCTGCTTAATTGCATCAAAATCATCGATAATTGAATCTGTAGTCATCTTAATTGCTATCTCTTTCTCGATATAGAGTACAAAGAAATCTCTTAAAAATCCATCTTCCATTTTATTTCATAGCCTAGTCTTCACAAGTTTCGTTGCAGAAAATGCACGCTCGGTAGTTGCAGTTGAGACTGGCAAAGTAAGAACAAGGCGAATCAACCTTTAAAAAAAGAAATATTAGTACGTCATGTTGAAAGGCTACAAAGTTAAGTATGAGTAGGGAAAATAAATGTGAAAGAAAAGCATACCTATCAATCAAATGATAATCATCTACTTTTTTAGTTTCAACAAGTCGACGACAAAGATCAGCTACACTTGTAAAATTTTGAAACCTTGGATTGCTAGGTATATCAAGCTCATAATGACGAAGTTGACATCTCAAATTTGCTCTCTCTTGCTCGGTAAAGTCAGCCGGATAGAACTTTGAAGCTAAAGAGCACACATTATCAATGTTTAATGAGCTGAATGAGTCACTTGGATCCAACGATGTACACAGAATGAGAAGCTCTGTTGCTTGTTCACTAAACTTGCTATTCAACTCTTGTGCTTGTTGATCAATTGCAACTGTAAATATATCATATTTGTAGTGATGCTCAACGGTGGTCTCATCATCTGCACGAGATCTAATAAAATCCACATAGCGATCTTCCATATTTGGAACAACAATCCCTTGCTTGCTGCAAAAACAGGTCACATCTGTAATAAGCTTGCTCCAACCTTGATCTCTCTAGTCCTGAATCAATCTTTTTGTGGTGGTAACATCATCCATAGCATTCACAATATCTTGAGACTTGTGTTGCAGTTTTTTACAAAGTAGATCTGTGACTCCCATGATTTCTTTAACAACATGTAAGATAAATGCAAACTCAAATGTCATCATCAATCTAAGAGCACCAGCAGCCTTCCCTCTAATTGTTAGTGAATTAATTGGTGTATTAGCAATATCCTTGAGAACCAAGTATGTAGGTTTGTACAATTTTACAAGGCTACAAACTGAATCATAATGCAAGCTCCATCTAGTATCACCAGACTGCTTCAAAATCCCGATTTGATTAGCTCCACTCCCAGTTTCAAGCTCACCAAGTTCAATGAGATGTTCCATTTCAGCCACTTGATTAGCACGCAAGTCATTATTTCTCCTACTAGAAGACACAACAGAATTGACAACAAATGTAAGATGATCAAAAAAATTCTGCACCTCGGGTACTTCCTTAGATGCGGCAACAAGAGCCAGTTGTAGTTGATGAGCAAAGCAATGGACATAATATGCATAAGGACATTTCTGCCATGAATTTTGCTTGAAGCCCATTCCACCCTCCACGCATGTTGTTAGCACCATCAAAGTTTATGGTGAGATAACAAAGAGGATAGTTCTTTCTTAAGAGTTGCTGATGATGTATCATGAACATGAACAATATCTAGAAAGCGCTCTCAAATGAAACCATCTTTGTCAACAAAACGAACAATAAGTGCCATTTGTTCTCTTTTAGACCCATCTCTTGATTCATCAATGATCAAGCAAAATTTTGCATCGCCAATTTTATCACGGATTAACTTTTGTACTTTAGAAGCCATAATATCGAGGATTTCTTTTTGAATTGCTGGTGAGGTGTAGTTTGCATTATACTTTGCATTACCTCATCATCATATTCAGCCAGAAGCTTGACCATCTCAAGAAAATTACCTTGATTTTTCGAATCTTCAAATTCATCATGTCCATGAAAAGCACAAGCTTGGAATGCTAGCCACCTGATTGTATCAATTGTCACTCTTAGTTGAAGCCTATTCTGCTTCACTTCTAGAGTTGTTCGCTTCTCCACCATATTATCAATATGCCCAAGTTGCTTCTTCAAATTATTATAACATGTCATATTATAACTATGAGCAGAGTTGCTATCACTTGCCATGTGAGATAAGAATGCACATTCCTTTCCACTTTTCACCTTTTCCAAGACTTAAAACCCTTCTCCATGAAAACATCTGACCTTGCCCTTCCAGATGGTTTCTTAGAAAACAAATAGCAAGGAAAGCAAAATGCAGCATCTTTTGCAGGTGAGTATTCTAACCAAGAAAACTCCTTAAACCAATGAGCTTGAAAGCAACATGGATGAGTCTTTGGACCTGAATATGGATACTTATCCTTCACAAATTGATAAGGGCCTAGCATAACATATATTGTACGAGCTTGATCTTGTTCATCAACAGGATAGTCCCAAATTGAACCTCGTAAACCAGGATCACGTTCGACAATCAAAACACTACCATCTGAATTTAGTTTTTAAATTTTGGGTGCAGGCGGAGCTTCATCTTGTGACACATTTGGAACTACTACTGGAGTTGCAACTAATTGAGTATTTTGATCAACAAGTCTCTCTTCCCCTTCCCCTTCTGTGGGCACCTTCTTGTAGAAAGAAAACAATGTTTTTCTTTTTGGTTTTGATTTGATTTCCTATAAAGAGTAAGAGTTGGTCAGTTTCAACAAATAAATGTTATATAATCTACCATCCTATTGCTATACCGATAAACAATTTCAACTTCCCACAACAAAAACATGATTTGGGTTTTGTTTAGGGGGAGAAGAAACTAGGGCTTACAACTTTTTGCTGCTGGACGCGAGCCTCACGAGCAGTGATTAGGTTGGCCGCAGTCTCCTCAGTTTCCGGCGATGGCGGCCCGGAGTTACCGTCCATTCTCTCCACGCAGCTGCGGTCTTGCCGAAGCAGTATCGGAGGCGGCGGCGTCGGTGTGTGTCACCTGCGGCTTCGAGTTGAAGCCACGAACGGAACAGAGCGTACGCATTTTCTTCCTCCCTCTATTGGCTTAGCTGCTTGCTGATTGTTTTCCTGGCCTGTTCAATAGCTGCTGGTGTCTGATTGTTTTTCCGGCCTGCTGAGCACTCATTTGGGCTTCCTATTTGGGCTAGAACTGGGCCTGCGAATAGTAGATGATGGTCGGAATTTCTGAAGTTAGGGGGGGCCATGGTCCCTGCCGGCGCCCCTTCAGCTCCGCCATGATTATAGTTAGTTAATAATTAACACTGATCCACAAATATTTTCTTATTAACATTTGACATATTTACCCATTGACAACACAGAAACAAATTTATATAGCAACAATGATCACGGTGGTCATAACCATTAATTTGGTAAATCACATTCTTACAATAAAATGCTTACAATAAATATAGATAAAGTTCACTTTACTCCCTCCCTTGAAGTATGGCCAAAGTTCAGATAATCCCATGAACTATCATTTGGTTCATTTTATCATTATGATTTATTAAAATAGATTATTTTATACCTTTAATTAGTATTATAATCTCGATTGCTGATATGGACCGGGATTTGAGTTATGGTTGTCCTATTAACCTTCACACATGTGTTGTACAACGTGAAAAATGAGTAAATGAGTCACATAATCCTATTGAAGTCTATAGACTATTGTGTGTGGTTCATTTTCTCCATTCTCTCGATTGGCTACATAAGGAGAAGTACAGCTGGGCTACAGCTATATGGAGTTGATGATAGGCGAATCCAGAACATCGTGGTGGCACAGATTGAGTGAGCTCATCTGTGACCACGAGCTCCTAATGGCTGAGCGTCTCGAGAGATGTATGAAACGGAAGTCAAAACATTATAGACACAAGGGTGCACACATCATAACTAGGTCAGGATAATATTATATATCACATTAATTTATTTACGATCTTAGACAAGAGATGTGTAAGGCTGGGAGGGACAATCTCAACTCTATCCCAAACTATCTCAGCAATTTAGGATTAAAATACCAGTCAAATGTGTAAAACGTTCTAATTTCGCGAACAATAGGGATAAAACAAACCAAATAATACTTTTGAGCGGTTATCTGAACTTTACCCATATTTGAAGGGAGTGAAGTGAACTTTATCCATGAATAAATGCTTACAAGCTATTTGTACAATGTAACGGCCGCACAAGTGCTTAGAAGCTGTCAGAAGGCAACAAAACAAATGCTACACCAAATGCTCATGATAGTTAGCACCTAGATTGTATTACAGAAGTGGAGAATTAATGTTGCGTCCTGTGATGTTGTCTTGCACGCCACTTGCATACCTACCACATATATTTGTACAAAATCATTTACTAGAAAAGGATTCATCAGAAATTAAGAGAAGCATAACTATGGCTTTAAGTGAGACAAAATGGTAGCTTTGAATCATCATATCGATATGGATGGTTTCAACAGCCAAAATACTTCCTGCAAAAGGCACGATCAAGAAATCAATTAACAAGCCTAGAGGTGAATCTTATTCATCTTGTCCAAAAATCTATTTAATAATAAAAGGACATGAATCTTATTGATCAAATATTCAAATGGATGTACCTTTGGGAAAAAACCTGTGCAGTCACCAGACGCCGATCCCCTACATACAAATCAAAGGAAAATAAAAGGAGAACTCTCAGATCTAGAGCAACAGCCAGAGAAAAACAAAATCACGCGTTGGTCAGGATAGTGTTTATCTCGTGTACCTTCTCACGCTAGCTTGCTCCTGCCTACTCCAAGGCCCAGGTAAGCTCGGCTGTAGAGGGCTACCTCGCAGTTGCGAGATCCGGGCACTGCCACTGAGCACAGACCCAGCAGCGCCCCTGCAAGATCCCAGCGCCGCCGTCGAGCGCTTGTGGGACCCCAGCGCCACTGCCACCAGAGGTCCTGTGCGCCGCCAAAGGGAAGCACGTCGCCGGGGCACGTGGAGGCGGAAGGGTGCGGCCGTGCGGGGCTGCATTGGATTTAAGAAAAATAAAACACTCTGTATGGTTTAAATGAAAGTTCTTGTGCAAAGTATCTGTGCGTTGCGACGGGTTTAAGAAAAATAAAACACTCTGTATGGTTTAAATGAAAAAATTATTTACATAATATATTTATTAAACATATATAGTATTATTAATATTTTTACATGAAAAATTATATTTATATTACTGTTGATGCTTCTTAGTGTACCATTTTATATGCAGAAGCAATCATTTTCTCATTATTTTCTATCATATTCTTATCATAAATATTTTTTTTTATCTCTAATATTGATGATTTCGACATGTAGTGTTGTTTGAGATGTTGTAGAATTAGGTGAAATAACACTAAAAAGGTTTAAAGATGAGAAGTAGTGATATGAAGCTCGACTCTAGATTTTCCACAAGCCCATGGCACCTATAAGGATTTGTAGAAGGTTTATTAGAAACGAAAAAATAATTTACGCACTCCAGAAATAATACAGATATTTTTACATCATATACTTGGACACAAAGACTTCCATATCTGTGAATCCATTGAATACCAAAGTTGTAGAACTTTTTGAGCGCTACGAGATAGAGTCCAAGTTTATTTTATTTGGACTCCGGACATGGGATTTATGATTTTTGAAAGTTAGTGCTTAATATGGAGGGTATAAAACCAACTTGAATTCAATCTCTAACTTTGTGGACATAAAGTGGACGATCGCACCTCAATTAATAAGTTGTAGAGATATTTGATCAAGAAAACGAACTTCCACATTCGCTTTCAAGGCTAAAGAATTCTCATGTTAATTGGAGAAAAAAAACATAAATTACCCACTACTGCCACTACAAAATAAGTAGACCAAAATACACTTGTATGTGTTTTTAAATTACCGACTACTAACATTGAAATAATTGACCAAAATAATTTTATTAAATAATTACCCTTGCCTCTATCCATGACCCTCACATGTACTCTTTCTATTTTTTTATTTTTATTATTTAGGAAAATTAATTTCAATTATTGTTGTGAGAGGTTGAAATTAAATCACCTCATCTCTAATAGGTGGACATCACAACACTCTTATAACAAGTGAGAACTTGAATATATGTTCTACAAGTATATATCGTTGAACATATATATAATAAAATATGTCCTACCATAAGGTTCGAAGAATATAATGCTTTCATTAATAAAGTGTATAATACAAAATTTTAAAGAGATTTCAATTATTGATTTCTACAATATAAGAAGAAATCAATATGAGACGCGCGAATGCACGGATAGGTTGACTAGTTGATTTGGGATGGCTAGGATTCTGAGTAAACAAAGCATCTAACAGTGAGGCCTGTGAGTTTTACGCCAACGAATAGCGCTCCTGTGAATACTCTGACAGGTCGCCCCACTTGACAATGAATCAGATTAAGAACACGCTCCCGTCAGCTTATGCTTTTACCTGTAAAAGACATCCTTTTTATTTTCTAGTAATTTTTTTAATGTACAGGAATCAAAACTTTTTGAAAATTCACACATAGTTTGTCCTGCAATTGTTTCATGTGAATTCAAACCACTGTAATTTTTCTCTGAACTTTTGAATATTTTTTTATGAATGTGTATTAGAAATTGACTATATGCCACACACCGTATGTACATTAAGATCAAATTTATAATAAACAGAACTTGCACAAGGATGCTTGTTTCTAAAAAATTTCACCAAAAATTCTATGTGTAGATATTTATAGGATGTAAATATATACAAATATTCGGTGAGAAATTCAAATTTGTTAGAGATTTACAAAAAATAGTGAAGAAAATATTAAAAAATGCCCACTTTTGAGTGGATTGATGAAACAATACGGAACACCATTATCATTATGCAGTCTCATCGACATAATAAAGCATATTTTAATAAGAATTTAGAAAAAAGAACCAACACATTTTGACTCCATACAAGGAATCTATACATGTTCTAATTTTTAGTTCTGAATCAAAAGAAAAAAAAACAGAGAAGCATGAACGTAACCAAGAGGTGGGACTTGAACGGTTAAACCTAGCGCTGACAAGTGGGACCCTTCTTGGCTCAGCTTTTACCGACCCATTGTTGGATATCACATAGCCTTTACCGACTGACTGTCGAACGGAAAACATGGAGACAATTACCGACCAATGGTGCATTAGTACTAATTTGTTGCAATGTTTTAGCGACCATTGCTTCGTTACTAGTATTGGTCATTAAAAACGTACTGTGCTATAGTGTATGGAAAGAGCAATGTCCAGAATCCGGCAGCAGCGAAGCAGTCTGTACTCTGTAACTTCGTTTGTTGTTATATATATATTTTTGTGGCCTATTTACTTTTTTTTTTGGATTGGATTGACATGATTTCGTCCATTCTGTCCAAGAACAAAACACTAATGTTTCAGATGTTTCGCGAAACTGACACCTCCCCTGCGCTAATGCTGCCAAATGCACAAGAGAAAAATATCAGGACGAATGCTTGCAAACCTGAAACTTGATCCTGCTTCACGCTATGAACACCACCAGTGCAATTTTGCAATATACTGAAGACAACGAAATGAAAGCTGATGATTCATAGTAGTCACCTGAAAAAGATACCATATTATTGACAGGTCGCACGAGTTGTTCTTCGTTTACAGTTGCACATCAGAGTTATAAATGCAGAGGCTATAGCTATACCCCCGGTGTCGATGAGATCCGGAATTGGCTAGGTACTGCAGCCTCACTGCCGGGTGCGTCTCGCGCCACTCCTGCAGCAGCGGCAACTCTGGCGCCACCATCAACTTGATCTATGTGTCCTCGGCTCTTCGAAGCCCCAATCGCAATTTGGTCTTCAGCGAGGTGGTGACAGCGACGTAGACGAGGTCGTGTACGTGACTACGCCAGATAGCCCAGCGCCTCTTCCTTCACCGGTGGTCGAGGAATCCGTCTCGGTGTGGATGCGTCCATCCGCCATTGCTGCATGAGGTGCTCGAGGAATCCGTCTCGGTGTGGTCGTACTCAGTGTTGCACAGCAGCTCGGCCATCGGTGCTGAGCTGTGCAGGAATGGTCGGTCCAGCTTCTCATCGACGAGTGCCGTCCTGGTGGTGCGCTGCTTCACTGCTGCGTCATGACACCATCGATCAACCAGCACAGCACCTCCCAGTCGCCGTCATCGTCCTGGGCATTTCACAGCAACACAGCAGTCCTGTGCTGTGATGTACAGGAAGTCATCATGGGAGGGGCGTGTCTGATCGACTCTGGTGGTGTTGCCGTGAGAAAGATGTGGCATTCAACAAATAACGTGCAAATAAGGTGCTCTAGTCTGTATACAGAAACAGCTGCATCGGAAGGTTTGGCACAATGCTGACATAGCGGTCACACAAGCATCTCCAATATGGTAGCATATCCACTCCTGGTGCTTCCCATGCCCAAACTGCTTAGGCATATGTTAATTTCTAGTCTCCCATGCGTGTATCTAAGGTTTTGTACCAGCATAACTGGGCTACGAGATGCAATAATTCTATGAGACTGCTCCAAGATATTTATATGCGTAGACACTCGACATACCAAGCCAAATGACAAAGGACAAGCATAATTGCCGTACAAATAGCTCAACTAGGGGTCTTGAATTTATCGCAGCCTCATAAAATTTATTATGTATGTATCAATATGCTCTCTCCCTCTCTCTCTCTGCAAGCATCCATAAATCTCAAAGCATGTAGTATAACAGTACGGGAAACGTTGATCTACAGCAAGTGGAGGTGGGACCATCGTTAGTACTAGAATAAGCGCACAAAATATATTGTTTATTATGTTTTTGCATGTCAATTGCATTGGAAGGTAACTGCCAATAAAGCGAGTGAAATCTAGAGATCTACTTTTTAATTGACCAACCTAAGATTATGTGACACCCAAGGTGTCAAGATCACAACAAGGGGACCCTAGGCACAACAAATAAGCCAAAAACAACTCATTCACAAAAATTTGGAGTCATTCGAACACCATTTGCATGACATTTGGCCAAATTTGAACCATATTGGAACTACAAGCCCAACTTTCTCAACATAACTTAGGTCCATCAAAAATATATATTGGAGATCATGATGAAATAGAATTTTGAGAAAATGTCCCAGATTTTTACTCCTTATTTTAGCAGCCCAAATAAATGCCATAAAAACAACCTCTCTTTGGGAAAATTACTATTTAAATCTAATTGTCAAGTGATCAATACTAGCATTTTTAAAATATAGATCATACTATTCAGAACACACCCATATTTTTACTTTCCTAAATTGAGCTCCAGAATTAAATTTATGGAAATAAACAGAAGCGAACATTTTTGGATGAAATAACAAAAATCAAACCAGGCCGGACCCACCTGTCAGCCTCGGTGAAGAAGCACACCCCGGCACCGCGCTCCTGCCCCGCTCGCGCGATGCCGCGTGGCCGCCAGCGACCGGGCAGCTGCCCTCCGTGCGGATCGACGCCCCACCTCTCGAGCCGGCGGTAGCCCACGCCGACCGCGCCTCTGGCCGCCATGCCCGCGTCGCGCCGCCGTGCCGTGCGCGTGTGCACATGCGCCCTGGGCGCTGGCCTGGCGTCGCCTGGCCACCTTGGCCAATTCGGCCTTGGGCCCTCGCCAGCTTCTGGGCCAGATCTGGCCTAGGGTGGCCTCCCTCCTGCGCATCAGCCGATTGGGCCGCAAGGTTTCGGCCCAGAGGCGAGGTAATTGTCCTGTCCTTTAAAATAAGCAAAAGCAATTATTTCCAGTTTTACAAATTACATGAAAACAATATAATAGGAAGTAGAAATGCAATAACAAGTGTTCTGGACTCCTAATATTATTTTCTATCTTAACAAAATAGTGAAACACAGCAAAGGTGCTCAATTATTCATGCATGCCTCCAATGAGCCAACGAAATTAATTTAACTTCAAAAGTCAACCTAAAAATATTCAGAACGAATTCTGTTCTGTTGATTACAGATTTTCAGATATCGTTTGCCAACTTGAAAAATTTGTAGTTTCGGAACCCCTTATTAGATGAAGTTGAGTCAGTACTCGTTAAAAAGGAGAAAAAGATCTCTACAACTTAGGATGAACCCGAAAGACTAGTTTTGTACTCATAAGAAGCAGTTTACATTTTCATGATACCTATTGGTGAAGACAGATTCTGCTGGGAGCAGAATTTCAAAAACAGACGGTCAACTTAGAAAATTCATATCTCCTAAACCTTTTATTAGATGAGGGTGTATAAATACTCATTGGAAAGATATTAAAATTGTCTGTAAGATTGGTATTCATTGGTTCCACTTATTCTGCACTTAAGATGACCGTTTTTGTGTTGTTACTAGCTGCTGTACCGATAGGGCAGAACTGATCGCGTTCTGAAAATTTTTGACAAGCCTACTTCTCGATATTGGAACCACTTAGAAAATCAATCATCATTGTCATAATTTGTTATCCTTGATGAACTGCACTTATCTATTCAAGGAGCACGTTGAACCTACTTGCAACTACCTTATTTTGTTGTGTGTTCTTCTCAATATCACTGTAACTTCTCTTGCAGTCAAAACCTTGATGATCCTTCACCATAAGTAAAGTTTATCTACAACGTCTCTCCCATGCATTGCCTTAGTCTTGCTCAACCGAATAAAAATTTTGTGCATTTCAACCTTACAAACTCACATTGCACCATTGCCATGTGCATCATGAATATGCACGAAGCATCATATATGCATCATGACATGTGCACCATTTCATATGCATATACCGGTACGTCATATGACATATGCACCATCACACATAATCATTATGCAACATGTCATTATGCATGTGCACTATCATTCACGTGCATAGCATCATGCAAGCATGCCATGCACATGAATTGCACCATAACATACGGGTTATCAGTGGGATGTATTTTGATACTCAACTAACGGTCAATATGCATGAATAACTAATGATAATGAGCAAGAATATATTGATCGTGTAATCGTGTTGCTAAACCAAGATTTTGTTGGCTGCTCCATGACCTCCATTGCCATTGGGGAGCAACCAAGCGATCCAATACCTTGGCGACACATTTTATTTGAGTGCCCATTTGATTTAAACCTCCATGAACTATTGACCTCATCCCATATTACAATAAATTGTCTATAAGGTTGATTTCCTTGTTTGTTCCACCTTGTAGAGGACCAAGTCCTGATTCCCTCTTGATAAATTATTGGCCACAAGCAATGTGTCTAATTTTTCCCAACCCCTCCTTGTCGCCTTAAGTCTCTGATTTGTCGTTGTGCAGATTTGTGACCCTTCATCACTTAGTTTGGTCTCAATCCAAATTCTAGTTGTATCATTTGTTACTATCTATTTTTCTATCATGTCAAAGTCCATTTTTACCCACTATCTTCCAAACTCTAGGAAATTCCATGTAGCAGAGTCGAGAAAAAGAATTATGCTGATAAAAGACATCGTCCGCACGAGTTTAATATTGACAATCTAGTATGACCTCGGGGGTCATCCACCAAAAGTGTGACACGGTGTGGAGCCATAGAAAAAGTTAGTACCACACTTTAATTAGCCCATATCTGATCACTGCCACAAGTGGACTCGTAGCTGACAAGTTCCAACCACAAGTCGAACCAGCTATTGTGCATACCACATTCCACGTGCGCCAACTCGAGATATGCTTGAAGCCATCTATGGACATCATCTTGGAAGACACTTAACAGCTAAAACCTGACTTAACCGACGTCCAGTACCCAATGAAGATGGTCGGTAAAAAGGAATGTGTCACCTGCAAAAATACACTCAAGTTTGACAAGGTTCAATGTAACAATCGTACCGATAATGAAGCTACCTGAGTCTAAAGAATTTCTACGAAGTCACTACCCCGAATTCTTAAACCAGCACCTAGGTACACCGTTATAACCTCCTTTAATCTCGGGACGAGATTTCTTTAAGGGGGGAGGGCTGTGACACCCAAGGTGTCAAGATCACAACAAGGGGACCCTAGGCACAACAAATAAGCCAAAAACAACTCATTCACAAAAATTTGGAGTTATTTGAACACCATTTGCATGACATTTGGCCAAATTTGAACCATATTGGAACTACAAGCCCAACTTTCTCAACATAACTTAGGTCCATCAAAAATATATATTGCAGATCATGATGAAATAGAATTTTGAGAAAATGTCCCAGATTTTTACTCCTTATTTTAGCAGCCCAAATAAATGCCATAAAAACAACCCCTCTTTGGGAAAATTACTATTTAAATCTAATTGTCAAGTGATCAATACTAGCATTTTAAAAATATAGATCATACTATTCAGAACACACCCATATTTTTACTTTCCTTAATTGAGCTCCAGAATTAAATCTATGGAAATAAATAGAAGCGAACATTTTTGGATGAAATAACAAAAATCAAACCAGGCCGGACCCACCTGTCAGCCTCGGTGAAGAAGCACACCCCGACACCGCGCTCCCGCCCCACTCGTGCGATGCCACGTGGCCGCCGGCGACCGGGTAGCTGCCCTCCGTGTGGATCGACGCCCCACCTGGTGCGAAATAGCTCGCCAAAACCGACGCGTGGCCTCCGGTTTTGCTTCTTCCCCCACGCACTTCCCTCCTCCCACTCTCCCTCCCGCTCTCTGCACAGGCCCGGCCGCCATTGGAGCCACCATAGCAAGCGTCCGCGCCGGGCCGGCTTCTGCCTTCCCCGCCTCGGCCGAGCTCCGCGGCAGCTCTACCGATGACCCCTCCCCCTCCCTGTGGACTCGCTCCTCCCTAATCCCTGTCAATAGCCGTGAATCGGGTCATCTTTGTCGAGCCACCTCACCGCCATTTTCTCGATTCCCTCGGCTGTGGTCCCTCCCCGTTCGATTCCACTCACCGGCGACCTCCCTTCTCCCTCCCGCATCCATCTGAATCGCCTCGGCTCGGGTGCTCGCAATGCTCGCCGTGAACGCCGCCTCCACCGCCGGTGTCCGCTCCAACTCTGCTCGATGACCACTTTTCCATGTCGCGTCGCGACCCCGGCCCACTCCCTACCCTCCTCGGCGAGCCGCGCCTCCGCCCAGGCCCGCTGCCACCTCTCGAGCCGGCGGTAGCCCACGCCGACCGCGCCTCTGGCCGCCATGCCCGTGTCGCGCCGCCGTGCCGTGCGCGTGTGCGCATGCGCCCTGGGCGCTGGCCTGGCGTCGCCTGGCCACCTTGGCCAATTCGGCCTTGGGCCCTCGCCAGCTTCTGGGCCAGATCTGGCCCAGGGTGGCCTCCCTCCTGCGCATCAGCCGATTGGGCCGCAAGGTTTCGGCCCAGAGGCGAGGTAATTGTCCTGTCCTTTAAAATAAGCAAAAGCAATTATTTCCAGCTTTACAGATTACATGAAAACAATATCATGGGAAGTAAAAATGCAATAACAAGTGTTCTGGACTCCTAATATTATTTTCTATCTTAACAAAATAGTGAAACACAGCCAAGGTGCTCAATTATTCATGCATGCCTCTAATGAGCCAATGAAATTAATTTAACTTCAAAAGTCAACCTAAAAATATGTGCTAGGAAATATAATATACTATAGATGTTTATTTGATCCTCTGCATGTGGTGCGTATTGTCAAATCGATAAATCACACTGAATGTATATGTTTATGCCGAAAAATATGATAAACCAAGTGTAGATAATTCATACCTATTGATCAGACCATGATTTAATTCTAAATTTTTGCATGCATGTTTATTTCACCAATTGTCTGCATCTCACCATGTGTCATGTAATTTATAAGGCTTTTCTATGCAGCTTTTATTTATCTCTTTACATTATTTTAATTAATATATAAATTATTGGTGCATGTTAGTTTTATTGTTAGGATTTAATTATATGATAAAAACCCTCATAAATTCATAATTAATTATAGAAAGCTGATAAAATCTTGAAATTTGGTCACCAGGTAGGTTTTCCAGTTTCTAGGCCCCCGGGAAAATGTCATAGGGTAAGTCTCTGTATATTAGATGGAATTAATTTAATGCCATTTTTCCTTATAATAATTAATTACAATTATTGGCTTGGTGCATGAAAGTGAAACTTGGCAAATAAATCAGTCCTGGTATAATCTAATTATAATAAATCACCCCTGCCCATTTGAAGATCAGAACCATGTCAACTTAATAAATTATGTCCCGAGTGCAATTTTACCCGTTAATAAAAATGGTTCCGCTTTAGGGCTGTTTTACGGGTACTTAGTACCTTGCGAGGGTTTTGCTCGACACACTAAAACACTAATTAATTAGCACCTACTGGTCATGGACATCACTTGCGTAGCTTCACCCCGGCACACACAAACCCACCATACTTTGGTGCGACGTCGTCGCGAGTAAATACTGGAGTCCATGAAGGAAATACACGAAACGCCATCACCCTGTGCCCCACTCAATAAGATATACTACTGAACGCATCATCACACCCCGCCTACTTCCACGAATAACAATGTACTTGAACGTATTTGTTGAGGAAGTGCCATGAATCTTCTCTCATAAGCATCATCTTTTGCATCATATAGATCACGCAGTGAACCACGTGGAGACGGGACCGGAGCAGGAACCCAAAGGAGCCGGAGGTGCTGTTGCTGAGCAAGAGCAGACCCAAGGCAAGCCCCGGTGCATTATCCCCGTTTTAAATTTTTATTCTATCACTAGCTAGGGATGTAAGCTTGCCTGTGCATTAAGTGATAGGAGTTGATTGAAACCCTAGCGTGCAGTAGGTCCCTCTTCCCGACTATTAGCCTAAGGACGGTAGTCGCTCTGCTTAAATTAGGACGACTACTCATCGAGTGGTATGGAGACCACTCGTAGATAGGAAATATTATCACTGGGGAACGAGATCGGATGAAGGAAAGGGTGGATGGAATCACAATGAAGACCGGACGGGCAACTAGGTGGAAAGGGAAGGACAGCTTGTCTTCAAGGAGGTAGCCCCGTCCGAGTCACCTAAGGCTACGCCTCGTGTCCGGCCCATGGGATCAAGTTTGAACGTACTGTTTACATGCTGGAGATATGGGCCCAGTAAACCGACGTAGCTACGACTACCGCTTGGTCTGAAGATAGCCTTCTCCCTTCTTTGGTGGAACTGGGGCTGAGAGGAGGGAGCGATCCACCCACGGATGGCGGCACGGGGCGCATCGCGATGGGGGACCCTTCTCTAGGGAGTCTGGACCCGAAAGACCCTGCGGTACCGTAAGCGAAAGGTTGCTCCATGCGGCTTCCCGGAAGCGCGTATGGGTCGTGCAAGCAGGTTTCTCCTGCAGGATGTAAATCGATTCGAGTCGCTGCCCCTCACAGTAACGAGTACCACTTGATCGCTGCTCCGGAACAGTGTCGGAAGCCATTAAGATGATGAGTGGGTTTAATACTATTGTTTGGAATTAGTAAGATTGTATTGCAACCATGATTGTTATAGCTTTAGTGCAAACTAAATTTTATTGTTCCGCACGACAACTTAACTTGATGCTAAAACTTGAAAAACAAGGATCCACTCCTAGGCTGGCTTTCTGGCAATATAAACCCTATCTCTAGCCTTTGCATGTGTAGGTGTCGGCTGTAGTTGGCCATTTTGATGGGTCAGTCTTGCTGAGTAAATTAGTTAATCAGGGCGTAGCTCCATGTGGTTTTTCAGATGACCAGGACGGAAACTGCCACTACGGTGGGAGATTCCATTAGGAGGGCTAGCGCCCCGATTGCTGGAACATCGAATGGGAGCTATGCACGAATGAATATGAGGAGTAGTTCCTTGCTTGCCGGTACGGTGCTTGGGCAAGGCACCTAATATGGCTGGGCTGTTCCCTGTGTGTCGCCGTGAGAGGGCGATTGTATCTTAGCTATTTCGTCGAACTGGTGAACCAATGTTGAGAAATTCGCTTCCGCAATTTACTTTTGACAAAACTCTGGTTTGTAATATAACTTCGGATTTATGTAAAACTCTGTTTCCCACCTATGCTCTTGTTGCAATTATATTTCTCTGTCATGTGTTGTACTATTGGGCGCCACAGCGCGTGTCGCCACCCGAGGGCGATCCTGGAACGGAGCCGTCTCGGTGGTTAGGCGGGTCCGTGACAAATTAGTAGGGAAGCCAGTGTAGAACTAAGTACTGAAACATAATATGGCTATCTATTGAGATAACACTGGAAATGAAAAAAAGTAGATCATTGTGCACTATGTAAAAACAGGCTTTAGTGACACTTTCTAAGAGTCATTAGATGTCACGTCACCAATGTAAATTCATTGGTGACGTGAATTTTACACATCACTAATGAGTCTCTCATTAGTGACGCGTTTTTCTCCAGGTGCATCACCATTGTGGAGTCATTGGTGACACGTTTGGGCAAAACGCGTCACTACTGATAAATAAAAAAACAAAACACATGTTTGTTTCAAATTTCTTCTACATTTTCAAGTGGTGAAGAAATAAATAGAAGCAACATAGATTATAGCATTGGAGTGTATATACTTGGTTGCCCTAAAACTATATCAGCATATATACTTGATTAATGATAACATATCACAGTTTATAACTCTAACAACACTGACAACAAGACACAGAAAGCATGGACACAGGTATACAAAAGAATAAGGTGGCTCCTTCTCAGCCCTCATGTTCCACGAAAGACAACATCAAGTTCGCCTCTGATTTGAGTGGTGCCCATACAAAAGAATTGCTTCCTTGAGGACGAAGTAACAAACTGTTTAATCTTCTTTCCTATCATGTTTCTAGCTAAAGAAGTACAACGTATTAGCTCAGAGCATTGGAATCAATATGAACGGCAATTCAACTTGTATAGCGCATTGCTGAAAAAAAAATACAGAACATGACATGTTAAGATAACAAGTAAAGAATTGATCTCTTCTTTTTCAGAAAGACAGTAACATAATGACTTTGCTGGTAAAGTACCTTAGACAAGCTAGGCCACCATTTCTGTTCATCCTATTTTTTGTGCGTTTTCTACATAGTGGTAAATCTTTTGAGAAATGAGTTGATCACATGCATTGGCATAGGCACAGCTGATCATATCAGGAATAAAGAAGAAGCTAGAGACTGAAGTCCACATCAGTGCAAAGCTGAAGTGCAAACCTGTCTTTTTTTTTTTCTATTCAGTTCTCCTGGTTCCTCTTCTCAAAATCATCCATTTTCTCTTTGCTTTTATCATTGTTTAAACATTCATGTCTCAAACTCAAACCACATGGCAGAAGCAACTTCTATGAGCCAGAAAAATGAAGAACTGCGCCTGAGTAGGAATATGCAGACCACAACATAAAGCTTACCTTTACCAGAACTTTATTGATCAACTGCTCACATCCCAGGTCATGGACATCACTGATGCATGTCTTCAGATAAGCTGCTACAAATGAAATGAGTTTACATGAGCTCCCTGAACATATTGACAACCAGTGTTTTTTTCTAATCAAAGCAAATATAATACAGCTACAAGTGAAATTATGATATTTTAAAATCATTGGTTACTCACCTCTAATTCATTAGCATGTTTTTTATCCGAGTTTATCCAAACATTAGCAAGTGGGTGAAGCAACTCAGAGACAAGTTTGTGAATACAGAGGATAAAAAACCGTGTCCTGTAATGTTTTATCAGTAAGCAAGGTAAGGACCATTCATAGTAGGAACTAGGAAGGAATAGTGACACCCATTTTAGGAGAAAATCAAACAAATAAACCCATTTTAGGCGTGTGTTAATGATAAACCAAACAGTAAAGTATTGTGCAAAGTATGGATTACTAGAGTCTCGGCTAAGAACAGCAACGCTGTGCCGTATTGCAAAGTATGGACTAATAACAAACACCAAACCTTCAGTTCATGGCCTTACTGCAGATTTTCTGCTAAACCAAGAAAGAATGGAACGATATAAAATTGTATATGCTCTAGCTAAACTTGCAACGGAATCTGGTTGGTCAAGGTTGACTGTGGGCCAGTAAAAACAGGAATGTAAATTGCTTTTCTTGAATCTATTAAATATTAAAAGGAGATGACCCTCTGTGCTCAACACCTAGAAAAAAGATAAATTGGCTACAAATTCCCATAAAAAAGCAAAACATCTAGCCCTTAATCATGCCATTTTAAAATCCTAGATCAATATCAGCCCTTGGTTCCCAACTCATGTCATCCCTTCAATCAATCAAGCCAAAAACAAAATCTGTTGTCATAGCTGGCATGCCCACGATGCACGTTCGCATCTACTGCCCCTGACCCGTTTCTTTGATTCACCCGATTCATGCGCCGCCGCACACAAGAATCATCGTGATCTGTGGCTACTCAGCAGCAGGCATCTGAGGAACGATGCACCGC
Source organism: Eleusine indica (assembly GCA_030378355.1). Classification (NCBI taxonomy): domain Eukaryota; kingdom Viridiplantae; phylum Streptophyta; class Magnoliopsida; order Poales; family Poaceae; genus Eleusine; species Eleusine indica. Next base: position 9,438,444 of record CM059501.1, read on the forward strand.
CTCCTCAAAACAGATGCATATAAATTATGATTTCGCTGCAGGGAACCTGTCCTAGGTGTTTCCTGGACAGACTGACGATTGGGAATTAGTATTTAGCTGAGAGAATTGCCAAAGAGGACATGTTGAGTCCTTTGCGAAAGAGAACTTGTCCTAGGCACATCCTCCTGATTCGTCCTTTAATTAATAATCATCTGTGCCTATTTCTTGAAAGCAGCAAGGATTGTTCTTCAGTTTTGATCTGTTTTTTCATAGAACTTCCTCAGAATTTGGGTCTGATATTCTTCCTATCAATTGAATCTTTGGTGTACAAGTTCTTATCCGAATGTTTCAGCATTCTTTGCTGCAATCTCAGGAAAAGATAGTGCAAAGCAGAAGGGGCACGCAGGTGTTACGGAGCGGAAGGGGCAAGCAGCAGCAGTACTAGGATCAGAGATGGTTGCTTTGTGTGGTTGCTGATCAGCAGCTCATAGCAGGATTCAGTCGGCCAGGCTACTGCGCATCATCTATAGCAAGGTAGTCCTCAACTTCATATGAAGTATTAATATATGTCCAACTTTAAGAGAATATATTGCTTGTATTTTAGTCGTCCCAGTAGTTACATTATGCATGTGGACATGTTACTCATATTGCGTAACGCAGGAAGCTCAGTCATGGACATAGGAAGTTATTGATGTTTGATGGTCAGAATAATTAACTAGCTGTCAATGCAGATCTCACTCCAATCATAAACATCGAACTTTCTCAAAACAATTACCCAAAGTAACAAAGTTCTCCATTTCACTGAGCAAGTTTGGTTCTGAATATTGCTATCACAAAAGCTACTTAAAATCCGTAGAGTATTGTTTATATAGCAATAACTCAAAACAATTTTTGCAAGCAAGTATGACCAGATCTAAGATTAATAACAAGAAAAAGAAGTAACCTATGGATCCTCACAGAATGACGTTAAACTTTTCTATATGTTCACGTCAAGAAAATCTCAATTTAGTTGTGTTGACATAGCAAGCTTTCAATGCTTCTTTTAAAGCCAAATTGTTGTACGAATTACACGAACCCATATTGCAACCTTTCAATGAATTATAATGTGTTAAATTTACACTTAAATGGAGATAGGCAATATATACTTGGGAAATGGTAAAAGAGATAGTAGTTTTTTTGTGTGTCCTACTGCAGAAAGTAGGAATTAAACAATGGAATATCATTACAGTGATAGCATGACATTAACTGTCCAGAAAAAAAAATGCGCCTACAACACTAGCCGCGCAATTGCGCGGGCTCTCAAGCTAGTTATTCAAAACACTAACAACTTGAAATCATAATCACAGAGAAGAGAACTTTTCCAAACTGACAAGCTGACAGGTTATCACTACCTTCCTAAAGCTTTCAGAACACCGTCGGTGCTTCTTGAAATCATATATAGGAACGTTTACTGGCACCCGCAGAAAATGACAAGTTGGAGGCCAGCTGGCACCCGGCGAGCTTGTCGGTGATCTGAGGAGGAAGCAGCAGCGGCAGAGAGCTACTTGATGTGTTTTCGTTATCACAGGTGGCTGGGCTGTTGCAGCTACTGGAAGAAAAAGGTGTTGACGTCATGAGTGTATACTCTGGCGATGCAGAATGACACGATGTGTGCATGCATGTGCCCAGTGGTTTGCCAAAATAACAACACATGCTGCTAAACGCATGCGGTGAAGCAATGCTTCTTTGTTTGGTTCGCACAGGTAAGCATGGGACGAAATCGCCTTCGCTCTAGGACTCCAGCTCTAATTCGGACATGGTGGCGGCATCACGGGGTTATGCCGCGCCCGCGCGAAGAAGCCCTCAGATCCACAATACTGCATGTCTCTCTGTCGTGACAGAGCTCGTTGCCATGATGGACCAGGCCGCCGTTGACACAATCGAGTCAACCATACCGCTGCTGTCATAGAACCGTCTTACCACGGAGACGGCTCTGTTCTAGGATCTACCTCGGGTAGCGACACGCGCTGTGACACCCAATAGTATAACACATGACAGAAGTAAATAATTGCAACAAGAACATAGGTAGAGAACAGAGTTTTATATAAATCTGAAGTTATATTACAAACCAGAGTTTTATCAAAAGTAAATTACGGAAACTAAATTATTCAACATTGATTCAGCTAGTTCGACGAAATAGATAACATACAATCGCCCTCTCTCAGCGACATACAGGGAACAACCGGCCATAATAGCTGCCTTGCCCAAGCACCGTACCGGCAACCAAGGAACTACTCCTCATCTTCATTCGTGCACAACTCCCACTCAATGTTCCAGCAGTCAGGGCGCTGGCCCTCCCAGTGGAATCTTCCACCGCAGTGGCAGTCTCCGCTCTGGTCATCTGAAAACCACATAGAGCTACGCCCTGAGTAACTAATTTACTTAGCAAGACTGACCCATCAAAATGGCCAACTACAGCCGACATCTAGATATGCAAAGGCTAGGGATAGGGTTTATGTTGCCAGAAAGTCAGCCTAAGAGTGGATCCTTATTTTTCAAGTTTTAGCAGCAAGTTAAGTTGTCATGCGGAATGATAAATTTAGTTTGCACTAAAGCTATGACAAACAAGGTTGCAAAACAATGCTTAATAATTTCAAATAGCAGTGTTAAACCCATTCATCAACTTAATAACTTCTGATACTGTTTCAGAGCAGCGATCAAGTGGTACTCGTTACTGTAAGGGGCAGCGACTCGAATCAATTTACATCCTGCAGGACAAACCTGCTTGCACGACCCATACGTGCTTCTTGGAAGCCGCATGGAGCAACCTTTTGCTTACGGTACCACAGGGTCTTCTGGGTCCAGACTCCCCCGAGAAGGGTCCCCCAACGCGATGCGTCCCGTGCCGCCATCCGTGGGTGGATTGCTCACACCTCTCAGCCCCAGTTCCACCAAAGAAGGGAGAAGACTATCTTCCGACCAGGCAGTAGTCGTAGCTACGTCGATTTACTAGACCCATAACTCCAACATGTAAACAGTACGTTCAAACTTGACCTCATAGGACCGGACACGAGGCGTAGCCTTAACTGACTCGGACGGGGCTACCTCCTTGAAGACATGTTGTCCTTCCCTTTTCACCTAATTGCCCGTCTGATCTTCATTGTGATTTCATCCACATCTTTCTTCATTTGTCATCATTCCCCAGTGATAACAATTCCTATCTACGAATGGTCTCCATACCACTCGGTGAATGGTCGTCCTAAATTAAGCAGAGTGACTACCGTCCTGAGGCTAAATATCGAAAAGGGGCAACCTACTGCACGCTAGGTTTGCAACCAACTCCTATCACTTAATGCATAGTCAAGCCTACATCCCTAACTAGTGATAGAGTAAAAATTTAAAACGGGTTGAATGCACCGGAGCTTGTCTGGGTTCGGCTACTCATCAGCTGCGACACCACCGGCTCCTTCTGGCTCCTGCTCCGGTCTCGTCTCCGCGTGGTTCATCTCGTGATCTATATGATGCGAATGGCGCAATGCATAAGTACCTCACTCGATTCATGGCACTTCCTCAACAAATACGTTAATGTATACTATTTCATGTAGAAGTGAGCGGGGTATCGCTCGTTAAATGCTACCTCGGCTTTTATAGTATCATTATGAAAATCATCGATCTTAAGTGAGCAATTCATAATTTAGCATGGTTTAGTAGTTATTTACTCGTGTATTATCTACTATAATAGAACATACCATGACTGGTTCTTATGCCAAGTTGCAATTATATACATCGCTTGCTTGATTTTTAATAATTAAACAGTGGATAAGGGAAACTAATTATTTCGACATGGTTCTGTTCGTTACTAGTGCATGAGTGATTTACTATAAATGGGTAATGTCGGGAGTGAATTATATGCCAAATTTCCTTTACATGCCACGAGCCATTAATTTTAAATAATTACAACAATGCAAAAGGTTAAATAATTATTTATGGCTAAAATACAAAGAATTATGACTTCTTCTTTTACAGTAAGGTCCAATAAGTCAAAACATGATTAATTCTCTATGATTTTATTAGTGGTTTCACCTATTTATTTTATATCTAATAAAATACCATCATGCAACGTGTTTTAGCATTTTTCTACAATAGTAAAAGTTCAGACAAGGCCAACAAAATTTACTTTACTTTAAAATTCGTATTAATTACTTTACTATGCATTTTACACTTTTTAATATTTTTTTGGAAATAAATAAAAGGAGAAAACCATTTTTCGTGCTCGTGGGCCGCATCCCAGCAGCCCAGTGGGCCAAACCCACGTGGAGGGGCGCTCCTGGGCCAGATCTGGCCCAGGCGGGCGTGGCCCAGTGGCCAGCGTGGCCCATCGGCCAGCTCGACCGAGCCGAGCGCACGCGACGGCGACGCACTCGGCCGCGCGCGGTGGCGCGGGCACAGCAGCCAGCCGGGTTGATGGCGGGAGTTGCATTCGCGCGACGGCGCGCGAGAGGGAGCGAGGCGGCTCACCGGGGCTAGTACGGCGACGGTGAGGCGGAGCGACGGCGGGCGGCGACGGCGGTCCAGAAGAGGGGCTACACGGGAGTAAGCCGAGTGAGGCCGAGGTGACGCGCCGGGTCAGGGTAGTCATGCTTACAAGAGGAATTGAGTAAATTAACGCAGTAACAGTGTAAATATAGGATGCTTTTGTGTTGATCACGATCAAGATAAACGTGCAAAATATATGGCATTGGATCGGGTACTGATCAAATAATATTCTTAGTGTGCTGAGCATGTTGATTAACATAAAGAGTTACACGTGAAATAAGTCTAAGTTACCTGACTATATAGTTAAGTAACATATTAACTCTAGGAGACAAGATAATTAATTTAATATGGTTCTGGAAAACTAATGCACATGAAAAATTTCATATAGGTAGAGTACAGCAGGAATGATTTTTGAGCTATGTTTCGTTGACATGCATGGTGTCAATTAATTTAAATAATTAAATCAATGTAAAGGCTAAATAATTAATTATGGTAAATATACTGGGAATTAAAATGTATGGATCTGCAGGGTGGTTAGTTGTGATAAAAGATGAATATGTGACAATTTTCAAGAATCTATCTGTTCCATATATTTATATATGAATTTATTGGGGTTTCTCTATTTATTTTTGTCTCTGATAACAATAATGGCATGCATGGTGATTTAGTATTTTTGATAAATAATACTTGACCAGAGGAACTCATAGAATTTTAGTTTGCCCCGAAACTCCTAGTAATTCATTAGATATGCATTTTACAAGTGAGCAGGTAATTTCTGGAATTTTGTTTAACGCAGGAAATGGAAAAATGGCTTTGGGCCAATCAGATCTGGCCGCACAACGGCCCATAGGGTCACTGCCACAGCAGATCCGGCCAGGCCAGTGCAAGCACGAGCTGCACCTCGGCCATGGCGGCCAAGAGCACGCCGAAGTGGCGGCAGCTTGCCGAAACATGGTCAAATGACGATGAAAATTTCAGAATAAAATACCTATGCGAAGATTAGATCGACGCGCACCCTCCAGTGCAAGAATGAGATGACGAGGATCACCGAGCGAGGCGAATTTTGGGCCGGAGCTGACATGCACGCTGGTTGGGGACTCACCGGAAAAGCTCCAAATCTGGCGCGCACAAGCAATGATTCGATGCGCGGTTTCTTGCAATCGCTAGAAGGCTCGTGTTCGCACGTTTCTGTGGCAGGGTTCACGCTAGGATGCAGCAGAGTGCCTAAGCGACGGAGCTATGTGGCGGCGCCAATGGCGAGTGGTTGATGGCGTGGGTGAGCTGAGAGAGAGAAGAGGAGAAATGGGAGTGGGAGGACCGAAACCGGGGCTGGACGCTGGTTTTGGGAGGTGGTTTTCGGACAAGTGGGGGCAATGCCCGCTCGGCGTCGGCCACGCGGAGCAGCGCCACCCGCGGTGGCCAACCAGCGAGGAAGAAGGTTGTCTGAGCGGCTGACAGGTAGTGCCTGCAGGGTTTTTCTTTTTCATTAATTTACCAAATTGTCTGATTTTAATAATTTCATATCTTAAGTTGTAGAGCTTCTCTGCAAAAACGAAAACTATGTGTGTGTCAACGCACGATGTTCTCTAAATTACAAAAATATGTTTGTCCCTTGGATTGAATTAAAATTTTAATGGGGTTTTCCAAAGTTAGGATGTTTTGAGTATTTGAGAATTTATTTAGGGCACTTAATCTTGGAATAAAAATCTAAGATTTTTCTAAAAATTATTTTGCATCATCACCTATAACATATATTTTTGTTGGCATAATATTCTATTGAAAATATTTGACATGTAGTTCAATAATATTTTAATTTGATCAAATCTTGATCAAAAATGTTCAAATGTTTTGGAAAATTTTATTTTTGAGAGTACATATTTTTGGGTTACTCGTTTGCCTAGTGTTTTCCCTGCTAGTTTGTTCAAACTCGGAGTGTCACAGCTGCTGCCGGAGGTTACCCGAACCACGATCATTGAGTCGCAGTTGGAACACAGAAGAGCCCGTCTATCGAGAAGTTCACCACGACCAGGGCCGCCAAGAACACTACCCGACAACGACGCCACAGATGAGAAACAATCCAGGTTCCGGTCACTACCACAAAACAAGTCTATAGCAGCGTGGTAAGAAACACCGTAGCGGCGATTTTATCATGAACTGTCTCTACAAATGAAATAATATTTTTAGCGGTGGTCAAACAAGTCAACTGCTATTAAAATCAATTTTAAAGACGGTTTGTAACATGAGCTACCGTTATAAATTTTTTTAGCGGCGGATCAAAATATGAGCCGTTGCTAAAAATCAGTTTTTAGGGATAGACAACAACTTGATCCGTCGTTAAAAATAGGATGCCACATCATCAATCCGTGGCTCCCTTCCTTGGCCAATCACAGCCTTGCACATGGATTGTATTTTCTCTTTTTAATCTCCCTCACTCTGAAACTCACCCACTAGCTCTCTCTCTCTGGGGCGACGGGCCATGCCGTCATGGACGGCGGGCTGAGCACAGCAGTGCAGAGGTGGCCGGCCATGCGGCGGGTCAAGCGAGGCGGGCGAGCAGCCATGCATTGGTGCAGATCTGGCTCGACCATGGTGAGATTCGGCCTCACGGACGACGGGCGACATGTGATGGGGCAGTGGGCGGCCGACCTCATGGGCTGAGCATGGTGGCATAGCAGGCTAAGCGCCAGGCCATGCAGAGGCGGGCGAGAGACCACGCGGTGGAGCACCACCGGCTGCACGGGCGGTGGTCTAAGCGCGCTGGCATGGTGGCGGGCCGGCAAGGGTGTCGGTGGCCGCGGGCGAGCCTGGCAACCCCTTCCCAATGATGGCATGCTTCCTGGCACGGATCTGGCCGGGCCTCAGGCGGGCCTTACAGCATTTTTTATTTTTATTTTTTAACTTCGTAGCAGTGGGTGATATTATTACCCTTAGGTCTTAAATGATGCTCTTTTATGCTCTCGTGTCTTTATGCTGGATGGCACGTTTCTGGACCGTTCATCACCGGTGCTTCGTACCACTTAGTTTACAATAATAAATATAACGCATGGAGTGTAAAAGTAGCTATTTAAGATTCACTTTTGCCATTCCACCTCACCATACAAGTTCGAGCATACAATCGAATATATGCGTGCGTGCGTGACACGTGCGCACAAATTTGCTATCTTAGAGTGACACATTGCTGTCATTGCAGTTTAAGTATTATGGTTTCAAGAATAACATTTTATTTCATTGATGATGCTTTATTTTGTATGGTTTATTTTTAATCAGTCATGACTGAAGCATGCACTGTTAATTTCTTTCTGTAACTTCCCAGAGATTTGAACAACAGGGACGCGAAGTCATGAACAAGGATCCAGTTCCATTTCTCGGTGTTTGAATTGATCACAACTTCCTTTGCTGCAACATTGAGAAATGAAAGTCTTGATTTTTGTACTCTGAACTGTAAGGTCAAGTGACAATAAATAAGCAAAACAACAGATTGGTAGTTTTCTGCGCAGAACATGACCGTAGCATAAGCTACATAACCAGGCATTGGTTTCTTTACATGAGGTATTTATGCACTGCCATCGTGCTTCCAAACTCGTCGTGAGTCCTTCCTGAGAAGAAAATTTTGCAACCGCATTTGACGTGGCGCGGCACAAAGTTCTCTGATATGCTCCGCGCTTGACGTGGCGCGGCACAAATTTTACAACCACATTTCTTTACATGCCGCCGCCTGCAGGCCCGCAAGCGCTGTTCTCTGAGAGCATCTCCAAGAGTGCCCCAAAACCTCTCCCTAAATTGAATAATAGGGGATTTTATCTAAAAAACCATCTCCAACAGTGTCCCTAAATCATCCCTATATTTATTTTCTCCCTAAACTCTCCTCACTTGTAGCTAGAAATAGGGGAAGAATTGGGAGCCCCAATCCACCTTTTTTTCAAGGGAAAGTTAAAATCTGTAGACCCAAGTGCTGACATGGACCAATAAAAAAACGTTTTTACATCATTTTAGAGAAGAACTGTTGGAGGAGGAAAGAATTTTTTTCCCTAATACTTTTTGGGCTGCTCCCAAAAGAAGGTTTTTGGGATCTAATTATTGGAGAGCTCTTGGAGATGCTCTGATATACTCCGCGCTGTTCTATGATCTTTGCTCCGCGTCGCTCGCGACTTTACGAGTCGTTCTCTGCTTGGTGTCTCTCGCATGCAATGATGCAAGCCGGGTTCATTTCCATTTGCACTGAGCTGCTCGTTTCCATTTGAACTGATATTTTGTACAACTTCTCTTGTAATAAAAAATGAAAGCTTACCAGTCTACTATATTTGTCCCCATTGATCAATCATCATTCTGTATTTGTCCCCATTGATCAATCATCATGTCAATCAGCAACAGAACAAAACATCCTTACCCTTCAATCCACTTGTACAGAGCAAAACAATAACATCTATCTCTATAATCTTTTAATTAAGGTGCCGTCGTCACTTCGTGTCCACAAAGTTAGAGATTTAATCCAAATCGGTTTTATACATTCTATATCAAGTACCAAATTTTAAAAATCATAACTCTCTTGTCCGGAGCTCAAATGAGTCAAACACGGACTCTATATCGTAGCCCTCGAAAAGTTCTACAACTTTAGTATTCAATGGAAGTCCAGATCCCGTTGTTTTGATTTCCAAATATGCGATAGAAAAATATTTGTTCTGATTCGGACTCCTCTACATAGGTCTCTGTGCGGGGCCCATATCTTCTAGCTCCGAAGTCCAAATAATATGATCCATATATGTTTCGAAAAGGACTCGACGAGATCTACAACGTTTATGTTTTAACTTTTTCCATTAGAGCACGTCTTCAAGTTAAAAATTACATTGCAATGTAGTGCTATTTTTAGATTGCGTGAATTGCATGTTAGGCTTCATGAAAGTACAGGGGGGTCTTATAGGCATTATAGTCTTATGTAAAGTCCTCTTTGTATGGCGAGTTGAGCTTCATATTGGTACTTCTCATATTTAGATATTTTTTAATGTCATTTCACTTAATTTTGCAACATAGCACTCAAACGACACTACTTGTGAAAATTGTTAACATTAGAGGTTAAAAAACATATTTATGATGATAATATGAGAAACAATGGTGAAAAAATTATTACTTTTGACATATAAAATGGTATACTAAGAAGCACCAACGATAATACAAATATGATCTTTTATGTAAAAGATATCAATAATATTGTATATATCTAATAATTATATTATATAAATAATTTATATTTATATCATAAAGAGTGTTTTGTTTCTTTAAGCCCGTAGCAACGCACGGACACTTTGCTAGTTATATATATATTTGAGCAATAAAAGAAGCCACCACGTTCGCTCTCAAGGCTTAGAAATTACCACATTAATAAGAAAAAAAATAAAAAGAAAAAAATTACCCACCACTGCAATTACAAAAAAATTAGTCCAAAGTACCCGTATTTCTCTTCATTAATTACCCACCATTGTCATTTTCTTTTTACAATTGACGTGTATCTCTATTACTCTTAGTTAATTACCACATTGCCATCTTTGTTTTGCAATTGACGTAAGAGAGAGAGGAAAAAAGAAAAAAAATAGGATTTATCTTAATTAATTACCCACCATTGCCATTTTCTTTTTACAATTGACGTGTATCTCTACTACTCTTAATTAATTATCACATTGCCAATGATGTGAGGAAAAAAAAATTCTTGCTGTCACCATTGTTCTCTAATTGTTTGGGTGGATGTTTTTTTTTAACAAATGAATATGAGTAAGTCAATTAGGAGCAAACACTTACATCATTCTTTCCTTTTCTTTTCTCTAGCAATGCATACCCGTTTTCGATATGAGTACATGTTGTGAGCCACTGTCTTAAAGTACTACATAGAAATAAATGACACCACCATTTACGATCAGGAATCTTAGTTTGAGGTGCTATCAATGTCCAAATCTCATTGGTAACAATCTAGAACCACGCAAATACGCGGGCCATCCTACTAGTTGAGAACTATTTACACAAGGAATCAAATATAATTGTTTCTAAGGACATGCAGATTAACATAAGCCCAGAACTTTCATTTGAATGATTCAAGATCTTAATCCAGATGGGACTATGATGTTTAGAGTTCAACAGCTACAGATGCCTGGCAGATGCAGCTTCATATACAGTTATCGTTCACTAAGAGATACCAGACAAGCACCACCTATCAACTTGTGTTGGCTATGAAAACTACCACAAAACAGGGATTTAGTGACGCGTGTTTAGAGACGGCTAAAACGGTCATGTTACTAAATCATTTATAGAGACGGGTTTTTAGAAACGCATCACTGCTATTTAGTTGAAGGGTACTTATAGTAACATGTTTCTAGAACTCCGTCTGTAACCAAAGATTTAGTGATGTGTACAAAAAAACCTGTCTCTATAGCTCTAAGCAATAGAGACGGCGTTTTAGGCTAGAGACCGGATTTTGAATACCTCACTACTATTTCATGTATTTAGTGACGGGTTTTTATAGAAGTGATGGGGTTTTATAACCCTGTCCCTAAAGAACGAAGCTATAGAGGCAGGGTTTTGTTTTAGTGACGCATTTTTGATTCCCTGTCTCTATTATATAACCATATAGAGACGGGTACTAGTACCAAGTGACTTGGTGATGTGGTGGTGAAGACCATATAGTGTGGGTGAAGAGACCCAGTTTCGAATCTCCCCAGCCATGCTTTTTCTTATTTTGCTCTTCTAACCCTAATCCGCCGCTAGAAATAAAATCAACTAACCCTAACCCCCATCCCACTTCCTCCTCCACTCGTGCCGCCCACTTCGCCTCTCCCTTCTCCCTCTCTCTTCTCCTTCTCCTCAGACATGCGCCGCCACCCTCTCTCTTCTCCCTTCTCTCCGGTGCACCTTCCCTTCTCTCCATCCACTACGGTGGCCTCCCTTCCGCTCCCTACAGCGGGGGCACTAATGATGTGGCTGGATCTAGGCAGCGGCGAATTCGGGGTTGTGGGATCCAGGCGGCGATGGCGCCCTCCACCACCGCCTCGAGCTCGGGCCCGATGGCGTCGTCCTCCGCCTCGAGCTCGGTCCCTACGGCACCCTCCTCCTTCGCCTCGAGCTTGGTCTCGATGGTGCCCTCCTCCCCCTCGAGCTCAGGCCCGACGGAGCCCTCCTCCTCCGCCTCGAGCTTGGAGCCCTCCTCCAGATCTGGTGGCAGTGTCCTCCATGACGAATCCGGTGGAGACGGCCTCCCTCCATGGCAGATCCGGTGACCTCGGCAACTCCCCCCTCCACCGCGCGCTCCCCTCCCTTTGTAGTCGGATCCGGCGGGCTCGGGCTCCTCCGCACCCCTCATGCGGCCTCGAGCGGATCTCGGGCTCGGCCGAGCTGGGCCAGGCTTGTCCTGCGTTGAAGGACCGAGAAGGCGACCAGAGGGGGGGGGGGTGAATGGGAGCCAATTAAAATTCTTTACAAGAACTTAGTCTATATCCCAATTACAACCCAAACCAACCTCTAAACTGATCACCATGACCACACACACCAACTTATGATGTGCCAACCCTAGGACTAATCAACAACAACAGTGGAACACAGCGGAAGCAAAGGAGAGCAGCAAATACTTGACACGGTCAAAGAATAAGCTCAAAACAGGTTACTGGACCATCATCGGTAGTGCCGATCACTAGCATCGGCAGTGCCGATCATGTCCGTCGGCAGTGCCGATGCGGGGTTCGGACCAAAGCCACCAGCAGTGCCGGTCGTGGCATCGGCAGTGCCGATCTGGGTTTTGACCCAACGGTAGTGCCGGTCCAAGCGATCGGCAGTGCCGATCGACCCCCGACAGAACAGAAAACTATCATGATTTTCCTCCAAATCTCTCCAAAACTCAATCAAATGATCTCCAAAATGTGTGATTTTTGGACCAACCAATCCTCAACACATCAAGACCCTAATCCGAGAAGATCTACTCAATTGGCTCAAGGATTCATCACGAATTTCAGATCTTGTGCCAAGAACACCAAAAAGGAAAAACTTGAGAAATCCTTCAAATCAAAGGTGCTAGAGCTCTTAATTCGGTCAAAGACCCATGAAGGATTGTTCTTGCTCATCATAGCACTAAGATCCCCCAAGAAATCGGCCCTAAAACTTGCCCAAACGTGAGATAAAAAATTCCCATGAAAATAGCTCCGAAAATAGAGAAAAAGAGAAATTTGAGATTTAAGGAGAGAGGAAGATCTTGAGCCCGAATATAATTCTCATATCATAGAAACATGCTTACAAGATCCATGGATACAAGGCTAGAAAGCCACTCTCTTCTTCCCACTATTTGGAAGAGAAAGAAAAGTCTCTTATACACCCTCTCCTCTCCTCTATTACATGAAGACCTCTCCTAACACTTTGAATGAAGACCTAACAAGGCTAGTGGGAAGAGGCACCGCTCCCACCAGCCACACCTCTGCTTATATAGGCCTAGGGTCCAAGACAACTCTACCCTTGACCTATAACTCAATGCCACCTACCACAAGGGGCAAAATCATCCAACTCTTTTCCCTTCGCCCGAACGCCATCGAACCCTTCACAACTTTGCTACACCTCAACGCAAGCTTCGTGATGGTGCCACATGCACCACTAACCACCACCACCGGTTTTAAGGTCCAAATAGGGAAACCACCTTGCACGTTTCTCAAAGCATGACTTCATGCTCACTTCCACTGAAGCAAGATTTCACGATCTTGACGCATGTCACCTCATCCCGTGATCCTCCTTGCCGGTAAGTCTCTCCCGCCTCCGGTCCATCGGAAGCCTCTACTTGCACCGATGCCCAATCACCTTTGACTTGGTCAACCCCACCGTCTTAATCACCACCCACGGTTTTGAGGCTCAACCGTGAAACTGTCTGTGCTTCTTGCCTCTCCACGTTGGATCACTCTTGACTTCACCCGGCCTCCTGATCATCTGGCCCCAAGTATCCTACTTGTGCCCGATCCTCTCGCATATTGCATTCAACTCAAAAACAAATTCCGCCAAAGTCAATTACTCATCACATATTGCAAACCATGGTGCATCTCAACATGGTTTCTCACTTTTTTTTTATTATTTAGAATCCCCTATAGAGACGGGGATATCTTCAGTCCTTATAAAGAATTCGGGATGGGGATGTGTTATGTCTCTGTATGTGTAGATTTAGTGACGTCTAAATCCTCGTCTCTATAGGTGTTCGATTTAGTGAGGTAAAAATTGAGACGGCTTCGTTTTGCGTCTCTATAGGGGTTAGATACCCGTCACTAAATCACGATTCTGTAGTAGTGAAACTTTCAAGTTACCAGACAAGCACCACCTAACATACTGTAATATTCTTATATTGAAAATAAATTGTTGTGTTTACAGGTCTGTTGCCAAAATTGCTTATTATTTACATAATTACTGCCTGAAATAGGACGGATTGAAATAGTATCATGTTAATTGCTTCTAACCGCACAGTTTCTCATATCCTTTTGTCATGGTAATCCTGCTACTATCGGCATCAAATTGATTATTAACTACATCGGAACACAAGAAGTACAAGGCAATAACAATAAGATGCCACAATGTCTTTTAAATTCAGTAACAAATCAGACAAACCATCGTCACAACTCACCAGGCTATCAAGTAGCCTTGTTGCTCACGGTGATCCTGGTTGCTACTACACCAGAGAAAGTACAAGCCTGAGTTTGAGCGCTTGACTGCCTTCAACCCGAGAGAATCGTAAATGTCATGATTATTATGCGCATTACTACCGTGAATGGCTCCCGCTTGGGATTGGCCGGCTAGCTTGCGCTCGTCCGAGTTCCTTGCTGCATCTTGGGCGGGTACATGAGGATGCAGCGTCAAAGCAAAAGTGCACGGGTTGAAGAAGGGCGCGGAGGCGTCGATGCAGGAGGGCGCGCTGTCAACGGGAGGGGAGGTAGGGTGACGAGACAATCGGCTTGGTTTCGTGTCCGACGGTGGCTAGAGTTGGATGCCGGCGTTGCAGCGCCGTGGCTGCCCGCAGGATGACTGCGTCATCCTGTTTTTGTTGGAGATCGCCGGAGAGACACTGTCTTCCTCAGCGCCGGCGAGCTCTCCCAGATGCACACACACACTCACGCGATAGTGGAACACGCAGAACACAGCAATGCGATCTCGTTTGTGCAGCAACTGGCTGCGGTTTTTGTGACTCTATTGCTTTATATAGAAAACGATTACAACCACAGGAGGCCCATGACCTCCGGCATGCGCGGCACGCCCGTCATCGACGAGTGCCATCCCAAACGCCTGGGACATGCCGCACGACGCGCTCCCTCGCGAACACAGCGCGAGTCAGAGCTCCCCACAATGCGCACGATCCAGCCGTGCGCCTAACTCCCTAACCGAAAGCAAAACAGAAAGTTCTAACAACCATGCACTAGAATTATTCAACAATCTCCTCCTAAGTCTAGTGCATGTTCTTGCAATTTTGAAGACCAATTGCCGTGACGAACTCCAGGAACTTGATTCTGCTTAGTGGCTTTGTAAGAATATCACCAATTTGTTCATCAGTCCTGACAAACTCCACTTCAATTAGCCTTCTCTGCACATGATCCCGGATGAGATGGAACCTCACCTCTATATGTTTACTCCGATCATGATGCACAGGATTCTTGATCAACGAAATTGCGGACTTGTTGTCAATCTTCAACAGAGGTCTGCTTGCTGCTGTATTCATCAGCTCTCCCAGCAGCCTACCCAACCAGACACCCTGGCAGCTAGCAGTAGCAGCTGCGATGTACTCAGCCTCACAACTTGAGAGAGCCACCACCTTCTGTTTCACAGACTGCCAGCTGATTGCTCTATCTCCCAGGAAGAAGATCACACCTGATGTACTCTTCCTGTTATCCACATCTCCAGCCAAATCACTATCACTGTATCCCAGTAGTCTTGGCAGCTCTTCCTTCCTTCTTGCATACCAGAGACCCCAATCACAAGTCCCAGCTATGAATCTAAGAATGTGCTTCACAGCTGCTAAGTGCTCCTCATGTGGTTCTTCCATGAATCTACTCACATTACCAACAGAGAAAGCCAAATCAGGTCTAGTATGAACCAAGTATCTTAAGCTTCCAACCAAACTTCTATATTCAGTTGCATCCACTTTTGCACTGCTACTCTCCTTGCTCAGCTTCAGATTTGCCTGCATTGGGATTTGACAGGGGTTGCAATCTTGCAGCCCTCCCTTCTCAAGGATCTTTCTTGCATAGTTCCCCTGTGACAAAGCAATCCCCTTCTCACTCTGCTTGACCTCTATTCCCAAATAATAAGAGAGCAGCCCAAGGTCACTCATCTTGAATACATCAGCCATCTGTTGCTTGAACTCCAGAATTCTGTTGATACTTGCTCCAGTGATTACTAAGTCATCAACATATACTCCCACAATCAACCTGTCATCTCCTTCACCTCGACAGTAGATGGCATGATCACTTGGACACTTGACAAACCCCAGAACCCCCAATTCATCATCCAATTTCTGGTTCCAGGCACGAGGAGCTTGATGTAAACCATACAAGGCTTTTGTGAGTTTAAATACCTTGTGTTCCTTGCCCTCCTTGGCAAAGCCCGGCGGCTGCTCGACGAACACCTCCTCCTGAAGCTCCCCGTTTAGGAACGCCGTCTTCACGTCCATGTGATGGACCTCCCAGCCGTTCTGAGCCGCCAGCGCCAGCAGCAGCCGCACTGCTTCCATCCTGGCCACCGGCACGAACACCTCGTTATAGTCGATGCCTTGTCGCTGTGCGTACCCCTTGACGACGAGCCTCGCCTTGTACCGCACCACCACGCCATGCTCGTCCTTCTTCACCTTGAACACCCACTTGAGCCCGATGGCGCGCCGGCCTCGGGGCAGATCAGTGAGTGCCCAGGTGTTGTTGTCCTCGATCGCCTTCAGCTCCTCCTCCATCGCTCGGCGCCAGCAGACTTCCTGCTTCGCCTGAGCAAGGGACGCCGGCTCCTCCGCGCTGATGGCCAACAGCCGTCCCTCACCCAGGTCACGCACGGCGAGGCCAGGAGGTGTTCCTGGCCCCACGACGTCATCCACCGCGTGGAAGCGCAGTGGAGCATCTTCGTCGTGGTCGGCGTCGAGCTCCTCCTCCACGTTCTGTGGCGGCGACACGAACTGGATGTCCGTCGGTGTCACAGCCGCCGCTAGAGAAGACCCCTGCCACGTCGGTGTCGAGGTAGGGGGTGTAGCAGGTGTACCCGGTGTTGGTGCAGAGCCTGACGCAGTGCCTGGAGTGTGGCCGATCGTGATCGTCTCCACCCGGAAGATGTCGTTGCCGTGCGCCGCTGCCGCGTGCTCCTCCGAGCTCCCGGCCCAGTCCCACCGAGCGTCCTCGTCGAACACCACGTCCCTGGTGATATGGACGCGGTGCGCGACGGGGTCGTATGCCCGGAACGCCTTGGAGCCGCGCTCGTAGCCGACGAAGATCATCTTCCTCCCGCGGTCGTCGAGCTTGATCAGGTGCGGCGCCGTGTTCTTCACGTGCACGATGCACCCGAAGGTCTTCATGTGGTGCACCGCCGGCTTCTTCCCGTACCAAGCCTCGAACGGCGTCATCCCGGTCACGCTCTTGGTCGGGCACCGGTTGAGGATGTAGACCGCGGTGTTTACGGCCTCACCCCAGAACCAACCTGGTAGCCCTTTGGCCTTGAGCATGCTCCGCGCCGTCGCCACCACCGTGCCATTGCGCCGCTCGACGACACCATTCTGCTGTGGGCTGTAGGGGGCAGTGAGCTGCCGTCGAACCCCGTCGCCCGCCCAGTACTCCGCGAACTCGACCGAGGTGAACTCACCACCTCGATCAGTCCGGAGCATTCCCAGCTTCTTCCCGGACTCGGCCTCGGCGCGCGCCTGGAACTCCTTGATCGCCGCGGCCACCTAATCCTTCCTCGCCAGCACCTTCAGCCACATGTAGCGGCTCTTGTCGTCCACGAGCAGCAGGAAGTACTTCCCGCCGCTCGGTGTCTCCGGCGTGATGGGCCCGCACAGATCACCGTGCACGAGCTCCAGAGTGCGCTCGGCACGGTACTGCGCTGCCGCCGGGAAGGAGTTTTGCCTCTGCTTGCCGGCGAGGCAAGCATCGCAGAGCTGGTCCACCTGCTCGATTGCCGGCAGGCCGCGCACCATCTCCTCCCGCGCCATCTTCCGCAGCGCGCTCATGTTGACGTGGCCCATCCGAGCATGCCAGCGCCAGGCATCCTCCTTCCCACGCACCGCGAGGCACACCGACCGCGCGACGTCGAGCTCCAGCACGTACAGCCGGTCCGGCCGGCGCGGCACCCGCGCCAGCAGCTTTCGGCTCTGCTCCCGGATCTTCAACATGCCGTCGTCGATGTTGATCTTGTAGCCCGCCTCATCCAGCTGCTCGAGGCTGATGATGTTCGACATGAGGCGGGGGATGTAGTAGACGCCGGCGAACGAGCGGTGCTCCCCGCTCCGGCAGTTGAATAGCACCGTGCCGTAGCCCTCGATGTTCGCCACCGAGCCATCACCGAAGCTGACGGTGCCGCGTACCGCCGTGTTCAGCTCCGCGAACACCAGCCGGGCGCCTGACATGTGATTTGTCGCACCGGTGTCGAGCACCCACGACGACGTGTCGCGGTTCTTCTCCTCCTCGCTAAGGTGCACGAGCACCTTGTGCTCGATGAGCCGCACCTCGGAGCTTGGTCCTCCGGCCGCCCTTGCCGCCACCGCGCGAGATGGCGAAGGCGCCGCTCGATCTGGATCTGGGCGCACCCCTCCTGGTATGGTTGATGTAGCAGCCAGGAGAGTCGCCTCCGCCATCGCCTGGATCTCCTCTGCGGGCCTCCCGCCCGAGATCTCGCCGGGCGCCTCCACATCGCCATCGCCCGCCTCCGCCGGCGACTGGATCTGAGTAGAGAGGGGGAGGAGTGGTGTTGACCTCACCAGGAGCAGCGACGCCTCCTCCTCATCTTGGACTAGGTGGGCCGCCTCCTTCTTGGGCTTCTGTGGGCACTCCCGAGCCCAGTGGCCGGTTTTACCACACCGGCGGCACTGATCACGGCCCACCTTGCCGACGGAGTTCACCGGCCCAGTTGACGATGACGATCCAAAATTTTCGCGCCCGCGCCCGCGTCCACGCGAACGCCCGCCGCCGCGGCCTCCAGAGCTCCCGCCCCCGCCGCCGGCGCGCTCGCCATCGCCCTTCTTCCGCCTCGACTCCCACTCCTCCGCCATCATGTACAGCTTCCCTTCGTGCTGCAGCGTCGCTGGCGCCGCCTCGAAGCAATCTTCTGAGGCCTTGAACCGGCCGACGAGATCCGCCACCGTGAGCTTTGAGACGTCGAGGAGCGTGCGGATCGAGGCCACCATCTGCTTGTACCGCGACGGCACACTCCGCAGCATCTTCAGCACGAGCTGCTTCTCCTCCAGTTGCTCCCCTAGAGTCTCCAGGGAAGCCTGCATACCTGTGAGGCGCAGAGCAAAATCCTCCACCGTCTCACCGTCCTTGAAGGCGGCGAGCTCAAATTCCCGGCGAAGTTGCTGCACGCTGTTCTCCTTGACACGATCATCCCCGACGCGCATGGTGGCGATGGAGTCCCACGCTTCTTTCGTCGTCTCCTTGTCTGTGATCGCCCTCGCCATCTCCGGAGGGACGGCCGAACAGAGCGCGTCCAGGGCCATCATGTCCTCCTGTTCGTCGACGTCGCCGATGTCGATCGCCCGCCATAGTCCTCGGGCCTTGAGCCTCACCTTCATGAGCCGCGCCCAGTCGGAATAGTTGGTTTTGGTGAGGACGGGGTAGCTACTCTCGACGCCCACCTCCCGAACCAGCCGCTGGAACACCGCGGTGCCCTCCTTGGTGTCGCTGCCGCCTGCGTCATCGACGGGCTTCTTCTTCGGCGATTGCGGCGATGATGATCCTGCCATCGCCCACTCGATCGCGCGGTCGCGGTTCCAGCGACGGTAGCGCACGACGATCGATCCCCCGGTCGAAACCGGCTCTGATACCACTTGTTGGAGATCGCCGGAGAGACGCTGTCTTCCTCAGCGCCGGCGAGCTCTCCCAGATGCACACACACACTCACGCGATAGTGGAACACGCAGAACACAGCAATGCGATCTCGTTTGTGCAGCAACTGGCTGCGGTTTTTGTGACTCTGTTGCTTTATATAGAAAACGATTACAACCACAGGAGGCCCATGACCTCCGGCATGCGCGGCACGCCCGTCATCGACGAGTGCCATCCCAAACGCCTGGGACATGCCGCACGATGCGCTCCCTCGCGAACACAGCGCGAGTCAGAGCTCCCCACAATGCGCACGATCCAGCCGTGCGCCTAACTCCCTAACCGAAAGCAAAACAGAAAGTTCTAACAACTATGCACTAGAATTATTCAACAGTTTTGTGTTAGCGGTCTTCTATGCGAGCTTTTAGCAGGCTGTGGCGCGGGACAGCCGAGCGGCGTTGCGGCCAAACCCACGCCGCTTGCACCCTTTGTCATGGGTCAGAGCTCGGATGCATGGCAGTTATCCATGACTTATCTATGTCCCGGGCAGCCAAGAACGTCATCTGATATCAACGACTTGAAGAAAATGTAATCCACCGTTCCGTTTAAGCAGCATCCGCGCCCACCACCTAGAGGATGCAATGGATTCCCCTTTATTGCTCGTGTCAACACAGAGATGATCTCCGAGCCTTCGACTGAGATGAAACTTGAGTCCACAGGAGCGTGAGAAGATATCACCACTAGCCACACACAGAAGCGCTGAGAGGACGACAAAGCGTGCGCGTTGCACAGCGCTAAGGACAAGAGGAAGCTCATGGCCACGAGGCAAACGAAACCGTCCTCTCAGTAGTTCCTCAGGTCACCAGAGTTACAACGCATTGTTGCTAGCTTCCCCGTCTTTCCTTCGTGGCACACCACTGTCTTGCACATGGACCAACCATCAACAAGGTATAGAACGAAGAGCAAAACCAGTTTTTAGAGAATTGGTCATGTCAGAGGTGGTTATTCAACGAGGCACGTAATATTAAAATATAACCTCTTCCCAATACCTCTGATGCCAAATGATCTAGCAAAGGAAAGATAATCCATCTCTTGGTCTGGCTAATGGTATTGTCCATTACACGATACAGCTTTGATAGGGTGCCAATGGCATTCCAATACAGATGAGGGGTTTTATAGTAGTGTTTATACAACATGTTAAATTTGGAACTCAAACTTGGCACGTCACTTTTTAATAACAATTCCAACCCATTTATATTTCTTTTTGTTTTTTATGATTTTACAAAAATATATATTTTGAAATGAGACTATATATGGCTACTATGTTATGGATCATATAGTAGCCACAGTCTATATGTGTAATGAACCTAATGAAGAGTAAGTTTTTTTAAATAATTTAACCAAAAATTGTACTCACATGTGTGTATGATTCCTGCATACACATCAATCAAAGCACGTTCTTTGCCGAGTTTATTATATGTTGCACTGGGCAAACATGGTGTGTGTGCCGAGTGTCCAAAAAGATACACTCGGCAAAGAGGTAAAATATATAAGAATTGAAAACGGAGTGTAATCACAAATGAATGTGTGGTGTAGTGGTAGGGGACTACGCCCATGAAGGGGTGGTCACGGGTTCAAATATTGGCGGGCGCACTTAGCCTTGTATCGCATGAAAAATGCCGCGAATGGCGATGGGCGGGTGGGGTTCTTAGGCGTGATTTTTTTTTGCTATTTTATTGGATTTGTTTTGTGATTTACGTTTTGAAAAGTGCAAGGCTTTGCTAAGTGCGCGGTGGAAAACACTTGGCAAAGAGCGCTTTGCCAAAACTTTTATAGCCGAGTGCTCTTTGCCGAGTGTTTCTAGCACTCGGCAAAGACCGGGATTCCACTAGTCACAGGTACAGGTAGGAGAAAGAAGAGTTGCATCGTGATGCTGCATCCAGCAGATTAGTGGTCGTGGGCTACACAGAATTCATTGTGAGTGCATGGCATCAAAATATTATGTTAGTACATGTCATTTTGTTGTGTATCACTACCATATCATTCTTGAATATCCTTACCCTAGTAGTTGACATAGCTACCACATTTCTTATAGGCATATCTATTATATATATATTTGAACAACAAAAGAAGCTTTCACATTCGCTCTCAAGTGCTAGAAATTACCATATTAATCAGAGAAAAAAAGAAAAGTAAAAATTATCTATCACTGTCATTATGAAAATAATAGCCCAAAGTACCCCTATACATATCTTTTAAATTACCCACTTTTGCCATCTGTTATATCTTATTGTTTGTACTGTTAATTGAAACTCCTTTAACGTGCTTTTGTCGCATAAATTATTCTCTGTCCCACCTTTGCAGGTCACAACCTTGCCAAACTGTTTGTGGTCTAATTCATATGTTAAAAACTGCACTTTTACATCCAGCTTAACCCACGGACGACCTACACGTCCCAATTCAAACCTTGCAAGCTTCATGTCGTGACATTTGTTTTCCTTTCCTTGATCGATTCTGTTCTCCACCCTTTCCCACCTTTACATGATTACAGGTACTGTTTGTTTGATCCCAAGGTTACAGAGCGGCAGGAGATAGAGGGGCTTATGCCGACAGCTACCCAGGTCCACATTGTTGCTCACCGTCGTGGCCAGTAGTTTGGCTGCTCTGGAGCCATGGAAGCAGAAGATCACTTCTCGCACACATTGCTTTGGGCCGCCAGCAAGAAATGTAAGGGAGGTGAGAGAGCGGAGCACAAGTAGAGTCGTGGCTAGGTGTCTCAATGGCGGTAGGTAGGAGGTAGGTTTTCTGATCCCTTAAGATTATCAATAGCAACCTTCTACATTTGTTGCATGATGCACTAGTAGACATTTTACTTTCCTAGCAGGATGGCATGAACCACCTAGACGACAATAATTCACATGCTCATGGGTGCATCATGTGGGGCCCGATTGAAAATAATTAACCTCATCTAGCAAGCCGTGGTAAATTTGTGGTATGAATCAGATTGGAACTATATAGCTTAGGCTTGATCCTTATATTGAAGATAATTATAAAGAAATTCAAATTGGCATCTGCAGTGTTCTCATTGAATTTTCTTGGCTACCCATTATTGAATATAGTATATCACGTATAAACAATAACTAAAGGCAACTCAAGCATCAGATCTGTATCAATAGACAAAAACAACGCGGCCCTTTCTTTCCTGTCATGCAATCAGCTCAAGCTCCGCTACTAAAAGGACCCAATGATAGTGATACTAAATACAAAAGATTTGAAGTTTATGTGGTTTGAATTTCAGTGGCAAGAGTGTAGCTCCCTTTTCTCTGCTTTCTCTTTTAAGCATGTTAGTAGATGCGGTAATAGAGTTGGCCATGTATTAGCTAAGCAAGTCTCGAGCACGACAACAACGGATGTGTGGCATGCTGCCCCGTTATGTGTTCAAGCCCTGCTAACTGAGGACCAGTCTGGTCGTTTTGATTAATGAAATGGGTAACTTTGTCTCAAAAAAAAAAAAAAAATACTAGCCGCGCAAATGCGCGGGTCACCTTACTATTTCCTATAAAACCATGATACACTTATGCCTATCGTCCATGGAAGATAATACGATATTCAGGAATACTGCCGAGTGAAGTGGTACAATGAGTTCCATGCAGTTACAGAATTAATTGATTTTATTCTGAAGGCATAGCTTATGCCAACGATCAGTGACCTACCTCATTTACATGTTAATAATAGATGCTTGGATGGTTCCCAGGGTTCCAAGATGGAATAAATTCATTTTGCTAATTGAGGACCAGTCTGGTCGTCTCGATTAATGAAATGGGTAACTTTGTCTCAAAAAAAAAAAAAAATACTAGCCGCGCGGGTGACCTTACTATTTCCTATAAAACCATGATACACTTATGCCTATGGTCCATGGAAGACAATACAATATTCAGGAATACTGCCAAGTGAAGTGGTACAATGAGTTCCATGCAGTTACAGAATTAATTGATTTTATTCTGAAGGCATAGCTTATGCCAACGATCACTGACCTACCTCATTTACATGTTAATAATAGATGCTTGGATGGTTCGGAGGGTTCCAAGATGGAATAAATTTATTTCCTAATGAAAGCATATCCTGCACCGGATGTTAGAGTATTCATAAACTAAAGAGATGTCTGCCTGGATGCAATAAATTAATTTCCTAATAATTAATGACATCATATCTTGTCCCGTATATGTTACAATATCCATGATCAAACAGGATGCAGTGAATTCATTTCCTATAATGAAAAGATAGCATATCTTGCCCCATATATACGTTATAGTATCCATCTTGTACTATGTTTTTGGATACTTTGTTTAGCGATGTGAATTCTCACAAGACGATGTGAGTGCTGCATACCAATATATAAGAGGACGTGCACTTTTTTTTCCTCACCACCGGATCAAGAATCGCAGGCTAGCTGAATCATGGGCACGATGTTGCCTGGGACTGTATCAACCCTCGTCTTGCTAGTATGTGCAATCTTGTTTCCTTCTCACCTAGTGTCTGCAACAGATCCAGCGACATGCACCAGTGATGAAAAGAATCAGATCCTGTCATACTGCTATAGGTACATTAGGCGAGATCCAGAAGCTGTTCCATATACAGATGAGGTCTGTTGTCAGTCAGTGAGAGAGGTGCCCAATCGGGACATGATTTGCGTCGTTAACATGCTTACAAAGAAAGAGAAAGAGCATGTCCGACCACTTAGAATCCGGAGTCTTCAGAACCTTTGTGCACCTGCTCCTCGTCGTCCTCCACACGGTATAGTAAAAGATAGTTTTTTTTTTCATTACACCATTCAAATTTTTATAAGTTAACGAATAAGTTACCTTGTTTCTCTGTGCAGGTCGTGATATAAAAAGTGTGGTATGATCCAAGTCGTAACTAATAATAAGGCCGTTAAAAGAAGACGCGTCTCTAGTCAATAAATTCAACCCCATTACCCAAGTATGCCGGTGTGGCTTGTATCTGTCATTACGAAAGATTGCTATATGATCAAGATTCCAAAAGCCAGTTGTTCCCAGTTTTGTCCTTTTTAGTATTTTTTTAAAGAAATGAACATGAGAGTTCCACCATGGTGCCATGCAAAGAAATTGCCAGCCATATAAAAAAGCGAGAAAACTATCGGGCCTAGCCAGTGACCTGTCTAGGTGCACCACATTTGGTCATCATTAACCTCGGTGAAACGACGATGTCTTCTTCCTTTTGTGAGCACCGACCACCATTGCCCCCGCATCCCTTCCTCCGTCCGCGGCTTTATCCGGCGGTCGCTGGCGCCTCCTAGCCTTGCCGTGCTGCGGGCCGCTCTGCCTGCCAACCGCTGCTTACTGCCGGGCTCGCCTTCCGCCCGGAAACCAGTACCATCCTAACTTGGGTCCTGACCACCGCTAGCACTTGCACAGCTCCACGCTCAGAAACTTATAACTTACTTCATGCTAGATCCCTTGTTGAGTCACATTCATCTTTTACATGCCACCAACTTCCTTTTATGCAGTTATCAGTGACTCCGTGGGTTTCGTGTGTCATAGCCACATCCATGGTGTATTACACTATTAGAGATTAGAAGTTTTATCCATGGAATCTAACAAAATCCTAAAATAACAATAATAACATGGCTGTATGCATTAAGCGATGCAAGATAGTGGAACTTTTTCCATACAAACCACGTCTGGCGCATTTAGTAGAGAATATACTTGTGTTTATCAACATTACTTTATTTTTTGGTGGTCGTGAACTACTACAATTGCGCTCTATAGTAGCGGAACAACTTTTGGCTTCAGTAATGGGTCCTTGAGAAGACCGCAACTAAGTGCAGCATAGTAGGAAGACCGCGACTACATTAACAAGTAGCGGGCGCAAATGAAACGCAACTATGGACCATAAGGCCCACTACCAAATAGATCCCACAATAGCGGTTTCTGTCAGGCCGGCAACTACGGCCTAAGGCCGATTTAGTTGTGGACCTGACAACAAGGCCCGCTACTGCCAACCGCCCCCTTCTATAAATGGGGACGGTGCGGTATGATATTATCACTTCTGTACGCGCCGCACCGATGTTTTAGGGTTAGGGTTTCCTCATCCGCCACCGACCGTCAGCCTCCGGCCGCCTCCTCTCCTCCACCTTCATGGCAAACACATCGAAGCGCCAGTGCCACTGGGGCTACGTGTGGTGCGTCTGGCGCACCTGGTGGCCGGCGTGCAATCAGCCACTGCCTCGTCCCCCCCCCCCTCCTCCTCCATCTACCAACCACCATTGGCATCCAGAAGCTCGCCGATACAGTCTCGTTGGCGTCCAGAAGCTCGCCCATACACTGCCAGAGCTATTGAACACCGTCGAGAAGCACCTGCAACCATGCCGGTGAACCTTGCACCACCGTCTACACCAACGCCGTTGACATGACATACAACTCCAGAAGCTCTCATGGCGTCTTCAAGGAACTCTGTTGCCTCTGATGTAGTCTAATCCCTATATTAGAGTGATGTAATCATGTCCTAGACTATGTACTAGATCCTGTAGATTAATGTTAATGCTAAACTATGTTCTGCCCATCAGTTTTAATCTAACATTCCCATGTTCTTTTCTTGTCCTTTGCCAGCGCACATTGTTATTTGCCGTGCCATTAAGCACCTGCACATGTCGTGCTGCGTCATCAGATTACACACACGGCATCAAGACCTTTGTAGTTTGTGCCAAACTGCCAATAGCTGTTATAGTGCCCAGTGTGTGTGATCCGGACCAGCCGGAGACAGCAAGAGAGGCAACGGTGGTACTATATCAGGCAGCGCTCGGCACCAACAAAGCGCACAAAGCACCTTGACATCACGTCCATGCTAGTCCAGTCACCGGTGTGATTCTGGCATCCCTTGGCACAGCTTGTTGCCTGTTGAAAATTTGCTGCCGAGCAAGGACTAAAGCCACCAATAGGTTGAGGAGCACGATGGGACCGATCAAACCAACCAATCGGAGTTCTGTTTATTTGTTGTCAGTTTCTTAAGTCATCATTCAGGGAAAATATAATAAACAGATTATAGTACCGTCAATTGGCCACAGAACATGCTTTGAGCTTGAAACCACCGCCCGGATGAGATTAGGCTTGAGGCGTCATGCCACTAAGCTGAAAGTAAACCAAGCCTGAAACCCGAAAGGTTCTACAATTTGCAACACTCAAAATTTGGACAATGGCTATGCTAGAATCTGCAGTAAATACCGTGAGCATTGCACAAACATATCTTCCGGGTGCCCCTCAATCTTATGGTCACCATAGGCAGCAAAAAAGCAAAGAAGCGGAACATGCCGAGAATGATTTTATAAAATTTAAAAGGACTGCTTGTTCTACCAAGTGGCAGGACTACTGGAGCTTGTGTAGTGTGATGAAATCGCAAAAGTAGACTTTAAGTTCCCACTTTTTATAGAAGAGGAGTCAGTGAGGCATTTCAAATTAAATCCACCAAACTGCAGAATAAATATCGTCCACACCAGTAAGACCATGACACCAATTGGTTTCGTGTCCTCAAGCGATGTGCAGGCTTTTAAATTTGTCTAAATTACAAGGATAGTGTCGCACCTTCGCAATGGGAGCAATTAAATATCTTTTATGACAAGGAAGAGGCACACGCAAAAACAATCTTGCACCGACCCAAAAAGGATTATTCACCAGGAAATGTTGTGCATGTACTATTCATAGCAGGTAGTGTGCATCAACATTAGTGCAATCCAGTCCACACAAGCAATTTACTATATTGGAGAGAAATCAATGTCTCTTTGTATATCCTAGTTAGATACAAGGAACAAAATAGATATTATTCACGAAATTTACATGTATACGACGATGAGACAGTCACCTTAACTGCTATAGGCAAAACAAATGTGTTTTTCGTACTAAAAATATTGAGAAGAAGAGAAAAGGTGTACTTGTGTCTGTAACAAGGTATTAAACACCCTTATCTTCTGGTGCAACATCGGAAACACCTATGGTTACCTTGTTTAGGAAGTGTGTTTAATAGGCTCACATCAATTCAGGGAATAGAAGCAAACTATTGTAAAAAAAAACTAATGCCAGTTATTTTCTTGCAAAAACATGGCACAATTGTAATTAACGGATGTGGGAAAAGTTGATTTCCATTTTTGGGTTGCATTTAATTCTTGATGTTTTCCACCTACTATAGTAGTACTTTCTACTTTCGGTTCTTAGCTATCCTGCATATCTCTTTGTATTTAGTGACACATGTACCTAGAACTAGTCTTGCGCTCGTCCAGCACATGAAAATAATTCATTAAGGCCAGGTCAAGTGTTTATAAACAAGGACGTCACTGTGCCCCGTCCAGTCTGCATTGGGTATTTGGGTATAAGCGATAGCATTTCCAAGTCAATGAGATGGGAGGAGTATCTCTCCTGTCCTGGAACATTCAGATTGTCGTTGGTGGGTGTGAGAGGTGTTAGGACGAGGTTATTTTCCAAATACTTGCCCTGTTAAACAATTATACACGTCTGACATGACCAGTGCTGTAAATTATATTTTTGTGCTTCGTCCTATGCCTTTGCTTATGGTTGGTCCAGGTGCAAGCCAGAGACGTTATGGAGGAACGGGATGGAAGCTAGCATGGTTCAGAACGAGGTGGCGCTCTGGGGAGCTTAGCCACCAATGCGATGATGATTTCCTCTATTTTGTTGCCGCAATATTCCACTTCTCCTCGTGGTCGCAGGACATACGCCTACTTTGTCTGTCGTTGGCGCTGCTGCGCGTGGTCCGTGGTGATGTCCTCTTGCGCTTCATCTTGGTCAAAGGCCTGGTGGTCTTCTATTGGCTGACACGGGAACTGCCGGCAACAAAGGAGAAGCTGCCGCGTTGTCATGGCACGCAGGCACCGCTACTTCTTCAACAGAACAGTGGATTGCCTCTCCATCATGGCGTCGATGTTGAGCAACCGGCAGACACTACGTCAGGTCGGGTCTTTAGGGACGGGCTTCTAGCTACTACAGCGACATAATAGACAACCGTCTCAGTTTTTGCATCGCTAAATGTCAAGCTGTAGCGACGGCGTCTTAGCCGTCCCTAGAATGTTGGCTGTAGAGACATGCAGCGGCCGCGTCCGTAGAAGGATTCGTGGATGGGTCAACGAAACCGTCCCCGCTAAGTATAGTGACGGGTACCCGGGACACTGTCCCTATAAACTCAGTGACGGTGCCAATAGACTCCGTCCCAATAACTGTAGCGACGGTTACGTAAGAACCGTCCCTATCAATAATTATGGCGACGGTTACGCCAGTTTTTTTGGGGGAGCACGTCGGGTAGATAGGGAGCCTATATTGATTTAAACTTTAATACGCAAATTTAAACTAGACTGAAACAAATCGATTATTACCAAATCTAAACTCGTCGCTTTACATGAATTAAATACCCTATGAACTAAAATAGATGAATACAGATTGATATGATGACACTAAAATTTAGACCCAAGAAACGAACACACCAAAATAAAAAGAGTGTTGCATATGTTATCTCACCACCGAGGTAGCGGAAACGAAGGCGCTGCTCTCGTCGGAGTTGGAGTCGTCGCCGACATTGCTCTGGTCGGAGTCGGAGTCGTCGCCGCCTCCGCTGCTGCTGTTGCTGTTGCCGCCGCCGCCGCCACTTCCATTGGTCTTGTCGGAATCGGAGTCCAGCCACACCGGTGCCTCCCTGTTGTCCAGCCACACCGCCTCCGCCATTGCGGCCGGCCGAGAAGAGCGAGCACGGGAACTGAGAAGCAGACGAATGGATACCTCTCTGGACAGTGAATGGGGCGACCGTGGTGAACCGCTGTAAATAAAGCCTCACCCTTAAGCCTCTCTGGACGGTTCACATGCCTCCCTGGACAGTTCACATGCCTCTCTGGACGGTTCACATGCCTCTCTGGACGGGGTTCTGTTGCCTTAAGCCACGCTCTCTGACGAGCGGGCCAGCGGCCACGTGGACCCAGGTGCAGTGACTCACTACAGGGACGGTTCCAGCAAAACCGTCGCTACAACGCTGTGCACGTTTTAGGGACGGGTATGGCCGAAACTACCACTATAAGCCAGTCATTGCTGGCCCACATGGCAGCCAACAAGAGAGACGCGACGTTTCTCAATGCAGGAGCATAGGGAGGACTTCCAGGAAATCCGTCGCTACAAGCCTGTGCAGTTTTGGTGGCCTGTTCACATTGCCAGGGACGGTTATACAAAAAATGTCGCGATACGCTGGACATCCAGTGACGGTTCAGCTCTGACATCGCTATATTCTGTAGTTTTAGGGACGGTTTTGTACAACCCGTCCCTATACCTTTGGTCTATAGATACGGTTCTAACTAAGCCGACCCTCGGTCCACACCCGTCGCTATATATTGACTATATAGGGACCTATTCTTTATATCCGTCGCTATATGACTCAGTTATAGGGACGGTTTTGTGTCGGCCGTCCCCGTAACTTTTTCTTTAGATGGTTTTCTTTCATGCCGTCGCTGCTAGTGCCCTTCCCCCGAATTCGAGCGACGGTTGGCTATAACGTCATCGCTACCATATTTGCTAGTGACATGGCAGTTTTACCCGTCGCTAACCTTGGGTCGCTAAAGGCTGGATCTGTGGTAGTGAGAGCGCCTCGGCCTTGGCGCTAGACAACCTAACTGAACGGTGCCCTCTTGCTCAGGAACTACTCACGGTTCAGGTCGCCTGCAGCATCCATCGGGGCAGCATCGGCGCGGTCCAACAAGGCCAGGAACCTCTACTTCCATCAATGGAGAGCCATGGCGAGGCTTTTATATAGCAGTCAGAGGATATCGATGTGCTTCATAGACTGAAACCTTGAAACCGTTACCCTTTGTGGCAGCCTGAGCTTAGGGTTCAGGTGAAGAAGCGACACCCGCGACTCGTCCACCAAGGACTCAAAAGAAGTTCAAAATAGAGATGGCAGCCTAGAACCCATCCGATTTTGTCCATTTCATTCCAGCGGTCCTATCCTCTCCTTTCCCATCTTGTGTTGTTTGTACCACTAGTCGACCACAGGTCCTGTCTCCTCGGAGTGCAATAAAGACATCAATATCTTTGTAGTTGGTACCAGTAGCTATAACTTTCCTGTGTGCACAATCTGGACCAACCTAGGCGAGAAAAGGGGCAATGGGTGGTCACTATGTAAGAAAGGCTTTTTAGTGACGTGCGTAGAACGTCATTAGTGACGCATAATGGACGCGTCACTACTTCCGCATCACTAATGATAACTCATTAGTGACATGTTTTTTATGCGTCACTAATCACTTGTATTAGTGACGTGTTTTAGTCCAGACGCGTCACTAATGTACGAGTCATTGGTGACGTGTTTTGCTCAATACGCGTCACCAATCTTGGAGTCATTAGTGACGTGGCAGGGTAAGACGCATCACCAATGATATAGTTAAAAACAAAAGAAGAAGAAGAAAGCAGGACATAAATATATCTCATATGCATCACAAATACACATGTTTTATCTGTTGTATACATCTCAATCCTAAGATATAACATAGCACAATTTTCTTCTAAGTATTAGCTGTATTGATCTCCATTGAAGTGATATATACAGATTAACTATTATCTCGAAGCCTGTAGCCTATATCTCCAGCCAACAATATCAAAGTCCAAACATTGCATTACACAACTATGGTATTACACCAAGCAGAATTTAGAACAACAGAATTTATTTGTGTAAGAAAACCTAAGGATTAAATTAAGGCGAAGAAGGCTCCTAGGGTTATGACTGACTGTTCTGAACTATTCGAGACATCAGCTTAGATATCTCAAAATTTGCGCTCTGTACCTGGTCATCTTCTGAATCCGACAGCTGAACCCACAAGGGAGACTGTAGTCCCGAACTTCCTGCATTCTTCACGTTTCTAGATGTCGACATGGCTTTCTCCAAGTCGGATTGCCTCAAGGGTCTCGGCTTCTGAAACAAGCAGTAGTAGGGAGTCAAAAATCAATAAATTCACTGGTATGCAGTAAACGGATACATTAATATCAATAAATTCCTAATCATCATATGGTGTGCAGCAAATGGATACGTTGATATCAATAAATTTCTAATTTTATCAAAAGTTTCCCAAACAATTGAGTGGAAAAGTAGATCATGAATATCCCATTCTTATGAAAAAAATTAATTCACAATATTCATGCAGAACTCTAAACATATACAAAATTAATATTAAGTGGATCAGCTGGAAAACACAACGTCCACATAGTACCATAAGAGTTTATGAGTAATAGAAGAGGGTACATAGTTGTGTGACCATTGTTTTCAGCTGCTAAAGCATTAGTTTTGTGGATTGTACTGGATTCAGAAAAGCAGAATCAGTTCATCTTCCATAATTGTTTTAATGAAGCTAATTTGCTAGTTGTCACATATACTAATGTTTTAATGAAGCTAATTTGCTAGCATTGCATATACAATGTATAAGTGACTTTCAAGCATGCACATAGGTAATCCAGATTGACAATTGATTAGCCTTTCTTTGTCAAAATCGAACAGTGCAAGTTCCTCTGAATATTCAGATTTCTCCATGCAAGGAAACAAATAAAATAGTGCAAGTAGAGCAGACACACACTGCATTGTACCCTTGCACAAATAAAGATATTGTAACCAAACCTTGCAGAAAATATCAATTCAACAAGTCACTAAATCACTAGATGGTTTTTTGTCAGAGGTCTTCAATATGATTTAAAATTTTAGATAGATTATGTGGTACCAAAATAAGATCTATAAATCACTAGATGAACATAAAATCGTTCTGCTAGTGTCAAAAGATTGTGTTGCAGGCTTATAGTTGAATAAAAAATTGCTTAACTGTACAAATAGATAGCACACTACACAGATACGAACTATAGACCAAATATTTGCTTAACTGTACAATAGACAAGGAATGTGCCCTTACTGCCTTGAGCTTCTCGTCAAGCTCTTCCACATTCTTCTCAGCACTGCTAGCCCTAGACTCAGCTGTATCTCTTTCGCTACTTTGTTCTTCAATATCCTTGTTGAGCTTGTCAATCTAGAAGAGAAGAGAAAATGAGAGATCACAAGATCATCGTTGACATGTTCTAACTGTTCATGAGCTTTTTATCTTCCATACCTGCCTGCTTCTCAAGCTCTGTGACACGGTCATTGGCCTTGCCTATCTGTTCCTCAGCAGGTACAGAGCCCTTTGCCCGTACCTGGATGGAAGCAATCTCGCCCTGCTGAGAAGCAATCTTCGTTGACTTCTCCTCAATGGCCTTCTCCAGAGTTGTTATGGCATCATCATTGCCCTTCAGTTCCTGGGATCTGCATATGTTATCATGTTTCGACAGATGTTCTTTTCTTCTCAATAATCGAAATAGGAGGAAATTTGGACAGATGCTACAAAGGCATGTCCATATGATGCATCGTTACAGTGATGAAAAATCCAGGAAACAACTTTTAATTTAGCAGCTCACAAACATGATTTTATGGCCAGGGAAATCAATCGTTTGTACAATTCAGACTGTTGATCCATAGACTACAGTTGGATACTTTTTTATTAAGCATATGTTATCAGCACCACCAACTCAGGGCAATCGCAAAATTGAAAGGGCTTAGTACCAAGTACCTGCTCACAGCCGATAGAACTTTCTCAAATGAATGCAGGCCATGTGTTCCAGTGAATTGTGCACTAGTGCAACAAGACCCTACTGAAACGAACAACAGATGTAACAAACTACTATCCATCAACCAAAGCAAACAAAAACTAGCTGTGGCCACGCTAATTACACACTGAGATTAGATGAGAAAAAGCGGTGGCGCAGATCTGCTGGTTGGGGCACCCCCCCCCCCACACACACACACACCTCCATGGATTCCGACGGCTTCCTCCTCCTCGCTGCAGGCGACGGTCGCAGGCACGGGAGCGACGAGGATCGCAGGTGCGGGAGAGGCACGCCAGCGGATCTCCTACAGGGCTGTCACGGGAGAGGCGATGCCGGCGGATCCGCCATGGGGCTGTAGCGGGGGAGGCGATGCCGGTGGATCCGCCGTAGGGATGTCGACGGAGGGGCGGTGTGGGCGGATCCGCTGCAGGGAGGGGATGCTGCCGTTGAGAGGGAAAGGAGAGGTCGCTGTTGAGGGGGGAGGAGAGGGGAGGGCCGGAGGGGAGGAGAGAAGAGCCCAAGGTCAGACAGGGCGTGCGGCGTGAGGGTCGGCATGGGAGCGGCACACGTGGGGATTGAACACAAGCCCTGAGCTCCAAACAGGAGTTAATAAAAATTTCAGGTCCGTGTCATGCTGAATAATGACGCGTCGAAAGGAAAAGCGTCACTAATTATAGGCCCCTGTTATTAGTGACGCGTCAAGAGTAGAAGCGTCACTATTACGAAGTTATTGGTGACACGTCCTGAATGGGCGACTTGGTTTAGTGACGCTTCTTGTTTTCATGCGTCACTATTATGTGATTTAGTGATGCTTCTCTTCAGAAGCGTCACTAGTTAAGGTGTCATTTTTAGGTCTTTTTACATAGTGGGTACCTAGCCGCACTACGGGAACAAGACCATTTTGTCTGTGGACTTATGGAGCACAAGTGCACGAGCATTTTGACAGTACGAACATGCTGGGCCAGTCACCAGCGTGATTTGGGCATCCCTTGGTGTGGCCTGTTGCCTGTTGAATGTTTGCTACGGAAGGAAGAACTGAAGCAACCAACAGGTTGGAATTTTAGGGAGCACGATAGCAGTGACAGGAGAAACCAACCTGTAGTTCAGTTTTTTTTTTGTAAGAATATCAACTGATCTTTGTGAAAATAATTAATGAACAGAATATAACATTTTGCACTCGATCACTGAACTTTATCTTGGATTCAAACTCCCATCTGGTGCAAGCGAGCGTCCCACTCAGCTGGCTGATTTGAAATTAAATTAAGCTTGAGACGTCAGAAGTTACACCATCGCGCGATATTGGAACTCTACGCATTGGCTATACTGAAATCTATAGTGGGTGCGGTGAGCATTGCTCGAACATGTTTTCCGAGTGCCTCTCATTCTCATGCTCGCCATAGGAAGCACTAAAGGAAAACTAAGCTGAGTTTGTCAAGAATGATTTCATCAAAAAGATTAAAAAGGACACTTTTTGGCTCTCAGGATAGATTGAAGTGTTCAGTCTACCATGTTGGTGCGATGAAGTGGAAAAGTGGATGTTCTGTTACTACTTTTATAGAGAAAGAACCACACAGAGGTATATAAAGTTGGATCAACGAGTATATAAAATAGAGTCTGCAGCTGCAAGACCAAGATGGCTGTGCCCATCTCCGTGAAGGCGAGCTTGTTCTCCGCTGTGACCAACTCGCCGTCAGTTCAGACCTCTGTTGCCACTAACACAGAATGGGTCTTTAGTGATGGAGATCTAGCAACATTAGAGACATAAACCGTACCCGTCTCAATTTTTGTGTCGCTAAATCTAAGGCTATAGTAACAGAAATTTCACCGTCTCTAAAAAGAATCAACCAGAGACGACGCTTATCCCCGTCCCCAATGCTTTTTAGGGACGAAACATTTCCCCATCTCTAAAAATCATTCTCAACAAAAAGAAGGCGGGACCATCCCGGCCCAGTCCGGAGGATCCCGAGATCCACCGTTGTCATCCATAGGAGCCCGAGATCTGCTGCCTGAGGGGGAGGGGAGGAGGACGCTCGAGGCCATTGCCACGGATATGGCGAGTCCGAGGCCACCGCCGCTGGATCCGGGGAGCCCAACACCGCTATGGTGGAGCGAGGAGCTCAAGGGCTGCTGGTGGAGGGGAGGTTGAGGGAGGAGGTGAAGGAGGAGGGGAGGTTGAGGTTAGGTTTGAAAACGGTGATGGAAATTCCCGATATACCGACAATCGTTTTAAAAAAACAAGAAATAGAAAAATGATTGTGGGAAATGTGAAAACAATAACAGAAATGGGAAAACCTTGATGGAAATAAAAATGAAAACAATAGAGCCGATTTCAATCGAATAGACGGTATACCATATTCGTTAAACACTTTCTGTGAAAAATATCGAATTTTTGAAGGAGTAATCTTTGTTAGCCCACTAACCAAGCTCAAATGGGCCTTACCATCACAAACCTAAGATCCATAGCGCTAAACTTCCTCTTGGACTCCTGATTATTGTTGCATGTACTATAGAACACCTCTTAAAACTGTTATTTTTCATAGTCATGTCACTCTAATTTATTATGTCAACTATGTCGATGTTGAATTATTTTCATCATGCGAGATGAATGGTATTGTTAATTATGCTATTGTGTTGATGTGAGTATCTAGCATAACATAATAGCCGATAGTTATCGATAATGATTATTGATTTTTGATTGATATTGACATATTTTCATACCAATAATTTCATTTTCGATTCCTGACAGTATTGTTATTGTTTTCATTTCTGATCTTATCGGTTTTGTTTTCATTTTTGACTGAAAAATATAGTTGAGAAACGGTAATGCTAATTATCGATCGTTTTCATCCCTAGTCGAGGTAGAGCAAAGAGAAGCCTAGGCGGCAGTGATGGTGGGGGTGGCAGGCCGAAGCGACGGGTGGGCGAAGCACTACAGAGGAGGAGGAGGGGAGGTCGAGCTTGGGGATATGAGGAGGCGGCTAGGGTTATTTTGACGTGACTGTGAAGGGCAAGAAAAACAATCTACTTGTTACTTGTCCCTATCAGTACATGGTTATGCAATAGGGACAGACAATCAAAACTGTGTCACTACATTAAAACCCGTCCCTATACCTTTGTCCACCAAGGATGAGGTCTTAAAACCCCATCACTGCTATAAAAATATGTCCCTATAACTAGAACCATTAGGGACGGCGATTTCAAACCTCCTTAGTATCATAAAAATCTATCCGTATAGCTTGGACTATTATGAAAGGTTTTGCACGAACCATTTATATTGTTTCTGATAGATGGCAATACTATTATCGGCAGTGGATCATAAGGTTATCTATGATCCTTATTTATCGATTAAGCATGCGCGAGACCGAGAGTCGATAGACACACAAGACGTAAGATTTATACAGGTTCGGGTCTCCCGAAGGATAATAACCCTACGTCCTGTGTTGTGTGTTGTACTATATTGATTGTGTCTAGACCTAATTTTCCAGCGGGGATCTGATCTGTCTATGAGGGAGCCCCTGCCCCTCCTTATATATCCGCGAAGTGGGGAGGGGGTAGGGTTGCATGCCAGGTCTCCTAGTCGGTTACAACATGATTTCTGATTAGGATTCTATCTCTAACTTTCTATCTTTAATACTAGCTTGCCGCCTACTCCAAGTAATGATGGGCTTTATCTTTATTGGACCCCAGCCCACTCGGCAATATATCCGAGTGGTGAGGTATCCCAGGTACATATATTCCACAATAGAGACGGTGATCTAAATACTAATGGTCCTATACTGAATAGTAGTGACACCGCTCTACATATATGTTGCTAAAAGTAATTTAGAGACATGGTATTTTTACCTGTCACTAACCTCGTGTCTCTAAATCCCCATTCTGTGGTAGTGGAATTTCCTGAATCCTCTCCCTCACGCATACGGACACAAGATTCATCTTGGGAAAAGCTTGGAAATCTTCAATCTGTTGTGGCCCGGGCAATAGCGCACTATGTGGGCGATGAAGGAAAAGCTAGGGCATCATATTGGTCCATGGGCACGACTGCTACTACACCAAGGGTGAGATTGGTTAGCCACATGCACCAATCTGACCTCTCTCTAGAAGCCAGGCTTATCTCAGTCTGGCTGAGTACATGCAACGTCATTTTTTTTGGTTGATTGCATCTATTTGGCCTGACTGAGAGAAGATATTGTTTGGATTATAAAATAATAATAAAATATATAATTAATATTTATTTGATTCAAATCTATGACATAATAATTAATATATCATATAAAATCTTAATTTACTTTTAAATATACTAATATCACTTAAATTATGCTAATTATATGTTAATATTGCTACTAACTAGTGTTGTTAGTGCACGCCACCAGCGAGGCCCAACAAAAACAGATTTCAATCTCGTTTCTGCGGAGTCAGGCTTGGCGCTGCCTTTTGCATGCACGGGGACAGGCCCCAGGCTGTGTGCAGTCAACCGAACAGCAGTAGGGTGCATGCAACACTACGGGAAACAACACCTTTGCTGTGTGCCATAGGCACATGGCAAAGACGCAAATACCCACGGCAACGTCTTTGCCGTGGGTCACACACGGCATACGGCGCACGACAAAAAAGCCGTCGGCAAAGCGGTCTTTGCCGTGAGCTATTTCTCGGGCACACGACAAACCCTCTGCCATGTGCCTTGGTCACGGCACATGGCAAAGCAGGCATAACTTTGCCGTGTGCCTTGGTCATGATACATGGTAAAAACTTAATCTTTGTCATGTGCCTTGGTCATGGCACATGGCAAAGGAGGTTCCCAGGTTGCCTGGTTACTCCATCTTTGTCGTGTGTCTCGGTCATGGCACACGGCAAAGATTATAAAACCTGCCTGAAAACATTTAAATTTAGCTGTCCTCGAACTAAAAAAACTAATATTTAATATATCATAAATATCATCTGACATAATTTTTAAATATTATCATAGGCATTTGAATATCATCTCTGAACATGGATAACACAAATATTTCATAATATTCATCATAAGAGGTTCACAGACATAAGTACCATCCATAGTACATCCGAGACAGCTCACAAACACAAGCAAGAATTTGATGACGGTAGAAAGTTCACTAACACAAGAATCATGGCAAACAATGACGAGAGCCTTGTCCAACAAGTGGCGACAAGTCCTGATCTTGATCCCCCTCAGGCCATTGATCCCAGACATTCGATCCCACCGATTGATTCTTCACAAATGAGAAATGTTGATTATGGATTAGTCTTTCAATAAGTGTATGTTGTAGTACGCTAAGTAGCTTTCTAGTATTGATGAGTATGGTTATTGTAAAGAATGCTCTAGTATGGACAAAACAGAAACTAAAACTCTGGCCATGTGTTGCCATCCACTGAGTCAAATACTGCTACTGGTGCTCGAGCCTCCTGTCCAACTCCTGTTGGATCCTCTGTTCCATGGTCTGCTCTAGGTCCACTCTTGCCTTCGTCTCTGCATCGAGCTAGGCCTGTGACATTTCATCTCATCATTGCAATGCAAAAAAGTCATGTGTAAACCAGTAAATCAATGATGAATATAACTCAAATTACCTGAAGTGCGTCCACCTGGGACTGTGTAGTGTTCGGTCGAGGGCGTATGGCTGGGCTTGAGCTCGTGCTCCTCGCTCGTATCACGGAGAGGGTGGGTGTAGTTGCCGTGTCGAGTGTGTCTTCTCCAATCTAGTACCGCCCATGCTTCCTGCCTTCTCCCATCCTCATCACGACTTCCCCATCAAGATCATGGACGCTAGGATCCCACTCAGGCCCATGGATCTCCCTTCCCATCGATGTGTACTCAGTGAGGCGGGTGTGGACGGAGGAATTTCTGTATGTCGTGGACCAGGCCTCCGGGTTGTACTGGACGTCGGGCGCCGTGGCCTTGCCCTGGCGGGCAATAGCAAATGCCTAGAATTGGGTGCAGGGGCGACCATCATGTGAGGCCGACGGCGAAACAAAATAGAAGGATGATTAGAGATTATACAGTATTACGAGTTAGAATAAATAAATGAATTCACGCACCCATCTCGCCGCGTATTTCATGACGAAGATATTCCCTTGATGGTGTGCTGGACCTGGCATCAGCAAACGATGCTCCTGACAAGCACTATGCGTCTCCTCCCAGCCCTCCGCATACCACTTGTCCACAACAGCTTCCTAGGCAGTCGCATTGGTAGCACACCACCATGCAGGCACCTACACGTCATCAAGTACATGTCATATAATTAAGAGGAGCAAATTAATCATACTTAAGGTCAAAAAAATATTAATGTTCTATATTTACCTGCATGTATTTATCTCTGGTAAGCTTCATGTTTCTCACTATAGTTTTGGTGACCTTAACTTTAAGGTGTTGGGCATGGTACACAATCATAGCCTGGATACGTACCTCGTAAAACATGTCCCACATGAGCTTAGGACATGCACGGTGAGCCATGATCTTTGCTCCGTCGTCTTATCCCGTCTCGCATTTGTAGAAATCCTGTAAATAAATTCGATGTGTAACATCATGATTTCAAAAGTGTCCTATGAACGCTATGTAATGAGCAATGTAGTGCGAGGAATACTAACCCACAGCTCGCCGAGCACACGTTCCACCTTGTTGTCGAAGATTCTACCATCCCGATCATATTCATCCTCGACGGCAAAGTAGTGCTTTCACGTATAGGCCAGCACGCGCTCTCCGGCATAAGAAACTATGCCCGAAAAGTGTGTCTTTACCAAAAGATCCAGGATGCCATTGACATGGCGGTCATGATCTCCTAGAGCGAGAACCACCCAACTCCTGCACAAGTGATTAAGAAAAAATAGTAATTTCTATTATGCTTCTATATGAACCAAATGAACAGGTTGTCATAGCATGTAAAATACTTACTTAGGCGGATTGGGTCAAATCAACGGTCATCTACCAACAAGTATTGGTCGCTTCGGGAGCTCCGAAGGACTAGTCAGCCACACCTCTGACGACGTAGAGGAAGTTGAACCCCTTGTCTCCTGCTCCTCCCCCTCCCCCCCCCCCTCCCACTGCTCTTGCTCCTCCTCCTCCTGCTTCGCCTCCTCTTCCTGCTCCTCCTCCTCCTCCTCATCCTCTGACAAGGACGAGGATGAGGACTGCTCAACTACAGGTGACGGCTCCCTCGCTCTTGCTCTCCCTCGGCCTCCTCCTCCACCCTTCCCTTGCCCTCGACCGCCTCCACCTTTACCTCTCCCTCGACCGCTCCCAGAGTCCTCAGCTGCACTGGGCCTCCCTCTTTTCCTTGGCACGGTCTTCTTGTACAACGATGCCACTGACTTCACCAGGCCGCCGCCACCCACCATATTTGTCCACACACCTGCAATAAAAAAATAAGAAAAACAATCAGCATACGATAAAAGAGTACATAAAAAAGAATCTAAAATAATAAAGTATTATAAATGTTTATCTATAAATAACAATGAGCAAATAAAATTCATACATGTTCATCTAGAAATAATCATCATCATCAGGAACAGCTGAATCATAATCCTCATGTCCCCATGTCGATATCAACATCAGGATTAACAGGAGTATGGTTGTCATCAATGCGCAAATGTAATCGCTCAAGTTCACGTAAGTCATCTGCATTATCAACCTCATCTGTAACGTATTCATTGTCTACTTCTATTTTTACAATTTCGGTTAAGTCTATCTCAAAAGTTCCTTCTAGCATATCATCTTGAAAGAACTCATATTCGTGATATGTGTTTGGGTTTACGGTGTAATCAGCATCGTTTGGGAGAGGTTGTTTAGCGCGTGGTCTGACCTTGTACACAACATCCCAACCTTTGAGATTATCCTTGCGTGGCATGTTGAGCCGCGATATAGACATCGTCTCCGAGTAAGATGGAGGATTGTTGAATTTCAACAATCCCAACTTGAGGCATCCGTCTCATAACTTGTGGGTCAAGCCAATGGCATTTGAAAATGACTGGAGTAAGAGGTTTGGAACCAAGAAACGAGAGTTGGTATATCTCTTCAAGTATTCCATAATACTTGACCCCATCAAGGTCTGGCGTAAAAACTCCGGTATTTGTGGTTCGTCGATTGGGACGAGACTCCTCATAGCTTCTTGTGTGAAAGCGATATCTGTTAACGTCATAACCGTTAAAGTACTTGACCCTATAGCTAAAGCCAGCAACAACTTGTCTCAACTCGACACTCATGGACGTATCAATTTGTCCCTGCAAGTCAGAGCAAGAAAGTTAATTAATTACTCGCTACTTCTAAAGTCAAACTAAGTATGAGATAAATTGGATAGTACCTTCTGTTTGACCCAGGAAATGAAGTATGACATTCCATTCCCTGCACCCTGTTTTAGTAGGGTATCAAATTCGTGTGGGGTAGGTTCCCTTGTTAGATGCCAGAACTGTTGTAGAAATTCCTTGTACCAACAAGAAAACAAAGAGGTAGAATGTAGAAGAATGACTACTCGAGAAAAGAATTGTTAAGAACTTACTGCATGTACGGCTCAACTTCAGAAAGGTCAGTCAACAGATATAGCATTATCTTGCGCCACTCAACATGTGTCAACTTCTTATGGCTCACACCAAATGAACTTCTGAGATGCTCTTGGAAAATACTAAGGTTCAATTCATCTTCACCAACATTGTAACGAGGGAGTGGATTATGCACGCTTGGGAGGTTGTCAGCATAGTATTTTGTTGTGAAGTTTGACACCTCCTCGAGAATGTATGCCTCTGCCATGGAAGCTTCTATTTTGCATTTATTTCCACATTTAGTTCAAAGAACCTTTAAACATCTCTCAATTGGATAGCACCAACGGAACTGCACAAGCCCACCCATTCGTACCTCATACGGTAGGTGCAAAATCATATGTGGCATCGAAGTGAAGAAGCCCGGTGGAAATATCATCTTCATCTTACACAGCAACATAGGTGCCATTTTTTTCATGTCTACAATGACGGCCCGAGAAACCTCCTTAGCACAAAGCTGACGAAAGAAATAACTCAACTCTGCTAGCACTTGCCACACATGCTCAAGGACACAGCCTCGAACCATCACCGGAAGAAACATCTCAAGCCACAAGTGGTAGTCATGACTCTTGAGCCCGCTGACTCGCATAGTATCAAAATCCACCCCCTTCTTCCAGTTCGCTGCAAAACCATCAGGGGGCATTTATGTTTGCAACCAATGCAGTACTTGCTTCTTTTCGATGTCCGTCAGGACGAAGTCGGCCTTAGGCTTCTTCCATGTCTTCGTACTGGCTCTTGGAGGCACCATGTTTAGTTTTGGTCTATCACATAACAGTTGTTGATCCATTCTGGCTTTAACATTATCCCTTGTCTTATCAGAAATGCCAATGATTGTGTGAAAACCCACATCACCGATATTCTTTTTAGTGTGCATTGTATCAATGCAATGTGGAAGAATAACGTCATCCATATATCCAAGTCGATACAAGCCCAGTTTTTGAGTCCAGGCATGTTGCACACCATATCCCGTGAAACAGTTTTTTTTCTTTATCGAACTTGAGGGCCTCTAGCTTGGCACGAACCATGGCACCTATCATGAGAGGTGGTGGAGGGTCGTTAACTTCTCGACCTTTCATGAAGTTCTTATTGTCCTTTCTAAATGGATGGTCAAGAGGGAGGAATTGTCGGTGTTGGTCGAACGAAGAAAACTTGCAACCCTTTGACAAATAAGTAAATTCCACAGCTCCCTTTACATACTGGGCATGGGATCTTAGAGTGAACACCCCAGCCAAGAAATGTACCATACGCCAAGAAGTCATGCATAGAGTACTAGAATGAAACATGCATTGTGAAGTTGCTCCTTGTAGCTCGATCGTATGTCAATACCCCATCATTCCAAGCACGTTCCAAATCATCCCATGGAGGCTCCATGTATACACTCATATTATTCCCCGGGTGCTCAGGAATTATCAATGACAAGAATATGTATTGTCGCTGAAATAGTACGCCTGGAAGGAGATTGAGGGGTATAACAAACAAGGGCCAACAAGTGTATGGGGCAGCCCCCATGTCATAAGGATTGAACACATCTATTGCTAGTGCCACTCGTACGTTACGAGCCTCTCTGGCTTCACGCTCATGAATCCTATCAAAATGTTTCCAGGATTCACTATCAGCTGGATGTACAAGCTTATCAGGATTGTATCTATGTCCGTGTTTGTGCCATGTCATCAGTTTTGCGGTCTCCTCGGTCATGTAAAGACGTTGAAGCCTCGGTATGAACGGAAGGTACCGTATGATTTTCACCGGA
The DNA here is from genome assembly GCA_030378355.1 of Eleusine indica. Classification (NCBI taxonomy): domain Eukaryota; kingdom Viridiplantae; phylum Streptophyta; class Magnoliopsida; order Poales; family Poaceae; genus Eleusine; species Eleusine indica. The sequence goes on from CM059501.1 coordinate 9,481,907, forward strand.
ATCGTGAGCTGTTTCTTTCAACCATCATGTGTATCTACCTCCAGGTACGTAGGTGACTTAGACTTTGGACAATGCGTTGCTTCTGCTTGTTCCTTTCTAAATAAGACGCATCTGTTAGGACAAGCGTGTATCTGCTCATATGGCATCTTAAGCGCACTAAGCAGTTTCCGTGACTCATACTGCTCTTTGGCAGAATGTGACCTTCCAGAAGTAGGCTGCGTCACATTCTGCCAATGACTGTCAACATAGCATCGAAGGCGCCTCGACTCAGGCTAAACTGGGTCTTCAAGGCCATTAGGCGCGCAATGGCATCCAGTTGACACACCTTGGTATGCCCGCGGAGGGGTTGTTGTGCCGCCTCCATCATTTGGTAATACGCCTTTGCACTTGTCTCCGACTCCTCCTCCTCCCTAGGTACTTCATCCCCGTGTGCTTCATTATAGTCATTTAACATGTCTCCTACACCAGCATCTACATCATAATCCTCCATGTGCTGTCTCACTACCTCGTGCCTTGCATGCTCGCCTTCACCATGCAGGGTCCACCGGGTATAGTGTGGCATAAATCCATTCTTGCAAAGGTGTTTGCCTATGACCTCTTTATCGTGTCGATGCGTGTTTCCACAATTGTCGCAGGGACACCAAGTGACACTTGTTCCTTTAACCTTGGAAAATGATCGTTTCAAGAACTTGTTGGTCTTCTGAATCCATTCACTGGTATACTTTCCGTTCTTTGCCCAACCCGTATACATCCACTCATGGTTTGGCATCCTCTAACATATCAGCGAGTACAATTAAAAATATTTTCATCTACACAATGCTTAGAAAGTCTAATAGGTGAAGGTAGGTCGTTATCCCACCCGAGGATCCATAGCTGAGGCTCGTTTCCACAGTCTACTCCTCTTCGAGGCAGAATTTCGACAGCATTCGACCGCTGTTCTCCAAATACACGTCCTACAAAGGAGATTGTGTATTCAGAGAACAACGGGGAAGTGCTGCCGAAACTCTATCTCAGATCGGAGTAGACCATGGAAACTAACCCCAACTACGCATCCTCGGGCTGTCCATATAATGTGGACAATTCGAAACAAAAATACCTGTCTCTCCTGCAAAAGAATGAACAAAAAAATTTGATCTTACGAATATCATTCCAAAAAAAAAATTCAATGATGATAGTTTTAAGAAAAAAAACTTGAAGTATTTTAAATGGTTAGGATAATTATGATTGAAAAATCAAAATTATCTCCATATCGATGAATGGATACAAGGGAGGTCAAAATGATGTGCCAAGTTCTTTTATTCAGAAAGGTAAGTTGTATTTCATTGAGCATGATTTTACAATCATGTCATCCACAGCACCGCGGCTCAGCTCCATTCTTAACTTAGAGCTAGATTTTACAAACAACGGAACGGCTTATAGTACCGAGTACACCACACCATGCCTTATATTAGTTTATATATATGGAACAACAGAAAATCGCTTTTCTCACCACCACCGCACTCGCTACTCATCAAAGAAAGATTCTACTAGCTAGATCCTACATGCATGTATATATATCGATCCAACTACCATTACTAGCAAACAAGAAATTCGGATTGAAGACAACCATAACGAAAAAATATTTGAACCTGGCTGGGTGACGAGCGGAGGCACCACGGTCTCGGGCAGAGGAGAGGCAGGCGAGGCCGGGGGCGACGAGGCGGCACGGTGCCTGGGGCCAGGGGCGATGACCCCCAAGAGCCCTCTCCGAGGACGACGACGGCCGTGGCAGGAGCCCTCTCCGGCGGCCGGAGCCAGGGTCCTGGTGGTCGGGGGTGACGAGGCAGAGTGGAGGGGGAGGAGGCGGCACGGCAGAGTGGAGGGGGAGGAGGCGACGGCGGTACGTGAGCTCAGGACGACGAGGCGCAGCGGAGGAGCTGGCGCGCGGCAGCGGGTGGGGGGGGGAGGGGGAGGGGGAGGGGAGGAGGCAGCACGGGGGGCCTCGACGGCCCCTGCGGCTTTGGTAGCGGAGGGGGGGGAGGAGCTGGCACGCGGCGGCGTCGGGGGGGGGGGGGGAGGGGAGGAGGCGGCACGACGATGGCAGGGGGAGGTGGCGCGGACGCCATCGAACAGTGGAGGCGCGGCAGAGGGCGGGGAAGGGTGCGGCGGGGAGGGAGATGGCTGGAGGCGGCGCGTGCACGTGCAATGGTCGGGAGGAAGATGAGATTTGAGCACACACCGAAAATGGACGAAGACCCGATCTAGATCCGGATTATGCACTCAGGTTTGCCGTGTGCCTACCGACAGGCACTAGGCAAAGGCGGGGCGCATAGCAAAAGGCATTGACTTGCCGTTTTTGCCGTGTGCCCCCAAGAAACACACGACAAAGATCCTGTTTGCCGTGTGCCTCCTGTATAGGCACACGACAAACATTTTTTCACATTTTCTAAAAAAAATTTTATAATTATCTAGCAAACTTAGAAAATAACTAAATTTCACCATGTCTCTATTTATATGCACTGTTCCTCATAGAAATATGGTTGAGGTCACACTCGATCTACATTTTGATTCACAATCTCAAACACTGCAAATCAACGTTTAGATTCTTTTTACGGAGATTCTCTGATCTATGAGCAACATATATGACAACTTACGCAAAATATTTTTTTCTTTTTACCACAGCCACTACATATGATATAATGATGCCAGGACAATTCTCATAATTTTGAAACTCTTTATGTGTTTTAAAAAAAAATTTAATTTGTATTCAACCATACAAAGTTCTCAATATTTCATGTACAATATGCATGATTTTTCTTGTTATTTCATGGATACGGATTCAGATGGGGATCATTAACATGAAATATCAAATTTGCATTCACTAAATTACATTATTCGAACCACTTGCAGTTCAAATTTAAATTTTCATAAAATAATTAAAATAATGAAATAAATGTCAAAATAATTTAAATTTTCATAAATATAGTAAACACAATTGAAAATTATATGAAATATCACTGTCTAAGTATCATGTAAACTATATCAATGTCAAAAAAGTTGGGGGAGGGCAAAAAGGGAAGGAAAAAAAAAACTTTGTCGTGTGTCCAGTCCTATCACACGGCAAACTACCCACCTTTGCCGTGTGCCACATGAGAGCACACGGCAAATGCCACCTTTGCCGTGAGCCTAGTGACATGGCACACGGCAAATATGTAACGGCCGTTACCGTTGGATAGGCCACAAGGTTGCAAACAGCTAACGGCTTGTTTGCCTCGTGCCATATCAGTGGGCACATGACAAAATTGGTGTTTGCCGTGTGCCGCCCACGTGACACACGGCAAAGGTGGCATTTTCCGTGTGTCAACCTTTTGCCGTGTGCTTTTTTGGCGGCACACGTCACAAAGCATTTTTGCCGTGTGCCCGATAGATTGCACACGGCAAACATTAGGGCACACGGCAAAGATGTTGTTTCCCGTAGTGCGACCAGCCAGGCTGAGGCCCATGCACCCAATCAATCAGCCCCCAAAACTCTGGATTGTTTCTCATCATGGGTGTCGTTGTCAGGCAATATTCTTGGCGGCCGGGCTCCTCTCTGTTCCAACTTCAACTCAATGACAAGTGCCGACATGTTCAGGAACTCCTCACGGGAGGGGTGGCTTGGGTGACATCCGGCAACCGCGCTGACTCGATCGTGTCAACGAAGGCGTGGTCCAGCACGGCAACAAGGTTCGTCTTCTAGCGACAAAGGAACATGGAGAGTTGTGGATCTGAGAGCTTCTTCATGCGGCTCGGCATAAGCCCGTGATGCTGCTGCAATGTCCGAAATAGATCTGGAGGCCTGGAGCTCGACCGATTTCGTCCCTTGGTTATCTCTGCGAACCAAGCAAACAAGCGTTGCATCACCGCTTGCTTTGCCAGCACTCATTGTTATTTTGCCACGCCACTGGGCACATGCACTCGTTCTGCATGGTCAGATCATGACTTTAAGACCTTTTTCTTTTGAGCAGTTTTACTATACATATTACCTCCAGTAATTTACTGGTGGTAATGATGAGGATAGTAATGTAATTTGTTCATGGTTCCATGTATTTACGCAGAATGCCACTAGGGATATGATGGTAATTTGATGAGTACATCATCACATGCCAGCCCCGCCGCCCAACGCCGCCGCCTTCCGTGTCGAGCTCCTCCCTGACTCGTGCCGCCACCACATTCAATTACAAGTTTACCATTTTAATCTTTTCAATAATGCCCTAGTAAAACCATTACTGCTTCCTCTCCTTTTCTTTTATTAGCTCGAACTGCCTAGCCGCCTGTAGCGAGAGAGAGCCAAATGGTGGTATTGTTCCAGACAGCGCTGCGTATCATTACAAGGGTGCACATAACGTGAATAACAACTCTATTTATTAGTGTGCACATCACGTTAAAAGTGCTAAGGCTCTGGCTAAATCCTCTGAACCGGTGATAACGAAACGCCTCTCCAGCTGCTCTCTGCAGCTGATCGAGCTTGTCGGGCGCGTCTCCAGTTTATTACTCTATGGTAGGTCATGCCGCCGCTGCTTCCTCTCCTTTCCTTCCTCCTCAGATAACTGACAAGCTCGCCTGATGCCAGCTTGCCTCCAGCTTGTCGTTTTCTGTGGGTGCTGTCCAGATGGTGGTGGCGTGGTGCTTCGCCAAGGGCAGAGCACCTCTGTCTTTTCGAGGTCACGTAGATCTTCGGTAGGGGCGTGTCCTTTCTCCTTCGGTTGCAACGGCTGGATTTCTGGTGCCGTGAGAATGTTGTGCTAGTCATCAAGCAATGTGCGAACAATGCGCTCTTTGTAGAGACACAGCAATGCTACCAGACGTAGCACACCGCGCACAGGTCTGCCACACCAAAAATTCTTACATGGTAGCATGTCCACTCGTGGTGCCTCCCGTCCCCAAACTGAGTAGGCACATGTGAATTTCTAATCTCTCTTGCATGTATCTATGTCTTTGCACCAGCATTGCTTAGCTAGAGGGCACGCAGTGATTCTATGTTATTACTCTGAGACATTTATATATGTTGACACTGGTCATATACATTACCAATCCAACCGACCAAGGACAAGGATGATTACATTTGAGTTAATAAGCTTAGAGTTATTTACATTTACAGCTTGCTGTTAAGGACTTCTTTGATCCGCTCTGTTTTTTTTACTGTATACAGTAATTAATCTCGTATATTGACAATGCATCCACTAGGGGCCTAAAATTTATCCTACGACCTAAAACTTTCTTATGTGAATATAAGTACTCTCTCTCTCTTTCTTTCTCTCTCTCTCTCTCACACACACACATACACACCCATGCACGTGCATTATATTCGTCAGTACATAGAAAAAAGAAGCACACACATCATACAGTCTATTAGGTTATACCTTTTTGTGAAATAAGCTATTCACATTTGTGCTTTGTATGATTTGATGCTTGATGATTCTCACATACCACAGCACCCCGCGGCTAATCTATAGCCCATGCGCACTTATCCTCTGTTGTGTAAAACACGAACCCAAACCCTAGTACCTCTTCACTCCACCCAATGCCGCCAATTGTCTCTTCTCTCCCCCACGTGCTGCCCCTTCCTCTCGTCCAGCCCACCTCCCCTTCCTCCCTCATAAGCCAACCCGTTCTCTCCCTTTCCTCTCCTAGCCCGACATGATGGCGACGGACCTGGCACCCCTCCTCTCCCTCTCCAGCCAATGATGATGGGAGGTGGGCACGACCCCTGATGGTGACAATTGCAGAACACCTCTCACCAAGTGGCCAGATTCCGCGCCTCTCCCTGGGCGGCACGGCTCCCTAGGCAGTAGCTCCCCGACAATCGTGGTGGCCAAATTTAGCACCCCTCTCCGGGCGGCATGGCTCCCCGAGCAGCAGGCGCGGCTCCGTGCGACATATCCGGGAGGTGGCGGCTCCCCCGCAACTGCAGTTGCCGAATCTCTCTAGGTGCAGCAGCAGGTAGGGCTACGGACGGATCTGGGCCCCTCCAAATGTGGGGCGGACGGGGCTGCGGCTGGATCCAGCCCCTCTCTCTCTCCCTTCTGCCCCCTCGGACAGGTCGCGATGGGCTCTTCCCTCCCTGGGTGCGGCTCCTTCGTCATGGATCCGGCGAGGGCGGGTCAGTCGGGCGGCAGTGCTGGGCGGTTACCGCGGGCGGCAGCGCTATTTTTTTAATTTTTTTCTGGTTGATCGGTAGCAGCGGGTTAAGATGTCACCGCCGCTACTAATCGTTCATATAGCAGTGATTAGTTCCGTGTTCAAGTCGGCTGCCGCTCCAACTCCTGATTTTTAGCTACAGGAGTGTTGTGGCAGGACGTCCAAACCGCCGCTATAAGGGATTTTGGCCCGCCTCTACAGGCCATTTTTTTAGGGTTGTGAGCATTACCGGCCATGGCAGCGGTGTCAATGTGGGCTTATAACGGAAGTGCCAAGTGTTTTACAACTTTAAAATGCTTTACTCAGTGGGCTTATAACGGAAGAAGCATAATCGGAGTTCTGGTTATTTGTTGTCAGGTTCTCTTGACAGGTTCTCAAGTCAACATTCTCAGGGAAAATATAATAAACAGATTACAGTGCCGTCACTTGGCCACAGAACATGCTGTGAGCTTGAAGCCACCGCCGGACGAGATTAGGCCTGAAGCGTCATGCCCCTAAGCTGAAACTAAACTAAGCCTGACACCCGAAAGGTTCTACAATTAGCAGCACTCAAAATTTGGACAATGGCTATGCTACAATCTAACATGTCTTCCGGGTGCCCCTCAATCTTATGGTCACCATAGGAATCAAAAAAGCAAAGAAGTCGAACATGCCGAGAATGATTTTATAAAAAAGTAGTGTGATGGACTACAGGAGCTTGTGTAGTGTGATGGAATGGCAAAAGTAGACTTTAAGTTCCCACTTTTTATAGAAGAGGAAACAGTGAGGCATTTCAAATTAAATCCACCGAACTGCATCGTCCACACCCGTAAGACCATGACACCAATTGGTTTCGTGTCCATAAGAGATATGCAGGCTTTTAAATTTGTCTAAATGACAAAGAGGGTGTCGAACGTTGCAATGGGAGCAAATATTTTTCATGACAAGGAAGAGGCACACGGAAAAACAATCTTGCTCCCAAAAGAGAGGCAAGTGAATGTAGCGGTGGTTGTGCTACCGTTTTGACATGTTATCTTTATCATGTACGCTATAATGTTCATAACCATGTCTTACCATTAAGAATTGACTCTTGTCTTATTTATTCACTCAATTATAATTAATTGATGCTTAATTATCTTTGTATGGCATTTTATTGTTGGAGCATGGTTTATGTGGTTAATCCACATTCTTGGAGGATGTTGAAGTTTATATTATCATAATTGCAGCATGCCATGTGCATTGCATAATTAAATTGCATTGGAAGTTATATCATTGAACGATGATCATGACCGTACTAGTACAGCATCATGGGATGCAGCTCCATATCTTGTTGGGTATGCAGGCAGGAGACATGCATTTGCATTCCTAGTTAGATACAAGGAACAAAATAGATATTATATTCACGAAATTTACATATATACAAGCTAGGATGAGACAGTCAGCTTAACTGCTATAGGCAAAACTAATGTGTTTTTCCTACTAAAAATATCGAGAACAAGACAAAATGTGTACTTGTGTCTGTAACATGGTATTGTTTAGGAACAAGGTATTAAACACCCTTTTCTTCTGGTGTAACATCGGAAACACCTATGGTTACCTGGTTTAGGAATTTTGTTTAATAGGCTCACATCAATTCAGAGAATAGAAGCAAACTATTGTAAAAAAAAACTAATGCGAGTTATTTTCTTGCAAAAACATGGCACAATTGTAACTAATGGATGTGGGAAAAGTTGATTCCCATTTTGGTGTTACATTTAATTCTTGATGTTTTCCACCTACTATAGTAGTACTTTCTATTTTTGTTTCTTAGCTATCCTGCATATCTCTTTGTATTTAGTGACACATGTACCTAGAACTTGTCTTGCGCTCGTCCAGCACATGAAAATAATTCATTAAGGCCATGCCAGAAGTGTATATAAACAAGGACGTCACTATGCCCCGTCCAATCAGCATTGGGTATAAGCGATAGCATTTCCAAGTCAATGAGATGGGACGAGTATCTCTCCTGTCCTGGAACATTCAGATTGTCATTGGTGGGTGTGAGAGGTGTTAGGAAGAGGTTATTTTCCTATTACTTGCCATGTTAAACAATTATACACGTCTGACATGGCCAGTGCTGTAAATTATGTTTTTGTGCTTCGTCCTATACCTTATGGTTGGTCCAGGTGCAAGCCAGAGGCGTTATGGAGGAACGGGATGGAAGCTAGCCTGGTTGAGAACGAGGTGGCGCTCTGAGGAGCTTAGCCACCAATGTGATGATGATTTCCTCTATTTTGTGGCCACAATATTCCTCTTCTACTTGTGGTCGCAGGACACGCCTACTTTGTCGTCATTGGCGCTGCTGAACGTGGCCCGTGGTGACGTCCTCTTGCGCTGCTGCGCACGGTGTCTTCATCTTGGGCAAAGGCCTGGTGATCTTCTATTGGTTGACATGGGAACTGCCGGCGGCAAAGGGGAAGCTGCCGCGTTGTCAAGGCGCGCAGGCACCGCTACTTCTTAAATGGAACAGTGGAGGAGAAACCATGAAACCGTTCCCCTTTGCGGAAGCCTGAGCTTAGGGTTCAGGTGAAGAAGAAGCGAGACCTCGCTACTCCACTACCAAGGACAGAAAAGAAGCTCAAAATAGAGATGGAGGCCTAGAGCCCGGCCAATTTCGTCCATTTCATCCCAGCATTCCTATCCTCTCCTTTCCCTACTTGTGTTGTTAATTCCATCAGCAGGATGACGAAGCATTCCATCTTTCTTGCGCTCGACCGCGTGCCACCGCATTAGCTGAGCATTCGCTTTGTTAGCGAACAATCACTTTAAATGATGAATTATTCGGAAATATCAAGCCACCTTAGCAGGTATTTTTCTATTTTTTTTGACCTCCCTCATATCATTTTCATCCATATCTACGACATTTCGCCTGTATCATGATGACCCATAGATACGACCTTCCTCCAACATTGCATCGTCACCGTGAAATAGCATGTAGTCATTTTCCACATGCATGTATTTTCTCCACTTCCAATCCTAACGGACAGACAACTTTCTTAGCTTGGTACATGTTTTGAGGCAAATCGTTTTCCTTTGAAAGCAAATCCTTTAGAAACTGTAACAATTCAATGAAACTTTTATCTAACCAGTTATTGCTAGCCTTCATTTGTAGCAACGTGAGTACAACATGCAACTTATTGTGTTTTTTCTTACAACCTGAAAACAGTGGTGTCTCATAGTCCTTCATCATCTTTGAAAACTTTTTACTACTGAAGTCACCCTCCACATTGCGCAACATCTCATCTAGGTCATCCACATCGTTTTCAATTTTCACATCATTGTCTTTCTCTATTGTGACCTTGTCCCCTGACCTTCTTCAACCGTAGGATATCCCTAATCCACAGCCTCATTATATTCCCCGTGCTTAGTACAACATGTATATCCACTCATGAAGCCTCTACTAATCAACTGCTCATGAATTTCCTCTATATCTGAGGTCTTCTTCTCATTATGACAATCGAAACATGGGCAACATATGTAGTGAACTCTAGACAAGCCTTTTGGCTTCTTATATGTTGCCGCGGCCTCCAAACAATTTTCCAGTCCATAAAAAAACTGTTTACACAGATGACTTCCGGCGTACATCCATGTTCGATCCATCAGCCAAATTATTATTGTCATCACAAAGGAGAAATGAAATAATAATGCACTAATACTTTATATTGTAATCAAGCTTTTTTATAATTACATTGGATCTTGATTGCTCCATGTTTGAGTGCCCATCTTGTCCAGAGACTCGAGAACCATCTGAGGATCCACCACGTGAACATTATCGCGCCTCTTTGTACCAGCAGGAGGGCGAGTCATGAGAGACCCTAACATCATGTGGTCATAACATTGCATCAATATAAAACTAATAATATCTTATATCAACCATTTTATAAAATCATTGTAATTATAATACCATGGTCACAACCTTCCATCATGTTATTTCAAGCAATTTATAAAGACTTGATAAAGAATTCAAGTTAACTTAGCATTTTATTTTAATTAATTAATTTCTTGTTAAATCATTTAGCAATAAATCTAGTTGTCTCTATAATACTATGACTCTATTTGAGTTTCAATCTACCTCACACATAATTCAAGCATAATCAAATTGCTAAACTAGAAAGCAAACATTACCTAATCTCTCTTCTAAGAGCCATTAAACATGAAATTTAGATTGAGCAAAAAAAAAATTCAACCAACCTTTGAGAGCCCAAGATGGTAGAATCCTACATTATTCTAACACTCCAACCGCAGCAAAGGATACAAGTGGTGTCCCTTGGCCTTTGGAGGAAGAACACTTGCACAAATGGCGGAAGAAATGGCGCTCGTGAGGACATTGAAACGATGAGGAGGTCTTATATGGCATATGCTCATTATCAGCCGTGGTTCATTTACTGCTGATAATATTGAAAATTATTAGCAGCGGTTCATTTAAATGCCTATTATCAGCAGCGATTCAGTAGGTCAGCAATTATCGGTCGGGACCGCAAGTGTTGAACCACTGTTGATAATTTTGTAGCAGCGGTTCCATAGCGACCGCTACTGATAGGGCGGTGTTTATGAGCATTTTTGTAGTAGTGGCCTCCATGCAACCTGTAGTCGACCACAGGTCCTGTCTCCTCAGAGTGCAATAAAGACGTCAATATCTTTGTACCAGTAGTTGTAACTTCTGTGTGCGCACGATCCGCACCAACCGCAGGCGGCAAAAGAGGCAACGGTGGTACCAGGCAGCGCTCCGGGAACAAGACCAATTTGTCTGTGGACTTATGGATCACAAGGGCACGAGCATCTCGAGACCACGTACATGCTGGGCCAGTGACCAGCGTTATTCGGGTATCCCTGGATGCGGCCTGTTGCCTGTTGAATGTTTGCTATGGAAGGAAGAACCGAAGCAACTAACAGGTTGGAAGTTTCAGGAGCAGGATAGCAGTAACAGGAGAAACCAACCTGTAGTTCAGTTTTTTTTTTGTCAGAATTTCCACTGATCTTTGTGAAAATAATTAATGTACAGAATATAACATTTTGCACTCGATCACTGAACTTTACTTTGGATTCAAACTACTATCTGGTGCAAGCGAGCGTCCCACTCAGCTGGCTGATATGAAACTAAATTAAGCTTGAGACGTCAGAAGTGACACCATTGCGCGATATTGGAACTCTACGCAATGGCTATACTAAGATAAATAATGGGTGCGGTGAGCATTGCTCAAATATGTTTTCCGAGTGCGTCTCATTCTCATGCTCGCCAGACGAAGCACTAAAGGAATGAAGATGCTGAGCTTGTCAAGAATGCTTTCATCAAAAAGATTAAAAAGGACACTTTTTGGCGCTTATGATAGAATAAAGTGTTCAGTCTACCAAGTTGGTGCGATGAAGTGGAAAAGTGTATGTTCTGTTACTACTTTTATAAAGAAAGAACCACACAGAGGTATCTAAAGTTGGATCAACGAGTAAATAAAATAGAGTCTGCTGTTGCAACACCCAGATACGATACGGTCCTTCATATCGATAGATTCCCCGCCCATAGCCATTTGTCTGTTCCAATATGTCGTTTTGCACTGGCGTTACTCAGCTAGGAAATGAGATCATTATATGATCTTGCTTGGGAACATAGTCTAGTTAGAAGGGTGAAGGACTACCACCCCTCCTTATTTCAGGAGGATTTTTACTGTGGACCAAACTAAATGCATGCCATCCATTTATTATATCCGATGGTTCCTATCATCACAATGATACTCTTTTAACCCACTTGTATCCCATAAGTACCCCCTTTGTATTTAGTGACCCATGTACCTAGAACTATCCACGCATGTGTTTGGCTCATTGAAAAAAAAAATTGATTAACATAATATCATGCAGTAAATGAGAGATCTTACGGTAGTCCCAAACAACAATGGACGGTTCATTTGTCTAAGATCTAGAGGACAAAGCTGATCTCTTAGTTTATAAGGAGGTAATAGTTCCTTTTGAAAAGCTCATTAATACTTTAATTAGCACCTCATCAAACCAGATTTTCTGCATGTGCTCCATCGACTGATTAGATTTGTTTTATGGAACCTAGCTTGAGTTATTGTAACAAAAAAAATCAAGTGACAAGATGATGTTGAATATCATCAATATCAAATAACTGTTGATCTCAACATAAATTGTACAAAAAGTGTCAATGGAAACATGACAAACGAGGAACGGTTTCTATCTGACTTCAAAAGTATACGATATGTGAGAAACTGAGAAACCTTTTATATACCTACATGAAATTAAAGGTCCTATGTGCCTAAGTTGAGACAGAAAAAAGAATAAGAGATGTGACAGTTCATGACAAACTGTTCGTACTACATGAAATTTTTGGCCTGCAATATAGGGATCTCCCGCAAGCAGGAAATCATGCATATCGTTGCATGCACGCACTATTAATTTCCTGATTCCTATATTGCCGCATGCACCAATATTAATGGTACTGGACAACTTTCCTTCATGGTCACACATAAAAGATATTTTCTTGTTTACTTTCCGACTATAAACATCAAGGGCTCAAATAAATAGGGATGTCACAAGTTTTCCGTCCAATGTGCATTGGATAATTGATATAATTTGCATGTCAACGAGGTGGAGCACCTCTCTTTTGATAGATCATTCAAATCCCCATTGATGGGAGTGAGAGGCGTTGGGAAGAGGTTATTTTCCAATTACTTGTCCTTTTCTCTGCTAAATAACCATCCACCTCTAGCGTAACATATACCAAAAACTTTGCATTGTTGTTATTCAGCATATACCTTGCTCATGGTTGGTCCAGGTGCATGCCAGATTTTATACCCGGGAATTTTTTGGTGCATGTTTGCTATTCATCATATACCCGGGAAGTAGGGAACTCGTCGACAGCCGGCCCCCACTACGTTGCAACTTCGACCTGAGGCCCCTCATCAGAGATCCTACGGCACTGACAATCTCGGTTGATGACATCTGCTGGCCCTCTTCTCTTACATGAGCGCCATCTGCTATGTGGCGCTCTGGTCCGCCACGGCATCATGAGATCGTGGTGCAACAGCTGGAGCGCCTCCGGCTTGCCGTCATCTTCTTCAGCCTTGCGGAGGAACTCAATGACGAGTGACGTCAAGCACAGGATTGAAGTCCTCAAGGGAGGGGCAGTTCAGGTCATTTCCAGCTGCTGTGGCCAGTGTGAATCTGATAGGAGGCTTAGGGTTCACGCTAATAATTAAGCAATGCATCTCGTGTTCTTTTCTTCTCCTCTACAAGTGCACGTTGTTATTTGCCGCAACACTAAGCGCCTACACATGTTGCGCTGCATCATCAGAGTACACACAGGACATGAAGACCTTAGTAGTTTGTGCCAATAGTACCCAGTGGCCAGTGCGCACCATCCACACTATAGCCGACGGCGGTGAGAGAGAGGCAATGGTGGTACTATATAACAGGCAGCGCTCAGCAAGAACAAAGCACACCAGCACCTCGACATCACGCCCATGCTAGGCCAGTCACCACTCACCAGCGTGTTTGTGGCATCCCTCGGCGCACCCTAATGCCTGTTGAATATTTTCTGCGGATCAAGGACTGAAGCCACCAACAGGTTAAGGAGCACGATCGAAGTGACTAAACAAACCAATCACAGTTCTGTTTACTTATTGTCAGGTGTCAACACAACTTTGAGAAAAAAGAATTAATAAGCAGATTACAACATAGTCGCTTGATCCAGAACGAATTTACTGTAAGAAGCCACCAGTGGACAAGATGAAGCTTGTGGCGTTATGCCCCTAAGCTGAAACTGAACTAAGCCTGACAGCCAAAAAGTTCTACAATTTGCAATACTCAAAATATGGACAATGGCTATGCTGCCATCTACAGTAGATACCGTGAGCATTGCACAAAAATATCTTCCGGGTGCCCCTCAATCTTATGGTCACCAAACGCAGCAAAAAAAAAAAAAATCAACCTGAACATGCCGAGAATATTTTTAATTAAAAGAAAAGAACAGCTTATTGTACCAATTGGCCGGACTACCGGAGCTTGTATAGTATGATGGAATGGCAAAAGTAGACTTTAAGTACCCAGTTTTTATAAAAGAGGAATCAGTGAGGCATACAAAATTAAATCAACCGACAATGCAGAATCAATATCGTCCACACCCATAAGACCATGGCACCAGTTGGTTTCATGCCCATAAGCGATGTGCAGGCTTTTAAATTTGTCTAAATTACAAGGGGAGTGTCGCGCGTAGCAATGGGAGAAAATATCTTTCATGACAAGAAAGAGGCACACTGAAAACAATCTTGCACCGGAATTTAGGACATTATTTGCGTAAGGATCATCAGGAAATGCGCACTAATGTAATCTAGCGTCTGATCTAATCACCTAGAATATAAAACACTAGATTGGATTCTTACAATCCTTTAACGAAGCCATCAGGACAAGCAAAGTCCCGTGCCTGCGTGATGCAGGCGTAGAGCCGTTAGGCTTGGAGTAGCGATATCCTTCAGAACGGGGCCGCAACACCTCCGATCAAGGCGCGTATGTGATTAACATCGCAATTAATGATGTAATTAGCAGGATAATTAATGCATAGTTAGGAAACATAATATCCCTTTCCCATAATGTTCCCCCAGATGTTGGTCTAATGATCACAAATCTAACATTCTCCCACTTAATCATTAGCCTAAACATCATTAGTCCATTCTTGATAAAGTTAGCACACCAAAGTAAAGCGTTGCAACAGCTAGTAAAATGTTATTGAAACTTCAGTGCTTATAGGGCACTTCCCTCATTTTGAGATGGAAAACATTATACTTTACGGGAGTTGATTGCATAATTGGCTTATTATTTCCAGAATCAAAGGCTGTCCAATAACCCCATGCCGGCTACATGATTACAAAAAATATGGGGTGGTAAGCCTTTAGTGAGCAGATCCACAAGCATTACATGAGTACTAATATGCTCGATCTTGGACTCTATCTTTCACAAAATAATACTTAATATCAATAAGTTTGGCAGCACCACTTGAGTTGTTGTTACTTGAAAAGAAAACTGTCGATTGATTATCGCAGTATATCATTATTGGCTCAAAAATGCTTTTCATTACTCTTAATCCAGGAATAAATTTCCTTAACCCTAGAGCCTGCCCTAAGGCCTCATAACATGCTATAAACTAAGCATGCATTGTTGATGATGCAGTAATGGTTTTCTTAGATTCATCACCTGCAAAGTCCGAATCAGCGTATCCCACAACTTCAAGTTCATCAGACTTTCTATATGTTAGCATGAAATGCTTAGTGCCTTGCATATAGCACAAGGCTTTCTTAACGGCCTTCCAGTGGTCCGGTCCTGGATTCTTTTGATATCTGCCAAGCATCTCAGTTATGAAAGCTAAGTCAGGGCATGCACATACTTGAGCATACATAATACTTCCGATACATAAGCATAAGGGACTGACTTCATCTGATCAGATTCATATTGAATCTTTGGACATTGAAATGTCCCAAAAACATCGCCCTTGACAACAGGAGCAGGCAAGGCAGAGCACATATGCATATTATATCTCTTAAGTACTATGTCTATGTATGCCTTTTGTGATAATCCTAATACTCCTTTGGACCTGTCTCGGTGGATTTCTATGACCAGGACATAAGAGGCATCACCAAGATCCTTCATAGCAAAATTAGAGGAGAGAAAACTTTTGGATTCATACAACATATCCTTGTTTCTACTGGCCAAAAGAATGTCATCAACATAAAGAACTAAAATGATAAAACCATTTCCTTTAAACTTAACATAAATGCAATTGCCCACTCTATTTTCAATAAAGCCAAATCTTCTTATAACTTCATCAAACTTAAAGTACTATTGTCTAGACGCTTGCTTTAACCCATAAAGGGCCTTCTTAAGTCAACATCCCATATGTTCCTTGCCTTCTAGAGCAAAAACCTTTTGGTTGGGCCATGTATACATCTTCATGCAAGTCACCACTCAGGAATGCAGTTTTAACATCCATCTGATGCAACTCTAAACCAAAATGTGCTACAAGCGCCATTTTAATTCTAAGGGAGTGTTTGGTAGACACAAGAGAGAAGGTTTCATTATAATCAATGCCTTCTCTCTGTGTGAAGCCTTTTGCCACAAGCCTTGCTTTAAACCTTTTGATATTTCCCTTGGAGTCATGTCTAGTCTTGTAGACCCATTAACAGCCCATAGTATTGGCCCCTTGGGGAATTTCTACTAAGTCCCATACATCATTTGTGCTCATGAACTACAATTCATCCTTCATAGCATCAAGCCACATTGATGAGTGTTTACTCCTCATAGCTTCTTCATATGATGTAGGATCACTCTCTTTTCCTATGTCATTGACGTCTTCAAACATATAGACCACATAATCATCAGAAATGGCTGATCTCCTATTTCATTGTGAACTCGTAATAGGTTCATTATTCTGTTCATTATTTACAACCTCGGATTGTTGTTGTCCATTATTAGGTATTTCACCATTATGAGCAGGTTCCTCCATTTGAGGTGCATCAACATCAAGATCTGTTGCAGCCACAACCTCAGAAGATGAACCTACACGAGGTGCAACGACTGAAGGTGCAACATAATAAGGCATCAACGGAACAATCTCTTGGATTATCGGGGATGGAACATACACCCATTTTTCCTCAACATCTATCTTCCTAGGAACCATACTCCCACTTATCTCAGCGTTCTCTAAGAACATAGCATGGCGTGTCTCCATGAATTTAGTAAAACCATTTGGACAGTCTTTGGGTCTAGTTTTCCAATAGCTGGATTGAAGACTATAGCATCCGCTGGACAGCCCCATACACGTAAATGACTTAAGCTTGGTTTTCTCCCAGTCCATAATTCGTAAGGCGTCTTAGGTACCGGTTTACTGGGAACCCAATTAAGTATGTGTATGACCGTCTTTAGTGCTTCCATCCATAGTATTACCGGCAAATTTAAGTAGCTTAACATGCTCCTAACCATGTTCATAAGTGTGCGATTACGCCATTCAGCTACTCCATTTTTTTGAGGTTCACCCGGTATAGAATACTCGACTACTATGCCACTTTCCTTAAGGTACTCAACGAAAGGACCAGGAATTTGGCCATAAGGTGCATGTTTGCCATAATATTCTCCTCCATGATCTGATCTTACAACTTTAACATTTAAACTATGCTGATTTTCAGCTTCAGCCTTAAATACTTTAAACTTATCAAGAGATTTAGATCCATTCTTTATCGGATAAATGTATCCATATCTTGAGAAATCATCTGTAAATGTTATGAATGAATCAAAATCATCCACAGATGCTATAGGAAAAGGACCACAAATATCCGTATAAACTAATTCTAAAAGCCTTGTGCTTCTTTAGCGCCTTTCTTAATTTGTTTTGTGAATTTTCCCTTTATGCAATCAATGCATTGATCAAAAGTAGAGAAATTAAGCGGGTGAAGAATATTTTCTTTAATGAGACACTCAATTCTCCTCCTTCAAATGTGGCCTAAGCGATGGTGCCATAATTTTGATGAAGTCTCATTTTTATTAAGGCGCTTGCATTTATCATCAACAACATTACACACATTCATCACATGAGGATCATTAAGAGAAAGCAAATAAAGTTTGTCTTGTCGGAAGGCAAGACCAACATCACTATCATTATACTTAATCAAACATTTCTTGTTCTCAAAATAACAACCATAACCATCATCATCCAACAATGAAACCGAAATCAAGTTCCTACTATGGTAGGAATATATAGAACATTATTAAGATGAAGCTTAGAGCCGCTCTCTAAATGGAGTTCCATTGATCCAATGGCTTGAACTTCAGCTTCCTTGCCATCAGCGACCATTAGGCTTCGCTCCCCCTTTCTTATGCTTCTCCTCATAAGGAATCCATGTAATGAATTTGTTACATGCACAATGGCACCGGGGTCAATCCACCATGAATGAAGTGAATAATTAACATAAAGCGATTCATCAACAAAAGTAATAACATCATCACCTTTCTTGGGAAGCCACTTTAGAAAACCAATGCAATTCTTCCTATAGTGAGTAGGATCACCACAAAAGTGACAACCTTCACCACTTCCCTTAGGAGTTTGATTGGAGCGAGAAGATTTTCCCTTTTTAAACTTGGAGTAAGAGAATTGTGGCTTCATCTTCTTTGCATTATTATCACCCTTACCACCTTTTTCTTGAAACTTTCTCTTGCCAGAACCAACTTGGTTTACATGATCTCTATTAAAACCCTTAATTCTTTCTTCTTCTTGGATAGCTTGAGAAATAAGTTCATCAACAGTCAACTTTTCCTTCATGTTATTGTAGGAGACAACAAGAGAGCTGTAATCATCAGGAAGTGACACAATAACCAAGTGGACAAGAAAATCAGCATCAAAACCCTTTTTTAGGGCCTTAAGCTTGGCACTTGTGTCATATAAAAACATAATGTGCTCTCTCACACTGCAAGAACCATCAAACTTTGTGTTCACAAGCCTGCGCATTAATGTAAGAGCATATGACTTGTCATTAATCTTAAACTTTTCTTCAATAGAGACCATGTATGTCCTCACATTATCAGAATCAGGGATTGCTCCCTTTATCACATCAGAAATTGATCCCTTAATGATCTTAAGAGACAACCGGTTAGATCGCTCCCAATTAGAGGAATTTGTATTGTATTTTGCAAGATCATCATCATAATTTTCCGCACCAGCGGTGGCAGCAACAGGTGCATCATGCTCTAAAGCATATTCAAGCTCAAGAACTCCAAGAGAAATCTCAACTTGATCTTTCCACCCAGGGAATTTGGTTGCATGAAGTTTCTCAATGTTGGCAACAAGAAAAAAATGTTTGTAGCTGAATAATAAACATAAAACGTTAGTGTGCAACATAAATATTAATATGCATAAAGAAATAACCCAACGTTGGTTTGGTTAAATAATGCATATTAAATGTATTTTCACACCACCGTTGGGCAGTAGGGAAAAGAACATAATTTTATCAATATGACATCTAATTAAATCAACGTTGGTCGGAATTAATTAGATGTCATGAAATTAAAATCTAATCATAATATCCTCTAAAAAATATCTTGTTGGTTCAATTTAATTCAGTGAACAATTACATTACATAGCGGAAATAAATATATACAATTAACAAGCAATTTGCAGTGCATTTACATACGCAGAAAACATTAATGAAATGAAATGGCATAAGAATTTCAAAGCCTGAGAAAATTTGTAATTTGGCCCTAAAGCAGCCCATAGTGCGGCCCATGAACCCCACAAAAATTCTGGAAAATGAGTAAAAAGGAAAGCGTCCCATAGATGCGGGCATCGTAGGCCGAAAACTGTATGCCCAAGCCCTCCCCGCCATGGCCCAGAAGCCCATTTATCGTAACCGTTGATCTAAGATCGACGAACATCGTTAACCGGGGATTGCTTAAATGGGGAAATTTTTTTCAGTAAACCTTAACCCAATCTTCATTTGCGCCTGTGAAACCCGGGGAGGCAGCGGCGGCGACCGAGTCGCTGTGGCCCGTGCAGGCGCACGTGGTGAAGCTTTAGCGGTGGGCACGGTAATGCTGCACGACCGAGCCGCCCTGGATCCTCTCGCCAGCACGCGCGTGCAGCCACAGCCGCGCGCGGCCCCGTCGAGCTGTTCCTAAGCGGTTGGTCCTGCAGACATGCGTGTGAGGGATCCCAGCAGCGACGAGCGTGCACGGCCAGTGGCCCGGTGATGCTGCCCTGAGTGGGGCATAGGCGTTTGGCCCACTTGGATCTCCGACGTTAGCGAATACGGCGATCCGATCCAGCATGAGGTTAGCAATGTCATTAAATTTAATTATTTTGACTTAGGGTTAGGTGTTAGATGGGGAATGTCATTAGTCTTAGTTCATGAATTTTGTCAATCCCCTCCTTCTACATGCTTAACCAAAGGCAAAAACCTTAGATCTACCATGAATATGCATTCAGTTTCTTAAACATTTGCTAATTAGGGGCTAATTAAACCATAAATAGGGACTAAAATATGATAATTAACCCTAATTACCCTTAATCATAACCTTAATCATGAGGGATTGAACCTAATCAGATCCGAGGGATCAACCAAAGAGCTAGGGGGCGACTGATCTAATCACCTAGAATATAAAACACTAGATCGAGTTCTTACAGTCCTTTGACGAAGCCATCAGGCCAAGCGAAGTCCCGTGCCTGCGTGATGCAGGCGTGGAGGCGTTAGGCTTGGGGTAGCGACGTCCTTCGGGGCGCCAATGGCACTGCCCGTCAAAAGGCGTGGTGGTCGTCGTCGTCCTTTCTACAGGGGCGATGGCAGTGGCCTTCCATCCGTTAGCAGCGCCCTAATGATCGTATTTAGGGTTTTGAGTGTGAGGAGAGACAAATCAACTCGTGAATTTTTGGATCATGAGTGGAGCCGGCTCTCCCTTCTATATTACGCTATTGTGGAACGGGGCCGCAACCAATGAGGTTGGTTGCACCTCTGATAAGGGCGCGTACGTGATTAACATCGCAATTAATGACATAATTAGCAGGATAATTAATGCATAATTAGAAAACATAGATATTCCTTTGTAGCCGTAATTAATGACTACGCCGTGTGTAGCCCACGGCAAAAACTTTGCCATGGGTATTTAAGCCTTTGCCGTGTGCAGTGGGGACACGACAAACTTGACGTTTGCCGTAGTGAATGATCCCCCAGACGTTGGTCTCCAACACCGAAATGGACATTTAGATCCTATAATATCGGACAAACAGTATGCTATTGCTCTAATGATATTGTTGGCTTCCACCAGCAGTATCGGTCACTGGTATCCGATATTATAATTAGAACTGCAATATTGGACATGTTGATGTTATCATGTCCAATATTTGTGAAACACAACAATATCGGTAGGGTGATGTCATGTTGTCTGATATTGCTGTTATTTTTTAGAAAAGTAAAAAAAATGCTCTATTACCTCTAATCTGCTCTAGTGTCAGATTAGAGGCAATAGAAGCTCTAAGAATCTCTACTCCACATTAGTGAAGAGAGCAAATTAGAGGCAATAGTGGATTACCAACAAACAAAAATGAAGAGAGCAATGTAGAATAGAAGCATCACAGAAATGAATTTATCTGTGTATAGGTTTGATCTGAGCATAAAGTTCAATTCTCTTATAAGACATAAATAGATACATATAAACCGGAGACTGCTGATGTTCTTACAAATATTGACAATAAATTCAACACTTAAATGATACAAATTAGCATGTGGTTTAGGTGGGCAACCCAGCAAGCAGAAAAAGGAACAAATAAAACTTGATGTTTTGGGTGAATCCATCCTATATTCAGACAAACAAAAGTAGAGCTGTGAAATTGAAGAACTGAATCCTATACCTTGCCAGGGTTAGTCCAGGTGCAAACCAGGACGGTCATGGAGGAAAGGGGTGGGAAGCTAGCAAGGTTCAAAATGTAGCGGAAATCTGGCGAGCCAAGGCACCAAAGCGACAATGGTGTGCCGATCGTGGCCACCAACATCCTATTATCATCTGCACTGTGGAACGCGGCCACTCTGTCGTTGGTGGCACTGCTACCCATGGTCGGTAATGACGTCCTCTTGTGTTGCTGTGTGGTTTCAACATGGGAGAGGGCTTGGCATGTGATGACATAATCAAAGCCGCAGCATTGTCCAGGGGCACGGGCCTCTCAGTTGCTTCACTGGAACTGTGACGAGTAACTCGTCGATCAGCGCTCTCATGTGCAAGAGGTCATGGCGGTGCGCTTCATGTCGCTCCTGTAGTCTGTAGACACGGCAAACTCAAACCCTGACTGTGCATTTATTTGCCACCACACTGAGCATGGACATGCCCACGTCGTGTTGCGCTACGTCTCATCAGTGTTGTGGTTACAGCTGCAAGTGCCCAGTGCCCTCAATCCGGACATCCCAACGGCAGTGAGATAGAGTCATTTGTGGTACCAGGAAGAAAGAATATCATTTTGTCTAAGGAGCAGAAGCGCACGAGAACCTCGACATCACGCCCATGATGGGACAGTCAGCGGCTCTCGATTCTAGCATATCTGGGTCCATCCTATTGCCTGTTGCACATTTCATATGGAGGAAAGAATTGCATCGGAGAAATCATTATTCATTAGGTTGGGGGCCATGGTTGCGTCACTAAAGAAACAAACCCACAGTGAATGTCAACAAAAAATTCTAAATTTAATGGGCAGACTACAAAATGCCATTTGATCATAGAACTCACAATATGTTTTAACCAACTGTCACACCCGGTTTTATTAAGGCAAAACCAGATGCACTAAACATGTATGTCAGGATCAAAACCATACATGTAGTGACAAAATAATGTACCATTATTAATAAAAGCCAACTAACGTTATACCATTATTACATTATACCATTATTACAATAATGACTCATTGGTCTAAATTAAATAACATAACAGTAGTAGACGATTAACTAGCGGAGCAGGGCTTCCATTCGCCACAGGAGTTGTCCAGCGGAACACAAACCTAGTACGGTCCTCTTGTCCTCCAAGGTCTCAGCAGTGAGTATATCGAACAACAACAGAATATAGCAAGGGTGAGTACTTGTCATACTCAGCAAGTGGAGGAAATAAAATGACATGCAAGCTAATATCAAGAAAGGCTTGACTCATGTTTAATGCACTATGTAAGACACGGTTAGAAAAGCAACCTCTTTACTAAGTGTAATCTCCAAACTCCAAACAGAACCAACAAGGATGATACAAGCTCATCCGATTTCCCAAATCCGACTACCGACTCACCAAGTATCCACCACTTGGCTGCCAAAACTACCCACCATCCAACCATCCCTCTAATTGCGAAGAAGTCCAAGCTCGCTCTTGACCGTGAGCACGACTGTCATGACAGTTTTATCCTTGTAATAGTGCCTCATAACCTGTAAACACCCGCTAAGGATTCACTAAAATAGGAAAGTCTATTTTCCCTCCACCGCATAGCCCCCTTTTGCACCACATGACAACCAGATGGTAATACAGTAAATAAGAGAACAACTATTTAATTAGCTAAGCCGCACCTATTTAAGCCTCGTGGTTGCGCTGTTCAACCGGGTTACATGTCCATGAGCCAGTTCTTAGAACCTAGACTGGCAACTAGCACAAACCAAAATCTCATGCACTCGGCATCATACCAAACCATCCTGCCAGTCCAGATTCCCTATGCTCCATGTTGCTAAAAATTACCAACCCAAGATAATTAAATAGAGCATTAGTTAAGTTAATTAACTGGTCCCCATCCATATTACAGCAAGCTAAGCATTAACCTACCCAAAATCATAGACACGCTACCCATCAAAAGGCTTCAAGGAATAATATGGAAAACTAGTAAACCAACAATATAGGATTCAATTTAAGACATATGCATGCAATTTGTAAAATAACACATCCTGAAATAGGAGCAATACGATCGAGGACACTTGTCTTCTTCCGGAACACTTGATCTTGAAGATTATAGGCAACCTCTTGAACCGGCTCTATATCGCATAATTGTACCGACAATAAATCGATAACCACATTAAGAAACAAGCCAAATAATATTATCACAGTAAACAAAATACATCATTAAAAAAGTCTATGTTGTAATGATCGCTTGAGGGCAAGAATTACATAAATTGGAGCTCGTGAGAATAAGTAACAAAGTTTAGAAGCTGCAAGGGTCTCTATGCAAAACTGCTAGCATAGGTGATTGTTTAATGCCAATACATGCTTCTACGCAAGCCTAACGTCACGCTGATGCATTGCCTACAAACTAATCTAAATCAGCTCAGACATACGTACGTACAAGACCCTAACTGTAGCATGCATGCAACCCTGTTTGGCCAATAAACTAATCCAATTCAGCTCTAAAATACGTATGCACAGATATGAAGCTATAGCTTGCATGCGACCATGTATTTGACTAACGAATGTGTAGGCTTCTGTCTAACCTTGTCCATGCGTTACTCTCTACTGTCAGATCAGATACAATATACTAGCAAGCGCTGGCGGCAACTACGTTGTCAGATCAGATCACAATATATTAGCAAGCGCTGGCGGCAACTACGTACGGCGGCGGCGGCGGCGCCATGACTGTAGGCAAGTTGTCTTCACACGAGCTAAACCAGCGCTACGATCTACTAATCCTCAAAGGAAAATAGCACAAACGAACGTGATGATCTTGAGTTCTCACCAAAAGGCTTCACGATGTGCAACGGCGACGGTTGATGGTGGCCTTCGAACTTCACTGGGAAACAAGCTGACGACAAGGTCCAGTTTCAGGGGCTGCGAGATGACAGCGATCGGCTCCACATACTCCTGCCTGGCCAGAGACGGCGGCGGCGTGTGTTTTCTTGGGCAGGGAGAGAAACGGGTGGCAGGCTAGGGTTCCTGTATATAAGAGATGATAGATGATGGGCCCTCCCGTTTCCGCGTCTTGAGTTCTAGCTCTGGGAAATCCTGGTGGCCACGGTGACTATAGTCGTTACACGTTACAGCTTGGTGACACAAAGTCAACTCCTAATTTCTCAAACGATACACGATTCTCTATCAAATTTAATAATTCATTTTCCACACATATGCAGCACCCAGCATGATGCAAATTCAACATTAGCAAATTTTAATTGATGAAAACTAGAATTATATTAATATTGAAAGTAATTTTACAGTGCAAAATTTTAAGATGTTACACCAACCAACAGGTGCAATCGAGTGTCCCACGCGAGGCTGCTAATCTAAAACTAAACCCACCTACCCGCACATTTGTGCAGTTAAATTTGATATCTTGTAGGGAAAAGTAACTACTATAATCTTTCTTTCAATTCTATACTTCGACTTGTATCAATCAAATTGTAACCTTTGATTAAATTTCAACCTATTTTCCCCTTCTGGTGCCAAAAGACAACCTGAAATAATCTCAATCATAGCAGCCATAAAAGAAAAATAATCGAGCCTGCCAATCGGCATTTTCAGCATGAGCTGTTGCTAGATACTTTTGGTGGTGGTTTTCTAGCTAAATACTAGTGCAGTATGGAGATTTATCCAGATTCTTGAGTATTCAAGTTCAACATGATTTCCTAAGGTAACTGCTCAAATTACATAATGTAGAGCTTAAATATTTGTCCACGAGAAATAATCAAGTTAGCATCATATTTGCATGCACCGCTTCAAATTGACGCTGATGGAGGTTATACTGCCAGAAGCCGTCGACAAGGTGAGAGGCTTTAGTACATTGTTCCATAGAAGTACGGTGCATGTTAAAAATTTGTTGAAAAATGGCACGTATATTACAGTTGTACTTTGTCACAGTCATCTTTATATTACTGTCACGTTATATCATTGGTCAAATGGTTAATCCTTTTCCTTTGAAGCATGACGAAAGGCAGATGTGATCTGTTATCAATAAGAAAAAATCTAGATGTCATCAATTTCTTAGCACGTTAGATTTGTAACCACAGTTTTCTATTACTGAGCACTTTTTAAGGCAGTTGCATAGTTCACCCCACGGCATGTATGCATGCTACAGTTTTTTAGTCACGAATTTTTTAATGTTATAGACTCATTGCTTTTGCCGGACCTTGCCTAAAGCGTGTGGAAAGCTTTGGCTAGAGATCTGGCGACATGTCTTAATAAACCAAAGATCCCTAACAAATATATATGTTCCTATACTCGAGATAGATCTATAGTTGAAACTTTAGCCCTAACCAAACATGTTGCTTCGCACTACAGTTTAGCTCGAGATAGCTCTATAGTTGAAACTTTAGCTTGAATGCTTTTAAGATCTCTTCGTACTCCTTGTCTCTTGAGTTCAATGGCTAGATTTCAGGGACAATAAACCACAACATTGTAACACAACTGAAAAGGTTTTGCTTCTCCTAATGTACTTTTCACTCTCAGTTATTCTTATCACTTGCCTTCACTTCTTTTCATTCGAAATGCTAGCTAGGCAAATGCATTGTAACAGACTCATCGCAAAAAAAAAAAAAAAATGCATTGTAACACACATTCATCTAGCTAGTCCAAAATATTACTGTAAAAGCAAATATTTATTACCTAGAACAATCTATAATATTATTTTGGGCTAGCTATATGACAATACTAATCATATAAAAATAAAGATGGTGATATTGTATGTCAAAAATTTTATTACTAGTGTACCAACGGCAAGCTACATCCAAGTGTCATTATTGTTAGCACTGTTCTAATTTGTTCCAATATATACACTATTCTACTTTTGCACTTACAATTATCAAAGTCATGTGTCAATTACGTAAATATTTTGAATGTCCATTGTTCACGTCTCCAAATTATTATATGGGTCCACCTATATTGCCTACATAGACAATGGCAAATAATATGAGATTTTCTCGTGTGTGGAACGGGGTTCAATTTTTAACATACATGAATGAATAAGAATATAATGATCATATGGCTGTCCCACTCTTTTCTATCGCACGGAGCTAGTATATATTATAGAGATATTGGATATGAACTTGTCATCATCGTAGTAGCAGGTGAGCATTGTTATGTCTAGCAATCTTTTCTTTTGCGATCATAAATTCACTCCCAAATCGACAATCTAATGGCACGATAAGCTATTCTTATCTTTCACCTTGCCTCATTGTCGTTGGTTTAGAATGGGAGAGTGTGAGCTGATCTGCCTGATGCACTACACGCTGCAGTCTCCCAGCAGAATGGCAGTCTCCGCTGCGAGGCCCTCCACCCTTGCAGGACATCACGTGCTTGCCTGACCCAGCTTCTCATCTTTCGCTTGCGCCATCCATGGTCGTGCCTTGCGCAGCAGCACGGCCATCCACACTGTCATTCGCACGAACGCCTTGTGAGAGCTACGGTTCGGATCATCCTCCACCAGCGCGCTGTAGTCTAACAGGCCCGGGATCGTCTTCTCGCACCAACTGGCTCTACAGTCCGTTGTCTGCACAGTGAATTCAATGTGAGAGTTGTCACGTGTCAGTCCTGCAAATTTTAAGAATGAAACTCAAAACGTCAAGTGCGTGAATATTTACCTGAAGCGTGTTGTTATTCTAGTAGCGGCACTTGTGCATGCAGAATTTAATGTAATAGCGGATAAAATTTTTAAAGTAAGAATTTAGGGTGGCTGGATCATCATGGACCTGAACTTATACTGGATCATAAAAATGTCTACATCAACCATTTTCTCTTCCTAAGAGGCGGTGAGTCCACTGAAAATAAGCAAATTCAATGAATTTCTGGGGATGCCCACCTTGGAGCGACTAGGCATAATTGTAACAGATCGATATAGCATAAGTTGATTCACACTTGTCGTTTGCATTTGATCCTTGAAGTTTCCCACCTACCATTGTAGTTCATCTTGAATGGTACTAGCATCAATACCGCAAGTACTGTCCTTGTACTTAGTAACACATGTTCCTAAAACTAACTATCACTTCCTCCAAGCAAACTGTATATATGCACCGGACTGCCATGGGCGCCCCGTCGAAGCTGCATCATGTAATTGATACAGATCATTCGAGTCCTCATTGCTAGGTGTGAGAGGTGTTGGGAAGAGGTTATTTTCCAACAACTTTCCTGGTTGAACAACCATCCACCTCCGACATGACCAATTATCTAAAAACTGTATTTGCTCTTTGTTCTATACCTTGTTGATGGTTGTCCAGGTGCAAGACAGGGTTGCCACGAAGGGAAGGCAGGGAAGAGGGCAACGTTTTAAATGTGTTGTAACTCGGGCGGGATAGGGCACTGCAGCAAGGACGGTTGTGTTTGCCTTATGACCATCAGCTTTCTGTTGTCCTCGGTTCTTTCGTACATGCCCGCTTTGTCAACTTGTGCTCTTCTGCGTGTGGCCAATGATGAAATCTTCTCACGCTCCTACGGACTGAGGTCTCGTCTTGGTTGAAGGCTTGGAGATCATCTCCATGTTGACAGGGGCACTACCAGCGAGTATGGGAATCCGTCACTATGTAAAAACAGGTCACTAGTGACACTTCACAAGTGACATTAGTGACGCGTTTTTAACGCATCACTACTTCCATGTCACTAATGACTCTTACATTAGTGACGCGTTTTGGTCCAGACGCGTCACTAATGTAGGAGTCTTTGGTGACGCGTTTCAGTCAAGACACGTCACTAATGTCGATGTTATTGGTGACACGTCACATCAAGACGCGTCACTAATGATAAAATTAAAAAAACAGAAAGACATAGATAGGTTGTCCACTATATAAATTAAGAAAAAAAGAGAACAGGAAAAAGGCCCAATAAATTAAGAGGATATGAATATATTAATCTCCATTGAACTGATCTATACAAATTAACTATTATCTCTAAGCCTGTAGCCTATATCTCAGCCAACAGTATCAAGCTATTTCAACAATATCACTAGAGTAGTGCAGTACATTCACTCAGCTCTGACAGCAAGCTAAAGGAAACTGCATACATTCACTCACCAGGATGGCGTTGAACCTCCTGGACAGAGGCGCCGTGCAGGGTCGATGGAGGCACGCAGTGCAGGGTCGATGGAGTTGCGTGGTGCAGAGGTGGTACTAGAAATCTTCAGAGATCAACCTTCTCACTGTGACAACCTGGAGTAGAGGACCGATGCACCCATCGCCTGAACTGATGCCCTGCAGAAACAAAGCTGAGAACACACAAAAACCATCACCAGATTATTACAAGACCTTGCTAAAAAGCTGAAGTACATACAAAAACCATGGGATGATCTATTCTCCATGTCATTCAAACTTAGAGAAAATACTAAACTCTGCTAAAATCAAGAAGTCCAAACAACAGAAGCTTGAAATGCTAATCTATGTTAATAGATTAACTGAACATATTCACAAAGGATCTTAGCATAAGCATAAAGCTAGATGTTGCAATGTGCAAGTTCTTTGCACTCAAGTTTGGCACACATGATGAATTACTCTATGCTAAATCAATCAACAGGCATATAGCACACCTGTACAGGCCACAACAGCCAACAAAGCTTATAGGTCCATCAAATCTGCACAAATATCAGAGGACGTTTGTTATGAACCATTCTAAGTCTACTGAAAAAGAATGCATACGTATCTGCTACAAGAGCAGCTGCCTGAACAATAAGCATATGCCTATTGTTCGTTGAAACCATCATATGCCTATCGTTTGTCGAAACCATCTATACAAAGAAAATAAATGATGACATTTGTTCAGATTTCTCATTCCATATGCAGTGTCTATCCAGGAACTAACTTATCCATACCTTTATCTGAATAAGAGTATTTAAATCTTACAAAAAAACACGCATTATATGGATGCATTGAGTAACCTCAGCAGTCCAAATGGAAACATATGGTTCCACCATAACTGCTGCAAGAAGAAACTTCCTAATGTCTTTAATTGCATTGATATAATACTGACTAATAATCAAGTGAGCAGGTATCAAGTTATATAGATAGATAGTCATCTCTGACCAAGTCACATTGCATTTTAGCAGGTCTATTCTTCTAAGCATCTGATGTGCTTAATGAGATTTATTTTTTTTTAAAAAGCAATGCAAGGAAAATAATATATCAGGAGCAACAGCTCATAACTATTTATCATTTTCTGGCCTGGAATGCCCACCTGCAAGCACTGCTTCAAGAAAGCATAGGCTGCCATGCTTTTCTAAACAAGAGAAGAACAGAAGCTACTGCAGGACATTGTCTATCTGCAAACTTTGCTAAACGTCTAATGCAGTGAACTAGGTTAATTTCAAAGGGAAGATAAGAAATATCTATCAGATTTTCTGTCAATTAACCCAATCTTCAAGAGGTCACAGTAGGATCAACTAACCTTCTGCACTGCGTTCCCTGTGCTTGCCGCAGAGAGGATCGGTGTCCATGCCTCCTCGTCCTTTGCATTCACTGGATCCAGCTTCGGAAAACTATGAGCGAGAGAGGTAGAGACTAAGAACAAGAGAAATAGAATAGGGAGATGGAGACATGCACGTGCAGGTAGAGGAGGGGGGCGAGACAGGCTAGGATGGACGAGGATTGCAGTTTACCGTGGTGCCGGAGCTCCGCTGCCGCTGCCGCCAGATCCGTCTTCCCCTAGCCCGAGCAACAGCCATGGAAGGGCAGACATGAGGGCGCGTGTCGATGGCCTCCGGACTCCTCCCCGTGCGCGCCTGCCGGCCTGTCGACGGCCTCCGCCACCTCCCCGCGCGCGCCCGTCTGCCGCTGGCCTCCGCCTCCTTTCCGCGCGCGCCGACGACCGCCTCCCTCCCGTCCCCACTTTCTTCCCCCAAATCTGCCCTCCTGCCACGCGGATCCGGCCGTCTCGAGGTAGGAGGCGGCGGATCCGGCCTCCCGGTGCGCGGGGGCGGCAGGTCGGAGGCACCTCTGGCTCCGGGCATGGTGAGCGGATGGGGATTGGGGATGAGATGGGAGATCGGGAGAGGGAGGCAGGCACGTGAGAATGGGAGAGAGAGGTTCGGGCGCGTGAGACCGGGAGAGAGAGGTTCGGACGCGTGAGACCGGGATGGTGAACGCAATTGCATAATAATTTCGGGTCTGCATATTAGTACATTAGTGACGCGTCGCTTTGAGCAGTGTCACCTATTAAAGAGTTATGATACTGGTGACGCGTCAAGGGTAGAAGCGTCGCTATTATGGAGTCATTAGTGACGCGTCAACAGTAGAAGCGTCGCTATTATGGGGAGTTACTGGTGACGCGTCAACAGTAGAAGCGTCGCTATTACGGAGTCATTGGTGACGCGTGACGCGTTGATTGGTTTAGTGACGCGTCTAGTTTTCACTCGTCATTATTATGTGTTTGGTGACGTGTTTTATCAGATGCATCACTAATTAAGGTGTTATTTTTGTGCCTTTTTTACATAGTGCGTTGCAGCCTCCTCGGTGTCGGTGATGAGCGTGGATGTTTGCTTGTGGATGTTGCTTTACCTTAACAGTGGAGTGCATCTCTTTCACGGCATTGAGACATGGCAAACTCATTGCTGCTGCCATCCATCAGTGCTCTGGCCCATGGCCCCTTATCTTAGTCCATTTGGGGTTCGCCGGATGCCATAATTTTATATTCTCTTTCACCACTGCCATTTGCCAGACTTTCTTCAAGCAGCCATCAGAGTGTATCTATGCCTCGATGTCATTTGTGGAGCAGCTCCATGACCGGTGCCGTTCATGTGCAGGTAGGAACTCCTCGCTCACTTATAATGGGGCGCCTGAGGTGTAGGGATTCATGCTTAGAAGAAGCACTGTCAAGCTGTTCAAGACAACTCCGGATTAGTGCTGGTGGCCTGGAGCTAGGCCCATTTCGTCCCTTGGCTACCTCTGTGTCGGAACGAAGCAAAGAAGCAATGTGTCACCGGGTTAGTTTGCCACTACGCCTTGTTATTTCACACTGCATCACAGGTGGACACACCTTTGTGTGGTCCCATGTCAAATGCTATTGCAAATTTGAGTATTGATGAAGGACTGGAGATGACCACCGGGTTTGGAAGCACGATGGCAGTGACTAAATATTTTGTCTTAGGTAAAGAAACCAATGACTGGATATGCTACGCTCATGTTCTCCACAGAAAACTGCCAATCCGTTGTTCTGCATATTTATCATCGCATGATCTTAAAGTTCAGAAAAAAAATCATGTCTAAGCCAGACAGCCCAGATTGCCAGATCACAGAAATCGAAGTATAGGATTGAAGCAAACAATGGACAAAATCATCCACGCCATGCCAGGCCACTGATTCAAAATCGTCCACGCCATGTCAGGCCGCGCGCTGATTCGTAACTACATTACAGCATGGACTCGAAAAAGTACCCACGGTGTGTTCTAAAATGGGTAACTGTCGGGTGCCTTTCATTCTAATGTCACAAAAGCAAAAACGAGTAAAGCTGTGCTTGACGAGTATGCTTCCATCTAAAAAATGCGACGCGGGCCCCTGGCGCTGAGGATCAAATGCTGGTGACAGAGTTCCCATTTCAGATATCGAAGGAAAGACTTCCATATCTGAGTGTTGTAGCAACAAAAGTTGGGATCAATCCAACTCCGAGAAATTGAATTGGATCTTTTTGCATGACATAGCATCTCTGTTCTTCAAATCTCGGAGAAGTTATAGAAAGAAATTAATAATTCGGCAGTCATGACAGATTAAAAAGAAACCGTACAAAATAAAGCGTCATCAATGAAATATCATGTTATTTTTGAAAGAATAATAATTAAACTGGAATGGCTGCAATGTTTCACTCTAAGATAGCAAATTTGTGCACGAGTCATGCATGCACACATATATTCGAAAGAATAATAATTAAACTTATGTATATGATTGATATTTTCCATAGCCCATGTGCCAGGGCAACCAGCTGTCGTGACTAGCAGCTTAAGGCGTACCTGAAATTTATCATGTGCTTGGATGGTGACTAGCAGCAATTATAATCTAGGAGGCACAGTAACACTTTCTGTTTGGAAATGTTGACCTATGGCTGAAAATCGGCAGAAAAGGTACCACTGACATGATTGCCTAATGGTGGAGTTGAGCGGTTTCCATCTGTATATATATTCATTTCCTGAGCTATTATTTTGTTCATTTTATTCAACTAGGGTGTATAAAAACAGTGCATTCATTGAGAAAGAACTTGTTGGTTCCCAACAAGTTGAATACAGCCAAAATAATTTTTTACTGAATTTTAGGAATCCAAACACAGAATTTTATTCCCGCTAAATTTTTAGTTAGTACTATTAATTCCACAGGAGTAATTGCATATCAATGAATGGCTACAGATATGCACAATTAAAGTTTTATTGGTCGTTGCGGACTGATCTAATAGGAGGGAGATAAAGTAATGGATGGAGTATTTGTTTCACTGTTATATGGTATGCTTATACTATGATATCAATTCATATTTGTTTCACAAAAAATCATTTTCCCTAGGAACACTGCAAGTTCAATGTTACGCTACCGAACACAGTGCCAGACCACGATGCACGATAGACAATTGAGAAATAGCATGACTAACAACTCTGGCTACAAGTGCGGAAGCTCAGGGTAGCTAAACCCTCTAACTCGAGGGGATCGACAAGTGTCTAGCTACCAGTGACCTCATGGTCGGGTGCACGCGATTTGGCACTGCCCCTACAGTGGCAGCGTCTCCGGCTGCACAACAAGTGCAACTAGGTCTTGTGTGGGCTGCAAATTCTTATGTCCTCTGATTTTTGGTAGCCCTGTCGATCGCCTCCCACTACCACAAAAAGGCCCTTTAACGGCGACATCAAAAATACCATAGCGTTGGGTATAAAGAAATTTGCAGCTATAGTGGTAAAATGATTTTTAGCGACGGTCCACATTATCAACCGTCTCTAAAAATCCGGCCAGTATGATATTGTTGACGTTGCACTTCTTCTCTCGCACCAACCTTTTCTAACCACCCAGTCAATTCAATATGGGAATTGTGACGACTTCAATAAATAAACAAATTGAGAATGAAATTCGGAACTTCAAGTACGTGCAATATTCCAACAAAATACCTCAATCATGTCGTCACTCTTGTAGCCTCTGTGTACGTGCACCAGAGATAATAAGCAAGGCATTTCACCCCTCATGCCGTGGCTTTTTCAAAGTTTGTGGGACAGCAACACGTTCGGGGCTTTGTCATCCATACCCTCCGCCAAGAATCAGATCTACTATTTATGGGCAATCATTCCCAACTGCCACTCATTCCCATACTAATCATTTATGATTAGGTGGGATCACCGGTGTTCCTAACACAGAGGCAGTGTAGTCGTGAACTGTTCTTCTGGTAAAACCTAAGTATTACGTTTCAATGCCCTGTGTACCTGTGCCTCTACTCTATGATAGACTGGCCAGGAGAGAAATCTGTTGTCTACATATATATAGATGAAGGCAACAGCTTACGGATATGTATATATCTTATAACAAAAAAGTAATGGCCATCAGTGCACGTGAGCTGCAGGTCCACAGTGTATCTCACAAGCCATATTTTTTTAAACCGCGGACTCTCGGGTTTTTCTCTCTCTATATTGCCAGGTGTAGCCGGGTTGAGCTGTCCATTATTCACACCTGGGTTCGTCCTTTTCCAATACGGATAGAGCAAGAGAATAAAGGGACGAGTATTAACGAGGTATGTTAGGACAACAGCCGTATTTCTTTGAATTCGTCAGTCAAGTTTCCTACACAAGGGAAACAAGCATACAATGTTTACATATGGTAGCCATTCTTCATGCCTGAATGACACAATTTATTCAGAAATTATAGATAATGGAATGCACGAATGAGGTTCCAGCTTCTGCTTACAAGAGACTCATGCATGCGATTGTTCCTTACAATACGAGTACTTGGACTCTATTGTGATTGGCACTAAAAGAGAATTTCAGTAACAATCCACTCCCTGGTCAATCAAAGGAACAGAAGCATCCTTATCTCCTTTTATATTTTGATCCAAAAGCATTCTCCAAATAACGGTCAGTTCATGGCTGAAAAGTAGAGGAAGTCCAATGGCCAACCACATGCTGTAGTTTAGCATTACTGCTCGCATTTTCCATGCACAAAATCAGTCCAACTATGTTATATTTTTACAATGCAAGGAATGAAACGAAACTTTATTCTTTCTTCCTATTGCATATGGATTTGCAGAGTTCAATGAACCTCTTTTCGGAGAACAGGGATCTAGATTATCTGCAACTACCAGAGGTGGTTCTCGACTAAACCAGACCTTCAGAGTTAAAGTACGTGCCAATTTTTCTATATGTGCCCACACCCGTGCAACTGCATCGGCACGTAGTTGATTAAACACATGAGTATGAGTTGTCCAAAGTTGTACGAAAAATTATGTTGCAAGTTAACAAATGTGCTAAGAAGTAAAATATATGTTACAGTTGTACTTTATCACAGTCGTCTTTCTATTCCTCTCATGTTATCGTTGGTCACATGGTTCATCCTGTTTCCTTTGATTTTTTTAACCATAGTTTTCTATTATTTATCCACCTTTTTAAGGCACACATTTGCATAGTTCATTACCACGGCATGTATGCGTGCTACAGTTTTTGAGCCCAGAATGTTTTAATGTTATAGACCAATTCCTTTGCCAGACCATGCTTAAAGTGTGTGGAAAGCTTTGACAAGTGTTCTGGCGTCCTGTTTTTATGAACCAATGATCCCCAAACGAATATATGATCCTTCACTCTACAGTTTAGCTCGATATAGATCAATAGTTGAAACTTTAGTTTGAATGCTTTTGTGACACCCCTACTGCCATACTAGAGTCATCCCCACATGAAATAGAGCTTAGGGCAAAGTTTCAACTGAAATTGATCAAATTTGATTTGAATTCAAGCATATTTGAATCTCACTTGAACTACAAGTCCAACATTTACAAAATAACTCATACCCACCAAAAATATATGTTGTACATCCTGGTTAATTAGAATTTTGTTGAATTTTTCATATTTTTATATCTCCATTTGGTACCCCAAATAAATGCCCAACTGGCTAAAAACGGCTACACTTTGAAAATTTTATATCCAAATTCGAATGTAATTTGATTGGTACTAGTATTTTTTATAAAATCTAGCACATTATCTGGAGCTCACCCATATTTTTGGTATATCTTGATCTGCCACTAATTAAACCCCATGAAAATATTAAGCACCGGCAGCTTATAGGAATTTGAAATAAAGAAAAATAAAAATATGCCGCAGGGCCCACCTGTCGGCGACCTTCAACTAACACAACCGTCGCCGCCCACTCTTCCGTCTGCCCGCACGCCGCGTGGCCACCGTGGGCAGGGCAACAGCCTCGCACCGCGGATCGACGCCCCCACACCGGCTCCAACATCCTCCCTGTCCCCTACCCTGTCCGAACCAACGCTCCTATTTCTTCCTCTCTGCTCTCGGACCCTCTCCCGCCCATGGCTCTTCTGCCATTGCAGCCCACGGCTGAACTCCGCATCGTCGCCGCTACGCCACCTCCCCACCCCGGACAATGGCACCCTGAGCTCCGCCCTGACGTCGTGCTGCTCCGCGTGAAGCCACTCATGTTCCCCAACTCCGAGCTGCCAGCAATCGAGCTCTCCTTTCTCCCCCTCCGACTGCCGCTCCACCGCATCGCACAAGCTCTCTAGTGAGTCTCGGAACAATTCCTTCCGCATGAGCGTTTTTCACGACCCCCAGCACCTCTCAGATCTCACCCGGCCTCCCTCCGTGCAGCCACTCCTCTAGGCGACCGACGCCGACCGCCGCCACCCGCCTTCGTTCCGTCTCGCCGTCACCATGCTAGCCCGATGAGCCACCTCACTCGCTCTCACGCGCCGCGTGTTCGTCCTCACCCATCGACCACCGTCGCACCAGTACAGCCTTCGTCGTCGCCCCGGCTGGCCGCCGTGGTTGCGCCGCCTCGCTCGACCATGAGCCCCGCCGTGCGCGCGCGCGTTCGGTCACTCTGACTGATGGGCCGCGCCACTCTTGGGCCAGATCTGGCCTAGGGTCACCCTCCACGTGAGCCTCGGTCCGTTGGGCCGAGGAAGAATTGGCCCGCAGCCACAAAAACGATTTTTCCCGATTTATTCATTTCCAGAAAATACTGTCACTTCATAAATGCATAACTAAATATCTGTTACGAGTTTTAGGGCAAGATAAATTTTATTGGTCTTCTCTGAACATGTACTATTTAATAAAAATACTAAACCCCTTGGCATGTTAGTATTTTTACCATCACTAAATTAAATAGCAAAAACACTAATTCATATGTAAATTTATGTGGATAACAAGTTCCTGAGACTTGGTGTAAATTCATGTTTGGACATGTTTAATCCCCCTGCAAGATCACACTTTAAAATTCTCGGTATAATTGTCACAATTATTTAATTGGCCTCTTCATTGTTTAATTTATTTAAAATAAATGGCACCGTGAATGTAAGCGAAAGTTGGTCAATAAATCACCCCGGATAAGTCCTATATACAGTAAATCGCCCATGTTTAGATAAAGTCCAGAACCATGCTAATTAATTTTTTGCTTCTAAGTTTTTATAATCTCTTTAATTCAATAAGGGCATGGTAGTTTGTTAACATAGTACACCCCTTTCACTTTTACATATCATATCGTTGCATTGACATATTTGCTGAGGAAGTGCCATGAACCTTCTGTCATACCCATCATCATTTGCATCATATAGATCACGACATGAACCACGTGGAGGCGGGATAGGAGCAGGAGCCAGGAGGACCGGGTGGTGCTTCAGCAGACCAGGAGCAGGACCAAGGCAAGCCCCGGTGCATCCCACCAAGTTTTATCCTTTTTATTTTATCACTAGATAGGGTGATGTAGGTTTGCCTCTGCATTAAGTTTATAGAAGTTGTTTGAAAACCTAGAATTGCAGTAGGTGGAAAGGGAAGGACAGCTTGTCTTCAAGGAGGTAGCCCTGTCTGAGTCACCTAAGGCTACGCCTCGTGTCCGGCCCAAGGGATCAAGTTTGAACATACTGTTTGCATTCTAGAGTTATGAGCCCAGTAAACTGACATAGCTACGACTACTGCTTGGTTGGAAGGTACCCTGATTCTTGAGGTGGAACTGGGGCTGAGAGGAGGGAGTAATCCACCCACGGATGACGGCACGGGGCGCATCATGTTGGGGGACCCTTCTCGGGGGAGCCAGGCACGGAAGACCTTGTGGTACCGTATGCAAAAGGTTACTCCATGCGGCTTCCATGAAGCGCGTATGGATCGTGCAAGCAGGTTTCTCCTGCACAATGTAAATCAATTCAAGTCGCTGCTCCTTACAGTAATAAGTACCACTTGATCGCTGCTCCGGAACATTGATAGAAGCCATTAATATGATGACGAGTTTAATATTATTGTATGGAATTATTATTAATTGTATTGCAACCGTGATTGTTGTAGCTATAGTGCAAGCTAAATTTACTATTTTCATGTCAACTTAACTTGCTGCTTAAACTTGAAAGGTAAGGATCAACTTTTAGACTAGCTTTTTGGCAACATAAACCCTACCCTTAGCCTGTGCATGTCTAGGAGTCAGCTGTAGATAACCATTTTGACAGGTCAGTCTTGCTGAGTTTTAGTTGCTCATGACATAGCTCTATGTGGTTTTGCAGATAATCAGGGTGGAGACTATCACTGCGGTGGTAGGTTCCACGGGGAGGACCAGCGTCCTGACTGCTAGAACATCGAGTGTGAATGATGCACCGACAATAAGGAGGAGTAGTCCGTTGATTGCCGATACGATGTTTTGGGCAGAACACCTATCATTTGTCGGATGTCCTATGTGTATCACCGTGAGAGGGCATTGTATCTTGCTTTCCGTCGACCCTCTTTAGTACTATTGAACTAGTTCGCTTCTGCACTTTAAAAACTCTGGTTTGTAATTTAAATCCAGATTTATGTAAAACTCTGTACTCTATCTATGTTCTTGTTGTAACTGTATTATTCTGTCATGTGTTGTACTATTGAGTGTCATAGCGCGTGTCGTCACCTGAGAAAGATCCTAGAATGGGGCCGTCTACGTAGTAAGGCGGTTCTGTTACAGCTTTTAAAGATCTCTTTGTGCACATTGTCTATTGAGTTCAATGGCCAGATTTGTGGGACGATAAACCACAATATATATCGGTTTTAGTCAGGTCTAACATCTCGGACACAATTGAAAAGGTTTTGCTTCATCTCCTAATGTACTTGTCACTCTCTTATTCTTGTCACTTACCTTCACTTTTTTCATTTAAATATTAGCTATGCAAATGCATTGTAATATATATTCATTTAGCTAGTCAAAAATATTATTATAAAACAAAATATTTATTACCTCAAGCAATCTATAATATCATTTTGGGCTAGCTATATGACAATATTAATCATAAAAAAATATAGATGATGATATTGTATTTCAAAAATTTATGTAGTAGTCCACCAATGGAAGCTATGTCCACGTGTCATTATTGTTATTAAACGTTGTTCTAATTTTTTTCCAACTAATATGTGGGCCCGCCGATTTTTACGGTTAGTATCAGCATTCCACCTTTATTCTTAAGATGAATAATCTACTTATTATTTCTCATGGATTATATTGGATGTCTTCTGGATTGATTCCGATCATCGATATCCTTTCTATCATTATTATCTTACTGATATTTTTTCTTAAAATATATTTATTGGTTAATGCTTTATCATGAACGGCTTTGAAGGTGAATTTTTGAATCTGATGGGAAGGGAGAATGTCCTGTTGGCTTGGACAGGCAAACTTGCCTTTTGCTTCTGTATGAGGAAATGTAGTGTAATCCACAGTGGGTGATGCAGTAGCCACATTTTTATCCACAGGAGCTTGGCATTTATGTAATTAGCGACCGGAGAATACGTATGGATCCAAATTATTGGAGGCCATGAACATTAGAACTGAAAGTAGTATAAATTTTGTTGGTAAAACGAAGCCAGTATGAACTTGCTCATGAACTCTCGTGCACTTGTCATACATTCTTGTGTTACTTCTCATGTGGACGGCTTCTTGCACCTACTCCATATCAACCTGTTTTCCTTCATCATGACCTACTGTGAGCATGCAAACCACGGGCTGTGTGCCTATATGTGAATCGTAGAGAAGTGCTCCCTACAAATAAATGTGGTCACGCAGCTAGGTATACCTCCTCTTACGATATATCTCAAGACTGTCTTAACAACATTAGAAATTTTTAAGCCGGATATGCTCAGGGGGACATGGTAATCGTTCACACACAAAGTAATTACTCCCTCTGTTCTAAAATTATTATTATTATTAACTTTTTTATTATTTTTAACCATTCGTCTTATTCAAAATATTTGTTCAAATATAAAAAGTTATAAGTTATATTTAAATTTTGTCTAGTGATAAAATAAATCATAAAAAATACAAAATATTTTTTAATTTTTTTTTGAATAAGATAAATGGTCAAAGATAGTGAAAAGAGTTAATGGCGACAATAATTTTGAACGGAGAGAGTATAGACAAAATCATGACTAAGGTGGCGGACATCTTGAGCTCAAGCACAAACTGTTGCATGCTATCCTGTCCCATGTCAACTTCTTAATTAGTTTTGAAGTGAATTCTGATATCATGATTCATGAGGATTGAGCAATCCCATATTGACTTCATCATGGCTAAAGCAAGCAAGTCTATATGTTGTGCTTTTCTATTATCATAATGATATGAAGTGATAAACTGAAATTGGAAACGTGTCATCGATGTCCCTGGCTCTAATCAGCAGGATTGTTTTGCTTGGGCTAGTGGCAAGCTGCATGGCCGGCAGCAGAGGTACTGCAAACCGCAGGCACAATGACCACGCTGGCGTCAATGAAGAAGGAAGTCAAACCATTATAGCTAACATGGCTACTTGCTTTGCGGCTAACCTTCACACGAGAAAGTCGTCTCATAGAGAAGGCTTTGCAGGAGTAGTGTTTTTCAAAGCCAGTTTGTGTGGCCATATGTTGCGAGTCATCCAATACGTCATATTACAGTAGGTTCGGCCTGGATCATATTGCTACTCCAATTTAGGGCGTGCTCACAACATGTTTGTCTTTCTGTAGCATGGATAATATATATTCAGGTATCATTTGTTCTGTTTAGTTTGATGTTAATAGCTTATTGATACTATCATCAGGCAGCATAAGAGCATGTGTGTAATCGCTCATAGTTATACACATGTTCCATACTGTCAATTTTTAGAATCAACAAATCGTGAATCTTGAAGGAACAAACCATGTGTCGATGGATATATTACAACCGAGATATATGGTTGGATGAAGAAGAGAGACTAGAGCGCCATTAGGCCTCATTTTATTGTTGCGTGAGGACGAAATCACGAAGGAATGGGTCAGCTGTCTCCTTGTATCCTGCCCAATTTTTATAGGCGTGGATGAGATTTCAACGTCTATTTTGGATAATTTCTGTTAATTGTGATGATGGCTAAATAAAAAAGAAGATATGAAATGGTAATTTTGTCATGGTTATGCGTCATATACTTGTTTCCTACCAAATTTTTATTGGACATGGGTGAGGTATTTCGGTTGAGATGGTTCGGACATGTTCAACGGAGGCCTCCGGAGGTGCCGGTGCGTAGTGGGGTTCTAAAGAGAGAAGCTAATGTTAAGAGAGGTAGAGGCCGACCTAACTTAACTTGGAACGAGTCGGTTAAGAGAGACTTGAAGGAGTGGGATATTCCTAAGGAGCTAGCTATGGATAGGAGCGCTTGGAGACTAGCAATAGACGTGTCGGAACCGTGATTTTTTTTTCTTCCTTCTTGCTTACTCGTTTTTCCTTCTTTTGGCTTTTGTTCCTTTTGTTTTTGTCCCTTTTTTGGGTTTCTTTTCGTTCTTTTGGCTTTTGTTCCTTTGTCTCTCCTTTTTTGGGTTCTCATGGGTTTTATTTCTAGCCTACCCCAACTTGCTTGGGATAAAAAGGCTTTGTTGTTATTGTTGGGTGAGGTATTTCGGATTATTATTTTTAAAGTGGCAATGATGGGTAAATAAAAAACAGTATGAAAGAGTATTTTAGTCTATGTTTTTCATTATGGGAGATGAGTAATTTAATAATGTTGGAATGGAACTTTAGACTAAGTTTTTGATAATGGCAGATATGTGTCATTTTTTTAATTAACGTGAGAATTTTTAGACCTTGAGACCGAAAATGGTGCCTCTTTTTATTGCTCAAATATATATATAATAGATATATACACTATTCTACTTCTGAACTTACAATTATCAACGTCGTGTGTCAGATACATCAATATTTTTAATGTTCAGTTGTGTTCACGTCTCAAAATAATTATATGGGTGCACCTATATTGCCTACATAGACAATGGCAAATAATATGAATTTCTTATGCATGGAAGGAGGTTCACTTCTAAAAATCCATGAATGAATACGAATGATCATATGGCTATCACGCTCTTTTGTATTGCACTGAGCTAATATGTATCTCAAAGAGATTCGATATGAACATGTCCACATAGTAGTAGCAGGTGACCATTGTTACTTCTAGCAATCTATTCTTTTGTGATCATAAATTCCCTCCCTAGTCGCAAATCTTTTCTTTTGTTATTCTCTTTCACTTTGCCTCAACGTCGTTAACTGAGAATGGGAGAGCATGAGCTGATGATCTGCGTGATGTAGTGCACGTTGCAGTCTTCTAGCAGAATGGCACCGTCTTCGGCCGCACAACCAATGCAACCAGATTGTGCAGCCGTCGCCAGTTAGTATGTTCTCTGATGCTAAGTTCCCCTTCTGGAAAGGCAGAACGGGGCCACTCTCCACCCGTGCATGACATCGCGTGTGATTCTAGGCTCACTTGACGCGCATCATTTGGGCTCGGACGGGCGCAACGTGCTTGCTTGAGGCAGCCTCTCATTTTCTGCGTGCGGCGCTGGGATGGTGGTTGCGTATTGCTCCCCCACCGCGCTGTGATATCCGGAAGCAACCTGCTGAGTGATTCCGCCATTCGTGGTCCTGCCAGCAGCTCGGCCATCGGCACCGTCATTCACAGAAACTCATCATGTGAGCCATGTTTCGGATCGCCCTTGACCAGCGTGCTGTCATCTAACATGCCAAGGTACGTCTTCTCGCACCAACTGGCTCTATAGTCCGTGGTGTGCTCAGTCAATTCAATGTGAGAGTTTTGACGTATCAGAGTTGCAAATTAACAATGAATCTCAAAATGTGAAGTGTGTGAATTTTTACCTTAAGGCTTTGTTTGGGTGGCACGACGAAAAAACCATGGGGATTTCAGCCACCAAGGGGGATTTTCTCTTGTGCAAGCCACCCCCATCCCGCTAGGTATAGAAATCCCGACTTCAGACCATTTCTGGGCTACGTTTGGGAGATGTTGGGATAAAAATTCCAATCGGGCAATAAATATTCAAAAAACTCAGAAAAAACTCAAAGAATCTGAAAGTATTGTTGGGTCAATATAAAACATACCGATTCATAACAAAATACTGATTCAAACCATTCAATCATGACAAAGCACTCAACCATTGCAAAACATGGATAATATTTCTCAATTACTAGTACATGCATCAATGAGTTTAAAATAATTATACTGGTTCACACCATTGAACCACATCATTTAGATAGTACAAACAACTAATTTAGTCAAAGAGATCGCTGCTGAAAGTACAAGGAATGCTCAAAACATAAGGAATAATTTAACAATAAGTTGCTTGATGTTTGCCGTGGCTGCAAGCTTGATTGGAGAACAACTGGTACATGCCTTCATCAGTTATATCCGTAGCAAAGAACCTAATCGGCTAGTTATGGGCTTTCTTTCCCAAGTGCCACCCATTCCCATACTAATGATTTGTGTTTAGGTGGGATCCCTACTATTATACCTAGCAGCTATCACTGAGGCAGCGTGTTCTTCTGATAAAATCTCAGTATTTTCTCCTCAGCTACAGATTTGATACTCTGTGTGGTTGTGCCTCAACTCTACGACAGACTCGACAAGAGAGATGCTTTTTGTCTACTTACAGATGAAGTGAGGGAAATTTGTCTAAGAGACACTAAGAAACGATGGTTTCGTCCATAACACACTCACAGTCATGTTTTTGTCTGAGATACACTACGATTTTGGGTACTCTCGTATGTAGTACACTATTATCATTTAATAATTGTTTTCAAATTTTTTATCTCAACACACACAACATATTAAAAATTGAATCTTTGCACGAACAACATTCTCTATCAATAAAAAATAGAGCTAGATTTTTTCTGATTGTTCACATGATTTGCTCATTATTTTAATATTTAATTTGTCAAGCAAGCCATTCCAATAATATAAAAAAATATGT
The DNA here is from genome assembly GCA_030378355.1 of Eleusine indica. Classification (NCBI taxonomy): domain Eukaryota; kingdom Viridiplantae; phylum Streptophyta; class Magnoliopsida; order Poales; family Poaceae; genus Eleusine; species Eleusine indica. The sequence goes on from CM059501.1 coordinate 9,525,921, forward strand.
CTATATTTTTTTATGATAGAGAATACAATAATGTATGTTTGTGCAAAAATTCAAATATCAATGTATTATGTGCATTGAGATAAAAAAAAGTTGAAAATAATTATTAAACGATAATAGTGTGCCACAGACGAGAGCATCTAAAATCGTAGTGTGTCTTAGACAAAAACGTGATTGTGAGTGTGTTGTGTACGAAACCGTCGTTTCTCAGTGTCTCTCAGACAAATTTCCCATGATGTGAAGAGCCTACCTATACGGACATGGATATGTTACATAGTATCCGTCAATGCACGTGAGTTGTTGTTCCACAGTAGTGTCCTGCACTAAGCATATCTCACAGCCTCACAGGCCATATCTGCATTATAAACTACAAATTCTCACGTTGGGCTCTACTACTCCATTCCAAAATTGTTGTTGCCATTAACTTTTTTTGGTTACGTTTGTTCTCTTGTTATAAAATATTTAAAAATTATCTTATATTCTTTTATGATATATTTTACCACTAGAAAAAATTAAAACATAACTTACATTTTTGTATATTTGGACTAACATTTTGAATAAGATGAATGATCAAATGTAACTAAAAAAATAATAGAAACAATAATTTTAAAACAAAGGGGGTATATAACACCAGGTGCTGCCAGGTAGTTCAATATTCAAACCTGGGTTCATCCTATTCTGGTACTCACAGAGGGAGACAAAAAAATGACGAGAGAGATCATCTTGGTAATTGACAGTTGCTCCGAATAATTTGCATTTTGTTTTAGAAAACTGGTGTGATAGCCCGGGCAATTGCACGGTGCCTAGAACTCTTCTTACCAAATATCATAATATATTTATTATGTCTTATTTTATCATTTGATTTGATATTTATGCTCGGTTCTTGTTTTGTGTAATGGTTCTTAGTTGATATTAATATAAATAGATATTCCACAAGATTGGACCACTGCCTTTTTACAATACTAAATGTTGTTGTATATTAGCATTATTGTGCTTGTTTTGAACCTACGAGGAAAAACATGTTGCTTAATTGTAAAATTGCAGTACATGTTAAATATGTATACACAATTATAGTGTCAGTTGTAACACAGTATAACTATATTCTATGTGCTAATCTGCATTGATACACAGACTGCCTACTGTGTGTGTCAATTATACCCATACGTTTAAACACTGTGCTACCTTGTGCATGAAATAGATTGTTCCTTGATTCGAAAATTGTATGGCTTCCTGTAGTTTCAGAATTTAAATTTTTGGGCAAAAAACATCCCATTGTATCTTTATATATCTTTCAACACTTCAAGTTTCGCTTGACTGCACCAAGTATTGAAAGCATCACATCATTTCTCTTTATTTGCACGGTTATTTCAGTGTGAATCAATGCCTGTAACTGTAATATAGCATTCCTGTTGGAGTTTACTGTCTACAAGCCAAGGAGAAGCCAATGATGTATCTAAGAAAACTCTTAGATGTTGTCGTGGGAAAGGATGTGTTCACCTTAGCAGCTTTGATTCAATAGTGTCAGTTCTAGGTCAATTATGGAGATAACAAAGGAACGGCAAGCACTTTCTATTCTTTATAACCCAGTTACTACTAACAAAAGAGTAGTCGAAACCAAAAACAAATCTGACATAAACAGGAATTGGAGGTGTGGCTAGTGTACGTAGGTTAACCTTCCTTCCTGAGTATCTTACTGATTGCCTGCTCCTCATTGATGTGTGTTATGAGCGTGTCCTTTATTTATTTATTTTTTGACCGAAGTCAGCAGGGAAGCCCCCTACTTGTATTTTTTATATAATAGAGAAAATATTTACAAGGTAGAAGGCCTAAGACCCAAAAACACCCTACAGTAGAAATTTAAGTTAATTTACAAAAAACAATCATCTATCAATGGTTTTACAGTGGCCATGGCCCTAGCCCAACCATCTTGAACTTATCATTGAAGCAGTGTTTCCATCTTGGCATAGAGGCTACTTTGGCTTCAAAAATAATGCTATTGCGATGACACCATATGGACCAACATCCCACCATGAAAACTTCTTTAAAACTCTTAGAGGTTAAAGTCTGTCAGGTATCCATCAGCATGTCATCTGGTTAAACACGGCACCGTACTCCGTGTCACACCTCGTCGCCCCCTTCCGCCGTGTAGTAGAGAGGAGTTTGTTCACCGTTGTGTACCCCACTCACACGCGTACTAACTACGCTGAGTGGTCCTTGGTGATGATGGTAAACCTGCAGGCCGAGGGCCTGTGGGAGGTGGTGAGTACCGGTATTGATGACTACCACGACGAAAGGCATGCACTGGCCGCGCTCCTCCGCACCGTGCTCCCTAAGATGCAGGAGGGGCTCGCATGAAAGGAATTGACCTTCGAGGCATGGGAGCCTATCAAGGACATTCGTGGCGAGGTGGAACGTGTGAAGGAGGCGAATGCGGAGAGGCTGCGACAGGACTTTGCTGGGATCGCATTCAAGCCTGGCGAGGTGGTGGAAGATTTTGCCACGCGGATCAAGATGCTCGCAAATCAACTGCACGTCCTCGGTGAGAACATTACTGACAAGAAGGTGGTTACGCATTTGCTGCACTCAAAGCCAGAACACCTGGCGCAGGCCACCATCTTCATCGAAACCATTCTTGATCTGAGTACAATCTCGACAGAGGAGGACACCGGGTGGCTGCGCATGATGGAACGGAGGAAGAAGCCAGCGTCCAGCTCCCCAAAGGACTCCGACAGGCACCTGCTCCTAATTGAGGAGGAGTGGATGGCGTGCCTCAACCTAAAGGATGGATCCAGCGTGTATTTGTCCGGTGGCGGCCATGGCAAGAAATGCGGAAAGGGCAAAAGTCGCGATGGCAAGAGTTCGAGTTCGCACGATGGACGTATGAGAACGCGGCCCGAGACGTCGCCGCTAACACTGTCACGATTGCGGTAAGATTGGCCATTGGGCCAGGGATTGCAGGTCCAAGAAGAAGGGAGGCCAGGCCCACGTGGCCCAAGATGATGAGCCCTCCCTGCTCCTCATGGAAGCTGTCCAGATCCACATACAGCCGCTTCCTGTGCCGCCACCGGCATCAACAGCGCCGCCGCCTGTTTCAGAACCCTTGCAGTCGGCAGCAACAAGGCCAAAGCTGATCCAATCAGCCCTTATTTCGCTTCAGGTTACTATAGGGACGTCCATCTAGTAGAGGAGAAGGTATTCGCACACATCATCCATGTAGAGAAAGACTACCGGTGATGGATGCTTGACACAAGCGCCACCAACCACATGTCTGGCACCATGCCAGCATTCCCTGACCTCGACTCCAACATGCGCGACACGTTCAAGTTCAGTGACGGCTCCGAGGTGCATATCAAAGGGGTGGGCACGGTGTCGTTCAGGTAAAAGAACAGCTAGGACCATCCATTCAGGGGCGTCTACTACATCCCGAAGCTGACCACGAGCATCATCATTCTTGGTCAGCTCGAGGAGGTGGGATACCAGATCATCGTGGATGCCGATGTCATGAATATTCGAGATGTCGAGCGACGTCTCTAGGCAAAGGTACCCCACTCACCCAACCGGCTCTATGTGCTCGACCTCAACATTCCTCAGCCGGCTTGCCTGATGGCAAGGGGGTGGAGAGTGCCAAGCTCTGGCATGCGTGCTTCGAGCATTTGAATTTCCTGGTGCTGCGCAAGCTGGTGCATGAAGGTTTGGTTCACGACATGCCGGAAATCAAGCACGTCGACCTGCTGTGCGACGGGTTCTTGGCTTGCAAGCATCGTTGCACACCATTCCCACAGCACCCCGAATATCAGGCCGAGCGACCCCTGGAGCTGGTTTATGGTGACCTGTTCGGGCCAATCTCGCCGATGACGCAGAGCGGAAACCGCTACTTCATCCTGCTCGTTGATGACTGCAGCAAGTTCATGACGGTGCAGATGCTGCCATCCAAGGATCACGCGGCGGACCCCATCAATCGATACCAGCAGGCAGCCGTGGTGGAGACGAGGCGCAACCTCCGAGTGTTCCATTCGAACCGCGGCGGTGAGTTCACATCTGCCGACTTTGCTGAGCACTGTGTGGAGCATGGTGTATGGCATCAGTTCACGGTGTGCCATACATTCCTCAGAGGAACGGAATTCTAGAGTGGTGCAACCAGTCCATGGTCGAGGCGGCGTGAAGCATGCTCAAGACCATGGGCCTGCCGGGAAAATCTTGGGATAAGCTATAGCTACGGCGGTATACGTACTGAACTGCTCGCCAATGAAGAGCGTGGAAGCCTAGATGCCATTGGAGATCTAGTACGGCAAGAAGCCGATGGTGCATCCTCTACGCATGTTCGGGTGTGTGGTCCACGTCAAGCTCACCACCCAAACATGAAGAAACTCAACGACAGGAGCAATGCAAGCCTATGATCTTCATCGGCCATGAGCAAGTATCAAAGGCCTAACGTGCCTACGATCCCACCATGAAGCAGCTGCACGTGATGTGGCACGTGATGTTTTAGGAACAAGTGTAGTAGGATTGGGGCGCCGATGCTGATCAAGATGAGGCAAACCCTGACACATTGACGGTGGAGTTCAGCACGGTGAACCGTGAGGCTCCAGTGGATGAGGTCGCCATGGAAGCTCCCTAGTATGGCGCGTCTGAAGGATTGCCGTCACTTCCCTTGTCTCCACACTCTCTGGCACTGTCCACTTCCAGAAGCTAAACAACATTATCAGCGAGGCGTCAACATGCAGGCTCGCACCACGGTTGCTAGCAGGGGAGCTGCGCGCGGTGAGTTCTGATGAGCCCGTCTCATTTGCTAATTGCTGAGCGTGATCCTAGCTAGAGGAAAGCAATGCTGGAGAAGATGAAGAGCGTCGAGGACAACCACACTTGCTCCCTCTGTGGCTTGCAGCAGGGGCACCGCCATCAGCCTCAAGTGTGTGTTCAAGGTAAATAGCGACGAGCATGGAGCCGTGGTGAAGCACAAAGCCAGGAAGGTGGTGAAGGGTTATGCGCAGCACCATCGGATCGATTACAATGATGTGTTCGCACCCGTGGCGTGACTGGATTCGGTGTGCCTCCTCCTCGCGCTCACGGCGCACAAGGGGTTGAAAGTGCATCACGTGGACGTGAAGTCTGCGTTCCTCAATGGCTATCTCTAGGAGGAGATGTACATGGAGCAGTCGGCTGGTTTCATCAGCGCCAGCAACGAGCACAAGGTGCTCAAGCTGTAGAAGGCATTGTATGTCCTCCACCAGGTGACGAGGGCCTGGTACGCCAAGCTCAACATCATGCTTCTGTCGCTGGGCATTAGGAGGAGATCGTCGGAGCCGGCCATCTACACTCGACGGAATGACAGCCAGCAGCTGGTTGTCGGTGTGTATGTTGATGATCTCATACTCACCGGCACCAGCAGCACTGAAATCAGGGAGTTCAAGGCTGAGATGGCATGCACGTTGAGCCAGGGGGCCTATGCCGTGAAAATTCTGGAGCGGAGCACCATGGCGGCTGCAATCCTTGTCACGTGCCTATGGAGCCGCAACTAAAGTTGATCAAGGCAAGCACCGTGCTGCCGGTGGACATGGCCGCATACCATAGCATTGTTGGAAGCTTGAGGTATTTAGTAGATACTCGCACCGATATCGCTTTTGCTGTTGGATATGTGAGTCATTTTCTGGCGGAGCCGCGTGAGGATCACTGGACAGCAGTGAAGCATATTCTTCGCTATCTAGCGGGGATGAGTAGTTGGGGGCTGTGGTATGGAAGAAAGGAAAAAATGCAGGTCAGTCTGATGGGTTCAGTGACAGTGACTTTGCTGGCGATGTGGATGCTCGCAAGACCACTACAGGAGTCGTCTTCTTCCTACCCGGCAGCCCAGTAACTTGACAGTCAATGAATCAAAGAGTGGTGGCTCAGTCAAATTGTGAAGCAGAGTATATTGCCACCGCAAATGCATGGTACCTGCCAGGTTCTGTGGCTCACACGAGTGCTAGCTGAAGTGCAAGGCGCTGCACCATGCGTGCCCAAATTGATGGTGGACAACAAGTTGGCTATTGCGCTGACAAAGAACAGTACTCGGCAGGCAGAGTAAACACATTGAAGTGAAATACCATTGTCTGGGAGAGTGCTGAGGAAGGACTGATTGAGGTCAAGTTCATCAGAACAGAAAAACAGATGGGCGACATTCTAAAGAAAGCGCTCGGCAGGATCAAGTTTCAGGAGCTGCACGCCAAGATTGGTCTGAAAAATGTTAATAGCCAGCACGACAAGTCATAGGAGGAGAAATGTCAGAATAATCCTTGCGTTCTTAAGTTAGCTTTTAGTTTTTCTTTCAATTGGCTTAATTTATCTGTTGCTGAGTCTAGCCAGTTAAGCGTGTGTCGCATGGTGGGCGTGGCATGAAAGCCGTTCACTGCATGCCGCACATATCTGGCCCGATCGAAGCCACAATTGTCGGGAGTAGTTGTTTGTAATTAAGCAAATCAATAGAGTAAAAAAAACGTTGTTAGTACTCAGTAGCAGCACAGAATTCGTGTGTGTTCTTTGTGTTCATTGCTTGCACTCTGCCCACATTCTGGTAGTTCCGAGCTGAATCCAATGCTGATTCTAACATACCAAAGCAAAATGAATGCTGACATGGGAATTAGCTCGAACACCTAGTGTGCAACCTGGACTGTCGGTAGGGAAGCAGAACGGGTCAATCAGCAAGGAAGCGGAACGGGTCAGCCTGGCATTAATGGGACTGCTAGTCTTGCGCTGTGGCGGCGTGTTTGTCTAGTCGGGTGCCGGCGGGGCACGTCATCCAGTCAGGCATCGGCGAGGATACGGTCTGTCCTGGCGGTGTCGGTGAGGCACGTGGCTATGTGAGGAAAGCCGGGGGGGGGGGGGGGGGGGGGGGGGGAGGGAGGGACAGGAAGCAGCTGCTGCATGGAGGATGTGCTGCGGCATCTGCGTGGGAGAAGGGCGAAGGGCCAAGGTGGAGGCAGAGGTATAATTGAAAATTCGAAATCAATCACATGCCACAGGGATCTGCATATACCGGTAGGAAACATAATCAATATTTTAGGGATTTGTAGCGTATCGTTAACTACTATCTGGCCATCAATATTACTTAAAATAAAGGAGGTGTTAGCATTTCCATTATGCATGTTATTTAAAAATATGCAATTTCACTTGTACTTAGAGAAATACGTGCATGCAGAAGAAATATAAAAAAAAATGAAAAAAGACACTTATGAGGCAAAGAAACACATCTCGGAATAATCAGATCTTGCTAACAGATTCATTAAAAAAGCAAGATCTCGCTAACATCGAAACCCACGGATTGAATGACACACAAATAGAAAAAACTGCCTCAACCCAATACCCCATTGGCATAGGAGGGAAGAGGACCCATGGGACTGGGAGTCGAGCAAAGGCGGTGCCAGAAGGCACCTCCCCACTTTGGTTGAACCTCCCTGTTCGACCAACGCTGGTGAACGCAAATTTGGACACTGCCTCCACATGCAACTTCCTGTTGCCTTCCCAAAGGCGATTGCAGGGAGCTACTATCTCAATTACCGACCTTGGGCCCCAATAAATAGATGGGTATGGCATCACTCAAAAACATACATTTACAAGCATACACTCTCTTATATTTCAAGTTACTCTCTAGTTGGAGTAGATTTAGGCTTAAAATAGAGTCTTCTTCGGTTTTCAAATTTTCTTAGAGTATTGATATGACTCTTGTATCTTTCTCTCTTTGTAAAATTTTGCTTCATTTAATATAATTAGTCTTCATTTAATATAACTAGTCTTTCTGTGCCCCTGATCCAATATGGATAACATATTTGGGTCATATGTTGCTTGTTTGATTATATGATCTATTCATGTATGTGATTTTTATGATTGCATGTTAGTAGTGTAGTTCTGCTATACAACCATGTTAGGCATAGACCCTTACTATAGTTTTTATTTATAAGTCCTTATTATAGTATTTATTTATAACCATTATATGATGCATAAATAATGTATGATTTAGATCATTTCCATGTGCGTAGTGTTTTATTCTTTGAGATTTCTCTTTTGATCCATCTTAGGGGATTTATAGTGTTGTTCTATAGATGTAAGCATGATGCTTAGATCAGTAGAATGCACTATTTATCACTTAGTCCACAGGTTAGAGAGGTAGGCAGTAGGTGCCTAGGTGATAACAGCCCTATCTATCCTTTGTAATCCTTCAAGTTCGGCTACGTTGTAGGCTCTTGATGGTAGTCGCTTGTGGATGCAGGAGTAAACCCGTACCCGGAGTGATGATTTTGATTGTCTTTCATTACTTGTGTGTTAATATAAATGTGTCTAATGTAAAATATGTAACTATATAAATGCAACATAGAACCTTAGCTCTTTTCTTTGTTCATCTTCACTAGGGTAGCTTTATTTATTAGACTGTGCTATCTATGTGTCTACTACCTCTAATTTTCTATCTATCCTTGCTCAAATAGGGACTTAGGATTGTAATATATAATGCAACACTTGTACATAGTGATCGTCTTGATCCAACTGCCATTCTTTGGGTCAAACAAAATATGATACCCTGAATACTCCTCGGTAAAATGCTACAATGATATTATTCATGTGCATGTGGATTATTTGTATTCATTCAAAATACCAACACAGCCACAAGCAGTTGAATCAGCGATGCAATCACTACAGTAAACCTCCTCCTCACATGTCAATTGCCCCTGATCCAATATGGATAACGCATCAGTGAGGGAAGAAGATACATATGGGCTTGGCTGGATGGGAGTGAGGTTGGGTTGGCCTAGATTAGAATAGGCTTATTTAATTGTTAGATTTGGGTTCATGCTAGTTTTCAAAAAAGGTATGGAATCTCTTCTCAATCTACCACCACCACCACCACCACCACCACCACCACCAACAACAACAACAACAACAATAATAATAATAATAATAATAATAATAATAATAATAATAATAAGGCAACTTGTTACTACACAATTAATGTGTGTCAAATTTGAAGAGGAGGAGTAGGAAACACGGAATCGCCACGGAATAAGAAAGAAACACAACAATCTAGGTCTGAACAGGAATTAAAACATCTCAAATTTCAACAATATATATCCAATAGTCTATCATACCTTTTACTCATCATCCCTTTTGTCTTCCTCGCTGCAACCACCAATCATGTCTAATCAAATCATTGTCTGCAGTCTTCGAGCCCCTACTCCAGCAGCGCAAAAGCCAAAGAAGAAACAGCATCATGTTCAGCCTGTTGTTAATAACGACAACATTGTTGATGGCCATGATGATGTTCCTTTGTTAGACAAACCGGATGAAGTTGTGCCGTGATGGAACCTGCGGCGCCGCGGTGCAAAGATTGGTTTCTCCTTAGATCTCACGAAGCATGAGATCACTGAGGATATCTATTCCTTGACTGGTAAGATCCCACGCAGCTACCCTCAACGGAGACCTGTCCCCATACAAGAGATACTCGATGTGAGACATCTCTCTCTCTCTATCTATGTATCTATCTATCTATCTATCTTGATCTATCTCTATCTCCTATCCATATTTTTATATTGATTTATTGAATTTTTTTTTACATCTTCCTTATATGTACTGATTAACACATTGTGGATCTAGTGTTTCGCTACTGCTAACCTGTATTTTGAATGATGTTACAAAAAACTTAGGGTTAAACTTGGTAAATATACCATTTAGAGAGACAGTATTTGCGGAGAACCAGTAGCAAGGTGGGGAATAATAAGGACCGATGAGGGAAGCAAGGATGTGACAGCTAGTTTCAAGGTTACATGGAGGCAAAACCTTCAAATGTGCCCTCCCTTGTCAATTGTCTGATGGTTTTATGTCACATTCCCTGTTTGTAGATACATGCTCGATGCAGTGGCGATCCCTCTGATCACTGTGTGCTGAAATCAATAGAAATCCAAATAGGGTGTATTCGTGGTGATGCAAGTGGATTGGGACATGGTGGGTTCAGATGTGGGCTAATGGGATGCAACCTTTAGTTGTGTCATGCAGACCGCTATGTTGCATTCCTTTGCTCTCCACTGACATAGAAAGCATTATAATGTGTATCCACTGATCCATTCTACCTGCTAGTAGGAGCTGGTTCATGATCTTATCTACGGATCTGCCCATGGATTTTGTGGGCTAGGCTGTGTTGAGATATCACTTACTGAATTACATCTCACTCAAACATCACACATTTTCACTCTACAATATAAAAATAAGGGGTGTCGGGCAGCACATAATTATATTTAATATTTTAGTTATAGTGATGAAATATGTAAACATCATGCACAGAAGCAGATTCTGCCTCAGTCGTTCCCTTCTTTTATGACATTTGGACGAGGAGTTGGGTCAAAAGCTAATTCTTGCCCTAACTTCATGACAAAAAGATAAGAGGAAGTACTTTATACTAATGAAAAATGTAAAAATCATACTAAAGCAAGTATATACCTTGGATTATTTTTGGAAATTGAATATGAATGTATGTTAATGCAGAGGCTTGTTCCTGGAGCTCCACTGGAAGGTCTGACACCAGAAACGTATCTGCGGGTTCCCAAGAAACATTAGCTGCCTAGTTTGTGCAAATGGTAACGATGTCAATGGTTACTGTTCTACCTGGTGCTTCTACAGCAGGTGTGGTTTGCAAGCATATAAGTGTGATTTCACAGTTGGGGATATAATCATCCAGTTGGTTTTACTCTTTCTTTAGAAAAGGTAGAGGACAAAAATGACAACGAAATGTAACATCTGGTACTTCTTATGACTGCAATCAGCCTTCTTTCAGTAGAGAATGGTTTTATTGCTTATGTAGAACGATTTTTCTATTTCTTTGTCTTGTCATCTTTATTTAGTTGCTAAGTTTTTATAACTTGCATCTTTTGTTTGTTCTTTGAACCCTGCTGCTATAGCTTGTGATTGGCTTGTGATAAAAATGTGATGCTATATATATCAAAATGACTAGCAGCGTAACACGGTTCAACAAGTTAATATTGTAATTATACCCCATTTTGGTTGATTTTGATTTTACATAGTGAAGTAGAGGCCCATTTGGGTAGAGTTATCTCTTTTACATTACATACACAGTAATTTTGAAAGTCCAATGTTTTGTATAGGCCTTCTAATCGGTGACAACCCAATTTTGTTACTTCATATCAATAAGGGATAGTAGTTTATAACATGTAAATTAATTTCACATTCTAAGCCTTTTAGTATGTGAAATGCTTTTAAGCAGGTTTAATTCTTGATTCCATTGATCAGTGATGTTGCCAAGTGAATGGTATTACCCTTGCTTGTTATAGTACATGTTTTGTTGTGACGATGCTGATGAGACAATTCCTGTTTGTAGTTGGGATTGCATTCTTAACACTACCATGAAATAGATCATATAGATCACACAAATCTCCTTTACACTACCATACAAATCCATTTTATAGGTCAACGACACTCTCGCGATCATGTACCATCTCCATCCAGCAATCTTCTTTGAGGCTGTCATGGGTGGCGATGGCAGAAAATTTGCAAAATTAAAAAAAAAATCATGATTTTGACCAAATTCAATGTACCATTGTCTTATACGCCTATTAACAAATCCATTTTGATAGTTTCTGGCACCCATCAGATCGAACCTTGTCATAATTGATTGAACTTCATTCGCTTAGGCCACATTGATGGAGGAGAATTACCAACACGTATGGCTGCCGGCAAAACTGCAAGCGATCAAAAGGGGAAGGCGGCGGCTTGAGCAGCAGGAAGATGTGCCTTAGGGTTTGTTCGGTGAAATTGGCACACAATCATCATTGCTTTGGGTAGATCGTCTATTATAATATTTATGAAGATACATCAGGGAAGAGGTGCGGTACATGAGAATCACGTTAGGGGGATTAACGGTCAGATGACAATAAGATATTATAAATTATAGGATTGAAGGCTAGATGTTTTGCTTTTTTGTGAGAATTTCTAGCCTATTTCTCTTTTTTTCTAGACTCCATGGTAAAAGAGTCATATCCTTTTATTAATAAATAGATAGATGCTATATTGGAGTGTGTGAGCATAATCGTATTTGATGCAGTACTTGTTGATTCACATTTGTGGTTTGCAGTGGATGCTTGATGTGTGTGACAATCATATAATTACCATCTGTATTAAATCACACATGCACTTGTTTGGAAAACAATTAATTAATCTATTATATATATATTTGAGCAACAAAAGGAGCTACCACATTTGCTCTCAAAGCCAAGAAATTCTTACATTAATCAGAGAAAAAAAGAAAACAAAATTACCCACCACTGCCATTACAAAAAAATTAGTCCAAAGTACCCCTTTTTCTCTTAACTAATTACCCACCATTGCCAAAAGAAAAAATAACCCGTCCAAAGTACCCCTATTTCTCTTAACTAATTATCCACCATTGCCATGTTCTTTTTACAATTGACGTGTATCTCTATTACTCTTAATTAAGTGCATTGCCATCTTTGTTTTGCAATTGACTTGAGAGACTAAGAGAAAAAATGGAAAAAAAACAAAAAATTAGTATTTCTCTTAATTAATTACCCACCATTGCCATTTTATTTTTACAATTGACGTATATCTCTACTACTCTTAATTAATTACCACATTACCATCTTTGTTTTGCAATTGATGTGAGAGAGAGAAAGAAAAAAAAGGAAAAAGAAAAAATTACCCACCATTTTCATTAAGAAAATATTAGTCCAAAAATACCCCTACTCCTATTAATTAATTACTCAAGATTGCAAAAAAAAAATTGCAAATGATGTGAGGAAAAAATTTCTTGCTCTTACCGTTGTTCTATAATTATTTGGGTGGGTATTTAATAACAACTGAATATGAGTAAGTCAACTAGGAGCAAACATTTACATCATTCTTTCCTTTTCTTTACTCTAGCAATGCATACCTGTTTCCGATTTGAGTACACGTTGTACCATTTGCAACAAGGAATCTTAGTTTGAGGTGCTATCGACGTCCAGACCTCATTGGCGCAGGTCACAGAGATGTGAAATCGATGCAAATGCATATGTGGACTGTGATGACCCTTGAGATTTCTCAAGTAAGGGTGTATAAAGATAATAATAGTTAGCTTGGCAACAATGTAGAACCACGCAAATGTGCGGGCCGTCCTACTAGTTCTATTGAAATCTATTATATATATATTTGACCAACAAAAGAAGACACCACGTTCGCTCTCAAGGCCATGAAATTACCGCATTAATCAGAGAAAAAGAGAGAATAAATTACCCACCAATGCTATTATAAAAATACTAGACAAAAATACCCTTCATCTCATGAAACATTTTTTTGGTGCTGTAGCTATATTTCCCCACGTCATCCTCTCTTCCTCCTCTCAACGCTCCACCCTTGGAAGGTCAACAACAGTTTTTCTAATATATATAGGAAAATACATGCATGCTCCACTCTGCAGCTTGGAGAATGAACAAGACGATGAGGGCGAAGCAGGGCGACACGTAGAGCTGTAGAGAGACTCCAGCATGCAGCAAAGCACCGGTAGAGAAAAATATGTACCATGAAACAAGGTGTCGTAGGTTTCAAATACCGGCCTCGAGTTGATATTGGAAGGACCTATCAACATATTGCGTTGCAAAATCCACACCTATTTGTACAATTGTTTTGTTTTTGTAATTAACTAGACCATGTGGCCCGCACAATTGTGCGTGCTAGACACATCTAATGGCACTAATTTGTGTATATTACAAATCATTTATTTATTGGATTTTAATATCTCAGAAAGTGTACCATGTATAGAGTCTATGGTTACTGAAAATAGTCATAGTTTGAATGCTTTAGGAACAATAAACAACATGGTGGTTTGTCGGCAAGACTCAAACAATGCAAAAAAAACTTTCTAATAATTTGGTTATAACTTACAAAATATTGCTTTGATATATAGAAATATGAACATGATTTGTGGATATTCTTTTATTGATGATCAGTCTACGAAGTTGATATGCAACCTTTGAATTGAATGATCTCGATAATGCATCTCAAATTCCCCAATCTGCATCATGTACTGATAATCTACACTGGTACTTTTTCCTCTGATCATTGTGTTCTGCTTCTTCTTTTGATCCTTTATCAGTGTCAACTGATTGAACCTCAGAGAGTTTATCTTTTGTGTGCAGTATAAATTCCCAACAGCACTATGTGCTTCCATGTCATGTTCTTTAATTATCACAATCTTTTGCACTTAAAATTTTGGAAAACTCTGAAGAAGGTTCTGGTCATTTATCTTTCTTGTCAAGGAAGATTAATATATGTGCATCTAGGTGACCCCTTGTTTGGAACTGTATTGTGCCTGAACTCAAAATTGTAACTTTTAGTTAGCCTAGAACAGAATAAGCATAATCTACTTAAATATTTGATTATTATAGAATATTTACTTTGAATATTCCTGCAGAACTGCTGCCTTTCTATTATTGTTACAAACAAATTTATTTTGCTTTATTTGAAATACTGTATCAGCAATGCCAGGTTTGTATAATGGTTTACTGTCACGTGCTTCCTCTAGGATGTCCTGTATTTTTGTCTATTTTGCAGTAGGCTTGAGTGTCACAAATAGGTCAGGCTGTCAGGGTATATAGCCCAATGATATGTCGTCAAAGCATCTTGAAATATTTGTGACTTATATCCTGGACTTCCAGTGAAAGATGAGGGCAATATAATGCTCTTACCAGCTTTGGTTAGCTCTTGTACCACACCTTTCAGTTGCACCCTAGTATCCTAGCATATAATTTGCTTCTTAGCTCTGCTTGATGTCTTCTGGTCTTGTAACACAGTGGAGTCAGCTTGTCACACTCCAATAGTAGTATTCATTGGTTACTACACTGTTGATGAAACCTTCCATATGCTAAGTTTTCTATTATTATAGAATGTAAAAAATATATAGAATTACAAAACCTACCTTGTTCAGGATTTTCCACTACTTGTTACTTGCGTCACACATGTAATTACAAAGCTTATATACCGTATTTCCTGCAGCACACGAAATAGAGATAAATATTTTGAATATTCATTTGTGAAACGAAAACATAAACTTTAGACGTTAAACATTGGGTATACAAGTACTCCTTATCACCGAACCATATATTTCAGAAAGAAACAAAAAAAAACTTCAAGGACCTGATTTATTTCGTATATATTTATGATATATTTCCTAGGAATATAGTAAATTCTGTAATCAACAAAAAAGTTTAAATGCCAATATAACAGATGCCTTCTTGTAATCTCATCTACTCCTTGTATACAGACTGCAATTTTATGTCTGAAAAAAATATATATTTTAATCCTTGGAGGCTTAAATGTTAAAAATAATTCATCCATTTTACAGTGTCATCTATTCACCCATATGCATGCCATCACAGGGTAATAGTTAGTCATTGGTTATGGAGGCTTGGGGTTATTATGCGGTGCTGATTTGCAAGGATTCTAGGGAAAAAAAATTACTCGTCAGAGCTAGATAGTGAGATCTGCTTAATTATTTTTGCATAAACTATTTTTCTGCAGGCTTTGCTAAGACTATTATGGCTTTACTTAATAACTAACTCCACTAATTAAAAATTCAGTTTTTGAGACATCAGTTCCTAATAGCCAGACGCAATATCTGCTTGCTTTGTTATTACTATTACAATGTTACTTAATAACGAAGCGCAACAATTAATCTAGCTGTTCGTAGCTACCAAAAAAAAAAAAATCTAGACACCATGGTTGTGAACGTTCTCTGTCATAATCCAGTGCCTAGACTAAAGGAGATTGATTTTGCATCAGAAGTACTGCAGGAACATCTTTAGATTATTTTCACCTTCAATTCCAGCGCTGTTATCTGCGATGGGCAACTCACAGGCCGCCATAGTGTCCGCATCCGCCTTCACTCTGTCAAGGCCTCCATGTTACACTTCTACATTAGGAGCATTGCATCTGTAATTAGCATTGATAAGAAATGTTAGACAGAGATAAAGAACG
The DNA here is from genome assembly GCA_030378355.1 of Eleusine indica. Taxonomy (NCBI): domain Eukaryota; kingdom Viridiplantae; phylum Streptophyta; class Magnoliopsida; order Poales; family Poaceae; genus Eleusine; species Eleusine indica. The sequence continues at coordinate 9,541,920 of CM059501.1, forward strand.
GTCACCTGTCTATGGTGAAAAGAATATGCAGGAGGGCTCACGGTCGTTGAAGCCCTCAATGAAATCGAAGACAGTCGATCAATGGCAAACGCTATTTGCTTAGAGAAGCTATATATCATGAATGTGGCATCGAAGCTCGGCTTTGCCGCTCCCTATATATGTCAAGCAGCACTAGATCGTCGATCATTACGAGTTTACGACACATACATATCCAAAAGATATTGAGAACTGTGTTTGTGTTAGAGATAGATCTTTTAGAGATATATTATTTAATATGTGAGATATGTTTTAGATCCTTTCCATGTATTTGTTTGGCTCCGTGTACCTTGCTTCATGCGATTATGCATGGTTCCGTCTTTTTATATAGAAAAATACATATACGCCACGATCAAGCTTTGTGCTGCACATTTAGTTTTAGTATTTGATGAGATATGTAGTGAGAGATGGCATACGGATAGAGATACCAGATGCATGCGTACAGCTTCTTGACAATTTGCATCATTTTTTTTTTGCATATCTTACAATCTGATGAAGCCTTGATTTGTGTGTTGAAGTACGCTTCTTTTTCAATTAAAAAAATGTGACATTTCTGGTTTTGAAAAAAAATTTAAAAAAAATTAAATTACCTTTACTGTTGGTGGGTCCTGCTGGACCCACCCGTCAGTCACCGGCACTCGGCGCCGCGCACCGCCCGCGCCGGGGCAGCGCTGGCGGGCGCGTGAGCACACGGGCCTGCAGCTGGGCCCCGCCACCGCTTTTCACGGAGAGAGAGAGAGAGAGCGGGATTTTTACCCGGCTCCTCTCCTTTATTTCTCTTCTCTCTCGGTTTCTTTTCTCTCGTTCCTGCCTCCTCTGTTTTCTCCCACCGCCGACCGGGCTCTGCCTGCTCTTCGCCGTCGATTTCCCCGGCCAACACCGCTCTTCACTGCGCAATACTACCGGCATCCCGCTTCGGTCGTCCGCCCCCGCCTCCCGTTGAAGACCGCGAAGTGGAGCCATCGCTTGGTTCGGTGAGCACCGATGACCTCTTTCCGTTTTTTCTTCTAATTCGATTTCTACTTCCAACTATAATCAAATTCCTCGCAATGGAAGGTCTTTAGCTTGATCACGCCTCTATTTGAATCTTGTCCAACTGTTTTTGACACCGGATGAATCTCTGCTCCGAGTTCTTCCCCGCCGCCGTTGCCGAGCCCACACCGCCACAGGTCACCATCGTTGCTGCTCTGATGAGCATGCCCATCGCCGTAGCATTTTTCCCTCTGCCACTTTCCTGTACCGCCGCCCCTTCTCCGCGTTGGCTAGCCGAGCTGAGCACGAGCACGAGCTCGAGCTCCGGCAGCTGAGTCGCCACGCGAGCGCTCGCGCACGAGCTCGAGCACTCCCTGGCTGTTGGGCCGTGCTCGCGGGAATGGGCCGGCAGGCCAAGCCACTATCGCACGCGCGAGCCCAAGTTGGTGGGTTGTGCCCACCCGGCTCGGCCGTGCCCGCACTCAGCGCCGCTGTGCTGCTGGACTCGGTCCAGCAGCCACTGGGCCGCCCCGAGGCCCATAACGCCAAAATCCAGTTTTCTTTTATTCTTTTCTTTTCGCAGGCTTTTCGTTTAAAAATAATTCCAAAGTTTCAATAAAATCTAGCAAAAAAAAATTAGGCTTCTTAAAATCTTGAAATCAATTTTGTTAGGTTCCACATAATTTCATCTACCACTTTATGAAATAAAATTTAATATTTATTTTATATGATTTTTAAGTATTTAATTAAGTTTATGAATTATCTTTTAATTGTTAATTAATTTATTTTCCAAGTTCATATTTATTTTGTTAATGAATTTATTTTATGTTTAAATGGGGTAATTAAGGGTTATTAATTTAAATAAAAACATGCTAAACCCTTATCATTAATGGACTTAATTACTCTTATTTTGAAGGAAATACTTCACACAAGAGTAATTATAATTCTTAGTCTAAATATTTTATCGAATCATCATTTTCAATGCATTGCATGTCATATTTCATGCATCGCTGATACTAACTTGCGATGTGTCGACCAATCGTATAGGACCCGAGATCGTCGAGCCATCTGCCGTCAATGGACCTGAGGTGGTAATTGTCGAGATCGACCCCACGCCTACGTCGTTGTATCCGGACGAAACCCAAGGCAAGCCCCGGTTCATCCCACCTATGTTTTCAAATTCTTTCTTTTGTCACAGTCAGTCGAGTCATGCTTGTGCATTAGGTTCCAGGAATTGATTGATACCCACCTGTAGCACTACCGTATCCTATGATGTTTTTACCCTATACAGGTACAGGTAGCACGATAGGCGCTATGCTTATGTCGTAGGATTATCGGTAGTACTGCATAGGATGATCTTAAAGCATGGAGGCTTTAAGTTGATTGAGACCTTGAGAATTTAAATAAAATTTGATGATGATGATGAGACCGGACGGGCCCTATTGAGGAAAGGGCAAAGACTAGGTCTTGCAAGGTGGTAGCCCCGTCCGTGCCAAATTAGGACCAAACCGTTGGCGGCTCCGTGAACAAGTATTGAACAGTACCGTCTACATGCTTGTATATGGAACCCAGTAAGCTGATGTACCCTAACTACCTCAATGGTAGGATGTAGCCAACTTTCTTTTTCTGGCTGTTAGTGAGATTGAAGTCTCACGAGAGGGAAATGGTGGTCGCCCATGGATAACGTCTGGGACGGGTATCTAGTGGGGTCTCCATATTCCCGGGGGAGTTGGAAACGGATTGACCTCTAGTTGGGGTTAGTGGGAAAAGTTGTCATATCCGACCAATGCGGTGCGTATACGTCATGTAGTCGGGTTTTACCTAGCTGGTAGAAATTGATTCGAATCGCTGTCCCTCGTAGCAATGAGTACCGCTTGTTCGCTTGGCACGAACAGAGATAATCGAGAGTAACGAGAAAGAGAAGGATTATTTAAAATTATTTAGATTGGCTGGATAAATTTTAATTACAATAGTTGGAGGATGCAAACCTTATTATTAATAGACATAATCTTGAGCTAAAATATGAAATAGATATCCACTAGTAGGTGCTATTTTTCGCAAGTCTGAGTCAAACAACCAGCCAAAGGCCTAAGCATTCTAGGTGTCGGCCTTAGCGAGCCACGTTGACGGGTTAGTCTTGCGGAGTATATTAGATACTCAGGGTTTGTTAGACTTATTATTATTTTAGGTGGGGAGCGAAGCTCCTCTAGGTGGTCAGAAGGCATGCCAGAGGAAGGACAACTGCCGGAGGGAGGTTCCCTTCAATGGGAACGTATCCCGTCTTCGGAAGAGTAGAGGACAAAGCGTGCCTCTGAGAGTGAGTTAGATAGACGTGGTTTCAAGTTTGGTTTTTGAACAGAGATCAAACTTCTGTTGAGTTTTAAAACTCATGTTGTAATAAATGTTTTTCCGCTGCAAGACTTTTGTTTGTTTCCGAAAACCTGGTTGTATTATACCTTAATGTATTATATTTAGACTTGTGTGAATGTATGTGCTGTTATAACTCGCTTCGTCGACTGTTCTCCTGTACTCGATCCTGGTCATCTCGGAGGGGATGTCACAGCTGGTATCAGAGCAATAAATGAGCAACGGCATAATATTCTCAAGTCCATTTTCAACTCAATTTGCAAAAAATTTTCTTAGGACTCCACGAGTGAGAACGGCAGGTTAGAAAGACGCTAGAAGACACGAGTAGATGTCGCTATTCATTTTATAGCGTGTTTTTAACTGCTAACCTATTAACTTTGAGTTTCATATTGTTTGCATCATGTCATTTTGTATAATTAAAAATTTTGGCAGTTTTGAGGGTTATGCTTTATCTTACACTGCCAGTTTTTCCTCTCGTTGTTTTGCTTACTTTGTTTTACTATGGGAAGAAGTGTTTAACTTGTTAAACCTTTTTCCTGCAGATGCCACGGGGATAGAGACGCGCTCGTGAGCCTGACGTGCAGGGGGCACGTATGGCAGCCCTAGAGTCTCAGCTCCACGATGTCGAGGCACAGCTAGCTGAGGTCACTCAGCAGAGAGACCACCAACAGGTTGCCTTTCAAGAGCGGTTCGAGGCAGACGGACGTCAGATCCAGGAGTCACGCGCATGGATCACGAAGTCGAGCGCATGGATTGTGGAATTAGAGGGACAGATTATAGATGTTACAGAGGACGGAGACGGTTTCCAGTAGTAGACACTGAACTTGGAGGAGCACATGGTAGGGCTTGCTGAGGAGCTTGACGAGACTAGAGAGAGGATTACGGACGTAGAGGGTCAGCTCATAGGGGTTACGCAGCAGCGTCACCAGGCGATCGAGATTATGCTCGATTTTACCGATCAGAGAGACCAGCTTTAGTTACAGCTTTAGAACGTTATGGAGACACAGCATATACTTGAGGATCACCACCAGGACCTTCACGTGCAGATTGCACAGTTGCAGCAGCAGATACCGCCATCGCAGGGACAGGCAGCTCCTGAGTCAGGATTAGACTCTCAGGGACCCCCTGCTGAGTCCGAGGCCACACTTGCCTCCGACACGGACTGTCACGCACCACCACAGTAGATGGTGCGAGAGTAGAGATAGAATGATAGGAGTAGGAGGATAGCACCATTTTTGCTGACTGGATGTCAGATTGTATAGCCATCGGGTATGATACTGGAGTTATGAGTGTTTGGGTAGGATGGCGATAGTTGCCACATTTTTGCTGACACAAGTCAGATTGTATAGTGGGTCAACAGTAGACCTAACCACCCCCACTATAGCAGTTTGTACTAGTAGTAGTAGGAGCTGATGTCACATGTTACTTAGAAATAAAAGTGGATGTTTATAAAAATGTTACAATTGAGTATGTTTAGAGTAAAAGTACAAGCTGATATTGATGTATGTCAAATTTATTTCTCCGCAGAGATGGCCAGTGGTGGTAATGGCATCGATGAAGCGGGATGGCAGCAATGTTTTTTGTGTTTAGTGAAGGATTCTCTTATAGCAGAATTGGAAAGCCGACTTTGAGAAAAAGATGAAATTTTGATCATTCAAGAGGGTCAAATAAATAACAAGGAAGAGCAACTGGTAAACACGGATCAACAACTTGTAATGGCTAATATTACAATCCAACAGTTAGAAGAAGTTCTTATTCAGATGCATAATATTATAGTGAACCAGGAATTTGAGCAGCAACAAAATGAGGAAGAAGAAAGAGAAGCGGAGGAAATAATGGACATGGAATCAGTAATAGAATCAACAAAAATTCTGCCACTCCACGATGAGAATGTTCAAGTGAAAGATTCTAGGGATCAGGAAGTAACTTCCACGCTTCACATAGAGCAGTGAGCAACGTTGTGTTGCAATGTGTACTTTAGAATAAAAAGGGGTTGAAATAGAGGTGCAGTAGTTTCGAGATGGCGGGATGAATAAAAGTCGATCGAAACTTTGCGTATTGGCATATGTTTTATGTCAGGTATTAAGATATCGGAATAAATTGTTATTTTATGTGAAGCTGAGCAATGAAAATGTTGTTATCAATTATTCCTGTATTATACATAAGTTTTGGGGATGCTAATGAAAAAGTTTTTCTTGGACAGAATGGCTGACACAGGAAATGGAAATGGCGCGGAAAATTCTTAGTGTGGTGGGGCAGAAGTGCCACCACCTCCACCCACCCTAGCACAAGCCATTGCAGCCATACTAAATTCTGGTGTGGCATAAGAAGACTTGTTTCGACAGATAGCTCAAAATACAGAACCACCAAAGCATCGTTCCGGTCATCATGTTAATCAAGCAACTTATCCGGACTTCATAGCCACCCGTCCACCTACTTTTTCAGATGTAGGGGAACCACTGGAGGCGGACCATTGGCTGCGCACCATTGAGTCCAAGTTGGAGCTGATACCTTTGCACAGATACCCAGAAAACTTTGTTCGCTGCCCAGCAATTATAAGGAATTGCTGGAGCTTGGTGGGAAAAACACAAGGCGATGCACCCGCCTGATCATCAATTTACTTGGGCAGAGTTTGTTAAAGCATTTTGAGACCATCATATCCCAGAAGGCCTTGTTGATCAGAAGCGGAATGCATTTCTGGCATTAAAGCAAGGAGATATGACGGTGCATGCTTATTCTAAAGTGTTCAACCGTCTAGCACAATATGCTCCAGAATATGTGGATACAGAGGGCAAGAAGAAAGCTCGATTCAACGGAGGTTTGACAACAAAACTACAGTCTCATATTGTTTTGAATCGGACTACTAGTTTCAGCAAATTTGTTAGTGATGCCATTATCCTTGAAGATTCTCTCCGTATCCATAAGGCTGCTAAAGACAAGAAAAGAACATCGATGGGACAGGAAGCGGAGGACCATCCAAGTACAGACTGGTGTATACATCACCCACAGGCCAGCGTTACCGTGCCACTCCTTCCCGCCCAAGCATTTATTGGGCACCTCCGCCACCGCCACAGCAATACCAGTTTCGCCCACCCTATCAGCAGCAGACTGTGCAACAACCTCGACAATCTTATTCGGCACCACCGCTGAATACTCTGCCTTGTTATAATTGTGGTCGTCCCGGACATTTCGCTCAAAGTTGTCCGTACCCACCGAAGACAAACAACGCGCCACGTCCACAAGCACCAGGACCAAGTCAGCAGAGGAATCGACCCAAGAACCCTCCGGTGAAAACAGAACGTGCCAATTTCACCACAATTGAGGAGATACCAGAAGGAGGACAAGTTCTCGCGGGTATGTTTTCTATTACTGAGCATCCTGCCATGATATTATTTGATTCCGGAGCTACTCATAATTTTATCAGCAAAGCATACGTTCAACAACATCATATCATGTCATCTGAACTATCATGCCCACATCTTATTTCTACACCTAGGGGTAAAATACTTGCCAATCAAATTGTGGCAAACATGCCCCTAAACCTGGGTAGTAAAGTTTATCCTACATCTTTGATCATTTTGGAAGGGCAAGGGTTAGATGCAATACTGGGAATGCAATGGATGCATTTTCATAGAGCAGTCCTAGATATAGCTTCTCGAGCTGTACATCTAGACTCTCCTATTCATGGTCAAGATTGTTTAACTTTAACCATTCCCAAAACCCTCTTGCCAATGGTTAATAAAGTCATTTCAAAAAGTTTGGAAGAGATACCTATAGTCTCAGAATATCTAGACGTTTTTCCCAAGGATTTACCAGGATTACCTCCTGAACGGGATATAGAATTTAAGATAGAACTACAACCTGGGACAGCACCTATATCTCGAAGATCTTATCAAATGTCTCCCAATGAACTTGCCGAGCTGAAGGTGCAACTACAGGAATTTTTAGATAAAGGATATATACGTCCAAGTTCGTCACCCTGGGGTTGTCCAGCCTTGTTTGTCAAAAAGAAAGATCAAAAATTAAGGTTATGTGTGGATTATCGGCCTTTAAATGCTGTTACTATCAAGAATAAGTATCCGCTACCTCGAATTGATATCCTATTTGATCAATTGATGGGGGCCAAGTTATTCGCTAAAATAGATCTTCGTTCGGGATACCACCAGATTCGAATTAGAGCTGAAGACATACCTAAAACAGCTTTCTATACCAGGTATGGACTCTGTGAATATCTGGTAATGTCTTTTGATCTGACTAATGCACCGGCACATTTTATGTACCTGATGAATTCAGTATTCATGCCGGAATTGGACAAGTTCGTCGTAGTTTTCATAGACGATATTCTAATTTACTCCAAGTCGGAGGAGGAACATGCTCAACATTTGCGGATTGTGTTGCAACGCTTAAGAGATCACCAATTATATGCCAAGTTCAGCAAGTGTGAATTTTGGTTGGAGAAGATACCATTTCTAGGTCATGTGATTTCAGCTGAAGATATAGCAGTCGATCCAAATAATGTTCAGAAGGTATTAGATTGAAAACCACCAAAATCAGTCACTCAAATTTGAAGCTTTTTAGGATTGGCAAGTTACTATAGAAGGTTTATTCCCAATTTCTCAAAAATTACTAAGCCAATGACAAAGCTATTGGAGAAAGATCGAAAATAGAATGGGACAAAGAGTGTGAGGATGCTTTTCAAACTCTAAAGAGATCATTAACCTCTTCCCCGGTGTTAGCTCAACCAGATTTGACAAAGCCATTTGATGTTTACTGCGATGCTTCGGGCACAGGGCGAGGTTGTGTTCTTATGCAAGAAGGACGAGTAATCGCATATGCATCACGACAACTTAGAAAACATGAAGAACACTATCTGACCCATGATCTGGAATTGGCATCAGTGGTGTTAGCCTTAAAGATCTGGCGACACTACCTTTTGGGAAATCTACTGCATCTCTATACCGACCATAAAAGTCTCAAGTACATTTTTACCCAAGCGAACCTTAATATGCGTCAAAGAAGATGGTTGGAAATAATTAAAGATTATGAGATTGAGATTCATTACCATCCAGGTAAAGCAAATGTTATAGCAGACGCTTTAAGCCGACAAGCGTATTGCAATAATCTCACCCCTCAGAAAATGACCAAGGAACTAAAGGGAGGAGTGAGTGAACCGGATCTTCGTATTATTCCATATGGGGTACTAACTAACCTGGCACTTGTACCCATGATTCGAGAAGATATTATGATAGCCCAAAAGAAGGTTATGGGTATACAGCATATAAGGAAGCGAATAAAGACTGGAGATAAAACATGCTTCAGAGAAGATGATGCAGGTATTGTCTGGTTCAAGAATAGAATAGTAGTTCCCAAGGACTTTAAACTTCATAAGAAAATTTTGGATGAAGCTCACACCTCCAAATATTCTATTCATCCCAGAACGAATAAAATGTATCAGGACTTGAAGCAGAGATTTTGGTGGACAAGGATGAAAAGAGAAATAGCAAAGTACATCAATGAATGCGATACTTATTGACGGGTAAAGGCCGATCATTTAAGACAAGCAGGACCCCTTCAACCTTTAAGCATTCCTGCCTGGAAATGGGAAGATATTAGTATGGACTTTATTGTCGGCCTACCACTAAGTCCACGAAATCACAACTCCATTTGGGCCATTGTTGATAGATTAACCAAGTCTACTCATTTCATCCCAGTACATACTCAGTATACTATGGAGAAATATGCTGAGCTTTATATATCTCGTATTCTTTGCTTGCATGGAATACCAAAGACTATAATCTCGGATAGAGGAGCTCAATTTATATCCAGATTTTGGGAACAAATACATAAGTCTCTTGGAACACAATTGATTCGGAGCTCAGCTTACCATCCACAGACAGATGGGCAAATGGAACGAATCAATCAGTATCTGGAGGATATGCTCCGAGCCTATGTGTTGACATACAACAAATATTGGGAAAAATGTTTACCTTTGGCAGAATTCTCTTACAATAACAGCTATCAAGAGAGTATTGGGATGTCACCATTTTGGGCCTTGTATGGACGAAGTTGTCGCACACCATTAAATTGGTCTGAAAGTGGTGAGAGAATAATTTTTGGACCCGACATAGTACAGCAAGTAGAAGAACAAGTACCCATGATCCAACAAAATTTGAAGCGGGCTAAATCTCGACAACTCAGCTATACCAATAAAAGGTGGAGGAAGTTAGTGTTCGACGTTGGGGATCAGGTGTATTTGCGAATCTCTCCCACAAAAGGAGTTCAACGATTCGGAATCAAAGGAAAGTTGGCACCACGATATATCGGACCTTTTGTTATTCAAGAACAATGTGGACCCGTAGCTTATCGGCTGGAATTACCTACACATCTTTCCGGAGTTCACAACGTCTTTCATGTTTCTCAACTAAAGAAGTGTCTGAAGGCACCGGCAGATGTTGTTATCAAAGAAGTGGGACAACTACAGCCAGATTTAACTTATGATGAGTATCCAATCAAAATAATTGATACAAAGGATCGGATGACAAGGCACAGAACTACTAAGTTTTACAAAGTCCAATGGAGCAATCACTCAGAGGCGAAAGCTACATGGGAGCAAGAGGAGTTCCTCAAAACAAATTATCCAACGTTTTTCCAAACCGCGGTTATTTAGTAGGGTACGTTTTTGAATCTCGGGACGAGATTCCTTTAAGGGGGGAGGATTGTGACATTTCTGGTTTTGAAAAAAGAAAATTAAAAAAAATTAAATTACCTTTACTGATGGTGGGCCCCGTTGGACCCACCCGCCAGTCACCGGCACTCGGCGCCGTGCACTGCCCGCGCCGGGGCAACGTCAGAGCGCGCGCGAGCGCCGGAGGCGCCACGCGGGCCTGCGGCTCGAACCCGCCATCACTTTTCACCAAGAGAGAGAGAGCGGGATTTTTACCCGGCTCCTCTCCTTTACTTCTCCTCTCTCTTGGTTTCTTTTCTCTCACTCCCGCCTCCTCTGTTTTCTCCCACCGCCGATCGGGCTCTGCCTGCTCTTCGCCGTCGATTTCCCCGTCCAACACCGCTCTTCGCCGCGCAATACTCCTGGCATCCCGCTTCGGCCGTCCGGCCCCGCCTCATGTTGAAGACCGCGAAGTGGAACCGTCGCCTTGTTCGGTGAGCATCGATGACCTCTTTCCACCTTTTCTTCTAATTCAATGTCTACTTCCAACTATAATAAAATTCCTCGCAATGGAAGGTCTTTAGCTTGATCACGCCTCTATTTGAATCTTGTCCAACTATTTTTGACCCCGGATGAATCTCTGCTCCGAGTTCTTCCCCGCCGCCGTTGCCGAGCCCACACCACCACCGGTCACCATCGTTGCTGCTCCAATGAGCATGCCCATCGCCGTAGCCTTTTCCCCTCTGCCACTTTCCCGTACCGCCGCCCCTTCTCCGCGTTGGCTGGCCGGGCCGAGATCGAGCACGAGCTCGAGCTCCGGCGGCAGAGTCGCCACGCGAGCGCGCACGCGCGCACGAGCTCGAGCGCTCCCTGGCTGTTGGGCCATGCTCGCGGGAATGGGCCAGTAGGCCGATCCGCTGTGGCACGCGCGAGCCCGAGTTGGTGGGCTGTGCCCACCCGGCTGCGCCGTGCCCCGCCCCGGCTGGGCTGTCGAGCGGCTGGGCCGTGCCCGCACTCAGCGCCACTGTGCTGCTGGACTCGGTCCAGTAGCCACTGGGCCGCCCCGAGGCCCATAAGGCCAAAATCCAGTTTTCTTTTATTCTTTTTTTTTCCTAGGCTTTTCGTTTAAAAATAATTCCAGAGTTTAAATAAAATGTAGCAAAAACATTAGGCTTCCTAAAATCTTGAAATCAATTTTGTTAGGTTCCAAATAATTTCCTCTACCACTTTATGAAATAAAATTTAATATTTATTTTATATGATTTTTAAGTATTTATATAAGTTTATGAATTATCTTTTAATTGTTAATTAATTTATTTTCTAAGTTAATATTTATTTTGTTAATGAATTTATTTTATGTTTAAAATGGGGTAATTAAGGGTTATTAATTTAAATTAAAACATGCTAAACCCTTGTCATTAATGGACTTAATTACTCTTATTTTGAAGGAAATACTTCACACAAGAGTGATTATAATTCTTAGTCTAAATATTTTATCGAATCATCAATTTCAATGCATTGCATGTCATATTTCATGCATCGGTGATACTAACTTGCGACGAGTCGACCAATCGTATAGGACCCGAGATCGTCGAACCATCTGCCGATAGTGGACCTGAGGTGGTAATTGTCGAGACCGACCCCACGCCTACGTCGTCGTATCCGAATGAAACCCAAGGCAAGCCCCGGTGCATCCCACCTATGTTTTTAAATTCTTTCTTTTATCACAGTCAGTCAAGTCATGCTTGTGCATTAGGTTCCAGGAATTGATTGACACCCACCTGCATCACTACCGTATCCTATGATATTTTTACCCTATACAGGTACAGGTAGCACGATAGGCGCTATGCTTATGTCGTAGGATTATCGGTAGTACTGCATAGGATGATCTTAAAGCATGGAGGCTTTAAGTTGATTGAGACCTTGAGAATTTAAATAAAAATTGATGATGATGATGAGACCAGACGGGCTCCATAGAGGAAAGGGCAAAGACTGGGTCTTGCAAGGTGGTAGCCCCGTCCGTGTCAAATTAGGACCAAACAGTTGGCGGCTCTGTGAACAAGTATTGAACAGTACCGTCTACATGCTGGTATATGGACCCAGTAAGCTGATGTACCCTAACTACCTCAGTGGTAGGACGTAGCCAACTTTATTTTTCTAGCTGTTAGTGAGATTGAAGTCTCACGGGAGGGAAATGGTGGTCGCCCATGGATAACGTCTGGGACGAGTATCTAGTGGGGTCTTCATATTCCCGGGGGAGTTGGAAACGGATCGACCTCTGGTTGGGGTTAGTGGGAAAAGTTGTCATATACGACCAATGCGGTGGGTATATGTCGTGTAGTAGGGTTTTACCCAGCTGGTAGAAATTGATTCGAATCGCTGTCCCTCGCAGCAATGAGTACCACTTGTTCGCTTGGCGCGAACGGAGATAATCGAGAGTAACGAGAAAGAGAAGGATTATTTAAAATTATTTGGATTGGCTTGATAAATTTTAATTGCAATAGTTGCAGGATGCAAACCTTATTATTAATATTCATAATCTTGAGCTAAAATATGAAATAGATATCCACTAGTAGGTGCTATTTTTCGCAAGTCTGAGTCAAACCACTAGCAAAAGGCCTAAGCATTCTAGGTGTCGGCCTTAGCGAGCCACGTTGGCGGGTCAGTCTTGCGGAGTATATTAGATACTCAGGGTTTGTTCGACTTATTATTCAGAGTGAGTTAGATAGACGTGGTTTCAAGTTTGGTTTTTGAATAGAGATCAAACTTCTGTTGAGTTTTAAAACTCATGTTGTAATAAATGTTTTTCCGCTGCAAGACTTTTGTTTGTTTCCGAAAACCTGGTTGTATTATACCTTGATGTATTATATTTGGACTTGTGTGAATGTATGTGCTATTGTAACTCGCTTCGTCAAGTGTTCTCCTGTACTCGATCCTGGTCATCCCGGTGGGGATGTCACAAAAAATATGCATAATGGCTGTCTCCGATGGGATTCGACCTTTAGCCCTGATGTTGGACTGATGGCTGCGGAGAGTTGCACGTGTGAGGGTACACACCGGAGACATCAACGGCCAGATGTAAATATTAGATAAGATGAATAGGAGATTAATGGCTAGATCTTTTGCTTTTTTGTGAGAATTTCTAAGCTATTTCTCTTTTTTTTTCTAGGCCATGTGATAAAAGTTCATCTCCTTTTATTATTAAATAGATATGCGGGAATCAATTAGGAAAAAAACTGATTTTACACTTAGACTCTTTTTTTGTAATTAACGCGTGGGAACAATAAAAAACAACCACTAGAATTCATTTTAGAGATAGATGAGATGACGTGCAATGTCAATCAGTACAACTAGATTGGATTACTTACTATATTGATTGAATTGAGGTATTGGATTGCATGATTTAGAAATATATTGATAAACTGTGAAATATAGAGAGGGCGTCAATAGTGACCATGATAATAAAGTTGGCTTCATAATAATAATCTAGAACCGTGCAAATGCGCGGGCCGTCTTACTAGCTACAATTGAATGGTTAGCCCTCAGCCTGTCATATCAGGTTGCAGTCACTTTTACTCCATCATAATCCATAAAGGCAGGCAGATCCCTTGCAAAAAGATTTCTGAAGCAACTATTCTCTTGCTAAAAGGCCCAAAGTTTATCTAATGGAATAAAAAAAATTCAATAAATTTCTAGAACAATTTCCTTTATAAAAAATGCTACCGTTGCAGCATGTGAGCATAAAAGTATTTGATGAGTACTAATTGATTCACGTTTGTGGTTTGCATTGAATGCTTGATGTTTCTCACCAAATATAGTCTTACATCGTGCTGCAATAACAACGGACAAGTACCCGCGCGGTATTAAACCATATATGCACTTGCTCATCGTATGGAAAATAAATTGATTCCATGGAAATTGTGTGTAAATAGGGATGCCACTAGTCTTCTTTCAATCCCCACATGGTAAATTGATAGAATTCGCAAGTTAAATTGATCTATCCTTTTTCGATATCATTGGGAAGCCCATTATATTGGTGGTCATGGGAGGTGTTGGGAATAGGTTATTTTCAGTTACTTGCCTCGTTCAGTAACTTTCCACGTCGATGCAAAAAATATTTTCTTTCTTTTCTTCGTTTCAATCCTTGCTCATGGCTCCTGCGCAGGTGCAAGCCGGGGGGCGCCACGGATGAAGGGTAGGTAAGGAAGCAATATTCAGCATGCGGCAGAACTCGCCCGAGTCGGAATTACCAGGAAAAAATACCATTCGTGAACTAAAAATGTACGTAGGCTTCACGAGGTAATCCTGTGGATGTCAGAGCGAGAGCAGAAGCTGGGCATGTTCGTGATGGCGGAGCGTAGCACCGCGGCAGTCCACAGCGAGCAGGGCCTCGGGCAGGCCAATGAGGTTGTGCCACCTTCTTCTGGTGCGGGTCACACCCCACCCACCCATCTCGTACCATGTGCCGAACAGTGAGAACCTGATCTGGTAGAGGTAGCCCGGAGCAGGACCGTCGGACAGGGCTACGTACAGATCACAAGTGCACACCTCAGGAACACTGCAGCGAAAAAAAAAAACACCAAGTTCCGGAGAAATCATACGACTAATAACAACCATATATGTTTATACAAGTGCAGATATATTTCATAATTAGTACAAGCATAGAGGCGTTAGTGAAAAAAAATAAATCCTCCTACCTAGGTCCCCAGAAATGGTTACACATTCCCCGTGTATAACAGTATTACATTTAAATGGTTAGCCCTCGGCCTGTCATATCAGGTTGCAGTTATTTCTTACTTCGTAATAAAGCATAAAGGCAGGCAGATCCCTTGCAAACAAAAAGGCAGGCAGAGCACAAGATATAACTCTATTTCCGATAGTTCATTTCTCATTTTCTTGACATAAATAAGCAGGGCATCTAAACAACAACATCGTACAACATGTGTAAAAGGCAGATTAAGAGAACGAGATAAAACAAATAGTAACACAAAGAAGTTGTTTTTGTTCAGGTTTTCAGAAACGCTGATTTTACAACAATCAAAGCAGCCCCTATATGGCACAAAACATGCCTTCACTGGTAGAAAAAGATGCCTTCACTGGCTCTGGTATTAAAACCGCGGCACTGCCTTAACATCACCGCACCAATAATGAAGGGCACTAGTTTAAAAAAAAAGGTGGGTTGGGCTCGGCCCGGCCTGCCCCACTCGAACCCTAACCACCGGATCTACCGCAGGAGCCATCTGTAAATATTCAGAGGCGCAATAGGAGGAACGCTAGAGCCCAATCTTGGGTCTCCTAGCGGCTGCGTGTTAATTATCTTAATGGTGTAAAAGCCCCTCTCGTGGCTTACATATATAGCGTGAGAAAACAACAGGAGAGCCGGCCAGGATTGCTTTACAAGGAAGAGGAATTCTATCTTTAGTCAATTCTATCTATAGTCTATTCTATCTATAGCAATCCTTGGCCGATACAAGTCGTTCTCATCTCACGTTACAAACATAGAGTCCTAGTCAATTACAACCTTTCCTAACAGTCTCCCTCAATCATAACCGTCTTAGGTTAAGATTGGTCTTGAAATTTTCCAACAATCTCACTGACAATGCTTTTGTGAAACCATCCGCAATTTGATCACCAGATGGAATAAATTCTATTTCCAATAATTTCTGTAGAACTCGATCCCTGACAAAATGAAAATCAACCTCTATATGTTTGGTCCTAGCATGAAACACAGGATTAGCTGAAAGATATTTTGCACCAAGATTATCACACCATAACTTTGCAGCTGGCGGACTTTTAATTTCCAATTCTCTAAGTAAAGTTTGCAACCACATCAATTCTGCTGTTGCATTAGCCATAGCTTTATATTCTGACTCTGTGCTAGAGCGAGACACTGTAGCTTGTTTTCGTGCACTCCATGAAACTAGATTTGATCCAATAAATACTGCAAATCCTCCTGTAGATTTTCTATCATCTATATTTCCAGCCCAATCAGCATCTGAGAATGCACTCACCAATGTCGACCTTGATCGATGTATATTTAATCCCAACTGAGTATATTGTTTCACATACCTTAGTATTCGCTTAACAGCTGCCCAGTGAACTGTGGTTGGCGCATGAAGAAACTGACACACTTTGTTTACTGAGAAAGCTATATCTGGTCTTGTAAGAGTCAAGTATTGCAATGCTCCAACTATACTTCTGTATCGAGTAGCATCATCTGGACCCAAAAGAGATCCTTTATGCAAAGACAGCTTTTCACTAGTAGACAAAGGTGTGCTTACTGATTTACAATCAGTCATTCCAACTCTCTTTAATAGATCAGTAGCATACTTATGCTGAGTCAACACAATACCGTTTCGTACCTTATTAACTTCGATACCCAAGAAATAGTGAAGATCTCCTAGATCTTTTAATGCAAAATCTTGCTGCAAGTCTTTAAGTAATGCTGCCGTAGCTTGATCTGCTGAACTAGCCAGAATAATATCATCAACATAAACAAGGACATATATAATTACACCTCCTTTGTTGAAGATAAATAGCGATGTATCTGCTCTTGAAGGCTTGAAGCCAAGATCAACAAGTTTAGCACTTAGCCGTGAATACCAAGCTCTCGGCGCCTGTTTTAATCCATACAAAGCTTTGTCTAGCTTACAAACATAATTAGCTTTGGATTGATCTACAAAACCTGGAGGTTGTTGCATATAAACTTCTTCTTCTAATATGCCATGCAGAAAAGCATTTTGAACATCAAGTTGTCGTAGATTCCATCCTCTAGACACAGCTACTGACAAGACAGTACGAATAGTAGCAGCTTTAACTACTGGACTGAAAGTATCCTCATAATCAAGCCCGTATCGCTGTTTAAATCCCTTAGCTACTAAACGAGCTTTATATCTGTCTAGACTTCCATCAGATTTATGCTTGATTTTATAAACCCACTTGCATCCTATCACATTAATACCTTTTTGAGGAGGAACCAAGTGCCAAGTTTTATTTCTCATCAAAGCATCATACTCAG
Source organism: Eleusine indica (assembly GCA_030378355.1). NCBI lineage: Eukaryota > Viridiplantae > Streptophyta > Magnoliopsida > Poales > Poaceae > Eleusine > Eleusine indica. Next base: position 9,558,977 of record CM059501.1, read on the forward strand.
TTTGCATAGCTGCCTTCCAATGTGAATTATTTAAAGCTTCTTCAACATTATGAGGTTCACCAGTAGATGTAAATAAACTGTATCTAATGGTGCCATCAGTGTATACCTTATCTTTCCGAATGCCGCTTTGCAACCTTGTTCTTGCTCTGGTGCTTTCCTGTTGTGAAGGAGGAGCTTCTGTTACTGCTGCAGAAGCCTCCACAGCTGACCCTTGCGCCGCCTCCGCAGAAGATCCCTGCGCCACAGAAGATCCCTGTGCCGCTGGTGCTGAAACCGGTGGGGACGCTCCCCTGCGCAGATGCTGGCGCAGGACGGCCCCCGTGCGCGTCGCAGGCGAAGACGTGGCGGCACCAGACGAGCCGTGTCGGCTGGTGATCGGGGGAGTGGTAGCAGCATCAGGCGCGGTCGGCGAGGTGGCATGCACAGGTTGGTCCGTCGCTGCCTGTCCGCTTGCGACCGTCGGAGCGGCAGATTCCTCGGCTGCTAATCCCGATGGAGAGTGCGCACAGGGATCATCTTCGGGTCCTGTGCAAGAGATGCCTCCGTTATTTGCTGTTTCGCCTGCAGTAAACACCTGATTTTGTCCCTGCTGCACTTCAACAATATCATTAGCAATATCAGGTGGATAATTAGTAAATTGGCCTACTAAACGTTCTCCTCCATGAGTCGGATTTAGGAGAGTAGGATGAAGACAGTGAATTTCAGAACGAAGTCGGGCGCCGGCATTTGGATGAAGTTTGGAGAACGGGAAAATTGTTTCATCAAAGATGACATCCCGTGAGATGTAAACCCGTCCTGTAGAAACATCTAAACACTTATAGCCTTTATGAAGTGTGCTATAGCCAAGAAAAACACACTGTTTTGATCTAAACTGGAGTTTATGAGTATTATATGGGCGAAGATTTGGCCAACAGGCACAACCAAAAATCCTCATAGATGTGTAGTCTGGTTTCTGCCCAAAAAGAACCTCCAAGGGTGTTCGGTTTCCAATGGTTTTACTAGGAACACGGTTAATTAAATAAGCTGCAGAAAGAAACGCTTCGTCCCAGAATTTGAGAGGCATAGATGTATGAGCAAGAAGAGAGAGCCCAACTTCTACTATGTGACGATGCTTTCTTTCAGCAGACCCATTTTGCTGATGAGCATGAGGACAGGAGACATGATGAGCTATCCCTGCTTTGCTAAAGAAAGAGTTTAACTTATGATATTCACCACCCCAATCAGTTTGCATCGCCAAAATTTTTCTGTCAAAGAGACGTTCTACTAGAGCTTGGAACTCATGAAATTTTTGAAAGACTTCTGACTTGAATTTCAGAAGATATATCCAAGTGAATTTACTAAAATCATCGATAAAACTTACGTAGTATTTTTTTCTACCAGCTGATTCAGGCGCATGACCCCAGACATCAGAGAAGACAAGCTCTAAAGGATATTTCGAAACACTGGATGAAACAGGATAAGGAAGCTGATGGCTTTTTCCTTGTTGACATGCATCACACACTAGTTTATTCGATGATTCTCCAGAACATGGGAGATTATTGCTACTAATAACTTGTTTAACAATAAAGGAGGACGGATGTCCAAGACGACTGTGCCACCTTGACTCTGATGGCTTGGTGGCGCTGAGAGCTTGTTTTATTGATGATGCAGGAAGGGGATATAAGCCTTTGTGACACCTTCCTTTAAGAAGAGTATTCTTCGTTGCCTGATCCTTGATCAAAAAGAAATTGGGGTGAAATTCAAGAAAGGCATAGTTATCAGTAGCAAGGCGGTGAACGGAAACAAGATTTTTCTTGGCTTGTGGTACATAAAGAACATTGTTTAGATGAATATCATGACTAGGAGTATGAACGGTAGTATGACCAATATGACTAATATCCATACCTGTGCCATTGGCCGTGTGTATTTGATCCGAGCCATGATACTTGTTCTTCACCGTCAGCTTTTCCAACTCGCTTGTCACATTGTCAGTGGCACCGGTATCCATGTACCAATTCGTGTCTACCCCATATGAATTTGTTGCTGATGCAGCAAGTCTCTGATCTGGAACATAATCCTCGTCGAACCTGTGCCAGCACTCAGCAGCGGTATGTCTTTTCTTGAAGCATACCTGACAGAGGGGTTCTCCATCAGATGATCCCCTCTGATTGTTGTTGTAGTTGCGGTTGGAGTTGGAATTGTTGTAACCGCCACGTCCTGTACCTTGGCGATTTCCTCCAAAATTCCCGCGGCCTCCTGTGTTGCCGCGACCTGCATAGCCTCCGCGAGACTGTCCTCGACCACGCGATGGCGCGTTTCTGCCGCGACCACGGCCACGGCTGGCCGAGTTGGCTGAGCTGCCTCCCTGATTTCCACCATACACCAGATCCATACGAGTCTCAAAACTGAGAAGCTGTGAATAAAACTCACCAAGAGTGATTGGTTCGACCCTGGTGCAGAGAGACGTGACAAGAGGACTGAAATCCTCGCCTAGTCCAGTGATGATGTACTCAATCAGTTCTTCATCTTCGAGCGGTCTTCCTGCCGCCCTCATGTCATCGCCTAGAGTCTTCATCTTGCCGAAGTACTCCGCGACAGACGAGCTCCCTTTGTGGGTAGTCGCCAAAGCAATCCGTGTATTCACGGTTCGTGCTCGCGTCTGTGACGCAAACATGTCTTCTATGATCTTCCATGCTTCCGCTGCCGTCGCACATGTGGCAACCTGCGAGAGGATATCTTTTGACAAAGAATTTAGAAGATAGCTAAGGACCTGTTGATCCGTTGCTTCCCAATCATCTAGTGCCGGGTTTGGCACTATCACTTCGTTGCCGTCCGCTCCCTTGACGACAACTTCAGCCGATGGTGCCTTGGAGGTGCCGGTAAGGTAGCCTTGCAAACGAGCACCACGCACCGCGGCACGGATCTGGGCCTTCCACAGCGCATGGTTGGATTTCATTAGCTTCTCGGTGACGGGTTGGCCAAGGAGTGGATTGGCGACAGAGGAAGAAGAACTAGCCATGACAGATGATCAAGGAGATTCGATCTGTTTAGGCTTTGAAGGCTCTGATTACCATGTAAATATTCAGAGGCGCAATAGGAGGAACGCTAGAGCCCAATCTTGGGTCTCCTAGCGGCTGCGTGTTAATTATCTTAATGGTGTAAAAGCCCCTCTCGTGGCTTACATATATAGCGTGAGAAAACAACAGGAGAGCCGGCCAGGATTGCTTTACAAGGAAGAGGAATTCTATTTTTAGTCAATTCTATCTATAGTCTATTCTATCTATAGAAATCCTTGGCCGATACAAGTCCTTCTCATCTCACGTTACAAACATAGAGTCCTAGTCAATTACAACCTTTCCTAACACCATCCCCACGCCAGAACAGTCATCCCCAAGCCCGCATCCGAAGTCAATGCTGATATCTACCGATGCCTTGCATGCTGTAGCCATTCCTGTGGCAGGATCCGAGGTCCCGATGCCAGATCTGCCAACACGCGTCCGTAGCCACTGTTGCCATGCTAGGAGGGGACAAAGCTGCCTCGTCATCGCGCTCGGAGAAGTCGTCGAAGCAGTTGCCACACGTAGACAAGGGGAGAGAAGGGCGCTGACACACTTGGATAAGAGGAGTGAGAGAACCAGAAAGGCGCATGGGAAAAGATAATAGAGAGAGAGAGAGAGAGACAGGTGGTGGGATGGAGTTAGGCGAGAAATAAGAGAGAGAGGCGGTGTGGTGTTGCCAGTATAAATTTGGTACACGTCATGTTGGAATGTAGGGTTTATTCCGTGGGCTTTACAAGTCAGATTCCCAGTGGCCACTGCTGTCATCAGCAAACTGAACTTGTATAAAATACCAATGGTCGTTCCAAATGTCAGCAAGAACCATCGCTGGTATTACAAGGCCCACTGAGGCCAGCAAGAGCCGTCACAGGCATCACCAGCACTCGCCGGTGTGGTATGTGGCTACTAGTGGTGGCTTGTAACTTTATGGGGCCTCCTGGCCCCCTAATGGCAGGTTTCAAGCTCTACCATTACTAAGAAAAAATCCATACTATCACCAAAAGCTTATTCCGCAGTAGTGTCCGAGGAACCCTGATTTCGTTCAACCACGAAAGGCCATACGACGTGTCATGTACGTGCATCCTAGTCCCTCCCATGTCCACACGTTTGGCTAACATGAGCAGAGCATTGGAGGATCGCTCGTGAATCTGAAACTTTGCTCCTGTTTCATATTAGGAACATTGCGACTTCAGTATTGCAATACTAAATACTGCAAAAGCTGATGCATGGTAACCAAAGGATATGAAATTATTGACAAAATCGCAGTGACAATCATGAATGGAAAGTAACTACACCCTTAAAATCAAGTGGATCGAGCTAATACTACGGCATCAAGACTGGGTGCACTCATGGAGCTACCGCCAGTTGACGCTCTGACACGTAGCCTGTCATCAGCTCCAGCGGCATTGACGATGAGTTCGCCTGATACCAGATGGCCCAGCTTCTGTTCCCCGAGTGTCATCCAGATGGTGGCGCGATGCTCCACCACAGTAGTATGATGAGGTAGTCGAACAACCGGTAGAGCAGCTCTGCCTCGTCATGGTCATGCTCTGAGTCGTACGGTTTCTCAGCGATCGCGTCCCAACATGCTTCAGAACTGCTCATGGGAGGGAAACGTCGGGTCACCTCCGGCTGGGGTGGTGGGCTTGCTGGTGCCGTGAGAAAGCTGTGCAGTTCATCGAGCAATGTTTGAACATTGTGCCCTGTCTATGCACACGGGGACATGGAGGTAAATGGCACACCGTCCGCAGGGCAGCCATATGAACATTTCTAACATGGTAACATGAGTATTCCAGATGCCTCTAATGCCCAAACGGATTCGCCATATGTGCATTTCTAATATCCCATGCGCGTATATATAATATAGGTTTTCTACACCTGCATACCTGACCTAGGGATGCAATGCATTTGTGAGATTGCTATAATAAGATATTAATATATGAAGACACTTGCCATAAGAAACCAACCAACCAAGGACACGGATGATGGCCTTGGAGTTAAGCTGAGAAATATTTTTATTTTCATCTATCCCGGTTTAAACCTCTTTGGTCCGCTCCATTTCATTTGATGTCTACATAAATGTGCTTTAGTGACAACGATTTGTTTACATCCACTAGGGTCTTGAATTTATTATAACCTCTTAATCTTTATTATCTATGTATAAATCTGCACTCTATCTTTCTCTTTCTCACGCACCTGCATATGTATCTGGCATTTATCCAAGCGTTCGTAAATAATAGGGTGTAGGGTATTGTTGTAGTACGTAAAAAGTCTATCTATGTTGCATCACTACCGGAAGCAGCACCAGGGCACATGGTAAAGCACAAAATACCCACATCAAAGTCTTTGCCGTGGGCTACACACGACATCTCTCACCTGGCAAAAATAGTCCGTCGGCAAAGCCGGCTTTGTCGTGTGTCTTATATCAGGCATACGACAAAGGCTTTGCTGAGTGTCAAATTTTTTTTTTTGCACTGAGGAACCAGTTGGCGCTCATGCTCCGACACGTAGCAAGTTGCGACGTTTTTTCGTGCGTTACGTGATAAAGTGCGCACACCAAGATTCGAACCCGGACCTCACCTTTATGCGTAGAGCCCCCTACCACTGCATCACATATTCATTTGTGTCTACACCCCGGGTTCACTCTTCTTATATTTTACCTCTTTGCTGAGTGTATTGTGTCGGGCACTTGGCAAAGATCATGTTTGTCGAGGGAAAAATATAATGCACTCAGCAAAGACAATGTTTGCCGAGTGTCAAGAAAAAAACACTTAGCAAAATATAATGTCACTTTTTACATTTTCTAATTGAATTTTTTTAACAACCTTAATGATTTTTGCGGTGCACAAAATCATATACACATGTGAGTATAATTTTTTGTTAAAATTTAAAAAGAACTTACTTTTGTTTAGGTTCATTACACATAGACTATGACTATATGTTTTCATAACATAGTATTCATATAGTCTCATTTTAAAACATATTTTTTATAAAATCATAAAAAAGGAAACAAAAATATAAATAGGTTGGAACTGTCATTAAACAGTTATATGGCAAGTTTGAGTTCAAAATTTAATATATTGTTTAATTTAAAAATGATCAAAATAATTGAAAAATCGTTTTTGTCGGGTGTCACCAAAAAACACACGACAAACACTCATCTCTGCCGTGTGTCAATTTTTCTTACACACAAAAAAGATTTTGCCATGTATTTCAGTTTAGCAACGGCAAAAACCCATCTTTGCCGTGTGTCACCAAAAGACACATAACATAGTTTCAGGCACACGGCAAAGACTGATTTTCCCGTAGTGCATATCCATTGTATTGGTAGGTACCTACCAACAAAGCATTAAAATCTAGATATCATAGTTTTTATTCAACCGTCCTCCAGTGAACTGGAAGCAGGTGGAGATGCTGAGGTGACGACAACCATAACAGAGCCCGGATTACATTGCGGCTGGTGGACAGGTTCCAAGCTCAGGTCACGCCCTGAAACCCAGTTCCTGCTTCACCCATAGAACCCCACGACTTCAGTGTCACGCTACAGAACACACAGCACAAAAATTTCCTACAGAATACAAGTGCACATCTCAGGGAAACTACAAAGGGAAAACACAAAATTGTAACAACTCTATTTGGTGACATGTTAATAAGCTGAGATATGATTTCATTGATCCATTTGTATTACATATCTACTAATGTGCAGACATTGTATACAGCATGCCATTTCCTAAATAAGTGGTTTATTTAGGCAATATGTAGGAAGTGAATCTTGGACAACATTGTTTCTTGCAACCTTGTCTAACCATCTCATCTTGTAAGCAAATTTGATTAGATCTCTTGCTTTCTCAATAGTTTGTCAAATATGTCTTTAGGTGAGGCTAGATATAAACTCATAATAATGTCAAGAAGCGTCCTCAAATTGGCTACTGATAGTCCAAAGTTTACCTAAAATCATATCACTCTAAGGTGTCATGGGAAGTATTTCAAAAAATATGTTTAGGCCAATACAAATGTTAAAATGTATCTAATTTCATGTCATATTGACATGTTTTTAAAATCATGTCAAAAAAGTATCTTTAAGTATTGATGTAAACATGCTTATAAAAACATAACTACACAATCATGTTTAGAGGGCCTTTTTCTTGTAGTGATGGTGGCTGCACGCTCCCCCCCCCTCCCCCTCCACAGCACAGTGTTCTCAATTCCACAAGCAGCTGCGGAGCGGCTCCACCTCCATGTCGTTTGTGGTCTTTCACAGCAGCTCGTGATCAGATCCCTCTCGGGCACTACGCGATATGGTTGCACGCACCCAGGATCTTTTTCTAGCACTGTCTTTGGCGTCGGTCATTGGCTTAGTGCACTCATAACAGATGATAAGGAAGGGATTTCACCTCGGAGTTTACCGGTGTTGCTAATTTTGTCGGACAGCAACTTGTTCTGAAGTCCATCAGCCATACCCTCCACCATGAATCTGACATTCTAGTTACGGGCATTCTTTCCCGAGCGCCACTCATTCCCAAACTAAGGATTTGTGATTATGTGGGAGTAGGAATGTAGGATCGCCACTATATCTCTAGCATGGAAGGAGCCTAGGTAATGATGAAATTTCTAGTAAAACTGTGTATTTTTTGTTCAACCACAAATTTGATGTTGTGTGTGCCTCTGCCTCGATATTATGATAGGCTGGCCAAGAAATAAATCTTTGGTCTACTTATAGATGAAGGCAAAGAGCTAATCAATATGTGTATGGCTTATAGTAAAGTGTGTATGTCTGCCATATTTTTCTTTACTATGGGGTCATAAACAGCTCCCCATCAGCAGCGGTTGCTCTAGAACTGCTGCTAATTGATTATCAACAGCGGTTCGTAAACTACGGGGTCTGATCAATAATTGCAGCCCTTCCGAATTGCTGCTGATAACGGGTATCAGCAGCAGTATTATCAGCAGTGGTTTAGGACTTGTGGGGCCTGATCAATAATGGCTGCACTAAACCACTATTGATAGTATTGTCAGCAGCGGTTAGCCTATGCATATAACCACGGCTGATTATTAGCCTGGTTAAATTCCTCAATTGAACAAGCGCTGCTTCCCTTTGTTCGTCTCCAGCAAGACTCGAACAAGCACACTAGACACGAGACGAGAGAATAAAAAAAAAAAAGAGAAGAACCGAGTCTCCCTAACCCTAGGATCCCGGTGACGGCGATGAAGGTGGGCCACGGCGGAAAGGCGAGCATCGGGCGGCCATCCCTGGTGGAGCTGCGGCAGGTGGGCAGGCGGAAGCGCCGGTGGCTACAGCAGCAATTGCGCGTCGTCCTTCCGGCGGCCAGGGTGCCCGCGGTGAGCGCCCTTGCAGGGAATGAGGCCATCAGGCAGAAACGGGCTGGTAGGAGCACTAGCATCAGCTTGCAACGACCTCAGCCAGCAGCAACTGGAGGGCACACTGCATCTCGGCGGCGCCATCGACGACGCCGGCATCAACACCAGTTGTACCGTGGGATGAGTTGATTGAGGTCTTTGTTTTTCCTAGCATTTTGGATATTGGAAAGGTTGCTAAATAAATTTAAATTTCTCTCTATTTAGGAGTGCTCCATAATCAGACATTAAAATCAGGCATAGAATTTCTGTTTACATTGCACATCTCGATGATACTGGCTGAAACCATTCTTTGATTACAAGAAAAAAAATAACCTATCTTCTTGTTGTTCATCTCTTGTTTGTGAGAATTAGATGTTAACTAGTACATGTAAATCTTAATTTGTGTGTCAAATTGATTGTTTATACCTGCTGCGTGTACATGCCGTGGGTGTGTGCTTGCAGTTGTAGTTCTGCTGCCTTTGACTTCTCTGAAACAGAGAAACTATGGCCTGCTACATAAACTTCTAGCTTTACAGTGTTTTGCACATGTCAGTTCATTCATTATTTAATTATCTCTCAACTTTTAGAAATGGTAAAGCGATTCTAATTGGTCGTTGGCCTTCTCCAGAAGGTAACTATACCCCTGCCATCTTGATCTGTTAAATTTCTTGATTCACTGTTGCAGGCCTCAATGTTTCTTTTGCTTCAAAAAATTACCTGAACATTGCATTCTTTCGGTTAAAAAAGGAACTGAACATCCACTGTTTCCTTTATTTACTGAATGTGCACATCCATATTGAGTGTTTATGGCTATACTTTATTTGTGTTCATATGACAACCTTTCTTTAACCAACTTTAACAGTCGTCTGTTCAGTTTGTCAATGAGTTCAGCAGTGCTGATATTTCTCATCTGTGATACTTTCAGGCATGAAGTTGACAACATGAAACCAACAGGCAACAAGAGCTCAACTGGACCATCTTGAAAAAATGATCAATGAGGTGTACTTAAATGTCATTTATTTTTTCTGGATCCTGATAATATATGGCACGTAGTAGAAAGCTGAATGAATTTAAGTACAGAGAATATTGTTCCCCAGCTTTATCGCTTCTCATCAGTAGGGGTATGTGGAATGAGCCGATAGAAGGAATTTTAATATGCATTTTAGTTTTTCTTGTTGCCACATGGAGAAGAAAAGGGAGAAGATGCAAAGCATGAGGTCTCAGGCAAGGTCACATACACTAAGGTTTGCAAAATGACGATGAACCAAATTTCCTGATGTTTCCCACTCCTTCAGCACCCCATAGGCAATTTTGGGTTTCATCGACAACTTCAGAAGTTTTGAACATTGCCAATACTACGAGTGAAACATCTGTTGGCATACTTATATTGCCATTCGTATCACTCTCAGTCTTTTCGAAATAGTTATAAATGCAATATCCTGTTAAGCCACAGCAAATTCGTACGGCAGTAACAGCTACAGCCGATCAAGCCACAACAAATGTTGAAGCGATCGGAGCCAGTAGTCAGATCACTGAAGAAACACATAGAGGATTCAACGCACGTCACTGCCCTGGCGTGCTAATGAAAAGTGGCAAAGAAATTTCTTTGAGCCTTAAGACCGAGAACATATAGTAGTGCTGCCCTGTCCGATGCTGCCCCTGCGCCCCTGCCGTCCAAGAGGGAGCCCCGGGTAGTGGCAGTGGTGGCCAAGGGCCATGGAGTGTCTGGCAGAGGCGAGAAATGATTGGGAGCATCACGTAGCGACGGGTCTTGGTCTAGGAAAAAAATTTGATACAAAAAAATAATATCAGGGGTCACCGATAAACACGAATTTTGGAAATATCGATAATTTTGGTGCATAAAATAAATTATTTTTAAAAAACAGTTTGCATGATTTAAGAAGAAATTGTCTTTAATCTATAAGCAATCATTGTTACATAAATAATGAAAGTCATTTTTGTTAAATAAACATAGTCAATGATAAAATTTTGGCAATAAAAATTATATCGGACCTCACCGATAAATGCAATAATTTGGTGAAATTTCGTCGAATTTTTTTTTCTAGGTCTTGGTCCCTTGTTGTACTGAGGTCTCTCCCATACCCCGATGTGGAGGTCTTGGTTCTGCAGCCAGCAACTCCCTGCCAACCGCTCTTGCTGCTGGCTGTTGCCTAGTATTGCTGCATCGCAAGACTCATCAGTGCAAGCCATCTGCCTTGACTCTCAGCTGATGGGGTGGTAGGTCCGGGCTAACGACCTGTCTAGTGGCTGCTGGTACTGTCGATGACAGCACCTTCAGTGTTCGTTTCCTTGCCGAAGGTGTCGACGTGGAGCTCTTAGCCACCAATGTCTTGTCAGGTGGAAACCTTCCTTTTTAGGCTTGTGATGGTGGCATCCTTGATGTCATTCCCTACTTGGAGGCATCGCAATGGAGGCATTGGAGGTCTATCCATTCTGCTGGGGGCGGTGTGTGCCTTTTTGTCGCCTTGCCGGGTTCTTGCTCTTTGATGGCTTGTGTCATCAGACTATTGTTGGGTTCTTGCTTCAGTATCGTCTAGACTGCTTGATTGACCTTACCGTATTCATTAGTAGTCCTTTCCTCTGTTGGGCTTCCTTCCTCGATAGGGCGTCGAAGGTCACTACTCCGATTGGCAACTTGATGATGAGGACATCCTCCACTATTACCCGTGGCAAAGAGGCAACAAAGGGCTATGTGGCTCAGTTGTAGTCGAGCAGCGATCGTGTGAGCCTCTGAATAATCCCACCTTGCTTAACTTGGGAGGAGGAAGCCACCTTAATAGGGAGAGCCACCCTTCCCCTATTGGAGTAGTCTTTTAGGGAGATTAGGCCTTTCCCCAAGTGGGTGTGCCGGAGTTGCGATGCTAAGATTGCGGGAGCCAGATCATGCGTATCTGAAACCTGATCGGTGTGTCATGCTGCCGGGGTTGTGGTGCTAAGACTCAGGTTCAGGTCGCGTATCTAGAATCAGGTTGGTGTGTCATGCTTTTCCAACCCCACCTGGGTCGGACTAATCACTTGAGTAGTCAGTACCTCATGACTAGACATAGTGGTTTTATCAACCAAGGTGATGGATTGGATGCTATCAAGTCTAGTAAGTGTTGGCCCTTGTGTTGGTTCTCTTGTCTGAAGTCGTCTTGGTGATGTCTCGAGGAGGCTCTTGTTGTCTTCATGTGTCCCTCCCTCCTTTGAGGTTTCCTTCCCTTAAAGGGTGTTGGACGGGAGTCAACAGAAGTGGTGACCAGACGGCTCGGGTGTGGCCACACCTTAGATGAAGATGGGAGTGGCAACTCAACTCCCCAATGCGAAGTCAGGTTCTTGGTTGTTGTGCAAATTAGACTATCTACACTCTCTTGATTGACATGCATGGACTCCATGTGCGATGGACTCCCTTTTCTACATTGACAATTCGAAACTCTAGGCTATATTGTTGTATCTACATTGTTGACGCATTTTTCAAGTTTTCCATCTCATGCGCCCATTGTATTCTACTTTTCAGGAATGTAGTAGCCTCAAATCATGTATACTTCTGTTTATATATTTGTGCTAGTCACATAGTAACAAATGGACTTTTTGCACACTTCTGATCTAATCTGCTCTACTTTGATTGAATTATGCACCTTGAACATTGAATTTTTTGTTTCTTTGACTTGCACGAACTGCCTCTTGTGGAGATATGATTTCTACAGACATCAGGCTTAGTTCTATGTGTTATGTGTTGTGTTGTCTATCTACAGTCTACTCACTTTGATGGTAAGTCATGTTGTCGCAATGCTTGGTCCTGCTTCCTTCAATGCAATTCATATATTTGTCACCATCTACATACCCATGTGGAGCATATTAAGCTGTCCATGTTCTGTACATCTGCCTCTCGAATCTCATTTACATGTCTGGCAATGAAAAGTGGCGACTTTTTGTTTTTGTCCGTTGTCTCTTTGCCTGTGTCATTAACATCTAGGGTAATCACGATAAATTACTTTGTCATTCAGGGATTCATTTATCTTACACTCATGTTGCTAATGTTGAGAAATTATAATTTCTATGCTGCATTGCTCTCACAATGTCTTTCATTATAAAATTATAATTTGTTACATGGACAAATTGCTAGCCATGGAGTCTAAATACTTAGATGTATGGTAGATTCTTTGGTAGTGAAATACCTAATAAGGTGGGAAGAAATGAAGTCATTTTATCATATTTGTGAGTTTAGGTTTGTAGGGATGATTTAGTTCATCACCATCTGCAATCGAGTGTGTTTTGCAGGTATTTGTTTAAAAAAAATAGGAATATGTTTTAGCAGCGGTTCATAACTTTGAACCGCTGCTGATATGTGATGTATCAGCAGCGGTTCACAGTTTTGAACTGCTGCTGATAACCGTTATTATCAACAATGGTTAATCAATAGCGGTTCTAAAACCGCTGCTGATGAGGGGTTTTGAACCGCTGCTGTGAAGTACTTTGTAGTAGTGTTATGAACTGCAGACTCTTGTGTTTCCCTCTGTATGACAGCAGCGGCAGCCAGGTTGAGCCGTCCATTAATTATTCAACCTGGGTTCATCCTATTCTCAGCCACATGTTGGGAGAAAATAAATGAACGGGTGACAACGACCTATGTAGTAAAGCACGCCTATTGTCTGACATCATCATCTTTACATGCAGGTTCCTACACAATGGAAACGAACATATATTGTGTACCCATGGTAGATATTTTTCAGGACTTGAGTGACGCAATTTATTCAAAAATAAAAATGAATTGTATTGGAAGATAAATTTCAGTAACAATCTAGTCCATGATCAATCAAAGGGAATGGTAGTATGCTTTTCTTCTTTCGAATTATGGTCCAAAACTATCCTCCAATTGACGCCCATTAGATTTTGTAAAATTCTTGTGCTGCTCATTGCCAAAATGTGGAAGAAATCCAGTAACCCTCCACATGATGTGGTTTAGCATAATTGCCCATTTTTTCAAAAGAAACCATTCTCTTTCTAACATGCCCATAGTGCTCTGAAAAAGAAGCAAATCTTATAAAACTATGGCATCGCACACTGTAGTAGGCCAGAACAAACTGTCCATATGCAAGATGTATGGAGTCTTACTAAATGGTCTTAATTAAGGGATTGCTACTAGTTCATTCGCATTGCATTCGCATTCGCATTCGTGCTTTGCATTAGATTCTTGATGTGACAGTCAAAACATCTCTGCAGAACAAACTGTCCACATTGCATTCTTCCATTCCTGTTTTACTTTACTCTTAGCATTAGCTAGTTCTTGAGGGCTTTGACCCCAACCATGGAGCAACCTAAAACACCAGTGATTGAGCATAATAGTAACTGATGTGCTACTAGTTCATTCGCATTCGTGCTTTGCATTAGATTCTTGATGTGACAGTCAAAACATCTCTCTATATGATATTCAAACTAACTATAGACAATGATACCTATATTCTGATACATGGACTATCTATTGTTTGCTAGATGGTTCAGATCTCCATCGGTGGGAGTGAGAGGTATTGGGAATAGGTAATTTTGCACATACTTGCCTTGTTGAATAACTATCCTCCTCACATCACAAAATGTTATAAGCTTTATTTCTGTTTGTCACATACCATGCTTGTGGTCGGTGCAGGTGCAAGCTGGGGTTGCCATGGTAGAAGGGGACAAAAGCGAGGAATGTTCAGCATTCGGTGGAACTCTGGTGAGTTGAGGTACTCCAGCGAGAAAGGACCGTTCATGACCCTACAAGGTAACAGAATGATGCCGTGAGACAATTAGGCTTCATGAACTGACCTCAATAGAACTGAGAGCAAAATCAGGACCAAGTAGATGGTAATCTCGCTCTCCGTGATGGTGGAAAGTGGCACTGCAGCAATTCATGATGATCTAGCATCGAGGTGGCCGGCACCGTTGCACCGCCTGCTTCAACATCAAGTTGCCTTGCTGGCCTGTCCATGAGTCATTTTGCCTGTCCACAATTGCTTCAGTATCAAGTTGCCCTGCTGGCTCTAAGCCATGCTAGCTCGTCACATAGTCACGCGACGCCCGGCAAGTGTAGCTGACAGCGCCGGCATTTTCAGCCGCCTCCGTCCGCCCAGCTCGTGTCTTTTGTGCAGCAATGAGAACCTTACCAGGGAGAGGCATGCCGGAATGCTCCAGTGGCATAGAACTCAGCGAGACCCAGTCCCAGATCACAACACTGCGGATAGTGGACGGGCTTAGGCTCAGGTCGCACCCTGAAACTCTGGTCCTACTTCGTCTCAGAAATATTACATGTAAGGATGATCAGATAGTGGAAGGTGTTGTCCCTGGAGGGGCCCGACCCGTTCTTTATATATGCAAAATACAGATACAAACAGGGATGGAATAGGACTCTATCTCATGCAATATAGAAGAGTCCTACCCGGTTACATGTTGAGGAGAAAGATTCTATACATATCTCTAACATCCCACCTCAATCACAACTTACACAAATTGAGATTGGACCTAAACAAAGCTAACTACTTCACTGGAATAGGCTTTGTGAATCCATCGGCAACTTCATCACTAGAGGAGATAAATCGAATATCCAACTACTTTTGAACCACATGTTCACGCACAAAATAAAAATCTACCTCAATGTGCTTGGTGCGACCATGAAACCATGGATTAGCCGTCATATAAGTGGCACCAAGATTGTCACACCATAAAACAGGAGGTCGGGGAAGATCAATGCCAAGCTCAAGAAGAATACTTTGTAACCATATCACCTCAGTACTTGCACTAGCTGGAACCTTGTATTCTGCTTCTGTGCTTGATCGAGAAACTATAGATTTCTTGTGAGCACTCCATGTGATCAGATTAGGGCAAAAAAAATAGCAAAATCTCCCATGGAGCGTCGGTCATCCAGATTACCAGCCTAATTTGTATCGGAAAAAGCACTAAGAAACAAAGAAGAAGATCGATGAAGTAAAACACCAAGTCCAATAGTCCCTTGTAAGTACCGAATAATTCTCTTGACCGCAGGCCAATGATGTGTAGTGGGCCTACGAAGAAATTGGCATACTTTGTTGACCGAAAAAGAAATATCGGGATGAGTCAACGTCAAATATTGTAGAGCCCCAACAATACTTCGATATGAAGTAGCATCCTCAGTACTAAGCGGATCACCATCATCCAGAGAAAGCTTCTCATCAGACGCCATAGGACTATTCATAGTTTTGCAATTGTGCATACTAACACGATCAATAATATCAGTGTTATATTTCTCATGCGTGAGAAGAAGACCATTAGAACAGGGCTTCACTTCAATAGCTAAGAAATAAGTCAAGACGCCATGATCTTTCAATGAAAAATCAAACAAAGATCAGCTAGAAGAGCTTGAACCGCATCAGAAGAAGAACTTGCCACAATAATATCATCAACATAAAGCAGTAAATAAATAGTGACCGCCCTTTTGTGATAGATAAACAGTGAAGTACCAGCTTCTCATTAGATGCCATAGGAGTATTCATAGTTTTGCAATTGCACATACCAACACAATCAATAATATCAGTGGTATATTTCTCTTGCGTGAGAAGAAGAACATTAGAACAGGGCTTCACTTCAATACCTAAGAAATAACTCAAGACGCCATGATCTTTCAATGCAAAATCAGAACGAAGATCAGCTAAAAGAGCTTGAACCACATCAGAAGAAGAACTTGCCACAATAATATCATCAACATAAAGCAGCAAATAAATAGTGACTATCCCTTTGTGATACATAAATAGTGAAGTATCAGCTTTGGACGCCACAAACCCAAGTTGAAGAAGATTGGAACTTAGCCAAGAGTACCACACCCGAGGAGCTTGTTTCAAACCATAGAGAGCCTTTCCAGTTTGCACACATACAAAGAATGGGAGGCACTTTGATACCTAGGCGGTTGTTTCATATAAACCTCATCTTCTAGAACGCCATGAAGAAACGCATTCTAAACATCTAGCTAGCAGTGACACCAATTTCGAGGAACAACAATAGACAAGACGAGACGAATAGTGGCATATTCAACAACTGGACTGAATGTATGTTCATAATCAATTCCATAACATTGTCAAAATCCTTTGGCCACCAGGTGAGCCTTGTAGGGATCAATAGAACCATCTGCTTTCTGTTTGACTTTGTAGACCCATTTGCAATCAATAAGATTAGTAGCTTGATCAGCCGGAACAAGATTTCACGTACCGTTTGTCATAAGAGCAGCATACTTATCATCCATTGCCTGCTTCCCTCATGAATTAGACAAGGCTTCTTTGAAATTTTCAGGCTCACCAATAGCACAAAAATTCCCAAAGCGAATCATCCCTGGAAACAACTTCTTTCATTGGACAATATTGTTCTGTAGACGTGTCCTAACACGAGGAGGCTGAGTGGAGCTTGCAGAGGCAGCAGAGCCATCAGGAGACACGGGATCCACTGCAGCAGGTGATGGCGCGGTAGGGGAGTTGGGCTCGGCAGCCTCCGCCGTGACGTTGGCAGGCGCAGAGGATCCCAACGGCGCTGCAGGAAGGCCTCATCGTGACCCACAACAGTGTTAGGCGGGGCAAATGTCGTAGAAGGCCCCAACAGCCCATGCAAGGGAGAAGCAGGGACTAGGACGCGACCAATCGAAGCCACTGGCGAGTGACCCGAGGCAGATGCGGGCGCAGGCTACGCCGTTCCTGTGCTGGAGGAGCCATCCCCACGCTAGAACAGTTATCACCATGCCCGCCTCAGAAGTCAATGCTCAGATTTATGGATGCCTTGCATGATGCAGTCGTTCCGGTGCAGGATCCGAGGTCCCATCCAAGATCTGCCATACACGTGCCCGTAGCAACTGTTGCGATGCTAGGAGGGGACAAAGCTGCCTCAGCGTCGCGCTCGGAGAAGATGTCGAAGCGCCTACCGCACGTAGACATGGGGAGAGAAGGGCGCTGACACAGTTGGATAAGAGGAGTGAGAGAGCCAGAGAGGCGCATGTGAGAAGATAATAGAGAGAGAGAGAGAGAGGTGTCAGATTCCCAGTGGCTACTGCTGTCATCAGCAAACTGCACTTGATTAAAATACCAATGCCGGTTCCAAACATCAGCAAGAACCATCACTGGTATTAGAAGGCCCACTAAGGTCAGCAAGAACCGTCACAGGCATCGCCAGCAGTCGCCAGTGGTATGCCGCTACTATTGGTGTCTTCTAACTTTATGGGGCCTCCTGGCCCCCTAGGTGCAGGTTTCAAGCTCTATCATTACTGAGAAAAAATCCATACTACCAAAAGCTTATTTCTGCAGTAGTGTCCGAGGAAACCCTGATTTCGTTCAACCACGAAAGGCCACACGTGCCATGTACGTGCCATCCTAGTCCCACCCATGTCCACACGTTTGGCTAACTAACATGAGCGCAGAGCATTGGAGGATCGCTCGTGAATCTGAAACTTTGCTCCTGTTTCATATTAGGAACATCACCGCGACTTCAGTATTGCAATATTAAATACTGCAAAAGCTGACTACGGCATCAAGACCGGGTGAACTCATGGAGCTACCAGTTGACGCTCCGGCACGTAGCCTGTCATTAGCGGCAGCGCCGTCTGCAGCATTGACGAGTATGACTAGGTAGTCGAACAACCGGCAGTGCACCTCCTCCTAGTCATGGTCCTCCTCTGAGTCGTATGGTTTCTCAGGATCCCGTCCCAACATGCTTCAAAACTGCTCATGGGAGGGAAACGTCGGGTTGCCTCAGGCTGGAGTGGTGGGCTTGCTGGTGCCGTGAGAAAGCTGTGCAGTTCATCGAGCAATGTTTTAACACTGTGCCCTGTATATGGACACGGGGACATGGAGGTAAATGGCACATCGTCCGCAGGGCAGCCATATGAACATTTCTAATATGGTAACATGAGTATTCCAGATGCCTCTAATGCCCAACAGATTAGTCATATGTGCATTTATAATCTCCCGCGTGTATCTAACTTTTCTACACCTGCATAGCTTACCTATGGCATGCAATGAATTTGTGAGATTGCTATAAAATATTAATATATGTAGACACTCGCTACAAGAAACCAGCCAACCAAGGATACAGATGATGGCCTTGGAGTTAAGCTGAGTTATTTTCATTTTCATCTATCCCTGTGTTATAGACCTCTTTGGTCCACTCCATTTCGTTTGATGTCTACATAAATGTGTTTTAGTGACAACGATTTGTTTACACCCATTTATCATGTGCTACGCGCTAAGTGCGGCCGGTAGGATTCGAACCGGTGACCTCCGCTTCGCGCGTGTAGCCCCTACCACTGCACCACACTATCACTTAAGTCTAGACTCTATTCAATCTTCTTATATTATACCTCTTTGTCGAGTATTTTTTATCGGACACTTGGCAAAGAGTTTCTTTGGTAAGTGTCAAAAATAATACACTCGGCAAAGAGGTTCTTTGCTGAGTGTTAAGAACAATACACTCAGGTTCTTTGTTTGATCTCCAACACATGCCTCCTGCCCCACTCCAAATCATCTTTTTTATGTTTGATCTCCATCCCCCAAGCCATTCAGTAAATATATGCTGAAAATTCTATGGAGGCGGGATATTAGACGCACAATGGATTATCCGCCACATAAAACGAGCTAGCACACAGTCGAAGAAAAGGTGTTAAATAGTCTCACTAAGAGCACAATAAAAACATCTAGTACACCCATTCCAGTTCCTTCTAGCCAAATTGTCTTTAGTAAGAGTCACATCTTTATAAAGATACCAAAGAAAAACTTTAATCTTTAGTGGGATTTTAATCTTCCAAAGATTCGTAGTGAAAGGCGAAGCCTGAGTCGTAGTTAGAGGTAGATACATCGATTTCACTGAGAAGCAACCGTTTTGATGTAGAGCCCAATTAAAAGAATCATTGTGGTTTGACAAAGTCATGTTTATCATAGAAAGCACTAGCATCACTGATGCTAGGACACTAAGTTCTGACCCACCAGCGCTCTCTTAAATGAAACATTGAGAGGGTTTGAAGAGAAAACTGATTGCACCGTTGTGTGCTTTCTTCTGACTAAGCAAATTTGATTAGATTGGGACATGCATTCTTTTTATAGTCACGTTTTCTCAGTGTTTTAATGTTTCTCGCTTTCTCAACAGATATGTTCCTATTTACATTGTTTCCATAACACTTACTTGGTTACCATTTGCGTACGAGTCAGAATAGGCAATGTCTTCATAAACCGTTGGTTTCAATTTACATGGTTTTATTCATATTTACTCGATTATTTCCTTGTCGATAACATGCACCCGAGTCCAAATGCTTGTTTCGAGTTTTTTTTTATCAATTAGATGTTTCTCACAGAAATAATCTACTATTTAGATTTTACAAGTCGTATATAGCTGACCCACACCAAACCATGTAAATTACGAAATAGCAAAAGGATATAATCAAATAAAACGATCATTCACCTTATATAACACTAATAGTTGAAACAGCAAGTCCTCGATCCCAAGCCGCTTTCATGTCTCTATATCTTAATCCAAGTTTTCAGTAATCAATAATTAATCAGATAACTTAGTAAATAAGTAGATTAGATATCGAATACTCAAACATATAACTTTTTTTTGTGCTGATGATGATTTGTCTGCCCTTCTCACGTCTTTGTCTCATCAGATCTAAGGCCAATACCACTGCTCTAAATTCTATATGTAACTTATACAACATACTATGTAGCCGATTAGGAAAATGAATAAACAACAAGATATGTTGATGTCATAGTCCATATCCATGGAGTAGACAGACAAAGAATGTGCAATTATTTAATCAAATCATCTGAATGACCATATTTTACTCATTTATTATTGATGAGATATTTTTTATTCCGTACCTTACCCCTCTCTTAATCAACGGTGTAGATCGTTATACCTTTCGGTACCTCTAAGTACCTTGCAAACACCGTAAAAGATCCCTTTTTCAAAAGAAACCATTCTCTTTCTAACATTCCCATTGTGCTCTGAAAAAGAAGCAAATCTTACAAAACTGTGGCATCGGACACTGCAGTGAGCCAGAACAAACTCTGTCCATATGCAAGATGTAAGGAGTCTTACCGAAGGGTCTTAATTAAGGGATGCACGAAGTGTCACAATGATCCGGAGGGAGTCAAAGCCCACTAGCTCTAGTCAAAGCCCCATTAGGGACAAACATGTACGCAATTGCGCATTGCAATTGAACCTTGCCCTACGAAGAATGATTGTTAAGGAATAAAACTGAGACATTGCATTCTTCCATTCCTGTTTTACTTTACTCTTAGCATTAGCTAGTTCTTGAGGGCTTCAACACCAATCATGGAGCAACCTACTCTTTGAAAACACCAGAGTAACTGATGTGTTACTAGTTGATTCGCATTCGTGCTTTTGCATTAGATGCTTGATGTTTCTCACCAACCATAGTACGACATATTTTTTGGTACAGGGGAACCCACATTTACTCTCTCTTAATTAAGCCACACGCAGGTTCTTAGAACTAGTTTTAGCCAAGCATTGCTCAACCACGAGAAAAATTAATGCCGAGGAAACTGTACATAAATAGGGATGTCTATGGCTCCCCTTCCAACCAACACTTGATAAATTGATAGAATAAGACAGTCAAAACATATCTCTATATGATATTCAAACTAACTATAGACAATGATACCTATATTCTGATGCATGGACTATCTATCATTTGCTAGATGGTTCAGATCTCCATCGGTGCGAGTAAGAGGTATTGAGAATAGGTAATATTACGAATACTTGCCTTGTTGAATAACCATCCTCCTCACACCACAAAATGCTATAATCGTTGTTTCTGTTCATCCTATGCCATGCTTATGGTTGGTGTAGGTTGAAGCTGGGGTTGCCGTGGTGGAAGGGAACGGAAGGAACGAATGTCCAGCATGCGGTGGAACTCTAGAGTTGAGTTACTGCAATGAGAAAGCACCGTTCATGACCCTACCAGGTAATGGAACGATACGGTGACACAATTAGGCTTCATGATATGACCTCCGTGGAAGTGACAGCGAAATCAGGAGCCAAGTGGATGGTAATCTCGCTCTCGGTGATGGTGGAAAGTGGCACCACAGCAATTCATGACGATCTGGGCGTCGAGGAGGCGGGCACGGTTGCACAGCCTTCTTTAGAATCAGGTTGCCCTGCTGGCCTGTCCATGAGTCATATAGCCTGTCCATAAGTGCTCCAGGATCAGGTTGCCTTGATGGCTCTATGCCATGCTAGCAGGTCACATACTCACGCGACAATGGCGGCAGCTTCAGCCGCCCTCCACCCGCCCAGCTCGTTTCTTATACTCCCTTCAATTCAAAATTGTTGTCACCATTGACTTTTTTTGTTATCTTTGACCATTCATCTTATTCAAAATATTTGTTCAAATATGAAAAGTTATAAGTTATATTTAAATTTTATCTAGTGATAAACCAAACCATAAGAAAAAAAATAAATAAGTTCAGAAATTTTTTGAATAAGACGAATGGTCAAAGATAACAAAAAAGTTCATGACGATAATAATTTTGGAACGAAGGCCCTACGAAGCAACAAGAAACTTACCGTGGAGAGGCAGGCCGGAACACTCGGTTGGCATAGAGCCGAGCGAGACCTAGTCCTGGATCACATCGCCGCGGATGGTGGACGGATTTAGGCTCAGGTCGCATCATAAAACTCTTGTCCTGCTTCGTCTCAGAAATACTACAAGTGTATGGATTGACACTAGCTACACGTATAGAGTGACAAGGATGTGTCTGTTAAAGTATCTTGAGTCGTATACGTGTTGGAGTCTAGTTTAGTCTTGGCGCCTACTCCAAGACTGTTCCGTAGTATTGATTGAGTCCTCATCGCATTGTACTCAAACTCTTGTATTCTGATCTTTATATAAACACGGAGCATACGACCCATAGTGGTCATTGCGTGGTTACTATCTTACATGGAAACAGAGCCAGCGATCAACCAAAAAATCTAGAATACACGGCGAGTTTTTTCTTTTCGCCACAACATCAAAACTCGGGCGCCATGTCTTTTTCTTCCTCCTCCACCCAATCCTCCTCCACAAGCAGCTTAACCTTGTCTGTCCTAGCCTGGGCATTTTATAGCGCCGGTTGGCATTGTCAACCGCCGCTAGTATTCCCTACATAGCGGCAGTTAACATTGTCAACCGCTCTATAAACATGGGCCGTTTATAGCGACGGTTGACAATATCAACTGCCGCTATAGGGGGGTCTGTGGCGGCGGCTCACACCGCGGCAGGCCCCCCTAGGCTCTGTAGCGGCGGCTCACTTTGGGCCGCGCCGCTGCGGCCTTTGGGCTGCCGCCGCTACAGAGCCTATTTGTGGTGGTGCATAGTGGTCATTGCGTGGTTACTATCTTAAAGTGTCCACCCTATGAAATTTCTGTAAACCTCGAGAAATTTCTTGATTACCATCTCGGATTCCAAGTGATGTGGGAGGCCGGCCAATTCTCAACATTTGCGTCAAGATCGATTCAATGAAAAATCATTATAGCATCTCACGCGATGTTGTTATTTTCCATGTCACTGAGCACCTCCAAGCATCGTGTCACGCCGCATCAACGGAGTACACGTGCGACATCAAAACCTTTGTAGTTTTTGTCAGTAGCTGTAAGTGCCCGGTACGTGTGGTCCAACGAACCTGCCCACTCCGGCCATACAGAGAGGCAGGCAATAGCGTTGCAAGGCTGTGCTCCAGAAAGAAGGTCGTTCCGATTGAGTAGGACAACAAGTGCGCGCTCAACATCACACCCATGCTGGGCCAGTCACCTGCGCGCGCGTGATTGACATCCCTGAGCGTCGCCTGTATTGCTTATTACAAAATTACTACTCAGGAAGGACGGCAGCAACCAGCTGGTTTGGGGGCAGTGGTTAAAAAGAAAAATCCGTAGTAATGTGATCTTTGGCGCTTGGTAATTAACAATCTATTTTATTATTTTTTTGTTTGTTGCTAAATCTCTATTGTCTCTAATTTGTACTACTCTCCACAAATTGGTGAGTAAGATATATTAAAGGTAATAGAGTTTTTTTATTTAAATAAAATCATCAACGATGTGTGTGTGTGGGGGGGGGGGGGCATAGTGACATGAGCAATGTCGGTCATGCTAATGTCACTGTCTGGCATAACTCATGTGAGCGTACCTGACACTTGGACGATACTAATGTCTGGCTGCACGCGGGCAGTTCTAGTGTTGCTCACGTAGTGGCAGCCCAAATGCCCAAAATTATCTGCATGCCATTTGTTCCGTCACTAAAGGTTTCTATTATAGTAGTATCTACATTTTTACTGTGACAGCTTCAACAGACTCTCAGAAAAAAAAAATTGATAAGCACTACAACACTAACACTTGATCACAGAAATTGCACCAGATCAAACGTGCCAGGTCAGGCTACGGATCCGAAACTAAATTAAGCCAGAGATCCAAAATGTTCTACAGTGCATGACCTTAAGGTACTAACCAATGGCTATGCTCGCATCTACAATAAATTCGTGAGCATTTCTCGAATATGTTTTCCAAGTGCCTCTCATGCTCATGTTCACTATAGGCCGCATACAAGCAAAGACGAAGGCTATATTGTGGAGAATGCTGCTCATGCTCACTATGGGCAGCATACAAGCAAAGACGAAGGTGATATTTGTCGAGAATGCTTAAGAAAAAAAAAGGACTGCTTGGTGCTCAGGATGCAATCAGGTGAAGTAGCAATACTACAAGAGCTAGCCTGTTGCGGTGGAAAGGCAAAGAGGGATTTTTCACTCATAAATCAAGAACTACTAAGGCCTATAAAATCAGATCCACCAGCTACCGCAGAATCAATAGAGTTTGCATTTGTAAGATCGAGATACTATCCCATCCTCCACAGCCATTGGTCTGCGCCCACTGGCCAGATGTGCAGGATTTTAAATTTCTTTAATTATTACGTGAGTTACAACAGGACAAAAAATATTTCAGGATGCGAGAAAAGCAAAAAATAAAAAATTGTGCACCTTAAAGTGAATTCGCATCTATGAATGCTAAGCATATGTGTTGTTGTACCAGAAATGACATAGGGAGTTAGCATGAACCGCCCCTCAAGGTTCTATTAGGGGATGAAACACGCTGCAATATTTAAAATGTTAGAGAAATATAAGCCACACATGGCAATTTACCCGGTTCAGACCGCCCCGACGCTAATAGTTGTATGTCCTGCTTATCTGTATTTTAATGTATTGTTTACAGTGTTGTACAGATCTAAAAGTCCATGAAGTAAAGCTCATAGTCCTCAGCCATAGAGTGTTAGGGAGATAGAAGAAAAAGTCCCTGTTGCCTGCCCCGGTTGTCATATTTCCAATGTTTTGACATGTCCATTCCTGATGTCTTCCATACCCAAAGTACTTTGCCATATATGGATTTCTAATCTATTTTGTTGTACAGAAAAAACACTCTTCATATTTTGAGCTGGTAAGGCCGAATTGTGGATACCGGTAAGATAAGTATTTCATAGTAGCCCACGAGTGCTTCTTGATTTTGAGCTGTGCTCTGCAGACCAAACCTTCTTCATGTAACATGAGCAGGTCATAAATCAAGAAGACCTCTCAAATGAACTCTTAGCACAAGAGACCCTATCAGAGAAGGATTGTCTTGGGTTGTTTTAGCGTCGGTCAAGCCAGCTAGAACACCCTTGAATGGCATCAAGACGAGAGAAGAACAAAATTTGGTTTGGTAAAGTAGAGTTGGCAGATAACAAATAAATAGACAAGCTTTTGTATCATTGGGATGTCGTCAATCAGACGTGATCGTTTAGTTTTATAGGTAGGTGGTTTAGCCACACAAGAAATAAAGTTTTCTTGCCAATACCAATTAAGCCAAATACAATCCTACTTGCACTTTAGGATTTTTCCAAATATTCCTATTTTCTTTCCTAAAGTGCAATTTATTAATCAAACCATATGTCCAGCATACTTATTTTGATGAGGCCCATAAAACATATGTTCATCCTCAACCCTAAAGCAAAATTAGCCATAAAACATACCGGCAAAAACTTTTCCCAAACAGGCAGATCTCCTAAATATTACAAATATCTCGCCTGAAGTCCAATATTAGTACATTTTCATGTTTACATGGAAAAGTCGAGTTCGCCATCTGGTGAATGTTCAGATACCGATTTGACCAGTTTTACAAACCGGTCTGACCGGTATCACCAGGATCATGTTTTGGCCAAATTTGATATGCAAGTTCTAGTGAGGCAAAGCAAGCTACAGCAAGCTCCACGGTACTGGTAAAAAAAATCCGTAGTGTCACCAAAGGCTTATTTTGTAGTAGTGCTAGAGGAAACCCTAATTTTGCTCAACCACGTGCAGTCTCGAGGTCGAAGACAGGCAGTTACATGCCATTTATATCATGTGCATGCATCCTAGGACCTCCCATATCCACACCTTTGACTACATGCAAAACATCCCTCTTTGCTATCAATTTGCTAAATGCAAGACCAATCGCTACTTGGAACTCTTTAAAGCATTGGAGGATCATTTGTGAACATGAAACTTTACTCCTGCTTCATATTAGGAAAACCACAACTTTAGTGCTGCAATACTGAAGATGGCACAAGATGACAATGCACGGTAATCAAAGTTCAAAGAATACAAAGATTTTGACAAATCGCAGTGACAATCACCACAGCAAAGTAGCCAAACCATAAAAATCAATTGAATCTGAAAGCACGATAATACGCGCGATAGCGATTGCATTACGATTAGGCAAATACATATAGTGGGGAGCCAACATGCAAGACGTGCAGCAAGCGCAAAACAGCTGGACGTGCATGCATGGCACACGACCCACGAGTCTAAACACAAATCTAATGTAAAGCCCAAACTCTTATCTGTCTAACACACCTTCACAGTCGGAGCGTTGGTACTAGCCACTGGTACTGACGTTCAGACAGGAATGAAACTCGGTGGAGACAGAAGATGGTAATCCTTTGGTGAAGATATCGGCGTACTAAGACGTGGTCGGTATGTGAAGAACTCTGACAACTCCGGCTGCGACCTTGCCACGAACAAAATACAAATCAATCTCGATGTACTTCGTGTGTTTATGTTGCATAGGATTGGTCGAGAGATAGACTGCACTAATGTTGTCACAATAGACCGAGGTAGCACAATGAACAGGACAATGAAGCTCATATAACAACTGGCGTAACCAGCAAGTCTCACCAACAGCATTGGCGATGGCGTGATATTCAGCCTCAGCACTGAAGCGAGAAACAGTGGCATGTTGCTTAGACGACCAAGAAACAAGATTATCCTCGAGAGATACCGCATATCCGATGTGGAGCGTCGCGTCTCCGGACAGCCAGCCCAATCAGCATCAGAATATGCCACAAGATCATTAGACGGCAAGCAATGTAGCTGAAGACTGTAATTCAATGTGCCCTTAATATAACACAAGACACGTTTAACCAAGGCAAAATGTGGCTCACGAGGATCATGCATAAAGAGACAAATCTGCTACATGACATAAGAAATATCAGGTCTTGTGAATGTAAGATACTGAAGAGCACCAGCAAGACATCGAAAATGAGTAGCATCCGTAACAGGAGGGCTATTAGGGGATAACTTAGCACTTGTATCCATGGGAGTACTGCAAGGCTTGCAATCAGTCATAGCAGCACGGTGCAAAATCTCAAGCATATAGTGGCGCTGAGACATAAATAAACCATCGGCACTATGAGTGACAGACATACCGAAAAAATGATGTAGAACACCAAGGTCTTTCGTAGAGGACTCCGGCGTAAGCGCATCAATAACTTGCTGGAGCAGTGCTGCAGAGGAGGCTATGAGAATGATGTATCTAAGCCACGCCGATAGACAAACAATGAAGTGTCTGATTTTGCACCAATAAAACCAAGAGACTGAATAAAAAGATACAAACTGGTTGTACCAAGCACGTGGAGCCTGCTTCAGACCATATAGACATTTGTTGAGACGACAAACACGGTTAGGATGAGAAGAGTCCACAAATCCAGATGGCTGAGCACAATATACCGTCTCTGAGAGGGTCCCGTGAAGAAAAGCATTCTTCACATCAAGTTGATGAATGGGCCAATCCTGAGAAAGAGCAACTGACAACACAGTACAAATAGTACCAGGTTTCACAATAGGACTGAAGCTCTCATCGAAATCAATGCTAGGACATTGTGTAAAACCTCGAAGAACCCAACGAGCTTTGTAGCGGTCAAGAGTGCCGTCGGGATTGATCTTATGATGGAAGACCCACTTGCCGGTGATAATATTGGCACCTGAAGGAGGTGGAATAAGATCCCATGTCCTGTTAGCTTGCAGAGCCGAGGATTCCTCAATCATGGCCTCGTGCCAATTAGGATCCTAGAGTGCGCCTTGATAGGTCTTCGGCAGTGAAGACAATCCAACAGAATGAAGATCAAATATGTTCTTCGGCAGTGAAGACAATCCAACAGCATGAAGATCAAATATGGTGTGGTCATTACGGATAGCAGGGGCAGGGACAACATTGGGGGGCAGCACTGGAGTAGCGGTGGACTGCACATGGCCTGTTGGGTGTGGCCCCACACTAGGAGACGTGCATGTGGCATGCTGGACTGACTTTGTGGTGGCAGGCAGCTGAGGAACCACCATGTGGTGCTGCTGCAATGGGGCCTGGGCTGCAGATTCTGGCAAGGCACCAGTGTCACCTGGCACGTGCGTGCCCATATTGGATGACCGAGCGCCAGCCAGCCATGGGGCCGAGGGTGGGGACGGGGCGTCTTGCAAGCCCGTGTCCGCGTTGGCCGACTGGATGCTAGAAGCACGACCAGGAGGGCATCCGGGAGGCGTGCAGGCTTGCAGTGGTGCTAGCGAGGCACCTGGCAAGCGCGAGCCAGCGCTAGACAACCGAGTGCCAGAAGCGCTAGGTGGGCACCCGAACGCGGTGCATGCTCCTTGTGCGGACCGGGCGCTGGAGGATTCTGCGTCACCATTTGCAATAGTAATAGAGTTGGCAACAACCTGTAGCAAGGAGCCAGCAGGGGCAGCACTGCAAGACGTCCCACTGGCAACGACCTGTGGCAGAGAACCAACAGGGGCAGCGGGAGGTAAACCTGAACCTGCAACAAGTGGTGAACCAACAGGGCTAGGACACATAATCAAATTCCGAGAGAAACTCAAGGTTGGATGGAGGTAGAGTAGCTGGAAGTTCGGCAAAAGGAAACCACGACTCATCAAAAGTCGCATGACGTGAAATAATGAGCCGGTTAGTAGCAAGGTCAAGGCAATGATATCCTTTATGTTCGGAGGGATAACCGAGAAACACACATAGAGTAGATCGTGGAGCTAGCTTGTGTGGGGCAGTGGCAGAGAGATTAGGATAGCACTTACAACCAAAGACACGTAGATGTTCGTATGATAGGTTAACACCATATAGTGCGAAATACGGTGTTTGGAAATTAAGTGTTTTGGTTAGGTGTCGGTTAAGAACATATGTCGCGGCGTGGAGAGCTTCTACCCAATAGCTGGTTGGAAGGCTTGCCTGAAACATAAGGCAACGCATAATATTATTAGTGGTTCGAATAATCCGTTCGGCTCTACCATTTTGGGGAGAAGTATGGGGACAGGACATGCGGATAGTAGCGCCATGTGTGAGAAGGAAGGTGTGTGCGGAGGAGTTATCAAACTCACGTCC
Source organism: Eleusine indica (assembly GCA_030378355.1). Classification (NCBI taxonomy): domain Eukaryota; kingdom Viridiplantae; phylum Streptophyta; class Magnoliopsida; order Poales; family Poaceae; genus Eleusine; species Eleusine indica. Next base: position 9,588,067 of record CM059501.1, read on the forward strand.
GTTGTCGCACTGAACGGCCTTAATGATGGTGCCAAACTGGGTGCAGACATAGGAGAAAAAATTGGAGAGAGTTGGAAACGTGTCAGACTTGAGGCGTAAAGGAAAGGTCCATGAAAAATGTGATTAATCATTAAGAATCACAAGATAATACTTATAACCAGAGACACTAGTAATGGAAGATGTCCAAAGATCACAATGTATTAAATCAAATTCCCTAACGGCTCGAGAGTTGGATCTAGTAAAAGGTAGACGCATATGACGACCAAGCTGACATGCATGACATAAATTTTTTAGCTCACTTTTATGACAAGCAGAGTCTAAAAATGATGTTAAATGAGACAATGACTCATGACCTAGGTGATCAAGCCGACGATGCCAAAGCATAGTGGAGGTAGTGGTGGCTGTGAGTGCATGGGATTGTATGACGGACGGACAAAAAGAATAAAGCTCCCCGGTACTATTACACCGAACGATCACGTTCCCTATTAGGAGATCCTTTACAGAAAGACCATAAAGATCAAATTCAACCGAACAGTTATTGTCGATCGTAAACCGACCAACTGAAATAAGGTTTTTAATAATATGAGGGAAAACAAGGACGTGATGTAAGTATAAAGGACGACGGAAAGTAATAAAGGATGTGGAACCAGTGGACGTGATAGGCAACAAGGACCCGGTACCAACAATAATATTGGATGGATTAAAAGAACTAGGTGGGTAAGAATGAGAAAGAGTACCGGAGTTTGATGTCATGTGAGAAGAAGCACCTGAGTGCATATACCAGTCGTTTGATGGCGAGGGAGCAAGTGTCGTCATGTTGAAGGAGTTCGGCTGAACATGCTGATTCCATTGCCACGGCTGATATGGGGGCAGGCCAAATGGGTAGTGCGGCACCGCGACGTATGGCACAGTTGCACCAGGGTACTGCACACTACCGGGCAGAGGCGCACGGTAAGTGTACGAGGACAGAGCAGCCGGAAGCTGAGCCGCACCAATACAGCCCACAGTGCCTGCGGTCAGCGCATGAAGGCACGCCTGCTGGGCCTGGGGAGGCCATGGGCCGAGCAGGTCGACTGATCCCGTGCCAGGTCCTGATGGGCCAGGCCAACCCGCGGTCATGGTGTTCCAGGACTGGAACGAGGATGGGCTGGGCGCACTGGAGTAGCCAGCCCAGCGATGCCGGTTTCGTCGGCCTCGGCTACGGCCACCGTCGCCTCTAGAGGCGCCGAAGGGCATCGTAAAGGATGAGAGAGGGTAGGGGCGCCACACGATGAAGTAGAGCGGCGCTAGGGCAGGGACAAAACACGTGCTTATTATGATGATAGCAGCGGGGAGATGTTGTGACGTGAGATCAGCAACACGATGAGAATCACGTCATGCAAGAGGGCAGACGACGGAAGAAGGAGGACGCGTACGTCGTGACGGAGAGGTGGCGACGTCGTCGAGGCGCTGCGGCGACTAGGGTTACGATAGGCGGAAGCTACGGTCGTAGGAACAAACCGCTCAATGATACCATGAAAGCAAGATAATATACGCGATAGCGATTGCATTACGATTAGGCAAATACATATAGTGGGGAGCCAACGTGCAAGACGTGCAGCAAGCCCAAAACAGCCGGACGTGCATGCATGGCACACGGCCCAAGAGTCTAAACACAAATCTAATGTAAAGCCCAAACTCTGATCTGTCTAACAGAATCGAGCTACCCTGGCATCAAGACCAGGTGCATGTCCAGCCATCCCTGCCTGCAGCGTCCTGGTAGCGCTCATGAAGCTACCAGTTGATGCTCCGACAGGTGAGCCCTCATTAGTTCCAGAGCCGGCGGTGGCACTGACGTGTTTGTCAGACATCAGATGGCCCAGCTTCTCTTCCTTGAGCGTCATCTGGATGGTTGTGCGATGCTCCGCCACAGCTTTGGTGAGGTAGTCAAACAACTGGCAGAGCACCTCTGCCTCGTCCTGGTCGTACAGTTTCTCGGCAATTGTGTTCAAAGATGGTCAGCAACTGCTGACGGGAGGGATACGCCGGGTCGCCTCCGGCTGGGGTGGTGGGCTTGCTGGTGCCGTGAGAAAGCTCTGCCGTTCATCGAGCAATGTTTGAACAATGTGCCCTTTATACGGGTACAGGAACGTGGAGGTAAATGGCATACCATCCGCAGGGCAGCCACAGGAATATTTCTAATATGGTAACATGAGTATTCCAGACGCCTCTCATCCCCAAACTGATCAGCCATATGTGCATTTGTATTTTCCAGATGCATAGCTGACCTGATTGTATACAATGAGTTTGTGAGATTGCTATAAGACATTAATATACGTAGATACTCGCTACACGAAGCCAACAAACCAAGGACACGGATAATTGCCTCGAAGTTAATAAGCTGAGAGTTTATTTACATTTTCATCAGTCCCGGTTTGATGCTATGGACCTCTTTGCTGCACTCCATTTTCTTTGATGTGTACCTAAATGTGATTTACTGACAATCACTACTACAATAACCCTCTGCAGCAGTGGGCCAAAAGGGGCCCTAGTGGCGGACAGATACTTCGCCACTGCGCTCTGTCACTACCTAATTACATATTTAGTTGTGGACTAATGCCTGCTACAGTGCTAAGTGCCACAAAACTAAAAAAAGGCGTCAGTGGTGGTCCATATACCGCCGTTGATGCCATAGAACCCTAACCCAAAATATGGTGGGACGGAGAAGAGGAAGATGATGATGACGAAGAAGTTAGGTCTTCTTCTTGTTCTTCTTCTTCCTCCTCATCATCCTCTTCTTCATTTGCCACCGTCGGCGCCGCCGTCTTCTTCCTCTTCTTCATTTGCCGTCATCGGTGCTGCCATCACCACCGGAGGCGGCAGGGCCCTCACGATGACGTCGCGGAGGAGGTGTGCAATCGCCGCCACAGCCGCTACCGTGCCCCATGTGGGAACGGTGACCGACCCCTCGCCGTCGCCAAAGAGCCATCGTCATCTTTGGCCGGCGGGATCTGGCGGCACGACAGCCCAGATCCGGCAGTGGCGCGAGGCGGTGGAGGTGCCATGTGGCACAGCCAACAGAGGGGCAAGGCGGCCCCCGCCTCGTCACGGCCGGCGGTGGAGGAGGCGTGGCTTGGCTGTCTTCTTGAGCCCCATCGCCGGAGAGGAGGTGGTGGCGGAGAGGAGGTGGTGCGGTGCGGCGTGCGGCGGAGGGGGTGGTGCGGTGCGGCGCATGGCGGATAGGAGGCAGTGCGGCTAGGGTTTTGCCTTAGGGTAGTGTTGCAGTGCAGTCTTTTTATAACGAGGCGGGGGCGGCTGTGGCGAGCCTGAATGTTTGGCCCGCAGCTAAATTGGCCCACAGGCCATAGCTACGGGCCTGACCTTGCCTGCCAAAGTCGTTCACGAGGTAGTGGCGGCCTCAATCTTCGTAGTCATGATTTATTTCGACCCGCCACTACTTTTCGCACCATAGTGGCAGGCAACACAGTAAGCCCCTGCTTAGTTGCAGTCCATTATTGTGCCCGATGCTGAGTAATTTTAGGCGTTCACCACTACAGAGCCTTTTTGTAGTAGTGAACGATTTGTTTACACATAATAGGCTCTTGAATTTATCCTATCCTCTTATCCTTTATTATTCGTGTATAAACTAGCATGTTTGCCCACGCCATTTATTTTAAACCTTTCAAATACAAACCTAACAAATTGTCTTATAAATCTTTGTTGTTTAAAAGTTATTATGAGAACATAACAAAAGGGGAAATTTGTCTGAAATACATCAATAAAACATTGTTTTGTTCTAAACACATCAAACAAACCGAATTTAGCTAATACACACTAAGATTCTAGAAAAATTTGTCTGATGCACTATGGTCATTTAACTTTTATTTTAAACCTTTTTATCTTAATATATAAAATACGTTGTTGTGTAACGAGTGGGAGAAGAACAAAACTTCATTTTTGAATATATAGATAAGAGTAGGTTGTTGTGTAAGAACCTTTATGATTTTTCCAATGATTCCTACTCTTATCTATATGTTCTTTAGCATCACGTATTATGCGCTACATGCGGTTGGCGAGATTCAAACCCACGAGCTCACTTTCGCGCGTATACTGTCTTACCACCACACCACATATTCAGTTGTGATTGTAGTCTGTTTGCACTCTATTTATATTATAGCTCTTTGCTGAGTGTTTTATGTTGGACACTCGGCAAAGACCGTCTTTGCCGAGTGCTAAAACTAATACACTCGGCAAAGACCTTCTTTGTCGAGTGCCACAAATATTACACTCGAGAAAGATATTTTTATATTATTTAAATATGCTTTTTCTTCACAAAGTTAATTTAAATAGAAAAAGTGTTGAACTACAAAGTTGTCCAGCTTCTGAAGATCTACAACTTTTGTTTTGTCATTGGTTCATCCCACATAGTGTTAGTAACATTGTTTACAAATCTTATATGTCTAGCTTATAGTTTCATAAAACTATATGAGACATATAGGTTTATGACCAATGTTATAGATTAATTTGAGTAATGATCTAATGATCAAAATAAAAGTGGTACATCTTCAGAAGTTAAATAACTTTGTAGTTCAAAAGTTTTTGATTTGAATAAATTTATAGTTTCAAAATGTAATTTGAATTATTCTTTGCCGAGTGCCAACAATAAAACACTCAGCAAATCAGATCTTTTCCAAGTGTTCGAATAAAAACACTCGACAAAGACCATATTTACTGAGTGCTAAGAAAAACACTCGGCAAACCGCGCAGCACTCGGCAAACATATTTTTTTGCCAAATGTTTTAGTTTTTGGCACTCGGTAAAGATGTTTTTGCCGAGTGTCTGACAAAATACACTCGGCAAACTATATAACACTCGACAAACATTGGATTTCCGGTAGTAGTGGTTCGTATTGCCTCGAGCTGCTGCGGCAGCATAGTCGGTATGGCCAAACTCGTCCGGCAACTTCCTCTTGCACCGTTTTTTGCTTTCAACCCTTCTCTGCTCAGTCAATTCAATGTGAGAGTTGTGACATCTTAAAGCAGCAAACCTAAAAATAATACTCGAAACTTCACGTGTGTGCATTTTTCTAATAAAATACCTTGAGTGTGTCATCACTCTTGTAGTGTCCTTATACTTGCATCAGAGCTGATAAGCAAGGGATTTGACCCCTCATGTTGTGGGTTCTGCCATGTTTTCAGGACAACACCACGTTCAGTGGTTCATCTTTCATACCCTCCGCCAAGAATCTGATATACTCTTTTTGGGCATTCATTCCCAACTGTCACTCATTCCCAACAACCACTTGTGACTAGGTGGGATCACTATAGTTCCTGGCACAGAGGCAGTGTAATCATGAACTGTTCTTCTGGAAAAAACGATCGTGTGAGTCCGCACAATCGTGTTACAAACTGTGGAGTAAGGTCCTCAAGAACTGTAGGCTGATCTATTGGAATACCGTGGCTGTCTATGGTGGGCGATGATGCTTATGGATCCCAAGCCTGTCATGTTTGGATTCCTGGTCCCTCTGGACAAGTTGGAAAGATGGATAGATGTCTGGGCTCTAGCTAACAATCAGGTCATGACCCTGCTTAAACTTGGCGCGAAGATCGTTGATCGTGTATACTCTTCTGTTTTCTCAATACCCACCAGAGATGACAGCAGCTCCAGGCGGCAAAGCTACAACCAGATCTCTTTCTTTCTCCTAACCTACGATCTCGTCTAGGGAAAAATGCTAGTACAGAAAATAATAATTATACTGAACACGCGATGCAAAGAGGTACAAAAATACCAGAAATAAGGCCATTGTGTACGCTGAGCCATCGCACTTGCTGCATATATTTGATTCTGAATGATCTGGAGGAGTCAGCTTGTAACCAAGTAACACGAGGGTTCTTGACAGGGCAGAATTTTGTTTTGAGGTTGGTTCTATGGTATGGATTTTATACACACAAGTTTTAGTACCACAAAAACAGCCTTTAGCAGCAATACGAAAAATCTCGTGGCAGCAGTGGCCGCTACAGAAGAAAAATATTCTTTAGTGGCAGATCATAACATGTTCCACCCCTAAAAATCAATTTTTAGGGGCGTATAACATTGTGACCCGCCACTATAAATAGCATCGATTTATAGAGGCGGACTATAATATGATCCGCCTCTAAAAAACAATTTTTATAGGTAGATCACATTGTGACCCGCTGCTAAAATAACGCAACCCATTTGTGGCCTGTTTGGCCCAACTGATCTGAATAAAAGCGTAGTCTCCCTCCCTCCCTCTCTCTCTCTCTCTCTCTCTCTCAAACCCTAGCCTCTTCACCCCGCCATCTCCTCCTCTCTCCTCTCACAACCGCCCCTGCCTCTTTCCCGTGCTCCTCTCTCCCTCTCCTCTCCTCTACTGGCCACCCATGCCTCACTCCTTCTCCTCTCCTCTCCCAACCGCCACCACCTTCGCCCTCCCTTTGCTCTCCTAGTGGGTAGCGGTGTCACTAGCTCGGCTCGGCGGTGCGGCCGGGCGTGGCGGCGCGAGGAGGCTGGAGGTGAGCTGGGCGCGAGGAGCGCGAAGCTGGGCACGAGGAGGATGGAGTGTGGCCGCCAAGCACCGCCTCTCCCTGGCCCCTCATCAAGCGTCACCTCTCCCCGACCCCTCGTCAAGCGCTGCGAGCGGCAGCCAGATCTGGCCAGGGGGCGACGTCAGGATTGCCGAGTTGGCTCTGAAGGCGACAGCATTGTGCGGCGGCGTAGATCCACTTCTCGGGCGGTAGCACGCAAGGTCCGACGACGGGGGGGGGGGGGGGGGGGGGTGGGGGGGGGCGAAGGGCTACGGATGGGCGGAAGATCTGGCGGTGGCTCCTCCCTTTCTTGCAGGCCATCGGGCTCGTGCAAGCCTGTGGGCTTTTTTTTTGGGTTGATGGTTAGCGTAGGTGAAGATGTCACCAGCCGCTACTAGCATTTTTGTAGCTTCGGATGGTTCTCTCATAGAATGTGGCTGCTACAGTCTTTTATTTTTAGCTGTAAAAATGTAGTGGCGGGCCGGAAAACCAGCCGCTACAGTATGTTTCGGCCACTACAGGTCATTTTTGTAGTAATGTTTGTGATGTACAGGAAAAAAAACCATGTGCAGTCATGAATAACTTTCTTCTTTATAGGAAAAAAATATGCGGCTTCTATATATCTGAGTGAAAGATATACAATAATTAACATGGAGAGAGACATCACATGCGCTACGTAATTGATACGGAGGAACACCTAGATGATATTCTACTTAATTGGTCTGGCTGTTACGTGATGTTATCCAATTTTACTATAAAATGTACTCATATCCGTAAGCCCTTGCCTTTCATCTATATATAAGTAGATAAAAGATATCTTTTGGTCAGTCTAACATAGAGTGGCACACTGGCACACAGAGCATCAAATCTGTAGCTGAGGAGACAATATTGAGACGTGTTACCACAAGATCATTTCATGATTATGCTGCCTTGGTTCTCGGTACAGTGTGTGGTGATCCTACCCATTAACAAATCATTATTATGGGAATGAGGGGCACTTGGGAAAGAATGCCTGTAAGTATTAGATCAGATTCATGGTGGAGGATACGGCTGATGAAGACCAAAGCGAGTTGTGGTCATACAATTTGTGTCGCAGCGGCAAGCTCAGGGGTGAAATCCCTTGCTTATCATTTCTGATGCACGCAAAAGATCTGTACAAGAGTGATGTGACGTTTAAGGTAAAAATGCCACGCACTCGAAGTTTTGATTCTCAATTTGCTGCTTTAATGATCAGCAAATTTTAACATCTAGCCTGTTAGCTGTCTGTACTAGTAGTAGTTTGCCCCAAGTGGCCCAGAAGTGAAGTAGAGTTGTGGTATCACTCTTACATTAGAAGTTTAGGTGAGTGAGGGTTAGCATATAACCCCTTCGTTTAACCCTTTTAAACGAAGCGAGGACAAAAGTGTAAGTGGGGTACTTTGTGTGTATACACGTCCGCGCCCCACAGGTGGACTAGGACGGTAAGCGGATTTTAAATACAGGTCATTATAGTAGTATCAGAGCATTAATTTCTCGCTGCATGTCCGAGAGATCTTGGGTAGTAGTAGTAGTAGGCCAAAATGTGTGTCCGCCTCATAGGTGGGCTAGGTCGGTAAGCAGATTTGGACGTGGGATGTTACACAAGTATTCAACATAGAAATAAAAGGGATCCCAATAAACTTCACATAATAAAAATGCATGCATGTCCACTAACAAAATTGTTGTCATTTGCTTACCTGTATTCTGATCCAATTGCAATAATCAGGTGCAATCTATTTCGTTCCTCAGAATCACTGGCCACGACCAATTGGGTGGGTGGCTGATAATGACTGAGGCACCCAAGGACATGATTTAATGTGGTGAAGATGGGGAAGGTAATGGCGAACACAACAAGCACATATAAACACATAACACATTGCACATTCAACACAGTTTGAGTCATCTTGCTATAACATATCTTTCTTCTTCAAAAAAAGATTTGTAGTACGCCATCACATACCAGCAAGGCTGTTCTTCGTTTTTCACTATTTAATTTTTTGTATTCTCTTACACTATGTATATATTATTTCAATATATAATATAAAACAGTTGCTCACCTATAGTCAAGCAACATGTCTAGGTAACATATATATTAATGAAATAGTAGAACATTATCGATCCTAGCCTGAACAACGACTGCACGGGCTAGACAAGCTAGTTTAATAAGAAGTAGTAATTAAGAAAGTTGTTCTGATGTGTTTGGAAAGAGGCAGGCTGCAACAACATCTGTTCAGGTTGGTAAGAACTTCTCGCTGGTTCCAACTCACAAACTCCACAGCTAAAATTGTTCAGTTGAGCTGCATGAACTGTTCGACGGTTGAAACATACTCCGTCTAGTCTGAAGATACTACGGGATCAGTTTGCTTGAGGGTCAGTCACTAGCCTGGAACGTACTTTGCAAACAACTGGAGGACCGCTTCGAAACCTGAAGCTGTCCTGCTTCGAAGTAGAGACACCGCAGGTGGCCGCAGTCTCGCCAGCACGTTCACAGCATTAGGAGCTATGCCCCGGACACGCAACATCTGAGCTCCTACTGCTGTTACCCGGACAACAGATAGCCCAGCCTCTTAATTTCAGGCGATGTCCAGAATGGTGCTGGCGCGCCGCGCTGCCAACTCATCATCATTAGGTTGTCGAGCAATGGGCAGAGCGGCTCCGTCTCAGCGTCGTCCTTCCGGACGTCATGCATCGACTCAACGACCGGTGTCACCATGCGCAAGAACTCCTCCCAGGAGGGGCGGTTCATATCGCCTCCCGCTGCTGCGGCGGCATAGTCGGTTTGGCCGAATGGGTCCGGCAACTACGTCCCGCACCTTTTTTTGCTTTCAAACCTCCTCTGCTCAGTCAATTCAATGTGAGAGAGTTGTGACATCTCAAAGCAGCAAACTAAAAATGAAACTCTGAAATTTCACGTGTGTGCATTTTTCTGATAAAATACCTTGAGGGTGTCGTCACTCTTGTTGCATCCTCGTACTTGCATCACAGACGATAATCAAAGGATTTCACCCCTGTGCTTGCTGCGGTTTCAAAGTATGTTGGACAACAACTCCTTCTTCCCTTCGTCAGCCATATCCTCCACCAAGAACATGATCTGCTAGTTATGGGCATTCTTTTCCAAGTGCCACTCATTCCCATGCTAATGGTCCCTGATTACGTAGGATCGTTACTGTACCTCTAGCACAGAGGCAGCGTAATCATGAACTGTTCTTCTGGTAAAATCGAAGTATTATCTCGTCAGCTACAGATTTGATTCGGACACAGCCATGTGACAGCTAGATCTGGACTTACCAGGAACAGTTTCTCCTCCAGGAAGCTCTCGTGAAGTGCGACAGCAGATACGTGGAAGAGATGGCAAAAGGCGATGAGAGAGGAGATAGAGACCTCATAGCGAGAGCTCCGCCATGGTCGACACAGTCTCCAAGGGAGGCGAGGTCGGCACACAGAGAGGGTGCACGGGAAGGGGAAGGCCAGGTGGAACTCTCATGGGAGGAAGCGGGTGCGGCTGGAACAGAAGCAAGGCCTGTCTCGACCCACCAAGCACAGCCCAACACTGTAGATGGTGGGCTGCCATGGAACCGAGCTTCTACGCCACCACCCACGGAAGGTATCGTCTTAGATCGATTCCATCCTTCTTCTCCCTCACCTGCGCCGACGAATCTCACCCAGAATTCGACTCCTCTTGAGTCGGAACCAGGGAACTCTAAACCTAAACCTAGCCCAACCCGAGCAGGGAAGTTCGAGCATGTTTGGAGGCGGAGTGTTGAGGTCGGATACTGCAGAGTGGTGCAGGTTCATCAGCGATTGCTGAACCCTAGGCACAAGGCACAGGAAACATCTCCCCTCGGTGGAGATTGCACGAATTGGAGTACGTTTGGTGGGGATACTAGGTCGTTTGTGCAGGTAGTTCAAAGCCACACAACGAAGATGAACATATTTGCTCCCAATCGTGGTGGAATGGGGAATAGCAGAGGAAGATTTGAGCAGCATAGAGAGGGGTTTGCTCAGAACCATGGTGGATTCGCTCCAAATCGTGGAGGATTTGGGATGAGTCGTGGTGGTTTGGGGGCAGGAAGGAGTGGTAGGGGAGCTGGTAGAACCAGGGCAAGACTGGGATTCGAGCATAGAGGAGATTGAGAGGAGCAGGAGGAGCAGGAGGAGCAGGGAGGATTCAGGGAAAAGAATCTGGCAGGAGGAAATAATTTGGGTTTCCATGAGGACAAAGAACAGAGCAGTAAAGATCAACTACAAGCAACGGGGAGCCAGACCACAGGGGGTATGAACAATAATCACAACACAGGAGGACGGAAATGGCAGCAGAATGACAATGGACCAAATCAGAGAACTCAATTTCAGCATCAAGGTGGGCATGGCAACTCCATGAGGAACAATAGACAACCAGGAGGGAGGCAGTTCCCCGAGCAGGGTGGAAAAGTAAGTAAGATGCTGAACCATGGGAGAGATGAGGACAGACAGGGCTATGATGGACAAAACGTTAGGACCAGCAAAGTGCACAAGGAGGGTGAAATGCAGGAACAAAGGAATAACAGTAACAATGCTGAGAGCATTAGTAAGAAAGTTGGTGAACAGAGAAGATTTGAGGGAAGAAATGCAGTGGAACAAGTCGGCAACTTTTTGACATATGAATGTGGAAAATGTGGCAACTCTGGGCACAGCGAAACAAACTGTCCTACTAATAAACCTTGGGAATTCATAGCTCTTTTCTGTGGGTCAGCTGCACCAGACCAAGGATTCTATTATATAGAGGATGTTCCATGTCAACAAGGCTCCAAAGATATGGCAGCGTGTGCTGTGATTAATGTGAAAGCTGGGGAGGTGACTGCTAGACAACTGGAGAACGAGTTCAAGACTCTGGCAGGTCCAAGCTCAACTTGGAGATGGTATGCCAAAAAAATTGCAGATAACCAATTTCAAATGAGATTTCCAACAGAGAAGAAAGTAGAAGAGGCGGCACATTTCTGGGAAATGAGGTTGAGGACAGTTCCTTCAGAAGTGATTGAAATCCAAAAATGGTCTTTTGGTATGGGAGCCAAAGGGGCTGCAGAAGAGGCCTGGTTTCGGGTGAGGGGGATACCTGTGGAGAAAAGGTCGATTTCAAATGTCTGCAGGGTGGGATCGCTAGTGGGTCTCACTCCGGAAGTGGATGAAGATAACCTCAAGAAGTGGGATTTTGTTAGACTGAAAATTGGATGCAGAGATGCTGCAAAAGTACCTGCGATTGTTGAAGGGATGCTGGGGACTCACTTCTATGATTTCCTCTTCCCAAGGAAAGTCCCGCAGAAAGGGAAAACAAATCCTGCTTGAAATAAATGGGTCAGGATTGATGAAAAAGATGATAAAGGAAAAGAATATCCTTCACCGAAGAAACAGAAAACTATAGATACAAGGGATCAAAAAGGGGGAACCCAATCCAATAACCCTAAGCTAGGCTCAGCACCACCAAAGTTTATGGCAGAAATGCATAGAAGGTTTATGAAAAAAATATTCTGGAATCCCCAAACCTTTTGGTTCAAAAAAAGAGGAAGAGAATGGCAAAGCAATTTTAATAGAAGAAGACAAAAGTGAGGATGAGGGTTTGAATATGAGTCCATTAATCGTCCCTGGGAGTGAAGTTCTGAACATTGGATGTTCGAAAATGGGTGAGGAATACACAGAAGAGGATAAGAAGTTGTGGTCAATGCAATGCAATGCCATGCACACAGTGATAATCAATGAATATGGATCAAATCTGTTCCAATCCGAATTCGATCCTCTAGCAACTTTAGAAGCAAAGAAAGCAATAAATGAAGGGAAGCGGAAAATGGGGAAGGGAGAGCACATACTACTGGAAGTAGAAGGAGGGGGACAGCAAGACATAGTAACAGATGTGCTGAGGATGGAATCACCCAGTCCTCCTAGAGGAACTCAAGAAGCACTTGGTGTAGAATTTTCTAGCCAGGAAGAGGAAGAGGGGAGGGGAACTGAGACAGTGGATACTAAAATGACCAAGGAAAAGGAATCAAGGGAACAAGAAGAAAGGGAAGAAAAAGAGAAACCAGAGGACAGTCAAAGGCAGGAAGGAGATCATAGGGATGCAAACCAGGAAGAGAATCAGGAACAAGTTAAGGATGTGGTACATGTGGAGGATAAGAAAGATAACCCAAGAAGAAGCTCAAGACTTGTGGGACAATATGGTAAAATCAATGAAAAAGCGGAACAGCTGGCAAAAAAGAGAAACCTGGAAGGTAAAAATCTTACCTCGTCTAATTCTTTTGTTGTGCTTGATGATCAAATTTTACTTAACAAAACTAGTAGTATGGGAGTCAATGTAAAAATTAGTGATATGTCAAAATTTGATGTCATTAAAGATTTGGAACTAGCTAGACACAAATTGGAGGAAACTAGTGAAACTTTACATAGAGAAAATGAGACTGACCAGCAAGAAAATGCCATCCCCTCGGTGGAGCATAAACTTCTTGGCTGGTACTCTGAGGAATCAGAGGATGAAGAAGGATTCCAACTGGTTGTGTCTAAAAGTGCAAAGAAGAAGAAAAAGAGAAAATCATTCTGTGGGCCAAAGGAAAAATATTTGGCCTCACCTACAGAGAGTGTCGGTAGCAAAATGGAGCATCCTAAGGTTAGCCCGGGGATCCCAGTAAGGAAAGGAAAGAAGGTGAAAAAAGCAAAATGAATGGTACAATTTGGAATTGCAGGGGGGGTGGGGAAAAAAGGTTTGGGTACTTTCCTTATGAATTTGCTCCATGAACATCAAGTAGACTTTGTGGGTGTCCAGGAGACGATGAAAAAGAACTTTACTGATAAATTTTTCAGAAAAGTAGACTTCCAGAAATCTTTTGCATGGCACTGGTTACCTTCCAGGGGCAAATCCGGTGGGATTCTATGTGGAGTAAATCTTGACAGATATGATGTAGTCAATTTTCATAGTGGCAAGTTCAGTGTAACAGTAACTGTCCATGACAAAAAGGAGAATGTAGACTGGTCCCTTGTAATAGTATATGGACCAGCACAGGAAGAGGAAAAAGAGGAGTTCGTTATTGAACTATCTCAGATTTATGGGTCTAATAAACTACCAATGTTGATTGGTGGAGATTTCAATCTCCTGAGATTTAACTCTGAGTAAAACAAAGTTTTCTTTGGCAGTAAATGGAGTGACATGTTCAATCAAATTATCAGCATGTTTACTTAACTAGAGGGAAATACACCTGGTCTAATAACCACGCAAATCCAACGCTAGAGAAGTTGGATAGAGCTCTAATGAACAAGGAATGGGAAATCAAATTCCCCTTATCTATGATAAAAAAAATCCCTAGGATTATGTCTGATCATAATCCACTAATATTCTCAGTGGGACATAATTGTAAACAATACAGAAAAACCCTTTAGGTTTGAATTGTTCTGGCTTAAACAAGAAGAATGCTTAATCAAATTTCAAGAGATTTGGGATAAACCGGTGACAGCAGAATCAAATATGGAGAGGTGGTCCATTAAAGAAAAACGTATCAAAACATATTTGAAAAGGGTGGGGAGATAAACTAAAAGGTGATGAAAGGAGACAAAAGATAGAGTTGCAAGAGGAACTGCTTGCTCTAGAAAGCTTGGAAGAAGACCAAGTTCTTGACGCTTGTCAATTGAAAAGAAAAACGGACATTCAAACTGAGTTGATGAAAAAAAATAGAATTAGAAGAACAATATTGGAATGAAAGGTCAAATTCTACTTGGCTTCTTAAGGGGGACAATAATACAGAATTTTTCCATAGCGTGGCAAATGGGAAGAAGAGAAAGAACACAATCTACTCCTTTTATCATGGAGATAGAATCATAGAAGGTGATGATAACCTTTTAGCTCACTCAAGTGAGTATTATAAAACTTTATTTGGATCAGAAGAGAAGCCTTCTTTTCAATTTGATTCTAATTGTTGGGAGCTAGCAAAAAAAGTAACTAGTGAAGAAAATGATGAACTCACAAAAAGTTTTACGGAAGAGGAGGTAAAAAGAGCAGTTTTCTCAATGGAAAAGAACACTGCTCCTGGTCCAGACCACATTCCAATAGAGTTCTACCAAGATTGCTGGAAAGTAATCAAGGATGACCTCATAAGATTATTTGAGGACTTCTTTAATGAGAAACTGGACATTAGTAGAATGAATTATGGTGTGAGCACCCTACTACCTAAATTGAAGGATGCGAGCAAAATACAACAATATAGGCCTATATGCTTATTGAATGTGACGTACAAAATTTTCACCAAAGTGATGACTTTGAGAATGGAGGTAATCATGGGAAGGATTATAAACAGGTGTCATAATGCTTTTATCAAGGGAAGGAACATTATGGATGGAATCCTCTGCCTTCATGAAATTTTACATGAAACAAGAGTAAGAAAACAGGATGGGCTAGTTCTTAAGGTTGACTTTGAAAAAGCATATGATAAAATCAGTTGGGATTTCCTGTTTCACTATCTAGAAAGCAGGGGATTTGATGGGAAATGGTGCAGATGGATTAAAATGGTTGTTACCAAAGGTACACTTTGTGTTAAGGTGAATAACCAGATGGGGCCCTACTTCCGAAGTGGGAAGGAAGTAAGACAAGGTGATCCCTTGTCACCTTTTTTATTCAACATTGCAGCTGATACCCTGGCCAAAATGATTAATGTGGGGCAAAAATCAAACCTTTTAGTGGGTTTAGTTCCCCATATAATTGACAGAGGAGTGGTAGCCCTTCAATGTGCAGACGATACTATCGTTTGCATGAAGGAGAATCCAGAAACTGCCCTTAACATGAAATTTTTGTTGTATATGTACGAAGCAATGTCGGGACTCAAAATCAATTTCCATAAAAGTGAATTGATGATGGTTCAGCAGGGTGACCAAAAGCTCAGTTCTACTCTGAAATGTTTAATTGTGCCATAGGAGAATGGCCTATAAAATACCTAGGTGTCCCAGTTTCTAGCTCTAGACTTAGAGTAGTGGACTGGGTTCCAGTTGAAAGAAAGTTGGAAAAGAGATTAGATGGTTGGCAAGGTGGATCTCTAACTATATGAGGCCGAAACATGTTAATTAATACAAGTTTAAGCAGTATTCCTATATATCACATGTCCAAGTACTTACTGCCCAAAACAACTATTGAAAGAATGGATAAAATTAGAAAGAGATTCTTTTGGCAGGGGGGTGGTACTAAGAAGAAGTACTACCTTGTGAGGTGGTCTAAGATCTGTCTGCCCAAGAGAAAAGGGGGATTAGGCATCAAAGATCTCAGAAAATTAAACATTAGCTTGCTGTGTAAATGGTGGTGGAAATTGGAAAAGGAGGACGGGCTTTGGCAGGAAATAGTAAGGAAAAAAATATATCAGGAATGGGTGTATCTTCCATATAAAGCATAGAGCACAAGACTCACCGGTTTGGTATGATCTACTGAAAGTAAGAGATTACTATATACAAGAGAGATCTCTCATCTTAAGTAATGGTCAAGGAATTGATTTTTGGGGAGACAAATGGGTCGGTTTGCAATGACAAACAGATAACTGTGGCCCTCTTGGCCAGCAGAAACTGGAATCTATCTTTTAGTAGATGGATCGATGAGTTGCTTCAAAGTCAACTTGGACAGAATAGGAGTTCTTTAACAGCAGTGGCAATAGGAGATTCAAGAGATCTACCTAAGTGGTCTCTAGAAAAATCCGGAAAATTTACAGTGAAATCAATGTATTATAAATTGTGTCAAGCTGCAGATGACAAGCCAAATAAGGAGATTTGGGGAGCGAGGATTCTACTAAAGATAAAGATCTTTATGTGGCTAATAGAACAAGATGCAATCCTGACCAAAGATAATCTGATAAAACGAAAGTGGAAGGGAAACAAGAAATGTTGTTTTTGCAATCTGGACGAAACAATTAATCATCTGATGTTTGAGTGTGTGGTTGTTAAGTATGTTTGGAATATAGTAGCGGTGGTCTTAGGGGCAGACTGCCGTCCTGAATCATTTGTTCAATATAAAACCTGGGTGAGCCACTTCCTGCCTCAGGGAGAGAGATTTTATTTCGTAGGCCTGTCAGCCATATGCTGGGCAATCTGGAAAATGAGTTACAGAGTATGTTTTGAGAAAAAATTGATACGATCTCCTGCTGAAATTGTTTGTTATGCTTGTGTTTTCTTAAAATATTTGGCAGGGTTGCAAAAGACAGAAGATAAGCAGAGCCTGGAACAAGGAGCAGAAGTCCTCCAACAAGCTGCAGTTAGAGTGCACCCACAACAGCAGAACTTCGGACCAAGGCGCGGGCAACAAAGGGCGATCTCCGAATGAGAAGCGGACAATACCTGTTGCTGTGGAAAGCTGTCAATTTATAGTTACTTGGAGCCCTTGACAGCCCTGAGTGCTGTGGCTAAATCAATGTAATAAGTAGTAAAGTCCCACGAACTTGTCAGTCTGGGCAAAACTTCTTTTATTTGGTTTCGCTTTAACTTTTGGATTGTTGTGATTTCGTTATGTCAAAGTAATGAAATTCCAGGGGGAACCCTGTCCTGCAAAAAAAAGCTACAGATTTGATTCTCTATGTGCTTGTGCCTCCCCTATATATAATAGACTGGACAAATGAGAAATCATTTGTCCATTTATAGATGAAAAGGCAAAAGCTTACGGATATGTATATATGTTATAACTAAAGTTATGTACATCACCAAACGGTGAGACCAATGAAGTAGCATATCATCTGGGTGCTCCTCCACATCAATTACGTAGCACATGTCATCTCTCTCTCTCTCTCTCTCTCTCTCTCTCTCTCTCCATATTTACTGTATTACTCACTCAAATATATAGAAACCGCATATTCTTCTTATAAACGAGAAAGTAATTCATGATTGCACATGATGTCTTTCCCTGTACACCTCAAACTTGCAGTGTTCGTATAAAACCCACACGATTGCAGCTAAATTCTATCCTGTCAAAAAAAAAAAACGTTCACGTACCTTGTTTACGAGCTATATCATTCAGAATCTCTACTCCTTATTAATTTAGATGAGGTCATCATTTATGTTGCTTTAGTTTGGTGTTGACTTAGTGTTTGCTTGTACAATCGAATCGGACTCACATAAGGAGGCGAACCCATGTGGGTGCTGGATAGAAAATATAAAAAAGAAGATGCATGACATTCTTTTTTTATATGATTTGTATACAAACACGGATGCACGTACATTTTACGCTTTGTTGCGTAAGCCAGAACATCAACACCAAGAGTCCACGGTCCTTGCGATAGTGGCGGATTGATCGTACTCTGAGTCTAACTATGGCTGCATCATATGTCCCTCTCCAACATGACTATATTGCGTCACATCCGACGTTCACATCCAATCCAGACTGCCTAGTTCATGTTCGCATCACATGATCGATATTATCCGCTCGATTCCACCTCCGCACACTTGCTTCCTGGTTGGCATTGGCAAGAGTTCTAACCCTATACATTCTCTTGAAGAGAGAAACACCGTCCATCAAAGCACAATCCTTAGCCATGACACAATCGCAGGAGCAGACGACCTTCAAAATCTTTTGTCATGCTGACGAGGGGTTCTCTGCCTCTCCCTTGGCCAAGTTGGCTCATGCGCACACGATGAACGTAAAGAAAAACATGAGTCCAGGTAGGGGAGGAAGACGATATCATGCGGCGATGCCAAGCTGCGAAATTGATTGTTGACGGCGCCTAACGGGATTGGCTTCTCTGTACTAAGTAAAATCTCAACTAGCCATTATATTTGCTAACGGACGAGGATAGAAGGCAAGGAGTGACTTGTTGGGTACCGGCTACTGCCTCCAAGGATGCTTTGATAGCATGAAAAAAGTCAGTGGAATCAGAGAACAAATGTTTGTTATTACCAAAAGTATTACGTAGGTCAGACAATTGATCAGAAGAGATAGTAGGAACTAAACCTAATCTTCATAACACTCTTACAAAGAGACCACAAGTGTATACTCATGATATTTAATTGTTGTACAGTGATAATTGCAGATTCACAGTTATTGTGAACCGACTGTTGCCCCCTTGAGGCATTTTTATGAGCAGAAAGGAGTGACACATATATAATAAAGAGTTATAATATTTGATCAAGTGCTTCGTAGTATCCATGTATTTGATAGGTTCCCTCGTTTGATGAACAGGAAGGAGTAACTTATTAGGTTAGAAATTTGCAGTTTAATTATTTTAATGGACCTTTATCTTAGCTAGGCCAACATAGTCGTCTAATGATATATTTGAATTTTGAAAATATTTGTATTGACAAAATGTCTTATATGCCGCCTATGCTGGTCTTTGTCAGTGCCTTGGAATCCATTTACAGAAATTATACACGTTTTTAGTTACGCATCCTTAATCTTTGTCATATGTACCGGTCATTACCTGCCTTCAGTTTCAAAGCAACAACCACTGCAGATCACTATTTAAAATTTTTATTCAATAATGATTTGAATAATTATTAATTTAAATTTGTAAATATTTAAGTCCGTGGCAACGTACTGATACTTTGCTAGTCAAATATATGTGGGGCACGTGCAGGGATTCGGTATATGCCATGACCTCATTCCTGGTGTTTTGTTTCTCTTTGCATCTTGCATTTAGTGTAATAACTAAAGGGGTTTTACTGTCCAAAATACTGGCCAATAGTTTTGAGAAACTACTGATCAGTAGTTTGAGGGTAAATATGTAATTATACTATTAATTAAAGAATTTTCGTTCTATTAATAATTAAGAATTTTATTTACGTTATATTGGCCCAGTCCATCTTTCTTTGTAGCCCAATAAGAAACAACCTAGACTAATAAGGCTTTATTCGAATTCGTATTTGCGGCCGTGACGTCCATTCGTTTCAACGACAACCGCCGCCTTCCTCTTTGTGGCCAGCGCCAGCAACACGTCTGGTAGTGCTTGGCCTCTGTTCCCTTCCCAGCGTGAAAGCCATGAATTACGACGTCATTAGGGGTGAAAACAGGACGGGAAAATCCCGTCCCGTCCCGGCACCGTTTTCTACATTTGTTCGTCCGTTTTCATATTTACGGAAAAAACAGGAAACGGGACGGGATACGGGAGCGGCTGCTGCGGGACGGGAGCGAAAACGGTTGGCGTATATTCCGTCCGTTTTCTACATCTCCCGTATTGAGTCGGGATGATCCCGAATTTGTCCCGTTTTCAGGTCTTCCGGTATCAAAATATTGAGTCCATGGGCTAGGAATGCGTATTAGTTCTACAATGTTTACCTACTGCTAGCCTGGCCCTTCGCTAGACGCAAGCAAGAGTGCACGACGCCAAATGCCAGGATGTTCCCTGCCTTCCTATGTGTACTCCCACTTACGTGTCATCCTTTTATTGGCTTTTGTTTCTCTTTAGGCCCAGCACAAACGGAGATTAGTGTTATTTGTTTCTCTTAATAGGGCCTCGTTTTGCCCATTTTCAAATCACGTCATTTCACTCAAGGAATTATGGTATAAGTTTATCCTAGTACCATATATGTTACTATATTGTATCGATGTTCCCGATTAATTACCGGATACCGACCATTACCGATGTATTCCCATCCGAATTAGTTCATTTCTGACCAACCGAATATGTCCCGTTCGTTTTCGTTCCCGTTGTTCCCGTTTTCGTTTCCGTCCGGTTAAAAAATATGAAAATGAAAACGGGAGAGGTGTTTTTCCGACCGTTCCCGTCCGTTTTCACCCCTAGACGTCATGAATAATTCCACGCAGTTCCACCTCATGCACCATAGATTATCCTAATTAAACATCTACTAAACTCTTATAAATTATATAGACCATTATTTCATTGTGATAATTGTCTGTCCCTAATCATTATGTTGGTTTTCTTGTTTTCTTTTTCTTTTACGATGGAAAATCGTGACATTTTTATTATGCAATTTGCAGTATCAACAATCTTCACAATTCAGAAGCACGCCAGCAAGAAATCTGAAAGGGAGGACGTGAGCTGATCGTCTACTTGCAGGAACGAATGAATCCACTACAGCAAACAACTCAGCCGACAACGAACGGGTCCTATCATCTCATCACTGCGCATGGCGCGGGAGACCTCGTTGGTGACCACCAGTCACATCGACACCCAGCCTGTGAGCACCTTTCACACGCTTGCTGGCCGTGACTCTGCAGACGCAGGTCGACGGAACAACGAGCCGCATACAGACCCCCGCCCGAGTAAAGACGAATACCATCCCGCTGACGGTCCCAAACCGCGGTGTAATCTCAGGCTCCTCCAAAAAAATTTCTTGACCTTCAGGAGGACCCACGACGTCGCTGCCTGGCTCCTGCCTGCCTCGCCGCCAGATTTCTTCACCTGGCAAGGCCACGCGCCGCCCCCAACTGCGTCTCCCAGCAAGAAAGAGGATTTGCTGCCGCCGCGAGACGATGAGATGAGCGGGACCCTAACTGGCTAACCCTGTACAGAACGAACAAGGACGAACAATGCATTCACTGGATCAATATAAACATCAGCAATTAATTAGATTACTAATGTGATTTTATTTTAAAAAACTAATTATTATAAATCTATCACACTCTTATTTCACTACAACAAAACAGGCTTTTAAGCGGCGGGTAAAAACTCACTGTAGCGGCGGGTTAATCGGCGCACTGCTACCATAACGCAGCTAAAAATAATGGTTTATAGCGGCGGACGACCAGTGGATGAAATAAACCGCTGCTACCGCGGGATCTATAGGCTGTCACTACAAATGCTTTATTTATTAGTAGCGGCGGCCGGATTACTTTTTAAACCGTCATTAAAAATGTTTAAAACACTGTAGCGGTGGGGGAAATTTTGACCGCCTTTTTGTTGTAGTGTTTGTTCCAATATTACCCTCATATTGATAAAATACTAGTCAGTAGTGGTGAATCGATAATAACAGATCTATACCGTCGGATCAAATTACTGGCTAGTAGTTTTGAGAAACTAATGACCAGTATTTTAGATAATAAAACTCCTCAATTATTATTATTATTATATATTACTAGTCCATCAACCCGTGCCAAGCACGGGCTAGAATGAGACATTTTTTTTATATATTAGTTATAATCATTTTTTGAGTTAGTGTAATATTTTTTTTGTATGTGTTTTATTTCAAAGGAAAATATGAGCAGCTCATCAGAGTTTATATACGGAAGTCAACGTTCTTATCTTGTCTTTGTTGCCAGCTTGCTTCCATCTCCCGGCCATGGATATCTCTCTTGCACTGGTCGGCCTTGCATACTTTGCCGATTACCTCTCTCTTCAGCCCTTCGAAGCTCTTTGGTGCGGGTTGGATTTTTTGAATCGGCTGCCGAGATTTGGTGAGCGGCTGAGCGCCTGGTGGTTCAGGTGGATGGAGTTGGAGGCTCAGCTCCATGCCTCCATGGCAGAAGTTTTGGTCGATTGGCGAGAATTGTTTTCAGGCGAGGTGGAGCGGCCAGTATTTGAAGTGAAAGATCTGTTTCTTCTTGCTCTTCAGTCCTAGGTATGAAGGTTTTTTTTTCTATCTTGTTCATTCTTACCCGTAGTTAATTTGTAGTGCAATAATAACTGTATGTATACCTTTTAGAAGAAACAAACAAACAATATGCATATAGAAACAATACCATACTCAGAACGCACTGCTATTGTAGAAGTAGTTTTTGTACTAAAGGATTTCTTTGTACACAATATTTTTTGCCACATCGTCTTCTGGGGATTCTTCATCTGAGATTAGAATCTTCAATCCATCCCTGCTTGTGATCCGTGATACAGCTACATAAAGTTGTCCATGTGTGAAGACTTGTTTTGGCAAATAGAGTCCAACCTTTTTAAGTGATTGGCCTTGACTCTTGTTTATTGTCATAGCAAAGCAGACAGATATAGGGTACTGTCTTATTTTCAGCACAAATGGCCATTTTGATTCTGAAGGTGACATGATGATTCGTGGAATATATACCTTATTTCCAATGTTTGTCCCAGTTATGATTTGTGCTTCGATTAACCACTTCCTCAACTGAGTTATAGTCAGCCTTGTTCCATTGCATAGACCCGCACTTTGATTGATGTTTCTGAGGAGCATTATTGGTAGGCCGACTTTCAATCATAACTCATGATTCGGCGTCCCGGGGAATTTCAAGCTATTTAGAAATTCTATTGGATACAACTGATCTTCATTTTCTGTTGCTGTAATTGATTTGCGTACCGTATCTGAGCTAAGGTGTGTTACTTCGTCACCCGGTATCTGACTCATTATGTAGGCATTGATTTCATCCACCGTCTCATTTCTTGGACACAGGATTGCTCTTTGTTCTAGATATCTCCTGTTTTTGTAATTTCTTGACAATTCAGGGTATGTGCTATCTACAATTGTCTTCAGTTTGTTTTCTCCTTTGTCTAAAATCAAGTCTTCAGGGATATTTATCCAAGCTTCATCTTCTTTATTACCTGCTAACCCATCGCCAATGTTAAGTATCCATTCTGCAAATTCCTTTGTCTTGGCTTGGTCCTCGGGAGAACTTGTAAGTGCAGTCAATCGCATGTTTTGGGTGAGCTTAATTTCTTCAAAGTACTTCCATAGGTATGAACGCTTTAAGGATGCATCAACAGTATGTGATCTTCGTTCCTTTGGTATGACAGGCAGGGTCTGTGTGAAGTCACCCCCAATGACTACTGTCATCCCTCCGAATGGTCTGTTCTGGTTCATTTGTAAATCTCAGAATGTCTCTCAAGCTCTTGTCTAGTGCCTCGCAGCAGTACTTGTTTGTCATAGGTGCTTCATCCCATAATATCAGAGATGTCTTTCTTATCAGCTCTGCAAGATCTGATCGCTGTCTGATATCACACGTTGACTCATTATTTATGTTCAATGGGATGTGGAACCTTGAGTGGGCGGTTCTTCCTCCTGGCAAAAGGAGTGCTGCTATTCCACTGGATGCTACCGCTAAGACTATCTTTCCTTCAGATCTTAGTGATGTGGTGATAGCCTTCCAAAGAAATGTTTTTCCAGTTCCCCCATATCCATTGACAAATATGAGTTTTCCCAGTTTACTGTTCACTGATTCTGTTATAACATCAAATGCCTTTCTTTGGTCAAAATTCAATTGACTAAGCAGTTCCACACTCTCATTCGCCAGAGCAGTTCTGTTGTAATTTAGCTCCTCATTTATTAATCTATTTCTTAAACCTTGCATGACACATTTCTGTCCACTAACGGCATTCCTTGAAAATCCTTTAAGGATTTCCCTCCTTTCCTTAGTAAATCCTCAATTTCTATAAGTGTGAGATTCTTTATCTGATCTGGTCGTAGCTGTAGTGTTTCAAAATTTAGCATTCTTCTCTGACGCCTCTGGATGTCCTCAGAGAGTAGTTCCCACACAACAACAAAAATGGCCTGCAGCAGCGGTTGGAAACGCACTGTAGCGGCGAGCAGACCACCCCGCCGCTACGCAAACACAGCTATAAATATGCGTTTATAGCGGCGAATGGTCAGTCGCCTAAATAAACCGCCGCTACAGACACATTATTAGCGGCGGTTGAAG
Organism: Eleusine indica; assembly: GCA_030378355.1. Classification (NCBI taxonomy): domain Eukaryota; kingdom Viridiplantae; phylum Streptophyta; class Magnoliopsida; order Poales; family Poaceae; genus Eleusine; species Eleusine indica. The sequence goes on from CM059501.1 coordinate 9,612,136, forward strand.
ATGTCAACCGCCGCTATTGTTAGCCATTAGTAGCAGCGGTTGACATCTTCAACCGTCGCTACTGTTGACTATTAGTAGTGGCGGTTGACAACATCAACCGTTGCTACTTGTTATTTTTTTTTAAAAATTTTTAGCAAATATACAGAAACCACAGATTCTTCATACACAAAAATTTACAAATTTCATCACAGATATTTACAACATCTCATCACAGGTATTTACAATCTTATCACAGATATTTACATCTCATCATAGAATATATACAACATTGTCATCAAAATGTTCAATCAAGCTTACAAAATGTTTTATATGAACCCTAATGCATAGTCATCATCTTTTTTTGACACATTAGGCTCATATGGTGCTCTTGAACAAGCCCACTCACAAAGGGACCTATGTTTTGTTGCTAGTTCATTGTTTGAGTCGAAGCACTTCCCTTCTGGACTAATTACCTCTCTCAACATAAAACGACAAAGAGAAGCTACAACTAGATACATGACATTTGTACTCAAGTGAACACGTGATTCAGGAATTATACCCTTTTTGATCGTGTTGTTCCTTTTCATCTTTGCAGCCTATTCTCTCTTTGTCCTTGTGGCTTTCTGTGTCACATGAGCAGAGTCCTCAATGATATGGTCAAGGTAAAGCAAAATGGACATAAACAAAATCAACTTACCTCTTGTTGAGACTCCTCAATGATATGGTCCAGGTAAGTTGAAGTGCCAGCCGAAAAAACACAAGTGTAGTAACCACAATGCACACTTCCTCGTATTTGTTTATTACAATATAAAGTAGAGAACACAAGTTCATTACACCTACAATAATTATATAAATAGAGAGTATGATAACAACATGTATGAGATGCATATAAGTCTTACCCAAAACTTATGACGAAAGTACATCTTCTTTTTCCTTGTAGGATGACATGCCCCGCCGGCTACGACATATTTCTCGTAAGCACTGCACGATCGACAAAAGATTATCAGTAGATGATATTAACATCATCAAACCATACACATGTAGACCAATTTCTTACTGATCTATGACTTCCAGAATGTCATCATATAAGTTCTTGTCGTAGTCCAGGCTGTCAAGCGATAGAAGGTACCCTTTTTTCGGAAATATCACCAGACACATCCAATGATTGCTACAACAATATTTGTTCAACAAGTTAATTATGATTGGATTTAATTTTAACATAGGATACATAATGAACGCAGTAGTTGTCCAACTTACTTGAAGTTGTAAGGGGCCATAATGCACTCTCTATCTTTCCACCTCATGAAGCAATCACACAAGTAATTTGTAACATAAGTCCTTGCTTCTGTTGTCAAGATCGTCTTCATTTCAGTAAGCTCTATTGGTGTCTTATCCGGATAATTTTTCAGATTTACCATTGGGTTGATCGAGCTTTGGTTGATCCGGCTTGGGTTGATGTAGGCCACCCTCCAATCTTTTCTATTGGTCTTCTTTCTTTGGAAAAAGAAGTTCATGCTACAAAAAAAGCATAAGATAATATATGGAATTATGCTTGAAATACGAAGTAGATCGAACACGACACTTACATGCACCACAAGGTGATGAAGGTGACGTCCATCATGTGTAGACGAAACATCGAGTGGACAGCCTCCCAAAAATAGGTATAAGATTTGTTTGGCATCTTCATTGAACACCTCTTTTGGAATCTTACAAGTGATTTCGACGACCCCTTCCTTCGACGCCATCATGTACCAGTCGTGCAACTTCCACATCTCCCACGACAGGTTCCTGTACATGTTATTTGATATAAGGGGTTTACCGAGTATAAATTTCGGGTTGTCCACATCATCCGCAGGATTCTCCAAAATTTGATTGTCGTACGATAATACATCCCGAGGATCTTCTTCTTGCAGGATGAGCTTGCCGGTGCTTGCTAGACGTTTTTTCAATCCAGCCAAGTACTTATGAATATCACTTTTTACTTTTGGGTCCTTTGGCTCTTTGTCAAATCTGGTAATCGTCTTTGGGATTATCGAAGCCTTGACGACAACTGGTGCAGGCTGGACTTGGATTACCAGAGCCTGAACTTGAACACTCTGCGGAAGAGGCTCGTTGTCACTATAGATTATAGGACTATGAGTCGAGTCGGCTTCCGCATGAGGAGATTGGAGCTTGTTTCCCGAGGCTGTCCACCTGAATTGATTGGTTGGCTCACATGAAAGGACCCGTGCCCAGACAACGGGGGTGGAGAAACACGTGGTGAGAGGACAACTTCACGGCATTTCCAAATAATGAAAGAGCCGAGGGCATCTTGGAGAGTTTCTATACCCGCCTCAGGTATCGGGCATTCGATCTCGTTGTCCTCATAGCCAGGTACTATTTCTGACACGGTGACATGCACGTAACCTGGGGGGATATCCCTGTTATGGAGCGTCTCTCCTGGAAATGCCATGCCAGATACAACCTTCATCGTCTTCCCCTTGTAACCAAACAGCACATGCAACTCGCAAGGAGTATCCTCAGTGATGTTCTCTGTTTCTGATTGCATAGGGACTGATGGTTGATCATATACAGATGGTTGCATGGAGACGGATGGCTGCGTGGATGTGGAGGAACCATGTAAGAAGGCATCCATCGCAGCCTGTAGGTTGGGGTCCAAACGATCGCTTTCTTTGTCAATAACAAACATAAGAAGTTGCCGCCTCCAATCCTCATTGGCTTTATCTTTTCGCTCTTTCTTGTTCAATGTATGCTTCTTGTAGAGGTGTGAGGATGTTTTAGAGAAACCTTCTTTCCATGTTGCCGATGATGACACTCCTCGTACCCGACCACCATGTTCTTTGGTCCCAATAGCCTTCGCTAGCTCATCCTTGAGATACTCTGGTGTAAACAGACCAGCCTCCGTCTGCATCGCGATGGGACCTTTCAAGGCTTGCACGACCTCAACTGTCACAGATCCTTCACAATAATCTCTCCTTCATCGGTTAACTCAGAGCGATCATATACCCAATTCCTAGTATGCTCATTGGTGTTTGGCAAAGGATCAGGTTTTCCTTCCGCGCAAAGCTTGGTTTCCTGCTCTCTCCAAATCGAAATCTTCTTTTTATATCCGTCCGGACCTAACCGTGGCTTGTACTTGTTCTGCTTGTTGAGCTCAACCATCTTTTTACTGAGCTCCTTCGAAGCACTGCTCGTCTTCTGCTCAACAAACTCATCCCATTCCTGCTGACTAATATTTCCATGCTTGTCGAGTGGGGTTCAATTTTTCTTGACGTATTGGAAGTTGAGTTTGGACTTGTAATCTCGAAAGATGTGATTAAGACTGGACATTGTGGCCTGCTTGGCTCTCTCGAGATCTGCTGGCTGGAACTGGATGGTTGCCGTGACGTCAGCCCACATATTATCTTTTCTGCCATCCGGGACTTGGTGCCAATCTTGCCACGTGATTTTGCAATGGTCCCTCACCACTTTGCCGTAACAGTTCCGCCATTTGGCACTGACACCAGCGGGTTCAATTGGTTCTCCATGTTTGGGGTCTAGTGCAGTAACCTCGTAGATGCCCTCTGCCTTGTTCGCGGAGCGCTGACCGCGCTTGCGTTTGTGTGTGGACAATTGGGCAGGCACCTCTTCCACTTGCTGCTCGAGGGCCTCATCTGTTGCAGCCTCTACTGCAAATAGCTGACGGGCACTTCGTCGAGGTCCCTAGGATATAAGTAGTAGATTTTTGTTCACAAATTAGTTGAATAAATGAGAGAATTATCTTTGACAAGATACCTCATCTTGAGGCACGAAATCAAGATCCGGGCTCCCCAATCGACGTTCCTTTGGTAGTGGAGGATGCAGATCTTCTGGTTCTTCCCAGTGTTCGCTTGATCCTTCATTGTCTGAAGATGACCTCGCTTGTGAGTGCGTCTTGAGGGCATCTTCCTCTTGAGATGACATATTGTCCATCATGACGAGAAGACTTTGACAGCTAATGTTAGATATGACGACTAGTTGAGAAAACAAGGAGTATACACCTATCATCATTGAGCATAGAGACAAGGAAAACAAAAGAAAATAATAGAAAAGTCAAAATTTGCTCTCAGTGCGGGTTGCCGAATCAACGGTCTTCCAACGCTCTAAGATCCTTGACTTGTACAACAACATATATTCGATATCCTAGGATATGGTCTATGTCACCACACTAGCCTCACTTAGCCCGCTTTCATCATTGAGCATCGATCGCCTATGTAGAATAGATAAGTAGTACAGAGAGACAAGGAGAAGAATAGAAAAATCAAAATTTGCTCTCAGTGCGGGTTGCCGAATCAACGGCCATCCAACGCTCTAAGATCCTTGATCTGTACAACAACATGTATCCAATATCCTAGGATATGGTCTATGTCGCTACACTAGCGTCACTTGGCCCCCTTTCATCATTGAGCATTGATCGCCTACATAGAATAGATAAGTAGTACAGAGTGACAAGAAGAAGAATAGAAAAGTCAAAATTTGCTCCTAGTGAACATAGGGAATATAGGGCAGCGAGTAATATGGCATATATATGGCCACAAGTAAATAATGCTATGGATTTCAGAAATGGCATATAGGGAATCTATAGTACGACAGCAAGTATATGAATATCAACATGAAATGAGCAGCAAAAAAAAAAAGGCAGCCAAAAAATGGCAAATGATCCTAACATGACAGTGAGCATTTTCAGATCCTAGCATATGGGAGCAAAAAAAAATGGCAGCAAACAGTGAGAATTGTGAGATCGTAGCAAGACAGTGAGCATCTAACATATGTAGAACTAGGTAAATTTCTCGGGCGTTGCCACGGGAATTTGGAGGGTGACATCTATTCAGTTCCTGATGGTTGCTGCAAAATTAATTTGGCCGGAGATTTATGTATATCTCGAGAACACAAACACAATGTGGCAAGCATATGGCAGCAAACAGTGAGCATTTTCGTCCTAGTATATATAAAGTGAGCGTTTTCCAGATTCTAGCAAACAGTGAGCAGAAAAAAATGCAGCAAAAAAATGACAAATGATCCTAGCATGACAGTGAGCGGTTTCAGATCCTAGCATATGGGAGCAAAAAAAAAATGGCAGCAAACAGTGAGCATTTTCAGATCATAGCATGACAGTGAGCATCTAACATATGTAGAACAGTGAGCATTAATTTGGCTAGAGATTTATGTATATCTCGGGAACACAAACACAATGTGGCAAGCATATGGCAGCAAACAGTGAGCATTTTCATCCTAGTATATATAAAGTGAGCATTTTCAGATTCTAGCAAACAGTGAGCAGAAAAAAATGCCAGCAAAAAAATAGCAAATGATCCTAGCATGACAGTGAGCAGTTTTAGATCCTAGCATATGGGGGCAAAAAAATGGCAGCAAACAGTGAGCATTTTCAGATCATAGCATGACAGTGAGCATCTAACATATGTAGAACAGTGAACATTAATTTGGCTGAAGATTTATGTATATCTCGGGAACACAAACACAATGTGGCAAGCATATGGCAGCAAACAATGAACATTTTCATCCTAGTATATATGAAATGAGCATTTTCAGATTGTAGCAAACAGTGAGCAGAAAAAAATGCCAGCAAAAAAATGGCACATGATCCTAGTATGATAGTGAGCAGTTTCAGATCCTAGCATATGGGAGCAAAAAAAATGGCAGCAAACAGTGAGCATTTTCAGATCATAGCATGACAGTGAGCATCTAACATATGTAGAACAGTGAGCTGGTGTTGTGCTGCTAGTGGTGTCCGCGGTGGCGCTGGTGCTGTGCAGCGAGGCGGCGCACGCGCAGACGCCGATGTTCACGTGCGACGCGTCGAACGCGACGATGGTGACGTACAAGCATTGCCTCATTTCATCGAACAAGTGGAGGATACAGTCCCGTATGCACCAAGAAAACAAGAACAGAGGGTGAGATAGGGAGGGAGGAGGGTTGAGAAAAAGGGCGCACTTGGTCGTCGACGAGCAGGAGGGCGTCGAACAGGAGGGGAGAGGGGAGGAAGAAGAGGGTGCGGCGCTTACCAGAGAGAAGGCGGAGGCCATCGAGGAGGGGGAGTCCCTCGCAGTGATGGTCGACGAGTTCGAGGAGGGGGAGGACGCCGATGCGCGCGTTGTCGATGAGGAGGGAGCCCACGGTGGTGATGCTCGGGGAAGGACGAGGGGGCCCGCGCGGCGACTGTCAAGGCACTCGGCGATGAAGGAGCAGGCCGGCGGCGGCGGTGCTCGGGGACGAGGAGGGGGTCCGATGCGGCAGCGCTCGGGGACGAGGAGGGGGCCCATGGCAACGGTGCTCGGAGAAGGACGAGGGGGCCCGCGCGGCGACCGTCAAGGCACTCGGGGACGGAAGAGGGGGCCGGCGACGGTAGTGCTCGGGGATGAGGAGGGGCCCCGATGCAGTGGTGCTCAGGGATGAGGAGGGGGCCCGCGGCTGCAGTGCTCGGGGATAGATGAGGGGGGCCCATAGCGGCGGCGCTCGGGGAGGCGTCGGAGAGGGCACGAGGAGACGGAGGGCGGCGGCGCTTGGAGATGGCGGCGGAATGGGGCAGCCTCACGGCGTACGAAAGCAAACTCTGGAATTAGGGTTAGGGCCCCCCTTCGCGTTGCTTATATAGGGGGAGTCCTTATTAGCGGCGATTCACAAAGCACACCGCTGCTACAAAGGAATAGCGGCGGTTGCCTTTGTGAGCCGCCGCTAAAAACATGTTGAGTTTTTTTAAAATAGTTTTATTCATTTTCCAAAAATTGTATTATTCATTTTAGCTCTTGATTTGTTTAAAAATAATATATTAGCCCTAGAATTTTACAAAAGAACCCTTGAGTTCATTATGAATTATGTTTTAGTCCTATCTTTTTACACTTTGGTCCCTATACTTCATTAAAATTTTGCAGAAACAACCCTATTATTGATTTTCTAAAAATTGTACTAGTGGTTTTCTAAAAATTATATTATTCATTTTCCAAAAAATTGTATTATTCATTTTAGCCCCTGATTTTTTTATAAATAATATCTTAGCCCTGTAATTATACAAAAGAACCCTGAGTTCATTATAATTAATTATATTTTAGTTTTGTATTTTTACACTTAGGCCCCTGTACTTCATTAAAATTCTGTTAGGTCCTAAACTTTTGCAGAAACAACCCTATACTTTTTATTAATTACATTTTAGTCCTAATATTTTTACACTTTTAGCCCCTATACTATTTTAGCCCCTATAATTACAAATAGGTCCCTATACTATTTTATATTTACCTTTTAGCCCCTATAACTTCAAACTACATGATGCTTATAAAAATAAGTTACACAATCGTTATATTCAAATAAACATAAATTACATAGAACATAATACAAGGTTCAAATAATAAAAGATAGTTAACAAAATAAAATTACATGATGCTTGAGTTATCCTTGAACGACTTTTCTTTGGTAGTGATCGGTGCGCATGTAGGGCATTCCGCCAGCAAAGGAGAGTCTTGCTTCCAAGACTTTAAAATTTTTCAAATCTATAAAACATGGCGCCTCGTCATATTGATTGTAGTTATCTCGATCCTCCACATTCTCCACTCCAATGATTCTTTGTTTACCTGGAACAACAATGTATTTCTTGTTGTCCTTTGAATCAAGTACACAAAACACCTGTTCCACGGTCTTGGCAAGTATCCAAGTCTCATCTTTGTGACCAACATTGTTAAGATCAATAATTGTGAAATCATATTCATCTACCTCGATGCCATTAGGGTGCTTCACCCATTTGCATTTAAGTATGGGAACCTGTAAATTTGCACTATAGTCTAGCTCCCATATTTCCTCAATGTACCCGTAATACGAGGTCGTCTGGTCCTCTTCGTCAATGGCTTCTACTCGTACGCCGCTATTTTGACACTTGCTCTTCTTACCCTTCTGTTGGGTGTAGAAGGTAAAACCATTGATGTCATATGCCTGAAAGGTAACAACGGTTCTTCTCGAGCGATTAGCTAACTTTCTCAACATTTTCTCTTCCACGGACTCGCCACTTGGAAGATCTAGGGAGCTAAACTATGATGTGAAAGAGCGCTTGTGCTCGTCTATGATCCATTTATCCGTCGCATTCTTATTGTTCCGACGGAGCTCTAACAGATGTTTCTCAAAGTACGGTCCCACAATCTGCGTTTGTAGCAATACATTGAAATGTGCTTGGTCCACTCGATTAAAGTCACGATCAATGAACGATCTACATCCTTTCGTCCCTTTTCCAGGTAATCTACCCTTATAATGAGACACGGGGAGATCAATTGATCTGCTACCATCATTAATGTAATCTGAGCAATATTTGATAATCTCCTTAGTTGTGTAGCCCTCGATCATAGAACCCTCTGGATGTGAACAAGTATATACATAGCATTTCAATAGACACATGAACCTCTCAAACGAAAACATCTAATGCAGGTAGACGGGGCCCAATGCAGAGATCTGGTCAACAATATGAATCATAAAGTGTTCCATCATATCAAAAAAGGATGGAGGGAAGGCCATCTGAAGTATGCACATTGTTTCCGTCATGTGGGTCCGTAGGTCATTTAACTCGTCTTTAGTTATGACCTTCTTTGATACCACGTTAAAGAAGTAGCAAAGGCAAGTTACAGCCAACTTCTGCCATGGTGATTTAACAGCTCTGATAGCAATAGGGAGAAACACCGAAAGCATTATGTGGCAATCGTGAGTGTTGTACCCACTTATCTTTAACTCTTCCATGTTTACAAGATTCTTGATATTCGATGAGAAACCCGTCGGTACTTTAATCCCACTAAGGCACTTACAGAATGTTGTTTTCTCCTCAATCGTAAGTGTATAGGCTGCCGGGGAGAGAAAGTACTTTCCATTTGCTCTTTCTTGCGGATGGAGCTCTGATCTTATTCCCATCACTACAAGATCTCTACGTGCGTTGAGTCCATCCTTTGTCTTACCGGGTTGGTCGAGTATAAGTCTGCTACTATTGTCAAACCCTTTCCAATATGCATCCAGTCGAAGGCATGATTCACTTCTAATTCTTTCCAATAATTGAAATATACGAAGAAAATGGATTTCTTCTTAAACGACTTGACACCTTTTACCTTTTCGGCTCCCTTCATCGGCTTTCCAAAAACAACACTGATATTTTTAACAAGGTCAAACACGACCCTGCCAGTTCAATGTCGAGGTTCTGTGTCGTTCTCAACTTTGCCACCAAAGTGTCTAGCCATCGCGCGATACCTGTGTTTTGCTGGTAAGAATCGGCGGTTTCACGTATATACTAGCTTCTGAGATGCTGGAAGGTACACATGGGATGTATCATCAACGCATATGAAGCATGTCGCCTTTCCTTTGACCTATCCTGGTAGCGGCCTTAGTGCCGGGGAATCACTTACCGTTAAAAAAATAATTGCTCTGAGCGTGAAGTACTCTCTTCGATACTCATCCCATATACAGACCCCCTCCAACCATAGTTTTTGCAGGTCTTCGAACAATGGTACTAACAACACGTCTATGTCGTTACCAGGTTCTTTAGGCCTAGATATAAGAGTGGTCAGCAGTAGGTACTTACGCTTATGGCATAACCATGGTGGAATGTTGTACATTGCTAGTATCACTGGCCAAGTGCTATGCGGATTCCTTATTTGACCGAATGGGTTCATCCCGTATGTACTCAATGCAAACCGTATGCTCCTTTCCTCATTAGAGATGTCTCGATGATCCTCATCAAACTTTTTCCACTGTGTTCCATCTACGGGATGCCTGAGCTTATTGTCCCCCTTGCGTGCATGCCATGTCATCATTGCCGCATCCCTAGGGTTGGCGAACAAGCGTCTGATGTGATCGACCACGGGTAAGTACCACATGACTAAGGCAAGAACCTTAGTGTCATGATTGTCATCGACGATAGAACTTCTAATCTTCTTTCTCCCCTTAGTTGTATTCTTCACGCCACCATCAGCGTAACAATTGTTGTTCCTCTTGTAACAACTGCGTTTGCACCTTGGGCATCTCACAACGTCCTGATGCTTCTTTCGATACAATATGCAATGATTTGGACATGCGTGAATTTTTTGCACGCCCAATGAAAGTGGGAAAATCAGCTTCTTAGCAAGGTATGTTGTCCTTGGCAACAAGTTGGGCTTCGGCAGCACATCAAAAATAAGTTCCAACAAATCTATGAAACTAGCGTCCGACCAGCCATGCATGGCCTTCAGCTTCATCAGCTCAAGTACAGTACACAACACGGTGAACTATTTACCACATCCCTTATATTCATCATATAATGGATCCTTTAATGCTTTCTCTATTCTATGAAAATTATCAAGCCCTTTAGTTGTACCGGCATTGATCAACACCTGCGGCTCAATGTGACACAACAACTCCTCAACATCAAAATCAGCTTCACCATGTGAATCCATCGCATCCGCACCAGGCGAATTGATAACCTCGACTTCAACTTCAATATGCTCATCAAATTCCATATCGACCATACTGTTCTCACCATGTTTTGTCCATCTCGTGTACCCCTCAACAAAACCCCTCCGCACCAAGTGTGACTTTATTACTTCTATATCATTGCACAGCTTCTGATTTTTGCAATCAAAATAGGGACAATATATATCCGTCGTCCATTCACGTCGAGCATGTTGTGTGGCCGCTTCGATGAATTTGGAAACTTCTCGTAAAAATATTGGACCCGATCTTGGTGCCTCGTACATCCAAGATCTATCCATCGCGAACGGCCTTGAACAGGAACCCAAAAATTATTAAAATTCATTAATTAATTATGTGTGACAAAAAATTTAAACATTCACTATATATATATATTGAATATTACATGAAGTGAAAAATATTATGCAAGATAAAATGAAACAAACATCAAATTATTTTATATATTATTTAACTTTTATCACCATCTAGCCAAAAAATATTAGAAATTAATTAATTAATTATGTGTAACAAAAAATTTAAATATTCACTAAATATATAAACATTGAAAAATAATATACATGAAGTGAGAAATATTATGCAAGGTAAAATGAAACAAACATCAAATTATTTTATATATTATTTAATTTTTATCAAGAAATAATAAAATAATTAACATCCCTCTTGCCCTAATACTACTTTCTCTCTCTTTTAAAAATGAAACTAGATCTAGATTCCCATTGACATAAAACAAGCTAAATATAATAATTTTTTTGTGTAGTGATGAAAAGAGCTGATGTATGCCTTCATAAACTTCAACTATAACCAAGTAGAATCATCCAAATCAAACGAATTTAGCTAAAATCTGATGAAAACCTAACAAACTTAAAATGCAAAATTCTACTTGATTTCAAAATGAGAGCACAAAAAAACCAATGGGATGAGTTCCCCTTATCTCAGAGAGCAAATTTCTGCAAAAAAAACGAACTCAAAACCTTCCCCCCTTGATTTTCGTGATTTGCCCAAATTTTCAGGCCGCCACTGTTCGAGTGAGGGCCGGAGCCGTCCAAACACGGCTTTTATAGCCTGGGCGCTAGTATGCCCTAAATAGCGGTGGTTGTCATTGTCAACCACCGCTATAAACATGGGCCGTTTATAGCAACCTCTTACGATGTTTAACAATATTCTCATGTAGTATCTTTCACCACTTGCTGGATGGGCATAATAGATCCTTCCTATTGATCTTTTTCCTTCACTCCTAGGTCTCCATTCCTAATCCTTTGGGTGCCATGTCCACTTTGTTGGAAATTCTGCATATGTTAGATCACGGGCACCTTCATGCAACTGATTAGTAGTCATCCACTCTCTGAACATTGTTTTCTCTACACCAGGGCAATATACAATCTTATCAAGATCAGTTGACTCAGGTAATACGACTACCTGCTCATTTTCAAGGTGGAACTGTAATCTTTGGACAGATGGCTCTCTGTGTTGAAGTTCGAATCCATATAGACGCCAGGATGATTCTCCTCCAGATAATTACCGTGCATCAAGGTACATTTGTATCTCACCATTCTTATTTGTAGCAGTCAGCCTTGCGGTAGCTCTGTCATCCCCTTTCTGTATGTATTTGAATAGGTACTTTATGGATCTGGATTTATTGCACCATTCAACATTTATGTGTGCTTGGTACTTGACTATCAGATTTCTATTATTTGGGACAACATACCGGTTATCCAATCTTACTCCGTCTACTTCCACAGTTCTCCCGTCATCCCATCTTTTGTATATTGGATACCCTTCTTCATCTATTGTTGTCTCTTGACAGAACATCTTAGGGAAATGTTTTGAGCATTTACCATCCACCATGCATGGTGATCTATGGTTTGCTTCTCCACGGCCCGTGCATTATGTAATTTTCTATTGCCTTATATCCTTCTGGATCCTCATCCTTGTCTGGGATCTCTGCTGATATGATCCTATCAATATTAGAAGTGCCGGGGTCCCTATCTTCTGGATCTAGAAAGACCAGTATATGTGCATGAGGAAGCCCTCTTTTCAGAAACTCAATTGTGTAGACAACTGTAAAAAAATAATATTATATTTCATAATTGGATGCACACACAAATTAAACTACTATGGTTCCTAAGGTATATGGTAGGTAAATTTTGTATTGTGTTGAACATACCTGCTATTGTGCATCCAAAACACTTGTTTTTTTTATGTCCTCATTTATTAGTTGATGCAACATTATATGGAAAACTCTATTACAAATATCAAGACGATCTTCTAGCCTTTGACCTGGTATATAGTCCAACATGTACTGTATTTCTGGCCACTTTGGGTTACATGTGAAAGTGATGAAGACATCTGGATATCCACCCCAACGACATATCGCCATAGCATCTTGGTAGTACTGTTGTTTATTCCGTGGACTTCCTGTAAATGATGATGGCAATATCATTCTCTTGCCTACTTGTTCAGTCCTTGTATCACCATTATCAAGTACGTCTTGAAGTTCACTATACAGCTCTATCCTCAGCGTGCCTTGATGCATCCTATACCAATTTAGTCTCCACTGTTCAACACATGCTGCTGCATCTACTATGAATTGAAGGAACAATTTACCGCTCTTTAACAACACAGTAGATTGATGTAAACGCTGTTGGATGAGATATGCATAATATTCCATCATGGTGACATACTTTCTCTCACCTGCATGGCCCTCTTTTTCTTCATATGGTATTTCTGATCTAAATCCATCCTCCCCATATGGGAAGAGTAATGGGTATTGCATAGACATGATGCTTGGATGCAATTCTAAAATTCTTTGTAGGTGTTTATCCTTATCTTCCACTATTATATCCCGTTCTGAAATTTCATCACTTTGATCTCCCAAATAAGTGCTGCAATTTCAGAGGCCATTGGCAGGTTATATGGTCTTCCGTCTCTTGACCTGTCACCCAGAAGTCGTAATTTCACATTTTGGAAATCTGATTCTCTGAACCTATCCCTTGCCATGCGAAATGTTTTCACCAGCATATTGTTCTGATCTAGCATATCCAACAATTTTGACACAATGTTTTCGTCTAATTGTTGGTTGCTTCCCCTCGAAGTAGATGCATGTATTCTGTTTCTCACCTCATTTTCTGTAGCATAAATGTACAATTGTGCAAATTTTGGATCAGTGCCTTCTCTTGGAAGCAGCGTGCCAATCTGATGATAATTTTGGCCATTTAACCGAAAGACGTAAGGTCCACCACCTTGTCTATTTATCTCATGATCGATTCGACTGCCCATTGAAGTGAATGAGAACATTGAATTGTATAAGCTAGTCTAATTCTTCCAGGGTTCTTCTATTGTAATGCATCTGTTCTTCCAATGTCCCTCTGAGATGGGCCTCTTTTTGTATGTCTTTGCAAACATCTTCAGCTGAAAAAATACTCTTTCGCACACAAAAAAATGTATATTATGTTAAATTGCATATAACATATCTAAAAAATTGTAGTATCAATATTTAATTTAGTTCTACCAGTTTTGTAAATCGAGAGCTTCAGGAATAGGTAAATCTCTAAAAACTTGTGTTGCATTAGTTGATGATAGAGAATATCCTGTAAAAATCACAATTTTTATTTAATGTTATTGTTCATAACCACAATTGAATGACTGATTTTTCTAGGACTTACTGCTGCCAAATTTCTTCACAGTTGTAGATGTTATAATGATGATATGAGATTTTGACTGAGCATCTATTTGATCAACTTTGGTATTCCAAAATCTAACTCTGACTTCTTGATCACTGCAAAATATCATATACTATTATAAAGGGTTGACTTGGTAGCATAATGAAAAAAAAAGTTAAATACCCAGCTTACTCGATTAGAAGCACAATATCACGGATTCTAGATAACCCAAATTGTGTTTTCGTTTCTTCAATAGGCCCAATGTACGACGCAACTCCGATAACGTCTATTTGAATATAACATTAATAGTTAGATGTTGATCGAATGGAATAAATTATTAGAATAAGATTCATAAGATAGTATACATACCTGATAGATAAATGTCTTTGTTAATTCTTTCAGAAAGCATATCTGTGTGGAAGAACTTGAAACTGTATCTTGGAATAGCATCTGTATCTTTAACCTTTTGTATAGTAGTTGTCGGCAAGAAGTTCACTATCTTGTCATTTTCCACTGGGCGATATGTTCTTGATTCTAGAGTGACTTTAACATTGGATATAGAATAAATATTCCCTTCTTGTAGCAATGACTTGAATTTTTCCTTATAGGCCTTGTTAATAACTCCATGTACAATATGGTACCCTAAATGATAATCACCTGATTAGATTCAAAACTGAAATTATATACAAATAAATTACAATGAAAATAGTTATACCTCTTGATCAATTAAGATCATGTCGAGACTTAAAACTTCACCACTGCTTCGCAAGACAGCATCCCATAGTCTTGTTACCCTTGCCATGATGGACCATAGGTTCTTTCCTGGCTTAATTTCGCTTAAAGCTATATGTTTCATTGCACCTATGTTAATTGAAACAACCATGATTATGAGGATAATAATTGTATTAAAAAAATTATATGAAAAAATAACTCTATTCTGTTGGATGATGCATGATCGATCTTTCCTAGAAGATTCAATCATGGAAAGATGAAACAACATTGATCAAGAATCATGGGCGTACTAAAATTTTTTGCATGTAAAAGATATTGTACTCGAACCTGGGAGTCTGCAAGTTTGATCTGGTGGATGATGACTCCTCGAAGATTCAATCTGCAGCAAAAAGATCTTGAAGGGGACGAAAGGCAATCACGTGAGCAAAGATTTTATTAAGTTGAAGATGATGAAGCCATCATCATTGATCAAGAAAATTAGAAGATGAGAAGGTCACCTGTGTATAAAAAAGTAGATGACACAAACGTCACGATACCTTGTTGTATATATATACTATTACTATAGGTCTTCTAGGGTTCGATTCAGAATTGGATTTTGGAAAAGCATGTACATCGGTAACTTCAATTAAGTTGGAGTTACCCACGTATGTTTGACGTGGAGAGATTGTTCAGTCTTTTTCCCATATGCCTGTCATGGATTGCCGTATTTTCCATCACGTGTCTGAGGTGGGTTACCGGTGATGTGAGTAAATGATTGTTTTTTTTTTTGTTTTTCATAACGTGGTTGTCGTAGGTGTTGTGAACTGTCCAACCGTGGAGTATCAGATTATATAGATCTAACGGTTTAGCTTTGATGAGAACCAAAATCGATGGCTAGATGTTTTGCTTTTTTGTGGGATTCCTAGGATTTTTCACTGATTAACATGGAGGCCTCAAAAGGAGCCTCCAATTAGTAAATATAAGATTTGTCATCTTGTCTCTTTGTCATTGGAGATATGCACTGTTGTGATTAATAACAGTAACATGTTATTTGAAGCAGGCGGTCGCCCACTACTCCTTACAGATGCAACCGAGAGGACGAGCTACCCATATGTTCTCACTAAAACAATTAGCAACAATGCTACAATACAGGTAGACAGTAAGCTGAAACTCGAGTTCAATATCGCAAACTCCACAGCTAAAATTGATCAGTTGGCCTACAAGAACTTTTCGTCGTTCAAACATACACTGTAAAGTCTGAGGGTCGCTTGCAAAACCTGAAACTTGCTCTTGCTTCACCATAGAAACAACACGAGTTCAATGAGATACAACTGAACACAGCGCCAGCACAAGATGCACGACAATCACAGGACAAACAAACCAAAATCTCCAAGTGCGCGTGCAAAAGTTACTAGTGCAGTCCGAATCGAAGGAATCCAGAAGAGTCAAGCAACTGTGGCCTCCCGTGCGTGCATCTCCCACCGCCCGTTCTCCCGTGCGCCTAGCAACAACGATGAACCAGATCGTGTCCTCTGCTTCCTTGTAGCGCTTCTGACTGCTTCTTTTCATTTGCGCGCGCCACCGGGATGGTGGGGGCGCGCTGCTCCCCACACCGCGTGGTGAGGTCAGAAGTAACCCGCTGAGCAGCCCGCCTCGGCGATCGGCGTCATCCCTGGTCTTGCGCAGCATCTCGGTGATTACCGCCATCATGCGCACGAACTCCTTGCGGGAGGGGCGATGTGGATCACCTCCAGCCGCTGTTGTGGTGGCGTCAGTGTGGTTTGAACTCGCTCAGGAAAGTCTTCCAGCACCAAGTTTCGAAGTCGCCCATCATCTGCTCAGTCAATTGAACTTAAACATGACAGTTGTGTGACATATTAAAGCAGCAAATTGAGAATCAAAACTTCTGAGTGCGTGGCATTTTTACCTTAAACGTCACGTCACTCTTGTACAGACCTTTTGCGCGCATCAGAAATAATAAGCAAGGGATTTCACCCCTGAGCTTGCCGCTGCCACACAAATTGTATGACCACAACTCGCTCAGGTCTTCATCAGCCGTATCCTCCACCATGATAATGATCTAATACTTACGGGCATTCTTTCCCAAGTGCCCCTCATTCCCATAATAATGATTTGTTAATGGGTAGGATCGCCACACACTGTACCGAGAACCAAGGCAGCGTAATCATGAAATAATCTTGATGTCTCAATATTGTCTCCTCAGCTTTAGATTTGATGCTCCGTGTACCAGTGCCCCACTCTATGTTAGACTGACCAAAAGAGATCTTTTATCTACTTATATATAGATGAAAGGCAAGGGCTTATGGATATGAATACATGTTATAGTAAAATTGGATAACATCACCAAACAGCCAGACCAATTAAGTAGCATATCATCTAGGTGTTCCTCCATTACGTAGCGCATGTGATGTCTTTTTCCATGTTAATTATTGTATATCTTTCACTCAGATATATAGAAGCCGCATATTATTTTCCTATAAAGAAGAAAGTTATTCATGATTGCACATGGTTTTTTTTTTCTGTACATCACAAACTTGTGTATAAAACCCACACCATAGAACGAACTTCAAAACCAAATTATGTCCTGTCAAGAACGCTCGTGTAACTTGTTTACAAGCTGACACCTCCAGATCATTCAAAATCAAGTATGTGCAGCAGGTGTAATGCCTTAGCGTACATAATGACCTTATTTCTGGTGTTTTTGTTCCTCTTTGCACCACGTGTTCAGTATAATTATTATTGTCTGTACTAGCATTTTTCCTAGATGAGACAAAAACTTAACATAGCGAGTAATGATTTTACCATGTTTTGAAATTATTGCATGAATTTGTCAAGTTTAATCATACAAAGAAGTTTGGCCCAAGTGGCCCAGAAGTGAAGTAGAGTTGTGGTATTACTCTCACATTGGAAGTTTAGGTGAGTGAGGGTCAGCATATAACCCTTTTGTCCCAACCAAAGCACATCCGGCTTAACCCTTCTAAATGAAGTGAGGACGAAACTGTAAGAGGGGTACTTTGTGTATATACGCGTCCGCGCCCCACAGATGGACTAGGATGGTAAGCGGACTAACAAAATTGTTGTCATTTGCTTACCTGTATTTTGATTATATTGCAATAGTCAGGTGCAATCTATTTTGCTCCGCAGAATCATTGGACACGACACATTGGGTGGGAACTTGAGCAAAATTGTAGAACTTCATTACACTAAGAAAACTCATGGCTTCTCCAAATTGAAAGGGTCATGTCAGTCAACAATTGATTTCCTACAGATTTTGCAATTCCAGACCACATTTTCAGTTACAGAGAGTAGTTTCCACTGAAACTAAATGTCTGAAAATATTGGCGTAATTCTAGAATTGGGAAAGTAGAATTGCTGGGTTCTTCAGTGTCCTGCAAGAAATTATTGGCAGTATGGAGTTGCTATGTTCAGGCATGCAAAATATTACATTTCTATAACCCATCGTAGTCAGACTCAGATGTCAAGTCGTATGTTCCCTATTAAAAATTCCACATGTCAGACATGTCGAATTATTGTTCAATGAACACAGCTTACAATAGTCCAGCTTGAAAACATGATGATATTTGGCAAAAGATAGAGTCAGCCAATTGAGTCTATTCCCTGCAGGCATCAATGCACCAGCGAAACTTCGTTGCTTGATTGCAACTGCATTACATAGTTCCGTGAGTTACATATTTTATTTCTCGAGGATCAGTCTCTTGCCTGGAACAATGTTGGGAAAGTACTGGAAGACCGATTCCAAATCTGAAGCTGTGATCCTACATCAGAGTAGAGACACCGCAAGTTCAATGTTGGCATGTTGCAACACTGAACACAGCGCCAGCACAGGATGCACAATAATCACAGGAGGAACACCTGTATTGTCAGACTGTGCCGGCCGTGACGTCTCCTTTGGCCGTGCGTGTTGTCAGACTGTCGGAGTACAGTACACTCCTGAAAGCCCATCACGTCCACGGCCTCATCCTCATCAACAGAAGCACTCCACCCTCGCACGCCATCGGGACACATCCCCCGAACACGCATCATCTGGGCACGACGACCATTATGAGCTTACCAGACGCCAGATGGCCCAGCGCATCAGATATTATAAGCAAGGGATTTCGCCCCTGACCTTGCTCTTGCTAAAGAGTTTGTTGGATAACAACTGGTTCTAGCCTTCATCATCCACACCCTCGGCCAAGAATCTGATCTGCTAGTTATAGGCATTCTTTCCCAAGTGCCACACATTCCCATGCTAATGGTCCCTGATTACGTCGGATCGTAACTGTACCTACCACTGAGGCACCGTAATCATGAAATGTTCTTCTGGTGACATCTCGATATTACCTCCTCAGCTACAGGTTTGATACTCTGTGTGCCTGTGCCTCGACTCTATGATAGACTGGCCAAGAGAGAAGCTTGTGTCTGCTTTATATACAACAAAACAAGAGCTTGCGTATATATATGTTATAGTAAAAAGTTGTGTCTGTCACCAAACAGTCGGACCAATTAAGTAGCTTATCGTAGCACATGTGATGTATCTCTCCATATTTACTGTACCTTTCACTCAAAAAGCCACATATTTTTTTCCTATAAAGGAGAAAGTAGTTCGTGATGCACATGATATCATTCCCTATAGATCTCAAACTTGTGCGTATAAAACCCACACTATAGAACATACTTAGAGGCCAAATTCTGCCCTGTCAAAAACACTCGCGTCGTGTAGCATGTTTACAAGCTGACTCCTCCAGATCATTCAGAATCAAATATGTGGGGAGGTGTGGTGGCTTGGCATACGTGATCAATGTAATTATTATTATCTCTATTGTTTATCATCTTGCCTCTTTGCCGTTGGAGATAATTATATGTTTTGTTGTGAACTTGTGATAATTAAGAACAAAAATAACATGTTATTTGAAGCAGGGGGACGCCCTCAACTCCTTAGGGGTGGAATTCAAAGGAGGAGCTACCCATATGTTCTCAGTGAAGCAATTAGCAACAATGCTACCATAGATGAGAGTAAGCTGAAACACGTGTTTTGCACCAGTCATCATTGTGAACTAACAACGGACTGTTGGTGTCATGAATCAAAAGCCGCAAGCATTGTGTTACGACATGATAAAGGAGTGTAGAGTTGTGTTTGTTGTCTGTCAATCCTGTTGTCCGCTATCATAACAGAACAACATGGGGTCGTCATATTACTAGTGAGAGGACGCAATAAGAGTTCCACTATTGTATCTCAACTTTATAGGTGCTCTGCCACATTAGTTCGGATGGATATACAGTCAACGACGACCCATAGTATTTCTGTTGTTGCCGCCTTGGGCACGCTTGGTGTGAGATCAGGCTCTGCCGTCCAAAGTGGCTAGATCGAGTTGGAAATATAAATTGTGAGATTGTGTCAGAGTCAGCTTCTATCTAGAGTTGAATCTGAGATTCTGAGTCCCCATATATAATGAAAATAAAAGAAAAGGGTTTATTCCCAACTCTCTACTGTGTCTCTCTCCCTTGTCCACCACCCCCCTCCTCCTGCACACGCCACCACCTCCCCTCCCCTGTGTGTCAGTTGAGGTTGAGGCCCATATTAATTCAGGACAAGAGGACAAATATTCCATATTATGCAGATCATTCTGAGCATACAAGTACCATTCTCACAGAATAACACCCAAAGTGAGCAACTCCAAGAGCTTAGCTAAATTAGTTACAAAATTTCCAGATTTAAGTTATTCTTTAAAAAGAAATGGATCCTAAAAAACTTGTCAGGCATGAGGATGGTGGAGTTGTTTGGTTGGAAACTTGCATCAGGAGAAACACGAACATAGAAAATATGCTTTGTTGAAGCATAAACATAAAAAAGATCTTTGTCTTGTTCGTTCATCCTCACCAACAACAACCTACAAAAGCGGGTCTGGTGACCACCAGAACAGATGTGAGGATCGATCATTGGTGGCAAGACTCGGCTGGGTGGGTGTTGGTGACCACAAAAACAGATGCATTAGGAAGATGTAAAAGTGGCAGCTAGCTACCTTCTCATGGTGAGTGGCAGCTAGCTACCTTCTCCACAAGATCTTCTTTTCATGGGCCTGATGTCATCGCTTCCACGTGGAGGAGGAGCAATCTTGTTCGTTAATATGAGCCAGACATCAATGCTCGTAGTAGTTTGGAACTTGGTCGTGTTTCCTGCCACTACTACAGAAATGGTCATAAACAGCGTCCTATCAACAACGGTTACTCTAGAACCGCTGCTAAAAGATTATTAGCAGAAGTTCAAAAACTACTGGCCCGACCAATAATTGCTGCTCTAAAGAACCGCTGCTGATAATGGATATTAGCAACGGTTCATTTGAATTAACCGCTGTTGATAATTTCAAAATTATCAGCAGTGGTTCATTCAAATGAACCGCTGCTGATACCCATTATCAGCAGCGGATCGAGGCATGTGGGCCCCAACCAATAATTGCTACAGTGAACCGCTGTTGATAAATTATCAGCAGTAGTTTAGTCAATTATCAGCAACGGTTCACTTGAGCTGATAATTTTTGAAACTATCAGCAGCGGTTCACTTACAGAACGATTGCTGATAACCGTATTCCTTTACTCTGTCTGACTGACGCGCTCCCTCCCCTGCTCGATAGACGCGCTCCCTCCCCGCCGCTCTGGCCGCCCCGCTGCCCCGACGCTCCGGCCGCCCCGTCCCCCCCCCCCCCCCTGATGCTCTAGACGCCCCACGCTCTGACCCCGTCGCCCCGACGCTCCACCTCTGGCTCTGACGCTCCTGCTGCCCCGACGCTCCGGCCGCCCTGACGCTCTGGCCCCGCCGACCGACGCTCCAGCTCCGGCCCCTTCGATCTGCCCTACCTTCGCCTCCGCCTCCTCCATCTCCCGCCGCTGGGCTGCAGCAGCCACTGCTGACGTAGCGATTCGATGGGATTGGTACATTTCCTCCACCACCTCCCCGCCTCGTCTCCCTCCTAGCTTCCATTTATTTTTTCATCTAGATGAGTTTACTAATTCCGTGCCATTGCCCCGTGCGGCCGAGCCCGGCTTCCGAACAAAGGAGAGCGGATGGATTGGCACGGCCGTTGCACGTGAGTTCCCTGCGTTTGCTTTAGGCGAGTGTACTAAACACGCAGAGGAACAGAGCCTGGTGTTTCAACCGTCCAGTACTAACATTAGTTTCAGTTCACGAAGGTTATCGGTTCTAGTTTCTATATTGGGTATCCGTGTTTCATAGTTGGGTAGCCGCCAATAAAATATATTGGGTATCCTTATTTGCAATTGCTCTAGTGAAACCAAATGTTGTGCGGTTCTGATGCTGCATCCAGTTACAGACATTCTTTTATGATGGCTCAGTGACAGTACGTGTGCAACCTCTGCTGGATCAACAGTCAGTAGGCAATTTGTGTTACCTTTTTCTGAAACCTTTATCCGTTTCGATGCATTCAGTCCTTACTTAATTTGTTGTATACACAAGTATTCATAGCACAAGACCTTGTAAAGTAGCTGAGCAGTACAACCAAGTAATTGCAAATCAGAAACTCAACGGTTTCTGTTTCAACCCTTGCTACGGATCTTGCGTCAAATAATTGCAGTTACTTGTTAAGTTTTCTATAGGATTCTGCTGCATTATGTAGCTACATTGCCATTCTTTAATTGCCCTCTGCAAGAAAGAACTTAATCTGCAAAGTTCAAACACAATAATTTGCAAACTATAATTCGTCGATTGTACTTCTGTTGGATTATGACTTCAAACTGCAGAAGCGGTTTGTGTTGTTTAGTTTGTATTCATGCCTACTAAACTGCTTTGATGGAGAATGTGTCCTACTGTATTATCTGCTTGATTTTGCTCCCTAATTCTGTCTGGTTTTAGGTAATTCCTTTTGATTTTGCTCCCTAATTGTTCAAAGATTACCAAAAGACAAATGTGTCTTCCGGTTTTGACATCTTTTCTCATGATAAGCACGGTTGCAGGTGCATAGTTGATTCAACTATTTGTAGTCACAGTTCACACATATGTCCTGTGTATAAAATGTCAAGAACTAATCCTGCCTGTAGAGAATGCTTAACTTGAATTAACTTGACACCAACAGTAACCTACTGTGCCTCCTGTGGGTACAAATCAATTTAGGTTCCTAACACATTACTTAAAACTTGAAAAACCAACTTTCCCACCCCTCCATTTTTTGGCATGATCTGCAATTGTTGTTCACATGCTTGAAGTGCTTGAGCTATTGGCTTTCCAAATCCCTCCATTTTAGTTTTTGGTTCAAACAAGTCAGTATGAGTACGTGTGTGCCAATTATGATATGCATTTGCATTTTTAAGATGTTTATTAAATTATGTAGGAATGGCACGGACAAAGTCATGCCATCGAAGGCGCCTTGAAGAGGAAAGTTCTAACTCAAGGGATTGTGCACAAGCGACCACCTCGATAGGAGGGCAAGATATGGAGCCTAATGTCGAATAAGTGAGTTGTAAGACTTTTGTGTTCATGTAAGATTTATGTTGAGTAGTATTTTGGACTAGTATTGTGGACTTGTATGCTGATGTGATACTTATTTTAGACTTGTATGATTATATGGCATGCCTATTTGTGGATTTGCATGACATCAATATATATGTGGACTTGTCTATTGAGATTATGTGGAGTTATGTATTGAGATTCTGTTAACACGAGCATTATTATTTTTTTCTTGAAAATTCTTATCAGCAGCGGTTCAAAAGAATGAACCGCTGCTGATACTCTGCACATCAGCAGCGGTTCAGTAGTCTAAACCGCTGCTGACAATAAAACATCAGCATCAGCAGCGGTTCAAAAGAATGAACCGCTGCTGATATGCAGAGTATCAGCAGAAGTCTTTTGAACCGCTGCTGATAAGCACTTATCGCCTAATCAGCAGCGGTTCTAGAACCGCTGATGATGAGGTGTTTTGAACCGCTGTTGATGACTCTTTTTCTAGTAGTGTGCCTTTGCCATTTCGCCTCCTGTAGTGCGTGGCTGAATGGCGATGTGCAACACCAAGGCAGCGCTGCCAAAATTAGTCAGGCGAGGGGAAGTGGGAATGAAGAAAGGCAAGGCGCAGGGAGCCCTGCTTCCCAGGCGCGTAGGAATTTGATGCAGGCGCACTGGATAGAGTGAAGGTGAGTGCCCCCCCCCCTCTCGAATCCTGACGAGCGAGGATTACGGGTTGGAGAGCTGCTTGGAGAAGCTGTTGGAAACCCTTTTTTGAAGAAAATGGCCATATTTGAAGAAACAAATTATTCACATAGGCTCTTGGAGTTGTTTGGTAAGGCGCGATCTTCTCTTTGGAAAGTTAATTCCACACCTCCCACAAACTTTCACATGTCTGATCCTAATTAGTAGGTCAATGTGGTACCATATGCTCCAGAAGCTTGTGTTGTTGCATATATACATAATAAAATGTGTACCACCATAGGGGTTTCAGGTATATACTTCCTTTAGTACTAAATTGTATAATATAAATCAAAAAGAGATTATCATAGTTAATGTCTAAGATTAGAAATCAAGAGAATGTGCGCAAATGCGCGGATAGGTTGACTAGTTTCTTATATATGTTTTTTCTATGTGCATAGCTGAGCTAGGGAATGCAATGATTCGTTCTTTGAGATTGCTTTGGGATATGTATATATGTAAGACACTCGCCCATCCAACCAAAAGGACATGGATCCTTGCCATTGTAGTTAACGTGAGATCTCACCTAGAGCTATTTACGTTGTTCAGTTGGGCTGCATGAACTGTTCCACGGTTGAAACAAACACTGTTAGTCTGAAGTTACTACAGGATCTGTTTGCTTGAGGATCAGTCGCTAGTCTGGAACGAACCTGGTAAAGCCCTGGAGTACCGCTTCCAAACCTGAATCTATGCTCCTGCTTTAGAGTAGAAAGACCACAAGTTCAATGTTGCAATACTGAACACACCGCCAGCATAGGATGCACGATAATCACAGGAGGAACACACGAAATCACTACCGGAAACTGCTTATTTGCCGTGTGTCAAATATTTTGCCGTGTGTTTTTCTTCATACACACGGCAAAAAAGGACATTTTCCGTATGTATTTCACGAGACACACGGCGAATAAACAGCACACGGCAAAGACACTCTTTGCCGTGTGTCATGATGCTCACACATGGCAAAATATGTAAGTTTGCCGTGTGCCCTCCAAAAGGCACACGGCAAAAATTAACATAACTCTTTGCCGCGAGCCCCTGACCAGACACACGGCAAAAACCAATCTTTGCCGTGTGCCAAGGCCTTGGCAGACGGCAAACATCATTCTTTGCAGTGTGCCCCTCCCACGGCACACGGCGAACATTAGAAAAAAAAAATCCCATTTCCCTCTCAAACTTTTCTTCCACTTCTCCCACATTTCTTTGTTACCTCTGAAACAATTTGAGACATTTCTCGCTATGTTTGGTATATTTAACTAATTTATTTCATTCAAAAGTTTTTTCCGTATAATTGAAAGTTGAACTGCAGGTGCAAGAAATAATAGAATAAAATGAGTCAAAAAATAATTTTTATGATGTTGAGGCTAGTATAAGACCTTAACCATATAGTTGAAATAAAATTTCAAAATCATATACACGAAACATTACCACAACGTGATGTCAAATAGTATTTAAATTATATAAAATTAAAACAAAGTCTGAAATTAACGAGATTTGTCTGTAGATCCTTTTACCATAAACGAAGCCTCTGATGAATAGTTGAGGTTGTTTTGCATAATTTGTCACGTATGATGCTTATAAACTCAAGGTTTTCTGAAGAAGTTCTATAAAGAATATAGAAGATGAGGTTAGGTTCGTAGATACAATAACGTTCAAATTAGAATTTAACTTAAATTTTTTTCTTTACACAGTATATAACATAGAATGCTTCAACTTAATTTTTGGTGGTTTTTCGGATTTGTTTGATAATTTTGATGTATTTAGTGAAATTCTATCATTATAATATTTATAAATTTATTTGTCACCTATTAGTACATGAAATAATATAATTTTATGATTGCCAAATTTATATTCACTTGATTGAGATATTATCTCAGGTTTAAAAAAAATTCAAACACTGTATTAGTGAAAACCTATAAGTACATAAAATAATAGAAATTTTTTAAAATCTTATTTATCGTGTGCTTAGAAGATGACACCCCGCGAAGGGCGGGTTTGCCGTGTGCCCAAGAGCAGGGCACACGGCGACTATCCTATTTGTCGTGTGCTCTAGATCTGGGCACACGGCGAATAGCATAGTTTTGACATAGATTTTGCATCCACTTGTCGTCTCTCTCTCTCTCTCTCTTGGTATCTTCCTCTCGCGCTCTCGGCCGTCAGCCCTCAGCTCCCGCCCCGCCTATGCTGCCCCGCCCCCGGCACCGCCCTGGCCACCGCACCACCTCTGCTGCCTGTGCACCGCCCCGCCCCCTACACTGCCCCGCCCCCCGCGCCGCCCCACCATGCCCTGCTGAAACAGGAAGTTTCTCCCCGTTCCGTCGCGATCGATCTGCTCCCGAAACTAGCGGATGGAAGGGGTACTTCTCCTAGCGGCTGCGGCGGCAATGGGGGGTGGAGGAGTAGGAGGGGTGGAGGTGGAGCTTCGAGCGGTGCAGTGGCTGCGATGTCGCAGATGGCAGAGGGGTTGTTCCCGGTTCTGCAGGTGGCAGACTCCCCGCAGCTAGCGGCCGGGCCGGCGTCGCAGCGGTGCCTCCTCCTGCTCTCCGATGGCGTGCACTCGTAGCGGGGCGCTCTCGCCACGTCCCTGACCCAACTCGTCAGGGACAGCCACCTCCGCCGCGGCACCATGGTCCGCGTCCTTGACTACGTCTGCACCGTTGTCCAGAGCCGGAGGTGACGACTCGTTTCCCCTATTATCCGGTCTATTTCATTTGCGGTTGAATCCGGAAGCAAAGATCGGATTTCTCACTACCGTGCGCTTGATTACTTTATTGAGAAAATGTTTGGGGTTTAGGGAGGCTTATTTTGTGACGAGCGGTGGCACATTTAGGCTTCTTCAGAAAAAAGAAAAAAGAAACTGCATCCCCTGGTGATTCCCTGTTGCTGAATTACCTGTAACTATATCAATCGTAGTTGCTTGGTTTTTGTTGTTAGCTCCTCTCATGCAGGAGCTAGGAGTAATATTCTTTTCACACTGATGCACGATGATCTCATACCTTTTGACCCTGAACTACCTGATACCTGTTTATTTTGCATCTCAACTTCAAATTGATGTTTATTTCTGTGATACAAATACAGATGGGGCGCATTTGCCCATGTATCTTGCTAGGACTATGATACAAGGATATAGAATTCGTAACATTTTAACTTGGTTCCTTAAATTCATTATCAATTTCTTCTCTTGTTTTTACGCTTGTGTATCCTAAACAGTGAAGCGCTTAGCTTTGGGTGAAAGTTTTGCTATGAGGCTTAACGATTCCATTTTTTTTCTTTCTTTTCTTACTTGAGTTTGTCTGAGACATTAAGTTAACTAAACTTGTTGCGCTGCATGGTGAAT
Source organism: Eleusine indica (assembly GCA_030378355.1). Lineage (NCBI taxonomy): Eukaryota > Viridiplantae > Streptophyta > Magnoliopsida > Poales > Poaceae > Eleusine > Eleusine indica. The sequence goes on from CM059501.1 coordinate 9,639,491, forward strand.
ATAGAGTCTACTGAGTACTTGATCTGAGTTGAGCAACAACTAAGTAGGAGTTGGCAAAATAATTGCAATCTAGCTTTGTGCATTCAGAAATTTCTGCCCAGCATATATAACTCTGTCAAATAATTGTCACTTGCAAAAATAAAGGTCTGAGTTAAACACTTTGGAGAATAAATTAGAATACTCATTACCATTTTGATTTGTTTCTTATTTGTTCTTTTGTGCTGCAGGCGTTGTTAGCTACTATCTCATGGCATTGATGGCAAGCTCGAGAAGAAATGGTGGGCTATCAACTATAGTTTACTGATCCAAGCCAGTTCAAGAAATGTATGGCAAGTTAATACAGAGAATGTGGAAAAAGGTCATCTTACACAACTCATTTCTTAGTTTTCTGTCATGTCTGCAGTTGTTGCATTGTTTGTAAAATGCTGAAATGGTTAGAAATTCTTTTTCTTCTTACTTCAGAGCATTTGGTTACAACTTTCTATAACCCAAAATTCTTAGCAGCCTGCTTGATGTTTTGTAAAAGCAGTACTACTTCTGTGTATTTACTTAAATTCTAGTATATGAATAATCCTTCACCAGAGATTAAATCACTTGCCCATTTGAATACACCTTCCTTTGTTTACTATTTCCTGCTATCCTTTGTTTACTTCTCAATTCTAATGGTCAATTTAGAAAGAGACATATCATGTTAGCTTATATCTAGACAAAGTATTGTACTTCTCAATTCTAATTATTTTAGTTTTGGTGGGAAAAACCATTGATTTAGTAAATGTGGAACCTCTTGAAAACTGTTTTTTTTTTGTTTTTTCATATATGCTTTGCCGTGTGTCAAAGGTATGGCACACGGCAAAGTCAAGACCTTTGCCGTGTGCCTGGGGTGTGGCACACGGCAAAGTCGCAAACTTTTCGCCGTGTGCTAAAAAAAGCACACGGCGAATATCTTTGCCGTGTGCGTGACAAAAAGCACACGGCGAAGCGGCCTTCGTCATCTAACCTAGTCACCGTCAGGGTTTCACCATGGGCCGCGCATGGTGAACCTCTTCACCGTGTGTTTAGCGGCCTTCACCGTATGCCGCAGGCACACGGCGAACTTTGGAATTCCGGTAGTGAATGTCCCAAATCGCATGACTAACAACTCAGTTTACAAGCAGTACACATCAAACAAGCGTAGAGGCCCTTGGTAATTGATCCCTCCGGCTTGAGGGGATCGAGAAGCACCTAGCTACAGTAGCCTCGCAGCCTCACACCTGCCCGCTGCGGCAGGTCGTGTACTCTGTTTCTTGGTAGGGCTCCTGGAACTTGGTGGCCTCCGTGTTCTTCTCATCCTTGACGCGGCAGAACGTGACGCCTCCTTTTGGCCATATGCTCGGGACTTGTTGTCAGACTGTCGGAGTACACTCGTGAAAGCCGAGAACGTCCGCAGCGAGGTCCTCATCGACGGCAACACACCACCCTCGCACAACATCGGAACCCATCCCCCAAACGCGCAACATCTGGGCACGGACACACATGTTGAGCCCGCCGGACGCCAGATGGCCCAGCGCATGAGAGATGATGAGCAAAGGAATTCACCCATGTGCTTGCTGCGTCTGCAAAGCATGCAGTTGCAGGACAGCAACTTGGACTTCATCAGCCATACCCTCTGCCAAGAATCTGATCTGCTCGTTGTGGGCATTCTTTCCCAAGGGCCACTCATTCCCATAGTAACCAACAGTCCGTGATTATGTAGGATCACCACTGCACCTACCACCGAGGCAGCGTAATCATGAAATGTTCTTCTGGTAAGATCTCGATAATACCTCCTCAGCAACAGGTTTAATACTCTGTGTGCCTGTGCCCCGACTCTATGATAGACTGGCCAAGAGAGAAATCAGTGTCTACTTATATAGTCCTTCTGTCCCCTTTTATTTGACGGTATAGCATTCAACATAGGAACAAAGGAAGAGTATTGGAGGGGACAACCACCTTCCACCCTCATTCAAGTCGCAATGCTGAGGATGTCTCCATCGCGTTGGTATCCGTACATAGTTGATGAGTCACGGCCAGCAGTGTCCTTGAATGCTCATCCATTACACAGTTGTGGCCATGCATGTGTGGAGGCCTTATAGGCTAAATTTTGAGCCAGGACCCTGAAAGTAATTGAGGTCGAAGGGAGCAGCGCTAGCTAGAAGAGCACTCAGTGAGCAGAGTTTTGGAAACCGAGAACGACAATTAAAACAGGAAAAGTTGACAAGGCTAAAACGTCAAATATAGTGGGACGGAGGGAGCACATGAAAACAAGAGCTTGCGGATATATATGTATATATGTTATAGTAAAAGTTGTGTCCGTCACCAAACAGTCAGACCAATTAAGTAGCATATCATATCGGTGTCACTGACTTGCTTGACTTTGGTGGCCCAAGCACATTATCATGACACGGACGAGGCCGATGCTCGCAAAACCAGGAGCATAGTTCAATGTTGCTGCTACAGAACACAGCGTAGGCTGACGGTGCAGAGTAACCACAGGAAAAACAAAAGGAATTCTCAAACTCACATGAGTAAGCTGACGATGCATTGTAATCACCCGAAATTCTAGAGAAACCACATCTGTTTACAAGTGCACATCTCGTTACAACTGCAGTCGTGGGAAGTGGATCAGTACTGGTGGTGCCATTGGTTTGTGTCATCTGCTTCTGTCGTCTTCTTGTCCTGCCTGCTGCAGATGTGCTCCTACTCGTGCCTCGATCAATGTCTCCCCGTCAGCACGCCGACGAGCTCACCTGACGCCAGACTAGATGGTCAGCCAATCATCTTCCATGATGTGCCATCTGGACCATTGTAGCGCGCTGCTCCACCTCAGCGCGTGACTCATGAAGCTGTAGATGAACTTGCCGAGCACCTCCTTCTCAGCATTGTCTTCCGCGGAGTTGCACAGCAACTCAACGACCGATGCTGTCATGTGCAGGAACTCCTCGCAGAAGGGTTGTTCGGGTCTCCTCCGGCCACTGCAGCATTGTCGTGTCAGTGTGGTCAAACGCGCCCAGCAACACCTTCCACCGCATATTTTTGCTGCCGATCGTCCTCTGCTCAGTCAATTCAATGTGAGAGTGTTGTGAGACGTCTTAAAGCAGCAAACGGAGAATGAAACTTGAAACTTCAAGTGCATGCATTTTTGCAACAATGTACGTTAAGACTGTCATCTCTCTAATTGCACACTTGTGCGCGCATCAGAGATGATAAACAAGGGATTTCACCCCTGAGCTTGCTGCGGCTGCAAGGTTCGTAGGACAGCAACTTTCTCCGCAACTCATCAGCCATACTCTCCGCCAAGAATCTGATCTGCTAGTAATGGGCATTTTTTCCCAAGTGCCACACATTCCCATGCTAATGGTCCGTGAGTACGTAGGATCACTACCGTACCTAGCACCGAGGCAACGTAATCATGAAACTTTCTTCTGGTAAGATCTCAATATTATCTCCTCAGCTACAGGTCTGATGGTCTGTCTGCCTGTGCCCTGACTCCATGATAGACAGGCCAAGAGAGAGATCTTTTGTCTACTTATATACATGATAAAACAAGAGCTTGCAGATATATGTATATATGTTATAGGAAAATTTGTGTCCGTCACCAAACGGTTAGACCAAGTAACTGGCATATCATATCAGTGTTCCTCCGTATCAATTATGTAGCACATGTGATGCCTCTTTACTGTATCTTTCATTCAAATATATAGAAGCCGCATATTTTTCTTCTAGGAGAAAGTAATTTGTGAATCATGATGGCACATGATGTCTTTCCATGTACATCTCAAACTTGTGCGTATAAAATACCCACACGATAGAAGCCAAATATGTTAGGGACCCTGTGGCCCATGGTGTTGAGCAGCCCAATCCACGGCCCGAGAAAGACGTCAGCCAACATACAAAAGCACCAGGCATTTGAGAGGACAGGAAGGAGTCAGACAATTATCCATTAACAAGTTATGGCTATTGTTCCTCTTCAACCTCTGGGTTTCCATCTCCTCTAGCCTCCTCTAGGTCTAGGGATCTATCTCCTCATCTCTACTATTGTGCTTCAGATCTCCCTCCTCCCTCAGATCGTGTATCCTCGTTTGTACCCAAAATCAAAGTTTATCTTGCTATTTGTGTCACTCAATCGATCCATTTAAGGAGTTGCTAACATTTGTTATTCAGAGCCATTCGAATACTTGGAGATTTTTTTTCCCGGCTAGAGATGGCATCTATGGTGGAGCAGCGCTCCATTCTACTTTTCCGCGCTCATGGCATTCATAGAGCTCCATGCTGTTTTTGGCGTTCATGCCACAGGATTTCTTCAGGTTGTCCAACGAATGCTCTCTGTCGAGTTGAGTTTAAACGTGGAGCAGATTTAAACATAACTTGGTCAAAAAAAAGGTTTTTATAAATATGGCGCACAATCAGAGCGGCCTTACGAATCTAGCTTGGTGATCACAAACACAACCCATCGGCCTGTTGGCCGCCTTGTTTCCAGATCCGATTCTTCTTGGTATATGGCAAACCTGCTTAACAGAAGATCACTCACGAATAGATATGAACAACTGCTCTTGCTCCTATCCCAACTGGTGTTTAGTTTAGATTTTTTTCATTTATCTCCATCACTTACGTATATCCAAAGATTCTAAAACCGGTTTGAGTGCTTTCCACGGAAGTGGAGAATCTGAAAACGATAAGCCAAGGTAGACTTGGGGAAACTAAGAAGACTCTTGAAACAATTGACTGGTGTATTGTTGTATTACATACTCAGAAACAAATGAAATTGAAACAAGAACATGACTGCTTTTGTGGATTCCCTCTAACATGATACCTCTGTCCACTTTAGGGTATTTATGCTCATGTTGATATACTGTGCTTCGATGATAAAATCACCATAGTCTCTCTCGAGTCGTCTTGTTTGATGATGATGGCATAATTCATGCCATGACCTTCATGGAGGGGTCGTTTGGAGGATCTTCCTGACAGCTTCTAATCGACGCTCAAGGACTTACTTCATTGTTATCTTTGATGTCTACACACCAGTTCCTACGACGATAATGTCTGTAGGGTGAAGTTTTTTTGTTTTTTAAAGAACTAGATTGTTTTGCCCGAGCAATTGTATAACAGAACCACCGTACCATGGAGACGATTCTGTTCCAGGACCTTTCTCAGGTAGCGACACACGCTGTGATGCCCAATAGTACAATACATGACAGAATAACATAGCTTGCAACAAGAACATAGATAGAGTACAGAGTTTTATATAAATCCAAATTTAAATTACAAATCAGAGTTTTTAATGTGCGGAAGCGAAATAGTTCAATAGTACTAAAGAGTTTCGATGAAAGTAAGACGCATGCCATCTCACAGCGATACACAGTAGTAGAAGCCGGCCTTGATCGATGTCATGCCCTTGACACCGTACCAGCGCACACAAGCCTACTCCTCGTCATCATTGGTGCAAAGCTCCCATTTAATATTGCAGCAGTCAGGACGTTAACCTTTTCAGTGGAACCTCCCACCGTAGTGGCAGTCTCCACCCTGGTCATCTGAAAACCATATAGAGCTACGCCCTGAGTAACTAATTTACTCAGCAAGACTGACTCGTCAAAATGGCCAACTACAGCCGACACCTAGACATGCAAAGGCTAAGGGTAAGGTTTATGTTGCCAAAAAGCCAACCTAAGTGTGGATCCTTATTTTTTAAGTTTTAGCATCAAGTTAAGTTATCATTCAAAATAGTAAATTTAGTTTACACTATAGCTACAACAGTCATGGTTGTAATACAAATATTAATAATTCTAAACGGCGGTATTGAACCCACTCATCATATTAATGGCTTCCGATACTATTCCGGAACAGCAATCAAGTGGTACTCGTTACTGTGAGGGGCAGCGACTCGAATCAATTTACATCCTGCAGGAGAAACCTGCTTGCACGACTCATACGCGCTTCCTAGAAGCCGCATGGAGCAACTTTTTGCATACGGTACCACAAGGTCTTTCGGACCTGGCTTCCCCGAGAAGGGTCCCCCAACACGATGCGTCCTATTCCGTCATCCGTGGGTGGATTGGTCCCTCCTCTCAGCCCCAGTTGCACCAAACAAGGGAGTAGGATATCTTCCGACCAAGCAGTAGTCGTAGCTACATTAGTTTACTGGGCCCATATCTCCAGCATGCAAACAGTACGTTCAAACTTGATCCCGTGGGCCGGACATGAGGCATAACCTTAGGTGACTCGGACAAGCTGTCCTTCCCTTTCCACCTAGTTGCCCATCCGGTCTTCATTCTTATCCCATCCACACTTTCCTTCATCCGACATCAATCCTCAGTGATAATATTTCCTGTCTACGAGTGGTCTCATCCTAAATTAAGCAGAGCGGCTACCGTCCTGAGGTTAATTATCAGGAAAAAGGGGACCTACTGCAATGCTAGATTTTCAAACAACTCTTACAAACTTAATACACAGACAAGCCTATATCCCTAACTAGTGATAAAGTAAAAAGGTTAAAACATGGTGGGATGCACAGAGCTTGCCTTGGTTCTGCTCCTGGTCAGCTGGAGCACAACCCGGTCCTTCTGGCTCCTGCTCTTGCCCCGCCTCCACGTGGTTCACCTCGTGATCTATATGATGCAAAAGATGATGCTTATGAGAGATAATTTCAACATGGTTCTGTTCGTCGATAGTGCATGAGAAATTCACTGTAAATGGGTACTGTCAGGAGTGAATTATATGCCAAATTTCCCTTACATTCAATGAGCCATTAATTTTAGATAATTTTAACTAATAAAACAAGGTAAAGGCTTAATTAATTAATGGGAACCAATACACAGAGAATTATCAGGTGTGCCATTGCAAAATGATTAGGCCTAACAACCCATAAACGAAGCCTCTGATAAATAGTTGAGGTTGTTTTGCATAATTTGTCACGTATGATGCTTATAAACTCAAGGTTTCCTGAAGAAGTTCTATAAAGAATATAGAAGATGAGATTACGTCGGTAGATACAATAACGTTCAAATTAGAATTTAATTTAATTTTTTTTCTTTACAAAGTATATAACATAGAATGCTTCAACTTAATTTTTGGTGGTTTTTCGGATTCGTTTGATAATTTTGATGTATTCAGTGAAATTCTAACATTATAATATTTATAAATTTATTTGTCACCTATGAGTACATGAAATAATATAATTTTTCTTAAATAGAGCATGCTCAGAGGAGCCTACTAAAATTTACCCTACCCTAAAATTCGCACTATTTATTTTACTATCCATTTTGCAATGTTGGACCATTTTTTGGAATTGATAAACTGAGAAAAATCCATTTTTGTGCCCGCGGGCTGCATCCCAGCAGCCCAATGGACCGAAGCCCATGCGGAGAGGTGCTCCTAGGCTAGATCTGGCCCAGGCGGGGCGTGGCCCAGTGGCCAGCTTAGCCCATCGGCCAGCTCGACCGAGCCGAGCTCGCGCGTGGCAGCGCTCTGGCCACGTGCGGTGGCGGGGGCGAGGCCGGTGGCCAGGGCGACGATGGTGCCTGAAGCGAGCGCGAATGTGGCTGGGAGGTGGTGGTGGTTGGGCGGCGCATGGGAGAGGCACAATGCTGCTCACCTGGCTTGGTCGGTGACGAGTGGTGGCGGCGACGGCGGTCGGCAAAGGAGTTCCGGCACCGGATCTGCACGGAAGGAGGTCGGGTGAGCACCGGAAGGTTCGTGGGGTCGAGGGTGATGTGCATGCGGAAGGAATCGGTCCGGGGCTTCCCAGAGATCTCATGCAACGAGGTGGAGTGGCGGTCAAAGACGGGGAAGAAACCGGCAATCGATGACGGCTCAGTGCAGGGGAAGGGGATAGGCTTCACGAGAGGACCGAGGGCATCGGGGCGGAGCTCCGGAGGTCGTCAACCAGGGCGGGGAGGCAGTGCAGCAGACGAGTGATGCGAGCAGCTCGGTGGCTCCAATGGCGGGCGCAAAGTGGCGAGTGAGCAGAGAGCAAGAGCGGAGAGAGAAGTAGGAAGTGTTCCGACCAGGGAAGGGGCAAGAGGAATGTCGGGATGGGGTGTGGGGGCGTCGATCCTCTCAGGTGCCGCTCCGGCCCGTCATCGACGCCCACACAGCGTACGGCCGCTGGAGCGAGGCCAGGCGGCACGACTGTGTTTTCTCGGTGTCGATGACAGGTGGGTCCCGTGGGATTTTTCTTTTTCATTGGTTTTTGAAACAATGCCCACTTAATATTTTCATATGTTTAAAATATAGATCCCATGGAAAATATAAAAATATGTACGTGTTCACCATGATGTACTCTATTGTATAAAAATGATAATGGTCAATAGTTGTCACTTGAATTTGAATATAAATTTTGTAAAGATGGGTAGTTTTTACTATTTAGGACATTTATTTGGGGCACTTACACTTGGAATAAAAATCTACTATGTTGCTCAAAATTCTATTTCATCATTAGATACAACATATATTTTTGGTGGGGATAAGTTACATTGAAAACTTTGGACTTGTAGTTCAAGTGACATTTAAATTTGCTTAAATTGCTTTCAAATTTTATCAATTTCAGTTCAAATTTTTGTCCTAGGCTCTTTTTCATGTGGGGATGACTCTAGTATGGCAATAGGGGTGTCAGAGCCCTCCCCCCCTTAAAGAAATCTCGTCCCGAAATTAAGGGGTGTTATAACGGTTTACCTAGGTGATGACGTAGGAACTCGGGGTAGTGGCTTTGTAGGAACTCTTTAGTCTCCCAGGTAGCGTCCTTTACGGTGTGGTTGCTCCATTGAACCTTGTAGAACTTGAGCGTCATCTTGCGAGTAACTCGGTCCTTCTCGTCTAGCACCTTCACCGGACGCTCTGAATACGTCAGATCGGGTTGTAGTTGTCCAGTGCTCTCCAAGGGAACGTCTACTGGTGTCTTCAAGTAGTTCTTGAGTTGGGACACATGGAATGTGTCATGCACTCCAGCAAGTTCCGCTGGCAGTTGGAGTTTGTAGGCTACAGGCCCATATCTTGCAATGATCTGATATGGGCCAATGTAACAGGGTGCTAAATTCCCGCGAATCCCAAATCGTTGTACACCTTTGGTTGGTGACACTCGGAGATAGACCATATCACCGGCTCTGAATTCCAGCGGGCGACGTCTCTTATCCAAATAACTCTTCTTCCTGGATTTTGCTACTCGTAGGTTTGATTGGATTTCTACTACTTTCTCCTCGGCTTGTTGCACTATTTCTGAGTCGAATATTACTCTCTCCTCTGATTCTGACCAACTCAATGGTGTGCGACAATGGCGACCGTATAGAGCCTCAAATGGTGCCATCTTGATGTTTTCTTGATAACTATTTGTGACACTCCTAGTGTCATAAAGGTTCCAAGAACAGCACCTTAGTATCACAAGAGCCTAACACCAAAAGTTTGAACTAAAATTTATCAAATTGAATTCAAATTAAGCATATTTGAATTTCACTTGAACTACAAGTCCAGATTTCTCAACATAACTCATACCCATGATGATCATGATGGAGTAGAATTTTAAGGAATTTTTCAGAACTTTATTATTTTATTTGTTGCCCCAAATAATTGCACGGTGGTCCAAAAACAGTTCAAGTTGGGAAAATTCCTGTTAAAATTTGAGGAGGTTTCAAGGAGCAAACTTATTTTCTAAATTTTGTATACATCGTTCTGGTCATGAGGATATGATTGGATTTGTGAGATTGTTAGTAGAAATAAAGGTACAAAATAATCAAAACACTGCAGTTTGGAAAATTTTGAAATAATCAAACTCCGGGCGGGCCAACCTGTCAGTGACGATGAAAAAACACACCGTGCCACCCCGCCTCGCTCTAGCGGGCGTACGCCACGTGGACGCCAACGATGGGCAGGAGCGGCACCTGAGCGGATCCAGGCCCCCACCCCGACGTCCCTATCCGCTCCCGGTCGGCTTTCCCACTCACGCTCGCCCAATTTTTCTTTCTGCCTCGCTCCCGCTCGCCTCTGCTTCCACCATCGCTCCTCCGCATTGCCTGGCCGGCGCCGTCCACCGGAGCTCGAGCCAGGCCCCTGGGAGCAGCGCCGGGACGTCCTAAAGGCCCTGCACGCGTCCCCTCCGCTTCGCTCGGCCGACATTAGGAGATCGACACGGTTCTTCCCCGGCGCCGGCAATCGACCTCGAACCACTGCTCCGTGCTGCGTTTACCCCGAGGGGACCCAGCTCGCAATTCCTCGCAAGGGAAGCTCTCCTGAACCATGCCTGGACGGACTCTTCCACCGTTCCTCCAGATTTCTAGCTCAAAGTCGCCATCGACCACCGTAGCCAGCACCCCGCCGATGAGCCTGCATCTCCAGCCCCTCTCTCGCAAAGAAGATCCGGTGACGCCCTTCTCCGTGCTCTGGTGAAGCTCTCTGGTGAGATTCCGAGCTCTTCCGCCCTCCCCTTTGCATGCAGACCGACGCCAAACCTTGCCGTGTTTCCGCCACCGTCGCGAGCCCATCCCCGGCCATCGCCGATGGTCTCCGACCACCTGAGCTGGTGCGCGCCAAGGAGAGGAGCATTTTCTCCTTCAACTCCAACCCGAGCCAGGGCCCACAGTGGGCTGTGGCAAGCCTCCGGCCAGCGCCGGCGCGCTCCGGCAAAGGAGCTGCGCGCGCGGGCAAAATTCAAAAAAAAAAGAGAAGAAAAGAATCCAGTAAATAGGTAGAAAATCATAAATTGCATAATAAAATAAGTACTGCGAATTTTGGAGCCAAACAAATTTTGTTGGGATGGTCTAGTTATGTACTATTTTAGTAAAATGCTAATTACCCATGCATGTTAACAACTTTGCCTGAGCCAAATTAATTAGAATAAACACTAAGTAAATCCATATCTTGGTTATGGAATTGATTGATTCCCGGCCTCTACCCTGTGGTCACTATTTGTCACCCCTAAGCTCCCTGAAAAATCCCATGTTTTAATCTCCATTATTTTGACCTGTAGGAATTATTTAGCTTTTGCACTAAATTAATTATTTAAAATAATTGCCTCTGCATGTCAATGAAACTTGGCACGGAGATCACTACTGACACCTTCTACCTATAGTAATTTGCTCCTGGGCATGTACATTCCTGAACCATGTTAAATTAATTTATTTTATCACTTGGAGTTGATAGGTTATTTAACTATAGTCACCTAACTTGTTTAACCACTGACCCTGCCCTTATACCCTCGCCTCGCTCGAATCGGCACGGGCACAACATAGTAACAAGATAAAGTCAAGAAAGGATATATACAAAAATAAATTAAGATGAACTATCCAAAGATCATCCCTGGGGCACTCTACTTGTAGCAAAGTGCACATGCTCACTGGTCTTTCAAAACCATTAATTAATTATTTCTTAGACTTAATATTTTAATTAATTGTATAATTGTACTATAAAGCTTTATATCATATATATCTAGTTCTTATCTAGCAACCTCCTTAATGCATGCGAAAACAGTATTCTGACCATTACCTACTGCCCTTGTGCCTCACACATTTTTCTTGATAGCGATCGACACATCCCGAATCTTTATACTCAATTACTGTGTCTACTCACTGGAGTCCATGAAGAAAATAATAAACGCACTCACCCTATGCCTCCACTAAATACGTTACATCGTTGAACTAATCAACACACCCCGCTCGCTTCCACATGAAATAGTATACATTAACGTATTTATTGAGAAAGTGCCATGAATCTTCTCTTATAAGCATCATCTTTTGCATCATGTAGATCATGTAGTGAACCACGTGGAGATGGGACCGGAGTAGGTGTCAGAAGGAGCCGGTGGTGTCACAGCTGATCAGGAGCAAAACCTAGGCAAGCCCTGGTGCATTCCACCCGTTTAATTTTTACTCTATCACTAGTTAGGGATGTAGGCTTGACTGTGCATTAAGTGATAGGAGTTGGTTGAAACCCTAGCGTGCAGTACGTTCCTCCTTCTCGATATTTAGCCTCAGGACGGTAGTCGCTCTACTTAACTTAGGACGACCATACATCGAGTGGTATGGAGACCACTTGTAGACAGGAAATGTTACCCTGGGGGAATGATGACGGATTAAGAAAGGTGTGGATGGGATCACAATGAAGACCGGATGGGCAATTAGGTGGAAAGGGAAGGACAGTTTGTCTTCAAGGAGGTAGCCCCGTCCGAGTCACCTAAGGCTACTCGTCGTGTCCGGCCCATAGGATCAAGTTTGAACGTACTGTTTGCATGCTAGAGTTATGGGCCTAATAAACCGACGTAGCTACGACTACTGTCTGGTCGGAAGATAGCCTTCTCCCTTCTTTGGTGGAACTGGGGCTGAGAGAAGCGAGCAATCCACCCACGGATGATGGCACGGCGCGCATCGCGTTGGGGGACCCTTCTGGGGGAAGTCTGGACCCGGAAGACCCTGCGGTACAGTAAGCGAAAGGTTGCCCCATGTGGCTTCCAGAAAGCGCGTATGGGTCCTGCAAGCAAGTTTCTCCTGCAGGAAGTAAATCGATTCGAGTCGCTGTTCTTACAGTAACGAGTACCACTTGATCGCTGCTATGGAACAGTGTCGGAAGCCACTAAGATGATGCATGGGCTTAACACTACTATTTGAAATTATTAAGCATTGTTTGGCAACCTTGCTTGTTATAGCTTTAGTGCAAACTAAATTTATCATTCCGCATGACAACTTAACTTGCTGCTAAAACTTGAAAAATAAGGATCCACTCTTAGGCTGGCTTTCTGGCAACATAAACCCTATCTCTAGCCTTTGCGTGTCTAGGTTTTGGCTGTAGTTGGCCATTTTGACAGGTCAGTCTTGCTGAGTAAATTAGTTACTCAGGGCGTAGCTCTATGTGGTTTTCAGATGACCAGGAATTAAATTTCAGTGCTCATCCCTTCCTGTGTGTTCTGGATTTATTTAGCTGAAAGTTATTGCTAACTGGATCTGTATTGCTACCTGAGTTTGGCCCTGCGTGCATACATATACACCTGGATATTGTCGTGAGACCAATCATTATTATAATTCTGTGTTAGTGGCTGCCACTATTGTCAATATCTTTGGGTAATTGCAGTATCAGTTTATTAATTCAGAGAAGGCTAAATACTTTTCGTATAGTACCATGAAAGATCAGGACATAATTTAGGGACACCGTTGTCGTGTCCTTATCATTTGGTATCAGTTTAGCTGGGTTGGTCACGGTACTCTACTAATTTTTTTGCAATGGATTACTATGATCTTGATGTATATGTAGAGTTTGTGCTGATACTTTATTCAACAAGTTCTCGATCTGAGTATTATGAGTGGGAGGATGCTATAGTGGATTTTTATAGAATTGGTGAATTGTCATTAAGCCAGTTGGTAAATTTGGCGGAGAAAACCTTCTCTTTTGATGTTTCGCTATGGTTGTGGATAGTGAGGCGAGATCTTGGTAACAAAGGTGACAACTATTGCACTTCTTGGGTAGAGTTGAAGGAAGTATTACGGCCTAGATATGATAGTGGAAAGGGCACATGTGTTGCTGCTAATATTGATTTTTCTGCAAAAAATCTTCGGAAAGAATCAGCTAGTGTTATGGTTGAACCTTCACCTCCTGAATCTGTAAGTGCTACAGCAATGAAAACTGAAGCTACCAATTGTGATTCATTTTTGTTGGCCAATAAGAATATTCAGGAAGATATTATTGCTACAAGTACTGAGACATCTTCATTAATATCCGGCCTGCATATTAATGAACTTGAGAAGCCAACATCTGAAGATATGGATAATAATGCTTTGATAGGGTTATCTCTAATGTCTCATGAAGTGCAATGTGATGGAACTACTTCTCACGTGAAGGGGCAGCGCTCCAATATTTTTCAGTCAAAATGTAATATTCAAGACAGGGTTTGCAAATTAGTTATCGATGGTGGTAGTTTCACTAATGTTATTAGTTCAAATATGGTGAATGCATTATCTTTATCTACATGGAGACTTCCGACACCACACTATATGCGGTGGATGAATGAAAGTGGCATGCTGAAAATTACTCATAAGGCAAGAATAAAATTTTTAGTGGGAGATTATGTGGACAGCGAGGACTGTGTTGTAGCACCATTGACTGTGTGTCATTTGTTGCTTGGGAGACCTTGGCAGTTTGATCTAGATGCTACTCATGGAGGTCGTTCTAATAATTATTCTTTCATATATAAAGATGTGTATCATGTTCTAAAGCCAATGAAAGCAAGTGATATTAAGGCTGAGGTCTTTGCTGCTCCAAGGAAGAAGAAGAAAGACCCACCAGTGGATACCCCAAAGCCGAGGTCGGCTTTGCTTCACAAGGGAGAGAATGATGTGGTGATCCATGCTCCTATAGCTACTACTAGTAGCATTGATGCTCCAATCTTTACAGCTAGTGTTAATCAGAAGCTAGATGCTACTGAATCCATGACATGCAAGTGCTCAATAGAAAAAACAGAAACTATGGCTGCTTTGTTTCATAGCCAGGATGATACGGTTATCAGTCCTTCTACTACTGCATCAGAAACTTCATATGATGACTCAAATATGTTGGCCAGTAATGCTTTGAAAACTTGTGCAAATCAGATTCATTACAGTGCTGATGACCTGACAGAGGATAGGAAAATCTTTGTCGACAATGCTGTGCAATGCGAATCAATAATGCATGCTATTGATCATCCAAAGATAGAAGAAGCTCCAAGCTTTATGTCAAAGCCAAGGACGGCTTTGTTTCAAGAGAGGGAGAATGATGAGCCCTTAGATTATCAAGTTATTCCTAAAGAGCATGGTAAAAATTGCTTGAAGGTAACAACAAGATTTCCTATGAAATTTGGTTTATATTTATGTGATGCCATGGAAAAAAACTTTATGATCGGAGCTGTAGCTACAGCTGCTACTCAGCCATGTAAGATGATTTTCAAAGAAATTAATCTGGTGGAGAAACAAGAGAAGATAGATAAATATATTAATATGGACACCATGCACGTGGAGATAATGAGTGAGTCCCAATTATATATACATCAACACGTGAGGCTGCAGCCACTACCTAATGGCATGGAGGAGCATTATAAGATAAGCTAGATTATTGGCTGCAAGCAGGTGTAGATGACGTAGTTAACAGACTGAAGACACCGTGATGCATCGTTTCCAGCTTATTTTACTAGTTTGCATTCTAGCCGGTTTATTTTATAGTTTCTTTTATGCGTCAACTAGGTTTGGTTCAGTCAGGTTAATTAGAGTCCAGGGTAATTAATTTGTATTGGTTTGTCGTAGCCTGGTCGAGTCAGGTCAGGTTTGGTTGAAGTCGGACTTGGGTCCAGTGCCTGCGCGCACATATATTAGCCAAGGTATTGGCCGTGTAAGTCAGACTAGGATTAGGTTTTATTTGGTGGAATCATATTCCTTCGTGTCAAGGTCTCCTCCGCAACAAGAGCATTGGTGATCCTGCCGTCTTGGTGAATAACTACTGCTGCCGTTCCATTGTGGAATTGTGTGGGTGTGTGATCAGGCAACTCATTGTCTGGGCATATGCTGGAGTTCCTCTCGGAGCTCTACCTCTTCTGATCGTGTTCTAGTGCATGAGTGGAAGAGTCGTCTTAGGATTTGGATTGCACAGTCTGTAAGCCGATCCTCTATATGATATTTGCTACTGCTAGTGATTTATTAATCAAAGGAATTAAATTTCAGTGCTCATCCCTTCCTGTGTGTTCTGGATTTATTTAGCTGAAAGTTATTGCTAACTGGATCTGTATTGCTACCTGAGTTTGGCCCTGCGTGCATACATATACACCTGGATACTGTCGTGAGACCAATCATTATTATAATTCTGTGTTAGTGGCTGCCACTATTGTCAATATCTTTGGGTAATTGCAGTACTAGTTTATTAATTTAGAGAAGGCTAAATACTTTTCATATAGTACCATGAAAGATCAGGACATAATTTAGGGACACCGTTGTCGTGTCCTTATCAGCACAGTCACGGCTGGGAGCCTCCGGGAGGGCCTGGAGAGAGTCGCCCACCGGGCTCTCACTCACTTCTGTGGGCGCAACGTAGCAGCGCTCTCGGGGACTCTATTCGAGATGATCCCCATTTGGCACCAGGCTGACCCGGTTTGGCAGAGGCGCGTGAGGCGCGTCTCTCGTGATGACTACCCGGAGTACCACGCGGGATACCACCGCGTATCTCACTACTCCGAGTACCTCCTCAACTTGGATGAGGAGTCTAGCAGCCGCAGCAGGATCTTACTAGCGGACGCTGAGCAGGTATGGGTGCAGAGGAATGACCTATAGGCACAGGTCGATGCACAGCAGAGAGAGATTCAGCGGTTGACAGCTGCTCTTGAGGCGAGTGAGACTCGCGTGACGGAGGTCACTGGGCAGCGCGACACTCTCGCGCAGGAGGTGGACAGACGGGGCTTGATTATGCAGCAGCGTGCCAACCACAACGAGCACCTGCAGCAGCAGCTGGCGAGTGCCCAGCAGGAGATGGACCTTATGGCGGAGGACCTAGAGACCCTGGCTCACGAGAACAAGGACCTCCAGGCTCACTTGGACACGATTGCTGCGCCACCGGCAGCACCCGCAAAGGAGGATCCCGAGGAGGACGTGGGCGAGGAGTCCGACGTGGACTAGGAGCCACCCGCTCCGAGCAGACCGTCTAGGACCCTCTGGCGCCGTCGAAGACAGGGCTTAGAAGTTGTAGTAGACACGACTAGGTCGTACATGTAGAGCATGGTAGATGGGTAGCTTTTCACGCTCCACGCGTGGTTGTTGTATTTTGGGGATCACCCGTGTGAATAGCTTTTGGAAACTCGATGGTCACATATTTTGAGTTTAGGTAGTGTGGAACTGTTGACCTGTATTAGGACCTGTGTTAACTTGGAAATTTCAGCTTTTATCAGAATTATGTTGTTTACCAAATTGCTGTCCTGTGTTGCTGTGTTATTTGATTTGGTAACCTGTAATGATCATGTTGGATAAGAGACTAATTAGAATCCTTATTCTTACATTTCAGAATGGTGCGCACCCGCAATACCAACGAGCTTCATGGCGAGCAGCCCGAAGGTTCCAGGGCTAGGGGAACTGACTCTCCACAAGGCACTCCACCACCAGCCGCCGCCACCCAACCCCATGCAGATGATGGCGCGGTTCTTCGCCACCATGATGGAAAGCCAGCAGCAGCAGACGGAATTCATGTGGGAGCTGGCACAACAGAACCTAGCAGTCCGAAATGCTAGGGGCAACAATGACGGCGCACCGCAGAACAGCACCTACGCTGACTTCCTCACCACCAGGCCACCCACATTCAGCTCAACCACTGAGCCCATGGAAGCGGAGAATTTTCTTCGCATGCTCGAGTCCAAACTTGGGCTTCTTAACTGCACGCCAGTGCAGAAGACGTTGTTTGCGGCACAGCAGCTGCGTGGCGCAGCTGGGGCATGGTGGGCTAACCATGTCACCTCTGTTGGTGCGGACCAACAGATCGCATTGGACGACTTCAAGACTGCGTTCCGGGCCCACTATATCCCTGCGGGGCTCATCCGTAGGACGGCACATGAATTCGCCGCACTGAAGCAAGGCAACCGCAGCGTCGAGGAGTACTGCGAAGAGTTCAACCGGTTGGCGTTATACGCCTCGGAACAAGTTGACACCCCCGCCAAGCGCAAGGACCGTTTCTTGGAGAGGCTAAGTGCAGAGCTGCAGGACCACCTCAACCTTAACATGGGCGGTACATTCACTGAATTTGTCAACAACGCCATCGTCGCGAAAGATGGATATCACAGAGTAATGGCAGAGCGGAAGAGGTTCGCAAGTGCTATGGGGCCCTCCAGTGGACCTCGTAGAAGTTTCGCATGGTGTACACCGCCCCCTCTGGACAGAGGTACCGTTCCGCCCCCGTGACGGCACCATTCGCACGTCCACCCCAGCCGGCACAACAGCGACCCCAGGCACCACGTTAGCAGTAGGGCCAAGGTGGGTTCCGCCCGCCACAGCAGCAGAACACTCAGACCGGACCTTTTCCCTATTATAACTACGGTCGGCTTGGGCACTTCTCGAGGGAGTGCCCGCATCCCAAGAAAAGCACTAGCCCGAGCCTGACAAGAAACAACAACAGCAACAACAACAACAACCGCAACAACAGGGGACCAGTTCGCACTGGCCGCATGAACAACACCACCCTAGAGGAGATTCCGGAGAACAACCCCATCCTCGCTGGTATGTTCTCTATTCGAGACCACCCCGCACTAGTTCTGTTTGATTCGGGAGCATCACATAGCTTTGTTAGTGGGTTCTTTGTTGATAAGTACCGGCTACCTTGTACTCTTATGAAATTGCGATACACCATTAGATCAGCCGGTGGGCAAACCCCTGCTCTCTATGAAATTGAGAAACTCCCAATAACCATAGGAGCAAAAGTCTACCCTACCAAGTGCATGGTCTTAGAGGGGTGCAACATTGACATCATTCTGGGCATGCCTTGGATGAGGCAACATAAGGCTATATTTGACATAGACGCCTACACCATACACCTAAAGTCTCCCACCCATGGTAGCGTAAGCTTCCGTGTGCTACCTCCCCAACTGGCCGCACCAAGCATTCACCGCACCACCGCCGGGCAGATAAAGGATATTCCAGTGGTTAGGGAATTTCAGGATGTATTCCCTGACGATCTCCCTGGACACCCACCGGATCGGGATGTTGAGTTCAAGATTGAGCTTCAGCAAGGGACGGCCCCTATATCCAAAAGGCCGTATAAAATGGTGCCCAAGGAACTAGCTGAGTTAAAGAAGCAGCTGAAGGAGCTGCGCGATAAGGGATTCATTCGACCAAGTTCATCACCTTGGGGTTGTCCGGCACTGTTCGTGAAAAAGAAAGATGAGACCTTGAGGCTATGTGTAGATTACCGACCCCTCAATGCTGTGACTATCAAGAACAAGTATCCACTGCCCCGTTGACATTCTCTTTGATCAGTTAATAGGAGCTAAGGTTTTCTCCAAGATCGATCTCCGGTCTGGATACCATCAAATTAAAATCCGAGCCGAAGATATTCCCAAGACAGCATTTTCTACCCGATACGGACTATATGAGTATTTAGTGATGTCGTTTGGTCTGACAAACGCAGCGACGCACTTCATGTATCTCATGAACTCGGTGTTCATGCCAGAGTTGGACAAGTTTGTAGTGGTGTTCATTGACGACATCCTAGTCTACTCGAAATCAGAAGAAGAACACGCAGAGCATCTTCGTGTAGTACTACAGAGGTTAAGGGAGCACCAGCTATATGCTAAGTTTAGCAAATGCGAGTTTTGGTTGAAGCAAGTACCATTTTTAGGCCATATTATCTCGGAAGAAGGCATAGCGGTAGATCCTAGCAAAGTAAGAGATGTACTGAATTGGAAGACCCCGAAGACCGTATTTCATATACGCAGTTTTCTGGGATTAGCTGGTTACTACCGCCATTTCATCCCCAACTTCTTCAAAATTGCAAAGCCCATGACCGAGTTGCTTAAGAAGGACAAGAAATTCATATGGGATGAAGGCTGCGAAAGTGCTTTTCAAACCTTGGAGAAGCACCTGACCACGGCCCCAGTATTAGCTCAACCAGACCTGGGGAAACCGTTCGATGTCTATTGTGATGCTTCGGGTATTGGATTAGGATGCGTGCTCATGCAAGATGGAAGAGTCATTGCTTATGGATCAAGGCAATTGAGGAAGCACGAACAGAATTATCCCACACATGATCTAGAGTTAGCAGCAGTGGTGTTAGCCTTAAAAATGTGGAGACATTACCTCCTTGGAAATTTATTTCGTATATACACCGACCACAAAAGCTTGAAGTACATTTTCACTCAAGATCACCTGAACATGAGACAACGCCGTTGGTTGGAATTGATTAAGGACTAAGAGTTGGAATTACACTACCACCGAGGAAAGGCTAATGTCGTGGCTAACACACAAAACCGCAAGGCCCATAGCCACCACATCCTGGTCAGCCTGCAAGTCCAAGATTGTCATTATGTTCAAGTAACACCCACGGAGCCCTCTATAACCTAGCATTAATTCCTACCTTATAGGAAGAAATAGTAGCAGCCCAGAAAAATGATGTTGGCACAGCACATCTCAGAAGGAGACTAAAAGAGGGCGACGCTAAGGTACAATGTTTTTAAGAAGATGCAGAAGGTGTTTTATGGTTCCAGAATTGCCTAGTGGTGCCTAAGGATATGGAAATCCGCAAGAAGATTCTGGACGAGGCTCATATTGCAAAGTACTCCATGCATTCGGGCAGCAACAAGATGTACCATGATTTGAGATCCAGATATCAGTGGACTCGTATGAAGAGGGAAATAGCACGATATGTCACAGAGTGTGATACTTGCCGCCGAGCCAAGGCCGATCATCTGAAAAAGGCGGGTCTACTGCAACCCTTGAGTATTCCAGCATGGAAATAGGAGGATATCAGCATGGATTTCATCGTTGCCCTACCGCTGACATCACATAAATTTGACTCTATATGGGTCATTGTTGACAGGTTGACAAAGGTCGCCCACTTCATCCCTGTGTCGACACGGTTCAAGATGCAGAAATACGCGCAACTATACATTGAGCGAATCATGTGTTTGCATGGAGTGCCCAATACTATCGTATCCGACAGAGGCTCCTAGTTTGTGGGACGCTTTTGGGAGAAGCTACACAAATCACTGGGCACCAGGTTGATTAGAGGCTTCGCGTACCACCCCCAAACAGACGGTCAGACGGAAAGAGTTAACCAAATATTAGAAGGCATGTTGAGGGCGTACGTATTGAATCACAACACAAAGTGGGATGAATGCCTACCCTTGGCAAAATTTGCATACAACAATAGTTATCAAGAAAGCATCAAGATGGCACCGTTCGAGGCTCTCTACGGTCGCCGTTGTCGCACACCATTGAGTTGGTCAGAATCAGGGGAGAGAGTAATATTCGGCTCAGAAATAGTGCAACAAGCCGAGGAGAAAGTACTAGAAATCCAATCAAACCTACGAGTAGCAAAATCCAGGCAGAAGAGTTATGCGGATAAGTGACGTCGCCCGCTGGAATTCAAAGCCGATGATATGGTCTATCTCCGAGTGTCACCAACCAAAGGTGTACAACGATTTGGGATTCGCGGGAATTTAGCACCCTGTTACATTGGCCCATATCCGATCATTGCAAGATGTGGGCCTGTAGCCTACAAACTCCAACTGCCAGCGGAACTTGCTGGAGTGCATGACACATTCCATGTGTCCCAACTCAAGAACTACTTGAAGACACCAGTAGACGTTCCCTTGGAGAGCACTGGACAACTACAACCCGACCTGACGTATTCAGAGCGTCCGGTGAAGGTGCTAGACGAGAAGGAACGAGTTACTCGCAAGATGATGCTCAAGTTCTACAAGGTTCAATGGAGCAACCACACTGCAAAGGAGGCTACCTAGGAGACTAAAGAGTTCCTGCAAAGCCACTACCCCGAGTTCCTACGTCATCACCTAGGTAAACCGTTATAACACCCCTTAATCTCGGGACGAGATTTCTTTAAGGGAGGAGGGCTATGACACCCCTACTGCCATACTAGAGTTATCCCCACATGAAAAAGAGCCTAGGACAAAAATTTGAACTGAAATTCATAAAATTTGAAAGCAATTTAAGCAAATTTGAATATCACTTGAACTACAAGTCCAAAGTTTTCAATGTAACTTATACCCACCAAAAATATATGTTGTATCTAATGATGAAATAGAATTTTGAGCAATATAGTAGATTTTTATTCCAAGTGTAAGTGCCCCAAATAAATGTCCTAAATAGTAAAAACTACCCATCTTTACAAACTTTATATTCAAATTCAAGTGACAACTATTGACCATTATCATTTTTATACAATAGAGTACATCATGATGAACACGTACATATTTTTATATTTTCCATGGGATCTATATTTTTAAACATATGAAAATATTAAGTGGGCATTGTTTCAAAAACCAATGAAAAAGAAAAATCCCACGGGACCCACCTGTCATCGACACCGAGAAAACACAGTCGTGCCGCCTGGCCTCGCTCCAGCGGCCGTACGCCGTGTGGGCATCGACGACGGGTCGGAGCGGCACCTGAGCGGATCAACGCCCCCACACCCCGTCCTGACATCCCTCTTGCCCCTTCCCTGGTCGGAACACTTCCCACTTCTCTCTCTCGCTCTCGCTCTCTGCTCACTGGCCACTGTGCGCCTGCCATTGGAGCCACCGAGCTGCTCGCGTCAGTCGTCCGCTGCACCGCCTCCCCGCCCTGGCTGATGACCTTCGGAGCTCCGCCCCGATGCCCTCGGTCCTCTCGTGAAGCCTATCCCCTTCCCCTGCACCGAGCCGTCATCGATTGCCGGATTCTTCCCCGCCTCCGACCACCGCTCCACCTCATTGCATGAGCTCTCCAGGAAGCCCCGGACCGATTCCTTCCACATGCACATCACCCTCGACCCCGCGAACCTTCCGGTGCTCACCCGGCCCCCTTCCGTGCAGATCTGGCGCCAGAACGCCGTCGCCGCCACCGCTCGTCGCCGACGAAGCCAGGTGAGCAGCATTGTGCCTCTCCCATGCGCCACCCAACCACCACCACCTCTCGGCCACATTTGCGCTCGCTTCAGGCACCGCCATCGCCCTGGCCACCGGCCTCGCCCCCGCCACCGCACGTGGCCAGAGCGCCGCCGCGCGCGAGCTCGGCTCGGTCGAGCTAGCCGATGGGCCAAGCTGGCCACTGGGCCATGCCCTGCCTGGGCCAGATCTGGCCCAGGAGGACCTCTCTACGTGGGCTTCGGTCCATTGGGCTGCTGGGATGCGGCCCGCGGGCACAAAAATGGATTTTTCTCAGTTTATCAATTCCAGAAAATGGTCCAACATTGCAAAATGGATAGTAAAATAAATACTGTGAATGGCCCGTTGCAATTCAGGCCGGCGATATGGTATACCTTCTAGTGTCACCAACCAAGGGTGTACAGCGATTTGGGATTCGCGGAAAGTTAGCACCTCGCTATATTGGCCCCTACCCAATCATTGCTAGATGCGGATCTGTCGCCTACAACTGCCAGTGGAACTCGCCAGAGTGCACGACACGTTCCACGTGTCCCAACTAAAGAAATGTCTGAAGACACCAGTAGACATTCCCCTGGAGACCACTGGGCAACTACAACCCGATCTGATGTATTCAGAGCGTCCGGTGAGGGTGCTAGACGAGAAGGAACGATTTACGCGTAAGAAGACGCTCGAGTTCTACAAGGTCTAGTGGAGCAACCACACCACCAGGGAGGCCACTTGGGAAACTGAAGAGTTCCTACAAAGACACTACCCCGAGTTCCTACGCCACCACTTAGGTAAACCGTTATCACATACTTTAATCTCGGGACGAGATTTCTTTAAGGGGGGATGGCTGTGACACTCCTAGTGTCCTAAAGGTTCCAAGAACAGCACCTTAGTATCACAAGAGCCTAACACCGAAAGTTTGAACTGAAATTTATCAAATTGAATTCAAATTAAGCATATTTGAATGTCACTTGAACTACAAGTCCAGATTTCTCAACATAACTCATACCCATGATGATCATGATGGTTGAAACCCTAGCATGTAGTAGGTTCCTCCTTCCTGATATTTAGCCTCAAGACGATAGTCGCTCTGCTTAACTTGGGACGACCATACACCGAGTGGTATGGAGACCACTCGTAGATAGGAAATGTTACCCCTGGGAATGATGACGGATTAAGAAAGGTGTAGATGGGATCACAATGAAGACCGGACGGGCAATTAGGTGGAAAGGTAAGGACAGTTTGTCTTCAAGAAGGTAGCCCCGTCCGAGTCACCTAAGGCTACGCCTCGTGTCCGGCCCATGGGATCAAGCTTGAACGTACTGTTTGCATGCTAGAGTTATGGCCAAACCGACGTAGCTATGACTACTGCCTAGTCGGAAGATAGCCTTCTCCCTTCTATGGTGGAACTAGGGCTGAGAGGAGGGAGCAATCCACCCACGAATGGCAGCACGGAGCGCATCGCGTTGGGGGACCCTTCTCAGGGGAGTCTGGACCCGGAAGATCCTGCGGTACCGTAAGCGAAAGGTTGCCCCATACAGCTTCTAGGAAGTGCATATGGGTCGTGCAAGCATGTTTCTCCTACATGAACAAAATCGATTCGAGTCGCTTCCCCTCATAATAACGAGTACCACTTAATCGCTACTACGGAACAGTGTCGAAAGCCACTAAGATGATGCATGGGTTTAACACTACTATTTGAAATTATTAAGCATTGTTTGGCAACCTTGATTGTTATAGCTTTAGTGCAAACTAAATTTATCATTCCGCATGACAACTTAACTTGCTGCTAAAACTTGGAAAATAAGGATCCACTCTTAGGCTGGCTTTCTGGCAACATAAACCCTATCCCTAGCCTTTGCATGTCTAGGTGTCGGTTGTAGTTGACCATTTTGACTGGTCAGTCTTGCTAAGTAAATTAGTTACTCAGGGCATAGCTCTATGTGGTTTTCAGATGACCAGGGCGGAGACTGCCACTGCGGTGGGAGATTCCACTGAGAAGCCCAGCGCCCTAACTGCTGGAACATCGAGTGGGAGCTGTGCACGAATGAAGACGAGGAGTAGTTCCTTGCTTGCCGATACGGTGTTTGGGCAAGGCACCTATTATGGCCGGGTTGTTCCCTGTATGTCACCGTGGGAGGGCGATTGTATCTTATCTATTCCGCCGAACTAGATGAATCAATGTTGAACAATTTGCTTCCGCATTTTCCTTTTGATAAAACTCAGTACTCTACCTATGTTCTTGTTGCAATTATTTTCTTCTACCATGTGTTGTACTATTGGGCGTCACAGCGCGTGTCGCCACCCGAGAAAGATCCTGGAACGGAACCGTCACACTATTGTTATATGCAAATTCTACCAAGGGTAGGCATTCATCCCACCTTTTGTTGTGAGTCAATACATAGGCTCTCAACATGTCTTCTAATATTTGGTTAACCCTTTCCGTCTGGCCGTCCATTTGGGGGTGGTATGCAGAACCTCTATTCAACCTTGTGCCCAAGGACGCATGGAGCTGCTCCCAGAATCATCCAACAAACTATGAGCCTCTGTCGGATACGATGGTCTTAGGTAGTCCGTGTAGACAAGTGATTCGCTCAATGTATAGTTGTGCATACTTCTGCATCTTGAACCGCATCGAGACAGGGATGAGGTGTGCAACTTTTGTCAACCTGTCGACAATGACCCATATGGAGTCGAATTTGTGCGATGTAAGCGGTAAGCCAACAATGAAATCCATGCCGATATCCTCCCATTTCCAAGCTGGGACACTCAGAGTTTGTAATAGACCAGCTTTCTTTAGATGATCGGCTTTAACTCGACGACATGTGTTGCATTCGGCTATATAACGAGCTCTTTCCCTCTTCATGCGAGTCCACCGATATTTGGATCTCAAATCGTGGTACATCTTGTTGCTGCCCAGATGCATGGAGTACTTTGCAATATGATCCTCGTCCAGAATCTTCTTGCGAAGTTCCAAATTCTTAGGCACCACTAGGCGATCCTTGAACCATTAAACACCTTCTGCATCTTGCCAAAAACATTGAACCTTAGCGTCGCCCTCTTTTAGTCTCCTTCTGAGATGTGCTATGCCAACATCATTTTTCTGAGCTGCTACTATTTCCTCCCGCAAGGTAGGAATCAATGCTAGGTTATAGAAAGCTCTGTGGGGTGTTACTTGGACATAATGACCATCTTGAACTTATGGGATGATCATGATGTGATGGCATTGGGCCTCGCGGCTTAGTGCGTCAGCCACGACATTAGCCTTTCCTGGGTGGTAGTTCACTTCCAACTCATAGTCCTTAATCAATTCCAACCAACGACGTTGTCACATGTTCAGGTGATCCTGGGTGAAGATGTACTTCAAGCTTTTGTGATCGGTGTAGATACGAACGAGATTTCCAAGCAGGTAATGTCTCCATATTTTCAATGCTAACACCACTGCTGCTAATTCCAGATCATGTGCGGGATAGTTCTGCTCATGCTTCCTCAGTTGCCTAGATCCATAAGCGATGACTCTTCCATCTTGCATAAGCACACACCCTAATCCGATACCTTAAGCATCACAATACACATCGAACGGCTTCCCCAGGTCCGGTTGAGCTAATACTGGGGTAGTGGTAAGATGCTTCTTCAGAGTTTGAAAAGCGTCCTTGCAGCCTTGATCCCACACGAATTTCTTTCCTTTCTTCAGCAGCTTAGTCATGGATTTTGCAATCTTGGAGAAATTTGGGATGAAACGGCGGTAGTAACCAGCCAATCCAAGAAAGCTGCATATATGGAATATGGTTTCTGGGGTCTTCCCATTTAGGACATCTTTCACTTTTCTAGGGTCTACCGCTATGCCTTCTTCTGAAATAATGTGACCCAGGAATGGTACTTGTTTCAACCAAAATTCGCATTTGCTAAACTTAGCATACAGTTGGTGTTCCCTTAACCTCTATAGCACAATGCGAAGGTGGTCTGCATGTTCTTCTTCTGACTTAGAGTAGACTAGAATGTCATTGATGAACACCACTACGAACTTGTCTAACTCTAGCATAAACACTGAGTTCATGAGATACATGAAGTGTGCCGGTGTGTTGGTCAACCCAAACGACATCACTAAATACTCATAAAGTCTGGATCGAGTGGAGAACGTTGTCTTGGGGATATCTTTGATACGGATCTTGATTTGGTGGTATCTAGAATGTAGATCGATCTTAGAGAAAACCTTAGCTCCTATTAACTAATCAAAGAGAATGTCAATGCGAGGTAGTGGATACTTCTTCTTGATAGTCACGGCATTAACGGGTCGGTAATCCACACATAGCCTCAAAGTCTCATCCATCTTTTTCACGAACAACGCCGGACAACCCCAAGGTGAAGAACTTGGGCAGATAAATTCCTTATCCGACAGCTCTTTCAACTGCTCCTTTAACTCAGCTAGTTCCTTGGGTGCCATTTTATACGGTCTCTTGGATATGGGCGCAGTGCCTGGCTGAAGCTCAATTTTGAATTCGACATCCCGGTCAGGAGGGAGTCCCGGGAGATCATCTAGGAACATGTCTGGAAATTCATTAACCATCGGAATATCACCAATTTGTTGGGCTGTGGTGTGGTGAGCTATAGGGGTTGTCAATCGGGGGTAATTTACTTGAAAGCTCACTTTTCCATGGGTGGGGGAATTTAGGTGTCTGGTATAGGTGTTCGTGTCTAGAAGGGCTTCATGGTACCTCATCCACGGCATACCGAAAATCACATCAATGTTGCTTCCCTCAAGGACTATGCAGTCTGCTAGGTATACCCTTTCTGCTAGTGTTATTGGTATTCTCCTAACTTCATATTTAGCGGGAGTATACCCATGTGCTGACCTAATGCAGGATTGTGACTTCATAAGGTGGTGGGGTAGTTGTCGAGTTTTAGTATATGATGCATTGATAAAATTGTGTGACGCACTCGAATCAAACAGAACAAGCGCGGGGTGGTCTCGAATAGAGAACATACCAGCGAGGATAGGGTTGTTCTCCGAAATCTCCTCTAGAGTGGTGTTGTTCACGCGGCCAGTGCGGGTAGGTCCCTTGTTGTTGCGGCTGTTGTTGTTGTTGTTGTTCCTCGGCGGGTTCTGACCAGTGTTTTTCTTGAGGCACGGGCACTCCCTTGAGAAGTGTCCAAGATGGCTGCAGTTGTATCAGGGAAAGGGTCCTGTCTAGGTGTTCTGCTGCTGTGGTGGGCGATACCCACCTTGGCCCTGCTGCTGACGCGGTGCCTGGGGTCGCTATTGTATTCGCTAGGGTGGACGTGGAAACAGTGCCGTCAAGGGGGTGGAATGATACTTCTGTCTTGAAGGGTCCGTGTACACCATGCAATACTTCTGCGGGGGTCCACTGGATAACCCCATAGCACTAGCGGACCTCTTCCACTCTGCCATCACCTTATGATACCCATCTTTTGCGACGATAGCATTGTTGACGAACTCAGCGAACATGCTGCCCATGTTAAGGTTGAGGCGGTCCTGCAGTTCTACACTCAGTCCCTCCAAAAAGCGGTCCTTACGCTTGGGGGGTGTCTACTTGTTCTAGAGCATACAGTGCCAAACGGTTGAACTCCTCGCTGTATTCTTTGATGCTGCGGTTGCCTTGTTTCAATGTCCCGAACTCTCATGCCTTCCTACGGATGAGGCCCGCAGGAATGTAGTGGGCACGGAACGCAGTCTTGAAGTCATCCCAAGCAATCTATTGGTCTGCACCAACAGAAGCAACATGGTTAGCCCACCATGCCCCCACTACTCCATGCAGCTGCTATGCCGCATACAACGTCTTCTGCACAGGCGTGCAGTTGAGGGGCCCAAATTTGGACTCGAGCATGCAAAGGAAATTTTCAGCTTCCATGGACTCTGTGGTGGAGCTGAACGTAGGTGGCCTGGTGGCGAGGAAGTCGGTGTAGGTACTGTTTTATCGTGCGCCGTCGTTGTTGCCCTAGCATTCCAGTTTGCCACGTTGTGTTGCACCAACTCCCGCATAAATTCTGCTTGTTGCTGCTGGTTTTCCATCATGGTGGTAAAGAACTGCGCCATCATCTGCATGGGGTTGGGTGGGGGTGGTGGAGTACCCTGGCGAGGGTTATTCTCTCTAGCCCTGGAACCCTCGGGCTGTTCACCGTGAAGCTCGTTGGTGTTGCAAGTGCGCACCAATCTGAAATACAAGAATAAGGATTCCAATTAGTCTCTTGTCCAACAACATCATTGCATAAATGAATTCAGATATCATAGCAACACAATGCAACAATGCTAGTAAACAACCTAATGTTTTACAAGCATCCATAAGCCAACACACGTTTTTAGTACAAGTCAGTCAAGTCTGCAATACATACACTCGGAATATGTGGCCATCGAGTTACCAAAAGCTATTCACGTGAGTGATCCCCCAAAATACAACAACCATGTGTGGATCGTCAAAAGCTACCCATCTATCCTGCCCTACATGCATGGCCTAGTCATGTCTACTACGACTACTAAGCCCTGCCTCCAGCTGTGCCAGAGGGTCCTTAATGGTCTGCGCCTTGTAGAGCGGGTGGCTCATAGTCCACGACGGACTCCTCGCCCATGTCCTCCTCGGGGTCCTCCTCTGTGGGTGCTGCCAGTGGCGTAGCAACCACGTCCAACTGTGCCTGTAGGTCCTGGTTCTCATGAGCCAGGGTCTCAAGGTCCTCTGCCATTAGCTCCATCTCCTGCTGGGCACTTGCCGGCTGCTGCTGCAGGTGCTCATTGTGGTTGGTGCGCTGCTGCATGATCACGCCCCATCTGTTTACCTCCTACGCGAGGGTGTCGCGCTGTCCAGTGACCTCTGTAACACGAGTCTCACTCGTCTCAAGAGCAGCGGTCAGCCGCTGAATCTCCCTTTGTTGTGCCTCAACCTGTGCCTGCAGGTCATTCCTCTACACCCAAACCTGCTCAGCGTCAGCTAGTAGAATCCTGCTACGGCTGCTAGACTCCTCATCCAAGTTGAGGAGGTACTCGGAGTTGTGAGATACGCGGTGGTATCCCACGTGGTACTCCGGGTAGTCGTCGCGGGACACACGCCTCAGTGCCTCTGCCAGACCGGGTCTGCCTGGTGCCAGACAGAGATCATCTCGAACAGAGTCCTAGAAAGCGCTGCTATGTTGCACCCACAGAAGTGAGTGAGAGCCCTGTGGGTGACTCTCTCCAAACCCTCCCTGAGGCTCCCACATGTCATCGTGCTCTCCATCCCCGTCAAGTCGGGGTTGCGCGGGTGAAGAGAAACGCTGATGTGCACCTCCGTAAAAGTCACACCGTGGCGGCGGACCTCACGCCCCCAGTAGGAAGGCTGCTCCTCATAGCCCAGAGTGTGCAGCATCTCCCACAAGAGGGTGGGAAAGTCATGGTGGTATAGACCGGTGGTGTAGCGCCACCCGTCGTGCTGGAACACCTTGAACCCGTGCTCGTCCATCAGGAACACAAACCCAATGGTGAGTAATTGTTCCGAACGCAGATAGTGCAGATCAACAACAAAATAATAAGGTACGATGAGTGATATAAGGAATTAGACCACTGCAATTGTTTACATTTTCTAGGGTGGATTAGGTTACTCCTCAAAAAGGGGTGCGTTCTGTCCTAGGGTACAACAGTCACTAAATCGAGCTTTTAAGTAACTTACTTACAGATTTTGGACAGAAAATGAATACCAAAGTTGTAGAGTATTTCAACACCTTTCCAACAAGTACTTACTCAACTTCATCCAATGAGTGGTGCAGAAAATACAATTTTTACAAATTTGCAAACTATCTCTGAAATCTGCTATTGACAGAATAGACTTGATTTTGAAAATGGGTCCGAAGTCTAAAGCCCGGTGCTCTTACCCATAGAATTAAATTATCAGTATTATGGAGAATTTCAACATCTTTCTAACGCATATTTTTACGTGTCCAACAATTTCTTAGAACTCAAAATACGCAATCTACACTACCGGTAAATTTTTCTGAACCGATTTTTCTGGACAGAACTGCATTGCTCTGAAGATTTGCTCATAACTCTCTCTTCCACGTCCCAAACCCGAAAACTTAAACTACCAAAGTTGTAGTACTTTTTGTAACCTTTCCAGAAAGTGCTCATACAACCCTAAAGGTGATCTGAGCAAAACGTTATAAATTTTCTATGATAGGTCATAAATCTGAATTTCAGATTGACACCAAACCGATGTGCTGACTCGTACGGACCACGTTTGTATTGTCCAGAAATCTTTAAAGTAAAAATTCACCCTAGATGTACAGAGGATTTGTTCATGATTTCAATAAGTATTTATTTGCATGGTTTTGATTTTCGAGTGAAGAGATATAGAGTTTTGTGTGAGCAACATGTTTGCTGAAATTTCAGATTCGCATAACAACTTGAGGCTTTGATATTTTACATGAATGCATATGCTTTCGACCTATACGTCCTCACCAAAATAAAATTTGGCTATGAATAGGACCGTACGTATAGTCGGTGGCAGGCGATCGTTCAAGTTAATCATATGCTATACGTTTCTTACTTGATTCGTGGTTAGCGTACCTACAGAAGATTGATTTTAGAAATAATACATCAAATTGAAAACAAACGAGCCAAAAATAATCCCTTATTATTGTCCTAGGGCAGGACACTGATGTTTACCGCAATCTGCCTGCGTTCAGACCTTTGTGCTAGCTTACCATGTTACTGTTCACAGGACGAAACACATACCTTCGTTGACATACGTTCGTAACAGGGTTTTCGAAAATATGTTCTGAATGTTGCACTATTCTCGAGATAGCTCTGATACCATGCTGTAACAGAACCGTCGTACCACGGAGATGATTTCATTACAGGACCTTTCTCGGGTGGCGACACGCGCTGTGATGCCCAATAGTACAACACATGACAGAATAACATAACTTACAACAAGAACATAGATAGAGTATAGAGTTTTACATAAATCCGAATTTAAATTACAAACTAGAGTTTTTAATGTGCGGAAGCAAAATAGTTCAACAGTACTAAAGAGTTTCGATGAAAGTAAGACACACGCCCTCTCATGGCGATACACAGTAGTAGAAGCCGGCCTTGATCGGTGTCATGCCCTTGACACCGTACCAGCGCACACAAGCCTACTCGTCATCATTGGTGTAAAGCTCCCATTCAATATTCCAGCAGTCATGACGCTG
This sequence comes from Eleusine indica, assembly GCA_030378355.1. Lineage (NCBI taxonomy): Eukaryota > Viridiplantae > Streptophyta > Magnoliopsida > Poales > Poaceae > Eleusine > Eleusine indica. The sequence continues at coordinate 9,671,238 of CM059501.1, forward strand.
GCCTTCCTAGTGGAACCTCCCACCGTAGTGGCAGTCTCCACCCTGGTCACCTGAAAACCACATAGGGCTACGCCTTGAGTAACTAATTTACTCAGCAAGACTGACTCGTCAAAATGGCCAACTACAGCCGACACCTAGACATGCAAAGGCTAAGGGTATGGTTTATATTGCCAAAAAGCCAGCCTAAGAGTGGATCCTTATTTTTTCAGTTTTAGCATCAAGTTAAGTTGTCATTCAAAATAGTAAATTTAGTTTGCACTGAAACTATAACAGTCATGGTTGCAATACAAATATTAATTATTCCAAATAATAGTATTGAACCCACTCATCATATTAATGGCTTCCAACACTGTTTCGGAGTAGCAATCAAGTGGTACTCGTTACTGTGAGGGGCAGCGACTCGAATCGATTTACATCCTGTAGGAGAAACCTACTTGCACGACTCATACGCGCTTCCTAGAAGCCGCATGGAGCAACTTTTCGCATACGGTACCACAAGGTCTTCCGGGCCTAGCTCCTTCGAGAAGGGTCCCCCAACGCGATGCGTCCTATACCGCCATCCGTAGGTGGATTGCTCCCTCCTCTCAGCCCCAGTTCCACCAAACAAGGGGGTAGGGTATCTTCCGATCAAGCAGTAGTCGTAGCTACATCAGTTTACTAGGTCCATATCTCCAGCATGCAAACAGTACGTTCGAACTTGATCCTACGGACCGGACGCGAGGCATAGCCTTAGGTGACTCGGATGGGGCTACCTCCTTGAAGACAAGTTGTCCTTCCCTTTCCACCTAGTTGCCCGACCGGTCTTCGTTGTTATCCCATCCACACTTTCCTTCATCCGACATCATTCCCCAGTGATAATATTTCCTGTCTACGTGTGGTCTCCATACCACTCGATGAATAGTCGTCGTAAATTAAGTAGAGCGACTACCGTCCTGAGACTAATTATCGGGAAAAAGGGGACCTACTGCAATGCTAGGTTTTCAAACTACTCCAACAAACTTAATGCATAGACAAGCCTACATCCCTAACTAGTGATAAAGTAAAAAGGCTAAAACTTGATGGGATGCACCGGGGCTTGACTTGGTTCTGCTCCTGGTCAACTGAAGCACCATCCGGTCCTTCTGGCTCCTGCTTTTGCCCCGCCTCCACGTGGTTCACTTCGTGATCTATATGATGTAAAAGATGATGCTTATGAGAGAAGATTCATGGCGCTTCCTCAACAAATACGTTAATGTAGAAATGAGATATGTAGAAGTGAAGGGTTGGGTTTGTACTTATGATCGAGTAATATCAAGAGTGTGTTGAGCATGTTATCGCGCAAGAGTGATGAGGAATATTAAATCCTACAAGATAATTAAATGATTTAGCATGATCTAGTAGTCATTTACTCGTGTGTTATCTACTGTAAATAGAACATACCTTGAGTGATTCTTATGTCAAGTTTCAATTATATACATTGCTTGCTTGATTTTTAATAATTAAACAATGGATAAGGGAAATTAATTATTTTGATATGGTTCTGTTCATCGATAGTGCATGGGTGATTTACTATAAATGAGTACTGCCAGGAGTGAATTATATGCCCAATTTCCCTTACATGCAATGAGCCATTAATTTTAGATAATTTTAACAAATAAAACAAGGTAAAGGGTTAATTAATTAATGGGGACCAATACACAGAGAATTATCAGGTGTGCCACTGCAAAATGATTAGGCCTGACAACCTAGGGTTAACTACCAAATTTCATTAATTTATAAATTACAGAGAATTACTTATGAATTATTAAGTGTATTGCATAATTAATTTAATTTGGATAAAAACTCTATTATGTGGAGGGCTTTTGTATTTTTCTTAAATAGCGCATGCCCAGAGGAGCCTACTAAAATTTACTCTACCCCAAAATTCACAGTATTTATTTTACTATGTATTTTGCAATGTTGGACATTTTCTGGAATTGATAAACTAAGAAAAATTTATTTTTGTGCCCGCCGGCCGCATCCTAGCAGCCCAATGGACCGAAGCCCACGCGGAGAGGCGCTCCTGGGCCAGATCTGGCCTAGGCGGGGCGTGGCCCCGTGGCCAGCTTAGCCCATTGGCTAGCTCGACCGAGCCAAGCGCGTGCGCGGTGGCGAGGGCGAGGCCGGTGGCCAGGGCGACGGCGGAGCCCGAAGCGAGCGCGAATGTAGCCGGGAGGTGGTGGTGGTTGGGCGGCGTGTGGGAGAGGCACAATGTTGCTCACCTGGCTTGGTCGGCGATGAGCGGTGGCGGCGACGGCGGTCGGCAAAGGCGTTCCGGCGCCGGATCTGCACGGAAGGAGGCCGGGTGAGCACCGGAAGGGTCACGGGGTCGAGGGTGACGTGCATGTGGAAGGAATCGGTCCAGGGCTCACCGGAGAGCTCGTGCGATGAGGTGCAACGGCGGTCGGAGGCGGGGAAGAAACCGGCAATCGATGACGGCTCGGTGCTGGGGAAGGGGAGAGGCTTCACGAGAGGACCGAGGGCGTCGGGGCGGAGCTCCGAAGGTCGTCGGCCAGGGCGGGGAGGCGGTGCAGTGGCCGAGCGATGCGAGCAACTCGGCGGCTCCAATGTCGGGCGCGCAGCAGCGAGTGAGCAAAGAGTGAGAGCGGGAGAGAGAAGTGGGAAGTGTTCCGACCAGGGAAGGGGCAAGAGGGATGTCGGGACGGGGTGTGGGGGCGTCGATCCGCTCAGGTGCCACTCTAGCCCGTTGTCAACGCCGATGCGGCGTACGGCCGCTGGAGCGAGGCGAGGCGGCACGGTTGTGTTTTCTCGGCGTCGATGACAGGTGGGTCCCATGGGATTTTTTGTTTTCATTGGTTTTTGAAACAGCGCCCACTTAATATTTTCAGATGTTTAAAAATATAGATCCCATGAAAAATATAAAAATATGTCGTGTTCATCATGATGTACTCTATTGTATAAAAATGATAATGGTCAATAGTTGTCATTTGAATTTGAATATAAAGTTTGTAAAGATGGGTAGTTTTTACTATTTAGGACATTTATTTGGGGCACTTACACTTGGAATAAAAATCTACTATATTGCTCAAAATTCTATTTCATCATTAGATATAACATATATTTTTGGTGGGTATAAGTTACGTTGAAAACTTTAGACTTGTAGTTCAAGTAACATTCAAATTTGCTTAATTGCTTTCAAATTTGATCAATTTCAGTTCAAATTTTTATCCTTGGCTCTTTTTCATGTGGGGTTGACTCTAGTATGGCAGTAGGGTTGTCACAAATTGCATGGGCTAGCATGTTGATAATGTCCAAGATTTTCATAATATACTTTGATTCATATATTGCTTTATTGTTACCAATAGTTTTAGTATACATTATATTAATATATCTCTGTAAAAGAATACTAAGATATAAATAATAAAAGACAAACTATGGCAGGATATGTGTATTATGAACCTATATTTCACCGAAGAAAGATGTGCCGTAGCCTGTTGAATCAAAATGTGTTGAACGCCCAATATAGTTTCGGTGAGTGATTGTTTTTTTTACATTGAGCAAAAAAGTGTAGTCTTATATTGTAAATCTAAGTACAAGGAGCATGTGCAGTGCCATAGGATGTTGAATAAAACTGTGCTGAATGCCCAACATAGTTTTGTGAGTGGTTGTTCTTGTACATTAAGCAAAAAAAAATGCATTCTTATCTGTATCGAAGGAACATGTGATTTTTTTTTTGTGAAAATTGAAACCTGGATGGGCCATAAGTGTCACAGAGATTCCATTCATGACAAATGAACTACAATATTTCTTCGAGGATGTTTATAATGTTTGGTAGCCACAAGAAGGTTTGTTGCACCTTGCATATGTCTTAGCAAATAGTCACCACAAGTTGTGTGCTTATTCGAGCAGAGTATTTTGTAGTTGTGATATTTTTCTATCTGTGTATCAGTTACCTGAACTTTGGATTTGTTTTAAAGAAAGAAGGGCTAGTTAATGCAGAGGATAAATGCTGGAAATATAGTAATCTGCCTATAAAGGTTTATCACTATATTTTTTTGGCGAAATTCATCAATATAAAATTAAAATAGATAGTTCCTAATTCAGGTTTGTCACTGCAGATGGCTTCATACCTTGTTAATACCAACCTGTTTCATTACGATGACCTTTCTGAAAATAGCATACTCTATGTCAGTTGGTATTGTGGCGGAATATCAAGAGAACCTTCAGATCTGCTAATCTTCCGTGTTGGAGTTGAAAAAGGAAGACCATCACCATCAATGACATTGGCGTCCTTAGCTGATGAAAAATTGGATCGGATTTTGCAGTGACCAAGGACCAACCCATGGACATGATCAGGAGAACCCGAACATGACACCTCGTCCTCTGTCAGACTGCTGTGACAACTGATGGGCCGGCAGTGATTGATGGTCTTAGTCCGCAACTCGAGTGAAGCCGCACCTGCTGGACGCTGAAGAACTCCATGACCTAGTTCATGTCAAGAACCCATCGTGATTTAAGCATCATCAGGCCTCGCTGGTGATAGTTATCCCAACCTGAAAGAACCCAGCGCGCTCCCTCTTGCCATGCACCTATCCACCTCGTCAACTCAGCGTGACAACACATTGCGGCAAGGCAAGGGGCTGATGTATTTGACGAATTGTCGTGCCGGCCGTGCACACCTTGCAATCCATCTGACCACCCGCTCCTCTGCTGAATTCTACGGGCTGACTTAGTCCTTATCATGAGGATGGAAAATGATAGGGCAAAGGTAGATGGGCATTCACACCTGATGTTTGATTATAGATCTCTTGTTCTGCACTTCTGCTCCCCAACCGGTCAATAATGTTCAAGGCATCACTTCATCAAGCCAAGCGACATGACGGTAGTGCTAGGCAAATCGATTGCAAGTTTCCTGTGTACTCCAATCCAGACATCGCCATTGATATGATAGGGTATATTCATGGATGGAAACAGCGGTCCTGCGTACATCACATTTGGGCTATTCTGATCGCTTGGTTATTGAGGGTTGTACCCGGGCCGGACTTATTTCACGAGTGGATACATTGAAAATGGAAGGCTGGATGTCTCTTTTCAGTTGTGAGATGGGGAATTGAGGGCCAGATGTTTTACTTTTTTGTGAGAATTTAGAGGATATTTCTCTATTTTTCTAGACATCCAACTGAGAAACTTCATCTTCTTTTATTAATAAATAGATATGTGCATTAGTATGTGGTTGGGCACATCTGATTTGGGCCGACTGACATCGGTGATTGTGTTTGGCCGTAACTTTCTAAGAAGTCAAGGCCATGAGGCTGTAGTTTCTTAGAAGGCCAAGGTAGTGTGTAATGCAATCTTTCCCATTATCTAAAAAACGCTAAGGAGAATCGAAGGTCCCTGTCCACCTCAACCCAGGTTCACTTGTTCCCATGTGTGGCAATGCAAGATATCTCTGCAAGCATGAGATAATTAAACTGCAAACCAGGTGCACAGATATGGAACGGCAGGGAACTTGAGAAAGTTTGTATAGCTTCAGTTACACTGGGAAAACTCTTGGATTCTCTAGACTGAAATGGTCATGGCACTGAACAATTGATTTCCTCCGGATTTTGCAGTTCCAGAGACCACATTTATAGCTACAGAGTAGTTACCACTGAAACTAATTGTCTGAAAATATTTGGGTAATTCTAGAATTGGGGATCTTGCAACTTTTTTTATTGATGTATATCATGGAAAACTGTATTGTAATACAGTCACAAAGTGTTGTTGGGTCCTTCGGTGTTCTGCATGTATGTAGTACCCATGTTGAGGCATGCAAAACATTTCATTTCCATAAACCCATTGTAATCAGATTCAGATGTTATGTCTTATGTTCCCTAATAGAAATTCTACAAGTCAGACATTTTTAATGGTTGTTCAACAAACACAGATTATAACACTTAAGCTTGACAATATGACGATATTTGGCAGAAGATAAAAAGTAAGCCAATTGAGTCTATTCCTAGCTCAAATGTGCCAAACTCATAATTGTTGAACCATAAGTGAATTGTTCATCTTTCCTCAATGGCTTAGTCTTTTGGTGCAACTGGTTGGTGAATAGTAGCATAACATGGTATCAAAGTTAGAGGTCTTGAGTTCAAATCCCGGTGACCGAATTTTCTGCTGCGCCACTCCTATTTTGCACCCCGAGTGAGCTGCATGTGAAGGGAAGTGTTGAATCGTAAGTGAATTATACATCTTTTCTCATCAGCTTAGGCTTTTAGGTGCACCTGATCAGTGCATAATAGCTCAACAATAACGTATGAGGCAGAGGCAAGCATCAATGCCCCCACTCTAAAATTATGTTGCTTGATTGCAACTGCATTACATAATTTAGTGGGTCACAAGAAATGGTTATAGATTCAGCTCATATTAACCACAAATTCAGCAATGAACACAGGCCGAGAAAACCTCTAAACCCCTCTCCGTCCCTTACACCAGGGCCACATGATCCCTGTTAGAACCGGGCCGGCGTAGAGCACCGTTACCCGCGACCAGGCCGGGCTTAACCCGTGCTTTGAGATTACAGAGAGGCGAGAGGATTTTTTTAACCCAGGCCATAATTCGTCCCCACCGGGATCAAACCTGGGACCTGAGATGTGCGGCTAGGGCACCTAACCACTCGGCTAGAGCCCCTTTCGCTGAACTCACAAAATAAGAAATCCAGTTTTGAATCATCTTCAAAACTTTGTCATCTTGAAGCCATGGCACATGAAGATGGTTCCTTACTTTCACCTAACATCATGTGCAGTGTGAAACCCTACAAGCACCGGAAAAGTCGACATGGCCGCCGCCCGTCAGCCTGAGTTGCAACTGTTCGTGGCGTTACCTCCACCATCCTATATTTGCTTGGGGATTCGGAAGAGTTTGAAGGTGACTGGTACGAGAGATCGAGCACGGTGTCGTTGGGAAGGGACTTCACGGTCTAGTGAGGATGACGGCAGGCGGCAGCGGCGCAAGGAAGAGTCAATGGGAAGACAAGCAGCGACTGAATTAGGGGTTTTTTCACTAATTGTATTGCAATCCAATGTATTTACAAATAACCCCCTATTCTAGATCACGGTCAATAGTTGTGATCCCAACTAAGGGTGTGTCTGTAAATAATCTGGAGTGCGGTCGATAGTTGCGATTCTAATGGGGGCGTTTTCTAAATGTTTGGCGCCCACAACAATTGCAACCGGCAAGGCGCGCTGCCACCGCCGACCTCCACTTGCCCCCATAGTTATTTGTCCGCCGCCATTGAGTCATTCGACCCTATCTCAGATACTCGCCGGTGCCGGCTCGAGTGGAATGGATGGGACTGGCAGTTCCCCTGTTTCACTGGCTGCTCCGTCGGCTCTTCTTTTCGCCAAAATCTGCACATTCCAGTTAACATTTGTTCTTAGTTTCAGCTTCAAGGCCATGGCCTAAGATGAAAGATGGGAGGAAGAACATGATGAATTGTATCCGAGATGGAAAAAAAATTGGTGCTGGAGAATCCCAACAATTAGGCCTGTGTGAAACTGGTGTCCTGATTTGCCAGCTGCAAATTTCTAGTCACTTGACCACCATTTCGTCTCTCTGTTTTGCAAAGCATCAATTGCACGCACCACGAATAATAATATCCAATGCAGTATTATAGTAGCATGGCTCGAAATTGTGAGTTGCGACAGAGCTTGGTAGCATAGGATGGTTGCTTAAGCTGATCGTTGCTTCAAGTTCAAAGCTCTGTACCAAAGAAAAGGTTCAAGACTCCATTTTTGTCAGATTGCTGCAGCATTATCTTTTTTTTTTAAAGGGAATACGGCAGGTGTTCTGCTGTTTCATTTTGATAGAGGAACAAAAGAAGCTCAGTACAAGCAAGCAGCCTAGGCTAATAAAAGGGAACAAAGAGAAATTGCAGCAGCAATGCAACATTATCCAAGAATGCTAGTCCCCTTAGCCATGCAAGCAGCTCAGCACTTCGCAATGTCATTGCAAGCCACTGTACGCTGATAAAACAAGGCTCAAATTCCCTTGCCAATGTTCGACATTACAGATACAACTTCCTTTCTTTAATAAGCAATACTGATCAATCTGCCCATGTGGAAGCCAGGGACAAGCATATGATCGACCCATCAAAACACTAACTAAATTGAGATTAAAAAACAGTGCTATTATTTGGCAAAACAATAAGAGGCAGGCATCTATTTCTAATCTTTACTGTGCTAAACTCAAAGTCTGGATGCTCTGTTGGGAAACAAAGAAATAATTTCTTAGGTGCCATTGGAAATTTCAGAGAGACAGGAATCAAGCAACAAAAACAAACACTCAAATTATTTTGACAGATGCAGGAATCAATGGCGTGCTAACCCTGAATTTGGTTGCTTTATAGGAGTTGCTATACATATTTTCATGCGTAGCAAGCACTGGTCTTATAGAAATGTTATCAAATATTTAGCATCTTCAATCATCACTAGATCTTGAAAATTTCAGTATCTTGATTGAACCAGTGGCTTCCGTGCCCAGCCACGCCTCACACTCTTCAAGCATGAGCACTCAAAAAGGAGAAGATTCAGGCTCCAGATCGGTTATCCTCCGTTTCTTTCAGAACCTGCTCAATTATCAGACACCATTTCTATACTGTTGTTGCTTTCATCAGGCCGCTCGAATAAAAGCTAGAATGATTTTTTTCCTCGAATATGCAGGAGAGCTGCGTATCATTATATTAATAGAAAAAACGATTACAAGAGTTTCAAATTACATTCGCACCTTTTAAGACTTTCCAACAACTATCACAGAACCGCCTTACCACCGAGATGGCTCCGTTCCAGGATCTTTCTCGGGTGGCGACACGCGCTGTGACGCCCAATAGTACAACACATAATAGAGGAATATAAATGCAACGAGAACATAGGGAGAGTACAGAATTTTTATATAAATCCAAATTTATATTACAGACCAGAGTTTTATCAAAAGGAAAATGCGGAAGCGAATTTGTTCAACAGTGATTCAAATTGTTCGACGGAATAGATAAGATACAATCGCCCTCTCACGACGACATACGGGGAACAACCCGGCCATAATAGGTGCTTTGCCCAAACACCGTACCGGCAAGCAAGGGACTACTCCTCATCTTCATTCGTGCACAGCTCCCACTCGATGTTCCAGCAGTCAGGACGCTGGCCTTCCCAGTGGAATCTCCCACCGCAGTGGCAGTCTCCCCCCAGGTCGTCTGAAAACCACATGGAGCTACGCACTGAGTAACTAATTTACTCAGCAAGACTGACCCAACAAAATGGCCAACTATATCCGACACCTAGACAATGCAAAGGCTAGAGATAAGGTTTACTTTGCCAGAAAGCCAGCCTACGAGTGGATCCTTATTTTCAAGTTTTAGCGTCAAGTTAAGTGATCATGCGGAACAATAAATTTAATTTGTGCTAAAGCTCTAACAATCAAGGTAGCAAAACAATCTTAATAATTTCAAATAGCAGTATTAAACCCATTCATCATCTTAATGGATTCTGACACTGTTCCGGAGTAGCGATCAAGCGGTACTCGTTACTATAAGGGGCAGCGACTCGAATCGATTTACATCCTGCAGGAGAAACCGACTTGCACGACCCATACGCGCTTCCTGGAAGCCGCATGGAGCAACCTTTCGCTTACGGCACTGCAGGGTCCTCCGAGTCCAGACTCCCCCGAGAAGGGTCCCCCAAGCGCCCTGTGCCGCCATCCGTGGATGGATTGCTCCCTCCTCTCAGCCCCAGTTCCACCAAAGAAGGGAGAAGGCTATCTTCCGACCAGGCAGTAGTTGTAGCTACGTCGGTTTACTGGGCCCATAACTCCAGCATGCAAACTGTACGTTCAAACTTGATCTCATGGGCCGGACACGAGGCGTAGCCTTAGGTGACTCAGAAGGGGCTACCTCCTTGAAGACAAACTGTCCTTCCCTTTCCACCTAATTGCCCGTCCGGTCTTCATTGTGATCCCATCCACACCTTTCTTCATCCGTCATTGTTCCCCAGTGATAACATTTCCTGTCTACGAGTGGTCTCCATACCACTCCGTGAAATGGTCGTCCTAAATTAAGCAGAACGACTACCATCCAGAGGCTAAATATTGGAAAGAAGGAACCTACTGCAATGCTAGGGTTTCAACCAACTCCTATCACTTAATGCACAGTCAAGCCTACATCCCTAACTAGTGATAGAGTAAAAATTAAAACGGGTGGGATGCACCGGGGCTTGCCTGGGTTCTGCTCCTGGTCAGCTGCGACACCTCTGGTTCCTTCTGGCTCCTGCTCCGGTCCCGTCTCCACGTGGTTCACTACGTGATCTATATGATGCAAAAGATGATGCTTATGAGAGAAGATTCATGGCACTTCCTTAATAAATACGTTAATGTACTCTATTTCATGTAGAAGTGAGTGGGGTGTGTTGATAAGTTCGGTAAATATAACATATATAGCAGAGGCATAGGGTGGGCGTGTTTAGTGTATTTCCTTCATGGACTCCAGTATCTTATCGCGATGATGTTATATAAAAGTATGGTGGGCGCGACAACCGAACAGAGGTGCAACGTGTACATTACGAAGGTGTGCTGGTCATGGCATTACCTACAGCTTATACGAGGTTTGACATGAAAGGCATAACAGTCAACCCAAAATATCGGAATGAATTTATAACACCCAGTGAATTAATAGAGCTACAAGACAATTAATTATTTTAGCATTGTTCTGAAAACCAAATGCACATGGAGGATTTACTGTAACTAGGTCATGTCAGGGGTGAATTATGACCCAAGTTTCATAGACATGCAATGAGCCACTAATTTTAAATAATTAAATTAGCTTATAAGTTAAACAATTGCCCTAAGCTAAAATACTGCAAGTTTAAATGTGAGACCTTGCATGGTGGTTACGAATGACTACAGGAGATCACATGCCAAAGGACATTAATTTATAAATTCTATAGACAAGGATATGGATTATTTAGTGTTTATTCTAATTAATTTGGCTCAATTAAAGTTGTTAACATGCATGAGTAAATAGCATTTTACTAAAATGGTACATAACTAGACCATCCCAACAAAATTTGTTTGGCTCCAAAATCCGCAGTAATTATTTTACTATGCAATTTATGATTTCCTACCTATTTACTGGATTCTTTTTCTCTTAAAAGAAATTCATTCTTTTAAATTTGCCCGCGAGCGCAGCTACTTTGCCGGAGCGCAGCGGCGCTAGCCGGAGGCTTGCCGCAGCCCACTATGGGCCCTAGCTCGGGTTGGAGTTGAAGGAGAAAATGCTCCTCTCCTCGGTGCGCACCAGCTGGGATGGTCGGAGACCGTCGGCGATGGCCAGGGATAGGCTCGCGACGGTGACGGAAACAGGGCAAGGTTTGGTGTTGGCTTGCATGCAAAGGGGAGGGCGAGAGAGCTCGGAATCTCGCCTGAGAGTACTTTCTCCTCAGATTGCTGCACTATTTCCGGACCGAATATGACCCTCTCCCCTGATTCTGACCAAATAAATGGTGTGCGACAACGGCAACCGTAGAGAGCCATGAACGGTGCCATCTTGATGCTTTCTTGATAACTATTGTTGTATGCAAATTCTGCCAAGGGTAGGCATTCATCCTACTTTTTGTTGTGAATCAATACATATGCCCTCAACATGCCTTCCAATATTTGGTTAACTCTTTTCGTCTGACCGTCTATTTGGGGGTGGTATGCGGAACCTCGAATCAACCTTGTGCCCAGTGACTCGTGTAACTTCTCCCAAAAGCATCCCACAAATTGGGAGCCACTGACAGATACGATAGTCTTGGGCACTCCGTGCAAACACATGATTCGCTCAATGTATAGTTGCGCGTATTTCTGCATGTTGAACCGTGTCGATACAGGGATGAAGTGTGCGACCTTTGTCAACCTGTCAACAATGACCCATATGGAGTCGAATTTGTGTGACATCGGCGGTAGGCCAACGATGAAATCCATGCTGATATCCTCCCATTTCCAAGCTGGTACAGTCAAGGGTTGGAGCGGACCCGCCTTTTTCAAATGATCGGCCTTGACTCGGTAGCAGGTATCACACTCTGCGACATATCGTGCTATTTCTCTCTTCATACGAGTCCACCAATATTTGGATCTCAAATCGTGGTACATCTTGTTGCTGCCCGGATGCATGGAATACTTTGCAATATCAGCCTCATCCAGAATCTTCTTGCGGAGTTCCATATCCTTAGGCACCACTAGTCGATTCTTGAACCATAAAACGCCTTCTGCATCTTCTCGAAAACATTGTACCTTAGCGTCGCCCTCTTTTAGTCTCCTTTTGAGATGTGCTGTGCCAACATCATTTTTCTGGGCCGCTACTATTTCTTCCCGTAAGGTAGGAATTAATGCTAGGTTATAGAGGGCTCCGTGGGGTGTTACTTGAACACAATGACCATCTTGGACTTGCGAGCTGACCAGGATGTGGTGGCATTGAGCCTTGCAGCTTAGTGCGTCAGCCACGACATTAGCCTTTCCTGGGTGGTAGTGCACTTCCAACTTGTAGTCCTTAATCAATTCCAACCAACGGCGCTGTCTCATGTTCAGGTGATCTTGGGTGAAAATGTACTTCAAGCTTTTGTGGTCGGTGTATATACGAACTAAATTTCTGAGGTAATGTCTCCACATCTTTAAGGCTAACACCACTGCTGCTAACTCTAGATCGTGTGCGGGGTAATTCTGTTCGTGCTTCCTCAATTGCCTCGATCCATAAGCAAAGACTCTCCCATCTTGCATGAGTACGCATCCTAATCCAATACCCGAAGCGTCACAATAGATATCGAACGGTTTCCCCAGGTCCGGTTGAGCTAATACTGGGGTCGTGGTCAGGTGCTTCTTCAAGGTTCGAAAAGCACTCTCGCAGCCTTCATCCCATATGAATTTCTTGTCCTTCTTAAGCAACTCGGTCATGGGCTTTGCAATTTTGGAGAAGTTGGGGATGAAATGGCGGTAGTAACCCGCTAATCCCAGAAAACTGCGTATATGAAATACGATCTTCGGTGTCTTCCAATTTAGTACATCTCTTACTTTGTTAGGATCTACCGCTATGCCTTCTTCCAAGAATATGGCCTAAAAATGGTACTTGCTTCAACCAAAACTCGCATTTGCTAAACCTAGCATATAGTTGGTGCTCCCTTAACCTCTGTAGTACAACACGAAGATGCTCTGCATGTTCTTCTTCTGACTTAGAGTAGACTAGGATGTCGTCAATGAACACCACTACAAACTTGTCCAACTCTGGCATGAACACCGAGTTCATGAGATACATGAAGTGCGCCGGTACGTTTGTCAAACCAAACGACATCACTAAATACTCATACAGTCCATATCGGGTGGAAAATGCTGTCTTGGGAATATCTTCAACACGGATTTTAATTTGATGGTATCCAGACCGGAGATCAATCTTGGAGAAAACCTTAGCTCCTATTAACTGATCAAAGAGAATGTCAATACGGGGTAGTGGATACTTGTTCTTGATAGTCACAGCATTGAGGGGTTGGTAATCTACACATAGCCTCAAGGTGTCGTCCTTCTTCTTCACGAACAATGCCGGACAACCCCAAGGTGAAGAACTTGGTCGGATGAATCCCTTATCCAGCAGCTCCTTCAGCTGCTCCTTTAACTCAGCTAGTTCCTTGGGTGCCATTTTATACGGCCTTTTGGATATAGGTGTCGTCCCTGGCTAAAGATCAATCTTGAACTCAACATCCCGATCTGGTGGGAGTTCAGGGAGATCGTCAGGGAATACATCCTGAAATTTCCTAACCACTGGAATATCCTTTATCTGCCCGGCGGTGGTGTGGTGAATGCTTGGTGCGGCCAGTTGGGGAGGTAGTACCCGGAAGCTTACGCTACCATGGGTGGGAAAGTTTAGGTGTATAGTGTTGGCGTCTATGTCCAATATAGCCTTATGTTGCCTCATCCAAGGCATGCCCAGAATGATGTCAATGTTGCACCCCTCCAAGACCAAGCAGTTGGTAGGGTAGACTTTTGCTCCTAGGGTTATTGGGAGTTTCTCAATTTCATAGAGAGCAGGGGTTTGCCCACCGGCTGATCTAATGGTGTATCATGATTTCATAAGGGTACGAGGCAGCCGGTACTTATCTACGAAGAAACCACTAACAAAGCTATGTGATGCTCCTGAATCAAACAAAACTAGTGCGGGGTGGTCTCGAACAGAGAACATACCAGCGAGGATGGGGCTGTTCTCCGGAATCTCCTCCAGGGTGGTGTTGTTCACTCGGCCAGTGCGGACTGGTCCCCTATTGTTGCGGGTGTTGTTGTTGTTGTTGTTGTTGTTGTTTCTTGTCGGGTTTGGGCCAGTGCTTTTCTTGGGATGCGGGCACTCCCTCGAGAAGTGCCCAAGACGACCGGAGTTGTAACAGGGAAATGGTCTGGTCTGAGCGTTCTGCTATTGTGGCGGGCGGTACCCACCTTGGCCCTGGTGCTGACGTGGTGCCTGGGGTCGCTGTTGTGCCGGCTGAGGTGGACGTGAAAATGGTGCCGTCACGGGGGCGGAACGGTACCTTTGTCCAGATGGGTCTGTGTACACCATGCGAAACTTCTGCGGGGGTCCACTAGATGGCCCCATAGCACTTGCGGACCTCTTTCGCTCTGCCACCACTTTGCGATATCCATCTTCCACGATGATAGCATTGTTGACAAATTTAGCGAATGTACCGCCCATGTTATGGTTGAGGCGGTCCTGCAGCTCTACACTTAGCCCTTCCAAGAAACGGTCCTTGCGCTTGGCGAGAGTGTCAACTTGTTCCGGGACGTATAGTGCCAACCGGTTGAATTACTCGCAGTACTCCTCGACGCTGCGGCTGCCTAGCTTCAGTGCGACGAACTCACGTGCCTTCCTACAAATGAGCCCCGCAGGAATATATTGGGCCTGGAATGCAGTCTTGAAGTCGTCCCAAGCGATCTGTTGGTCCGCACCAACAGAGGTGACATGGTTAGCCCACCATGCCCTAGCTGCGCCATGCAGCTGCTGTGCTGCAAACAACATCTTCTGCACTGGCGTGCAGTTAAGGAGCCCAAATTTTGACTTGAGCATACGAAGAAAATTCTCCGCTTCCATGGGCTCAGTGGTTGAGCTGAATGTAGGTGGCCTGGTGGCGAGGAAGTCAGCGTAGGTGCTGTTCCGTGGTGCACCGTCGTTGTTGCCCCTAGCATTCCGGGCTGCTAGGTTCTGCTGTGTCAGCTCCCGCATGAATTCCGCCTGCTGCTGCTGGCTTTCCATCATGGTGGCGAAGAACTGCGCCATCATCTGCATAGGGTTGGGTGGCGGCGGTGGTGGTGGAGTCCCTTGCGGAGAGTCATTCCCCCTAGCCCTGGAACCTTCGGGCTGTTCGCCATGAAGCTCGTTGGTATTGCGGGTGTGCACCATTCTGAAATGTAAGAATAAGGATTCCAATTAGTCTCTTATCCAACATTATCATTACAGGTTACCAAATCAAATAACACAGAAACACGGGGCAGTAATTTGGTAGACAACATAATTCTGATAAAAGCTGAAATTCCAAGTTAACACAGGTCCTAACACAAGTCAATAGTTCCATACTACATAAACTCGGAATATGTGGTCATCGAGTTTCCAAAAGCTATTCATGCGGGCGATCCCCAAAATACAACAACCACGCGTGGATCATCAAAAGCTACCCATCTACCATGCCCTACATGTACGTCCTAGTCATGTCTACTACGACTACTAAGCCCTGTCTCCGGCGGTGCCAGAGGGTCCTGGACGGTCTGCACCTGTCAGAGCGGGTGGCTTGTAGTCCATGTCGGACTCCTCGCCCACGTCCTCCTCGGGGTCCTCCTCTGCGGGTGCTGCCGGTGGCGCAGCAATCGCGTCCAAGTGAGCCTGGAGGTCCTGGTTCTCGTGAGCCAGGGTGTCCAGATCCTCCGCCATAAGGTCCATCTCCTGCTGGGCACTCGCCAGCTGCTGCTGCAGGTGCTCGTTGTGGTTGGCATGCTGCTATATAATCAAGCCTCGTCTGTCCACCTCCTGCGTGAGAGTGTCGCGCTGCTTAGTGACCTTCGTCACGCGAGTCTCACTCGCCTCAAGAGCAGTTGTCTACTGCTAACTCTCTCTGCTGTGCATCGACCTGTGCCTGCAGGTCGTTCCTCTGCACCCAAACCTGCTCAGCGTCCGCTAGTAAGATCCTGCTGCAGCTGCTAGACTCCTCATCCAAGTTGAGAAGGTACTCGGAATAGTGAGATACATGGTGGTATCCCGCGTGGTACTCCGGGTAGTCGTCGCGGGAGACGCATCTCACGCGCCTCTGCCATACCGGGTCAGCCTGGTGCCAAATGGGGATCATCTCGAACGGAGTCCCCGAGAGCGCTGCTATGTTGCGCCCACAGAAGTGAGTGAGAGCCCGGTGGGCGTCTCTCTCCAGGCCCTCCCTGAGACTCCCAGTCGTAACTGTGCTCTCCATCCCCGCCAAGTCGGGGTTGCGCGGGTGTGGAGAGACGCTGATATGCACCTCTACGAACGTCACCCCGTGGCGGTGGGTCTCATGCCAGGCTGCTCCTTGTATCCCAAAGCGCGTAGCATCTCCCACAGGAGGGTGGGAAAGCCACGGTGGTGTAGACCGGTGGTATAACGCCACCCGTCGTGCTGGAACATCTTAAACCCGTGCTCGTCCATCTGGAACACAAACCCAAATAGTGAGTAATCATTCCAAATGCAGAGAGTGCAAGTCAACAATAATATAATACAGTGCAGTGAGTGATATATGGAATTTAACCATCGCAATCGGTTACATATTCTAGGGTGGATTCGGTTACTCCGTTAAAATGGTATGTTCTGTCCTAGGGTACAGCAGCCACTAAATCGAACCTTTAGGCAATCATACTTACAGGTTTTGGACAGAAATTGAATACCAAAGTGGTAGAGGTTTTCAACACCTTTCCAACAATTACTTACTCATCTCCATCCAAAGAGGGAATTAGGAGTTATGAATTTTCTAAATGGCAAGTCAGAATCTGAAAATTTTGTTCCGAGCATCATGGGGTTCACTCCGGAAATGTTCTGAAATCTGGAGTCCTAGGCCAAAACTTTCTATAGCAATTTACCCACATTATAGAGAATTTTAATACCTTTCTAACGCATATTTATACGCCTCCATCCAATACCTGGAACTCGAGATATTAGAATTTTACCCTACCCGTCGAACTCCCGAACCAGTTTTCTGGACAGACCCGGGTTACTCTAAAGATTTGCTCCTAGCTCTGTCTTTCAGGTCTCAAACCCGAAATATTAAACTACCAAAGTTGTAGTAGTTTTTGTAACCTTTCCAGAAAGTGCTCATACAGCCCTAGGGGTGATCGGAGCAACGAGTTATGGATTTTACATGATAGGTTAAAAATCTGAATTTCAGATTAACCCGAATTCGACGTGCTGACTCGGACGGCCAAAAATGGTATTGTCCGCTAATCTTTAGTCAAAATTTCTTGCAGGATGTACAGTGAGTTCGTTCATGATTTCAATGATTATTGATTTGCATGCTTTTGCCTCTCGAGTGAGAAGATGTCGATTTTTATGTGAGCAACATGTTTGCTGAAATTTCCGGTTTTTACAATGACTTAATGCTTTACTATTTTATATGATGCACATGCTTTTGGCCTATATGTCCTCACAAAATAAAAGTTGGCCGCAAATAGGACCATACGCATAGTCGATGACAGATGATCTCTCAAGTTAGTCGTATGCTACCCGTTTTCTGACTCGATTCGCGGTTAGCGTACCTGTAGAAGATTGATTGCAGAAACATTACATCAAATAGAAAAGAAACGGGCCAAAAATAATCCCTTATTATTGTCCTAGGGCAGGACACTGATGTTTTTCGCAATCAGCCCGTGTTCACACCTTTGTGCTAGTTTCCCATGTTACTGTCCACAGGGCGGGACACGTACCTGCGTTAGCGATGTCGTAGATGCAGTATTTAAACAAACAACCTCCTACAGTTAGCTTTGCCACCTGGATCTAACTAATAATATCCTATTGGGCACGTCCTCACACGTTCGTTACGGGGTTCTCGAGAATATGTCTTTGAACATTGCACTATTCTCGAGACAGCTCTGGCACCACGTTGTCACAGAACCGCCTTACCACGGAAACGGTTCCGTTCCAGGATCTTTCTCGGGTGGCGACACGCGCTGTGACGCGCAATAGTACAACACATGACAGAGGAATATAAATGCAACGAGAACATAGGGAGAGTACAGAATTTTTACATAAATCTGTCATGTGTTGTAGGAAAATACAGACCAGAGTTTTATCAAAAGGAAAATACGAAAGCGAATTTGTTCAACAGTGATTCAAATAGTTTGACGGAATAGATAAGATACAATCGCCCTCTCACGGCGAAATACGGGGAACAACCTGGCCATAATAGGTTCTTTGACCAAACACCGTACCGGCAAGCAAGGGACTACTCCTCGTCCTCATTCGTGCACAGCTCTCACTCAATGTTCCAGCGGTCAGGGCGCTAGCCTTCCTAGTGAAATCTCCCACCACAGTGGCAGTCTCCCCCCTGGTCATCTGAAAACCACATAGAGCTACGCCCTGAGTAACTAATTTACTCAGTAAGACTGACCCGACAAAATGGCCAACTACAGCTGACACCTAGACAATGCAAAGGCTAGGGATAGGGTTTACTTTGCCAGAAAGCCAGCCTACGAGTGGATCCTTATTTTCCAGTTTTAGCATCAAGTTAAGTGGTCATGCGGAACAATAAATTTAGTTTGCGCTAAAACTCTAACAATCAAGGTTGCAAAACAATCTTAATAATTTCAAACAGCAGTATTAGACCATTTATCATCTTAATGGCTTTCGACACTGTTCCGGAGCAGCGATCAAGCGGTACTCGTTACTGTGAGGGGCAGCGACTCGAATCGATTTACATCCTATAGGAGAAACCTACTTGCACGACCCATACGCGCTTTCTAGAAGCTGCATGGAGCAACCTTTCGCTTACGGTACCGTAGGGTCTTCCGGGTCCAGACTCCCCCGAGAAGGATCCCCCAACACGATGCGCCCCATGCCGCCATCCGTGGGTGGATTGCTCCCTCCTCAAAGTCCTAGTTCCACCAAAGAAGGGAGAAGGCTATCTTCCGACTAGGCAATAGTCATAGCTACGTCAGTTTATTGGGCCCATAACTCCAGCATGCAAATAGTACGTTCAAATTTGATCCTATGGGCCGGACACGAGGCGTTGCCTTAGGTGACTCGGACGGGGCTACCTCCTTGAAGACAAACTGTCCTTCCCTTTCCACCTAATTGCCCATCCGGTCTTCATTGTGATCCCATCCAGACCTTTCTTCATCCGTCATCGTTCCCTAGTGATAACATTTCCTGTCTACGAGTGGTCTCCATACCACTCGGTGAATGATCGTCCTAAATTAAGTAGAGCGACTACCGTCCTGAGGCTAAATATCGAGAAGAAGGAACCTACTGCTACGCTAGGGTTTCAACAAACTCCTATCACTTAATGCACAGTCAAGCCTACATCCTTAACTAGTGATAGAGTAAAAATTAAAACGGGTGGGATGCATCGGGGTTTACCTGGGTTCTGCTCCTGGTCAGCTGCGACACCTCTGGCTCCTTCTGGCTCCTGCTCCGGTCCCGTCTCCACGTGGTTCACTACGTGATCTATATGATGCAAAAGATGATCCTTATAAGAGAAGATTCATGGCACTTCCTCAATAAATACGTTAATGTACTCTATTTCATGTAGAAGTGAGCGGGGTGTGTTGATTAGTTCGGTAAATATAACATATATAGCAGAGGCATAGGGTGGGCGTGTTTAGTGTATTTCCTTCATGGACTCCAGTATCTTATCGCGATGATGTTATATAAAAGTATGGTGGGCGCGACAACCGAACAGAGGTGCAACGTGTACATTACGAAGGTGTGCTGGTCATGGCATTACCTACAGCTTATACAAGGTTTGACATGAAAGGCATAACAGTCAACCCAAAATATCAGAATGAATTTATAACACCCAGTGAATTAATAGAGCTACAAGACAATTAATTATTTTAGCATTGTTCTGAAAACCAAATGCACATGGAGGATTTACTGTAACTAGGTCATGTCAGGGGTGAATTATGACCCAAGTTTCATAGACATGCAATGAGCCACTAATTTTAAATAATTAAATTAGCTTATAAGTTAAACAATTGCCCTAAGCTAAAATACTGCAAGTTTAAATGTGAGACCTTGCATGGTGGTTACGAATGACTACAGGAGATCACATGCCAAAGGACATTAATTTATAAATTCTATAGACAAGGATATGGATTATTTAGTGTTTATTCTAATTAATTTGGCTCAAGCAAAGTTGTTAACATGCATGAGTAAATAGCATTTTACTAAAATGGTACATAACTAGACCATCCCAACAAAATTTGTTTGGCTCCAAAATTCGCAGTAATTATTTTACTATGCAATTTATGATTTCCTACCTATTTACTGGATTCTTTTTCTCTTAAAAGAAATTCATTCTTTTGAATTTGCCCGCGAGCGCAGCTACTTTGCCGGAGTGCAGCGGCGCTAGCCGGAGGCTTGCCGCAGCCCACTGTGAGCCCTGGCTCGGGTTGGAGTTGAAGGATAAAATGCTCCTCTCCTCGGTGCGCACCAGCTGGGATGGTCGGAGACCGTCGGCGATGGCCGGGGATAGGCACGCGACAGTGGTGGAAATAGGGCAAGGTTCGGTGTTGGCTTGCATGCAAAGGGGAGGGCGAGAGAGCTCGGAATCTCGCCTGAGAGTTTCACCAGAGCACGGAGAAGGGCGTAACATGATCTTCTTTGCGAGAGAGAGAGGCTGGACATGTGTGCTCATCGGTGAGGTGGTGGCTGCGGTGGTCGACGGCGACTTCGAGCTCAAAATCCAGAGGAACGGTGGAAGGATCCGTACATGCATGGGGTCAGGCGCATGCGTGACCAAGATGCAGAGCTTCCCTTGCGAGGAATTGTGGTCTGGCTCACCTCAGGATAAACACGACGTGGAGGAGTGGTTCGAGGTCGGGTTGCCGGCGCCGGGGAAGAAACCGTGTCGATCTCCCAATGCCAGCCGAGCGAAGCTGAGGTGACGCATGCAGGGCCTTCTGGACATCCCGGCGCTGCTCCCTATGGCCCGGCTCGAGCTCCGGTGGATTGCGGCAGCCAGGCGATGCGGAGGAGCGACGGCGGAAGCAGAGACGAGCGGGAGCGAGGAAGAGAGAAAAAATGAGCGAGCGAGAGAGGGAGAGCCGACCGGGAGGGGATAAGAACGTCTGGATGGGGGTCTGGATCCACTCAGGTGCCGTTCCTGCCCGTTGTCGACATCCACACGGCGTACGGCTGCTGGAGCTGAGGCGGGGCGGCACGGTGTGCTTCTTCAACGTCACTGACAGGTGAGCCCGCCCGGAGTTTGACTATTTCAAAAATTCCAAACTGTAGTGTTTTGATCATTTCGTATCTTTATTACTATTAACGATCTGACAAATCCAAGCATATCCTCTTGACCAAAACGATGTATTCAAAATTTAGAAAATAAGTTTGCTCCTTGAAACCTCCTCAAATTTTAACAGGAATTTTCCCAAGTTTGACTGTTTTTGGACCTTCGTGCAATTATTTGGGGCAATAAATAAAGTAATAAAATTATGAAAAATTCCTTAAAATTCTACTCCATCATGATCATCAACATATATTTTTGGTGGGTATGAGTTATGTTGAAAAATCTGGACTTGTAGTTCAAGTAACATTCAAATATGCTTAATTTGAATTCAAATTTGATCAATTTCAGTTCAAAGTTTCGGTTTTAACCTCTTGTGATTCCTAGAGTGTTGTTCTTGAAATCTTGATGACACCAGGGGTGTCACAACAAACCGACCAACACATACACCCACACTCTAACTAGCCTTGGTCTGTAGCATGGCTGGTCAGCAAGGACAGGGCCTTTGCGCCAGCCATGTTCCAGTACTTGATTTCCCCGGCCATGGCAAGAACGGCCGTAAGGTTCGGGGAAGCATCATTGAACACAGTCTTTGCAGTCGGGCCATAGCATTCACGCACCCAGCATGACCCTTTCGCACCATGCCAGCCACTACAGAAATGACCCGACTCCACCAGTCATCAAAGATAACGTCCGTAGGCTGAGGAGATAGGTTTGCTAAGCCATCGCTTCAGAAGGAGCTACCAGAATTGGCGTGCAAATACACAGCCAGTGAGCATGTGTTCAATGGTCTCATTGCCCTGATCACAGAGAGGGCATTGTTCCGGATGTGGAAGGTTGCTCCGTGCCAGCCGATCCGCTGTCCAGCATCGCTTATGAGCTGCTAACCACATGAAGAACCTACACTTACCGGGCGCCCAAGTACACCATATGCGCTTCCACGGGCCAAACTGCATCGCACCTTGGAATAGTGCTTCATATGCTGATTTTTCTGTATACTGACCAAAGGAGGACAGGCGCCAAGTATGTACATCTAGGACATCGGCTGGAGGATAACTTCAGAGAGCTAGAATGATTTTGATTTCTAAATCAGGCCACACTTTTTCAAGCTCCTTGCCTGAATGATTCAGGTTGAGTCACAGCATTACATTGCACTAGCAATACGAATGCAGAGTGAACTGTCTGCGTATTCTTCTGTCTTTTAGTTGTAGAGAGCACGGTGTCCAATTTAATACAGTATGTAGTTAACTTTTACTTTATGAAGTGAACGGATTCAAAGACAGGAGTTTGATAAAAAAAAACATTGTCCATGTTGGCACTGTCTGAAACAATCTTTATTTTGACTTGCATAGTCTACAACCATTTTTCCTTTTTCATAAAACTAGAACAAATGGCTCGTGCAATTTTTCCTTTATTTTGTCAAGAAATAGGTTGTAATCTTGCATTATTGGGCTTAGACATCTCTAAGATCGCAGACAACTCAATGTTTACTTGCCATCCCTTCTTGGTTCCATGCCACAATGTATTTATAAAACTTTCACTACACCTAAGGCTCTTTTGTTTTACCTAATCTATTCTATCACAGGTTTTGTTATGCTACGATTACTTTGTTACACATTTCCTCCACTCCACCACTCAATTATATTTGCTTAAAAATCTATACATGAAATTCAATGGTGGCTTCCAATGCATTATTCAAACGAACACCGAGAACTCAGTATATAGTGCTTATATCTTATTTCTCATTCTTGTTTTCTCTATTTTGACGTTGAAAATAGTTATTTTAGGAAAAAAGAAGAAGTATTTGCGAAATTAGGTGAAGAGTGCCTATATCTTTGACTAGGTTGCTGTATTAAAACAGCCAAAACGTCTAACCCCAAAACATTTGGAAGATGAGTATTTGCCGATAGTCAAGTAACACGTTACGTAGTTTTTTCTATTTCTTTTGGCTGTTGCTTGAGGTCAACTAAAATATCTCAATACTAAATCTTACTAAGCACTAAGGCAAAGCAGAGTCATGGGCTAGGTAAGCGAATGTACCTGAAGTGCTGGACCATTCAGAGCAGGCAACCTCTTCGTCATTGCCTCCACTCTGAAATTTCCAGTCATCATGGTAAGTGAAGCATCTGAAGATGTCAAACACTGATCTGTTTGTAGCGACTAACATTCCACCCATGGCGTCATCTTGAGAGATACGGGGTTCGGTGGACCGTGGCACACTTCTGCCAAAGCATTTTAGATGGACTGAAACGTATTATGTATAGTTTCGCTTTCGCTTAAGGGAAGTGCATGGGGAGCGACTTGGCGGTGTGTGTGATGTGAGGCTCCACTTATAGCGAGCAGCCATGTACCGTGGAACCTAAGTAATGAAAAGAAAAGACAATTCCCCAACTTGTTCTTGCTTAGCAAGTAGAGCAGGTGACACCAAATTCGACCTCACACTCTGGTACTCACCGCTGGTTGCAAAGGGGAGTAACAGGTGGAACCTAAGTTCTGATTGGGCGTCCATGAGTGGAAGCGGTACTCCCACTACGGGAAACAGGACATTTGCAGGCACACGGCAAAGATGGAAATACCCACGGCAACGTCTTTGCCGTGGGTAACACACGGCATATGGCGCATGGCAAAAAAGCCGTCGGCAAAGGCCTCTTTGTCGTGTGCTTTCTGTCGGGCACACGGTAAAGTCTTTGTCGTGTGCCTCGGCTGGCCGACGGCAAAAAAAAGGCGTCGTTACCTTCTCCTATGGTGACGGCGTGCTTTGCCGTGTGCCTCTTGTCGGGCACACGGCAAAGTGTTTAATCTTTACCGTGTGCCTTGGTCATGGCACACGGCAAAGCTTCAACCTTTGTCGTGTGCCTTGGTCATGGCACACGGCAAAGGTGGTTTCCAGGTAAGCAGAAACTCCCTCCTTTGTCGTGTGCCATGACCAAGGCACACAGCAAAGGCTCAACAATCTGTCAGCAACCCATTAAAATTGGTTGTCCCCGAACCAAAAAAACAACCAATATTCAACATATATGATCACAGGCATTCAAATATCATCACAGGCATTCAAATATCATCCCGGAGATTCTCAACACAAATGTTTCATAATAACCATCATATAGGTGGTTCAGAAATATATGAATCATTCACATAACATCCCAGACAGTTTACAAACTCAAACAAGAAAAATATTAAGATAGAAAGTTCACTGACGATGAAAGCCTTGCCCACCAGCTGGCGACAAGTCCTGATCTTGATTCCCCTCAGGCCATTGACTCCATGCACTCGATTCTGCCGATTGATTCTGCACAAATAAGAGTTGTTGATTACTGATTAGTCTTTTAATACGTGAATGCTCTAATATCCTAAGTAAGTCTCTAGTACTGAGTTTGTTTATTGTAATGAATGCTCTACTATGGACAAAACAGAAACTAAAACGTTCATATTCACAGGAGTACTAGCCGGAGTAGGTGGCCGAGTACTGGGCATGGGATCTTAGAGTGAATACCCCAAGCAAGAAATATACCATACGCCAAGAAGTCATGCATAGAGTACTGGAACGAAACATGCATTGTGAAGTTGCTCCTTATAGCTCGATCGTATGTCAATACCCCATCATTCCAAGCACGTTCCAAATCATCCCACAGAGGCTCCATGTATACACTCATATTATTCCCCGGGTGCTCAGGAACTATCAACGACAAAAATATGTATTGTCGTTGAAACAGTACGCCTGGAGGAAGATTGAGGGGTATAACAAACACGGGCCAACAAGTGTATGGGGCAGCCCTCATGCCATAAGGATTGAACCCATCTGTTGCAAGTGCCACCCATACATTACGAGCCTCTTCGTCTTCGCGCTCATAAATACTATCAAAATGTTTCCAGGATTCACCATCAGCTGGATGTACATGCTTCTAAGGATTGTATCTATGTCTGTGTTTATGCCATGTCATCTGTTTTGCGGTCTCCTCGGTCATGTAAAGATGTTGAAGCCTTGGTATGAACGGAAGGTAACGTATGATTTTCACCGGAATCGTGAGCTGCTTCTTACCACCATCACGTGTATCTACCTCCAGGTACCTAGAGGACTTACACTTTAGACAGTGTGTTGCTTCAGCATGTTGTT
Source organism: Eleusine indica (assembly GCA_030378355.1). NCBI lineage: Eukaryota > Viridiplantae > Streptophyta > Magnoliopsida > Poales > Poaceae > Eleusine > Eleusine indica. The sequence goes on from CM059501.1 coordinate 9,696,828, forward strand.
TTCTAAATAAGACGCATCTGTTAGGACAAGCATATATCTGCTCATATGGCATCTTAAGCGCATTAAGCATTTTCCGTGACTCATACATGCTATTTGGCAGAATGTGACCTTTCGGAAGTAGGCTGCCAATGACTATCAACATAGCATCGAAGGCGCCTCGACTCAGGCTAAACTGAGACTTCAAGGCCATTAGATGCGCAATGGCATCCAGTTGACACACCTTGGTATGCCCGTGGAGGGGTTGTTGTGCCGCGTCCATCATTTGGTAATACGCCTTTGCACTTGGCTCCGGCTCCTCCTTCCTGGGTACTTCATCCTTGTGTGCTTCATGATAGTCATTTAACATGTCTCCTACACCGGCATCTGCATCATAATCCTCCATGCGCTGTCTCACTACCTCGTGCCTTGGACGCTCGCCGTCACCATGAAGGGTCCACCGGATATAGTTTGGCATAAATCCATTCTTGCAAAGGTGCTTGCCTATGACCTCTTTAGTGTGTCGACGAGTGTTTCTACAATTGTCGTAGGGACAGCAAGTGACACTTGCTCCTTTTACCTTGGCAAATGATAGTTCCAAGAACTTGTTGGTCTTTCGAATCCATTCACTGGTATACTTTTCGTTCTTTGCCCAGCCCGTATACATCCACTCACGGTTCGGCATCCTCTAACATATCAGCGAGTATCAGCGAGTACAATTAAAAATATTTTCATCTACACGATGCTTAGAAAGTCTAATAGGTGAAGGTAGGTCCTAATCCCACCCGAGTATCTGTAGCTGAGGCTTGTTTCCACAGTCTACTCCTCTCCGAGATAGAATTTCGACAGCACTTCCTCGCTGTTCTCCAAATACACATCCCACAAAGGAAATTGTGTATCCGGAGAACAACGGGGAAGTGCTGTCAAAACTCTATCTCAGATCGGAGTAGACCATGGAAACTAACCCCAACTACGCATCCTCGGGCTGTCCAAAAAACATGGACAATTCGAAACAAATACAGTCAAAGATATGCAATCATCTCTGCATATCTCCAATCGTACTTCTTTTGAACGGGAGACCCTAACTAGGTTATGTGACCTACAAACAGGAAACATATAGAGAGGTGTTTCTGATGTGCTCACCTAGGGATCGATGATGCAACCATGGTGCGGTGAAGGGCAGGGCTCGACAACGAATACCCGCCTCTCCTGAAAAAGAATGAACAAAAAAAATTGATGTTATGAATATCATTCACAATAAATTCAAGGATGATAGTTTTAGGAAAAAATCTTGAAGTATTTTAAATGGTTAGGATAATTATGATTGAAAATCCAAATTAACTATCTCCACATCGATGAATGCATACAAGAGAGGTCAAAATGAAGTGCCAAGTTCTTATATTCATAAAGGTAAGTTCTATTTCATTGAGCATATGAAATCATCTCGATCTCTACATTTTGTAGCTTTGTGATTTGACCATGATAGTAGAGTATTAGCATATCAATCAAATTGACCTCTTTGTTATACTGGTTGTGATATTGTGGTAGTCTATTCTCTATTTTTATCTTTGTGCTGACTATGAGTAGATTTATGTGTTGAGCATGATTTTACAAACATGTCAACCACAGCACCGAAGCTCAGCTCCATTCTTAACTTAGAGCTAGATTTTACCATAGAGAAAAAGATTTGAACCTGGCTGGAGGATGACCAGAGGTGACACGGGCTTGGGATGACCAATATGGCATGGCTGGGTGACGAGCAGAGGCAGAGGTGCCGCGGTCTCGGCAGAGGAGAGACAGGCGATGTCGGGGGTGACAAGACGGCATGAGGCCTGGGGCCAGGGCGATGATGGCCGTGGCAGGAGCCCTCTCCGGCGGCCGGAGCCGGGGTCCTGCTGGCCGGGGGCGACGAGGTGGAGTGGAGGGGGAGGAGGCAATGGCAGGACTTGGCTCGGTGGCGCTTGGCCCGGCGACACCTGCGGGGGGGGGGGGGGGGGGGGGGGGGGGGGGAGGGAGGGAGGGAGGGGGGAGGAGGATCTGGCGCGGTGGTGCTTGGCCCGACGACGAGGCGGCACTTGGCCCGGCGGCACCTACAGAGGGAGGGAGGGGGGATCTGGCGCGGTGGCGCGGCGGAGGGGAGGAGGCGGCATGGCGGAGTAGAGGGAGAGGAGGCGACGGCGGCACTTGGCCCGACGGCGCCTGTGGAGGGGGGGGATTCTACGTTTCATGAGCAATATAAATGACAACTTGCGTGAAATATTTTCTACTTTTTATCACTGCCTCTACCTATCATATAAGGATGCCACGAGAATTCTCATAATTTAAAAACTCTGTATGTTTTTTATAAAATTTAATTTCTATTCAACCACACGGTGGTTCTTATATTTCATGTATAATATACATGATTTTTCGTATTATTTCATGGATACAGACTCAAATGAGAATCATTAGCATGAAATATTAAATTTTCATATGCTATATTGCATTATTTGTACCACTTGCAGTTCAAATTTGAGTTTTCACAAAATAATTGAAATAACAGAATAAATTAACTAAATATAGCAAACACAATTAAAAATTTCATAAAATATCAGTGTCCAAGTACCATACAAATAATATGAACAACAAAAAATATTAGAGGAAAAAAGAGAAGAAAAAAAAACTTTGTCGTGTGCCGTGGGAGGTGGACACACGGTAAAGATGGTCACGTGACCCTCACATGTCGTTTTTACCGTGTGCCTTGGTAGGGCACACGACAAAAAGAAGTTTTGCCGTGTGCCTGGAGTCGTGGCACACGGCAAACAATTAACGGTCGTTACCGTCCCGTCGCACTTGCAAAGAACCACGTGCCTTTTTTGCCGTGTATCCCTTTTTTGCCGTGTGTCTCCTGCCCCGATAGAAGGCCCACGGCAAAAATCAAGACACACGGCGTATCTTCTCTTTCCCGTAATGTCCCTCGATTCTGCGTTGTAATTCCGATCTGGTTGGTGAATAATCGAATGAGGCTGTTATGATCGCAGAGCTTGAATACCTAGAAATCCAATCGGTTTGGGGATTGTGGGGCATCCACCACGGCTCCTAGGAAAAAACCAGTCCTGAAGCCATCGATCCAAACGCAGTTCGTCTTCCATCAGATGGCGACCATAGAATAGAAGATAGAGGAGCGCTCGGAGCGATTGATGGAGAATGTCGACTTGCTGTTCTCCAAAGTGGCAGCGGTCGACAACACACAGCAGCAGGTCTTGGCTCAAGTGCAGCTTAACTCCCGCACGATCGATCAAGCTGCGCATGAACATCATCTGCTGAACAAGAGGGTGGAGGCGAATGGTGAGGCAATGGGTCGAATCATACTCGAGCTGATGCGCTCCAGAGGAGAAGGATCTCGCAGCTTTTCCTCTGGATCTGACGCAGGAAGCACTACTTCGGTGACAGGAGGTGTTCATGGTGGCGGCAGGTGCCACATCGGTGCACACCGAGGACATGGCAGGGGTGGTCCCGGTGGTGGTGGTAGAACTAGAGGCGATGGCGGCGGTAGAGACACTGTGGGTTTGAGGACAAGGATGGTCGTACCTATGGAGGTCGTACCTCTGCTTCAGATCAAGAGGGCTGACGGTACACCAGCCGTTTGTCCAAATTCCCAAAGGAGAAGTTCGAGGATCGTGGGGGATTTCCTCGTCATACTATCCCGATGCTCTCCTTTCCCAAGTTTGAAGGTATCAACCCTTGTATTTGGATTGAGAAGTGCATCTACTATTTTGAAATCCTTAAGGTTCCGAGTTGCATGTGGGCAACGGCTGCCTCTCTGCATATGGAGGGGAACGCGGCAAAGTGGCCTCAGGTGTAGAAGGAGCAACATGAATTGGGTGATTGGGAGGTGGTTGTGGATGCGGTGGAAAGGAAATTTGGGGCATATGACTATCGTAGACACATGCATGATCTCTTGGTTTTGAACGAGATGGGAACTGTGGATTAGTATGCAGTGGACTTTGAGTCGGCTCATTATCAAGTGGCGATGCACAATGAACACTTGGATGAAACATTGTTTGTGTCTCACTTCGTGCAAGGGTTCAAAGAGGACATCAGAGGCCTGATTCTATCGCACGTGCCTAAAATAGTGGACCAAGCTATTTTACTTGCTCAAATTCAGGAGTGTGCTGGAGAAAGTCAAAGCCCGAACCTCTCATTTTGCTGGTAACAAGATGTCATCGATTGCTGCTCGCACTGAATTCAAACCCAAAACCACCTCTAGTGAGCTGGCTAAAGAGAGACAATTGCATGATTATAGAAGGTTGAATGGGTGTGTTATTACTGTGGCATTAAGTTTGATGCAGAACACATGGGCAAATGCAATAAACGACCCAAAGCTCAACTGCACAACCTGTCCACAGGAGTTGGAAGCAGAATTCACTGAAGACATTCTTCAACAGCTGGACAAAGAGGACGAGATGCAGCCTCAGGTGGGAAATCTATCTATAAATGCCTTGACGGGCACTGATGTAGGGGAAGCAGTGCGAGTGCATGCACTGGTCCAGAAGCAAATCATGCTGATCTTGATCGACTCAGACAGTTCCCATAGCTTTGTTAATTTAGCTTTTCTTCAGAGGGTCGGCATCAAGCCAACAAAGTGCAAGCCGAGAACGAGCCGTAGCTCGGTTGGCAAGGACATGCGGGTGGCACGCTGCCCACCAGGGTTCGATCCCCATGATCGACCCTGGTGTTCTCACCGGGGCTTAGTCCCCATAAATAATTTCACAGGTACTGCATGACGTTTGGACTTGCACGTGGAGCCACAAAGGGACTGCGATACTCCTCGTCGCTTGCGGGTGTTGGACCTTCGTTGATTTCTAGAAGGACGTGCAGTGTGTGGAGGACGTGGGTGTTGCGTGTTCAGATATTACAGCTGTACCGTAGTTGTCCAGACTCAAAAAAAAAAAAGTGCAAACCAGTACTGGTAACATTGGCTAATGAGGACACTCTGATATCGTATCATATGGTTTTGGGCATGGAATGGTGGGTTCCTCATCATACCTTTCGCACAAACATGAGAGTGCTTGACATTGGGGCCTATGATGCAATTATGGGGTTTGATTAGCTTATTAATGATAGTCCGATGCTTTGCCATTGGGATGAGAAAATTCTGGAATTTGAGGATGAAGGGCAGAAGGTGAAAGTCACTGGGATCAAGACGGCAATGCCAGCAGTTCAACAAATGACAGAAGAACACTTGTCCAAGTGTCTAAGGGAAACAAAATTTGGTCTCTCACAGTGCTAAAACCAGTCGGTAGCAACTTGGAACATACACATAGTTTCTCTGAAGCAATTGAGGCTCTTCTTCAGCCGTATTAAGATCTGTTTCAAGAACCTAAGGAGTTGCCGCCACATCGTGACTACGATCATGCTATTCCCCTACTGCCAGGTTCTATTCAAGTTAATTATTGCCCTACAAATACTCTCCTCTGCACAAAAATGAGATTGAGAGGCAAGTGCGCAAGCTGCTAGCCTCGGGTCTGATCAGGTACACTACCAGCCCTTTCGCTTCCCTAGTGCTGTTGGTGCAGAAGAAAGACGGGTGCTGGCGCTTCTGTGTCAATTTTCATAAACTGAATGATCTGACAGTTAAGAACAATTTTCTCATGCCCATTGTGGAAGAGATTCTAGAAGAGCTAGCAGGAACTTAATTCTTCTCTAAGCTGGACCTCCAATAGGGATTTCATCAAGTGAGAATGCAACCGGGTGATGAACATAAAAAAGGCTTTTAAGACCCACCACGGCCACTACCAGTTTCGGATTATGCCTTTCGGTCTCTCCAATGCTCCTGCTACTTTTCAGTGCATCATGAATTCAGTGTTGGAGCCATTCTTGTGCAAATTTGTGCTTGTGTTCATGGATGATAAACTGGTTTACAGCCCTAATTTGGAGCAGCATCTTCTTCACCTGCGTCAGGTTTTGAGCAAGCCGCGCGAGCACAAACTTTGTGTCAAACACTCCAAGTGTTCGTTCGCTCAAACGAAGCTGGAATATCTTGGGCACGTCATTTCAGAGCAGGGGGTTGCTACTGATCCGTCCAACACATAGGCAATTGAACAGTGGCCGTCTCCAACTTCAGTCACCAAATTATGCGGATTTCTTGGATTAACATGATACTATAGGAAGTTCGTGCGCAATAAAGGGCTGCTGGCAAAGCCTTTAACAAATATATTAAAAAAGAAACAGATCTTCTGGTCTAAGGAGGCAGAGTCGGAGATTCAGCATCTCAAGCGCGCTATGTCTTCCACACCGGTTCTTGCGTTGCCAAATTTTGAGCAGACATTTGTGCTAAAAACAAACACATGTGACTCAGGGATCGGAGCAGTTCTGATGCAACATGATCAGCCCATCGCATTTCTTAGCAAGGCTCTCAGTGAAGTGCATCGCTCTCTGTCTATATATGAGAAGGAATTCCTTGCGCTGATCATGACAGTGGAAAAGTGGCACCCGTATCTATAGAGGAAGCAGTTCATCATTCAAACTGACCATCGCAGCCTTTGCTATGTTGATGAACAGCTACTTCAATCTGATTTACAACGTAACGTGATGATCAGATTGATGGGGCTGCAATTTAAAATCGTATACAAGAAAGGGAAGGACAATTTGGCGGCGGACGCGCTGTCTCGGGTAGGCCATCTTATGGCGGCTCAAGTGGTTTCTGAAGTGCAACCAATGTGGATTCAGGAAGTGGTTAATGCATATGCTACTGACCCAGTGGCACAAAAATTGCTCACTAAACTTGCCGTCCGCAGCCCTAATGAGGATGGATTTTCTCTTCATCGAGGCATCATCCACAGAGGTTCTCAAATCTGGATTGCTTCTAATTGCGCTCTCCGTACTAAACTCATCGCTGTTATGCATTCAAGCGCCCTGGGCGGCCACTCAGGCATCCAAGCTACCTACCAGAGAATGAAGATATCCTTTTTCTGGAGGACTCAAACAGGACGTAGATGGTTTCGTCAAGCAGTGCTTGGTTTGCCAGCAGGCTAAGCATGAGCTCATCTACCCTCCAGGCCTGCTACAACCTTTGCCAGCTCCACAAGGTGCGTGGAAGGACCTAACCATGGATTTCATAGAGGGACTTCCAAAGTCCAATGGGGTGGATATGATTCTTGTGGTGGTGGACAGGTTCTTCAAATACGTGCATTTTGTTCCTCTGCGCCATCCTTTCTCAGCACCTCAGATGGCAGTAGCATTTCTTGATTCTGTGGTGAAGCTCCATGGGCTGCCCAAGACAATTGTGTCCGACCGTGATAGAGTATTCACCAGTGACTTTTGAAAATCTCTATTCAGTCTGATGGATGTCAATTGGCGCACAGCACAGCTTACCACTCGTAAATGGATGGTCAAACCGAAAGGATCCATCAATGTTTGGAGATGTACCTGCGCTGCTCTGTAAATAAATTTTCCAAGAAGTGGCGTGCCTGGTTGCCTCTAGCTAAATTTTGGTACAACTCCTCTTACCACTCGGTGCTGGGTTCCATTCAAAGTTATGTACGGTCATGATCCTAACATTGGGGCTGCACCAATGGTTGGGGATGAGACAAACCCTTCTGTGGCTGAATTACTCCTTGAACGTGAACTAAAACAGAAACTATTGGAAGCCCGGAAACGCATGAAGCCGTGGTTTCCAACGCCTGTGACTTCCGTTCTAGATTTTACACACCGGAGGGCCCTCCACGGCCACATGGAAATCCTACCACATCCGAGAGCTGCAGGCTGATAAGCTTCTCTAGGATCATGAATTCCAAGTAGGGGAACAAGTTCTACTCAAACTTCAGCCTTATGCTCAAAAGTCAGTGGTAAATCGCCCTTAACCAAAGCTTGTCTTTAAATTCTTTGGACCCTACAAGGTTCTGGAATGTGTGGGCAAGGCGGCCTACAAGTTAGAGCAACCCGAAGGTAGTGCAGTCCATCGATTGTTTCACGTGTTCCAGCTGAAACCTTTTCGACCAGACTTCACACCGGTGTTCTCAGAATTGTCGAAGGTAGCAGACTTGTCAGGAGCTGAGCTGGTGCCAGTGGAGGTGCTACAGAGAAGGTTGGTGAAGAAAGGCAACAATGTTGTTCCTCAAGTGCTGGTAAAGTGGGCAGGCTTACCGGTATCGGCTGCCACCTGGGACGATTTCTATATCATGCAGAAGCGCTTCCCGGAGGCAGTTGCATGGGGGCACACAACTTCTGAAGGAGGAGGTGGTGTAATGAACAACACTCCACCCGTAGCGCCATCTTGAGAGATACTAGGTTCGGTGGACCATGGTGAACTTCTGGCAAAGCGTATTAGATGGACAGAAACGTATTATGTATAGTTTGCGCTTTCGCTTAAGGTAAGTGCATGGGGGGACTTGGTGGTATGTGTGATGTGAGGCTCCGCTTCTTATAGCGAGCGGCCATGTACCGTGGAACCTAAGTTATGAAAATAAAAGACAATTCCCCAACTCGTTCTTGCTTAGCAAGTAGAGCAGGTGATACCAAATTTGACCTCACGCTCCGGTGCTCACCACCGGTTGCAAAGGGGGAGTAACACTGTTCTGAACATGGAGTCTGGAGAGTTTACATTGTATTGTTGGTTCCGCAAACCAGGGATTGCTTCAAGCGCTGCTCTCTTAACATCATGGTTGATGTTCATGGGCACAAAATCCACGCTGCAAGGATGGCCAAGCATGTCTTCAAGCCTAAGTGCTTAGAGAAGAAAAGTGACTCCTATCTAGAAACATAATTTACATATGTGTAAGGGAAGAAAAACATCTTTCTACCTTTTCGGATCGTATTTTACCTGCTTCATCAAACTGCATCTTGTATATCTTTTCTTCGATCTCTAGCGATCAGGACACATGAAGGTCCTCCGATCCGGCGTTATTGTTCTGTTTCTACGCATGGAAGAAATCACATCCTGGTAGATTCATGTCGTCGTTGGGTCCTTACAGTCCCAGCATCAACTTCTGTAGGTGCTCGGTTCTTGGAGATCTATGGTTGTGGTGCTCCAATCTCCCCCTCCCCCCCTCCCCCCCCTTCCCCCTGTTGGGATGCGAGCTAATCTGCAGACTCGTTCGTCACACGGCACATGCCGCCGATCATGACCTGCGTGTAGCATCACTGGGGTTGCTATTTTTGATATGCGAAAGTACGACAAAGACAGAGAGGTGCTGAGGCGAGGGCATGGTATCCCACAGCCTATTCTGCATATCTCAGATTATGTGATGAGAGAATCAAAGGCAGAATGTTTAGGCTATTTCTCTTTTTTTCTATGCACCGTGGTGGGCATCTCATCTCCTTTTCTTAATAAATAGACCAAGAGTTAGATTAAAAAAAACATGGTAATTCAATCATTGTATTCTATAGTCCATGACCTGTGTTCGAGAAGAGGGACATTTTCCATGATCTCTCCATTGAAGAATCGAAGTATATGCACGTAACGCAGTTTCTTTTTTTTCCTGCATTTTACTTTGTTCATGGTTCTCAGTCATAGTATGCATGTGGTCTTCAACTCTTCATTGACAAATATAGGTCTCCATGATCCTGGTGAAGATTACGTGGTCCCATTGCACATGGTCATCCCCTGCTTGGTCCAGTGACCTGTATAGATTGTATTGCACCATGTACTAGTTAGTTGAGTGCTTTCATTGTTAATAGAACTACGGTACAACAAAAAAAAGTTATATCCCTTTCTCTCTATATATGCACACTTGAGGAAGGCATTGTTTCACATCGAGAGCTTGTTGATCAGAAACTCTGTGGGGCTTGTTAGCAGGGAAGAGGAAGAAATAGAGCTCTTAAGAGCAGTAGGAGTGGGAACATGAAGGAATGTGTATGCTCTCGTTTCTCCTCTACATTTGAGGCAGATATTGGTTCGATGCATTCCTGATGCCTCCCATTCCTAGAGTTCTTAGGTCCTCCTTCCTCTTCCTTTTGCTGCAATAATGATCCAGTGATGAAAATATGTTAATACATCTATTTGGATGAAGTGTCCCTATATCAATCCAGTAAGAGAAAGAAAGAAAGAAAGAAAGAAAGAGAGGGCTTAAGAGCTGTGTGGGAAATTGGGAATAGGAACATTGACGAATGCCTAGGTTGATGGTTGCCTCCTAACAGCACCTGAGGTGGAAACTTTGTTTAGTTTTCCTGCTCATTCCTATTGTTCTTACGAACTCCTTTCCCTTTTAGCTTAACCAATGATCTTAGCACAAGAATAGAACTGGGGACATGCATGCACAAATGTGGATTGTGAGGCGGGAAAAGGAAGTAAAGAGGACATAAGAGAAGTGGGCATGGGAACATGGATGAAGGCATTGATCCCCTCTATTTCCACATCATATGTGTGAGGCAGAGAGATTTTACGTTTTCCCAATGCCTCCGATGCCTATTTTTCTTGTGCTCTCCTTCCTCTTCCTCTGGGTTCACACAACGTTCTGACTTGAAAGGATGTGTGGTGCGTTTTTGGTCCTCACATGACTTGTTTGTTTTGCAGGGGTTTTTTGTTTGTATTCCGTAATCTGTGAATAAGTTAAGTACTAGGTTAGTTGTAGTTCGAGTTCCGAAAATTTTTGACATGTTCTCATCCATGCAGGTTCTTTGTTTTCCTCAGTTTTACCTTCAGGTTATATTAGACAACATAACTGTGCAATAACATAACTTTTCAATGACCTGACATCTAAAGAGCTTAAGAGCAATCTGTATCACGTCAATATTCACCAGATAGCATACTATGATTTTACTTAGTAACACATAAAGTGCCACATATTAGTAAATCTTTCACGCTAAATTCATGATCAAGACATAATAGATAAAAAAACGTACCTTCTGGCACTTAAAGTTTGAAGCAGACGTCAGAGAGACCATTCAGTGATGGCAGATGTGATGTGAATACTGCACTCAGTCCACAAATATAGCAGTTTTGATGGGAAAATAGTTCACACTCGCTCCAGTTTTTAATTGATGACATTCGGACAACACTTTTAGTTGAACTGGAGGGAGTATTTACAAAGGGGTATGTAAAAATAATAGAACTGATGATCTATTACAACTTAGATTGAAAATGGAAAAACAGCAATGTGACACTCCTAGTGTCATTAGGGTCCCAAGGGTATCACTTAGGCAGCATAAGATCATAACACCAAGAATTTGAATTTAAATTTTTGCAATTCAAATTGAATTCAAACCTAATTGAATGACCCTTGTACTGCAAGTCCCAAATTTTCAGTAAAAGTCACCACTGCAAAAATTATATGTTGATGGTCATGGTCAATTAGAATATTGGGAATTTTCTCACATTTTTAATCCATCAATAAAGGCCTCAAATAAATGCTAGGCTGGTTAAAAACCAGCTCTGTTCATAAAATTCCTAATCAAATTGTAGTGGGAACTGTTGGTAGTTAGTATTTTTATAAAAACCAGCACATTATGGGGAGCCTACCCTATTTTTGGTCTGATTTTAGCAGCTCTGGATTAATTCTATCAAAAATAACAAATGCAGAAGGCTGATAGGATTGGAAAAAGAAATGAGAAAGAAAAACTCCCCACGGACCCCACCTGTCAGCGACCCTGAAGAAACACACCCGGCTGCCGCTGTCCCGCCCGACTCGGCGCGCGTCGCGTGGTCGCCGGCGTATGGCCAACGGCCGTTGCCGCGGATCGAAGGCCCCACGCGCGCTCGGACATCCCCTTTGTCGTCTGTCCGAACACCCCCCATTCACTCCTTTCGCTCTCGCTCTCTCTCTCTCTCCCGCTCGCTCGCCACGCCCCATTGCCGCCCCTACTGCTCCGCGCCACCGCCGCCTCGCCGTCGTCCCCAGGTGCTCGTCGACATCCACGACATCGCCTCGGCGTCTTCAAGCTCCACGTGAAGCTACCTTCCTCCTTCCGCACCGAGCCGCCGTGAATCGGTCGTTTCTTCCCCGTCTCCGACCGCCGCCCCTCTGCGTCGCTCGACCCCCACAGTGAGCCCCTGGCCGATTCCTTGCACGGGCACGAGTGAAAGCCATTCCTTCTCCTTCCTGACCTCACTCGGCTCTCCCCCGTGCAGCCATTCGCCCGGAACACCGCCGCCGACCGCCGGAGCTCCGCCTCGTCATCGCCGAGCTAGTTCCGGTGAGCCACCCTCCCTCTTTTTACGCGCCGCGTGTTCCTCGGAGCTCGCTAGTCGTTACCCGCCGTCGCGCGCGCGCGCTCGGCTCGGCCGCGCTGGCCACTGGGCCGCGAAGGCCAGTGGGCCTGGCCTCGCGCTCGGGCCGCGCCTGACCCGAAGCGCCCCCGCGCACGCGCGCGCCCGCTAGGCCGCGCGAGTCCCAGCCCACTGGGCTGCCGGGATTGCGGCCCGCGAAGTAAAAACCGGATTTTCTTGACTTAATCATTTCTAGAAATAGGTTAAACTGGTAAAATACATAGTAAATTAAATAATAGGAATTTTGTAGCAAAATAAATTTTTATAGCCTTGTTTGGACTTCTACTAATAAGGAAAAATGCTAAATCACAGTGCTTGTTAATTGTACTGTTAGGATTTAATTAAATGAGGAAAACACTTATAAATCTATAACTAATTCATTATTAGGTATTTTTGAACAAACTAAAATTCTCTAAGTTCCTCTAGGCATGTACTGTTATAGAAAAATGCTAATGCCGCATGCATGGTAATATCTATACCAGGGTTAAAATAAATAGGAAAAACACTAAGAAAATTATAATTAATTATAATTAATTACAGAGAGCTGGTAAAATATTAAAATTTGGCCACCAAGTAGGATGTTCAGTGTTAGTCTCCCTGGAAAAGTTTCATAAAGAAATTCTTTGTATATTAACTGAAATTAATTTAATGCCTTTTTCCTTATAATAGTTAATAGAAATTATTGGCTTGGCGCATGATTGTGAAACTTAACAATTAAATCACTCCTGGTGTAAACTAATTGTAATAAATCACCCCTGCTCATTTGAAGATCAGAATCATATCGACTTAATAAATTATGCCCCGAGTGCAATTTTACCCGTTGATAAAAATGGTTCCGCTTTAGGGCTGCTTCACGGGTACTTGGTACCTTGCGAGGGTTTTGCTCAACACACAAAAATACTAATTAAGTAGCACCTGCTGGTCATGGACATCACTTGCATAGCTTCACCCCGGCACACACAAACACACCGTACTTGGGTGCGACGTCCTCGCGATCAAGTACTGGAGTCCATGAAGAAAATACACGAAATGCCCTCACCCTATGCCCCACTCAATAAGATATACTATTGAACGCTTCATCGCACCCCGTTTAATTCCACCGATAACAGGGTACATTAACGTATTTATTGAGGAAGTGTCATGAATCTTCTCTCATAGCATTTCCTTTTGCATCATATAGATCACGTCGTGAACCACGTGGAGGCGGGACCGGAGCAGGATCCAGAAGGAACCGGAAGTGCCGTAGCTGACCAAGAGCAGACCCAAGGCAAGCCCCGGTGCATAACCCCGTTTTAAATTTTTATTCTATCACTAGCTAGGGGTGTAAGTTTGCCTGTGCATTAAGTGATAGGAGTTGATTGAAACCCTAGCATGCAGTAGGTCCCTCTTCCCGATTATTAGCCTCAGGACGATAGTCGCTCTGCTCAAATTAGGACGACTACTCATCGAGTGGTATGGAGACCACTCGTAGATAGGAAATATTGTCACTGGAGAATGATGTTAGATGAAAAAAAGGGTGGATGGAATCACAATGAAGACCGGACGGGCAACTAGGTGGAAAGGAAAGGACAGCTTGTCTTCAAGGAGGTAGCCCCGTCCGAGTCCCCCCTAAGGCTACGCCTCGTGTCCGGCCCATGGGATCAAGTTTGAACGTACTGTTTGCATGCTAGAGATATGGGCCCAGTAAACCGACGTAGCTACGACTATCGCTTGGTCTGAAGATAGCCTTCTCCCTTCTTTGGTGGAACGGGGGCTGAGAGGAGGGAGCAATCCACCCACGGATGGCGGCACGGGGCGTATCGCGTTGGGGGACCCTTCTCGGGGGAGTCTGGACCCGGAAGACCCTGCGGTACCGTGAGCGAAAGGTTGCTCCATGCGGCTTCCAGGAAGCGCGTATGGGTCATGCAAGCAGGTTTCTCCTGCAGGATGTAAATCGATTCGAGTCGCTGCCCCTCACAGTAACGAGTACCACTTGATCGCTGCTACGGAACAGTGCCGAAAGCCATTAAGATGATGTGTGGGTTTAATACTGCTGTTTGGAATTCTTAAGATTGTGTCGCAACCATGATTGTTATAGCTTTAGTGCAAACTAAATTCATAATTCCGCTCAACAACTTAACTTGATGCTAAAACATGAAAAACAAGGACCCACTCCTAGGCGGGTTTTCTGGCAATATCAACCCTATCCCTAGCCTTTGCATGTCTAGGTGTCGGCTGTAGTTGGCCACTTTGACGGGTCAGTCTTGCTGAGTAAATTAGTTACTCAGGGCGTAGCTCTATGTGGTTTTCAGATGACCAGGATGGAGAATGCCACTGTGGTGAGAGGTTCCATTGGGAAGGCCAGCGTCCCGACTGTTGGAACATCGAGTGGGAGCTGTGCACAAATGAAGAGGAGGATTAGGTCTTTGCTTGCCGGTATGGTGCTTGGGCAAGGCGCCTACTATGGCCGGAAAATCCCTGTGTGTCGCCATGAGTGGGCGATTGTATCTTAGCTATTCCGTCGAATTAGTGAACCAATTGTCAAACTTTCCGCTTCCGCAATTTATTTCTGTCAAAATTCCGGTTTGTAATATAACTTCGGATTTATATAAACTCTGCTTCTCCACTTATGTTCCTGTTGCAATTATTTTCTCTATCATGTATTGTACTATTGGGCGCCACAGCGCGTGTCGCCACTCTAGGGAGATCCTGGAACGGAGCCGTCTCCATGGTAAGGCGGGTCCGTGACAAGCAACAAACGAAACAGATATTTATTTAAGAATGAGAAGTCTTCTGCACCTTGTAGATTCCTACATGTCATTGGCTGCTATATTGTCATTTAAAGATGCAACAAACTGCTTTTGTTATCTCTCGCTCTTTCGTAAATCTAATGCCTTCAAGGGATGTACCTAATCCAATGATACTCTTCAACTGATCACAGTCCTTGACAATTCTGACGCGCAGCTCAACAAGACCAAATAGATGGCTAGCCATGAGTTCTCACCTGAATTAAGATCAGTTTCTATTATTCCTGAGTAACACTTCTGGATCTTTTTGCATAAAAAAAAAACACTTCTGGATCTTAATGGAGAATGCATCAACTGCAGATCAGTAGTACAATGTTGGTCCTTGTCAAGTCCTTCAATTGGTGGTAGAAGTACTAGACTCTTTTAAAGCATAATTCTTTCTTTGCGCCAGACGTTATTCAGGATAATAGTCAGTAGTTGCATAGCTGAATCAATGCCTAGTGTACTGCGAATGTAGGTAGAAAAGGTGTTCGTAGATCTTCATGTGTTTCCTTGCAAGCGACCATTCCTGAGAAGTTTGTATTCAGTTGTGAATTAAATTGGTTTGCCTGTACATTTTCTCGTTTTTTTTTTTTTGTGTGTACAGAACTATAGACTACCAAATTCGGGCCTTACACACTTACGTTTAGCCCTGAGAATACCTTTTGGTTTTATCCCTTCTTCTGTTATTCCATACCAGTTTATGTTCAGAGAAATTTACTGTGACTTGTTTTTAGTGCTCTACAGATCTTCTGTTTTGTTGTTGTTGTTGACAGATCTTCTGTTTTTATTTATGAATGAACAATTGTAATTATAGCTGTCATTGTATTCTTGTTTGCTTTATTTATTTGACCTTTGTTGTGCACTTTTAGCTTCTAGCTTCTAGTTCATGTAATGGAGAAGATTATACCTGGTATATGAACCCTGCTTACGACTTAATTGCATAAGGTACGTTGTATTTTTCTCTCACACCGTATTGCTACCATTCTTAAATGTAAGTTTACTCACATATTTTATTTATTATAAATGCAGGCCTTAATACTGTTTGGTTTTTTAGATGTGGTCATATTAGGTAAGCAGAAGACATGCACCTGCTTGGCATTTACAATGCAGGATTCGACCTAGCCATCAAGGCCCCACTGTCATCTATTGTTTAGCTCCATTGGTGAAGGATAAGCTGGTACTTTTTTTTTGTACATAATGTGTTATCCAAAGTGCACCATAGGTTCAACTAGTCCTTATGTACATCAAAAGCCTGGCTCTGTTCGTCATTCGTAGTTTCTTGCTAAGGAACATGAAAATTGTAGTTTTAGGACTTGAGAGTGAGCCGGCAAGAGGAAGAAAGAAATGGCGTAAGAGCAGTGAGAGTGGAAACATAGAGGAAAGCCTAGCCAGCAACAGCAGTGGAGGTTTTCGGTGTTTCCCAACGCCTCCGATTCTTATTGTTCTTAAGCGCTCCATCTATTTCCTTTTGACTTTCTTTGTAGCTGTTTAAGTAGACAAAACCAAACTATGGACCTTGTTGGATGATATGAACTTGGGGGCTAGGAAAAACAATTCGGTGAAATTTCATCAAAATATCGTATTTATTGGTGACATCCAATATGATTTTTATCACCAAAATTTTATCATTGACTATGTTAATTTAATGAAAACTACTTTTGTTATATATGTGTAACCATGATAATTTATACATTAAAGGAAATTCCTTCTCAAATCATGCAAAAATTTTGAAAAATAATTTATTTTATTTATCAAAATTACCGATATTTCCAAAATTTCATGTTTAGCGGTGACCTCCAATATTTGTTTTTTGTACCAAAATTTTTTTCATAGCTTGAGGGTGGACATGGAAGATAAAGGAAAGAAGGGCTAGGAGCTATGGGCATGGGAACATGAAGAAAAACTAGCGACTGTTGTTCGCTTGAGGCCTTGTTCGGTTTGGTCGGAATGGGCCGGAACGAGGCCATTCCGTGCGGAATGAATTGGCCTAGAACCAAACTGTTTGTGCTGAAAAAAACTTATTCGACACAGAATGAAATAGAGTCTGTTTTAATCATTTTATGTAGTTTATGGCATAAATTGATTCTCCACCTTTTGAGGTCCGGAATAAAAATAATTAGATCACTTATTTCTGACCCAGAATAATTCTTGGGCCTAATCCAATCAGCTAGAAACGAACAAGGCCTGAGGTGGCGTCTGAACGGCGGCGGTGTATGGAACGGCGGACTGGCGAGTTCTGGTGGCTTCACTTGCTGCTGCTGCCCACGTGGCTGCTCCGTCTTCTTTGCTCTTCGTCAGCAGTAGTGCATTTTAGGTAACATGTGTTTCTAACTCTCAGCTTTATTACGTCTAGTGAGTAGCTAGAAGAACATGATGAACTGCATTCCAGCTGAGAGGAAATCTTTGGGGCATGCTGAAACTTGACACCTAAAATCGTGCAATCTGACAACCACAAATTCTTGAATGTGCTTGCATCGTCCTACAATCCGCAGGTCTAGTTGTACTTTCGGTTCTTGTGAATCTGTTGACAGCGGTAGCAGAAAAAAAGAACTGGAATTTCAGACACCTTTCATGATGGAAATTATCATACATTGCTGTCCGCGCAATTAGTTAGGTGCTTGTTATCAGTGCCTGTAGGTTTCAACATCTTCACAATTTCCTCAGAAAATCAACGATCCAGTCACTCGAATGTTTTATAAGCTTTTGCAGGTCATTCGCATTTTTAGTTCAAGAATAATCCGTATGCAGAGCGCAATGAAAAAAATATATATGGGACAGTTCCTGTCTTTGGACCTCAGATACGTCTTGTATAGGGATCAAATTGCCGTAATCTTCTACTTGCCAGTTTCCATATTTAAACGTTGAGCAGCAGCCTGTCTGCTTTTTTTCGGATTGGCCCTGCTTCTATACAAGTTTTAACGACAGAGAAATTCGAGCGACTAACTGGTTCTTAAAATGTCTCGATACGAATAGTTCTGTTGTCTCCAACTCCAACAGCAAAAACTTGTTTAAAAAAAAACTCCAACAGCAAAACAGGGCCGTATGTGAGCAGCCATCTTCTTTCTGTAGATTTGGCCCGCGATTGCAGTGTGAGAAGGCCAACTTTGTGGCCCATCGTCCGTTCTTTTGTCGTTGGAATGAAAAATATGGAACTTTGGCATTTCCTCAAAGCAGTGGACCCATGTAGTCAAAAACTGGGCCGTATGTGAGCAGCCATCTTCTTTCTGCGGCTCGAATATGTGCTTCTGTCAAATAGAACTATATAGAAGAGTGTATTTTTCGTATTGTCAAAAATGGCATAACTACACCTAAACTAAATCGCCTTACAAATGACCGCAGCTTCAGCCATACTCTATTTTCTAGGATCTGTACTTCCTCCACGAACCCAGTCTTCAAACAAACTAGACACACTTGTTGGAGATGTAGTCAGGTAATTTCGACATAGCTCCTCGCAAAAAAAAAAGGTAATTTCAACATAGCAAAACTATTAACTAGTCAGGTAACAAGACATGGGGTATGATCTTGTTGTTGCAGTTATTACAAAGACAACATCTATCAATTTATCACTAAATGGTCTTTGAAAGTGTTGATGATACTCTCAACGATAGAGGTGTAAACAACAACAATGGTGAAAACCTAGGTCTATCAAAGCAGATCGGATGATGTTGACGCCTATGATATGAGGGTATCCTGTAGGCATTGTTTTGGTTGCTATGTTGTTTAGTAGGGATCATATTGTCCGGGGTGAGAACCTTTGTTGAACAAGTGATAGAGGTGTCACAATGACACAACTTTCTTGATACATGGATTTTATCTCTTTGTGCTATGGGGCTGCAACACTTGTTATGAGGTTTTTAGTGACCGGCTTGTTTTCATTGTTAAAGAACTAGGGGAGTGGAGTAATTTTTTTTTGTTGGGTTACGTTGTCCGATATCGGTCTATATGATCGCTTTTGTAATGACTACATGTAACTCTTGTTGCAGAGATCGAAATAAAATTCCCTATTTAACTAAAAAAATCAATATATCATAGTGTTTCACTAAATTTCCTTCTTTAAGTGACTCCCTTATATGTAGCCAATTACCCATGTAGGCACCAAAGAAAAAATATATATCTTCGGATGAAACTTGAAGTTCCAACGTATCGAAAGGTTCCTGAACAATGCCTACAGGATACCCTCAATGTAAGGGAGTCACTAAAATATATAACATTGATTGTAGTGTGATTTTCCACTTCAACTTCAGGAACTGTTCGCCGGTTCGAACATGCTGTGTATAGCCTGAAGACAATTCAAGGACTGCACTGAACTATTATTAACTGAATCCACGCAGAACGGGCATGCAGAATCCACGGGGCAAACTGAAAGAGGGAAGAGGCCGCGATAGATGGATCAGCGATGAGCACCAGTACCAGGTAAGAACTGAAAAAGCTGCGGCCAGCAGCAAAACTGAAGCGAGGGCGAGGTACTTCGTACAAGCAACAGTTGCTGCCGCTGTAGCTTCCTCCTGCAATTTACAGGCGCTCATCAGGGAATCGAATAACAGTTATTAGAATTTTAATGATGACAGCAGATTTACTACTGGTTCGATTTACTGCAGAAGGTGGCCATGAAATAAACAAAGAGCAGCAGAAATAGAATAATTCAGTTCAGAAGCAGCATCGTTATGCAGGAGGGTTACGTACTGCTCTGACTGAAGAGTAAGGACGGTAAATGCAGAATGTATCCACGGTGAATCGATGTGGTTATTTTTGTCAGTACAGTAAAAAACTGTTGATTCGACCAGAATTCGACTCCATTAATACAGATCCAATTTTTATGGTCCTTTGGTCGATCAGTCACGGGAACCTTGGCGATCGACTCCTGCTGCATATTACACTCGGTGTCGTCTCCCCGACCGGGCGGACCCGTCTCGCCTTGTCCCTCTGTTGATTTCATCCTCATCCTCATCTCATCCATGGAAAATTAATTAATTATTAATCGATAATAACTGCCCACGTACGTACTTACTACCACATGTATCTATGCGCACGTATATATACTGTGGGCCTACCCCTCCCTGAGGACAGCCTACGCAGTGGGGCCCTGTGGCATCGATCTCTACCGGCCGGCTGCCGTTACGAGCGTAGGGCCCACCGTCCGGGGGGAAACAGGGCCACCCGCCTCTTGCTGCGGTTCGGTAGCTGTCTGCTGTATGGAGCGTCCGGTAATAATCTGTAGCAGGTTTCCAAACCTTCGGTTACAATTAAAAAAAAATCCCTATACATTATTGGGTTAAACTAAAACTCCTTATACATCATATTGGCCAACATGTCATTAACATATAGCCTGTCTCACCCTGTCACTAAGACAACAATAGCATATATATGAGGTATTAGAAAGTTTTCTTGGTGGCATACAATTAATCCCAAAAACAATGGACCAACTGGTATTTATGAGGTCTACAAAAGTTTTTTACTACATGGATAGGTTAAATTCCGGTAGCAGTGTTGTCAACTTGTCATGGATATTGTCTCTGCCTTTAATTTTACGCCTTCTCCTAGCTCAAAACAAATGGTTGGGATGAAGTTCAGAAAAAATTACATGAGTTTTAAATTGTGTGCGCTTGGAAAAGGCAATAGTTAAGAGTACTACAAGTACAAGGTTGTTTGTATGACATAATAAAACTGCGTAAACATCTCATGGAAAAAATATATTAAACTCGATAAACAAATGAGTGGTTTCGATACATTGGTTGAGTGGAAAATGCAAGGAAAAGAATCCATGCGTACGTTGCTTGTTCCTTTGCAGCATATCCTGAAGATGTTGCAGTTATGGGTCTTTGCGTCCATTACGTATGGGGCCGTTCCTTCTCCTTGTCGTTGCCATTGAAAGGGATATAGAGTCATAGCACATTGGAATGCATGCACTGCCCCCTTTGCTACGGAGAGGGCAGAGGATCGGAGAACAAGAATTATTAAATGGAAGTGCTTAGCATGCATGCTGCCATTATTTACGATGGTTTTCGTTTGTATCCTTCCTTTGTCTTGAACTGAAACCGATAAAACAAAAAATATATAGTGATATGTTTCGATACCAGGTTTTGTGTGACATTAAAGACTTACTGTTTTTTTTTTTTTTTGCAAGGGACTTACAGTTTGATTAGGTTGCTATCTGATGAATGACATGTGGAGCTATCTGAGTGAATGACATGTCGGCCGAATGGCAAATTCATAAAACCACATAATCTTTGATGTCTCCTTCATGTCGTTTGCATTTCAAAATTTACGCCATGGTGCCGAGAAGTGCTATTCATGGTTCCAATTATTTGCATAAAAAAAGGTTTGTGCTTCCGATTAGTTCCTGAGCTCCCATGTTACAATGAATTACTATGTTCTATCTTTCTATTGGCATGCTCGGGAAGATACGTATTGTCAGCAAAACATCCTAGAAAGTTGCACGTTACACTTTCGTACAGCAGTCAACATGAATCAAGCAATGCTCGGCATTCCATTTCACGCATCCAAATGCACTACCTAATTTTCCGTTCAAAAAAAAGGTGTACTCCTTGATTTCTTCCCGGTAATTCTACACGATGCAATAGTATACACTCAGTACTACTTCACCACGCATGGCCGGTCAGTTAAAGCCAGTCACCTCACGCGCGCACACCAGAGAGAAGAGAAGTTAAAGAGTTGAAGGAAGCCCACACCGAAAGCATCACACGCTGCATGCACAACGTCAAGAGCTCCCTATTTGGCTGCTACGCTACAATGCTACAGTCCCGGTCCTCCTCCCATTGAATGCATCAAGAGCCACAGACATATGACACCACTACATTTCTTTTGGAGATTTTAGCTTCCAGCACAAATAAATCGAAGTTAACTGGGTATATCTACATCACAAGAAAAATTTGAGGATGCCATTTATCTTCCTATTAGAACAGAGGATTGCATTGCTTTCCGGACCTAAAGAGTTCATCCAGGCTGTGCACATGTACACTAGGCTACAGAACTTATAGGAATTATAAGCAATATAACATGATTTTTTTTAGGGAATATAAGCAATATGAATAGAAACCCCCACGGATTCCTGTAAATTTTGGATGTGTGCCTCCGGATTGGGTGATTGGGTATGCCACTAGCTCTGGATCATCCTTCTCATATTTTTTCAATTATAAGAAGATTATCTATTTGATACACGAGAGTTTAAAAATACGTGAATAAATAAGTTAATGTGTTAATGATTAATTAAAAATTGTCTAATAGGGTTTACATATCAGAGATACTTTACCTATAGCTCTACCGTATCTATCTAGAGGATAAGGACACGTGTCATAATGAGCTCTCTCTCTCTCTCTCTCTCTCTCTCTCCTGTTACTCCTGTCACATGAACGTGTGCCTCCCGACCTTGTATCATGTTGCTACGTAAAGCCAATGGACCACTTAACTGGTAGTAGTACATTCACATATACCATTGTAATAGTAAAATCCCTTGCCAAATTTAATAGCGATTGTAGTAGCAATAAATATGGCATGACTAGAATCAACCGGTACTAGTACGTAGTGTACCTCGCCCCACAGCCACTGTAAATTAGAACTTGAACATTGCCCTGCCATTTTAAGGTTTATGAGAGAATTATTGGGTGCTCGGATAAACTTATGTACTAACTCAAATAATATATATATATTCCTTTCGTTTGTATCTTTGTTTGATTGCAATGTGCAAAAATATCTTATCCATAGTGGTTTCCACCTAGAAAAGATATGCATCCTTAAGCGGCTAAGCCCTATTTTTTAGATAATGACCCATAAGCTATATATAACTCTATAAAACTACATATTAACACAGTGTGCCTTCTCTCTAAAATAGTAATTAATATTTACACAACATTATTTTACCAACAATTTATTCATCGCCCTTAGAGTGTGTTTAGCAGGACTTATTAAAGTGCTTATGAAACTGTTTATAGCACAATAAGCAATAAGCCTTACCAAACTGTCTAGACTCATAAGCATTACGCTTTTGTACTCCCCCCCCCCCCCCCCCCTCAACTTAGAGAAAATTACCCGCACTGCCACTGAAGTAAAAAACGGTTCGGATGGGAAAATAACATTTCGCTTCCATTCTCTTTCGTTGGGTCTTCCTCCTCCCGCTTTGTTCTTGTGAAGGAGAACCGAGGCTCCATGAATCCTTTGCGGAGGCCATCGTCAGGAGGGGGAAACGGTGGCCAGAACTTCAGAATGGATAGATCCGACAATGGCCATTTCAATGGTGGGTGCAGCATCTTGGGAGACTCACCTCCTAATGGTCACAGGATATGCTTGGAAAATAAATTCAACCACCCCAGTCAAGTATAGCTCCAGCAACAGACAGGGCTTCACATCCACATGCATTCGCTGGTGTAGTTGCAGGAACCAAAGGCAAATGTATAGTGACGTACAGTACCATGCCGTCCTACCTTTCTGCTTTCTCTATCTTTCGTCTCCATCAGGCAGAGTATCGAGTACATGGAGCAGACCAGTAAAACGGGCAAGCAATGCAAGAACAGCAAGTAACACCACGGAACCTTATATTATACGGAGAGAGAGAGAGAGAGAGTTGGCTTCTCTGGATGTGATATTTTGACAAAATATGAGCGATTTGTTATTTGGACTTTGGAGTCATATATCAGTGGCGGAGCCAGCTTCGGACCATATGGGGGGCATGAATAGTAACAATGGAGATACATCGAAGCAAACAAGCACATAAGGCAGATCCTAATCGCTCAATAATGAACGGCAAACAAGCACGTACTGCAGCTTCTCACAACGACAGGCAGATCCCAATCAATGAACTGTGAATGGACGAGCAGCAGTAGGCCGCGCGTGACTAGGCTTTGTTGATTCCTTCATTCTCCATGTATTAAGCTCAAGAAATCCAAACATCTATCTATTTCGAGCTAGCAAATTTGTTCAAATCCTTAGAAAAATTTCTGGAGCAAGGGGAGGCCAGGGCCTCGTCTGCCCCTAACGCACTAGTGCATATCACCTAATGGTTATCTAGACAATCGCATGAGAAATTACTAGTGCTCAACAATGTTTGCATGGTGACTTCAAACATGACAAACAGTAAAGAGCGTTTCTTTCTATAAGGTTTCATTTAGGCGTTTCCTTAGACAATGAAAACATTTCCATTTTCATGCTTGCATCCTCCATGCATGCATACAACCCTTTCATTGTGGGTGTACCAGTCTAAACTTGCATTCGATTCTAGCAAACTCTAGTATTTTGCAGTTCTAAAATAATTTAGAATGTTGAATTAAAGGAATATAAGTCCTACCAAATTTGTCCTATAAATGCTTGTGAACAAAATTCTAACTTCTATTTATACATAGTATATATATTTCAAGCCAAACATTATACGTGCAACTTATTCAAATGAATTGTATTATATCCATATGTATGATAGTTTAGAAGTATGCATCAATAAATTAAGGAATTTTTATATACATTTCATTTAGTTAAAAGCTTAAATTTTCATCAAACAATACTTAGATGTGTGCAAAAGTGTGTTGAAAGTTCACCATCACAAGTTGCATCAATATTACGGATGCACACAAAATTTAATCCTCAGTCTCAATATACCATTTGAGATATTAAAAACACAAGTGTTGCAAAAAAAATGCACTAGAGGACATAATAGTGTATTTTTTCTAGTGAATTTATAACCTAAATTTGTTGTTTCTGTATCTCATAAATGGTATGAAATATGAGGGTCCAAATTTATTTGCATCCATAAAATTAGGGTTTGTTTTCTAAAAACTTTTGCACACCTCAAAGTTTGTTTTTGGTAAAAATTTTAAGTTTACAACTTTTGGCTCATTTGCACGTGGTATGGACTTGAGTAAAACTTACAATCAATTTGTCAATCACTGTTGCTTTTTGTTGGATGTTGTTTTGCTTCTATCCACTATAACCAAGGAAAAATCCATGTCCTTACCCATTGTATCTATCGAGGGAAGCTTTATGCACTTGATCATTTAGTGCAAGAGGCAAAGTTGGAGCATATTGTTAAGCATCAAAAGCCCAAGTTTTGGTGTCGGTGAGTAAGTATAGCAAGGTCATTGTGACTAATGTCAATGAATGTAGGTCTCTAACAATGGTCATATTCTTGGGTATTTGTGCCTATGACTCAAATTGATTGAGATGTTTGCAAAAGAACTAGATCACGCATAGATGAGTTCCATTAATTTTCTTTTTTACAAATTTGATAGTTCATGGTCATATATGGTATTGTACAGAATAGATATGTATCATTATAGGTGGCCAACGGGCCGTGCCGCGCCAGCACGGCACAAGCCCGTGACGGGCCGGGTCGTTTCCTTAATGGGTGATCCACTAATCCTCAAGGAGTATCACGATAACACTCAATGGCGACTTTCCGGAAGTTAGATTTATGGTTGTTATATCGTTCCCTACCACCACACGGTGACTTTGTATCATATATACAACCACTATAATATACACAGCTGTTTGGAGGTGAGGCTGTACATATAAATAACTTGCCTCAAGTAGATCAACAGAAACATAGGGCAGAGTGTTTCTACGATGCCTTGGAAAGTACCAACCCACCTAGGCAAAATAAATATTATTTCTTCATGTTGGGAAAAAAATATTTCTTCATGTATACTCCTAAGCCTTCATATATGTCGAAGAAAAATTTTAACACTTTGTTGTAAAAAAGTGATTATAGGAGGATAAACACACCTTGGTTCAATGTACTAGTTAATCTAACGTCAGTAGTCAATGCTCCATTTCTTTTCTAGCAAAAGTTGGCAAGTGATTTAAAAAGGCTAATAAAGTTTTACTTAATTGTTACAAAATAAATAAAAAGGCAAAACTTTCTACTTGGTTGTTGGAAAAGATAAAAGAGGTGAAAGTTGGCTATATCTCATAAGAACTTGAATTGACCAAGTTAATATTCTATGAATTCCTTCAAAGATATATGTTTTTCCCTTCGAACAACTCACCCATATCACTAGAAGACTATGAGAACTGGAGTACATGTTTAGTTCTCATTTTCTTTCTAGTTCATTATCACCCTATCAACTATAGCACACAGATGCAGAAGAGTAATGAGACGAGCCAAGGAATGCTCATGATTTTTTCCTGAGGTCTCAAAAGGATGGTTCCTTCCCCCACGCCTCGTTGGATCACTCCCATCAGAGTCTCGCTCCCTTCCATCAAGTGATGATGATGTCTAATTCAACAAGCACCACTTTCTCCTCCGAGCAAGGTCATGGACCATCTCTGTTGCCCAACAACAAGTGCTCTCCCCCAAGGACACACTTCACTCCATGGGTGAAGGTATGGGAGTTCACTAGCAATGCTCCTTCAAACAAAGAGCTCAAACCTTGTATAAACCTTGTGATGACCTTCACAACCAACATGATAGGCTCTAGCTCTAATGTCTAACTAGTCTAGGTCTCACCATAGACCAAGAGTAACAGTCTCGGATATATTCTCAAAAACACCCTAGCCTTAGGTATGTATATATGGATGTTCAAGTTACTATTCTCTCTAGCACTACAGATCTTCAATCTCTTCCAAGTGCTCTCTTCCTCTCCCTTGGCACTCTCTGATATTCCCAACTCTAAAAATGGCTAAGAGGGATTTTCAAGACCCGAGTAACAACTTTAAATAGGCTTCCAACAACCAAGTAGTCGTTGCTTCATGAAACAACTCTCTGGACATACAGACCATACAGTTTGGTCTCTCTCAGACTGGACAATCCGGGCTCCTCTGAAATCAAATCTTCAAGGCCATTGTAGACCAACTACCTTCCGTCCAGCTATTCTTTCCTCACACACCGGACTGTCAGTCTCTTCATCCTTTTCTCCATACAGAAGTTCTCTCGTAGCATTCCTCTTAGAAATCCATCACTGGTGATCATACTATCCTATCTGCACACCGGACAGTCATGACTGCCTGGTTGATCCCTACAAACAATTTCCTTCTTACCTTGATGATCACTGTAGACAATCTTCATACAGACCGTACATTCTAATATTTACCACCTAACTGTACGGTCTCTTCCTTGAAGCTGAAAACTTCTCGTAATCTCCTTGAGTTTGTTTTCCTGGCTTCTTCTAGAAGTTCCATGGCCTCTCCACTATCACCTAGTGACATGAGATTTCACCGAGCATCCACACTCATCACCGACTAGCATGACCTAGACCACCTTTATAGTCTAATTTTTCTTATGGACTCAAGCATTAACAACTAGCCAAGTGATCCAACACACTTGTGCCTAGCTTTTCCTTGGCCTTGATCCATCTCCATCAAACCCTGGATTCCATCAAGCTCTTCAAGCCTCCATGCTTGTGGTCGTTATCAATCATGAAGGCAACCATCATCAATAAGATTGTAGAATAGAGATAGATGATTCATGTACGTACAATACTTGTGTAGATATTAGTCATATTTCATAGCTATCATTAATCAGCAAAACATTCATATGTTGGGGATATAATGGTCATGAAGCTTACACATTTCCACGCCAATAGTGGTCATCCACTATCCCTCCTCCCCCCCCCCCCCCCCCCCCCCCCCCACACACAATAATGTACATTGGGGCGTGCAATTTTGAAATCGAATGAACATGATCATCTTTAATTCATTAAAAAAAATCTAGATCTACTCCTAGATTGCATGTCTAGATTGTCCATGCTCAAAACCTAGCCTAGTCTTGGATTTTGATATTGGATCAACAGTTGTTGATTGCTCACACACCCCGCTCCCCCTCCCCCCCCCCCCCCCCCCCTCCATGCACAAGTATATATAGGGAGACAAATGCCTTGTTTCATAAACTTTCAATGTACAAGCTATAGCCTAACGGTAGTAGTCAACACTTCATTTGTGTTATTGCAAAAAGCTAGCAAGCAATTGAACTCTAATAAACTAAGTTTAACTTAGTTGTTCAAAAACATAAAACCAAGCAAAAGTTGTTACTTGGTTTTTGAAAAAGTTAAAATAAGACAAAAGTTGGTTATCTCTTGCTAGAAAAAAAAACTGATGGAGAAGTAAAACTCTATGAATTCCTACAAAAATAGGTGTTTTCCACCTTCATATAATTGGACAATATCACTTGAATACTATGAACATTCTCAAATAGGTTGTTTTTAACTACAATTTTCTTTTCATGATATTATCATTTCTTTTGTATCCTAGGCATGGATTTAAAACGATTTAATATTATCTAAAAAATGCATGCATATATGAGGAGATATACATGCCTCCAAGTGATTTAATATTCTTGTTTGACGCTTTTAATGTACTGGCTAGCATTACCTCCATCTTGCTAATGGGCGCTCTATTTCTATTTTAGCAAAAGCAAGTTAGCAAACTGTTTTCAAAGGCTACCAACTATTTCTATTTTGGCAGTCTCACAGATGATTCTCTATATATGTACTCACCTTAAAACAACTATGTGTACCAACAAGAAGTTTTAGTGTTTTCCATCCGACATTATGCTTCCTGTCATCGTGCTGCCGCAACAAAGACTTCATGTTAGCCATGCATTACCTTGTGTCAATACTATGCAAAAGTTGGCCACTGATTTTGGAAGGCTCCGTACATTACTAATTCCTTTCCACTACAATCTCCCCCCCTCCCCTCGCCCTCCCCCATCCGATTATGTAGACATGCGTGCAACATTGAGAGTGGCTACAGATGGTTCACACACCGCTCCCCCCCCCCCCCTCCCTTCCTTGTTCCATACTCTTTGAATGTACTAGGTAGACTAATCTTAGTAGTGGATGCCCCATTTGTGTTATGGAAAAATTACATGTAGCAAGTAATTTAAAGGGTAATATTTTTTTACTTAGTTGTTAAAAATATATAAACAAAACAAAAGTTGCTAATTGTTTTTTTAGAAAAGATAAAACAAGACAAAAGTTGGTTATCTCTTGCAAGCACTTGAAGTGATGAAGAAGTAAAAATTCCTTGATTTTATTCAAAGATAGGTGTTTTCCCATTCCAAACAACTGAACCATATCACTTGAACACTATGAGCAATCTGCAACAGGCCATATCATTTTGTTTTCATGAGGTTGACATTCTTTTGCTTCCTAGGCATGGATTCAAGATGATTTAATATTATCTAAAAAATTCATGTATGAATGAGGATACAAACATGCCTTAAATGATTTAATATCCTTCTTTGATGTTTTTAATGTACTGTCTAGTATTACGTTAGTCCTGCTATTCGATGCTCCATTCTATTTTAGCAAGTAGAAGCAAGCTGGAAAGCCATTTTAAAAGGCTACATATTTTGGCAGCCTGATAGATGATTCTTTGTGCTTTTTTCTCTATGATGGCAATCAGTTCTCACCTTAAACAACAACTATGTATACCAACAAGAAGTTTGATGTTTTCCTTCCTACATTACACTTTCTGTCATCGCGTTGGCCACAAAAGGTCTTCATGTATGCATTACCTTATGTGATGCTGCAAAAAGTTGATGACCGATTCTTGAAGGCTTAGTGCATTAGCACCTTCTTAGACATGAGTGCAAGATTGATATCGAATGAACATGATCATATTTAGTACTTGGAAAGTCCATATCTACTCCTACATTATATGTCAAGATTGTCACTCCTCTTAAGTGCTAGCTTATTTGATTTTTGATTGACCATATATTGATAGCTCACACACACCTGTTCCCCTTTTCACGCATTGTTTCAAACTCTTTCAATGTATAGGTGTAAGGATCTACTCTCTACAACCCCTCCTAGGCTAGAGACATGGGATGCTCTTGTGTTGCTCTTCAAGACACTCAAAAATAGCTCCAATCCTTGCTCTAGTGTCTTCTCTTCTCCTCTTGGTTCTCCCTAAGTTTGCCCAACTATCCAAATGGCCAAGAGAGGTCTGAAAGACCCCAGCAACAGCTATATATAGTCTCCAACTACTCCACTAGCCATTGCCAAAAAGCTGGTGAAACTGTGAACCAACCATCGTAAGGTACTACTGTACCATACGGCGACCTCTGAGTATAATCACCATACAATACGGTGACCTCCGCTTAACCATACGGTGACCTCTGATATTCAGTGTCTCTCTGTGCACAAATCCTCTAGGTCACCGTATATTATGGCAGCATCACCGTAAGGTCTCCAGAGAGTACCAAAAACTGGCTACTGAGGCCAGTGACGTGCTCAAGCACATGTCCCACTTGTGAGTGGAGCACAAGTATCATCTTCATTGCCCTCTCAATTGAGAGCTCATGCCTTCTGTTGACTACCTCCTCAAGTAAGAAACCCCTCTCAGAAGTTGTGATTTGCAAGAGGAGTCTATCAATCACTTCATATGATGGGATCCTCCAAAGACCTTTGAATGAGTTTATCCTACACATAAGATCATAAATGCTTAAGAGAGTATCACAAAGGTCATCATTCAGATTTCTCACAAATTCACCAAGTTGAAAGATGAGATCCTATTGGTGAGCTCGACGAAGATGCCAAAGTCGATCTTGTGGCGGAGGAGGTGGAGACGCCTGAGCCCTAGTGGTGAGATTGATCATCTCCAATGATCGTGTGAGTATTGTTGTTGGCGCTCCCCCTACACCAATGCGTGGTCCACCCGAAGTGCTTGGAGTAGAACTTGGAATGACATTTGAGGTAGGGCTTGATGAAGCGCCTGATGAAGAGCTTGGTGTAGGTCTTGATCTGACGGGGTTGTAGAAGCTGCTGCAAGGCAATCTTGTGGAGGGATCAAAGAAGTTTGAGATCGAAGCTACTTCTTTCCCTTTTCTTGAGTATGCTACATTGTCTTCCTTGGAAATCTTCTCCCCAATCCAACTTGCGGTGATCTTCTCATCATCAAAGAGCAACCCAATCACATCCTTGACGGAGAGACCCTTCTCCATGATGAGATCAAGGGTGATGTAGAGGAGCATGCTGCTAGGGAGCAAGGTGAGGATCTTCTCGACTATCACAATCTTGGGAAGCTCAAAAGTAGTTGCTCCAATCCTGTTCACAATACCTCGCAAGCGAATAAGAGAGTCAAGTAAGTCCTCATTCTCATTAGCATGAAAAGTAAAGAACTGTTCAACAAGTGAATCACTAGCATGATCAATAAAAGACTCACAAGCATCATCAGTACTAGTCACACTAGAAGAGCAAGCAAGATCAAGAGAGCCAACATCATCAATCATCACATTAGGCACACTAGTAGAGCAACC
Organism: Eleusine indica; assembly: GCA_030378355.1. Lineage (NCBI taxonomy): Eukaryota > Viridiplantae > Streptophyta > Magnoliopsida > Poales > Poaceae > Eleusine > Eleusine indica. The sequence goes on from CM059501.1 coordinate 9,727,957, forward strand.
TATCAAATTATCACTAGTAGAATCTAGGCACTCACTAGAACTAGGCACATCCACACAATCATCATCATATACATGATTATCAGTAAAGGGATTGGCAAAGTCTACAAGTGTATCCATAAACTTATCCGGGATCATGGCATTTAGGTAGCTTTTAAAGCGATTCTTCCATGAACCATGACTCGGCCTCAAATGGGATGACATCCCAACTCCATACGGTCACTACTCAAGGCGATTAAGCCCTATGATGAGCACTTGGCTCTGATACCACTTGAAAGGATCGAGTGACCGAGAGGGGGGGGGGTGAATCGGTAACTCATACTATGTACCAAATTCGCCAATTCCTAAAACCTACCACTCAAAACAACTCCTACACAATTCTAGTGATGATCACACTAGCAAGATAATGAACCTATGAAAGGAACAACAACCTAAGCATACTAGTGGATCACACAAGGCAATACAACTCCTATGCAAGCTATTATTGAAGACACGCAGAAGAACACAACAAGCTAGCAAAGGAGCCTACTAATGCAAAGCTACTAAATAAACAAGCACATGGAAGGCACACAAGCATGAGTAGCATAATACATACTAGGGTGATCAAACAAGCCAAAGCAACTCCTATACATGCTAGTGATCAAGTATGAAAGCTAACCACTACTAGCAAATAAAGAAGCCTATTCATGCAAGTCTACTAGGTAGTCAACTAGAGCAAGGTAAGCACACAAGCATGAATAGCACGGTATGTAAGAGTGGAAAGTAAAGCATCATAGTAAGGAATAAAAGTAAGAGATAGCTCATGAGTTTTTTTCCTCGAGGTCTCAGAAGGAAGGCGTCTTCCCCTACTTCTCGTTGGACCACTCCCGTCGGAGTACTGGTCCCTCCCGCCACCAATGTGGAGTTCTCGCCCACGAGCCCGCAATCACTCCCGGAGTGAAGACACGGTGCGCGTCACCGCTGCCACCAAGGCACAAGCTCGCCTACCTCGAGAACTTGTCGGACTCCCCGAGCTGACATGGGTGCTCACTAGCGATGCCCCTTTCACCGACAGGCTCAAACCATGTATAAACGTGTGATGGCCTTCACAACCAATCATGATAGGCTCGATCACCGACACCTAACCGGTCTAGGTCTCACCATAGACCAAGAGTAACAGCCTAGATCACACCCTCAAGGACACCCTAGCCTTAGATGTGCAAGATGCTCAAGTTACTCTCCACTAGCACTCTCAAGATATGCAATATCTCCTCCTAGTGCTCTCCTCTTTGCCTCTTGGCTCTCACCAAATTCTCCAAGCAATTCCACTAGCCAAGAGAGGTCTCCAAGACCCTAGCAATAAAGTTATATAGGCTTCCAACCTCCAACTAGCCATTGCTCCATGAAATCAGCTTTCTAGGCCTACTAACCAGACTGTTCGATCACTGCCTGACCGGACCGTCCGGTCACTGTAGACTTCAGCTCCAACGGCTCTGCCCCCTCTGCTGACTTCCACTGACCGGACCGTCCGGTCTGTTTCTCTCTCTAGTCCAGAAACATTTCCAGTGATGCTTCCTCGCTGCCCAAGTCCTAGACCTACTAACCGAACCGTCCGGTCACTAGACCGGACCATCCGGTTTCTAGGTCTTCCAGACTTGGCAGTTTCCTCGTTGCTCGCTGTAGGCTCCGGACAAAACCTCTTAGTGACTGTACAGTCCGGTCACCATTGACCCCTCTGTCCGGTCACTTCGTCCAGAAGCTGAAACTCCTCGTCCTCGCTTGACTTCATTTCCCGACTTCTCCGAACAGCTCCTTGACTTCTCCACTATCACCTAGTGCCTGTGATTTCACCGAGCAACCTTGCACATCACCGACTAGACATGACCTAAGAGAAATGACCTAGACCCCCTTGATAGTCCGGTTATTCCTATGGACTGAAAGCCCTAACAACTAGACAAGTGTTCCTAACACTTGCTCTATAGCTTGTCCTTCACTTTGATCCATCTCCATCAACCCTTGGACTCCATCAAGCTGACAAGCCTCCATGCTTACGGTCATTGTCATCAATCGCCAAGGCCGCCGTCAACAATCATCATAGAGTAGAAGAGGTTTCCTACACGAACAACACTCGTGTAGACATTAGTCACATTTCATGTTTGTCATTCATCACCAAAACATTCATACCTTGGGGTGACCTCAATGGTCATGATCCTTACACTTACGCTAGCTTGTCCCGAAGCTGAAACTTGTTGTCCTCTTGACTTGTCTCCAAGCTTCCAATCCTTGACCAAACCTTCTCCACTGCCACTCTAAGCGTCCTAGTGTTTTACTTGATCATCCCAACACTCTAATCCTAGATAAGTCTAAGAGAATGACTCATGCCCTCTTGATAGTCCGGTTTCTCCTATGGACTCAAGCCTACACACTAGCCAAGTGACCACACGCATTTGGACCTAGCTGTCCTTAGCCTTGATCCATCTCCATCATCGCAACTCTCCATTAAGATCTCCATGACACTCCACCAAGTCCTCCATTGATCATCAAGGCGACATTCACCATATTCATGTTTGAGTTGATAGTTTGTTCTATATTCACAATACTAGATGTAGCCATTAGTAACCATTTTATGTTGTTACTCAATCACCAAAACATTCATACCTTGGAGTTTCCGAACACCAATGGTCATGAAGCTTACAATAGGCTAGGCTAATGTTAGTAGTGGATGCTCTATTTGTATTATGCAAAAAACTAGCAAGCAAAGTAAAGGCTAATAACATTTTACTTAGTTGTTAAAAATACAAAAATGAAGCAAAAATAGCTACTTGGTTTCTAATTTAAAGCCTAATAAAATTTTACTTGGTAGTTAAAAATACAAAAAATGAAGCAAAAGTAGCTAATTGGTTTTTGAAAAAGGTAAAATAAGACTAAAGTCGGTTATCTCTAGCAAGAACTTGAACTGGTGAAGAAGTAAAAATTCTTTTAGTTTCTTTAAAGATAGGTGTTTTCCCCTTCAGATAACTTGATTACTATGAGCAAGCTATGACAGGCGGTGTTTACCTATCATTTTATTTTCATGAGGTCATCATTTCTTTTGCTTCCTAGACATTGATTCAAAGCAATTTAGAATTATCTAAAAATATGCGTGCCTTGAAATGATTTAATACTCATGTTTGACCTTTTTAATGTATGGTCTGGTGTTACATCAGTCCTCCTGCTAATTAATCAACAAAACATTCTATTTTAGCAAAAGCAAACTTGCAAGTCATTTCAAAAGCTACATATTTTGTGCTTATCCCGCTAAGACGACAGTGAGTATTCATCTTAAAAAACAACTCTCTATATATACTGACAAGAAGTTTTGGTGTTTTTCCTCCTACGTTACACTTTTTGTCATCACATTGGCCACAACGAGGACTTCATGTTGGCCACGTAATGCCTTTTGTTACTACTGTGCAGAAGCCGGCGAGTAATTTTGGAAGGCTTCGTGCATTAGCAAGTAGTTTCCTTTCCATAATGAGACACTGGTTATCTACAGTATGTAGACATGAGCGCAGCATTGAGATCAAACAAACATGATCATATTTAGTTCTTGGAAAAGTTCAAATATACTCCTACATTATGAGTCTAGATTGCCATTGGTCTCAAGTGCTAGCTTATTTAAATTTTTGATTGAGTGGTTGACGACGGCTCACACACCCCTCTAGCCTCTCCTCCATTCATGCACTGCTTCATACTCTTTTGCTGTCTAGGCACGAATTCAAAGTGATTTAATATTATCTGAAAAATATTATGTATGCTTCAAAATGATTTAATATTCTTATTTGAGGCTTTTAATGTACTCGTTAACGTTATGTCAGTCCTGTCAATTGATGCTCCATTTCTATTTTAGAAGAAGCAAGCTGGCAAGCCGTTTAAAAAGGCTACATGTTTTGGTAGTCTCATAAATAATTCTTTGTGCTTATCCCTCTAAGATGGCAGTGAGTACTCACATTAAAAAAAATAGCTTTGTATACCGACAAGAAGTTTTGGTGTTTTCCCTCCTATATTACGTTTTTGTCATCGTGTTGGCCAAAGCGAAGACTTCACATTGGCTGCACAGTGCCTCACATTGGTACTATGATAACCCTATCACTTGAATACTACGAGCAATCTTGAATAGGTTGTGTTTAGTAATCATTTTTTTTCTTCATGAGGTTATCATTTCTTTTGCTTCCTAGGCACGGATTCAAAGCGACTTAATATTATCTAAAAAAATATATGCATGCCTTGAGGTGATTTAATATTCTTGTTTGGCGCTTTTTAATGTACTGGCTAGCTAGCGTTACGTCGTCAGTCCCGCTAATCGACGCTCATTTCTGTTTTAGCAAAGAAGCAAGCTGGCAAGCCGTTTCTAAAGGCTATGTATTTTGGCAGTCTCATGGATGATTCTTTGTGCTTATCTCTCTAAGATAGCAGTGAGTACTCATCTTTAAAAAAAAAAAAGAGTTCTGTATATCGACAAGAAGTTTTGGTGTTTTCTCTTCTACGTTACGCTTTTTGTCATCGCGTTGGCCACAGGAAGGACTTCGCGCTGGCCGCACAACGCCTCACGTCACTACTATACAGAAGCTAGCAAAGTGATTTTTGGAAGGCTCCGCGCCGTTAACAACTCTGTCTCCCTCTTTCCACGACGACAGTGGTCATCCACTGCTAACCATGGAACACGCAGGCTCAACGTTGCGATCGGACGAACATGATCATCTCTAGTTATCACAAAAATCCAGATCTGCTTCTACATTACATTTTTAGAATGTCATTGATCTCAAGTGGCGAGACCAATCTTGAGTTTTGATTCTGGATGGAGCGGCCGGAGACCGGCTCAGTCAGTCACGACCCTCTCTCTCTCTCCTCCGGTCCAAGCACACCCACCAGAAGCGTCCAAGTTTGGACGGGTGGGCAGTTTGGTAATTTTGGCACGTCCCCTTTCTCTCTCCCCCCACCCTGCCAACCAGTACAAATACAGGCCCTGCCACCACTGTCCTGGCAGACACAGCACAACTCGGACTCTCCTCTGCTCTGCCATCTCCTCCTCTTTAGAAAGCCAAGACCCGCCATGCTGTCGCGGTTCGGCAACCCGCTCTGGATGCAGGGGGACGACGGCGGCGGGCAGCAGCACGCGCCGCCGCCGTCGCCGCTGGGAATGGTGCCGGCGGCGCAGGACCAGGACGTCCCGAGCATCCTGGCCCTGGCCTCCGCCGTCGCCGCGGGGAGGGAGGCGTTCCGCGCCCCGAGCACCATGGACGACGACTGGTACTTCGACGCCATGGCCGCCAACGCCGCCGGTGGGCAGGCGTCCTCCACCTCCTTCCTCGCGCCGCCGCCGTCCCAGGCGGGCGGGTCGTCGTCGCAGATGTTCTCCATGTTCAGCATGGGCGGCGGCTCCGGCTCCGGCTCCGGCGCCGGCGCCTCCGGGCCGTTCGACCTCCAGGGCTTCGACCTCGGCCTCTCCGGCGGCGGCGACCTCGACTCCATCACCAGCAACGCCAACTCCGGGCCCTCGCCGCTGTCCCTCATCCCCGCCGCGCACGCCGCCGGGCTGATGGGCCTGGGCCAGTTCGCCGGCTTCGGCGCCGCGCCGGAGTTCGCCGGCCTCGGCGCCGGGTACGACGTCTTCGGCAACGGCGCCGGCGGCTCCTCGTCGGCGGCGCTGGCTCCGGTCGCGGCGCCGCCCCCGTCCCCGGCGAGCCTGTCCGTCACCGCGCCGTTCGCCGCGGCGGCGCGCGGCAAGGCGGCGGCGGTGCTGCGCCCGCTCGAGGTCGTCCCGCCCGTCGGCGCGCAGCCCACACTGTTCCAGAAGCGCGCGCTCCGCCGCACCGCCGGCGGGGAGGACGACGACAGGAAGCGCAAGGCCGACGCGGGCGGCGCGTCGTCAGGCGGCGGAGGGGACACGCTGCTGCTGGACGGCGACGACGACGACGACGACGGATTCAGCGTCGACGCGTCCGGGCTTCACTACGACTCCGAGGACGCCAAGGAGGACGGCAAGAAGGACGGCAAGGACTCCAACGCCAACAGCAACACGGTGAGTGCCGCCGACGGGAAGGGGAAGAAGAAGGGGCTGCCGGCCAAGAACCTCATGGCCGAGCGCCGCCGCCGCAAGAAGCTCAACGATCGCCTCTACATGCTCCGCTCCGTCGTGCCCAAAATCAGCAAGGTGAGAATTGTTTTTTTTTTCTCCTTTTTTTTAGTCAGTTACTACTATGACTTTTTAGTACTTAATTTCTGCGCGCGCTCCCTGCATTTTGGGTGTAATGTGGAGTATATCGATGAGGAATCCTCGGTTAGTGCTGTATGTAGCATTGCGATGTGGTATGACTGCTGTATTGGTATGTTTTATGCTATTGATTTTGTGAAGCTGGTTTATATGGTGATGAATTGCTTATCGTGGTCAGTTGAATGCGCATCTCAGTTGCAATTGTACGAATTGAGTTGTACATGCTGTTTCGGATTTAGAAGGTTATTACTGTATCTAGATAAATCCTAACTTTCTCTTGGTTTATGATAAACTTATGGCTTAGCATCTACAGTTCTTCAGTTTAGGTTTTGATGGTGCTATTATGGCTTAGCATGTACCGTTTACAGACTTTCAGTTCTTCAGTTTAGTTTCTGATGATGCTATTTTGGCCATTGCGTACCATGTGGTCCCAGTCTATATGGAGTGATAGTAGTTCTTTCCAGTTTAGTGTTTGATAATGGTAGCTGCAGTTCCATTCTTTTGGATTAATCATGCAATTCAGATATGTTTCTTTGTCATGAAACTGGAATTGTACTCTTGATAACGATAGCACAGTCTGGATTCCTAGTTGCCTGGTCATTTCGTAAGTGTACTACATGCATATCGCTGTACATCACAGTGTCATTTCCCGAATCTGTGGGGGGGGGGGGGGGGGGGGGGGGGGGCACCCTTTCTGTTTGAAGTCAATCATGTAGTAACAGTCTGTTAGCAAAACAATAAAAGATGTACCCTACATATCTCTGCTGCTACACATTTGTTCAGAAAGGGGAATCATTTAGTTTTTCATCATGCAGAATACAAAGGCATCAGTTAGATGTACTTTGCGACATCAGTTTCTCTGTCAGCCTGTTGAATGATTCATCTTTAGATCTACTAGTACATCTCTCGTTGTATTCATGCAATTCAGTAGCGATACGTTCTCTTTCTGAGCTCTGGGTGGATAATGAACTGATTGTTTTATGTTTTGCAATTGGTAGATGGACAGGGCCTCCATTCTCGGCGATGCAATTGAGTACCTCAGGGAGCTTCTGCAGAAGATTAACGATCTTCAGAATGAGCTGGAGTCGCCCCTTTCAACAGCTACACTGCCTCCAACACCCACAAGCTTCCACCCCCTGACTCCAACGCTGCCCTCTCTGCCGTCCCGTGTGAAGGAAGAGCTGTGCCCAGGCGCATTGCCAAGCCCTACTACCCAGCAACCAAGTGTCAGTATCTCTTTCTCTGAACACCACTTGCTCGATAGTTTTCCTTTTGATGAGATGGTATCGCTTTCTTTTGTTACTGTTATGCTAGAAATAGAAATGAGTTAGCTAATAAAGGTGTAATGGAGTCATGTATGTTTGAGTTGTGTCACTTTTATCCTTTTTTGTTGAAATTTATATTTGTCTCACTGGTTGATGCATTTTCTACTGTTGCAACAGGTTGAGGTTAGGATGAGGGAAGGCCGGGCCGTCAATATCCACATGTTCTGTGCCCGCAGGCCTGGTCTTCTGCTCTCTGCTATGAGGGCCATTGAAAGTCTGGGTCTTGATGTTCAACAAGCTGTTATCAGTTGCTTCAATGGGTTCTCCTTGGACATCTTCAAAGCTGAGGTATTGCGTACACCTTCTGCTCACTGTCAAAAACTAGATTATATCTGTTATTTTGGTGAAAAAAAAAGGGCGGGGGGGGGGGGGTTGCCTTGCTCGAACAGCTGAAGTTCGTGACTGAAACATAGCTTGGTTGCCACATGACACTAAACTAACAGGTGTTTTTCCTGTTCTTGTTCACTGCAGCTACGCCAGGAAGGCCCTGGACTGCTGCCAGAGGAAATCAAGGCCATTCTGATGCAATCTGCCGGGTTCCGAGGCCTGGTCTAGGACAAGAAGATGGCTCAACCAGCTGCGGAAAGAGAGTGCAGCTGAGGGATTTGCATGTCTCTCGTTTTGGGGGGTGATTTTCGACAGAACCGACTTCGTCTGCTCGTGGTTTGGGACCTGCTCGGGGTTTCTCAGAACCAACTTATTCACCAGTCAATAGAGTTTAGAGTCAGAAATAATTTAGTAATTTCATACCAGTCCTCATCGACATTGCTTATATGAACTAGTAGCTCCGTCCGAGTAATTTCTCCGTACATTCTGCTGCTTTCGCCTTGTGTAGTTAAACTTCTGCTGCCGCGATTCTGAACAAAGATCGCGTCGATTTGAAAGTGAACCAGTTTTTAAAATCCTGTGTGCGTGATCAGTTCTTTCTGCTTTCTGTGTGTGACGATGATGCTCCCTGTGGTTGCTTGCCGTGGCTGTGCCTGTTTGTTGGGTTTGTAAACGCCTAAAAGCCGTTGCTGCATGATGCCAATAGGCGGTAACAGAAGGAGGAGAGGATTGGGTCAGTTATTGGAAGCAGGCAGGCCGGTCGGTGGTCCATGTATGTACGCCGGGCCAGGCACGGCTTCACTGCAACCTGCCATTGGCACGCAGCGCTGGATTTGGCTGGTTTCCAGTAAACTCCGGGGAAAATCAGGGGGTGAAATGCTTGTTACTGCTTTTGCTGAAATGCGGCGTTTTCCCCGGTATTCGTGAATGACTACCTGAGTTCAGGATCCATTGCAAGTTTTCTCCGGTCTTGTGTTTGTAGCTCCTTTTTTTTTGGAGCAAAAATCCCTGCTGCAGCGACTCTTTTTCAGCCGCTCTTTAGACCTGCCTTTGTGAGATGACGGTAAAAAAAATGCAAATTGTTGGAGCGGATACTGAAGCTAGCTTTCCTCAGTGTAGGAAATCAAATCCTTGTTGTGTTCCAACTGTGTCACCCTTTAGCCTCTGATCTTGCACGGAATTTCTGAACTGAAGAAAAAGCTGCCAAAAGTTCCGGACTGAATTCCCCGAAGGAACTCCTACTGCTCTCTCTCTGCGTACGGAGATCCCGGATCCAGAGCTGCGTAGAGTACGTTTCACCCCATAACTGGATGCACAAGCGTACGGAGATCTTCTGGCTGCGACGGCAGCCGGAGCCACCAGAACGGGACAGTGCCAGGCGGCGCCCCTGAGTTCCAATCATGAGCCTGTGAGCATTGCAATGCGGCTCTGCTCGTTGGCGTGCCGCATTGAATTCGGTTCACTCCCTTCCTGTGTGTGCTTCCGGGCCGTCTCTATCGGCCATTCACTACCGGTGTGAATCTTGGGCTCTTGGCATCCAAACGTTACCTTGAAGGTTGAAACCTTGGTTTCACTTTCACAGTTGCACACCCAGCCATTTCAACTGTCAAGCAACACTATGAAACTGAAGGGGCGGTTACCTACTCCATTCGGCATTCCCCATTCCCAGGTTAAAAAAAAAAAAAAAAAAAAAAAACCTCGTAGTAGTAGCAACCAGGAGCAGGTATTCACCGAACACGGGTGGCATCTTTGAGTGACCATCTCCTGTTCATAGTAGTAGATCTGATAAGGAAAATTCATCAGAACCAAGAATTTACTTGGCGCGCGCGATTGAGCGAGCTGGCATGACAGCTTCTGTGACTGGCGTCAGGGCACAATCACTACCCCGTCTTGAAAGGACGGACGCGCGTGGCATGTGAGGCTGGATCTACCGCCCGCCGCCAAACGGTCGTTGCAGCTTTGGAAGCTACTGGCAGGTGAAGGTTCAGTGTTCTGTTGTTCAGACACGGTAATCAGCTCGGTGAATTTTTTGTCTGGGGCAGGAAGAAGGCTCCGAACACTCTCAGGGCGGTCAGATCGGACACTCGGACCGTGGAGTCGTGTTAGGCGTTCTTTTTTCTTCCATCTTGCATGTGAAAGTGAACTGATTGTTATGAAATTCCAATAGGATTCTTGCGACAACTCCCCTGTTCTGATTTTCTGTAGATGAGGACTTTCTCTGATTCTTGCAGAATTGTTTGTGTGCTGGTACACAAAACTGACCGGAACACGTTTACTTCTAGTGCTCCTTAAGCCCGAATGCAGAACCTGGTTTTCTGGCAATAATGACACGTTTTGATTTAATTTTCTTTGATTTGACATTATTTTTTACTTTTTTTTTAGGATGGAAAGAGATTTCATTAATCAAAGGCCGACTCTTGATCAGCGGCCACGAGATGGTTTACAGAAGCTGGATTACAATCTGGCCAGAGATAACATAAAAAAAAATATTAGATATAGTCTGTCAACTAGTTTTTTTTTTTACCTCATTAGGTACTTGAATCTCTACTTCTCCTACATGTGGTATTTGTTGTTCTTCTTCTCCATGTTTGGAAGCAACATCATCATTCACACTAGGAGTATGTAAACTATATCAGAAAGGCACCGTGAGGTCTACTAAGAACTAAGAACGAAGTCCGTAACAGGGATTTATTGTCAAGACATGAATGATGATCATGATGAGGAGCAGCCGCATCAGTTACCTGACGACTGACGGCGACAAAACAGCTTGCCTGCGATCCAACAGAGCATGCACCGATGTCACCGTCACGCTGCCTTCTCCTCTGTCCGCGGCATGGCCATCGCTGGGAAGGGCTTCGTCGCGCCGCCCTTCCTCCATGGTTGAATCGGCCTGCTGCTCTTCCTCCATGGCCTCTTTGATGCGCTCTTCCTCCATGGCCGTCGTCCTGAATTGGGGCGCCGCGCGGCCGCAGCGGCAGTCGTCCGCAAGATAGGACGCGGAGACGATTCGACGCGAGAAGAGAAACCCTACGACAAAACTGAACCGGCGTCCACGAGCAAGCCGCGATGCAGGCGCAGGCGAGCGAGCCGAGGTGCAGGCGGGGTGAAGCGCGCAGGGGCCGCGGGCGAGCCGAGTCGTAGGAGCGCGCGGGTCTGGGCGTCCGATACCGTTTCTGCGGCGATCATACGTAATTTATTTTCCCAAACTAGCACCCAACTTAGCTAAAGCATCTGCTACTGCATTTCAAGACCTATGATTATAGATCATACTAACTTCATTGAATTCAGAGTACATCATGAATTTCAGGTCTTTAAATAGGACTCCATTCGGCGACAAATCCATACTGGAGGAGGTGATAGCATTCTTCAGAGCGGAAGCATCTGTCTCCAGTTCGATCCTCTCAACTCCAAGATCAAGAGTGAACTGCAAACCATGCAACGCTGATACCGCTTCTGCCTGTAAAGCATCAGAACAGTGGTCAATCTTCCCCGAACCCGAACCAATAACATCGCCGCCATCATCCCTAAGAACAAAGCCCCATCTGCCTGACTTCGTAGATTCTTGAAAGGAACCATCCACATTCAGCTTCACCCAACCAGGTGCAGGTGGTTTCCATTTACTAGTTGCAGAATACCCCGACTTTCTATTTTATAGAACTTCAGGAAACTCAAAGACTGTCTTTCTATAGCACTTGCCGTAGCAGCCAAGACCGATACCGGTGCACCTGCATTCACATCATTTCGGGCTGACCATAACAACCATAGGGTGGTGAACGCTCTGATCTGTATTTCATGCTCCCATTGCCAAATCTACAGGAGGACCTCCATTGAAGAGCTTTTTTCAGCCAGCAGCCCTCCTGTCCTCCAATAACAGCTCCCTCCAAACAGGTTTTGTATGTTTGCATTTAAAGAACACATGACCACCATCCTCATCCAATCTGTGACACAACGGGCATCTAGGATCAATGTCCATCCCCTTCCCTTGCAATCTTCTCCTCATGGGCATAATGTTATGTGCAAACCTCCACACAAAATGTTTTACTTTATTTGGACACTTAATCTCCCATATCTTCCTCCAAGGGAACACGGTTGATAAAGCTGGATGGACTTGCATCTGAGCTGGGACCATGTTCAGTTGTTTTATTATGAACATGAACTTTATATGCTGATTTGACACTGAAATTTCCTTTGTTATCAAAGTGGCAACGACAAAAAATCGTCCCTATTCTTAAGCAGCGGGATAGAAAGTATAACCTCTGCATCAGAAGGAACAAAGACATCTTTGATCAGTTCCTCGTCCCATTGACCTGTAGCTGGATTAATCAGCTCATGCACCCTTTGTAAAAGAATTGGTCCTCAGTGTGAGGCAACTCTCGTCGTTGTTCCCCTTGGTAGCCAAGGATCGTTCCATACTTTGGAAGGGCAGGAAGTGGCATCTTGAGATAGTGAGAGGACGATGCCGTTGCCTCATTCCTCTCCATTTTATATTTACATGAGCCCTTGCGCCGCATGTAATTCAGCGAGGCGTTACCGCAAAAGCATGACGCAGCAAGAAAGTACTACGGGATTGGGCCAGCGCTTTTTTCCATAGAGTTTCCGCTTTCGGAGCTCCCGTGGCTGTGAAGGCGTCATCCTGCTAGCTAAACAAGTCCATGGGCAGAATGGCAGAACTGATGTATGTTTCAAAACAGAGTTATGTCATAACAAAAAGGCTGGATTTTGGCAAATAATAATCGCATGGCTACAACAAAACACATGGATAGGGGCTTAACATGCATTACGATATGAGGCGTTTTGATCAGCATACAATCCTACCCATCTCAAAGCACCTCCAAAAGTGAAACTTATAGGGTGTGATTGGTAGGGTGGATGGTGTTGGGCCTGGCTGGGGGCCGGATACAGGCTCACGTGAGCCAGTATGAGTGGCTGCAGGTAGTGCTGTCCAACTAGGCCGCTCGGCACGGCACGGCCCGAGTCCGAAAAGGCACGGCCCATTTATTTTCGGGCCAGCACGGCACGTAATTAATTTCGTGCTGTGCCAGGTCCTCGATCCAAAGCACGGCACGTAAATAGTAAGTCGTGTTGGGCCAGCCTAGTTAGCCCGAAATACAAATAAGGCACGAAAAGCCCAATAGCTCGAGCCGCACCCTCGGCGTCTGTGCCGCTGGCCTCGCCTCCGTCTCCTCCCTTTGCGACTACGATGAGTCGAATAGGAGATGCCTCGCGCTACGGGATCCAAGCCGGTCATTGAGCCGGCAAGCTGCCACGGCTCGAGAACCAGGACGCGTAGTATCGCAAGAGCCCGTGCGGTCGTTCAAACCGACGGATCTGGCCGGAGAAGAAGGAGAGAAGACGACGGCAAGAGAGGACCCGGTGGATCTGATCGGAGCTGGCGAGGTGAGCGGCCAGCCTAGTATTGATGAAGAACTTATGTATGCTACAAATAGTATTGCTTGGAATACAAAAATGAAAACAAATGAATCGTAAAAAGCTTTGATGTCCCCAAGCTGATTTCTAACAGCCTTTGTGCTTGCGGCCATTGGCCTCAGCTTCAAGATTTGCCCAATGGAGCGTTGTCCTTGTCCAAAATCTGCAATCAAAATCCAATTTGTTGAATAGATAAGCTTTCGTTGCCTCCAATTTCAATATTTGCCGTCAAAATGTGCAGTCAAACTCACGCGGGTGGCTCCAGCCTCCAGCTTCAAATTCATGCGGCATCAGACATGAACTGACGAGCAAAGCTGCAGAGGGGGAGGACGGAGCACAGGTCCAGAGATTAGTGGGACAGCATAGAGCGGGTGCGTGGGGGGAGCGGCGGGTGCGTAGAGCCTAGAACCCTGCGCCTCTCTTCTGCTATTCCACGGCCGTCGGCATAGCGTCGACGACAACCGGAGACCTGGGCAGCGACGGCGGGGGACGGAGCTGGGCAGCGACGGCGAGGGATGCAGCCGGCGGAGGCGGAGTTCAATCTAGGTGTCGTGGATTAGGAAGGCGGTGATGGCAGGCTGTGTGCGTGAAGAGGTTCGACGGCAGTGCGGAGTTTGAGCGGTGAGGATTCGGAACGCGAGCGTCGGCAGAGCCTGGCTCGGGAGCGAAGAATCCATCGGGCCTGGCTCGCTAACGAATCTTGCATCCGCTGGGCCTGGCCACAGGCCTTGATCAATCAACCAAACACGGACTGCCTGCACCAGATGGACATGGACCTGGCTGGGGGTCGGGCCACCCAACCAATCACGCCCATAGTGGATCCCATAATAATAAGAGTTTCAACATTCTACTCATCAAACCCAACAGAACCCACCAGGAACAGTGTCATTATAAGGCTGACCAAACCACATCCAACCAGAACCTTATAGGTTGGAAAAGAACATTGGTCAGGCACAGGGAAGCGTACTGTATCTGAAGAATACTGAACAGTACAATGGGCTGTCGTTATAGGTCAGAACTACTTCACTAAACAAAGATCAGCAGGGAGCCCAGAGAGACAAAGTGGCGATACTTTAACCAGTCTCGATTACTACAGCCATTCAGCCAATATATTAGACTTGAGCGGGGAGGCTATTTACAACGCTTAGTACTGAGGGAAAGCGCAGGAGGGCTTCGCTTAGCAGTTTACTGCATGCATGCATACATTAGATGGTAGACGAAGGTGACTCGAACATCACCAAAATAGAAACCAAAACCGCAGCAAATAAGGGGTGCAACTTAGACCACCTGGACATGCACCATCTATACTAGGGTACTTTTTGGGCTTATCCAATACATTGAAAGCATTAACACCACTACAGAAAGCATTCCCTCCTACGGATACATCACGCTTGTCCTCTTCACAAGACCTGCAATAAGCATGATGATTATGTCAAATATCACAGCAATGACAGCTTTGAAATTGTAATGGAGAGCAAGTAGTTCACTAATGAGGCAGATCACATACAAGCTGGTAAGGCTTCAGCAGTTCTCATCAGAAGTAAGTGACGTAGTGGATAAGCAACCGCCTTGCACTTCCCTCGCAGCGGAACCCCTTTCCATTGAATTACAAGGGCTATCTTCTGACCTCGAGTTCAGCGCGCCTGGATTCATCCGCTGGACCTCCTCCCTTGTGTAGATGAATATCTTGTGGACCATGTTGCAGAATTCACTGTCCAAGTGAGCAATCAGATCAAATCAAGATTTGTAATACACATACCAACTTGGTAAATGACTGAAATATTGAGTGACTCACTTCCAGGGATCATCTCCAACCAGCATCATGTCACCTTCATTGTCAGTGTAGACAACCATCCATTCCTTATTAGAGCTCTTCAATTCACCGTTGAAGTCAAACATCTCATCTAGCTCAGAAATCAACTCATTGTAGTCATTGAACTTCGTAAGATCCACAGACCTGCCAAGTGCAATTCCTTGCTTGTGGACCTGAAATGAACAGTCCCATGAATCATCAAAGTTGGACTAAAGGGGATCTAATAAAAAATGTAAACTGCATAGTGACATTCAGATGGCAGAAACCAGGTCTAATATACAAAAGAAATAGATAATTAATTACCATGGTATAATTTGCAACTCTATCAGACTTGGAACTTTTTATTAAGAGTGAATTGCACCTGCAGTACCGGAACTTGTCATGGGTTCTCATCTATCTCCCGGTACTTCCAAAGTGCTAAATCTAGGTCCTTGTACTTTGATTAGTGTCTAAGTGGGTGTCCAAAATGCCCAGATCGGACTTGGTTGCTTGCGTGGCCTGCCAGATCTGGGTGTTTTGAATATCTACTTAGGCACTAATCCAAGATTAAGGACCCAAATTTAGCACTTTGGAAATACCAGGACCTAGATGAGAACCCATGATAAGTTTCAGGACTACAGGTGCAATTCACTCTTTTATTAATGTAAGTCTAGAGTCTGGATTAGCAGAATTTTCAAGGTTATAAAACTAGCAAACTTGGAACATTGCAAATAAAAACTCCCGCCGTTTTGAAATTGTTGTCATTAAGGTGCAATCTAAATAGCCACCAGAAGCATTGGAGCAAAAAAAAAACACTTGATTTGGACACTAAAGAGCAATAACAGGAAAAATTCTAGCAGCATTTGCCAGGAGTTGGAAAATTAAAAAGAGAAGAAAAGGGTTAATAATTACTCCCTCCATACTTCAAAAGGAAGTCGTTCTGGGTCTGTAGCTGATTTTACAAAAGCAAGTCGTTTTCTTGAAAAACAAAAAAATATTATAGTTGTGGAGAATTGAACCAGCAACCACTAGGGTGAGCACACATTATTGATTGTGTTAGTTACAAGACGTCTTTAATAAGGACAGAGAGGGAAAATACCTTCTAATTAATGAGTCATTGGTATGCTAATCACGTCCTAAACGACTTCTTTTTGAAGTATGGAGGGAGTACAAGAAAACACACCTTCTTGCAGCTTCGAGTTGATCCACCATGTGATTTACATTGTGCACTTGTTGAAGTTTGTGGACAGGCAAGATGGTTTTCTGGAACAGACTCTGCCTTTGGAGTATCAAATTGTTTTGGAGTCTGAGGTGGATCAGAACATTTATCTACTTCAGTTGTGTCTATCCTCCTCCATTCAGCTACTGCAGGAGTTTGTGGCATCCCATCATACCCAACACTTGATGGAGACTTCAATGCTTCACACATGGCTGGACTGTCAAGATGAATTCCGAAAAGCTTGCATGAATTGCCTTTTGATTTCTGCATGTCACCATGAGCAACACCCAAGGGTTGAGGCTTGATTAGATGCCGCTGTGAATCTTCCAAGTGAGCACCGGGCACCATGTGTCCAAACCAGCCAGCTGAGTGCTGATCAACACTGCGGGTTGATACCGCAGTAAAAGCTCCATTCCCAAATTTCGGATTTGCCGACCTTTGAGGAAACCCACCGACTTCCTGCATCATTGGATAATTCTGTTTGTTCAACCCAAAGCCTGTACTTGGAGGTAGCATGGACCATGATCCTGGGAACATATTATGGTTTCCTTGCTGATCCTGATATTGAGCATTTACAGTGTGCCAGAAATTGGAATGACCTGCAGCGATCTGCTCAGGTAAAGAACAGAAACCCTGTGAGTTCTGTACATCTTTTGGTGGCTGATATCCTGACATCATCCCCCTGTAACTCTCAGGCTTGTTGATTTGCATCCAACCATCAGAACTTAGCTTCCTCGGTATACAAATACGATTTTTCTCATGATCCAATCCTGGCCGCAGGACTGATTTCTGAGCAGTTTCCAACTCACTCTCACCAAAGCCACCTTTTGGCATTGCATTCTCTTGGCTCTGAAAGGCCCTTTGTAGGGCATTGCGCTGACTGTCGATTGTGGTTTTAGGAGAAGCTACAAAGAGAGATGCAATGCATGCATTAGTAAGATCAGATAGACAGGTACAATCCTACATGACCTAAATTGTTGCCAAGGTCAAACCTTCTTTTGTTGGAGCTGAAGATTCGGAAGGGGAAGGCAGAAGATTAGGCCGAGGCCTCTTGGTTCTAGGCACCGGAAGTGGATTGATGGGGGGAGGGCTCACAGCAGGTTCTATTTGCCAGGGAGAAACCCTTTCAGGACGAGGAATGGAGGAAGCTTCATCCCACCTCACCTAGTAACAGCAAAGCACATCAGAACAATGGCCTAGGTTCAACCAAAAGCAAAGGAGAAGCAGAAGGTGATACCTTGAGGGAACGCCATTTTGACTCCGGCCATCCACCTGAATCAGGATCCCCCATTCCGACTATGGTCCCGGTGAACCTAGCACAACAAATGGTTACAAATTGCTTCATAAGAGAATAGTCTATGATGGTTGGTGAAGGGAAAAAAAGAAATATATACCCTGATCACACTAGACAACTGCATACCTTTGTTCTGGAGCCTCTTCACCTTCAAACCTCATCTTAAATCGCATCCCTATAGAGTAATTTCGTTTTAGTGATTCCACAAAGCGATCGCAAGGGACTACAAATTCAGCTGGACTTGTCCTGAAAAGCAGTGCAATCATTTTAGGAGATTAATATAATGCATTGAAGAAATACATATTCAGTAAAGGGATTAAACTGCATTCAAGAACTGACACCGGTGTTTCTCACTGGGGTTTTCCCTTATATAAATTTCAGGTGATGCCTCTTGCGCGCATGGTGTCACAATGAGAGGATGATGTCCTCGTCACACATCGGATATCGGTGATCTCTTTAAGGACGCAATCGTCATTACTGTGTGTGTAGTTGTAGGGCTGGTTGTGTGTTGGTGTGTGTGTGTGTGTGTCAATGGTGTGAGTGTGTGAGTACGTGCATTAACAGATACTACAGCTATGTACTCAGTATGAGAGGCTAAAAAAACAGAGAGTTTAGCACAAACCTAGGCTTATAGTAGACAGTGAACATGGTTCCAGTGTTAACAGCATGCCATGCTGTAGCAAGAACACCAAGATGCATGCTGTGGCTTGATATTACTGAAGATGGAACATTAGCTTGCTGCCTCATTGCACGTCTAACTCCTACACGTAGTTCACCATTATCACCTCTGTGCACATCAGATGTGGAAGTACTTGTTAGTTGTTAGAGCATAAAACAAAAGAAAGAACAAAAGTTGTTCATTGTAGACTCGTTGAATATACCTCAGGAAGATGAATGCATCCCCAGCAACAAGTCGCTTGGCACTAACAAAAACACTCCAGCCACTCTGTAAAAGATGTCTTCGGGGCTGACCTGAAATTGGCGGAAACGTCCAATGAGGTGATTTCAAAGAGAGCAAATCAAAGAACATCTTCCTATATTGGACAAACATGGGTTGGGGAGTGTGGAGGGGAGACCGTAACAAACTTGAGCAATGCAATTAAAAAATATATATCAGCACATGTAAAGTACTTCCCCTAAGACATGAAGTCAGATAACATGCCATTTAACTGACAAAACCATATGGTGATCCTCTTGTCATAACATCACCAAATACAGACCCTTGCACTAAAACAAAAATGCAAATATAGTAGGAAACACAGCTGGTCCCTCCAGTGAAGCCAAAGAGGTAAGCTGGTGCAAGGATATTGTACTGGAAAGCGCATTAAAAACCAATTTAAGATCAAGTTAAGGAGCCATTAATGCATACCGAAACTGTTTTTTACACAGCATATAAATAAAGGCAGGTGTAATGCATATCCCTAGTATGGTAAGTGTGAGCAAAGATGATGACAGATCACCTCTGAAAATGTGTCGAAAGCGCCATTCAGCACCATGTAGATCCTTGGCAACCAGCTCTTGTGTTGGAGGCTGACGGGTCATGTCCTGAGCAAGAAGCAAAAGCAAAGAGCATCACTACCACTAGCTACCAATAGCAGACCTACAACAGCAAAATCATCAAGTAAAAATCCAGAATGCTAACCAGTGGAGGAAGACACTCATCAGCATGGCGTCGGAGCACCGAAAAGCCACCATGTGTGCTTGTGTCCGAGGCTGTCAACGTCTTGCAGAAGGAGTGCACGCGTGGCCTCGTAGGCGCAGACACAGGCGCAGCAGGCATCTCCTCCCCACTAGAAGCATTCTCCTCAGGCTGTTACACACCAAACCAACAAATGAAGATTGTTGAAACAAATGTCCTTGGTATGGAGCGCAGTGTGGAAGCTGAAAAGGTAGCATACCTTTGATTCAGGAAGCAGAGTGAGCTGAGCATAGACCTCATCAGTGTCAGGTTCGGCCTACATACAAGATACCATAATACATGTATAACTAATTGAATATAATAAAGCACAAAGTTGCAAGATCAAGAGGTTGTTGTGGAAGTACCTTCAGTTCAACGTTCATAACCTCACAGGGGATCTTCCATGGGAGATTGTACAGTTGCATGTGCTGCTCAGTCACCTGGTTGGTCGATGCCTCCACCTGAAATCCACAACAAGATCTGTATGATTAGCCCCTAAAAGACCAAATCTTTTGCCGGCCAAATTGCTGGAACTAAGACCTGAGCCATCATTGATCACTAGCATGTATGAAAAACCTATAAATGGCAGAGAGAATCACAGGAAATAGAGTAAAAGCAACAAAGGAAAGAAAAATTCCCCGCAAAATGGAAACTATGGGCCCATGAATTACTGCCAAGTGCAGCAGCAGCGGATGAGCTCGAAACAGCTCAAATTGTCCCAAACTATAGTGCATCGGGAAGTAAGGAGTAACGGAAGGCACTAAGTGATCCAGCACAAGAGCTACGAAGTTCGTCACAGGAACGGTCACATCTCCCGGACCAGAAGAAGCAACCCTGAGTTCACTGAACCAAAAAAAAAAACACTCCAAAATATTATGGAGGAACTGAGAAGCTGCATCTGCAGGGCCAAACGCTGTCACCTAAGCTCAAGTTTTCAGGAGTTTAAAATTGACCCAGATTAGCGGCAGAACAATGAGCTCCCCTAGAAAATTGGAGCGCCCCAAGCCCCGAAATTCGACCAAGAGGAGCATAAAGTCCATAATTGCACGAGACAGACTTGCCAAACCAGAATTGGTTCCAAGAACCCGAATTTCCCCCAACAAGCTGGAACATCAGAGCTCTGATCCCCGAGAAACGCGACGAATTCAAAATTCCAACCACCAGGGGCGAAATCCCCCAAGGAACAGTAGCAGAAACGGCAACACCCGGCTCTCGGCCACCGGACTAGGCGGCTGATTCGCGCTCACCTGCTCGATGTGGCCCTGTGGGAAGTAGTAGACCTTGTCCCCGACCTTGGGCACCGTGACCAGCGGCCCAGCGCAGAGGTTCCACAGCTCCGTGTACATCCCGTCCTCCGGCGCCGTTCCTCCGGCGCCACCTGCACGCGCCAGCGCAAACACAAGACCCAGGTCAGGACCCGCCAAAACCCAAACCTAAACCCGCATGCCCAAACCCCCAACCCAAACTCACCTCGCACCGCCGCGGAGCCATCCCCCTGCCCGCCGCGGCCTCCTCCCACCGCCGCTTGCGCAGCCGCAGCCGCGGCCGAAGCAGACATCTGCTTGCCACCAGATCTTCACATCCGCGGCGCCTCCGCGCGCCCGCTCACCCCCGCCGCCGCCGAAGCCGCGCCGGAATAGCGCGAATTCCCGGCCGGACCGAGCTCGGCCGCCCGAATTCCCCTCCGATTCGCCGGCCGCAAGCTCTCCCCTCTCCCTCCGCCTCCCCCAAACCAATTTTTTTTACTGCTCAGCTCAGGTAGAGAGAGAAGAGAGAGAGAGATTTAAGAAGGCGACGTCACTTCGCTCGCGGGGTGGTCTTGGTGGTGGAATGGAGTAGCCTCCTCCGCTTCCCGTCTCTCCCGGGCGCGAGCGCGTGCCTTTAAGCGAGGGGGTGACGTTACCGTGTGCAACAGAGGGAGGTGAAGCGACCGTTGAGGACGGGGTGCAATAATTTCGTGGAAGCGGGCCGGGCTTGGACGGGCTGGGTTTGGGCCGCGGGGGAGTGTTGGGTGGGGCTGTCTCGCTCCTGCAGGCAAGGGGTAGGTACAATAAATATTCCTGTTGGAAGGGCGGATCCCTGCTGCCTCCCACACAGGGGGACGGCTTTTGTGTCGATATTTTAATGGCCGGGTCTCATGTGCGTGCGTGTGAATTTGACGAGGAGAAAGAAAGATATGGTTAGGCTCGCATAGTCAAATTTGCATATTTAAATTAAACTTATCGACTACCCCACTTGATTAAAGTAGTGTCTTGAGCATGATCACATTTTAAGTACACACTTTTTTTAATAAATTGCAAATTGTCTCTAGGTGGTACGATGAAAATGATTGCTTGTTAGCTAAGTATTGAGAAAACGCTAACAATTGAATCATACTCTTATCTTTTAGGTCGGTCTCAATGCACTATTTTATTGTACTTTTTTCAAAATATGTTTTTAGTTAAGTGAGTCAACATCCTTTCATCCTAATAAAAGGTCTCTCACATGGAATGAAAGAAAACCATCTCTCTTCATAACTATCATATCATGTTAGTAAAAAATACATATATAACACACTATTTAATACTTATGAAAGTCTCCACTGAGACTCGCCTTAAGATGTCCTTTTTTATAAAGATTAAGACGTCCCTTTAGCTATCATGTGTGTATATGCACACATCTATTAAAGGTGTATCATTGTTATTTTCACTATAACTAATATAAAAACAATATGGTGAATTATTTTATAAGAAAATGTTAGAGTTAATAGATGTTGTTATATTTCCTTCAGGGACAAGTAAACTACTATAATAGGATGAAAGAAGTAAAATGAGAGTATTCTAGAGTGCGTTTGTGGGATTTCGGTGCACTCAATAAAATGTTTAAAAGCATGTTTCTTATTTTAAGCTAGCAGAAAACATAAACCAGGATATATTATTTGATTTCTCATAAAATAAGTATCAAATGAAAAAAAAAAAGAAGGGAGTAGAACACCAGAAACGTGTGATAGAATGACTTGGAAGCGATCGTCAACAAATTATTATCCAACGCGTAAAAAATCAGGAAAAAAAGAGAAACACATACAACAATTTAGAAGGACAAAGTATATTGTCGAATGTGATAGTAAGCTAAGTTTCACTAAAAGTTGATATTAGTTGCTCTAAATATCACAATGATTATTGTTAGAGTTGGGCTTTACAATATAGTAAAAAGAATGGAAACCTCCCAGTTGCAGCCCTGTGTCAAGACAGAAAAAAAGTATGAAATAGTGATAGACAATGGTGAAGCCAGGTGAGGCTTCCCTGGTGTGTAGGCTCCACAGTGCTACATGAATTTTAGTTGAAATCATTAAATTTTTACCATATGTGCACAAGGTTGGAGCAAAAATGTGCACCACCACATGGTTGCAGAAGGCTGTCAAGTAAAATGTGCACTTGGGTGTTTAGAGCTCTAGCTTGCCACTGATGATAGAGAGAAATAATATTTTAGTTTTCTTAGTGTTGGCACTAAGCTTATTTTTTCTTATTGATGCCTGTCACAATAGCTATACTACCGAGTAGAACTACTTGGCGTATTTCTCACATTGCCGAGGCCCTTATGGGAGGCGGGACATCTAGTCGTACGTGTGGCCTACCACGTCCATTCCAACTGTACTGTTTTTTTTTTTCTCGAACAATGCAACTGTGCATGTTCGACCATGCTGGTCATGGTCATTACCCAGTCATCTTTCCTACTTGAAGATTAGAGTGGGTAGTGAACACCTCACCACTCACGTTACATTTGCAAAGCTTCCTGGCCAAAGCACCCGGCAACACTTGTACGAACCCGCGAAAGCGAAGTGAAACCGCCTGCCTGCGCTTGGATCTCTGGGAGGGTAGTGAAAAAAAAAAAAAAAGGGAAGGCCGGCGAACCAGCGAGAGGGCCAGCAGCAAGTTAGCCAGGCAGCGGCAGCAGGTCAGCAACGCCGCAGCGGGGCCTTGGTGCTGGGCACGGCCGGGACGTGTCGTGTCGAGGAACCAGGCGGGGCCCACATGTCCGGTTCCGCGCTCGTCGTCGGCCCACGTTCGCCTTGAAAGCGCTGCTCGCCCGTTTCGGGCACCTGACGACCGGCGCCTGACACGCCGGGGCCCGCCTGAGCCAGCAACGTCAGATCACAGACAGCAGCGCCACACCACCACCACCACCCAACCTGGAATGACCCGAGCACGCGACTGAGGCTACACGATGCAGCACATTCATTACTCCGTATTTGACATTTTGTGCCCGAGCGTTTTGTTTGCTCGTCCTGGGTGGCACACGCTACGGGGCCACAAGATCGTCGCAGAGACGGCGGCCGGTCTGTCATCGGCAACCTTTCGTGAGCAAGCGTTTCTGGTCTCGGCAACAAAGCGTCGCGTGTCGCCTGAAATTAATAAAAGTACTGGTACTACAGTCTTTTTAATTAAAAGAATTAATAACAAGGGACACGATCGAAGTGGTTGTACAGATCTTTTTAAATATTTTAAAAAAAAAATCAAAGATCTTTGTTTCATGGCAGCGAGACAGGAGGAATCGGTTGCGGTTTCACACGCAGCACATATAGCAATGCGATGGCCGCGCAAGAACCCTTCTTTCTTCCTCCAGGCTCCAGCTTGACCGAGTCGGCTTTCGACGGTCGCCATCGCCGCGTCTACTTTTCTACTACTATGGTACTAGGACGTACTTGGCTAGGAGGAGTAGCCGGGAATATATCTTGCCTGCCTCCGATTTCGTGACCATGAAAATCTTCCAATAACTTTTTTATTTTCACTGTCAAATCCTGTTGTTTCCAAAAACAACACAGGGTCTACGCAGGACGTGAAACAATTGTCACCGCTCGTACGTACTTACGCGATTAATTATAGTGTATTAACGATGGGAGATCGAGCGAACGTGCGCCTCGCATAAACAAAACCAGGGTACCGAGAAGACAGGGGCAGAGGTGCAGAAATGTCCGCGTGTTTGGTAGCACTGAGACAGACACGCAACAAGCGAATATACTTCTTGGACGATGATGACGATGCTAATTAGCAGCGTAACATGGCTGGCGTATTATGTGGTGCGTCAACTCGACCGGCAGTTTCGATCCAATTGGTCTTGTTTCTGGTCTAATAATGAGACGACGCGATTTTACGTATGAATTCCCTCTGGTCTTGTATTGAACGAGTGGGAAAATTCACTGTAACTTTGAAGCGTACTGTATAGGTGGTGTGGTGGACAAACGACGTGGTAATTAGCACGGGTTGCAACACAAAATGAACCAGGGAGAGAAAAAAAAAACTCTTTGTGCAAGCAATAACAGTGCAAAACAATGGGGTAATTAGGAAAAGCGTGATAATGTAGGGACAGAAAGGCAAAGTGAAACAAGCCAGGATTTTTACGGATCGCCTCCTTTTCCTATACCGCGATGATTTTCGATACACCATGGATGTATTTCCAGCAGAGAGAGAGAGAGAGAGAGAACAGAAGAGGAACATGCATTGGCAAGTCTGCCCACGCACCGACCGACCGACCGAAACCGCAGCAGGCGTCATGCCCTGCCACGCGGGGACCACCACGCACGTCCTTGACCCATCGATACGAGAGAGATCAGATCAGACCACACCACAGCGCGGTTCTGGTGGTGGTGGTGGTAACCTTACCCCCGAATGACGACCGTCCTGTGCGCTCCATGACGGGTGGGCCCCGCGCCTCGAGGCGACCGCACTAATCGCGCTGCTTTTATACGGGCTACCCGCTACTAATCCCGTGTACTAGTACCACTGATGATGATCCCGTATGTTTTTTTTTTTAAAAAAAAGATGATGATCCCGTAAAAATCCTGTAGGATCCGCTGCGGCTCGCGCGGTGTGAGATCTGGGTGTCCGCTGTTGCGGCGCGCGCGGGCAACGGACGGGGAGGAGCGCGTGGCGGTCCACCTGTCTGTGCCTCGCAGCGTCTGTGGTAGCCGGTGTGGTCCCGAAGCACGGCGGGGGAACGGAACGGAACGGGAAAGGTGACCGAGATGGAACAACGCTGTAGCCGATCCAACAGACAACAAAGACCGTGAGTGCTTGGCGTCCTCGGTGTGTATGAATCCCGTCAGTATGCCGGCCCGTTCTGGACGTTCTTCATAAATAAAAAAAAAAAAACCACGTCGATCAAGGAGGAGGAATCCTGCTCCTGCGCTGGGTGCTCCTCGTGACCCCGCCAGCTGAAGATCCGTTGTTGGATGTAGACTCGACTCTGACCGAGGGAGGGAGCAAGCGACGGCGGCGAGCCTGGCCGCTTCGGGTGCACCGCCGCGTGGAGTACGCGACGCAGCACGGGACGGGAGTGTGTAGTTGTATTGTACTATCACAATACCCGGCGCCGTGTTCCTCATCTGGAACGACACGAGAGCCGGACCACAGAGCCACAGCCCTGACCCTGAGTTGGCATTCCTGGCTTGTGGACCCACCACCACCAAGGCCTGCCAATCCCGGAACTCGTTTTCTTTTCCTTTTGAGAAAAAAAAAAACACCACACAGGGCAAGAGAGGAGAACCTTGGATGGCACACCTCCCGAGCCGATCCGTGCAAAAGCGGGGCGCAGATGATGCGCCACTCGCGATGACGCCCGCAGCTGCACAGGAGAGCGACAGACACCCCACACCCACAGAAAGAGAGAGAGAGAGAGAGTGAATGGGGAGATTGAGGTGGCTGCGAGCGGGTGCCTCCCGCGCAGCAGACAGGCGTCGCCGCGGTGGGCCCTCCCCTGCCCGCACTGAACAGTGCTGCTGACACTCCGGTCCCACCACCCAAAAAAATCGATGCCAAAAAGCCACGAGCCACCACCGCCGCCCGCTTCATGGTACCGCTACAGTAGCTCAGCCCCCCTCCGCCCTGTGTGTGGTGGTGCTCCGCGCCGCGGCGGTCAGAGGGCAGAGCCCCCTCGGAATCCGCGAGGCCCACCACGGTGTGGGCCGGAGAGAGAGAGAGGAACCAACGGGCCCGGGCCTCCGAGCCCACCCCGGTTTTGGATGCCCGTCGTGTCGGTGCGTGCTTGTTGTACTAGGAACGCGCCAGCGCACTGTAGCAACCACCGCAACACGCACGCACGGGACGAGCCGGGCAGCGCGGTCACATGGCACCAACGGCCTTCGCTGCTGCCCGCCCCGCCCGGCCGGGATGCGGCTTCTATCCTCCCATGCATACTCCCGGCCAGCTGGTAACTTTTATTGAACCGAATTTCCAACTTTTTAATGCAACGTTTATTAGCTGCTACGTATCTTTCTACTAGCGCCGAACCAGAAAGGCCGAGCGACACGAGGAAGCATAAGGAGTCCAGCCCCCATGAAGAACCTGCAGACCGGCTTCTTGCAGGCCACGGTGCCGCGCTGGTGCAGATCGACCGCGGCTCAGGCACGCAGACGGCGCCCTTCTCGTTATCCCCACCGCCGCCGTGGCGCTTCTGTGTCGTGCTCCTTCTCTCCGCCGCTGGAATCCTTCCGTAAAGATGGTGTAGGTCCAGGCGTCGCCCCCGACCCCGTTCCATGCTACAGTGCTTTTGGTCTAATTCAGGAATTTCCAATCAATTTTATCTTACCTACACGGAGGGATAAGATTGAAAAGAAATAATCTCTTTTTCTGATCATAGAGGAGCCGTATG
Source organism: Eleusine indica (assembly GCA_030378355.1). NCBI lineage: Eukaryota > Viridiplantae > Streptophyta > Magnoliopsida > Poales > Poaceae > Eleusine > Eleusine indica. Next base: position 9,754,874 of record CM059501.1, read on the forward strand.
AAGCTAAGGTTTTATGTACGATTTAGAATAACGGTGGGAATTATGATGTTATCATCGATTATGATTATCTAACAGTTCAAGTACGGTTTATATAGTTGAAGCACAGTCAAAATATGGTTTGCGGCGTGAGCTCCAGTATATACAGTATGTGCAAGTTAGCGCGAATCAGCCGCCGCCTAGTGAGCTTCACCATGTGCAAGAGAAGGGCCAGCAAGGCGACCGACAACGGTGGATTTTGACCGAGTTGCCGCGGGTTGACTCTGAGCGGGGAGAGAGCAATGCAAAGTCTGGATGCCTAATAAATGACGTGCGGAGGTACTCCGTTCTATTCAAGCCGGAGAGAGAAACTTGGTCCAATACAAAGTTACCAGCCCTTTGTTCTTAACGACGTACTACATACCAAGATAGTATCACCTGTATATTTTTTTCTTTATTATGGAATGTTACATAATCTTAGCATCAATTTATCCTATAGAAAGGTCTATACCTGAACCTTCCAAAATCCATCTAGACTCACCAGCCGTATCTGTATGTGTAAAATGCTTATACTCACATGTATGTATACACAAACAACTAGTATCATACATCTAATGTATGGTGTATATAAACTTTAGTCCACAATCAAGCAAATAAGTAGTATTCATTCAAAGAAAAATATCATGTTTCCAAAAATTAAAAAAAATCATGACAAGAATTACTCATATATCTATATTATAAACCTTACCGCGTTACCGTTATTAGTCAAATGAGATAAACTAATAATCTAATAAAACCTTAATCAAAACTCTACACTTTTTGGCCATGTGTTCACATACGTCTTAGTTTAATGGCATATACAACAAAGCATAACAACAACACTTCTGAAAGTCCCTGGATGTCGTCTAGAAGGGTGAATAGGCATTCCTGAAAAATTAACAGAACTCGTAGCGGAATTAAAACTGTCAAAACCGGTTGCTCCGGTTTAGCAAACCGGCACCTCCGGTTTTGTCAGAGAGCTTGGGATAAAACAAGTAAAGAGGACAAAGAACCAAGCACTTAACACAAGCAAGCTAATAAAACAAACATAAAAACCACCCCTATTAGATTCACAAAGAATCAACCTCAGAAAACAAACTTCGAAACCGGATCCACAGGTTTGGTAAACCGGATACACCGGTTTTTCTCATACCGAAAGCAATTAAACAAGCAACACACTAACCAGAGGGGATACACTAATAGAAACTACACTAGAGAGTAGCCAAGACACACACAAACTAGATTCACCAAGAATATAGACAATTTGACACTCATCAAAATCGGTCCCACCGATTTGAAAAACCGGACCCACCGGTTTCCTCGGGGCAGAGAGAGTAAAACAAGAAATACAACGCCCACTAAGTTCTAGCAAACTTAAAAATCCTAATAGAGCATGCAAGATCTAGAGCAAGTAAACACTGAGAAGACTATCACAACTACACATGCAATCTATGAATCACAAACAAAAGAAGCAAGAACTTAAAAGAACAAACCAAATGAAGCACATGACAATTTGTTTGCCAAAGTTCAGATTCACCCTCCGTGAACCCTACATTTCCGTTGAGAAAGCTTGAGTTGCTCACAAGGCACACTCCAAGCTGGGTCTCTTTCAATCGCTTTTCCCGATCCACTATCTTTGCTTCTTTCCTTGTGAAGACGAAGCGAACCTTCACAAACTTTTTCAAGGCTCACCACAAGCTTGGGAGCTCTAGTGGCTGAACAACATGATGAACAACACATATTATTACCACAAACTTTTTCAAGACTCACCACAAACTTTTTAGATAAATGGTTAACATGTAACTATATGAGCGGCTGAACAACATGATGAACAGCGCATATTATTACCTCGATGTACAACTTCTCCAAGCAAGAAAAGCATCTTAACAAGTCAATAAGTTTAGAGAAGTTTTACTATCCAAAATACTGATCAGTAGTTTTCTAAAACTAAAATTATTGGCCAGTAGTTTGATCTAACGGTTGAGATCTGATATTAAAAATCTTCAACTACTGGCAAGTAGTTTATCGGATTGAGGGTAATATGGTCAAAGTGTTAGAATTCTTATTATTGTTTTTCTGGCGTGTCGATCCTACTCGTCGGGGTCAACCTCTTGCTCCCTTTCTCTCCATCACTACTTTTGTTCACAATTTCTGGGTGTCGTACCGGTGGTGGTAGGTTCCGCACGTGCAGCAAGCCTTGAGCTGGGACTGTGGCCTCACCTGCGTGCTCGTGGTGCTCAGGACACAAGGAAACGACTACCGCGGCGGCATTACCGACCTCGAGAAGCTCCCGCACCACAAGTGTACAACTACCAGTTTCTAAGCGTGGTCCATGTCAGGGTCTCAAGTACAGTTAGGTGTGCGGCACTCTGTTTGATCATTCCATTCGTTTTGATTCTGGAGACGGTGCATTTGAAAAGGTTGATCAGGATGCAAGGCATTGTTTACTTGGCTAATTGTAAAGATTAAAGAGTGCACGTTGTCTAAAGTAGTCATGAAAGTACACTGCATTTTGAAATGCAGTAATGATTTTCACTACTCTGTTGTACAGTAGCGTATAATTTGCTCTTTTGGTTTTAGAGAAAATTTTCTCACTGCTCTAAACTTCAAAACATGATGATATGAGCTGTTGATATGCATCAGAGATCATTTTCCTTTTAGGTTGCTGTGTGGAATTGATTTATATTAAGGATACCAACTCTAAAAGGCTGATATCTAGTACTCACACTGTAGACATACAGTCATAATATTTTGTGGACTATCTGAGCTGACTATGATGGTAGTTTCTAGGAGTTTATTGTATTAATAGCATGGTAAAGGCTCAATGAACTGACGAAAGCAACTTTTCACTTACTTTTTTTAGCATTTGGATGTTGGATGGTCGACTTGGCCAATCTGTTAAACAAGTTTTCAGTTAGTTTTTCTTTCTTGACTATGACTCTTGGAGCAAACCTTTTATAGGGTATGTGTTGTACCCTTCTGCTAGTTCAGATTTTTCTAGAGGTCGCATTCAAACTGGTCGATGTTATGTTGATAGGAGCAAATACAAGGCATGTTTGTATCTGAATTCTGAGAGCTTGGAACTCATCAATGGTCACATAACACTGTTAGGCCCTTGATTCTGGGAGATTGGAACTCATCAATGGTCACATAACAGACTTAACGATATATAGCATCTCTCAGAGAAAGAAGAGAAAATAGATGTACCATAGAGAACAAAAGGCAAACTGGCCATCAGTAACTGACTATATCACAGAGTTAGCGATAGCATTTCTCACAGAACTAACTTTTTGCATGACTTGGTGACTCGAAGAACTTGGTCTTAAAATTAAAAAAAAAACACAATCAAACTATTTTCCTTCAGAACTCCCTCTTGTGGTCTTATCTTCACCTTTAAACAACTGATAAAGCTCAATGTGGAAAGGATGTGGATGATGCCTTCATTTACCAATGTTCACCTTTAAACAAATGGGAAAGATTATAGGTAACTTGATCTCAATTGCATAAATCATATAGAATCAGAGCATGCCATTCTATTACCGTGTAAACCTCAGAGTTTTGAGTTTTAGTAATTACCTGCTGAAATTAATGTTCACATACCAATAGAAGCACTATACCCTGTAAGACAAGAAGAAAAGGATCAATTTGCAGTCAACATGAAAGATAAATGAAATTGGATCAATGCATGCCAAATTCGAGTTTAAATTTGGAATATTTTGGTATATTGCAGCTCATAAAGCAAGTTTCAAATACTCACACTTATTGCGGCGCCAGAGCCAATGGCGGCTGAGGACGATATGAGATCGATTGACGTTTTGGTCTTTTCTGTTTGGGCCGCAAGAAACGGTGTGGGCTGGCCCAATAAATATATTTCGTGAAAAAAATATAAATTGTTAATTAAATAGTACAATTACAAATGTACCCTTAAACTACCGGGGATTCAACTCGTCGGCAGTCGAGACAGCGCAGTCGTTCTGGCAGTCGCGTGCGCTGCGTCGTCCATCTGCACTGCATTAAATCCTACGGCTATAACTCACGCCAGCAGTCCAGCACCAGGAAGACTGATTTGGTTGAGCAGCAAGCACTCGCGGGCAGGACATCCAGCGATGATGATTTTGTGAATTGCATCATCGGAGATGATGACATGTTTAAATCCGAGGTGTGTGAGGTGGGGAAGATGGAAGTTGTGAAGCGTGGCGCCGTCTAAGATGGTGCATTTAGAGATGGTGGTGACGCGAAGGGTGGCCGAGAAGCGGAAGGCACAGGCTGACAGTACCTGATTATGATGAGGATCCTCCTCCTCCACTCCAAGTAGCTGAATTCGAGCTCCTGGAGGTTGTCGAGAGCCGCGGGACTGAAGCCATGCGACGGGTGTTCCGTCGTTCCGGTTGAAGAGGAAGTAGGCGGGCACGGAGAGGCAGTGAATGGGGTGGTGGTCGAGGGTTCGGCTGCGGGCACTGTCTTTGGCGGGGAGGAGGGAGGTGATCTTGTGGAGCACGGCGTCGGGCAGGCTGCTGAATCTGATGCGATCGACACCGTCCTTGCCTACTGCCTAACTTGCTGTGGGTGTTGGATCGGACAACGGCGCTCTCCTTGATCTCTTGGAGAGCCGCCATATATTATCCACCATGACCGGTAGCCTGGAGGAGGATCGGAGGCTTGTTGAAACCGAGGATCTATACCTGAGAAGGCCTGCTTCTTTAGCATCAGCATCGGCAAGCAGGCATGCAGCACGGTACTAGCATGGGCAGGAGCAGGCATGCACGGTGGCCCTGGCGCGCTGGGCTCGTGCTCGTCCTACGGAGTCAGTTTGGTTCGGGTGCGGTCGACCCGGGCAACATTGTCTATTTCTGTCAGCCATTGGACCACCAGTATGGGTAGCAGCACAGCACGCAGCGCCGCCTCGAGACGCGTGCCGTGAGGCATCGGCCTCGGCGTCGAGAGGGTCAAGATGTAGAGCGGCACAGGTGGCCACGTGCTGACTCACCACGGTCCCGCTCCGCGCCACGTGGCCTAGGCCTACCTACCGACCGACCCAACGAACGATTCGCGCGCATGCTGGACTGGACCCCTGTGCACCGCGCACCGAGACGAGGAGTCAAAGGTTTGAGTCGTCCACTTGCGCTCGTGAGTATGGGCGGGCCTACGACGAGCGGGAGCGCGCGTGTCCCGAGCCTTCAGGCCCATGTCGTGGCGCTCTCTCGCCATCATTCTGGGCCTCGTCGTCGAGACTAGCCGGCGGCCCATGTCGTGATCGTGGCGCTCTCGCCATTATCCCGGGCCTCCTCGTCGACGCTAGCCGGCCCACGCGATCCCGGGCCTTCACATAATAATTATCTTTAAAATACCCGCAGCAATGCGCGAGAATTTTGCTAGTATTATATATAATTAATGGGGCAATTGTATAACAACAACCATCATTTCGGACCCTAATTGCGTTTTCACCATCGATTTTGAGATTTTGCAATTTTATCATCAGTTTTTGAATCTGAACAAAACTTGTAACACAAGTATATTAGAATCTTCTAACGGTGTAAACTTGTTTGGATGAAGACGAAATTGCCCTTTGCGATTGTACCATAGTTTTGATGCTTAAATTGTGATTCCTTCGTAATTCTTAAATTGTAGAAATTTGAACATAATTTTTGACATCATTTCAGCAACATTTTTGTTTTTTTTTCACACATTTTCAAACAGACGGTAGCGAGACGGCGACATGAGTACGTGAACAGGTGGCGCGGCAGTAGCGAGGCGGCCGCATAGCGTAGCTCAGAACGCGAAGGCGACGACCGGCGCAGGCGGTGCGCCAGGTGCGGGCAGTGCGGCGGCAGCGACCCCCTCTATCCTTCGAGCTTGCAGGATCTGAAGAGGGTGTCGATGGTGGTGGAGGCTTCAGAGGAGTTGAGGGAAAGGCCCTTGGCGAGGCTGATGAAGACGGCATGAGAGCGATCCGCCGGCTGCTCTAGGTCTTCAAATCAGAACAGAGAGAGAGATAACAGAGAGAGAGATAGCAGAGAGAGAACCTCCCTATCGCTTCAGATTGGAATGGAGAGAGAGGGCATTTCTGTCCTTTCCTCCTTTGAAATGTTATTTTTTTGTTTTTTGTTTCGTTAATTCGGCTTGAACTGACGCCGGTTCAATCTATGGCAAACGACAGTTTCGGCTTGAAACACTGAAATGCAAAATTTGAAATTTAAGGTCTATTTCACCATTAGACTTTAAAATCATGGCTAAAACGCTATTGTCTCATAATCTATCTATGACACTTTCTTGTAACCATTGAACTTTAAACCATTTGACCTTGAAGTAAGTTTGAGATTCAATATTGTAAAGTTATGATATCATTTGTATTGAATTTTACTATGAATTAGAAAAAAAACTCAACCTATATGCAGTCATTTTATATGGCACTGGATAGTGATGATGCACTCAAAATACTGCTAAAAAACAAACCGAAAGCCTACCGGAATTTGGAATTTCTCTGCCAACGGATGAACTAGCTCCCATAGACCACAGAAAAACCAGCAACACAACACTGTTCCATTTTCCACCTGACCCCCTCTCGAATATGTGAATTTTACTCTGGCTCCTCTTCCACCTCCCGCACCTATATCCCCCTCCTGTGGCCGGTCCCCGCGAGTCCGCCGTGGAACCCCCGACGATGGGCTCCGGCGAGGAAACGGGAAACGGAGGCGTAGGCGGCGTGGTTAGGGGCGCAGTCCTGAAGGCGCTCGTGGTCGTCGGTGGTGTCCTTCTGCTCCGCCGGCTTCGCCGCTCCACCACCCGGTGGGACCACGCGCGCGCCGTCGCCGACGCTCTCTCCGGCGAGAAGGTCAGTGAGCTCAGTTTTTTCCCATACTTTTCGGTTCCTTGGGCATCTCGATGCGACCGCGCCCATAATTAGTCGGAAATAAATCATATCCTGTCTTTTCTCTCTTACGATAAAATTCTTAATTTTGAACGAAATGAAATAAAGGTTTGTCTTGGTGTGTACTGAGACGTGACTAGTTCATGTGTTTGTTCGTTTGATGTCCAGTTCTCGAGGGAGCAAGCGAGGAAGGATCCTGACAACTATTTCAACTTGAGGTGAGAACTACAGCATGTCCTTCAGAAACACATCATTTCTTTTATGCGTTCTAGTGTCTCCACTGTCTATTTGATTAGGGTTCTTGTTCTCAGACTGGGGGTTCCTGTTAATCATACAATTTCGCCTTGTGTTGTTGGGTGATTTATGCAGAAGGAGAGCAAACGATTGTTCACAAGTGTCAGGCCTGTGATATTTAGCTTTGTTGTTATTTGTTAATGAATCCCCCCCCCCCCCCCCAAGTTTCTGGGTGTCTAAAATGATTGGAAAATTTCGGTTAGACCACCATACTGAATATTAACAAATACACAGTGGAAGATGCAAATTTGATGTGTAACTGCATTGTTGATGGACTCTGTGCCTTGTAGTCTCATTGGATGCTTCCTTCATGACTAATGCACACGTGAAAATACTATTTCCTCTTGCACCCACATTGAACAAATTGTTTCATATATTATGTATTTAAATGATTTTTTTATTAAATTGGAAATCTGATCTAGTTTTTCTATACATTGCCCAAAAATCATCTGAACAGACTAAACGAAGCTCTTTGGTAAAGTTCCTGGATTAGCAACTTGACTGCTATAGTTTCCTAACTGTATCCTTGTAATCTTACTCTCTTCCTGATCTTCTGTAGTGATGATCTATACTACCACAATGTGAGGTTAAACTGTACAGTGTATAACTCATCATTTGTTTTGAGATGAGACTATCCCTTCATTTACTATATTTACTGGACGGTTATATTAAACACTACAACAAGGATATTTGGGCACTTTTATTTTTGGTGACTTAATTTACTGTCACTAGTCTGTCTTGATGCTTTAGTAGTTTAGAAAAGTACGTCTTTTGACATACTTGGATGTAAGTAACATGTTAGAAATGATGGCTAGCTACGTGTCACTTACAATGCAGAAACATTATAGCTTCTATGCATTTGTGATGCGTGAACTTTATTTACACTCAGAATCATGTGTTTTTGCTTTTAGTTGGGAATCCTTTATTGTTTTGCATGAGATTAGTAAATTTATAAGCACAAGCTAATCTGTGTTACAATTTGGTTCTACTTTTATTTTCAGAATGCTCACATGCCCTGCAACTGAAATGATGGATGGTTCCAGTGTGCTTTACTTTGAGCAAGTACATTCATTATCTCTATATTTGCTTCTTTTATTATAGTGCCCTTTTGATATATTGAATTCTATATATACTTTCATTTGCAGGCATTTTGGAGAACTCCAGAGAAACCATTTAGACAAGTAGGTAGCTCCTAAACTGTAGCTGTCACTCTTGTTCCCTCTTTATCCTTTTCATATGTAACATATTTCATATTTTTTTTTAAAATTTTGAGTTGTTTCGGCACAGACTTAAATCTGTTTTTGTGCAAATAAATGTTGTTTGAACAAAGTTATATTATGTGACAGTAGCCACACAAAAATATTCTAGGATCAAGTGGTATATTTTGCCCAATATTTTAATGAGCATTCAGTATATCTCTACAACTAATTTCCTTTTTCTTTGTGGTTAGTCTAAGAAGATAAACAATTATATAACCATGTTCTTGAGATATGCATTGATTTTTTCTATGGCTAGTTGATGCCTAGTTTGTAGCTTTGAGCAGCATGGTTCTGATACTCTGACAAAGGTTACTTATAGAAAAAGAAAAATCTGATGTAGCAAGGTGTAACTGAACGTGTGAAACTGAATAAATTAGTTTCTGACTAGGCTATTTCTTGAATGTTGGTAGAGCTCGATATGCCTGTTAACAGCATGCAGATGGTTTGGTGGATTTTATTTTGATTCAGCTGTACCATCTGTCTACTCTGTATTTTCAATGTCATATGTGCTCTGCCTTTTTCCAAATAATGATAAGTTGTGTTTGCTGCAGAGATTCTATATGGTAAAGCCCTGTCCAAAGGAGATGAAATGTGATGTTGAGGTGAGTCTGCATTTGACAACTTGATATGCTAGTTTTAAACTTATGAATGTGCAGAATATTTCACAAAGATTACGACATCTTAGAATTTATCTGACCAAATCAATTGAGCCTTACTAATATTTCTCAGAATTTACTTTGGCGTCCTCTACATTTAACTTTGTCAAAGTGACATAATCTGAGAAAAATGGATCTTCGATTCAACTATTCCACATATTTTTTTTGAATACCCGTGATGTACTGTCATTTTCCATAGATAAGCAATTTGGTAAACTTGATTCCGAAAGAGCTTTGTTTGAATAAGTGCTGTCTCTTGTCTGGTTAGAGTCACAAATATCTTCTACGGTGGCTCTGTACATCGTGATTGTTCTAACAATAAATCTTGGTGTTTTGCCCATTTAAGAATCCTTAAGTTAATCCAGATTACTCCCTCCGTATCTTTTTACTTGTCGTTTTGGAGTTGGGCACGGAGATTAAGAGAGGGTGAAAAAGTTGGATGCACTGAAAACGAGAAGGAGAGAGATAGAGATAGAGATGTATTGGGAAAGTAAAAAGGTACATCGGGATGCAAGGATGACAAGTAAATTGGGAAAACAGGAGGAGGCTAGGATGACAAGTAAATTGAAACGGAGGGAGTAGCATTTAGCACCATGAATTTCAATACCTGTCATTGGTGAAAGCAATGAAACAGGAGTTGAAGGAATGCTTTCAATTCATCAATGTTCCTATTCTTAGAAACTGATTGGAGGATATTATACTGTAATTCTGGTGGAAAAGCTGACTAGATAACATTGTAAACTATTTCCAATGGACAGTTAAGTTCATATGCAATTAGGGATGCTGAAGAGTACAAGAATTTCTGTGACCGTCCAAAAGATCAGAGACCACAGTCAGAAGAAGTAATTGCGGTATGCCATGTCCAACCAGAATCTTACTTTTTCAGATGCAAGTACTCGCTAGTTACCCCACTCATTTACCCTTAACTGCTGAAGGACATCTTGAATATTTTACACAATAGACATTAGACAAATTTAAGATAACTAAAAAATCATTCTAAGCTATTCTTGCATATTAATGTAGGTATAGGGTTAGGGATTAGTTGGAGTTGCCAATTAATAAATCCTCTGAAATTATTTGTGTATGTACTTTCGTTTATAAGCACATTACATGGTAGGTTGTGCACGAGTCTCTGCAGTCATCTTATCTACACTGTGCAGCTAGACATGACATCATGCATTGACAGGTATAGCTTCACATAGTTCATATTTAGCTACAACAGTATATGATTTCTGTGCTGTTTTTTGGTCACGCAACATACTGTGTGGCATTAGTTGCTACGGGCCTACGGCCTTGGTGGTAGGTTGCAAAATGTTGATGTTCTAATTTGCTTAAGTTGGTTCTACCTGTAGTGGGCTATAACAGAATATTATTCATTGCACAAACTTTTTTTGGCAGTTAATATCAGTTTATGTATTTGTACTAATAAGTAGTGCTGCATTCATATTTCTATTGTTAATGATCAGCAAATTGTTTTTAAATGTCCGTTTACTACATTCTAAGCTTTATAGATGAGGATGTTCATATGCCTAGAAATGTTTATTTTGAAACACCTTCAAACTCTTTTTGCTAAGCTATTGAACAATTACAAGATACCCAATCATTCTATAAACTATATAGCTTCAATCCTAACCTATAGTGGTGGTTGGAGAAAGAAAATAGGTGGAAGTTCATCAATCCTCTATAATATAACTGCCCCAAATCTCAAGGTTGCATTTATAAATGTTTACTGTCCAATATAAAGTGGATTACTTTTACGTTTACTTCCCAGCATATAGGATGTCCTGACACTTAGGTTACACTTGGTGTGCAGGATATTGCGGAGCATCTGACTACCATACATTTGTCACGATGTGGACGTGGAAAACGCTGTTTATACGAAGGATCTACCCCACCTGAAGGTTTTCCCAACAATTGGGTGAGCCACTTGTTTTCCTGTCAATCTATGAGTAGTCTCTGACTGTGAATAACTTGTAGCCATTTATTTTTAGTCAAATATCATCAAAACCCACCTGTTCCTGTTTTGCAATATTGGCTTGTCTGAACATCATTATTTTAACAGAATGGTGCATCATATTGTACATCGGATTTGTCAATTCATAAGAATGGTGAAGTCCACATTTGGGACAAGGGTTTTGATGATGACGGCAACCAGGTAATTTTCTTGCATTCTCTAGTGTTCATGTTGGCTTGCAATGCTAGTGTAAAAGCGCGTCATTCTGACACTATGCCCACTTCTCCTCAGGTTTGGGGAACCAAGGTGGGCCCTTACGAGTTCAAGCCTGCTCCCAAATCCAAATATGATGACATGTTTTCACCATTAAATTTCTCCGCACCTTTGTCACTAGAGAAGAAGATGGGTAAAGCATATGTGATTGATGACCAGTAGAACTTGTTTCATAAATTTTGTTCATAGGAATGCAATAAGTGAATAGAATGTGTGTGTATATATTTTACTGAGTTCTAATGCATTATTTGTCTGCAACCTCTGTTTCTTGCCCATGTTTGTTATGGCGATATCAACCATGTCATAGTCTATTATCAAGAAAAAAATGTCATAGCAAATCAGATGGTCTTTACCAGATGAAGCGCTAGGTGCCTCTAGACACCTGCTTAGCGCACAACTTCTCGCACTGCTATGCGTGGATGATATCTTTGGAATCCTGGAGGGGTGATTGACAGAAGTAAACAAAGTAGAACATGATTCTCAGTACCACACAGCAAGTCCCTATGGCAGTTCCCTAATGGTTGTTTCGTTGGAGTTTTAGCATGTATCTCACAGCACTCAGTCACATGTTTTTGATATTAAGGCTATTTTGTTTCTTCGGCTCACTTCTAAAACTTGAACCAGATCAAACTGCCAACATACCATCTGGTATGTGGCCCATACCGTTGGCTGCTGTGGTATTGTGCTTCACAACTCTTGATCTCTGCTGTATTTTACCAGCTATAGTTACCTGTTAATTTGGATTGGAGTGTACAATGGAGTTTGGATCTATTGGAGCTTTGTGTGCCATGGTCATGGTAATGAATTGGTTATGGCCTTATGGGCGGAACGTTGGATTTTTCTTTCGGTTGAGCAGAGGATGTGAGGAGGCATCAAGATCAGATCATGTGCCTGCACTTGGAAGCAGTTGGTAAGTAGTGCACTTTTAGTTCTGTTTTTATAATTGGATGGGCGCAGATGACTCCAAAGGCATAATGTCAGATCATCAAACAAATGCCACTTGAGTTGGGAGCGATCCGGATTATTTTAGACTGATCATCAACTTGGACTGATGTGGTTTCCAACAGGAACATCCATCCAAGTTGAAGCATGATCTGTGAACTTCTTCATCAATTCTTTTGCATACAAAATGTTTTTCCTCTCTTTCAAAGTGCATCGACTAAAGGACAATACAGATGTAAAGAAGGTCTAAAACCGGACTGATGAAATGGAAAAGGAAGTACAAGAACAGTGCCTTGGATGTTTTATTGACAAAACACTGCTTCTCGCCCGCCACAAATGGTTGATGTAGTCACTTACTATGATGGAGATGTTTGATAGAGTTAGAATAGGAATCGATTAGGCAAAACCAACAAATCCAGTTTTCAGTTATAATTTTTTTTTCCAGTTTTCTGCTAACGACGAGGAGTGACTGTGACGTACTCCCTCTATACTTCAATTAGATGTCGTTTTGGACATGATTTAGCATATTAAGACTAGACGACGAGTATGTCTTTTATATATTCTTTTTTTTTCTTGATGAAGTAGACCCATATCAGTTTTTCATTCATCTTTTTGACCTACATTCATTCATCTTTTTGACCTACGAGTCACATATGTTTCCTGCTTCTTTTGAGCTAATTCAGCTCCATATACATGTGGAAATGCTATTCTTTGCATCACAATCAGCTGACGGCACCACTCGAGAAGCAACGACCACAAGAATCCTTACGCAATCGGTCCACGCCACATGTGCTGTCCTCGTGTGCGCGTGAGTGACAGCAGGAGAGAGGAGAGATTGCCGCAGTAGCCAGAACGGAAGAGACTGCCGGTGGGTCCAAAGATCTCTTCAGTTGCGCCTGCGGGGCTCCTCCATCTCTTCTCCACGCCACTCTCTCTCCTCTTCCTCGGTGGTGCCGCGGTTCCGCCGCCCCCCGTAAATCTCCCCCCGCCGCCAGTGTTAATCCTCCTGCGAACATTGGAATCTTTTCCATTCTGTCCCACTGCCCCCATCCCCGGGCAGTGGCGATTATATAAACCTCCTCACATCCCACTGTCCACTTTACCACACTCCTCCCCCACCCCTGCCCCGTCCCGACGAAGAAGAGGAGGGCGAGGAGCTCAAAGGTGAGATCTTACCCCGTGCATGACTGAGGAGAGAGCTCGTAGTTCTCCTGTGACAGGGAAAGAAAAACACGGAGTACTGTGTTGGGTCAGGGGATTAGGAGATGGCGTCGTGTTTTCTGTTGCTTTAGATCTTGGTCTGGGCTCGCGCTTGCTGGGAACGATTGCCGCGTCGGATCGCTCGATCCGGATGGTCTTTGTGTGCGGCTTAGATGTGAATTGCGGGCGGCTGCCGGCGACACGAGGGATAATTCATCGCCCCAAAAAAGTTTCCCCTGTTATTTTCCCGTCATTGTTATTAGGAAAAAGAAATCTTTTGCCCAGCTTTCTTGTGATCTGTACAGTCTCCTATCTGCTCTGATCTAGAGCTATGTATTTGTTACTAGAGGCGGTCTATGTGGAATGAATCTTTCTCCTTGCCGGCCCTTGTCGTGTCTAAAGACAGTAGTGGCATTCCACTTTCTATGGTTACAGCATTTTTTTAGTGCCTTCGATACAAACGAAGTTTGCATCTTCCATTTCGTTCCCCATCCATCTAAGCTTCAGCATTGCTTGCGCCGTGACCTGATTCTAATCTATGGAACTGCCAATTGTCATGAACCAGGAGGGAATGATGGATCTCGCGGACAACCGCCAGAGGCTCATCGCCGGGGCGGCACTCCTGGTGGCCACCATCGCCTTCATCAAGCTCCTCCTGCGGTTGGGCTCCCATGGCAAACGGCTGCCGCCAACCATTCCAGCAGTGCCAGTGGTGGGCGGGCTGGTCCGGTTCATGCAAGGCCCCATCCCCATGATCCGGAAGGAGTATGCGCGCCTTGGCAGCGTCTTCACGGTCCCCATCCTGAGCCGCAAGATCACATTCCTGATCGGTCCCGAGGTGTCAGCACACTTCTTCAAGGGGAATGAGTCTGAGATGAGCCAGCAGGAGGTGTACCGGTTCAATGTGCCGACGTTCGGCCCTGGGGTCGTGTTCGATGTGGATTACACAATCAGGCAGGAGCAGTTCCGGTTCTTCACCGAGGCGCTCCGTGCTAACAAGCTCCGCAGCTATGTCGATCAGATGGTTTCCGAGGCTGAGGTGAGAACTCATTTCTGTTTGTTGATCTGTTACTTTAATGTTTAATGTGGTGATGTTATGATGTATTTCTTCAATTGTGAGGTCAGATCTTTGTTTCTTTATGTGAAGATATCAGAGAAACATAGTATGGTGTTTTTGGCTATATGAATTACTTCTTAGATGAAAAGTTTTGCCCTATTATAGATCATTTAGCAAAAGATAGAATCTGTATGGTAATTTGAGTTATTCAGTGGTCTTTCTATGGGCTTTTTTTTATCTGAAACTATTAACTTTAGGTGAAGGTTTTGTATCCAATAGTTGCAGAGGGTTTACCATGAACATATTACTTTCTATAGTTAGATGTAGTTTTTAAGCATTTTTATTCGAGATGATGTGTCTGGGGAAGTTTACCATGTCGATAGAATCATGTAGCAGCAAAGGTTTTCTTTGCTATGCGAATAAGAGTTAAGTTCTGGAATATGTCCATAGTTTTGAAAATAATATCAGACATACATGGTTACTAATGGGAAATGGCTCAATCTAGCCCCTTCTGGAAGTTATAGCATGACACGATGACACGATTACCACCTTTGCATGCTTCTGGAACTAATAAAATACCTTTTGGGGTGCCATACGTGTGCAGTGCTTTCTTTAGTCAGTCACTTTTTTGTCCCTTTGCTTTAATGCTTTTCTATGCCCCTTTGGTTCTTTAAAATAAGGTTTGCAGTAGCGTATGTGTTTGGTTGAAGTTGACATTTTGTTTTTTGAATTCGTGATACAAGTTTATAGTGTTTTACTCTCTTTCTGCGTTTTCCGGAATGACCCTGATAATCTATTAATACCAGCAATACAATTCCTTCAATAGCTTCTTGGATATAGTTTCTGTTTTCTGGAATTGGACGGTTGTATTCCTACACTGGGAAGAAACTCTTTAACAGTTGATTTCATTTTTTTTTCCAATTTACGTTTAGTTTGCTTGGTTTGATACGTAATCACACACATTTAAGTTTCTAGTTTAAAAATTGTGAAGGGCTGCAGTTTTTCTTTTTCATTGACTGTGAAAACAAATGGTCACTTTTTTCATTTAAGTGTCTGGCTGAATATTAAGGTTCAATAGTAAGAGCTTGGCCTAATGACAACCAACATTGTAGATGTTCTCTCAATGTTCTTGAGCTTCATTCAAGAATCAGGACTGCCATATAAACTTGTTTCTTAGGAAAGATCGAAAATGGATCTGTATGGATGCAAATGCTATAAATAACATGATAAATTGATAACATTCTGCTTGTAGGCACAGACTGCAGAACACCAGAGATTCATTAAAATCCAGAACATTCTGCTCGTAGGGACAATCTGCAGAACATCAGTCTTTTTAATTGTTGACATGCTTGCTTGTAGTGTTAAATAATCAATCCACCAGAGGTTCATTAAAATCCAGAGCATTTCTTTGTTTAAGCTGTTGCATAGCTTAGCGCTCAATGCTCTTCTCCATGTTACTATCAGCATTTCGTCAACAAAAAAAAAAAACTAGCAACACACCAAAAAGTTGTATTAAAATCCTTTTTTCTTAAATATTTAGCTGTCTTTGTTTATTTCATTATATCTTTTTTCATATATATGGTTGGTGATTGATCTCATCTGCCAATCCAACTTTTCCTGCAGGAGTACTTCTCAAAATGGGGAGAAAGTGGCACTGTGGATTTGAAGTATGAGCTGGAGCACCTCATCATACTGACTGCCAGCAGATGCTTGTTGGGAAGGGAGGTACGAGAAAAGCTCTTTGACGATGTTTCTGCTCTCTTCCATGATCTTGACAATGGAATGCAGCCAATAAGTGTCATCTTCCCCTACCTCCCTATCCCTGCACATAAGCGCCGTGACCAGGCACGTGCACGATTGGCAGAAATCTTCGCAACAATCATCAAGTCTCGCAAGGCCTCTGGACAGTCTGAGGAAGACATGCTGCAGTGCTTCATTGATTCCAAGTACAAGAATGGACGCCCAACCACAGAAAGTGAAGTAACCGGACTGCTTATTGCGGCACTCTTTGCTGGACAGCACACCAGTTCAATCACCTCGACCTGGACTGGGGCCTACATGCTTCGCTTCAAACAGTACTTTGCGGAGGCCGTAGAGGAGCAGAAAGAGGTCATGAAGCGGCATGGAGACAAGATTGACCATGACATCTTGGCAGAAATGGATGTCCTGTATCGGTGCATCAAGGAGGCTCTCCGACTTCACCCGCCGCTAATCATGTTGCTTCGCCAGTCACACAATGACTTCACTGTGACAACGAACGAAGGCAAAGAGTATGACATCCCCAAGGGCCACATTGTCGCCACATCCCCAGCATTTGCCAACAGGCTTTCTCACATTTACAAGAACCCTGATTCATATGACCCTGACCGGTTCGGACCTGGAAGGGAGGAGGACAAGGCTGCAGGCGCCTTCTCGTACATCTCCTTTGGCGGTGGCAGGCATGGGTGCCTCGGGGAGCCCTTCGCTTACTTGCAGATCAAGGCAATCTGGACGCACCTGCTGAGGAACTTTGAGTTCGAGCTGGTATCACCGTTCCCAGAGAACGACTGGAACGCTATGGTTGTTGGAATCAAGGGGCAGGTGATGGTGAATTTCAAGCGGCGGAAGCTTGCCGTCGACAACTAAAGGACAGCTGTACCTTAGGATGTTTGTTTCGTCAGCTGCGTGTTTCTTTCACCTGTTTGTCAGCATTTGTTCGCTGCAAGTTGTGCTGTGTGCACGCCTTTTCTTGTAGGGGGTGTTTTCCGTTGTTCCTCTGTAATTTGCTTCTAATTCGTCGAGAATTCCCCAGTGTTAACTTGTAGCATCCGAGCATGTGTACTTCAGTTGAAATACTGC
This sequence comes from Eleusine indica, assembly GCA_030378355.1. Classification (NCBI taxonomy): domain Eukaryota; kingdom Viridiplantae; phylum Streptophyta; class Magnoliopsida; order Poales; family Poaceae; genus Eleusine; species Eleusine indica. The sequence goes on from CM059501.1 coordinate 9,772,230, forward strand.
CGGTGATTATCTATTTATTAGGTGGCTTGAAGCACAGAACTGAACAATAATCATGTGTAATGGGTGAATAAAGCATAAAGTTCAGTGTTAATCTGCTGTAGTGTTCCGGCACTTTGGCTCACTCTGTTTCGGTCGCGTATGCTGGATGTTGAGTTACAGAAATTTGTTTAATCTAAGATGCAGGACACCTCGCAGATGACTTGTGCTGCATTCCCAGCTGCCTGAAGTTTCAACACTTTCCTAACTTGCTGCTCTGCCTTGAATTGATCTTGGCTTCGTGCAACTGACGTTCCACTTCCACGGGGGCGGCAGCAGATCCACACCATTCCCGTGCACGCCGTCAGAGATTATCCGTGCACCTTGCGACGTCGCAAGGATTACAGGTCTCCATGAGCTTGTCGTGACCCATTGGCGCCAGATATCATCGATTCTTCTTCCACGTCGTCAGAAGATCGATTCGGTTGTCTTCTCGAAACTGAACATATGTATGTGATTATCCGCGCTGTCGTATCTGGTCTGATGAATCATCGTGGGTAGAGTACAAATCCAAAATTACTCTAGTTATAAAAAACGTGTACTGTAGACGTCAGCATCAAGCGGGCATTTGGTCTAGTGGTATGATTCTCGCTTAGGGTGCGAGAGGTCCCGAGTTCAATTCTCGGAATGCCCCAACTTCAGATTTTTTTTTTCTTTAGCTTCCTTTTTCTCACCTATTTTTTCGTCAGAATTCACTCGTGGTCATTGCCAGCAGTATTATTTTTTTTGTCCATTCGCTGTATGTTTTTTCTTCTTCTTCTGATAATGTCGCACGGCACGGGTCGATTAGACGAAGGCAAATAACGTCTCATACTCTCGTTAGTTAACTGAACACATGAGGCCGTAGTCCATATTGGACACGTTTACAGTTTACTATAGACTACCGTGCCAGTTGGTTAGGAATCTTAGTTAACAATTTGGTTGTCACATCTTGGCCTAAAATGTGACGGCCACAATAAATAAAGTGAGATAACACAGGAGTTTAAGAAGACGTGCAAAGCTGAAGGTAACGGACCAAAAGCCTATACCACGAAAAATCTAGCAAAATGTGGCTAAAGCCACGAGCCCTTTTTCACGAGTACCCTGCTATTTCCTGCTGCATATTTTGAGAACGGATTGTAATTCCTCCTGATTAATAATGCATGAAGCAGCATGTTCACACACACAAAAAAATCAGAACAAATACCACGTCGGCAAATCGTTGCGTGCATCGCCGAGGTGTGACGGCGACGAACCAACCCGTTCGATTCCGGGCCGCACGCCATCGCCGTCCTGAGACGTGCAAACGCTGTTTGCTGTTCTGTGGATCGTACCGGATCCTGTCGTTTTCCAAGTCGCTCGCCTTATCCGGTCTTGTTTCACGGGCGGGCCCTCCGGTCCTCGCTAAATTGCAAAGCGTGCACTGGAAAAGTTGGCAGTGCTCCATGTTGGCTTCTCTCGCCTTTTCTCTTCTTCTAGTACCCCTCAGTAAAATTGGTGACAACTTCAGGTAAAAAGCTATTGTTCTATTTTTTGCTGTAAACGACGTGTCTTGTATGAACACTGACCATCATTACGGTTTACTATGCCCTTCTACAATATACAATGACGCCTTTCTACAACCTGGCATAACATGGTAAGATGACAATGACGCCTTTCTACAATGATTTTAACTTGTTTACTTTGTATGAATTCTTAATTTAATATATAATCTGTAGGGGGATTCCCCCTCCTGTTCCTTTCAAAAAAAAATACAATGATTTTAAGATAGATAGGAGTTCCATGGCCGAAACAAGGGTAGGGCAGCACTATTGCACGCAACACCTTAATTTAGCTGCACTAAAAATCTAGACTAATGAAAGCATAATTTAGTTGACAATTTGGAATTGTGGATACCGAGGGGTGACGAAGTATTGCTTCTTAATATAAGTAAAGAAAGAGATCAGATAATAATATGAAGTGGAGCAGACCGAAACTTGTTCAAGGAACCAAGCTAGCAAAATAAGCATCATTTGCTGTCGTTAGCTGGTCCCATTTTGCGAGTGGACGCTCACGTCCTCACCAATCGCACAATCAAGATGCACTATATGAAAACTTTGTTGTGTTCGCCTCTTTTTTCAAAAAGAAAATGGCAGTATACATGATCCAGCTCGGTATACGCATGTTGCTATGCCGTTAGCTTATTTCGCTATCGCTACTAATATACAAGGTTAATCTCCATTCCGATGTTCATTGTGGTCTAAGCTTTGTCACACTTGTTTTTGGTGGCTCTGATTGACCCACTAAATAATACATGTGTCAATTTTTCTTGATGACTGGAATGGCACAAACACATAAACATAGAATCCACCTCCTCTGTTCCGAATCTGTTGATGCTCTGTTCTACCAAAATGTCAAAAGGTTTCTATCAAATTCTAAACAGAGGAAGTACAAAACAAAATAACATAACTACACATTTTACTCAAAAAATGGATAGTCTCTAGCATATTATTATGGGACTTGCTAATTTTCTGAAAGTTTGTCATTAGATCTAGATCCAATAATTTATAATTATTATATAAATAATCCTTAAAAAAAATTAAAACATAATGTAGCAAACCATTGACCGAAAGATTTCAGCTTATTGATTCCTATATATTATTATATATGTACTAGCAAAGTGTCCGTGCGTTCCTACGGGCTTTAAAAATATAATAAAAATATAATAACTAAATGTGATATTTTATTTATATAACAATAAAACTTGACATAGACCTGTAATTTCCAAACTGCTCAACAAAATCATGTGTTTAAACACTCCATGGAAATAGAAAAAAAAGCGATTGCTATAACATCTTCCACAGAGCTACAGAACTAAATAAGGCATTCAAATACATATTGAAAAGATTTAAGAAAGATCTACAACTTTTTCTAAGTCTATATCCCTGAAAATTATTAAAAGACTTTGATCTGCTACACTTGCAAAAAGACTACAAGCCCATGGCCAACAAGGCTTCAACTTAGAACTTTGTACTGATCAGGACAAGTTCCCGTAGTTCTTTTGCATATGTAGCAGACCAAAACTTTTTTAAGGACGAAAGACGACATACAAATATAAATTAGGGGATACAAAGCTGAACTCTAAAACAATATTTATCTTTTATTTTCCTGGTCAAAACTGAACCATTTTATATGTGTTTACTTTTTTTCCTACAGAAATAGGACTCTTCTACGTGTTTATTTCTTACCTGTTCGGAACCGTTTCGAACGAGCTTTACTGAGCAATGTAGTAGGAGTACCATTATGAACGTATTGAGCAAGTAGTATTTTTATGTATAGCTTGTTGTGGAAACCAACGAAAAAAATGGAAGATCACACCGGCCTTTTCGGAACCGTTTCGAACGAGCTTTACTGAGCAATGTAGTATCGTTAGAAAAAAATGGAAGATCACACCGGCCTGTTCGGAACCGTTTCGAACGAGCTTTACTGAGCAATGTAGTATCGTTATGAACATAGCAAGGACTGTTTTTATGTGTAGGCTGTTTTTTTTGAACCGAACCGGCACGAGATTATGCCCTTTTTTATTAATTAAAAAAGAAGTAATACATACAAAGACATATAAAGACGTAATTTATAGATTTTCTTATTGAAAAACAAAAAAGAAGAGCTAATTCTAAGTTAGTCAGTTTTGAATACATAATTAGGATAGTTGTTTGGCTCCCGCTAGGCACTATATTCGGATCTCCTCCTTAATTTTTGCCAGGAGAGATACCGCTAATAGCTTCTTTTGTCTGAAGATACGGGTATTTCTCTCGTTCCAAATTGTCCAGTTGATTAGTAATATGAATGACCATAAATTCTTCTTAGTTACATTTGTTGTTGATGCCAATATAAATGTATAGGCTGTTGTGCCAACGAAAGAAAAAGAAAATGAAAGATTATACCAGTTTTATTAAAGAGTAGAGATAAACAAACATTGTGTATACCACACACGAGAATATTTTCGTGGATTCCGGGCCGTGACGGCGACGAGCCACCCGGCTTTGATTTTTCATCTCTCGTCAATACCAAGATCATCACCAGATAATATAAAGACGACCAAACCCAAACTCGCTCAAGCGACAACATTGCAGAGTCCACCGTCCTCGCAGAGCCTGACGTGGCGCCGCGCGTCGTCAGACACCGACATGTGGGCCCCACGCCCCGCAGCTCTTCGTCCTTAGCTATACTCTGCTCGCTCTCGGCTCCGCCCGCCTTGCCGAAGTCACAGTCACACTCCCCGGCGACTGCCCCGCCGCCCTCCCTTACTTTACTCCTCTCCGGCCATGTTCCCCGTGCGGCTCCCGCTCCTCCTCCTTCTGGTCCTCGTCGCCGCCGCGGCGGCGGGGGTGGGCGAGGCGGTGTACATCCCGTACAACACGTCGGCGGGGGTGGTCCCCGGGAAGCTCAACGTGCACGTGGTGCCGCACACCCACGACGACGTCGGCTGGCTCAAGACCGTCGACCAGTACTACGTCGGATCCAACAACTCCATCCAGGTGAGGTGACGCCGCCTGTGGGGCTCGGCTCACTGCTCGATCGACCAGTCCCCCGATACTGGCGCTCGCATTCCTCCCGGATTTTCGGATGCTTTTTGAACGGTTTTGTTGGGGGGAAATCACGAGCGTTTCAACAAACATTTCGGGATTATATCTCTTTGAATTTTGGGACTGAAATTACGGAATTGGATGGACTTGTAGTTAGTCAACTCTGCTGTCCGTCCGTCAGTAACCGAATTTTGGTTGTTTGGGTTGCAGGGGGCGTGCGTGCAGAACGTGCTGGATTCGCTCATCCCGGCGCTGCTCAAGGACGAGAACCGCAAGTTCATCTATGTCGAACAGGTACACGTTACTTCCATGGTGTCGAACTGTAAATTGTTCCATCCTTGTACGCGTCAAAAGGTTGCGAAGTTGCAAAGTTTGCAGTGTTCAACTGGGCGATAGGAAGCAATGCGCATCTACCTTTAATGGTACTGTTGTTGTATCGTGCATTTCTGCTTCTGGAACTGATGTATTATACCAGTTCTTGCTCTCGGGTTGGAGAAATGAAGTTGGACAAACAGCTCTGCATCCAAGCACTTCACATATAACTGCATTACTGCAATGTGGGTTGGGTGGTATGTTTTTTTTCTTTCCTGACCAGTGGTTTGTGTGCGGCTGCAGGCGTTCTTCCAGAGATGGTGGAGGAACCAGAACGACATGATCAAGGACACGGTGAAGGGGCTCATCAGTGCTGGACGGCTGGAATTAATGTATGTTCCTCTGAGTTCTGAAGCTGTTTACTTATGTTGTATTGGTGAAGTTGTTTATGCTCTGTAGTGAATGACACATTGCTTCTGGTGTTGAAGAAATGGGGGCATGTGCATGCACGATGAGGCCGCTGTACACTACATCGACATGATCGATCAGACTACACTCGGCCACAGGTTCATCAAGGAGGAGTTTGGTCAGATTCCACGGATTGGCTGGCAGATTGATCCGTTTGGCCACTCTGCTGTTCAGGCTTACCTTCTTGGTGCTGAAGTAAATTGCTGCAACCATATCCATTTATGTCAGACATTTGTTTTTGACAACCCATGTGACTAGTGCTTTCACAGGCTGAACCAAGTCAAATTTACTATGTGCTACTTTCCTGTTTGTCTATTTTCATGTACTGCTTTTGCATTCTGGCAATGATGTTTGTATTTTTATTGTAGTAACATTTACTAAGTAGTAACTAATTTAGAGTTTCCTTAATACCCAAACACTGGGATATTTTACCTCTTCTTTTTGTTTTGAGGACTGTATATTCTACTGTTAGTGTCGCTGCTTATATAGAGGTCAGACTAAGCAATTAAGAAACTTCGGTAATATGGCTGCAACTTGCTTCGGTACTAATCTGATCGATACACTTCTCAGTCACCAAACATAGCTATTGCATAAAAGAAACTCAATTTCTCACTGAATTTACAGTTTTCCTTGCAGTGTTTATAAAAATGATGACTTGCTAGGAAATAGATTGTTTGGTAAATACCTTTTTATTTGTCACAGGTAGGATTTGATGCTTTCTATTTCTTTCGGATTGATTACCAAGACCGCGATACACGAAAGGGAACAAAGGAACTTGAGGTTATATGGAGAGGCTCCAAGACTTTCGGCTCATCAGCTGATGTAAATGGCCTTTTCCTTTTTCCACAGCACATGTCAGAACTCAATTTGATTTTCTTATTATGCACACTTCCATAATGCATAGGTGCTAACTCACATTGTAAGAGTTCTGACATGATCAATTTTATTTGCAATAATGATCAATATCTGTTCGTTCTTTCAGATCTTTGCTGGAATCTTCCCCCAAAACTATGAACCACCTCCTGGTGGATTTTATTTCGAGGTTGATGATGATTCCCCTGTCGTCCAGGTAGATTATCAGAATTAGTGTCTCTGTATTTTGCTCAAGCACCCAGGAGCCAATTCATGCCTTTTCTCTATGCAGGATGATCCTCTTCTTTTTGATTATAATGTTGAAGAACGAGTTAATGATTTTGTTGCTGCAGCTCTAGCGCAGGTACATCATATCTCAGTATTGTTTATTTGTGCAATGTACTCTTACTGGGGCTAGATACACTAAGATATCCATTTAGACAAAGATTAACCTTCTTATATGGAAATCTTCAAGTTTTTAGTTGATACCAATACGAACTGTACCTTATTTAGTTTAGGCTGGCCACCTGATGGTTGCAGTGGTAAGTCATTATAACATATGAATATTCAAATTATGTGTTCTTTGTTACTTTGAAGTTTGACTTATCTGCATTTTAGCATCAGTACCGGTCATTTGGTTTACAATATTTATACTCAACAATATATACAGCTTTGGATCCTAATTCCTAAGTTGTATTTGTTTCTTTCCTGTAGGCAAATATCACGAGGACAAACCATATCATGTTTACAATGGGAACAGACTTCAAATACCAGTATGCAGAGACTTGGTTCAGAAATATGGACAAACTAATTCATTATGTGAACAAGGTTAAGGATGAGCATTGATCTTGTGGAAACTGAATAATTTAGCTATTCTTTTAATTTCTTTATGAATAACATGGCATTATTTTCCTCTTGTTTGTTTAAGGAGGGAACTTCATTTGTTTCTGTACTGGGACTGTATAAACTAGTAAAACAGTGAAATAAGAAAATGTTACCCAACACTATTGCTAGTTTTTGAACTCAGTAACTCACCATACTTGTCTTTTGAATGATTCTTCAGGATGGCCGTGTCAATGCTCTTTATTCCACACCTTCCATTTATACTGATGCAAAATATGCTGCCAATGAGCCATGGCCTCTCAAGACCAATGACTTCTTCCCGTATGTTTCATCTCATTTTCATAACTGTTATGATAGACGTTCCCTTACCCTTTCGGAAAATGCGTATGACTGTTATTTCGTCTACCAGATATGCAGATAACCCAAACGCGTATTGGTCAGGTTACTTCACAAGCAGACCTGCATTGAAGCGATATGTTCGCATGATGAGTGGATACTACCTGGTAGTATTGAAATGCCCTTTTGTTTGTGCTTGGCTACTGGCCTTTAAATGGCCATCATCAATGAACTAACATGGTATTCAATTTGTTTTCAGGCAGCTAGGCAGCTGGAGTTCTTTAAAGGGAGACGTAACTCAGGTCTTACGACAGATTATTTAGGTGATGCTTTAGCTCTTGCACAGCACCATGATGCTGTTACAGGAACAGAGAAGCAACATGTTGCAAATGATTATGCAAAGAGATTGTCCATTGGATATACACAAGTGAGCTTCCTAACAAAACTATTGAAAATCAGCCCTTATTTTTGTTTTCGCTTGTGTTTTCTTTTCCTAGCGTCACTAATCTGATTCATTTTTCAGGCCCAGGACCTTGTTTCGACTTCTCTAGGTTGTTTGACTGAGTCAGGGTCAAAATCACGCTGTTCTTCCCCAACAACAAAGTTCTCTCAAGTTAGTTTGCAGCTTGTTTTTCTGGAAGAAATAGGGCCCCACAAACTTTCTACTTAGGCAGCTTTATCTTTATATTGATGTGTGAAACATTTTGGAATAAGTGTTTCTTTGTTCAGGACAATATTCAATGTTAGAAGTGACAAGAAAAACATAAACAATAATAGATATGGATTTCTTACCCGTTTTCCTGTTTAGAAATCACTAGTATTTACTATGTCACTATAAATCCTTTTCAGTGTCTTCTTCTAAACATTACATATTGCCCGCCTTCTGAAATGGACTTCTCTAACGGCAAAAGCTTGGTGAGTTCAGTTCTCAACTCAAAGCAACAGTAGTATGCATTTTTTTTTCTGATCAAACGAAAATTACATACCATCAACCATCATGTTTTTACCTTGGGGTTTACAGGTTGTTCTCGTGTACAACTCTCTTGGGTGGAAACGAGAAGACGTTCTTCGTGTACCAGTATGTAGTTCTTTTCATTGTCGAAGAATTTGCATTTAATTTACTAAACCATGAAGCTTTTTAATCATAACATAATTAACCATGCCAATTTATGGGATTAACAGGTTTCTAGTGATTCAATTGTTGTTCACGATTCTGAAGGAAGAGAAATTGAATCGCAGCTTCTGCCAATAGCTGATGTCTCACTGAATTTACGGGACAAACATGTCAAGGCTTACCTAGGCACCTCACCAAATGCAAAGCCCAAGTATTGGCTTAGTTTTCCTGTGTCTGTTCCACCTCTGGGTTTTATTACTTACCTTGTCTCAAACACGAAAAAATCAGGTGATTTGCCTTCTTGATGTGCCAATCTTAAGAAGCATTACTTAAAATAATTTTCTGAATCATTAATATATTGTCCAGCATATATCTCTTCGAAGTCCAGTCTATACTCATCTCAAGGAAGTACAAATGGTAATTTACAAGTCGGGCAAGGACACTTGAAACTTCAATATAGTGCAGCCGGAGCATTTTCTCTGTACTCTGATAGTAAGACCCGGGTAATGAGCTAAAGCTTAATCTGTGCATTATTGCATTTTTTTTTGAACATGCAGGAGAGCTGCACATCATTTCATTAAGAAAAAGAGTAATAGTAACAGGTATACAGAAGGGGTGTGAGCCCCATTTACAGGTGCCCAACTATCAGTGGGCATGCCACTTGAAAATAATCTAAAACTAGAAATGATTTTGCATGCTCACAGCAGTCCATATGTGCATTCCTATTATCAGGTTATTATTCTTGCATTTTCACATGTGAGCTATAACCTCTTTTACTAACAAATTTACAAATGTGAAGATTGAAGCAAACTTCGAGCAGAAATACAAGTATTACATAGGACAGGATGGAAATGGAAGTGATCCACAGGTGCAATTAAAGCTTAAACAAATTGAACATTTTACCAACAAATTTCCATGTACTTGTAATGACGTTATTTTTGCTTATTTCTCAACTGTAGGCTTCTGGAGCATACATATTTCGTCCTAATGGCACAATTCCATTCAAGACTAATGGTCAGGTATGAAGAAGAGTCAAACTGGCAAAATTATAGCATAAGAAACATCTGTTAGATGATTTTAAAGAGACTGAATATGTTATTCGTTGCCAACTTCAAGGTTCCTCTCACAGTTCTTCGTGGGCCCATATTGGATGAAGTGCACCAGCAGATTAACTCATGGATATATCAGGTCATGCAAGTTATAATTGCTTTTCTGAACCATAGAATTGTTATGAACGATATGTAGGATTCATGTATCAATAGGTACCAGATGTTAGTTATATTGTGGCTCCTGATAAATGTTTTAATGTGAACGAAACACGAGATGAATAGTTTTAATACTTTGGGGGCAGTTATGTTCTCCTAATTGTGATCCATCAGCTAGTATTTGTCTTATATATTTTTTACCATTATTGTCTTTGTACAGATCACGAGAGTTTACAAGGAGAAGGACTATGTGGAAACAGAATTCATAGTGAGTTCTGCATCAATAAGATTTTATCACAATTTGTTTCCATCTCTTGGCATACATTTTCTTACTCTCTGTACTTATTATTTCCCTGGATAGGTTGGGCCTATACCGATAGATGATGGAAATGGCAAAGAAATAGCAACCGAAATTATTACAAATATGGTGACAAACAAAACATTTTACACTGATTCCAGTGGGCGTGATTTCATCAAAAGGGTATGGGGACAGTGGCACCGTAGCCCAATTTTCTCACTGAATCATATTTGCTGTACTGGCATGAACAAGATTCTTCAGGAACAACTATGTCAGAATGTTAAAGGGACTAAAAAATGGCAGAAGACCATTGCCTGTCATACTAATGTATGATTATGTTAATTTTTGTGCATTGTTCTTTTGCAGATACGAGACTATCGATCTGAGTGGAAGATTGAAGTGCACCAGCCAATCGCTGGAAACTATTATCCTGTGAGATTTTGTTTACTCTTCACATTTTATTATGAAGACATTCAATAATACTAAGAAATGGTGTCTTTCATCTTTGTTTTTCCTAACACTCAGTCAACATCTGATAGTTGTCTAGAGTTAAGTTTGCATTTTTCCACTCTGTTGCCATTCGCTTTTTTACCTCTTTAGAGGATTTGTTTAGTTAACGCTACATCAATTTATTTTGAACTGTATATATAAATGCTTACTGATTGTACTGAAGGATGGTACATAAAGATTTAAGAGGAACAAATGGTCAAGAATGGCATTTTAATATGTGCACAGTGCACCAATATACTCGTGTGCACATCATAGCTGTCCGCGTCTTGAGCCATAAAATGCTGTCATGTAGTGTTTTTCTTGGAACGTTTATGCATAGGTTCTTTGTGATCATGAAAAGGGTGAGGAATTAACATACACATGGTTTATTTCTTTCAAATTTATCTTGCCAAGGCTTGAAGTAACTAGAATATTGTTCGTTCTTCTTTCCACTTATGTGATAAAAAATTGGGCAACTCACTCCTTTTTTTAACATGTAGTTTGTGTTGGGGCGATTTATTACATTGATAGGTGATTCCGGAGTTTGTGTTGAGGTAATTTGTACACTGTAGGTGATTCTGTTTGTATTTTTTCAGGTTAATCTTGGCATTTATTTGGAAGATGGAAGCAAAGAGTTGTCCATACTGGTAGACAGGTCTGTTGGAGGTTCCAGTATAAAGGATGGACAGATAGAGCTCATGTTACACAGGTACATCATCATGCAACAGAAATGTATAGTAGTTTATTGCTTCTTTTATACTCTAGTATCCATTTTTTTCCCGACCTTTGTATGGCTAAACCCTGGGCACTCCTTGAATAGGAGACTACTCCATGATGATGGTCGAGGAGTCGCAGAGGCACTGAATGAAACTGTCTGTTTAGATGGCCATTGTGAAGGACTAGTTGTAAGTCAAACGGAATATTTCCCTACTTTGGAAGTCAGTTGTTATTTATTGAAATTTATTGGTTAAAGAGTGAATGCATTGCATTTTTTCTGAAGAAAATGTCACTAACTAGGAATTCAGAATGTATTAAAATTTGAGCTTTCTAGCATTGTCAATGGTTCTCTAAAGGTCGCATTGATAAAACAAAAAATGCTAACTCTTGAAGTAATCGAGTCAGCAGTTGAATACTTATGTACGGCCATGTTGCATTGAAGGATAAAATATATTTGTAACACCACTGCATTTTGGTTTATTTATATTGTGGCTGTAAACATGTCATATTGTGAAGGATATCATGGAAAACATCTGATACATTTTTCGCAGATCCAAGGAAAGTACTATCTCAAATTTGACCCTCAAGGAGAAGGAGCTAAGTGGCGTCGGACATTTGGCCAGGAAATATACTCCCCCCTCCTCCTTGCTTTCTCCGAGCAGGTATGGAGTGAAACTTGCCATTACATACTCGATAAGTTATTCCTGTGCTCATCATGGGCCTACTAATTTATCCAGGATGGAGGCAATTGGGTGAATTCACATATTCCAAAGTACTCTGCTATGGATCCAACGTACAACTTGCCTGATAATGTTGCATTGCTTACACTTCAGGTATTTACCTCTTAGATCATGGCTTTCAATATGTGCATTAGGATCAAAACCAATGCTTCTCCTTTGAGTAGGTATTATTAGTATTGTGTATTTATTGTTTTTCCACACATATGCATCGGTTTGGTTAGTTACCCTGCCACATTCTCTGCTTAGTTGGTTGATGAACATATATAATAGACATTTAAGCTGCAACAACTCAAAACCGTGTGCTCTTCTAGGTTTATATCATGTATAAAGCGACAAAATTTTTCTTTAATGATTCTTTTGCCTATCATTACTACCTATCTTTTCAAACTTGCTTGCACGTGTCAAATACTTGCTCGTTATACAGGAACTTGAAGATGGAAATGTGCTGCTTCGCTTCGCTCACCTATACGAGGTTTTCTATTGTTGTCCTTCTTGGGCTTATTCTAGATATATTTATTTTATTTTCTAATTCCTTTTCCCTGTTGGTTTGCTTATAGGCTGGAGAACACAAGGATCTTTCATCCTTGGCAAGTGTTGACCTCAAGAAAGTATTCCCAGACAATAAGGTTACCTTCATCACTCTGCTACTGATTTAACCTTATTTTAATATCAAGCTTTTTAATTTCCCCTTTTTCTGGTCATACCATTCTAGATTGGCAAGATAACTGAAACAAGCTTATCTGCAAACCAAGAACGGTTGGCCATGGAGAAGAAGCGTCTGAAATGGAAGGTGGAGGGAGCACCTGCCAAAGAGAACGTGGTCCGGGGAGGCCCCGTGGATCCTTCCAAGCTCATAGTAGAGCTGGGGCCTATGGAGATCCGCACATTCATTGTCAGCTTTGACCACAACATCAGCGGCAAGCAGCTTCTCTGAAATTTGCCGAGGAGGGAAATGGTGACAACCAATGTTGTATTCTTAGCTTCAGTTTTCTTGTGTTTAGGAAATAAGAAATAATGCGGCCGTGGTGGCCTGGATCATCAGGTGTGTGAATAAAACCTTAGGAACGTATCCAGTGATCCAGTCATCAAGTCCTTGCTTGTAGCTAAATCTGAATTGAAAACCCTCTAAAGTCAGTTTGAATAAAGATAGAACTGTCTCCCACTCCCCTGAACCTCCTTGGACGGAGTGGATGAGCATGACATGTTTCTCAATCACGTTTCATCCCCGGTTGGTGCCGCTAGCTCGTTTTACATTAAAAAAAAGTTGAGCTGTTCTTGAGGAGCAAACTACATGGTTTGTTGATTCAGGTATGTTGTTGCAGTGAATTTGGTTAGAACCCAAAAGGAAAAGTTTCATAAGAGTACAAGAAATTTGTTATATTGCAAAGCACTGTTCATCCTTGTCAAGATCAGGATTTCTGTCCAATTGACATACAACATTTCCTTGCAAGAAAGAACATTGTTACTACATCACGTGGATGCTACTATGTCTATGTACTATGCTTGCCCGTGGTTGGCTCTGTAGCTAGGGCCTTGGGGCTTTGCCTTTCAGTTCACTCCTGCACAGAGGGCAGCGGTGATCACCCCTGACGGGGAGCTCTTCGGGCACTCGCCATGGAAGACGTGCTCGCACCGTGGCCCCGCAGAAGCAGCGACGCCCCTATCCATCATCTCGAAGCACATGGCACACTCCTCGGCGCCGCTGATCCTCCGCTTCGCTCGCCTTGCGTCGTCCTTCACACTCACCACGACGATGTGGCGTATGAACGACCATCGAACTGACCCAGCTAAAATGTTAGCTATATTTTTAGAGTTTTTATTTTTTAATAAAAATAAAAAACGTCCTAAAATAATAGGGTAAAGCAACACACTAGCCAGATCTCTACTCTCTATATATCCAAAACTCACCATGTCAGCATCGTTTTTTTTTTTCTGGAGCCGTCTGCCTGGCCAGTTATTACGCTGCTGCGTCCTGATTAAAAGGCTGGATGCGCATCGCTGGGTGCGCAAGCCCTTTTTGCTCCTCATTTGACCGCACAAGAAAATCATAACGCTGGGTGCAAATAGGGTTTGCGTATCCCTGCACACAAGATTAGGGATGAAAGCGGTCCGAAAGGATTGAAAGAAGACTCAATTATTTTTACTTTCATATTTTTTTGGAAACAAAATTAATAACGGTACGTATGGAAATGAATACGATGTCGGTATTTTGATAAAGCGAAAAATGAGATTATTGCAAGTAAAATGGATGATATCGATATTAACAATAGAAAACAAGAATTATAGCAATGATGAAATAATATTATAATAATTATGTATGGCAAAAAAACTTTTATATAATAGGTACTAGCATAATTGTGCATCTAAAATAAATTGAAAATGAGTTGTTGCAATGGTTTAGAACCAATTCCAGAACTTCAATCTTTCCTTCGTTGCCCTGTGCTGGCCAATAACTGATTCCTAGCTGGGATCAACCGATGCCGTCCACGGAGGTAAAAACACGGATCGACACAGGGTGATGGGCACAGGAAAGCCACGGATCGACACAGGGTGATGGGCACAGGAAAGCCGCAGCAGAACCATTGTACATGCTTGAAAAATTGGATCTACAAAACTAGGAAGTAGATAAAATTTTTGTAGAGAAATTTATTATTATTTTAGTCTAGAAGGATCACTTGCCTTTTGAGAGATTTACTATAATTAAGATACTCAATATGATAATTACCTATATTGCTCTATAGTAATTTTCATGTTAAAATAGAAATTTACGGAAACGATCTAAAGATTTAAAATTGTTTCACTACCACTTCCACAAATTATTATCATTTTTGTTTCTACTTCTTCGGAATATCATTTTTGCGTATCACAGTCGATAAAATGAAAAAATGAGTGTTGGTAAACTAATAATTACCATTTTTGCTTTCATCCCTACACAAGATATACACGAGCGCCAAGGATCGATACCGTTGAGCGGCCCCAGACAGATGTTGCCATCCATTCGCGTCCTGCTTAGGATAGAAAATCATCGACCTACGTTCTTAATTCCAGAAAAACATATGCATTCATTTGCTGTTAAATTATTTAAAAACTGACTGTTATTTTTATTTAATTATATTTATTTAAATAGAATCATACATCATATAGTCAGTTTTAGAAATGGAAATATATTAATATTATAGCCGATACATGAAGCTATCGATTATTACAAACTCTCACATAAATTGAGAGACCTGGCGCGATGTGCAATGCACTCAAGCTTGTCGCCACGACACATCACGCGCAGTCGAACTCTGCCCTGGCCGCCACGGTGCGGCATGTGACGGCCCGATCCCCGCCGGCACGACACGACACATGGGTGAAGCTAAGTGCTTCCATTGCGGTCAGCTGACCCTCATAAAATTTGGTTAAAACAAGGTAAACTAGTGTTCTAGCAGTGACTGACCCGTCCATCTAAATGGTCTGACCCTTATGCATAGATCGTTTGGCTTCGCATCAGTGAGCTCGAGCCTTGCAGTCAAGGCATGGTGGCACGGGCAGTTTTCACCTTGGGCACCATGACGCTATGAGCTCGAGCCCTCGTGGCTTGTGCCCCCCCACTGCTGCCCTAGGTAACCGTTTACAACCGTCGCCAGCCCACGTGCCCCCTGCCCTCCTCTTTCAGCTTCGCAATCGATCTCAAGGTTGAAAGAAGGGTATTCTAGTCATTTACCATGTTGAAAATGATGTGGATGGCATAAATGGAGTTGATTTTGAAACCCACTGATATAAACAGGATAAGTGGTTTTACAATGGATAATTCAAAATTGTTGAAATTTGTAATGACATGTAAGTAATTGGTAATATGGCTCACCATGGACGACAAATTCGATGGCGAGGCCGACTACAATCAAACATGGAGCTCGAGTAGAAAACCGATTCGATCTCTCGGCTTAAGGCAGGAGAGACTAAATTGGCACCATGGGAGGGGTGAGAAACCTCTTGGCCACAATGATGAAATTGGCCTAGGACGCAATGACGAGGTAGCGTGATGAGATTGGCAAGATCATTGAAACAAGCTTATCTGCAAACCAAGAATGGGCAGCCATGGAGAAGAAGCATCTGAAATGGAAGGTGGAGGGAGCACCTGCCAAAGAGAATGTGGTCTGGGGAGGCCCCATGAATCCTTCCAAGCTCATTATCGAGCTAGGGCCTATGGACATCCGCACGTTCATTATCAGCTTCGAGTACAACTTCAGTGGCAAGCAACTTCTATGAACTTTGTCGAGGAGGGAAACAACGGTCTCAACCGAATGTTGTATTTTTAGCCTGAGTTTTCTTGGATCTAGGGAATAATAAGAAATAATGCCACCAAGATGGTCCTCTGCTCCTTGACTCTCTACTGATTCCTCCATCAATCTAAATGGTCAAGAGAGCTCTCCACGAGATAGACAACATCTATATATAGGCTCCAATCACTTTACTAACCGTTGCCAAAAAGCCGACTACTGTGGAATCAACCGCCATATCTTACGATGACCCATCACCGCACAATACGATGATCTTGAAGTACTCAAACTTCAGCACTAGCCGTTGAATGGTATGGTGACTCACTTCTCCTTATAACGACCGCTGAAAATCTATATAGAGATAAATTTCCTTTGTTTCACTGTACCTTACGGTGACTATGCCGTAGTCTTCACAGAAATATCCTGCGTTCTATCTCTCCTCTCCTCTCCTCTTTGAGTTACTATAGCTTACGATGACCCCACTATCACTTTCACAGAGACGTCTTGATTCTGGTCTTCTTCTGCTTCTGGCACCGTACCTTACGGTGACCTTGTCGTTACATACGACGACTTTAGCGCCTATACCTAGAGACTTACAGCCTCTCTGTATAAAACTCTGATATTCACCGTAGCTTATGATGACTTAACCTCTATAGTTTACGATGACACCCACATAGCTAGATTACGCCGACATGGATTCACTTTTTCACCTCACACGTTCTCCAAGATGCTCCTATGCGCACAGCGCAAGCCAGGCTCGCTGGAACGAGCTAAAAGCCAGGCTCAGGAGGAGCATTTGCACCGCACGAGCCAGGTGCGCTACCCATTATAGGCATCCAATCATGGCCGAGCTGTATCTGACGGGTTTGGTTCCCACTTGCAGGGAACCAATCACACCAAAATTAACTACCGGCGATTACTTTGCCGTCTACTTGTTGCCGGCTGAAGTAGCCCTTTCGAGAGAGATGTTGGCTCCTAGTCAATGTCTTAGTGCTTGGTAACAGCAGGTAATAAAATAATTGATTTTGATGGGAGTTAGCAGCTAAATTTTATTATACTAATGCAATCTGATGATAACTCAAAATGATCTGGCATCCGTATAGATCTGTCAGCAGACTATAGTATTTGTTCTGTTCTGAGAGAAATGTGAAGGGTGTGGGCCTAGATGGGCCCCACCATGTCAACCATTTCAACTCAGATTTGTCCTTTCTGTTTTGCCCTAAACCAACTCATTTCTACTGTTCAATACATTTTGCCAAAGGAACAGTGAGGAACATGTTTTGTTATTTGCACTTTTCCAAACTGGAAATATATTTTTAAATTAAAAGTTCAGTAAGTGTGCCGTTTTCTGAAAATCAAATAATTCATTTTCCTGATGAAATAGAGCTTCCAATTCTGCCATGTATCCTCTTACTGGTAGCTTTGATCTATTTCGAGCAAAAGTCAATCTGGCAATATCGTTGATACATGATGCCATAAAGCGGGATACTGTTGATCTCGTTGAAGTACTTTGTGAGGACAGTTTCATAACTATAAGCATAATAGCAAAGGAGAAATTTAGGTCATGGGCTGGGGTTTTTTGAGTTAAAATCAGTCCAGTATATATCTAGACCAAGGTATGTATGGCAATTCTTTGTTAGCCTCTTAAATACACATCTATATATGGACTCAGTCAAGTCAATGATTCTTGCCGACACGTATTGGATTTTAAATGCTTCGCACATGATACTTGGCTGGACGTGGCACCCATAACATGCATGGGCAAAATAAATAAGAGTAATAAGTAACAGATATATGTCCCTTAATAATTACTCAACGGTTCCCACTCAAGTCAACAATCCTTGCCCATATATTTATGTGGCAGGTTTCATGTGCTAGTTTATAATCACTTGTGGTGCCTATAGGAAGTCACTTCTGGCCCGGGGACCTCGGCTCCGTATCACGAGCAGCTACTTGATTGGAACCTGTCATTTCTCTTCAGATTTTGCAGGTCAGTTGGTTTATAATCTCCACATCGTTCTCCTTTACCTTTGCAACTCTTAGTATGTTTTTCCTTACATATAACTTTGAGATCTACAAATGAACATGAATTTGTTATTTTTGAATCAATTAAATTAGTCGAAAAACTAAACTTGTTTGGAGATAGACATTCGAGTTGTTATGAATAATTTTAGTAGCTTGGTGCGATTGCAAACATCTCAAATCATTTATCGGGATGTAAGACTCTCTTTTTTGTTGGATCTATGAACTGAGGACCGCCATAGAGATATCCAGGAGCACGAACTGTGTGAATCACAGCACAAGAAACGTCAGGGCAAGATGTGTGGCTAGCAGCAGTAATGGTTCTTCTACCCCAGTCAAAGCAGCATCGACGAGGCATGGTCAGGAGCCAAGCATCGTCACCCTGCAACTTCAGATTATGTTGTGTGGAGGAGCGAGACTGGTCCTGGCAATTGTGACAGTTGGAAGAATCTTGGAGCGAGGCTTTGAGAAAGAGCTCATGGCTGGGAGTGCCTGGCGCAACGAACTGGACGGCAGCGAAGCGACCGAATCCGACGATGGCCACCAATTCATGTGTGATGATGTGGAATGGAGATTTCGTGACTGCAATCTGGAGGTGCGAGGCGCAGGCAAGCGATTCTGGGCGTGGAGGCGGCGAGATGTGATTGGTGCTGGGCGGGAGGGGCGGCGCGGGCAGCATGATGCAACTGCGCTTTCGGGGGCAGCATGCACGGAGGTCTACGGGGACGGCGCAAAGCGATGACAAAATCCGGGGACAGATGCCGTGTAGCGTTCGGGCGGGAGACGGCAAAATGCGGCCGGAGATGGCACTGCTCTGATGGAAATTATGTTATAACCCAAGCGGCATTCACCTTAACCTTTCTATTCTCTCCTCTATTGTTTTCCAGTCTGCAATTTTTGATTTTCTGTGATGCATAGAGATTCCAAGATACCTGAAACAAAAGGGTCCCTTCTGACATCCAAATAGTTGTGAATAATGACTCTCAAAACTCTTTTGCTTGTCCAAAACAAAAAATTTCACTTGAACGAAAATTTATTTTGGGCCCAAGTATTTGTTCAAAGGTACCAAGCAATAGCTTCATACGCTTTGTTGGATAAATCATGGCCCACAAAAAGAATACTGTCATCAGCATATTGTAGCTAGTATTGATAGACCATCATCCACAAAAGTTGGAATGACCCCTTTTATCTGGCCATCATTATTAGCACGTTTTATTACGACTGAGAGCATATCCATAAAAATATGAAAAAGAACATGAGATCGTGGATGTCCTTGCCTAACACCCTTTTTAGTTTAGAAGTTCCGACCAATTTGATCATTGATCTTGATGCCTACATGCCCCCCCCCCCTTTCCCAAATGAAAGAAGTATCCATTTGCAACACTTTGCTGAGAAACCTTTTATACAAAAAGTCTGTTATCCTAAGATTTTTCAAAGTCAATGCTTTAGACTACCCCATCCTATAATACTTATAGTCATATGTATCATTTTCTTTTGCAAAATAAATACAATAGAGGCACAGACATTCACATACACTCAAATGTACTCATTCCCACTGGTGACGCCAGATTATGCTGCCCTGGTGCACTGGCACCAGGCTAAGCACAAGGTTTTGCACTAAAAGGCCCATTACAACAGACTAATTTCTTCAAAACTAGGCACAAATAACATGTGGGCACCACCTTGTATCTCAGTCTAGCTTCGCCGCTGCTCATTCCTATGAACAACAGACACACACACCCCGACTCTTATGAGCGCTTCGAAAGACTAACCCAATTGATGTTGAGATTTATGAAGTCACCATATATAGCCGTTGGTTTCATTTGATATGATTCTGTGAGTTACAGATGAATGACCATGCCGTCCAAATTGATGACCTGGAGCGTGTTTTGGAGGATGAAAGCCAAGCGCCAATCAAGATACCGTATGCTGTAATAAAATCCATTACAAAAAACTTTTCTCTTTTTATCGGAGGTGGTGGGTTTGGAGAGGTTTACCTGGTATGCTGTTTTCTTCGCTCAAATTTCATAATTACCCGATTACAGAGTACTATCTCCATTCTTAAATTATTGTCATTGTTAATTTTTTGAGTTATATTTGACCGTTCACTTTATTCTTTTTTTAAAAAAAATATATCACATGTTTTGTTATGATTTGCCTCATCACTAGTGAAAGTTATTATAGAACTTATAGTTTTATATGTTTGAACTAATATTTTGAATAAGATGAATGGTCAAATATAACTAAAAAAGTTAGCGGTGACAACAATTAAAAAACGGAGGGAGTAGAGGATATGGTTCCTGTCATTGCTAACAGTGTGCAGGGTAAACAGGGAGGTCTAAGAAAAGGAGCGATGGTTGCTGTGAAGAAGTTCACGTCAATGGATTTAACAAATAAACTATTTTTGGACGAAGTTAAATGTCTAAAGCAGGTGAAGCACGAAAATATTGTCAGGTTTCTAGGTTATTGTCCGGACACACAACTGGAACTGATGGAAGTAGATGGAAAACTGCGAATCGTTGAGGAACAGAAGATGTTACTCTGTTTTGAATACGTTCCTAATGGAGACCTTCACCGCTACATTAAAGGTATTATAATACATGGTACACCTTTACCACAGCAAACTCCACAACCTTGTCGTTTCAATGGTGCACAAAATATGCTATAAACGACATATGTACTTCTTCTAGAATTTCTTGAAATGTCACTCATGCATACAAAATAAAGTCTCCAAATGTTACCCATGAAACAAGTATAAGTATGAAAGTTTCATTAATCTATGGTAACACCTAAGGTTCAAACCTCTCTAGGTACCCCTAACATTTTTAAATGGCTCCTACGCACCTACAAACCTATTTACGCTTCATCATCACATTACATAAATGGGTTAATCCAAAGTTAATGATGTTTTGTAAAGTAATTTCTTCCCATACTAACAAGATAGAACTAAATCCGCACCCCTTGTACATTCAAGTGCTCATGGGTTATTATTTGCCTCATCACAATGAGCCAGGATATCATAAACAACCCATCAAAAGAACCTAACGTTCTCATTAGAATACGATAGAACCTACCCTAACTAGGCAATAAGCCACCACCAACATTCAACTTGTGCATAAGTCCATGTCCAGTCTCAACTCATATGACACATTGTGTCTCATGCATGGGACGACACATGTCATGCATCTTATGTCTAGCCCCCCAGAGTCATCGTGTATCCGTCTGCCACATCGTGTAATGTTATAATGTCCGAACCTATCATGGCCCTTCTCACATTTTTGAGCATTCGCCATGCACCTAACAACCTATTTATGGTTTCATCCTCGCTTCACGTAAAGGGTTAACTCAAGGTTGCTGATATTGGATAAGCTAGACAATGTGTTAGTCTTCCACCCCTGCACTATCAAAGGGACTACATTTTCACCCTCCAGAGCAGAAAAGTGCTCATGTGCCATATTGGGCCTAATGTCAATAGAGTAGGATGTCACAACCATGGATATTATGTTTTATTATTGTAAATAGGAGGAAATTATCAAGTATTATTTAAATAAGACAAATGTTGGTGTGTAAGGTTTTTTTCATCTGCATAAGATTTTATTTTATTTTGAACGAAATCAGGTTCAGGTGGGGATTCCCCTACTGGTTTAAATTAGAGGTATTATTCTTTAACTGTACATGGGTTAGAAATAACTGTACAAAATTTACAAAGATGCTAACTCCGACAACCTGTCCTTTAGTAAACTATCATTGGCTCCATGTTGTATAAGTGTTAAATGTCATTACAACCTCCTTAGGAAGGAAAATACTCCATTGAAAGTAATATTGTTCCTGTATGTCCAAAGAGTCCTTGTAAGTATCATTATCACTTCCATATAGCAACCAAAATTGAAATGACCTTTATGTTCCTGAACCATTTCCACCAAAGGCAATGAGAGAGCCCAAATAGTTCCAAGGGATGTCCAACAGAGCTGGGAGAACTAACATACAAAATATAGGTACTTGACAGTTTCTACCGATCCATACTATTCGAGGATAACACACAATCAGCCGTTGGTGTGTGAAATCTCTAGCTTCTTAACAAGTTTCTGGTGTTATGTACGTCCTTCAACAAGGGCCAGAAGAATACCTTCTGCTTTCTTTGATAGCATGGTTTCTGTAAGCAATTAAAGGAGACACCAATTTTTTTATCACAAATGAAGTGAAGATATGCTTGTTGCAATGAGTAAATACCTGATCCCCAAAGTTAAAGCCATTGATCATTCTGTTCTTGATATCGATCGCAATCATTGAATGTTTTTGCCAACTCACCAAGCTGTTGTCAAGCTGGAACTGAGAGGGGTAACTAAAACATTCTGTTATAATCTGGCAGAAAACTCATGAACCTGGCAACTGAACAATTTGGGTCTCTGGCAAAGGAGAACAGCTGTTGCAGAAGCTCAAGTTATCTAAAATCCCATCAAGAACATGGTCAATTGGTCATGTCACATCAGCCCACTATTGCCTTAGAGCGGCCTCTATTCATTAAAGAATCGAGAAAAAGCTTTCCACCAGAGCCATCCTTGTGGAATTTTAGTCTGCGATGCCTGGATTAATGCAACAAGCTTCCCTTTGTCGAAAACTTTTACCACGTGCTTAAGTAGGAGAGCGTTGTTTTGATCTGTTATATTAATGGCCGTTTCCAGCCCAGTTACCTTTCTTTTGTATATCTGACACTCTCCAAGAAAAAATTGTTCATGTCTGTTATATTAAGATCAGATGATATATAAACCATGAAGGAGAATGCTTGTCAACATTCATGATGCCATCTGAAGAAAGGCGAACTAGCACCATCAAATACAACATTTTTTTTTGTCTTTTTTTTGCATGTCAACAACATTGTCATTTAATTCTTCTTCTCTTCATTTCTACAGAAAAAACATATGGATATGATTGGAACACTCGTTACCAAATTATTATGGGTATATGTCAGGGCTTACAACATCTTCATGAAAGATGCATTTTCCATTTGGATCTAAAACCAGCCAACGTGCTATTGGGTCCTCGTCTGCAGCCAAAAATTGCAGATTTTGGTTCCTCAAGGTGTATTGATAATGGGCAGTCCAAGATCTTCACTTCAAACTATTCCGGCACACTGTAAGATCAGTAATTTCTTCGCATCTCAATTGTAAAATACTAATGCCTTGATGCTTGAAGCGATCATATTGATTGCAGGGGATATATTCCGCCGGAGTTTATAAATAGGCAGGAGGTATCATTCAAATCTGATATATATAATTTGGGTCTTATGATGATAAGACTGTTGACGGGGAGCAATGACAACATTATTGAAAATGTATGGGTACTTTATCACAACTTTCTACTATATTTTCTGCATTAATATTATTTTTAACAGTCCACATTATATTATTCTGTAGGACATATTTGAACATATGACCTTAATTAATTTTTTTATTTTCTATTATAACTGTCCTTAAATATTATGGATTCTACATGGGAATCAATTCCATGAGGTTGTGCCGAACAGGCACTGTCAATTGACCGAAAGCCCAGTGTCTTGCAGAGTAGTTGAGCAGCATGAATTTTCGTGGGGACGTGGGCTGGAGTAGGTGCATGGGCTTTAGGCGCTGGCAATGACGCTAGTGTTATGACATGCGAGCCGACACAGACTCCAAGATGGGAGCCAGCGTGAGCGCTAAGAGTAAGAGACGATTTAGGCTCTGTCTGTGGTTCCTATGCTGTGCCGCGCTGTCCATGGAATCTAATCTCTGTTAGAGGAATATTTGCCACTCCTAGTATGATTTGTGTTGTAACGATCTTAAAATTATGCTCTTAAAATAATACTAATAATATCAGTAGTACTAGGATCAGGCGACGTCGACATTACTTGGCATCACAACTGTGTGACAAACGGAGTCTGACTATTATACATGAGCGCATGAAAACTTGATTTCTTTTTCGATGGATGCATCTTAACCTGTTGGACCTTCATCTTGGCTCCTCATATATTCCACCTCGAGATGCCGAGCACCGTTCCTCTCTTCTCTGATGAACAATGTGGTGCTCTAGCCTCTCCAACCCTCATGCTTTTGTCCACCCCCCCCCCCCCCCCCCCTCTTCCATAGTCCTGGCATTGGGCCAATTGCTACGCCAGTGGGAAG
This sequence comes from Eleusine indica, assembly GCA_030378355.1. Classification (NCBI taxonomy): domain Eukaryota; kingdom Viridiplantae; phylum Streptophyta; class Magnoliopsida; order Poales; family Poaceae; genus Eleusine; species Eleusine indica. Next base: position 9,796,629 of record CM059501.1, read on the forward strand.
TGGCATCCCCGCATCCTTGCCACCATGCCTTCTCGTCAGGTTGGTCTACACTACATAGCCTCTCTTAAAAACCTAGAAACTTAAATGTCATGTCCATCATAGGCGACTAAATTTATTTTTTAGATAATGGAAAAAAGGTTCCAGTCTTTTTTCCTTGCTAAGGTTTAAAGATGTTCAGAAAGCTTGACCGTTCATTGTAGCGTGTCTTATTGAAGGTGCATCTAGGCCTCTAATTTTATTTTGGTGATTGGCGTCAATACAATTAAGAACGGACTAATCTTTTAATGAGCACGTGTGTAGATTATGGTATAAAGTTTGGTGATTAAATGCATCGAAACAAAAAGGGAGAAAAGAAGATGGCAAAGTGATTCAAGATGATTTTTAACATATGCTCAAGAATGAAGTTTAGGGAGTTTTATTTTAAATCTTAAGTATAGGAAAAGCCGTATTATTAAGAGGGACATAAAAGTGTAAAGCGGAGGTGAACTAAGTGCAAAATTCCCCTTTCCAGGCCAAATAAAATTTTTCAGGACAAAATCATCGGACTTGTTCGACCCATCGGACAAGTCCAACGGACTCCAGTAGCTCTGCCACTCTGGGTCGTCGGACATGTCCAACAGTCATCGGACTTGTCCGATGACCAGAGGAAAGTCCGACGCATCGGACACTTTTATCAGAGTACAGTTTCCCTACCACCCTATTTTCATCGGACTTGTCCGATGGACAAGACTTGTCCGAGCCATCAGACAAGTACATCGAATTCCAGTTCCTCTGCCCCTCCTGTGCCGTCGGACATGTCCGAAGGCCATCGAACTTGTCTGATGGTCATCTTATCCGAGGCATCGGGCAAGCTTGTCGGACTCCAGTTTCTGCGCCACCTTGATTCATCGGACATGTTCGATGACCATCGGACTTGTCCGATACAGATCTCAGAAATTAGGTCTCCAACAGCTCTTTTCCCCATTGGGCTATAAATAGAACCCCTCTTCACCCTTTGACTGGTTGGTCACTCATTCCACTCAAAAACACTCTCAAGCTCACTTTGCTCTCCCCAACTCTCCTCTCTTGCTTTCACTCTTGATTTGTGAAGGGATTGAGAGAAGATTGAAGTGCTCCATCGACTCCAAGCTTCCATCCTCTTGAGCACTTGGTTCATCCTCATCGCCGACGACTATTGTGTTTGTTACTCTTGGGGATTCATCCCCTAGACGGTTAGAGGTGCCCGTAGAGCTCCCAACTTGTGCGATGATGCCTCGAGAAGTTTTTATTGAACCCTCCTTTGTGGAGTTTCTAGTGGAAAACCAAGTTTGATCTTTGTGGTCACTTGGAGAGGTTAGGGTTGAAAGAGACCCGGTCCTTTGCCGATCCCTCAACGGAGACGTAGGCTTCTTTGTGGAGCTGAACTTCGGTGAACAAATCTTGTGCCTCACTTGTGCTTTAATTACTTGTCTTTTATTTACTTGTTCTTGCTCATAAACTTGCTAGTTAGGGTTTGCTTCGTATTTCTTAAATTAACTTGTGTAGATTGCTTGCTAGTTGCTCTCCTTATTTTTACAGCGTCCCTTTGCTTGTATTCACTTGCTCCTAGCTTGCCTTGCACTAGTTTTAATATTTACCCGGCCGATCTACTTTTCTATCTCGTGCCAGCGGACAAGTCATCAGACTTTCCCCACAATCGTCGGACAAGTCTGACACTTGGCATTTAACTTTTATTATTAAGTGAATTTCAGGGATAATTGCCTATTCACCCCCCCTCTTGGCACTTTCAATTGGTATCAGAGCGGGATCTTCTTGAAGGCTTAACCACTTGAAGATAAAGATGACAAAGGAAAAGGAAATTCCGCCTAGTGGATTGTCCGGAGCAAGGTCCGAGGATGATGCACCTAGAGAAAATCCAAGGATTGAAGATATTGATAAAGATGGGCTACCAAAAACCTACAACAATATCATGTTTGATTATGATGATCTCAAAGAAGATCGCATTGGGCAAGGGTCCGGTATACTCCCCTACTTTGATGGACAATTTTATGATAATTGGAAATGCAAGATGATGATGTATTTGGAATCCATGAGTCCTCATGTTGCAAGTATAACCGAGAATGGTTTTTTGTGGGAAAATAGAGACAATCCAACCCGTAAGGATCAAATCAACATCCATCGCAATGCCGTGGCTGCTAGTGCAATTGTTTCCGCACTTAGTGCCACCGAGTATGACAAGATAGCCGGAATAAAGAATGCCAATCAACTATGGTGAAAACTTGAGGTGATCTATGAGGGCATTGATTCCGTCAAAGATGCAAGACTTGAAGAATTGCAAAATGAGTTCAACCTATTCATCATGGGTCCGAGAGAAGACCCAAAGGAAGTTCATGATAGGCTCATGAGGATTATGAATCAAAGAAGAGCACTAGGAGCTAAAATGACCGACTTGGATATCAACAAGAGACTACTACAAGCATTGAGACCATGGGATAGCAACATTTGCTCAAACATTAGAGAGAAGGACAACTTCAAAACCTTCTCCACCGATAAAGTTCTTGGAAAACTTCTTTCCCAAAAGCAACAAAATGATCAAGCCAACAAGATAAATGCCTTGATCAAGAAAATTGAGGGAGCAAATGATGACAAAAATGATGTGGCACTCAAAGCCACACAAGAGAAGCAAGAGAAGAAGAACAAAGTGGTTGATTCTAGTAGTGAAGATAGTGATGATGAGATGGCTTTGTTTGTGAGAAGATTAAAGTCATTTCTCAAGAAAGATGGCTACAAGAAGAAAAGCTTTGACAAGAGCAAAGCAAGAAGGTGAAAAAGAACTTGCTATGAATGTGGTGATGAAGAACATTTCATTACGGAATGTCCAAAGAAGAAGAACAAAGATGAAAGAAGGAAAGACAAGCACCACAAGAAAGACAAGAAGTAAAAGAAGCATAGAAGAGGTGAAGCTCACATTGGTCAAGAATGGAATTCTGATGATTCATCCTTTTCATCATCTTCCTCCTCTGAATCCGACTCGGATGAGGGAGGCATTGCTACAATTGCCATTGGCGTCACTCCCACCAACACTTCTCTATTTGGGAGCTTGAGTGGTGATGATGATGACAACACTCACAAGTGCCTTATGGCAAGAGGATCGAAGGTAACAAAATCTAAACACAAGCGTTCCTCTTATGCTAGTAGTAGTGATGATGATGATGTTAATGCTTCACTTCCCAAAATGCTTGAATTTATGGAATTACTTGAAAAACAAAAGGAAGAAAATGATAGGCAAGAGGAGCTACTTGAGAAACAAGAAGACTTGCTTATTCTTGAAAAGAAAAGAAACCTTGAATTAGAGAAGCTCCTAGAAGAAGAGAGAAAGAAAAATAATGACTTAACTATGTCTCTCACTAAAATTGAGAATACTTGTGAGAATGTTAAGAGCACTAAAGATGAACTCCAAGAGAAGCATGAGGATTTGGAAAAGACTCATAAGTCTCTTAAAGAACAATATAGGATTCTTTCAACTTTCACATCCTCCTCAAATAATTCCTCTCATGCTTCCACTATCAAAGGATGTGATGTATGCTATAATATTGATGTTGATGCTTGTGCTACTAATATCAAATTGATTGATGATTTAAACAAGCAAGTAAAAGCCCTTGAAAACAAAATACAACATGAGAAAAATATTGTTGATGATGAGAAGGCAAAGTATGCAAGAGGTGCATACTCATATACTAGAATGGCACATGTCATGGATGGCATTGGTTATGTTGAGGGTGCCAAGCATAATGCTAGGGAGAACAAGAATAGAAAGGAATTCCTTAAGTTCACCAAGGAAGGATCTTACCAAAAGAAGCAAGCCAAGAACAAGAATATTAATCATTCTTCTTTTGTTAATGATTCTCATGCTAATATGCTTAACGCTACTTGTGCACTCTTTCATGATTTTGATGTTTCATATGTGCTCATGAGAAACATGCATGGTCGTGTGTTTGCCAAATATGTTGGGCCACACAACAAGAGGCCAAAGGCTTGTGTGTGGGTGTCCAAAGTGTTTGTGACTAACGTAAACGGACCCAAGCAAATTTGGGTACCAAAAAACAAAGCTTAATTTGTTTTGTAGGACTATGTCTCCGGAGGATCAAGTTGGGTGATTGATAGTGGATGCACCAATCATATGACCGGAGACAAAAGGATGTTCAAGTCATTCGAGCCAAGTCACAACAAAAATGAGTACATCACATTTGGTGACAATGGAACAGGACAAGTACTAGGTTATGGTAAAGTCCCTCTCACTCCTTCATATTCCCTCTTTATGGTTATGCTTGTTGATCACGTTTACTTCAATCTTTTGTCCATTTCGCAATTTTGTAAAATGGGATATGATTGTTTGTTCAACGGATATGGTGTGACCGTCTATAAGAGGAGTGATGGCTCGGTTGCTTTTAAGGGTGTGCTTAAAGGAAAGCTTTATGTTGTGGACTTCTCCACGGATGAAGCTAGACTTGGTACATGCTTATTAGCAAAGTCCAACATGGGATGGTTGTGGCATAGAAGGCTAGCCCATGTCGGTATGAGAAATCTTCACAAACTCCAAAAGGGCGGCCACATCATAGGACTAATCGACGTTTTCTTTGAGAAGGATAAAATTTGTAGTGCATGCCAAGCGGAAAAACAAGTTGGAGCATCACACCCCGCCAGGAATGTGATGACCACCACAAGTCCATTGGAGATGTTGCACATGGACCTCTTCGGTCCTGTCTCCTACATAAGTATTGGTGGTAACAAATATGGTCTTGTAATTGTTAATGACTTTTCTCGCTTCATGTGGGTATTCTTTTTGCATGATAAAGGTGAAGTAAAAGATGTGCTCAAGACATTCATGAAAAGAGCACAAAATGAATATGAAGTCGAGATCAAGAAAATAAGGAGTGACAACGGCACTGAATTCAAGAACACTCAAGTTGAAGAGTATCTCGATGAAGAAGGCATCAAGCATGAATTTTTGGCACCCTACTCCCCTCAACAAAATGTGGTGGCTGAAAGAAAGAACCGCATGCTCATTGAGATGGCAAGAACAATGCTTGATGAATACAAGACGTCCGACCGCTTTTGGGCCGAAGCCGTCAACACTGCATGCCATGCCTCCAACCGGTTGTATCTCCATTGACTATTGAAGAAAACACCATATGAGCTACTATCCGACAGCAAGCCTAATATTTCCTACTTTCATGTTTTTGGGAGCAAATGCTTTATGCTAAACAAGAAACCCAAGACTTCTAAGTTTGCTCCAAATGTTGATGAAGGTTTCTTGCTTGGTTACAAAACCACTGGTTGTGTTGAAATTTCACGTGACGTGACATTTAATGAATCTAATGGCTCTCAAGGGGAGCATGTTGTTAATGATGGTGTAGATGATGAAGCTCCTAGAAGTGTAATAAAAAGAATGGCCATTGGTAATGTGAGACCACAACAAACATCAAGTATTGAAAATCAACCCTCTCCTTCAAGACAAAACCAACATCATGAGAATGAAGAAATAGATCACGCAAGTGGTCAAGATCAAGATATTGGGGATCATGAACAAACATCAAGCAATGATTCTCAAAGACATGATGAAGAGGTTGATAAAGATGGTGGTCAAGAAAGCTCACACCCACCACACCCAAGAGTGCATCAAAATGTACAACGTGATCACCCCGTCGAGCAAATTCTTGGAGATATTGACAAGGGGGTAATCACTAGATCTCGAGTTAGTAGTTTTTGTGAACATTACTCTTTTGTCTCTTCTATGGAGCCATTTAGGATAGAACAAGCACTTGAGGATGCAGATTGGGTGATGGCCATGCAAGAAGAATTGAACAACTTCACAAGAAATGAAGTGTGGACATTGGAGGAAAGGCCAAAGAACACGAATGTTGTGGGCACCAAATAGGTGTTCTGCAACAAACAAAATGAAGATGGTGTTGTGACAAGAAACAAGGCAATCACAAGTGGAACGTTTGGATTTTGTTGAAACTTATGCCCCCGTAGCAAGGCCTGAGTCTATTAGAATATTACTTGCTTTTGCTACTCACCATGATTTTAAGTTGTACCAAATGAATGTGAAAAGTGCATTCCTAAATGGGCCAATCAAGGAAGAGGTGTATGTGGAGCAACCACCGGGCTTTAAAGAATCTAAGTATCCTAACCATGTTTATAAACTCCATAAGGCGCTCTATGGGCTTAAGCGAGCCCCAAGAGCATGGTATGAATGCCTTAGGGATTTTCTTGTTAAAAAGGGTTTTGTCATTGACAAGGCCGATCCAACCCTCTTCACTAAGCGTTTTGGTGATGATATCTTTGTATGCCAAATATATGTCGATGACATTATATTTGGTTCTACTAACCAAACCTTTTGTGTTGAATTTAGCAAGATAATGACCAAAAGGTTCGAGATGTCCATGATGGGAGAATTGACATTCTTTCTAGGCTTCCAAGTGAAGCAACTCAAGGAGGGCACCTTCATATGTCAAGCAAAGTACACACAAGACTTATTGAAGAAATTTGACATGGACAAGGCAAAGCCCATCAAAACTCCCATGCCAACAAATGGCCACCTCGACCTCAACAAAAAGGATGAACCCGTTGATCAAAAGGTATATCGCTCCATAATTGGCTCTTTGCTTTATCTTTGTGCATCTAGGCCTGACATCATGCTTAGTTTGTGTATGTGTGCATGTTTTCAAGCCGCTCCTATGGAGTGTCACATGGTGGCCGTTAAGAGAATATTGAGATATTTGGTTCACACATCCAACCTAGGGCTTTGGTACCCCAAGGGCTCAAATTTCAACCTATTAGGCTATTCCGATGCGGATTATGCCGGGGATAAGGTAGATAGAAAGAGCACCTCCGAGACATGCCAATTCTTGGGTAGGTCCCTAGTGTCATGGTCATCCAAGAAACAACCGTTGCACTTTCCACGTCCGAAGCGGAGTATGTTGCAGCCGGTAGTTGTTGTGCACAACTACTTTGGATGAGACAAACTCTAAGAGATTACGGTTACAAGTTGAACCGTGTTCCACTCCTATGTGACAATGAGAGTGCCATAAAGCTTGCTTATAACCCCATTGAGCATTCGCTCACAAAGCATATAGATATCCGCCACCACTTTTTGAGAGATCATTCCATCAAGGGGGATATTGAAGTTAGCCATGTGAGAACCGAAGATCAACTAGCCGATATATTCACCAAGCCCCTAGATGAGAAGAGATTTTGCTATCTTAGGAGTGAACTAAATATTCTTGACTCTAGCAATGTGATGTAGAGAATGTGCACATCTGAATGGTGATTGTTTTGTTATTACAAAAATTATTGTGTTGTGTCAAAAACCTATTATTTGTGCTATTGAAGTTGGTCTTTGATCACTAGATCGAATCTTGACAAAATATGGCCATTGTTATGTTTTGTTGATTGTTGGCTAACCATAAGATGTCAAGACTTTCCATCAAACTATTTTAAAGAAAAATAAAAATCCTCTATTCTTTCCTGGCTGGACTCTAATCTCTTTGGTCATTCTGGCATCGGGCAAGTCTGACAGCCATCGGACATGTCCGACTGCGTGGGACAAGTCAACTATCATCGGACAAGTCCGACGGTCCAGGTTTCGACCCTTTTAACCCAGTCCGACTTACCCCTTCGGTCAACCCCTCCTTATTCACCTCCCTCACGTTCTCTCTCCTTAAGAACACCCCCATTGGTGGCGCCAAGGCAATCTCCCTCTCCCACCATTCATTGGAGCAAGTTTGGAGGTCAAGAGGTCCTCCTCCATCGGAGAAGTCCGACCCCCCATCATTTTGCAAGGTTTAACCCTAATCCCCTCTCTCTCTCTCCCTTAGGGTTAGGGTTATTGATCAATGCTAGTGTCAAATCTTGTTCCCTTGCATATTTGATCCATAGAAGTAGCCTCTAGTTAGTTGTTAGTGGAGTAGAAGAAGTTTGGGTACTTGTGGTTGGTGGATTCGTGAAGGATCTAGGTTTTTGGAAAAACTGCGTGTCATCGGACAAGTCCGACGCATCGGACTTGCCCGATGATTATCGGACATGTCCGACGACCTGCAGTTTCTTCAAAAACCTAAACTGTTCATTGATTCTCCTCACCCCTATTCCTCTTTTTGACTCCCTCCTAACTTGTTTCTCGCCACATTTTCTCAGCATGTCTGACGTGGAAGCATCCCCCTTGAGGGAGAAGAGGACCAAGACCGGCGAAGACAAAGGTCAAAGCCAACCCCCAAAGAGGAGGAAGGCCACTACTAAGCGCATCCGTCACACCACCCTGAGAGCAGCTGATCGACTGGAGCCAGAAGAACCTGATGATCTCATTCGGGTCATGCATCCTCCAGCTGAAGTGGAGAACTCTGACCGGGACATTGTGAACTACCTTCATGCCTCCATTAAGACCTGCTCTGAGGCAAGGTTAACCAACTACTATGCTGGTGAGAAATAAGCTACTGATTTCCGCTTTCATGCACACTTCCATGCGGATTGATACCGCTCCACCTACCTACGCATGAAGAATGCAGTGGTTGAGATGAAGTGGCTTGATTGGAATCATATGAAGTCAAGGAAGAATCCATTGCTCGATCAAGCGCTGGCTTCCTGTGAGCATCATGGTCTCAAGACCTTCCTGACTTTCCAGTACTCTTAGAACAAGGAAATCATAGCTCAGTTCTACTCCACTGTCTATTTTGATGAAGATGCCAAAACCATGTCCTGGATGACGAATGGCACCAAGTACACCTGCTCCCTGAACCAGTTTGCTAGTATGATTGGACTTAAGCATACACGCAAGAAATAACTCAAGGTTCACAAGGGGAATCATATAAATTCTGAGGACATGAGGTACATGTATGTGGACCTGGACAACTGCTCTCCTCCTCTCTCAAATGGACTGAAACCCTTCTTCTCCGTCTTGTTCTGGATCTGCAGGACCACCTTAGCTCCAAGGGGAGGCAATTCTGACCATATCCCGGCTTTTCAGAGACACATCCTGCACTGGATTCATGGAAATCAGCACTTTGATGTTTTTGACTATATTTATCAGGAGATGTGGGACATCTCAATCTCTCCTAAGCGTAGCTGTGGATACGCTCCTCACATTATGTACATGATTGAGAAGGTCTCGGGATTGACTTTCAACAAGGATATGAAGCATCTGAGCCTCAAACCTCAGATTCCTTCTAACTGGACTACCGACACCACCTCCGGACAATTCTTTGGAGCAGCTCAGCCTCCATCTTCAACTGCACCCCCTCAGCCACCTCGGGCTGCCTCTCGGGGCACTGGATCCTCTCAGGTGCCTCCGTCTCCTTGTGGGAAGAGAAGCAGGATTATGAAAATGTTCAAATCCCTTATGAGCATGTGCAGGAGCATTAATTAGAGGCTCGACGTCATTGAGAGGAATCAAAAGGGTCTTTATGACCATTTTGGTATTGAGACCCCTCCTCCACTATCCCCAGCAGAAGGCTCACCTCCTCCTACTCATGATGACCCAACTACTCATGATGACCCCACCTTCACCGTCGAGGAGATGATCTATTTTGGGTACTACCCGACTCCTCCTCCTTTCTCCTCTGGCGCAGGTTCGAGTGCTCAACACATTCGCTTTGAGGATGAGGACGGCGGGGGTGGTGAAGATCAAGATGCCTATGCTCTTCGCTAGCGCAAAGGGATAGGACCGGCCATTGAAGAGGAAGAAGAGGAAGAAGGCGATGATGATGATGAAGACTATGAGTTCTCCAACGACTAGAGCTCTCATCACCTTCTACCCGCACTTTTCTCCTTTTTGGGTGTCTTGATGCCAAAGGGGGAGAAGTGTAGTTATCTTAATTTTTTTTCTCTATCTTAGTTTGTGAGTTGTGAGCGAGTCTGGAGTTGAAATATTTGTGGCACTATTTGGTTTGTAAAACTCTATTTTGCTACCTTTGTGGTTGGTTTGTGCACTCTATTTGCTTATAGTATTGGTGCTTCGTTGATTATCTTTAGCTTGTTGCATTTGTGTGAAATAACATGTCATTTGCATCTTTTCCATCTTTTGTGATCAATTGTTGCAAATTAACATGTATGCATAGTGTTACGGGGAGCTCTCATATTTTTTCTTTAAATATGTGCACTTGTTATTATTTCATATCTCATTACTCATGCACACATTTAGGGGGAGCTCCTCATCACAAACTGAGCCTTTATTGCATATTTTTATGAAATTTAGTTGTCTTGTCATCAATCACCAAAAAGGGGGAGATTAAAGGTGAATCTAGGTCCCTAATTTTATTTTGGTGATTGGCATCAATACAATTAAGAACAGAGTAATCTTTTAATGAGCATGTGTGTAGATTATGATACAAAGTTTGGTGATTAAATGCATAGAAACAAAAAGGGAGAAAAGAAGATGGCAAAGTGCTTCAAGATGAAATTCGACATATGCTCAAGAATGAAGTTCATGGAGTTTTATTTTAAATCTTGAGTATACGAAAAGCCGTACTATTAAGAGGGACACAAAAGTGTGAAGCGGAGGTGAACTAAGTGCAAAATTCCTCTTTCCAGGCCAAATAAAATTTTCCAGGACAAAATCATCGGACTTGTCCGACCCATCGGACAATTCCATCGGACTCCCGTAGCTCTGCCACTTTGGGTCATCGGACATGTCCGACGGTCATCGGACTTGTTTGATGACCAGAGGAAAGCCCGAGGCATCGGACACTTTCATCGGAATACAGTTCGCCTGCCACTCTATTTTCATCGGACTTGTCCGTTGGACAAGACTTATCTGAGCCATCGGACAAGTCCATCGAATTCCAGTTCCTCTGCCCCTCCTGTGCCGTCGGACATGTCCGATGGCCATCAGACTTGTCCGATGGTCATCTTATCCGAGGCATCGGACAAGCTTGTCGGACTCCAGTTTCTACGCCACCTTGATTCATCGGACATGTCCGATGACCATCGGACTTGTCCGACACAGATCTCAGAAATTGGGTCTCCAACGGCTCTTTTCCCCGTTGGGCTATAAATAGAACCCCTCTTCGCCCTTTGGCAGGTTGGTCACTCATTCCACTCAAAAACACTCTCAAGCTCACTTTGCTCTCCCCAACTCTCTTCCCTTGCTTCCACTCTTGATTTGTGAAGGGATTGAGAGAAGATTGAAGTGCTCCATCGACTCCAAGCTTCCATCCTCTTGAGCACTTGGTTCATCCTCACCGCCGTCGACTATTGTGTTTGTTACTCTTGGGGATTCATCCCCTAGACGGTTAGAGGTGCCTGTAGAGCTCCCAACTTGTGTGGTGACGCATCAGGAAGTTTGTATTGACCCCTCCTTTGTGGAGTTTCTAGTGGAAAACCAAGTTTGATCTTTGTGGTCACTTGGAGAGGTTAGGGTTGAAAGAGACCCGGTCCTTTGTGGATCCCTCAACGGAGACGTAGGCTTCTTTATGGAGCTGAACTTCGGTAAACAAATCTTATAGCTCACTTGTGCTTTAATTACTTGTCTTTTATTTACTTGTTCTTGCTCATAAACTTGCTAGTTAGGGTTTGCTTCGTATTTCTTAAATTAACTTGTGTAGGTTGCTTGCTAGTTGCTCTCCTTATTTTTACAGGATTCTTTTGCTTGTATTCACTTGCTCCTAGCTTGCCTTGCACTAGTTTTAATATTTATCCGGCCGATCTACTTTTCTATCTCGTGCCATCGGACAAGTCATCGGACTTTCTCCACAATCGTCGGACAAGTCCGACACTGCGTATTTAACTTTTATTATTAAGTGAATTTCAGAGATAATTGCCTATTCACCCTCTCCTCTAGGTACTTTCACTTATAATAAGGAAAAATATATCTGAAAGATACAATGCATCATATGGGATGGGCTGACCTGCGGGATGGTGTCAAAAAGAGAAACGGGTAGGCTCAACTCCCAAATAAATATGTGATGAACCTATGTTTCCAGGGTGTCCTTTTCAAAAGTTAGTTATTTTCTTGACTGCAAGCCCAAAGTATTTTAATTTATATATGTTCCATATTAGTTTATTATTACAGCATAACAAAGTATGATCTTCAAAGTGTACATTAACTTTTGCAGTGGCACGAACTTTTAGCTGTACACTGCAAGCAAATGAGGATATGTGTGGAAATAGCAAAACAATGTATCGACCAAGAACCAGATAACAGACCTACTATCAGTGAAATTATTTGTACCCTGAGGAAAACGGAAACTATGAGAGGGATGGTTGCTCCACTTATTTATGTGGAGCCAAGAAACGACCCTGAGTGTTCAATATACCAGGTATGTTTTTTGTTACGTTTCAGTATGGAAAATGCATTTTTGGAGTTCCGTGATATGTCTTATTCTAGAACAAAAAAAATCAGTAGCCTATGATATGTTTTGTATGGATCCATAATATTATATTTATGGAAAACATGATTTATATTATGTTTCAATTGCATAATGATTTTGTATCACGTCTCTATACTACTGTTCCATCCTGCTGGCCATCACCTTGCTGGGAGTTGGGGGAGTGGATGAGACCGTCATCATGGAGGGTGCCACTTAAACTACCGAGGGACGAAGTGGTATTGATTGAAATATCTCTAACCCGCAAGTAACCAAGTCATTCCTTGATACCACATCCAATAGTCGAGGTTGGCTGATGGCAGCCACACTAGCATGCATCAATGACCAGGTGTTTAAAAAGAAGTTGAGATAATCTAGTGATTTTCAAGAAGATCACAAATACAATACATTATGCTACAAACAGAAGCAGAAATTCTTCTCCACCTGGTCTTGCGGTTCAGGCATATGTTGGAATTAAAGGTAATATTATAAAAGATTTAATCCAGAAATTAACAACACAGAGCATGACTAAAGGAATGTAGCCATCAAATGAAACTAGTAAAGAACTCATCATGTCTGGATTATTGATAAAAAAATAGAAAAAACAAAGAGAAGAACACAAGAATGACATACTAGAAAGGTACAATGTTAGGGATCATGTTGTACACACCATCGCCATTTGGGTCGGCCATCATGAAGTACTTGATATAGTCATTCACATGATGAAGACAATGTAGAGTTGCTGACATAGTCATTCACATGATCAAGACGATGTGGACATTCACCACCATCAGCGAGCAGTCTTGACAAGCATTCCCCAAAAACCTTCATGCCCTCCTATTTGGGTGCAAGAATGCAAGAGGGTTGAGGTTCCATGGACCCTGCTCTCCTACCTCCTGTGCACGAAGACATCGGGACGAAGATGATTGCCTTGGTGCCTACGAGAATGATGGTATAGGTTTGTATTGTCATTCTGAGTGTGTGTCTCCAAGAGTGTGTTACTAGCATTATATATGGGTTGGAGTTGATGCACTTGACCTTACGATCTCATGCATGGTAAATACCAGTACATGAAACAAATAGTCACCATAATTATGGACCACTCTCTCACACATGGTGACACCTAGAAGATCAAACAAAGTGTCACCATAATGAAGCACTCTCTCACAACTCTTATGATAAAATGAGCCTTTTGTAGTTTTATATTTATGGGTCACTACCCATTAGACCCAACAATCCCTACCAAATTGCAAAAGCACATTTGATTGTTGGCATTGTCTTGATGGATACTAGTTAATGTTGAACATCGACTTAGAATAGGGACTACACCTATCCACAACTATACAATGGCTAGTTCTTGAATTGATAGTCTCGTGTGGAAAAGGTTTCACTCAGGTTCTTTACTTATAGTAAGTTGCTAGAAGAATCATGATGATTTGGAGCACGGGCCAAACTCGTGGTGTATTCATGAGCTTTTAAGAGATTACTATTATATACAATTGTGAATAGTAGTCAGGCTCAGATAGGTGTGTTCCTTTAAGTTGTTCTTTAACAATCAAACCTAGCTGCAAAGAGCCCATTCTCTGGCCACTCCATTAAAGCCCAAATGTAGTAAATTTCTTTCAAGTTGTTATTCATATGCCTTTTGCAGACAACGCCAGTGATGTGGTATATGTTATGGATGGGGCCAAGTGGAAAAGGGATGCATCAATGCAGAAAAAACTGGGCCTTCCCTCCACCTGTTTTGGGATTCTTCTTTAGCCAAATCAATGAGTGTTTGACTCTCTTCCCACTCAGGGCAAGATATTACTGACTGATGGCCCTTTCACTACTGGACCCCGAGTGTACCTATCTCTCACGCACTATCTTACGACAATGAAGTAACGACAAGACCAGATTGCAGGCCTATTTCCTTTTAGCATTCTTGACCCCTCGCCATCCTCTGAACTATGATTGTGCTGCAAAAACCCCAATACTATACAATTATCAACTCACCTACAGATAGGATTCCGCTGTCCACCATATCGGACTACAACATCTTGTACTTTACCACGCGCCGTTCATGCCTCATGGCTATGAGTGCCAAGTGGTTCAAGGGAGGCCAACCATGTTGCGCACTGATGTCATCATCCTTCTCATTGATCCAATGCGCTAAGGTCTTTACACTGGTATTTTTACATCAACAAGCTGGATAACACAATATCTAGGCACTACAACACAAACACTATCCATTGACACTTCTCAACATGTTCCATGTGCCATAAGTGCTATGACAACAATACTCAAGGTACAGGTCTTTAGATTTGAAAACTACTGGTTAGAGCACAAATAGTTGCAACAAGTTTTTCAACATGCATGGTTCTTACCAAACTTTTGATGCGGATAAATCCAACAACCTAGTGGCACAATTGCAAAACTATATAAGGGTATTCAGAACCTAGTCTAGTTACCACCATTACTAATACAAAATTGGTCCTACTTATTTGGTAGACATGGTTGAAGAAGCAAGAGATCTCTTCTTCCAGGAATAGAATTTTAGGGAACTTCTACAACCACATTTGGAGATCCTATTAAATAATCAAAATATCAATTGGAAATAGAGAGGAGCCACAAAGTGGGTTAAATTTGGAGATGAGCCAACAAAATTCTATCATGCCAATGCGATAGTCAAATGTTTCATAAAACTAATCACATCTCTCAAGCACAGTGAGGCTAACACAAACATGAACAAAAGTCAACACTTCTATGAGGAGCATACAAAGAGACACTAGGTACATCCGAATTCCAAAATAGGCAATTTTACCTAGACTCATTCCTATAGGCAGCGAACAACTTAGAATGGTTGGAGGAACGATTCATCAAAGAAGTTATAGGCAGAGTGATAGCCAGTACTCCTTCAAATATGTTGCATTGACCTTATAGGTTTAAAGAGCCAAAATGGGAGTGGGTTATTTCATAGAATTGGTAACCATATGTGAAGAGGGAATTCTACAGATTTTGCAAGAAACATCCTCAAAAAATGCTAGCCTACCATAGCACAAGCTTTATACAATGGTAATATCTTCCTACAAAGCATTAATAGATCAGACATCACTCTGGTATCCAAAAAGGACAACCCTGAATTTGTTAGAAATTATAGACACATCTCCCTCCTAAGCTCTTGCATCAAGTTGCTTGCTAAATTTTTGGCAGATAGACTACATGCAGTAATCATGGAGCTCATCCATTAGAACCAATATGGCTTCATCAATCGAGAAAAATACAATATTGCTTAGCTTGGGCCTTTGAAAATCTACATCTCTACCATAAATCCAAAAAGGAGATGTTGATTCTAAAGCTTGACTTTGAAATGGCATTTGATAAACTAGAGGATCAAGTAATCATCAACATTCTTAAGCACAAAACGGTTCGAGGATATATGGATTTCCTAGGTCAAAGCATCCTCAATTCAAGGATTCATTCCACTCAATGGAGTACCAGGGAAAGTCTTTCACTGCAGGAGAGGAGTAAGGCAAGGAGATCCCCTACCCCCCCTTTTATTTGTACTACTAGCAGATCTAATACTAGTTAACAAGGCAATGGGTCAAGGATTATTTGATTACATTTCAGAGAAATGGAATGATTTCCCTATACTAAAGTATGCCCATGATGCCATGCTGATTATAGAAGCTTGCCCAAGGCAACTATTTGTCCTTAAAGCACTACCGAACACCTTTGCAGACATTACTATGCTAAAACAGAACTACAATACATCAATAACTGTCCCAATAAATATAAGCAGAGAGATAGTAAATATCCTAGTAGGACATTCAATTGTATGCAAGGCACCACGCCTTTCACATTCTTGGTGCTTGATGAAGCACAAGGTGCTCTTCTAGTTACTGCATAAGATAAGATAAACACTAGAGGGATGCTACAAAGGAGGAACATACACCTATAACTTATGCATCCTACAAAAGGGAATAAACATTGCAACACCTCTTCATAGGATGGAACTTTTCTTGAGCTTTTTGGACCTCTATTAGACTGCAAATTCGAACCACAACAACCACAAAAGTCACAGTCAATAGGAGACAATTAAACTTCACATTTTTCATGAAGGTAATAACTCAAATGCCCTCGAGCATCTTGTAACACCCCAGCCCGTTAGGAGCCTATAGTAGTTGTAGTTTCGGCCCAAGAGGCCCTGTAGTGAAGTGAAGTTGTGGGCTTAGTCCCACATTGGAAGTTTAGGTGGGTGAGGGTCAGCATATAACCCTTGTTGTTCCAACCATAGCACCTCCAGATTAACCCTTTTACATAAAGCGAGGACAAAAGCACAAGCGGGGTGCTATGTATGAATGCGCGTGCCCGCCCCATAGGTGGGCTAGAGCGGTAAGCGGACTTTGGATGTGGGACGTTATAGTGTTATGAGAGCATCAACTCTCGTTTCATCGAGAGGAGGTCTTGGGTATCCGCTTGCCGTGTTTGCGGTGTGCTGCCGAGGGCGTCAGCCCTTTAGGGGGGTGACTGTAACACTCCAGCCCATTAGGAGTCTGTCGTAGTTGTAGTTTTGGCCCAAGAGGCCTTGTAGTGAAGTGAAGTTGTGGGCTTAGTCCCACATTGCAAGTTTAGGTGGTGAGGGTCAGCATATAACCCTCATTGTTTCAACCATAGCACCTTCAGATTAACCCTTTTACATTAAGCAAGGACAAAAGCGTAAGAGGAGTGTTATGTATGAATGCGCGTGCCCGCCCCATAGGTGGGCTAGGGTGGTAAGCGGACTTTGGACGCGGGGTGTTACACATCTGGAAGACGAGAAACAATTGGGTGTTCACTAACATGGACCCAACATATTGAAGGTTGTCATCGGATTTCCATCGCATAGTTCTAGGGCCATCGACATTTGTTTTCCAATGGATAGAAGTGATTTGACAATTTTGGCAATCATTTTCTTTTCCTTCTTCTTGTTTCCTCCATAAGTTGTATGCCATACATTTACTCGTTCTGGTTCTTCTTTTACATATATAGTGCAAGTTAGATCTATAAATGATTAGGACCCCTCTGTGAAGTTGGGATGATGTGGATGGGGTACTGGAGTGCCACGCTTGATTTACCCGAGGTTTTTACCTGTGTCACACATCATGATTAGGACCCTTCTTGTTGCTTGGTTGTTATTTGGGCCGTCAGCCTAACCACCTCACCGTGCCGAACTCGACTATAATGATTTGGCTATCGTGGCCCACTTCTCATGTGGACGCGTCACCTGACTCGTAGTTAGCAGCATGGCCTCCTTCCGGCGTCAACGCATCGCCGGGGGCCTCTTGCCGCCTATTCCTGTGCTCGGGGTCGATGAGCCATGGCCAATGGTGCTTGCGCTTAGCATAGGCTCTCACATCGTCGACAAGCCGTCCCGTGGTGACTAGCTAGTTGTTGGGCCTCCTCTCGTTGGTGCACCATTCATCAATGAAGCCTAGTCGGTTCAGCGGCATGGTGGACCCGTGCGTTTGCTCCTCTAGATTTTTTTTGCATTTTAACCCTTTATGAACTAAAATTTTACACCTGACCTATCAAAAACTATAATTTCAGAATCTGACCCATTTTGATCATGCTAGTCAGATTGATGTGACACATAAATACAGTCACGCCAAACTGACTGGCGTGACAAAATGATATGTAATAAAATAGGCTTAATTTAGAAAAGTTGTCTTAGGAAATATTTAGTCACGTCAGTCAGCATGGTGTGATTGTATTTATTTGTCATGCCATTTTCATTGGCATGACTAAAACGGGCCAGATCCTGAAATTATAGTTTTTGAGAGGCTAGATATAAAATTTTAGTTTATAAAGGGCTAAATGTAAAAAAGGTTTGCCCCCACCCCCGACAACATCCTTAGGACAGGTTTGGCATGACTCTCCTCCACATCAGAAGAGCTCCACTCCAGAACTTCATGACAGAGCTACTCTGCTGTATGCATCCTCAAAATCCACAATTTTTTAGAGTTGTGGTGTTTGGCTGATTACACTCAACTTTGAACCGGAGTTCAGCTCTGAAGCCATACCAAATACGCTGCCGATATGGAACTGGAGCAGCTCCCAATACAAGCCTCCATGTGACCCTCCATTGTGGATCAAAAGAATTTGAATGAAGAAATCGAAGGAGTTTGAGTAGAGAAATCAAATGAACTAGGACTCTTTGACTTATGAATTCGAGGAATTGGGCTATG
Organism: Eleusine indica; assembly: GCA_030378355.1. Lineage (NCBI taxonomy): Eukaryota > Viridiplantae > Streptophyta > Magnoliopsida > Poales > Poaceae > Eleusine > Eleusine indica. The sequence goes on from CM059501.1 coordinate 9,815,173, forward strand.
GCTTTGTCAAGGATACACACACAGAGAGAGGGGGGATTTTTTTGGGCACCATCGATTGAGAGTTGGAACGGATTCACGGGAGGATGCGATCAGAACGAAGGGAACATTGAATGAGGTAGTTTTACGCCCTTGTGTTTGTGTGACTTTTTCAACTACGTAGAATTTCCTTTTGACACCTACTACTTCAAATTTTGCGAGCATGGCGAAGTGCGGCTACTTTGCTAGCAATATATAATGAGTAAGGGATTTTGCTCCTCCTGTTCTTCTTAAAAAAAGATAATATTTCTTATTTGCTGTTTTTGCATTTGCAGTTTAGAAGATTAATACATATCATTATCACTATCACTATAATATAATAGTGTCACCGTTATACAGCCAAATACCATGCTCACTACTGAAAATAAAGAACCTACCTAAATATTAAATTAGGAATTATCTTTTTCACTTACAATGGTAGTGATAACCAAAAAACGTAATAACCTGTGATATATGAGCCACATGCGAATAGTATTTCTGCAGACAACATCAAAGGTTGTTCTGTTAAGTTTCTTATAGGAAATATGGATTTCAATATATTTACATTGTGAACATTGCAGATGGTAAAACGTTTTTGGGAGCTATCCAATGAAAAGGTTCATAACAGGTATACATGAATTCTATTTTTATGAATTTAGTATAAATATGTGTTCTTTCATTAATTCAAGTAGTCTGTCAGGTCAGATATAATAAGTTCCTAGATGTTTCATTACATGCCTGTTGTTTCAGTAATATAATTTGCATTAATTTAACCATCCAAAAAATTGGTTCAACACTCACGTATACATGCGTCAGGTTTTCAAACATGCAAACTACATGTCTGTCAAGATCAATTTCATCATACATGTAGCAATACAAGTGACAAGATGTTCTATATACCAAAAACAAGATAAACTCCAGAGCACACCAGAAGCAAATCGGGTGGCAAGCAAACACGACCTTCTTTGCACTGTCTTCAATTTAACTTCTGTCTTCATTCTTCTCCGTTTTCAATAGGCACCGTTAATTATAGGAAATATTGCAAGATCAGTGCATGTCGTACTCAGTAACTGTGACAATATATGACATGTAAGCTAATAATAACAAGAAAAGGACGACTTGGGCTTTACTGATTCTAATACCAATCTACCCACAACTCATTTTGAGAAGACAATTTTATTTATAATGTGAGATCTCCAAGCTCCAACATGACTAATAAGAATGGTACAAGATCACCGGCTCAATCTGACAACAAAACTAATAACATGGGTACCACCACCTGGGTGACAGAAACAAGACCAAGCAACCATCCAAGTGTTACTAATTGTGAAGAAGTCCAGGGCCACTCTATATATGCTAACAACTGTCATGATAGTTTTATCCGTCAGGGTTTGCACACAGTCACCTCAAGTTAGTGCTCTCTCATTTTTGTTTTACACTTTTATCGTGTGCAGCTAGCATCACACAGACAAGCCTTTCAATAGTGCCACCTTATTACATGTCTATGAGATTGCATTGTTTAGTGAGCTTACATGTGCATGGACTGGTTCCTAGAATCTGGAGCAGATCCTAGCTCATACCAGTCTCCTGCATGTGAATACTATAGCAAACAACTCAGCGTTAGTTGAAGTATTAACCGTTCCCATCCTGAACCATGTTAGCAAGCTAAGCATACATCTATCCAGCACATTGACACCACCCAACAAGGCTTCAAAGAATAATGAGAATGACTAGTGAATCATAACATAGGATTTCACAATTGAAACAAGTATGTAGTTTCTAGGGCCTTATGCCCATAGGACACTCACAAAGTGTTTATTTGCATGACACACACAAGCCGGGCCTGTTTGCTTGATAGACACCATGAAAACATGGTCTAGTTTGACAGACACCGCACTTGATTAAAAAAATCATTTTTGGTCAGATGGGAGAGAAGATGAAGGGGGTAAATGACCGACGTACCCTTTGGGTCATATGTTCGAACTGGACCATGTTCGTGGGTTAGAAACCTAGCCAAGCAGATGTGAATAGAGAAGGCCAATCCCACCCCTCGTTTAGTCATGCGACGAAACCCAGCTCCATGTCGGTGAGGAAGGAAGGAGGCCATGGAGAAAATTGCACTCTTGGGGAAAGTAACTAATAATGGACATTTGTTACAATGTTATAGTAGCTACTATAATATGTGGATCGTTAAACAACGCAACCACATGATTCTATAATTGAAACAATATTAGTTATTAAATAAAGAGTATAACATAGCAAACTGAGCATAGCTTAGCTGGCTAGGTTTTTCATGATGAAATAACCCACCTGAGTTCAAATATCATATTTGATACGAGTGTCAAATGTATGGCTTAAACAGGATCCAATGCCCTCGATGATAATGAGGCGCTTGTGCTGACTTTGTAAATCTCAAGGTCGAGGATAATGAAGCACTCATTGGGGCAGCGTGTGTGTGCATATGTTCATATGAATGCATACTCATGCATGTTTGTGAGTGTGTATGCACTATGTTTTATAAAGAAAGATAATAAGGAAGCATCATTATTTGTGTTACAATAAAAAATGCGATAGGCAAAGTGTTGACTGGAGACGGAACCTAAGAGTATTTTATCATTTTTCCATTAATACCTTGTATTATGCCACTTTGCACCATACATAGTGAGGAAACTATTTTTTGTGGTACTAATTCCAGGAATGTGCTGTTTACTCAGAATGGACAGTCTCTATACAGAACTTGATGATCTCGAACATATAGTTGATGGACATGAGGAGCCAAAACATTTATCATATCCGCTATTACAACTCGTCACTGAGAATTTTAGTACAAAACGAAAAATTGATGGTGGCGGATGCTCGCAAATTTTCAAGGTAATTCTTTTTACACTTGTGTCTTCAAGTCTTCACAACAAATCTGATATTTATTGACGGATAATGGCCAAGCTAATGAAACAAGCTAACCAGGGCATCCTCCGGAATGCTATCATTGCTGTCAAGATGTTTGCACCACACGCCACAATGAATGATAAGATGTTTCATCAGGAGGTCCGATACTCAATGATGGCGGCTGGGCATAAAAATATTGTTCGGTTTCTAGGATACTGCTCTCATACCGAAGAAAGGGCGGTGAAATTAAATGGAAATATCATTGTGGCACAAAAACGGGAAAGATTCCTATGTTTTGAGTACTTATGCAATGGAAGCCTGGAAAAATATATTAACGGTATGATAAAACACACATTGCTGTTACCTGCACCTATCAATAAATTCTCACTTCAATATGATCTATCAAATTTGATCTTTCCGTTATTTTTATTTTCTCCAGTCCAAATATTTTAAATGTTACTATAGATTATTTAGATGCGATAGAGTGAACAGACCAATATGGACAACCTTGGCGTATGCGAAATTTACAATGCCTGAACAAATTATTCAATATTTCACACTTCAATGTACAATGTATGCACAAATTTGTTTCTTATTTTTGCAGATGAACTCCGGGGCCTTGATTGGCACTCACGTTTTCAAATTATCAAGGGAATCTGTGACGGTTTACATTATCTTCACAAGGAAAAGGGTATAATTCACATGGACATCAAACCTGCCAATGTCTTATTTGACAATTGCATGGTACCAAAGATTATAGACTTTGGTTTATCAAGGTCTACGGAGGAAAGACAAACCAGGGATGCTCATTTTTCAGCGTAAGCTTCATATTCATAGTATAATTTTCTTGTGTAATTTATTCTGACAAGTTTGTTATATTAAGGAAAGTATGAAAGCTACAATAAAAGTAATTTCTAGTTCAGATTAGAAAAATATTTATAGAAGGGAGTTTTCTCAGGGAGTGCAAATGCCAAATGTAGCCGCCCACAGCTCGAAATGGTACTGCAATGGCAGTCCCTTACGAGGCTCACTACTGCTAATCAGGCAGGACCATTACCCGTAGCTACTTCCAGGGAGAGATGGTTCATAAATAGCCCAGCGGTGCCGCTTCTTCATCATCAGTCCATTTAGGGTTTCTGCCACTGCTTCTACCCCTCTTTCCTAGGACCAAGATATCTACCAGTCACCTCTTGTCTCCCTCCTTGACTCTGGACACCTCCTCCACCCCCTCCTCACCATGGGTACCTTGGAGTGGGTGGGCTTCTTGATGGCTCGTGGAAGCCCCCCCCCCCCCCCCCCCCCCCCCGCCCCCCACAGCCCAGCCCACCCTAATTGAAACCATGGCAATGCCAGCGACATTTTGATTAGAGGGCAAAGGCAATGGCAGAGAGTATGAGGGAGTGAGAGTATGGGGGAGTGTCATGCTGACAAAGATGAAGACATGGAACCATTCATATGAAACCTTCGAAATGCTAATTTTGCATTTATGCACTATCTATTGTTCATGCAACCCATATACTTCCATTGTAGCGAACAATACCTATATTTATATTTATCATTAAAGCCATTACAAGCATAAACACCTATATTCCTGGAGGCAACAACCGAGATCTTGCCGCCTTGGAGGAGGCACTAGGACTTGGGCGGCAGCGTGCTGGATCGGAGGAGACGGATAGGACCCTGTTAGGCTCGGAGGAGACACAAGAGCTTGGGGTAGTGGCACCCTAACTAGATTTGCCGCCTTAGCCCATATCTATATTTGCAGCCTGGGCAGAAGTGCCCATGATTGAAGGCAGCGCCTGTGTCAGAGATTGCGGCCGTAGGGCACTTCATGGGCCGTGCCCTAGGAGTTCGATCCCTCGCTCATGGTGTCGCCCTGAGAAATGTTTTTTTTGGAAAAATACCATGCAAGAAGGGAAGGGTAGTACAATCATTTTGGATTGCTCTGAATGGATATTTAGCTGTAGAAGCTAACTATAACGCCCCACATCCAAAGTCTTCTTACCGCCCTGGCCCACCTGTGGGGCGAGCACGCGCATTCACACATAGCACACCTCTTACGCTTTTATCCTTGCTTTGTGTAAAAGGGTTAACCTGAAGGTGCTATGGTTGAAACAATGATGGTTATATGCTGACCCACAACAACCTAAACTTCCAATGTGGGACTAAGCCCACAACTTCATCTCACTTCTGGACCTCTTGGGCTGAAACTACTACTACTATAGGCTGCTAACGGGCTGGGTTGTTACAGTCACCCCCCCTTAAGGGCTGACGTCCTCGGCAGCATACCACAAACAAGGAAAGTGGATACCCAACCTCTTGATGAAATGAGAGTTGATGCTCTGATATCACTATAATGCTCTGCGTCCAATGTCCGCTTACTACCCTAGCCCACCTGCGGGGTGGGCACAAGCATTCACTCATAGCACCCCTCTTACGCTTTTGTCCTCGCTTTGTATAAAAGGGTTAACCCGAATGTGCTATGGTTGGAACACTGAGGGTTATATGCTGACCCTCACCCACCTAAACTTCCAATGTGGGACTAAGGCCATAACTTTGCTTCACTTTTAGATCTCTTGGAATGAAATTACTATTCTACTATTGGCTGCTAACGGGCTGGGGTGTACACTAACAAACTTGAACTGAAGGAAAAATACGAAACGAAAATATATTTCGTTGTAGATAGGGAAGTTCATAACGTTTAGCGTTAAGGAAGGATGCGAGATTTTATTGAGGCAAGATAAGGAATTCTCTCAATAATAAGAAGGTACATATTTTTCATTCTTACTGACCCTTCACTGCAAATCAATGACTAGATGCATGGTTGTGCTCTTTGTAAACCTGGTTGTATATTTTGTTTTGTCAGCTAACACATGTACAATTAATCTTACACTAATATCAATAAAAGCACAGTAGGGATTCTCTAGTTTTCCGTCAAAAACAAATGAAGAACATTTAAACAAGTATCTATATACAATGAGAGCTTGAAATATACACATTTAGTGATGGATTAGTTAGGTCGTAATAAACAAGATAAAATCGATAAAGTTGAAATAAGATAAATAATTTATGACGGTTCGTAAGGTCAAGAAATAATAACTGACTGCATACTATGTAGTTGTCGGTTTACTTTGACTGACATTATTAATATTCTGGTATGCAGTTGGTTACTCTTCGAAGAAACAATATTTGTTGGCTCCATGCTCTTTTAGCCACTTTTCTATATTTCTGGCGTAATTTCACTATATTTTTTTATTTTCACATGCATCACAAAGACGTATTACAGATGATGTGATAACAAACTAGACATCTACATGAATATTAGCAGTTTCTTATAGCTGGATGTGTTAGCTAAATGTGATTGTTTTTCTCCCCATGAACAAATGGAGAAGGGGTAAGGTGTGAGCATCCTCATGGTCCATGCAACCAATGGCAACTTTTGCATTGAGCATGGAGGTTTCTATGTACTTAGGATTATCAATACTAACCTTCTCTACGTGAATCACAGAGCACCAGTGTTGCCCTCTTTCATTACTGTTGAGGCAGCATGGTGTGTCCCAATAGATGCTGTCTTCGTTAATCTAGGTCTTCACCCCTCCGCCATCGTCATTTGATGCATTAGATATGGTGTGCACCGTGGGTGCCACACCGCTCATGCGGACTACATAGCTCTCCTACGTGATGGTAGTTGTGGACAGACAAACAATTTTTTTTGTCTTCTTGATGCCCAATGCAATGGAAATAACACCGTAGATCTTATATGACCTTAAGTCTAATTTCCTTGATGAGCTCCTCCAACACCTATGATAGAGCATTGGGCCATGGCTTCTTTGGCTCATCTGCGGCCGCCTATGCTTTCCACCAGCTCCATCTTTTCTACACCTTCTGCCCATGATTCCTTTGCTTCCTCTGCATCCTGCTCTTGCTCCTCCTCATCTGTCTCATATAGAACACCGAGGAGGACGTTGTTGGATTGAGCTGGTGGCACAGAGCCATTTTTAAGTCTGATTCCGCCGTACCACACCAAGTCTCATCATTTTTCAGTGCCTCCTCTTGGGTGTAGTTATTCACCTAGAAGTGTGGACATCAAGCTAGTTATTAAGGGCCTCCATCCGTGTCAACAATTACAACTCCTATGTAAGCACGGGAGGTTGTGCTGGCTCTAAAATTTCACACCTTTCTATGCCAATCAAAATAGTGTATTGGCTCTAAACATTCACCAAACTGCTTTGTGTTGTTTATTCAGCCAACAACTTTCTCCTTTGCAACAGTAATATATTAATCCATGAGTATGAAGTGACTTCATTTATCATCTGTTTTCTGCCATTGTCTCTCCCATGATCAATTGAAACCTTTTGCATATGGAATATTTGCAACAACAGAACACCACCAAACAATTCTCAAGAACCAAGAACACTCCTATAAAATACATGATGCTAGCATAAAGTTAAACTAAACATATATTCTACACTAAATGTAACATATTTACGTTTCAACTGAATTAACTGACATGAACTTCAATTGATTGCCTAAGTGAGAACATTAGAATTATAAACCTAAACTAGAATTATGGGAGCTTCAATTCATTTTCAGTTTATTTAGTGAAAGCAAAAATATAAGGACTTCAGCTTCACTATTTTTACAAACATCAAAACTATGAAATTGAACAACGTCTTGTTCACTGACATTAATGGCTAGATGTCTGAACTTATCTCCATGCCTCTCTTCTTGGCAAAGAATGAAGGAGTTGCCATCTGGGTCAAAAGCAATATAGGCACCACACTTAGGACACACAACTGCAATTACTTTTTGTGCAAGACACACACATAGAGTTGTGCTGCCAAGGTGATGCTGAGAGATTCTTCTGGTGGGTCCTCTGGATCCATATCAATAACTGAGCAAACTCAACATCTTTGGGATTGGTCAGTAGAAAAAGTGGAATGGAAGTGTGCAAATAGAGGATAATAGTTCAAGAAGGCGAAATATGTACAGCGAGTGAAGGCAATGTGAGAATGGAGGAGATGCCACCTGCTAATATATTTCACTTTGTAAGCATTGGGTGTCTGTTGCCGAAACAGCTGACATACCTTTTTGTATAACACATACTATAATACAAAAGTATTTTAGCTGTTGCATGATGGATACATGCTTTTCCGCAATTGCACATGCGTCCTTGTTTGCAGGGAACATTGGTGGCCACGGTGGTGGTAGGTCTGCTATTGTAGGAGAACACAAAAGGATGCATGGAAGAATGAATGATACTTAAATGAGATTGTCTCTTAGAGCATATATGTATGATGTATTGAGTTTTTTTTATTTTCTTGCAGGCATTATAGTCCTCCAGAATACATTCGGTTTGGTGAGATGTCTGTTAAGTCGGATATCTATAGTTTGGGTACCACAATCACAGAGTTGGTCACAGGAAGTAGGGCTATGCCCGATGTTAATAAGGTAAGCATGACATTAAAAATACTCGTTGTTGATATAGATGATACTATAATTTGCAATAATGAGATTGGTAAAATTATGATTATTTGTCTAATCTGAAATATTGGTGCACTACTGTAGGTGCTATTTAATTTCCAACGAATCATTGGAGTAGATAAATTAAATACAACTGTATAATATAAACTTGAAACAACATCGTAGGTTATGCCTTAAATTGTGTCACTCCCTTAATTCAATTAAATTAATTAGGGAGAATATCAAGGGTTATGATGCAATAGGCATATGAGTTTCCAACGGGCGTAACCATCAATTTTAAGATGTTTGAATCTATGTTGATTGTATTTTCAAACTGTTGTAGATGCACAAAGACCATATGCATATTATTATTCTAATAAACTTTCGAAATGACAGGTTCTTCAAAGATGGAGACACAGATGGCACAAATCAGGGAAGCATACATCCATTGAGCAGAAACAAGTGATTAAATGCCTCGAATTAGCCCTATCATGCACAGAAAGTAACCCAGTTCAACGACCATATATATGGGATATAATCCATGAGCTCAATGAATTAGATGATAATGCTACTGAATCTTCATTTGACCTGGTAAGTGAGTAGGTAAATGTGCATATGTTTATATACAACATAGGATGCCTTGTTCTCCCATGTGTGGTTAGTTTAACATCAGTGTATCTCATCAATGAAACACACCTAGGGGTGTGGTGTGTGTTGTGACCGGGATCTTATCCCTTTTTCTTCTTAATATAAACCCTCTTGCATTTTTAAGAAAAAAAAATACTGAAACATGCTAGAACCATAAACTCGTTATACTAATGAGCTACGTACATGAAAAACATCATGAACAAGAAACTTTGGTTGAATGGCCAAGAGGGGTTGAATAAGGCAGACCTTTTCCTCTCCAGATTCAGTAACCCTTTAGATCCTTATGAGCCGGAAAGGGGACACTATTGTGGAAATATGTAGGCCACGTTGGATACATGAGGATAAAAAAGAGAACCTATGTAGTATAGCAAAAAAGAAGGCGGAGATATAATAAAGGTCGGTAAAGTATGTGATAATGACAAATGGAAGCCACACATAGTAGAATAATAAAGAACAACATATCCTATACCAGTTGATCAAACACAAGCATAAGAGATATCTATTCTACGGAAAGATCAATAATGTGAAATAATGTAAAACAATAAGTAGAGAATGAAAACGGAATGGTCCCAACTTTTTCATGTAGGCATAGAAAGGTTGGCATCTTCTCCTGATCCTAGCTGGGTTGCTCCATACAAAGATTTGGTCACCCTAATTACCACACAAGCGATTCCCACCTAGGGCATGAACGGAGTAAAAGAGCTTAATTACTTGTGATACCCCATTGGGTTGAAGGCTTGAGTCACTGGAAAAATTGATGTAGGTCTTAGCACCCCCACCACGAACCTTGGGTGAATCTAGAGCCTCTCTGCCTCTACCCCCACCACTGTACCAGTAAACATGACCCAGTGTAGTTATAGGTGCTTCCCACTACTACAATAAAGGCCTGTAGTGGCAGGCTAAAAATCACTACAGCTGCGGTTCAGTCGTCCCGTCGCTATACTCCTGTAGCTAAAAATCAGATGTTGAAACAGCGGATGACAAGTGGATGGAACGAACCGCCACTATAGAGGGATTAGTAGCAGCTGGTAACATCCTCATCTGCTTCAGCCCTGGGGCTGGATCTGGCTGCTGCTCACTGTGAGAAGGAGCACGAGTCGATCCAGCAGTGCCGACACTGTCCTGGGGCCAGATCTGTCCGCCACTCGCCGCCGTCACCGCCCCGAGGCCAGTTATGTCCACCGTGCCATCGTTGCCGTCCCAGGGACGGACCTAGCCACTGCTATGCTGAAGGAGCTGGAGTCCACGTCGTTGATGTAGCCCTGGGTTGCATTGGAGCTGGATCTAGCTGCCGCTTGCCGCCGAAGGAGCAGGAGCCAGTGGTCGGCTTGGCCTGCATGAGGTGGCCTACCGGAGAGGAGGGAGAGGCACCGGATGTGGTCGCCATGCGCGGAACGTGGCTGTCACTGCTTGCCAGGCACGGAGAGGAGTGCTGCACGCCTAGTCATGTGCCAATCGGAGAGGAGCGCCTCGCCTCTGCGCGTGCCCCCCGCGCCTAGATCCAGTGCCGTCAGGCTGCTGCCCCCGCGCCTAGATCCAGTGCTGTGGGGCTGCTGCCTCCGCGCCCTGTCTTCTTGATCCGAGCGTTGGTCGCCCGAGTAAGGAGGTGGCGCTGGTGATGAGGAGAGAGAGAGAGAGAGTAATGTCGGCTTCATTGAGCTTAACATCGGTGGGTAAGAGATATAATTAATGCATACAATAGTTCTTATCTTTACATCACAACAGAGCGTTGCAAGATAGTCTGGTTGTCAACGAAAACATGCGAGGGTTCTGCAATTTGTACTAGTTTGCCGTTGGATAAAAAACTGACACTTTCGTATGAATAGTTGTGTCCTTTAGTTAAGAGACCAATAGTGTAATGGAAGATTACTTTGTCAGGTTTTGCTGAAGACTGCAAATTGGCAGAACAAGTATGTCTGTTATTTCGACTTTCTTTTTATGGAATGAAAGTCATCTTCCTGCAAAAGAAAAGCTTGTTGTGTGATGTAGCAAAGCTTTTATTGTACTTACTTAATCCGACCACTTTGTTGTTTTAAACTGTGACATGCCTAATTACACACTGTCTACTTATTCTCCTGTAAGAGACACATATTTTTGACGTGATGTGCATGGCAACAAAAAATATTGTAGCATGGATTTGCTGTTTAAATTATTTGTAAAACAAATTGTTCTGATTTTCATCACCACATGATTTACATCAGTAGTTTAGTACATTTAGCATAACAAGTATATAGAACTCTAGTGGTACAAAGAAACATAATTACAATACACCTGACACACGCACACACGCGCGCGCGCGCGCACACACACACACACTAGTAGATGGAAAATATCTTGTTGCAATTTATATATCCTTTCTCTTGCAGATAGTACCTACGTTGGAGGACATCCTCCGGATTGAACCGCTTGAACTGCATTTCCACCTAGAGGGTACTAAGGAGATATCACACTCCATTGTTCTGACCAACGATACTGATGATTATTTTGCCTTTTGGATCTCAAGGACAAGTGTACTCCCATTTTGTATACAGCCAGAAAAAGATGTGGTTCCACCACAATCAAAGTTCAGAGTCACTATTACATCGCAAGCAGACACGAACAAGGGTGGAATCAAGAAGTTTTTTGTGCAGAGTACTAGTGTTACCAAAACATTGGAAAAACGTGATAATTTGCACCATGTGGCAACCTTTGTTCTGAAGAGCACCAGAGTGAACGGGACTTTTACTGCCAATGACGTATCAGATGACATGTTCAATGATGTGCCTGGTAATGTTATGGATACAGTGGATCTTAAGGTTGTCACTACTGCCACCAGGTGAGGCCAGTTATATGTACTCTCTGCCTCTCTCTCTGACCATAAATGTCCAATTGCAACCATAAATTTTTATCTATGACCATAAAAGTATGAATGTTCACACTCATAACCGTAAAATATTTCCTTAATTCAGTTGTAAATATTGTTCAATAGAGGTTGTAAATTGAAAAATTTTCATTCTTTTATTTGTTTCTACTCACTTCTTGACATAGTTTAACAATTAATATCAATTATTGTAAGCTCTACAATCTTTGTCTTTATCGACTTTCATCCATTGACTTACCTATCACTACTACAAAAACGGCTTATAGCAGCGGACTAAAACATACTGTAGTGGCAGGTTTGCTGGCCTGCCGCTACATTTTTGTAGCTAAAAATAAAAGACTATAGTGGCGGATGTTCTGTGGAGAGAACCAACCACAGCTACAAAAATGCTAGTAGCAGTGGGTGACATCTTCACCCGCTGCTACCCATCAACCCAAAAAACTAAAAAAAAAAGCCCGTGGGATCGCAAGAGCCCGGCAGCCCGCAAGAGGGGAGGAGCCATCACCAGATCTGCCTCCCTTCACCCGCCTGTCACCGGATCTTGTGCGCCACCGCCTGAGAAGTGGATTTGCGCCACCGCACAATGCTGCCGCCATTGGAGCCGATTCGACAACGCCAACGCCGTCTTCGGGTCAGATCTGGCCGCCGCTCATGGCGCTCAATGAGGGGTTGGAGAGAGGCGGCGCTCGATGAGGGGCTACAGAGAGGCGGTGCTCGACGAGGGGCCGTGGAGAGGCGGCACTCAATGAGGGGACGTGGAGAGACGATGCTCGACGAGGGGCCAGGGAGAGGCGGTGCTTGGCCGGCTCGGGGCACTGCTTGGCCGGATCTGGGACCCGCTTGCCGTCAAATACTCCCTGGGGCCAGATCCGGGCACTGACCGTAGCGGGTCAGTGGTGTCGATCGGTTCAGCGCCTCCTTTCTCCTCGTGCGGTCGCGCTCCAGCCTCCAGCCTCCTCGCACCCAACTCTACACTCCACGCTCCTCGCGCCCAACTCGTCTCCAGCCTCCTCACCCCCAGCTCGACGCTCCAAGCTCCTCGCGCCCAGCTCGCCTCTAGCGTCCTCCCACCCATCAGGAGAGCAGAGGGAGGGCAAAGGTGTCGGCGGTTGGGATAGGAGAGGAGAGGAGGGAGGAAGGCGTGGGTGTCTGATAGAGGAGAGGAGAGGGAAGAGGAACACGGGAAAGAGGTGGGGGCAGCTATGAGAGGAGAGAGGAGGAGGCGGCGGGATGAAGAGGCTTGGGTTTGGGAGAGAGAGAGGGATACTATGCTTTTATTTAGATCAGTTTGGCCAAACAGGTCACAAATGGGCTGGGTTTTTTAGCAGCGTGATCCGCTCTAAAAATTGTTTTTTTTAGAGGCGGATCACATTTATACCGACGGGTCACAATATGTTCTGCCCCTAAAAATCATAATTTGATCCGCCCCTAAAAATTGATTTTTAGGGGTGAAACACATTGTGACCCGCCGCTAAAAACATTTTTCTGTTGTAGCAATGGCCTTCTTTTAAGTCGCCGCTACATGATTTTTTGTACTGCTGCTAAAGGCCGTTTTTGTGATAGTGTATGCATGTGCATTGTGTTTTGGAATATCTTGTACGGAAAATAGAACCGAACACATCTCTGAGGCTTATGATAATTATGATAGTCCCACATTAGGTGTTTATATAGATTTAGCCCTAGCCCGTTTAGATCAAATATAGCACATTTGGATTAACACTTTTTCGTCAGAGTTAGGATCAATGTGTAAGCCGCATGTGTTACGAAAAAAAGTGTAAGCCACATGCTATGAGAACGTAGGGCCATAGCACTTGGAGGGTTGGGCTAAGAGCGAATGTTTTGGAGTTGGGTTCTAAGATTCGAGTCTGCCTTATTTTCATTTAGATGTAGTAAATAGTCAAATGGAGAACTCAGAATTGTGGAAACTAATTCTTAGACAACCAATTGCAACACATGGGCACCTAACTTTCTCAAATAATTAAAAGTCATTGCAGGTGGCTAATGCTCGACCACCTTCGCATCTATCTGACTGCCATCTTTTGTGATTATAGTTTCTTTGTTGACGTGGCTTCCAGCATTGTAGCTGAAGAAAATAATTTTGTTAGACTCACTAAGATTTAAGATTCTTTTTTTTTCAATGACATCTTTTTTGTCATGAAACATAACTAATGACAGCTTCAAAACGTAATTAATTTATTTTTATCCTAATACTGTGACTTTCATGTGATGAAGGTAAGTTTTGATTGCCATCTTGATGTATGCTTATGAAGAACGATTATTATTATGACTCATGGATTCTTAACATACGATAAGAGTAGTTCCTTTGTGCCTCCTCAAACTCACTCCTAGGAGCGTGACCTTGAATCTAACACAAGTAAATGTTATCAAACAACAATATAATATGAAACTTAGATGAATTAGGATATGTGATAGAGTAATATCATCATCCAAGTACATAAACTTTGGCATCCAAGCCAAGAGAACTAACTTGACAACCATTGGAAGTGAACATCAAAGCGTCAAAGGCAGCAGAAGTCTTCATGGTGAATCCATTTGCACAAGCATCTTGTGCGTAAGTGAAACCCTTCTACTCCTCGTCCTCAGCATCGTTCGAATAGTAGTTTGTCTTACTCTTTGAAAGCTATTTTGGGATAAAGCCATGGGTACATATTGCACTCCACGAGACGCTCTTATCCTATCAAGGATTTTGTGCATGCAAGTATTTCAAGGATATGGTAGGGATAGTTGTGAAAAACTAAGTTGGCAAACCTTCACTTCAAAATATTTCAAACAGTTTTCAAATCATCAAGATTTATTATCTTCTCTACAGGGATTCACACATGTCCGGACAAGGTTCCAAATTTTAATCTTGAGTAATCTCCACATCGAGCCAAAGCTCTAGGCCGGTATGAAGACTACCAGCCATGGCTATGCTCATAGATGGGGAAGAGGAGCAAAATTAAAACTAATCATAGTAGTAGCTCATAGGCAATCATCGATGACTACCAGACATGGCTATGCTCATAGATCAATACTCTAGAGTTTATACATATGTACCCTCACGAGAAGGATCTATAACAAAAACTGTGGTAGTAGCCTAAGTATAGTAGCACAAAGAAAATCCATCATAAGTTTTGACTAGTGTCTCCAGCTTCTCCAAGTCTCAGACCAAAATTGCTCACAAAACAAAAGGGTCCTACCACATATCATGTGGGGTAGCCCCCTTGTGGGCTCGCTAAACAAAAAGATCATAGAATGCTTTGTGGATATCCGAGCGACGCTACTAAGGAGGAATATTTTGTGAGTTATTTGAAATGGTCTGGGTTTTGAATGGAATCTGAATTGCAATTTGAATTCAACCATTCTTCTTCACGGCATTGATCCAGGATATCTATATGCAGTAAAATTGAACTTAGTAATAGCAGGAGCTCGGAAATTGACAAGGTTTGCATTTAAGAAATTTAATTCCATAAACTTTTGATAAAATGTTTATGATACAAATTCTTGGGCTGTTACAATCATGAAAGGATAACTTCCACACTTCTCACCTTATTTGTCAAACCGGTTCACTTGTCACCTTTTTTCTCTCTATCGCCATGTTGGAATGCACACGTGACAGGGCAGAGTCAGTATACAGAAACACCATATAACCTACATCCACATCAGAAAAGCTGATTTATATTTAAGATATAAGGTGAAGAGTCCACCATTTCAGCAAATGCGGGAGGTTAAGTAAACCAAAATTTAGTTCAGAGGGTTATTTGGACTAGGACTAAACTTTATCAGATTAAAATGGACACAGTCCATTAGAAAGATAGTTTTGATATGATGTTGTACTGCATTGCAGAATTGTGCGAGTTGGTCGAGTTTCAAACAATGGTTATATTTTTCATGATATATAGCGCAACTCGACCGGTATTATTGAGGATCCATTTTTTTATATATGAGCTGCAATAATTTTTTGCATTGTGGGTTGACGGTTACATGCTTTTTCTATTTCTCTAGTTCCTGAAATTAGCTTATTCCACTCGTCATTTCTTATCCATTGTTCCGTGCCAAAGTACTGTTTGCCTACCTAGCTCATAACATTGTATGAATGCAAATATATTCAGTGATGATTATTCTTAGTTTTGTCATTTTACTAACTTTATGCATACGGTGCATGTTTACTTAGTACTCATAGCCTATCTGTGGAATTCTGTGATCTGGAGCGTATAATTGATGGAACTGCAGAGCCAAGTCATATACCATATCCACTGCTGTTGATGATCACTGAAAACTTCTCTCCTGAGAGAGAAATGTTTCAGAACTTTTATGGTACAGATAATTGGATGGTAATTTGTTTACTTACTGCTCTTCATCCTTTTCTACGGACAAAGCTATAATTCATTGAAGGTCCATATCTTGACAACATGTTAACTTAAATAGGGGATTCTGCGAGATAGGATGATCGTTGTAAAGAGGCTTCGTGATAGCCACATTGATGATTGGATGTTCTGTCAGGAAGTTCAAAGCTGGATTATGTTTGGGCACAATAATATTGTACGCTTTATAGGCTATTCTACCAATACACTAGAAATGGTGCATCAATATGACCAACAATATA
The DNA here is from genome assembly GCA_030378355.1 of Eleusine indica. Taxonomy (NCBI): domain Eukaryota; kingdom Viridiplantae; phylum Streptophyta; class Magnoliopsida; order Poales; family Poaceae; genus Eleusine; species Eleusine indica. The sequence continues at coordinate 9,831,651 of CM059501.1, forward strand.
TAGCGGCAGACACAAAGGAGAGATTGCTATGTTTTGAGTACTGTAGAAACGGAAGCCTTCAAAACTATCTTTCAGGTATGAAATGATACACTTAACAGTATCTCTATTTAATAAAGTGTAGAACCGTGCGCATGATCTGTTCATTTCGTCTAACTACTTTTAACTGCTCTTTGCTCTACAAACAATGTGCCTTGTTAGAATGGTTGGTCAAAGAACGATTGAAAAAACAAAGCGCAAGATCTAGATGACAATAGTTGGCCGAGAAATTTTATGGTTGTCCAACAAGTGATTGTGTATAATAGGAGTGAAAAAACTGGACACTTAGCTGGAACGATTTCTTTGCTATGCATATACAAAGGGCAACCTTTTAATCGTACCTGATAACCTCTATTATGTTTTTCTATTTATCCTGTTTCTGACTTAGAGACAAAATGATGGTGACTAGCTTTGGTAAAATGACCATAACATGACCAAGAAGCCATATTATGAATAGGAGTTTTTTTTTTGGTTGAAGACATATTATTAACTGTGTTATTGGCATAGTATTTAACCATATTTTCTGTTTTATATTGAAATACCCACATTATTTCATATTTATGTCCTGTGCAGAATCAATAAATAGAATTGACTGGAACACAAAGTACAGTATAATTAAGGGGATAAGCCAGGGGCTACATTTCCTACACAATGAAATGGATCGGACTGTTGTTCATATGGATCTTCATGCAGGAAATATATTTTTAGACGAATATATGGTCCCAAAAATTTCAGGTTTTTCTATGTCTGGAATTTTAGATCAGATGCAAACACGGCTGAATACTGTACAAGGAAACAAGTAAGAATCTGAAATAGGATTATTTCATTCATATATTGTAAATTTAATTGCATATTTTCCCCTTGCTTCATTTCAGCGGATACATGGCTCCTGAATATGTGTACAGAGGTGAAATCTCAACAAAGTCAGACATTTATAGTTTGGGTATGCTTATCGTTAGGATCATCACAGAAGAGATGAGTTCACGTACTGCTGACGAGTGCGGAACACAATTTATTGAGAAAGTAAGACCAACTTACTTTGCACGAGTTTACTGAGAAAAATTGGATAGTCGGTTAGATTCACGTTGTATGCGTATGGAAGTTAATTCTGTACATGCCAAAAAGAAGGAATGTAATCCCAATTTTTGCAGGTACGCCAGAACTGGACAGAAGACAAAATAATATCTATACATCCATCGCTGCATGATGACTGCATCCAGGAAATAAAAAAGTGCATTGAAATTGCGCTTGAATGTGTGCATGTCGATAGCAACAAAAGACCTTCTATCAAGGACATTATTGACAAGTTCGGAGAAAATTCTTTACAGTAAATGGTTATAAGGCGTAACGGAGCTCTATTGAGACCACAAGGCTCTTTTTCACGACCCATATTTTACCTACTTCAAAATAGTACAGAATTGTGCCTGTCCCTAATCTCCAACTTCTATTCAGTACGATGAATGACTGTACCAAAATTTTAGTTCTTTCCCTTTGTCTCAAAAGGACATTTTTATTAAGTTCAATAACGATGAAAATCACATAATTGTGCTTTTACTCGTGTCCGTACATTGATGCTTGAAACTAATGAGCTCAACATATTCTATTATGGCGCTGATCATTTGATTGGAAGTTTAATGCTTGGTTGCTTTTTGTAAGTGTTCAAATGATTTGGTATTATTAGAAAAAATCAACAAATAATTGATTATCTGACATTAAGTAATTTCAATAGTTATTATTAAATATCCATGTCTGCACATAAACTTTGAGTTCCTTCACATAACTCAATTTGAATTCACTGAGGATACAACTAGAAACTTCTCCTGTTGATTAATAATACTGAAAACGAATTGTCTTGTTGCTACACGTTGATTACTTCACTTGAAAACTAGGGTAATGCCCGTGCGCTGCTACGAGCGTAAAAACTCAAAACACATATATAAGAATAATATATGTGTAAATAAATTTGTCATCCCTTCCAGACGTATACGACTTTAAGGTGATGAAACATATAGCAACAATATTGTATCCATGAAGACAACCAAGCTGACTGCAAGCAACTTTTAAAGTAGTGTATCCACATTGGGACGCTACCCAAGTCACCATCCTTCCCATTTAAAATATTATTTCCATCATTTTATCTTTTCCTCAATTATGAAATTGCTAGTTACTATAGATAGAAAAATCAAACTAAAATCATTGATTTTTCAGAACAGTTTAGGTTCTTTTGGTGAATATGATAGAAAGAAACGATCTGCAATTTATTGCATATTCAGTCCATCTCACCATTACTTCTAAAACTGTTTCGGAGAGTATATTGGGGGGGGGGGGGGACTACTTTTTAGGATCAATGACCCATGCTATACTTGTTAATTGTTCATGCACGGGAAGAAAATTGACCTTTTAATTGAATATTATCATTGACAATTCATACGCTAATGTCAAATAACACCAAGCACTAAACGAGCTCAAGATTTTCAGATTTCTAATTTTGGTCAACAATATCACAAAAACAAAAGGAGCTAAAGCAGTTAATTCGGACATTCTCTCTGTTTAGTGCACCGCTTACAAGTTGTTTTCCATTGTAAGCTCATGCCTCCTCATATTCAAAAGCCTCAATGTATGCTATCTGCCCAGAGTTTTTCTTTGTACCGATGTTACCATTTTTTCATAGAACCATTGATCATATTGGTAAAAAACTACAACAGAATGTCTCAATGTGGTGAGGCAAAAGCGAAGGGAAAGAAGTTTCATGCGGACAGTTCGTAAACGCGCCCTGTGCGAACCTGCTCCCGATATTTGACACGTGGATTCAGCTTGTCATCCGACGCATGGCATGGCCCAACGCACGGTAGGCCTGGGCGCGGTTAACCGCAAAACCGCAAACCGAACCAAACCAAACCGATTTAACCAGAATTTGCGGTTAATTCGGCCGTCGGTTATCGGTGCGGTTATAAGATTTCTGTTGTTCGGTGATCGGCTAAAACTGTGGTTTTGAGCTCCCGTTAACCGAACTAACATATTAAACGAGCTGAAGCAGAACAGAGCCCAACTAGCGTGGAAACTTGCAAGCCCAGCCCATATTGAACCCTCAACCCTAACCCCAATCGGCTCTCCTAGGCACCCAGCCGCCACTCGCGTCTTGCCCCGCGTCTCGCCCGATCGCTCGCCGCATCTCGCCTGGTCGCCTCGATGCCGCACCAAGTCGGCAAGCCCCAACGCCGTCGCTCGCCGCGAGGGGCCGAGGGTGCTGCACCACGCTGACAAATCGACCAGACGACTACGTGCGAGGCGACAGGCTGGCAGCCATCTCGCCCCGACGCCGTCGCTCGCTACAAGAGTGCCACACCACGCCGACGAATCGAGCACACGCGAGGCGGTAGCTGCTCTGCAAGTGATTGGCCTCTGCTCCTGCTTGGCTTGGCTTGAACGTGGTGGGGTGTTAATTTGCAAGTGATTGGCGCATACAGAACTACGGCGGCAGCAACCGAGCTCTCCTCCAATGTATGTTGCTTTTTATTCTTTCTTGTTTCTTGGATTGAATGCTCGCTGCTAGGCCTACTCGCTGCTACTTTGCCTGAATGGTGACTAATACACGCTGCTATATTGGTTCATCTTTCTCGTATTGTAGATGTGTGTGTGGGGGGGGGGGGGGGGGGGGAGTGATGATGTTGCAAGGTCCGATGTTGCGTCCACGGCAAACACACAGCCGAATACAGAGCAGCAGAACAAGGATGGACAGAAAGAGCCGGAGAAAGAAGTCAAGAAAAGGAAAGCGATGGCAACAAGATCTGAAGTGTGGGAAAGCTTCTCCAAGATACTAGTTGATGGCTTACTCAACAGTGCTAAGTGCAACTACTGCTCCCGTGAGCTCATGTGCAACACAAGAAGAAATGGTACATCCTCTCTGAAATGTCACTTAGATGTCTGTAAGAAAAATCCTAATAGACATGCTGATAATAGATAGCCTACTCTGCAATTGCAACTATCACAAGGGGATAGTAGTGTTGGTACTGTTAGCACTTGGAAACTTGATGTTGATGACCTAAAGATTTGTTTAGCTGAGATGATGATTGAAGATGAACTCCCTTTTGTGTTTACTGAACGTCCTGGATTTAGAAAATTTATGACCAAAGCTTGTCCACTTTTTACTGTGCCCTCAAGAAGATCAGCAAGTAGGACATGTGTTAAGATTTATGAGTCTCGGAAGGAAGAACTTAAGGATTTTTATAAGAAATCATGTGAAAGAGTTTGTCTCACCACTGACACATGGGCTTCAAATACACAACAGAATTACATGTGTGTGACAGCACATTTTATTGATAATGAATGGAAGTTGCACAAGAAAATCATAGGTTTTTTCTTGGTGAAAGGCCATAGAGGGGAAGACATTGGAAATCATTAGAGAATTGCTTGGCTGAATGGGGTATTGACAAAGTTTTTACCATAACTGTTGACAATGCTAGTGCAAATAATGGTGCTATACGGTATATGAAGAGAGTCTTGAATGAGTCAAACAATAGCATTGCAGATGGTCAGTACCTCCATATTAGATGTGTTGCACACATAATAAACTTGATAGTTACTGAAGGTCTCAAAGAAATTGATGTTTCAGTTGCTCGTGTCCATGCTGCAGTTAAATTTGTTAAGAGTTCACCATCTCGGTTGGCCAAATTTAAGAAATGTGCTGAACTAGCAAAAGTGGACAGCAAAGCTTTTTTATCTTTAGATGTTTGCACTAGATGGAATTCTACTTATCTTATGTTATCTGCTGCACAACCATATGAAAAGGCATTGAAAGGTACAGCGAGGAAGATCCATTCTATAAACTTGATCTAGAAGGTGATAATACAAGAGCAAATGCTGAAAGTTCAAGGAATAGTCCAGGAGTTCCTGAGAAGTCAGATTGGGAAAATGCAAAGAAAATGGCTAAGTTTCTTGAACACTTTTATGAGTTAACTCTCAGTGATTCAGGCACACAATATGTTACTTCTAACACTCTTTTCCATGAAATTGGTGATGTCTTAATTTTGTTGAGAGAATGGTGTGACAGTTCTGATAAGACATGAAAGGAAATGGGTATGAGAATGATGGAAAAGTACTACAAATATTGGGGCGATAACAATTAGGAGAAGCCGAGAGAGAAGTGAGAGCAACTGAACTTGGTCATTTTCTTTTGTGTTGCCATTGATCTAAGGTACAAGCTGTCCAATTACACAATGATGGCTACTATTGAGCTGTTTGGATATGAGAGAGGACATGAATTATGGGACAGAGTGGTCTCTTCTTTTCGCTCTTTGTTTGAGGAGTACAGAAATCTCTATGCTCCAAATGACAAGGCACCACAATGTGGTGATTCTCAAGCACCACCAGATACAAGCAGAAGGTCAATGAGGACTCTAATTGCTCAGAAGATGAGGCTGGACAACACAACTAGCATCATCAAATCTGAACTTGAGAAATACCTAGCTGAAGAAAATGAGGAAGATAAGAAAGACTTTGACATTCTTGAGTGGTGGAAGGACAATGCTCATAGATTCCCAATACTGTCTCACATGGCCCGTGATTTGTTAGCAATTCCCATATCAACAGTTGCATCTGAGTCAACTTTTAGCATAGGTGGTCGTGTTCTTGATGATTTTTGGAGCTCGCTCACACCATAAATGGTTGAGCGCCTTGTTTGTTCACAAGATTGGCTGCGAGGATCAACTTGCCTTAGTGTTGAAGAGGACCCTGAACAGTTGGCAAAAATAGAGGAAGGTAAATCAAGTAAAAATTTTATTTCTTTGTTCAATTATGTTTTAGCCTGATTCATAAACTAATTCAGTTTTGTTCTGTTTCAACATTGATCGATGGACTAGGTGGCCTGGCAATTTCTTCCAAGTCAAAGAGCAAATCAGACACCAATGATACAGCAATCAATATTGATTGAAGGGATGGCGCAGGTTGGAGTTGGAGCTTTGGTCACTAGTGTTGTTTCCCCCTACCCCTTTTTGTTCGAGTCTGTCTTGTGTCTTGTATGAGAATTGAGACTAGAATATGTTTGTACTCTTATTTGTGTGAGACTCTGATTGTCATGTGACACTACGTGATTATGCATCAGACCATATTTTTCAGTGATATTTGTGTCGGTTTGTGCAATTTTTTTCACTTTATTGTTTTGATGGATGGATTATGTACTGAAAGAAGCAGTATTCTTTTATTTTGCGGTTATTGCGGTTAACCACAAAACCGGACCGAATTAACCGCAACCGAAGTGCGTGGTTATTGCTTTTTTTTTATTCGGTTCGGTTGTCAGTTTTGCATAACCGAAATGTTCCATAGCCGAATTAACCGAACCGTACTAACCGATTTAACCGAATGCCCAGGCCTAACGCTCGGCTCGATCCCACGCACATTTATCGCAGCACTCGGCTGATCGGCTCCAAGCAGCCATACGGCTTGGCTTAGCGTAGCTCGTGTTCCTGCAACTCTTGCTGGAAAAAAGGAAGCCGCACAGTTGTGCTGCTGCCGCCGTCACTTCCTTTCACCTCCGCCTTGCTTTGCCGGCGACACAACCTCAACAAAAACCATGCAATTTTGGCACATCATCATGGCCGTGAGATCCATTGACACAGCAGCCGTGGACATGGGCGCACATGTAGAGCTTCTTAATCAAGTAGTCACAACTCAGTGGCTTCAACCAGCCAGCTCCCATGTCCAAGGCACCTAGCACCTAGCAGCCTCTATGTCAACCCCGGCAGGCGTCTGCACTCGAGGTCCAACGTCCATGGTTCGCGCGGTGATCCCGCCCTATTTCCACTCGCACATCCTAAGGCATCATTATCCCACGCACTAGGCGCTGGCCAGAACAAATGACTCAACTTTCTTTTTCATTTCCGAGCCGCGCCGACGTGACCGGCTTCGGCTAAACCGTGTGGTTGCTAGCGTGTGCGGAAGCGGAGCAACTGACCAATCGTCGGATGATGAGTTGGGTCCATGCGTCAAAAATCTGAAGGAGGTTCGCACAGGGCGCGTTTGCGAACGGGCTGTACTTTTTTCCCAAAGCAAACGGACATGTTAGGAATTCACTGCAATTAAATCTATGGGGTTAGTCTCTATTAGCCAGCAATGTTATTTCGTGTCGAGGCCCTGTCGATGCCTATCTTAACCTCAGATGGTGTTAGAGAAACACCAATGGGGCATGTAAAATTAAGCCCTCGAATCCTGTTTTAAAGGCCGGGTTGCAAATTTTTGGAGCCTAAAAGCCCAAGCCCCTACCTTTGGAGGAACCGTGTCAACTATTCTCTTCTCCATATCTCTCCACTGGTAAAAAAACTCCTCCCTCCGTACTCGACCCCCGCTGCCCCACGCTGTGTTAGAAGTTTTGAGTTGTGATCCAAATTAATAATCTATTTATTAATAAAAGGAGACGACTCTTTCTCCATGGTGGCTGAGAAAATAGAGAAATAAGCAAGAAATTCTGAGAAAAAAGCAAAACATCTAACCCTCTATTCCTATCCCACAAAACTAAGGAGACACATCTAACCCTTCATCTCCATTGCAATTCTCTGATAAAATTAGATCTACGTACAACAGATGCAAACCGTATCTAACCTATTGTCCCATCGCTCATGTATTCTCGAGCGCCGCCGCCTTGCATCAACCCTAACGTAGCCTATCGATGATGATTTGTATCACCCGAAGGATTCACGCTTAATTAGCGCTGCCGCACATGTTGTTGAACTTGGACATCACGTTGCTATATGAGCAGTAGCCGGTTGATGAACTAAACAAGAAATGTGCTGGCAATTATGATATAGGTAAACTGTCAACCTCATCTCTTCTACTTTATGATCTGTCGCTCTTCAATCTGGACAAGATATCATGTATCATCCAAGAGCTCAACCCGGGCCTCAGATTGCATTGCAGACGAGATGTGCGTGAGCATGGCCGTATACATTGAGCAGGACTCGCTGTTTCCCGATGCAGGTAGCCACGCCGCGAGTTGGATAGGCAGAGGGAAGCCATGCGTGCCAGGTTTATGTAAAGCCGTAGCCAGCAAGTTCGATCACACTTAGATTCTCAACATGAACCAGAGCTTGGAGCTGTTCGATCAGTACAGTGGTGCTGATTCAACTGGAGATTTTGTTTTTTGCAGGGAGGATTCAACTGGAGTTGCAGACTATGAATCAAAGATCGTCAAGCAATACATGCTCAGCGGCTGTCGCAGTCTATGAGCTTTGGTCAAACCTGAGGTGGTCACGTATTGGTTCCTGCATGTGCTGGATGCGTGGACATGTCCATGGCAGCACAGATCGACCTCTGTACAATGGTATGTTTGTGGCCCACCGTGCAGAGGTAAAGAACAATAATGCAACTATATAATATTAAACAATTTGAACAGTTTGATTTGACGTGGAATTACATTTAATATATCGATGTTTGAACAAAAAGGTATTTACCTGGCGCTATATTATTTTCCATTATTTATTTTTTTCAGTGTTGATTCCCAATTCACCAGTAGCTCGAATTGACGTATATTAGTGTGTTTATGGAATGTTATTTACCACTGGCAGATAATTGGGGCACATGGAGCAGTAGAGGAGCAGTCAAACATGCTGAATCAGATAGCAGGATTCAGCAGGCCAAACTACTTCAGCAATACCAAGGTACTCCTATACTTAATTTCAAGCACTCCTTTAAGAGAATATATTTCCTTTCAGTCACCCAAGTAGTTACAGTATGCGTCTGGAAAGTGTATCAGACCAAAAGGACCTTAGCCCTACTTTTTATAGAAAGCTAGGCATGTGAAAAGTTTACTGTTGTTTCATAATAGCACAGGCAAAACACTCTAAGATGCAGTAAGCATTGATGTTTGATAGTGAACAAATAACTCACTATCAATGCAGTGTTAATATTATCAATCATAACCATTAAACTTCCTCAAATAAATATGCAAGGTAACAAAGGACTTAATGTCGTTTATAATTTTTTCCCTCCATTATTGCACTGAAAGAGTTTAGTCCTATATATAGCTTTCGTAAAAAAAACTACTTCAAATTGTAGAGTTTTGTATGGCCATAATTCCAAACAATATTGCCAAACAAATATAAACAGATCGATCAAAGGGTACATCAACTGAAAGGGGTAAGATATAGACTCATGGATAATGATCCTAAACAAAAGGTCAATGTAAGAAATCTTATTTTATAGTGATGGTAGAATAAGCCAAGATATGATTCATAAGATACAGTCATTGTACCTAATTTATGACGACAAAGATTTATGAATGACAATTTTGCAATATAACTAACATTGTTTGCTTGAACAAATGCAGCGGATTAGCAATATGTTCAAATCCATAGCTGATAATACTTGGGAAATGGTTAAAGGGATAACACTAACTGTCCAAAAAAAGAAATGCTACGTAATTAGAATGAGTATATAGTATGTGTCGCGCAATTGCGCGGGCTCTTACGCTAGTTCTAATAAATATCAAAGGCTCATGTGCACATGCATGACATGGTGGGGAACTTTAGTTCCATATTGCTAGTCTAGGGAAGAGAAGAACAACTCAAATACTTGAGCAGTTTCCACCTAGTTGAGCTAGTAGAAGAGAAGAGGGAGAACACGCGCGCGCTCGCTCGCCACCCCGGGCGGGGCGAAGGGCGCGGGCGCACGACATGTGATTGAATGGTCCGGCGAAATCCGAACCTTGCGTGTGCAGGGTCGCAATTTTCTTTTGCTACTTAGATTTTTGTTATGCAAGAGATAATTATGTTGACCAAATATGGTAAACAATTAATCTCTCTTAATGATAATTAATATGCCTACTTAATTGTGAATTAATTACCATGTGTGTGCTATCGTTGTGCATATATATATGACGAGACGTTGCCTCAACAGACACACGGTTTTTTTATTGCCTCTGTCGCCATTCGTTATTGTGCTGTCACATTATCTTCCCCATCTCGCCACCGACGTGTGTTGGTCGTATCTACGCACCCACTTATATACCACAAGAGGACGGTGTACGATTGTAAGCACTTTTTCTCTTGAATTGAGTATTCTAAGGTTTATCGAATCTACTGGGACCTTAGGGATTTATTAAACAAAGTTAACTGTAAAAGATCTCATCAAGGCTACTGTCAAAGTCAGGTTGCATGAGGGGGAGACTAGCCAGCGCAAAGGTGCGCCAGACAGTAAATCTGTCGTTGCGCCGATCGGCGTAGGAGTCGAGCCGATCGGCACACTAGTGAAACTGAGCCAAAGTGCACAAGATCTAGTAAATCTGTGGTGGCGCCGATCAGCGCAGGAATTAAGCCGATCGACACACTGGTGAATCTAAGCCAAAGTACGCCAGATCTTGTAAACCTATGCTGTTAAGTGAGTAGCCAGATATCTACTAGTGAGATCGTAACCAGAAAGTCTAATTGAATAGCATCATAATGGGTAATTACATAGATCAATGAAAACCTATAATGAGTAAGACCACCCTGCTTTCCGAGCGGCTCCCGATTTATCGCTGCCGAGAGGAAACCCTTAATCGCGCGAGTATCTTACCCTACTCAACTATCCAATAGTGCTGCGCAGGCTTAGTGCTGTCACCGCTAAACCACACTACTAGCATCATCAAGCAACCATAATCAATATAATGTCCGAATACTATCCTAATCACCATGATTAAGATAATATCTACTTACTTAGCCTAGAACTAAGAATTTGGAATAAGCACATGCATGATTATAGAATTAATATAGACAAATCACCAAAACCATCATCAACATATTCAATCATCCTTAAGATATATAGAGTAAGATTCATCCCCGTCGAGATGGCCTACCTTGACGGATCAACTCTTAACTCCAATAGTTCTTGAAACTCAACTAGAGATCTATTCTAATGGGGCAAGCCCCAGTGGCTCTAACTCACGGATCTGGTGTCCCTCTGTCGCCTCCTCCTCTGCGGCGAGGGTTTATAAGTATTTATAGGGGTTCTACTCATAAAGGACTCGGTTTCTAGCAAATAAAGCGGTTGCGCCGATCGGCTCAGGATTGCGCCGATCGGCGCAAGCCGTGTCTTCTCTGATTTCTTCCCCGAGTCGGTTCCTCTGTCTTCCACAGCTGCCATGTGGGTCTTTTCCTTCGAGATAAAGTCTTGTACTGCACGTTGAGATCTTGAAGTTCCATAAATCTTCTTGAAGTTTCATAAATCTTCTAGACAAATATCTTCAAGTGTCTTGTGCAGATAAACTTCCATAAACATATGGAATGGGCCTTGGTCACTTCTGTGGGTCAAAACACCCCTGTGCCGATCGGCTCATGGGCTGCACCGATCGACGCACTGGGCTTCTTCAGTGCTTTTCATCGGTTCTGGATTCTTGTCCTCTCCATCATAGCATTAATCACCAAACAATGCATATACAAATATATAGACAATATCATAGATAAATGACCTAAATTAGTATCAATTATGCTATAATTGGGGTAATATTCACATATAAAAGGGGCACTCTGGAAGTACCAACAGTTCCCGCACACTTAAACCTTTGCTCGTCCCGAGTAAAGTAAAAGAAAGAAAAATCAAAAAACATACTCTTTCTATCATAAAAGATATCTCAAATCAGCAAATATTGAGCATTGTTCGATTGTGGTGTATTTCATATTGGTATTCAGCAAAATAGATCAAATATGGGCATAAGCTTAAAGTTCTCCCCAAAGCAAAAGATCATGTCCAACTCATAAATTATAACTTTTCCACACATAAAAATCACTTAAAAGATTGTTGTGAACATAGAGAATCTATCTTCCAAATAATCCAAGGCAACAACTCATCTTTCAAATCACTCAACCTATATTCTACATCATAGTGATCAAATAATATTAGTGTAAGGCTTATATGAGTAGCTAGGTGAGGTAATTCAAGGATTGCAAACATAAATCAATAATATATTATAAAGCTAGGAGATTATTCTTCATTAGAATTATAGAAACTTATCAAGATGACCATTAAGAAAGAAAATTTTAAAAAAGGACTCACACTTTGGATATGTGGACATGTGCATAGAAAAAATTTGATCTTGGAAGATTGCACATGGTAGGAATGATTCATGGCTATATTAGAATGAATTTCGAGAATAAGCATGTCATATACCATCCCCCCACACTTAAAATTTTGCTAGTGCCATAGCAAACAGCAGAGATTCTTTTTTTTTAATCACCACTGCTGCGCCGATCGGCTCTCAACCCAAATTCACCAACATTTGTTGGTATTTGATTTGTCTGGCTTCAACATTCATTCATGAATTAAATATAGCCAGAAATATAGGATGTGGTCAAGGAATGATACTCAACAAGATGTTTTGGGTTTATGGTAGTGTACTCAGCAGAATTGAATTTTGGCATGAGTAATTCAAGGCTAGAAAAAGATACACAAAGAATTGCCATCTTAGTAAAGTTTATACCAAAAAGAATTAAATCCTAACCGAACTCAACCATCAATTTAATGTTTATCTACATATCAAAGGTTCATGAGTATTGCTCATAATATGGCATTGGTAGGTAAGGATCTTGAAAACAATAAATTCCAAAGTTCACAACATGAAAATTTATTTATGAAAAGGTTGGTACTAAGTTATCATCACAAACTGGACAACATAAATGAAGCACATGGGTACTCAAAATTGCTCCACATAAGACATATTTGCCGAATAGTCATTAAGTGTAAGTTCAAGATTTTATTCAATGCTCAACATTATTTGGTCTTCATCAACACTTTTCAAGAAAGAATAAATAATTCAATTATCCTAAAAGAGCATAACCGCCACCATTATATTAAGATCAAAACTCGAATACATGGTGATGATTTTTGCACACACTTGCATGAAAATAAAACTACTACTAACACACTTGCATGAAAATAAAACTACTACTAACACACTTGCATGAAAATAAAAACACCCGATACATGATTTCCCAACCTGCTCACACACACACACATAAGCCAATAAAGAAAAAGGCTGCAAAAGATAAAAGAAAACGCAAACCAGGAAACCGATACACGTGCCAACTCCTAGGTACTCTAGTCATCCGAAAGTGGAGTCGGTGGCTGATCGAAGCCATAGCACCGCGCCTTGAGTCGCTTGAACTCCTCCACCATCGCATCATGGTTGTACCTCCATTGGGACGTGGCTTCCTCCGTGCGCTCGATATAGTGCATGTTGTTGTCGAGGTACCCCTGCATGGGCACGAAAAAGTCTGCACCGGGCACAGGAGGCACCACTGGTACATGTCCTTGGTACATGTAGTCGATGCCCGCGCTAGAGTAGGGTGCGCCGATCGGCGCGTCGCCTGCGTCGATCGGCGTAGAGGGCTGTGAACCGACCGCTGCGTCGCTCCACCCTGTCTGGTACTGTTGAGGCTCCTGGCATGACCCCCAGGAGTCCCACTCGCCGCCGGCTGCTGTAGATGTGTCCAGCTGTCGAACCCGCCCACGGCGGTCCTTGAGAACTCGCCCCCCCCTCCAGGAGACCTTCCTCAAGCCAATTTCCTCCCTCTAGCTTGCGAGGGAGAAAAACTCCTAGCTCTGCACACGGGAGCCTTACGTTGGTACCGCCGACATGGAAGCCAGCGCGAACACTTCCCGTGACAATATTGCCACGAGTCATATTCTCGCTGATCTCCGTCGCGCACTCCCACTTGTCATTGCGCCCTCCCGGTCCATCGCCGCCGTAGACAAGGGCTGCTAGGCGTTGAAGATAGGCCCCGAAGGCCAACTTCTTGCTTGCCTTGCCCCTCTTGTTGAGCCAACCCCGCACCATCACTGACATGGGATTGCAATGAGACGGACTCACGATGGCGTTGAAGAGCCACCACAAGTCCGCATCGATGACGTTGCTGGAGTTGACCTTGTCGCCTATGCGCGCCGCCAACCACCGATCGAAGAATTGAATGGTCGGGTTGCGGATGTTGTCACGCTTCATTTCTTCTACAAACAAGAGCCGCCTCCAAAAGGAGTCCAACTCCCCGCGTCCTAAGATGCCGGCGACGTCGGCGTTGACGTCGAAGCCGAAGGCTTGAGCTGCCGCCTCCATGGTCACCGTGTGGCTGATGTCGCGGACGTGGAAGTTGACGGCCTCGCTACCGTCTACGACGGTGCCAAGCCTCATCGTAGAGGCAACGTCGGTGATGACGTCGAGGTTGTAGTCCATGGGGAGGAGGTGGAAATACACCCAGTCGAGGCTGTCTAGCATCCTCCTTAAGTCCTCCCACATGCCGATCGAGGTGAGGAAGGTCTCGTCCAAGTCGAAGTTGGGGATGAACCTTTCCCTCATCGCGAGATAGTGCCGCTGTTCCTCCGCGCTCAGGAGGGTGAAGCCCTCCTCCACCGTGCGCGGCATGAATGCCGGCGGTGGTGGTGATGTGGGAACCCCACGGCTTGCCGCCGTTTGGCTTCTTGTAGCACGCCTCGTTGGAAGGGACGCGCCGGAGACGGAGTGGCGGTAACGGATCTCGTATGTTGCCGCCGCCGAGCCGGTGGATGCACCACCCATCGACATGTCATCACGAGCGCCAGAGCCACCCCTCACCGAGGAGTCACTGCTCGACTCGTTGCTGCCGTCGGAACTGCTTTCCCGGCGCAGCCTCTTGCCCAACTTGCCGACGGAGGAGCGGAGACGATCCATCTGCGAAAATTGCGGAATGTGTGCGAGATCATGGGTAGTGGGGAAGGTGGATAGATTACCAGGATGGTGTGCCAAAAGGGGGTGCCTGGCCTCCCTTTTATAATGTGGGAAACTTCCAGGAGAAGGAACCGCCGTAAAATTTCAAAATTTGAGAGCGCGCCGATTGGCACGGATAACTGCGCCGATCGGCACAATTCAAATTTTGAATGTTCTGACCACTCTGGTGCTTGATTCCCATCCTTTATGTCGCTTCCTGGCATATCATGTTGGTTGGCAGGGGAACAGCACGGAATCCTGATGTCTTGTTGGCTGCACCAATCGACGCGGGCCCGCGCCGATCGACGCGCCATCTCTTTTTCACCTTTTGTTCAATTTCGTGTCTCCTCTGCACTGCACACTTGCATAATAAACATACATGTTCCTCAAAATCAATGCCTGCCGCCTTTGTTGCTCATTTGGGAACCGCATGGGTACCTGCGCCGATCGGCGCAGTGGTGCGCCGAACAGCGCAAGTCCCTTGCACCTCATCTTTTGATCCGGCGCTGATCCTGATGCCTCGTGTTCATCTCTTTCACCTAATTTTCCACTTTTCCTGATGTTCCTGTAGTATTGGCATACGTAGCGGGGCTCATCTTGTGACCGTGCCGATCGGCGCGACGTCCATTTTTGCTTCTGGCCCGTCGCTTCTTCGCTAGATGTTTCTCTTCATCCTTTCCTGTGTCATTTAGCTACTATTTTGCACACAAAAAATTAATTCAAAAAGATTTTTGATTACCTTGAAAATAGCTCCATCTCTGAAAATTACTGTGCTGGTCGATTTTTAGCACTCCTTCAATTCTGGGCGTCATCGGCCTTCTCTCCTGACTTGGGCAATACTGTGCCGATCGGCACAGAAGTGCGTCGATCGGCGTAAGCTCTATTCCTTCCTATTTTTGGTCTTTTTTTATATATATTCCTGCATTGTTAGTCTACAGTATGTATATACATAGTTTTGCGCAAATAAACCGACAACGTAAGAGCACAAAAGAATTAAGCACACACTTTTCTATTTTTTTATATTATTCAGGAGATTATTTTTATCATAAGAAAGCAAATTTAAAAACACCGGGTTGCCCTCCCGGCCAGCACTAATTAACTAAATAAAATGGGTTGCCCTCCCATAAGCACTAAATAACTTCTAAATCTCCCGATCATTGGGTTGCCTCCTAAGAGCGCTCTAGTTATTTAGAGGTCAAAGAGCTTGACCTCCCCGCAAACAATCAATCCTTAGTGTCGCGGTGTGGGATGTGAGGCCGCGACACTACAAGGTTATCTTATCTCCATGGTTCATATAGCTTGGACGACCTATCCATACATCCCCTCTAATTACTTTCGATGCCACGTTGCCACGGTGTCTTGTATCTCTTCACTTCATCAATAGCACGGCACTCTTCTCCATTTGGGTGAAACTTGAAAGAGAAGGGAGTCCCACTTATATCAAAGCTTATCTCACCACTCCCAACATCAATACTTGCCTTTGCTGTCCTCAAGAAGGGTCTGCCTAAGATCAACGGGGTCCTCATCCTCTTATCCATATCAAGCACAATAAAATCAACAGGGACGATGTGCTCTCCAATTTGAACAGGCACATCCTCAGCAATTCCATCAGGGAAGCGCACCGATTGATCGGCTAACTCCAAACACATACCCGTAGGCTCTAATTCAGGAAAATTGAGATTTGTGAATATATGATGGGGCATAACACTTACGTATGCTCCAAGATCGCACAAGCACCTATCAAATATCCTTATTCCAATCATGCATTTGATGCTTGGTGATCCAGGGTCAGGTTTCTTCTCGTGCAACATCATTGATTGTCACCGTTAGTTCCTTAGTGACCTTCACAACATCCTCAGAAACTAGAGACTTCTTGTTTTGCATCATGTCCTTAATGTACTTGGCATAGGTGGGAACTTGGATAGCGTCAACAAAAGGGACATTGATGTAAAGCTTCTTCATAATATCGACGAACCTTGTGCTCGTCGTGTTGCCGCACTCTTTCTGTCTTTGTCAGTAGTTGAGTATCCAGAAACATGGCAGGGCCATGCTCTTCTATCTCCACGCCCATTTTTAGACCAGAGAGGTCATCATCCTCCTTGCGCCGATCAGCGCTTTCAGGGAGCCGATCGGCGCCGACAGGGTCGTCGCACTGATCGGCGCCGGGTGTGCGTCGATCGGCGCGGGGCTTCTTTGCTTTCGCAGAGTGCTCTGGATCTTCTGTTTGTTTTCCTGATCGTGTAGCTATCGCAGAGTGCTCTGTAGGCATCGTATTACCAGGAATAGCCTCCTTGTTGCCTTGAATGGCTTGCGATAGTTTTCCCATCTGTTGCTCTATAATCTTGGTATGCTTCAAAATCTGCTCGTTGGAGCTCCCAATTTCTATCACCTTGTCATTAATTCTCTCAAGGACACAATCAATCTCCTTGAATTTAGCTTGATTGTCCTTGTTGATCTTCTCTTGAGCTTGGAAGAACTCATGACATCGGAGACGAAGTGGGATAGAATTTTGCATGGATGAACTAGGAGAGAAAGAACTCCTTTGTTGCTGATATCAGGGCTTCCATCCACTATTCTTCATATATTCTAGCATCTTCATCTCTTCAGGGCAATCTTTCTGCACATGACCAAATTCTCCACACTCACTACATGTTGAGCGTAATTCCGCCAGCTTGAGTGTTTCTTCCTTAGGGATGTGAAGATTATTGTCCAACCTCCTTTGAATAGCATCGAGGCAATCTATAATCAAGTCTTCGTGAGTCTTCTCAATCACACTCTTCGCTACCCCTTTTGAAGGTTGCAAATTCCTTGAGCTTCTCTCACCATCCCACGATTGATTTTCAACTAGCAACTTGATCAAATTCTTAGCTTCGGTGGGGATTTTTGACATGAATGATCCTGCAGCTGAGGCGTCCAAATGTTGACGTGATAAAAGATTCAATCCTGTGTAGAACTTCTCAACAACTTCTCCAACCGTCAGACCATGATGAGGGCATGCATCCATATATTCATTGTATCTTTCCCATGCTTCTCCAATGCTCTCATCAATATTCTGCTTAAATCCAACAATCTTATTTTTCAAAGCTTGAGTCTTACCAGGCGGGAAGTATTTGGCCAAGAATTCAGCTGCTAATGTGTTCCACGCCGTTTTTACTGTGTTTTCCAATCCATTGTACCATTGCTTGGGGCGTCCAACTAGAGAGAAGGGGAACAACCGCACACGTGCTTGATCTCCTATCAATCCCGCTATCTTGAATGTACTGCAAACCTCAAGGAAGTGTTGCAATTGGTGATTGGGATCTTCTGAACCTGTGAACGGTTGTTGCACCACTATTCCAAAATATCTCTCCAACTGATACGGAAGTTGATCTTGAGCTTCTTGGAAATCTATCTTGACAATACTAGTCAATTGTGGCTCTAGACGATTAACCATAGGTACCTCTGCCATCTCCTCTTCTTCTTGCTCTTGAACTGAGTCTTCTACTGTGAATAATACTCGAGGTGTTGCGCAGACTGCTTCTAAATCTTCAAGTGACTTGCTTCTCTTCTCCGTTGTTCTCTTCTTATGAAAGAGTCTTTCTGGATCATCGGCATAATTAGAGGGTTTGTTTGACTTAGGACCGTCCATACCTGTTAGTTTCACTTAACAGAATATATGTACTAGAGAGACAAGTAAAGCACAATGACTAAACAGTAATACATCAAACAATGTTTAAAAACCTGCTATGCTCCCTGGCAACGGCCCCAGAAACAGGGTAGCTTGTTGGTCGTATCTACGCACCCACTTATATACCGCAAGAGGATGGTGTACGATTGTCGCACTTTTTCCCTTGAATTGAGTATTCCAAGGTTTATCGAATCCACTGGGACCTTAGGGATTTATTAAACAAAGTTAACTGTAAAAGATCTCATCAAGGCTACTGTCAAAGTCAGGTTGCATGAGGGGGAGACTAGCCAGCGCAAAGGTGCGCCAGACAGTAAATCTGTCGTTGCGCCGATCGGCGTAGGAGTCGAGCCGATCGGCACACTAGTGAAACTGAGCCAAAGTGCGCAAGATCTAGTAAATCTGTGGTGGCGCCGATCAGCGCAGGAATTAAGCCGATCGACACACTGGTGAATCTAAGCCAAAGTACGCCAGATCTTGTAAACCTATGCTGTTAAGTGAGTAGCCAGATATCTACTAGTGAGATCGTAACCAGAAAGTCTAATTAAATAGCATCATAATAGGTAATTACATAGATCAATGAAAACCTATAATGAGTAAGACCACCCTGCTTTCCGAGCGGCTCCCGATTTATCGCTGCCGAGAGGAAACCCTTAATCGCGCGAGTATCTTACCCTACTCAACTATCCAATAGTGCTGCGCAGGCTTAGTGCTGTCACCGCTAAACCACACTACTAGCATCATCAAGCAACCATAATCAATACAATATCCGATATCCTAATCAACATGATTAAGATAATATCTACTTACTTAGCCTAGAACTAAGCAATTGGAATAAGCACATGCATGATTATAGAATTAAGATAGACAAATCACCAAAACCATCATCAACATATTCAATCATAATTGAGATACATAGAGTAAGATTCATCCCCGTCGAGATGGCCTACCTTGACGGATCAACTCTTAACTCCAATGGTTCTTGAAACTCAACTAGAGATCTATTCTAATGGGGCAAGCCCCGGTGGCTCTAACTCACGGATCTGGTGTCCCTCTGTCGCCTCCTCCTCTGCGGTGAGGGTTTACAAGTATTTATAGAGGTTCTACTCATAAAGGACTCGGTTTCTAGCAAATAAGGCGGTTGCGCCGATCGGCTCAGGATTGCGCCAATTGGCGCAAGCCGTGTCTTCTCTGATTTCTTCCCCGAGTCGGTTCCTCTATCTTCCATAGCTGCCATGTGGGCCTTTTCCTTCGAGATAAAGTCTTGTACTGTACGTTGAGATCTTGAAGTTCCATAAATCTTCTAGACAAATATCTTCAAGTGTCTTGCGCAGATAAACTTCTATAAATATGTGGATTGGGCCTTGGTCACTTCTATGGGCCAAAACACCCCTGCGCCGATTGGCTCATGGGCTGCGCCGATCGGCGCACTGGGCTTCTTCAGTGCTTTTCGTCGGTTCTGGACTCCTGTCCTCTCCATCATCGCATTAATCACCAATTTTACCTGTTTCTGCAATAAAGCTCCAAAACAACGCATATACAAATATATAGACAATATCACAGGTAAATGGCCTAAATTAGTATCAATTATGCTCTAATTGGGGTAATATTCACATATAAAAGGGGCACTTGGGAAGTGCCAACAACGTGCCATCGGTGCTAGGAGAGCAGGTCTTTGAAACCTACATCTTCTCATGTCCTTGCACGGGGTAGGGAACGTATCAGGTTTTTGGAAAGTGCCGTCACGACTGCTCGCTAGTGATCTGATTCGCATCCTCTTTATCGACCGATTGCCTACATCTGTATCGCTTTTTTCATCAACGGATCGGACTCTACAACGACCATCACCGGAGCGCTTCTCTATAAGTCACACTTCAACATCTTCTCCATGATTAGATCGAGTGATCTAGGCCTTGATCCTAAATTATTGCTAGTCGCTACGATTAGCGTGTATTTTCTGTTTATGTCTAATGATCTACTAGTACATCTAATCAAGATAGGAGCTTTCATGATGTCTTGCATGTCTAGATTACGTGTAGTTTCTCTAGTATTTGTACTCACTAGAATTAGACTTATCATCACTAAATTATTGTTATTTCCAACACGCTGCATCGCCCTTGCCCTTCCCCCGCCCGAGTTCCCGGCCCTAGCACCTCTCAAGCCCGCCCGTGGCACCAGCATTGTCCCTGCCTGCTGCTCTGAGCTCAATTTAATTTTTTTTCCAACACTACCAGAAATCGGCTATTTGCCAAGTGTATTTTCTTAGGCACTTGGCAAAGATATGTTTGCCGCGTGCCAAAATAAAAAAACTCGATAAAAATTTAATTACTTTACCAAGTGTAACAAGAAAAACTCTTGGCAAACTTGTTTCTTTGCTGAGTGTTTTTTGTGGCACTTGGCAAACATGGTCTTTGCCTAGTGTTTTCCTCATGACACTTAGCAAAGACATTGTTTGCCGAGTTTTTTTTCCTCGTTTTGACACTAGGCAAAGATAAATTCAAATTATATTTTGAAACTGTAAATTAATTCAAATAAAAAAATTTCAACTACAAAGTTGTTCAACTTCTAAACATCCATATGATGTTTAGACTTCTAAACTTTTATTTTGATCTTTAGTGCATTACTCAAATTGATATACAACATTGTTCATAAAATCCATATGTTTCATATAGTTTCATGAAACTATAAGTGACACATATGATTTGTGAATAATGTTATTATATCTATGTCGGATGAATAAATAATAAAAATAAAAGTTGTAGATCATACAAATTTATATAACTTTGTAGTTCAACACTTTTCAATTTCAATCAATCTTGTCAACCAAAAATAAGTTTAAATTTTTTAGACAATGTCTTTGCCGAGTGTCTCTTTTCTAGCATTCGGCAAACAAGGTCTTTGCCAATGTATTATTTTTTACACTCTGGAAAATATGGTCTTTGTCGAGTGCCCGATAAAAAACACTCGGCAAACAGGTATAGTATAAGAAGAGTGAAAACAGAGTCTACTCAAATGAAACTATGGTGCAATGGTAGGGAAGTATAGACACGAAAGAGAGGTCCGGGTTTGAATCCCGCATGACGCGCTTAGCGCTCGAGAAAAAGCAGTGGCTTGCAACTTGTGACGAGGACAGGCGGGCGGGGTTCTTGGGTGCACAAATTTTTTTTGCTAATTTTTTGGGTTTTTTTGATAATTTATATTTTGCCGAGTGTTAACTTTTTTGAGTGTATTTGAGACTCGGCAAAGACACTCGACAGAGGCCTAGATACACTCAGCAAAGAGCACTTGACACAAATTTACTCGGCAAAGCGCTCTTTGCCGAGTGTATCTAGGCCTCCTACGCACTAAGCAGGTCATTACAAGTTAGGCTCAGAGAGAGTATTCCAACTTGTCTCATAGGCACTAACCCGATAAGCACTTGAGTCTGCCTGATCTTGATTCCTCCCCTGTACATTATGTTGTAGACAGATCACCGAAAATGTATTTTAGCAGACTAAGTCATGTGTGTTTTATTGTTCTGGTACTAGCCCATGTTTTTTTTAAGTATAGCAACACTATAACAAAAAAAAATGGTGCGGCCACTAGTGGAGTTTTTTTTAAGGAAGTCCGGAGGGGGGGGGGGGCTGCCTAATAATGTTTTAAATAATAATGGAAGATGAACCTCCCATGATGATGTTCAAAAAAGGATCACCCAGCCCACAACGGGAAACCGACGCTTTGCCGTGTGCCACAGGAAATACCTACGGTAAAGACTTTGTCGTGGGTTGCACACGGCATACCCGCACGGCAAAAATGTCGTCAGACCTTTCCTCGTGCACACGGCAAAGCCTTTGCCGTGTGCCATAGCTATTGTCATGCGTCCACGATGACGCACGGTAAAAAAAAGACACCGTCACCTGCCAGCACGGTGACGGTGCATTTTGCCGTGTGCCCGACAGTTGGCGCACGGCAAAGCCAACTCCAGTTTGCCGTGTGCCCTTGTCCCAGCACACGGCAAAACCTCTAACTTTGTCGTGTGTCCTTGTTATAGCACACGATAAAGCTTGAGACTTTGACGTTCCTTGGCCATGGCACATGGCGAAGGACCATTCGCAGATTGCCAGTACCCCTTCTTTGCTGTGTGCCTTGGTCTGGCACACGGTAAAGCCTATGAAACCTGCCTGAAAACATTTAAAATTAGCTGTCCCCGGATCAAAAAAACTCAAATATTCAATATATCACAAATATCATCTGACACAATCTTTAAATATCATCACAGGCATTTGAATATCATCCTGGAACATGGACAACACAAATATTTCATAATATTCATCATAAGAGGTTTACAAACATAAGTATCATCCACAGTACATCTGAGGCAGTTCACAAACAAAAACAAGCAAGAAAATGATGCCGATAGAAAGTTCACTAACACAAGAATCATGGCAAACAATGACAAGAGCCTTGTCCAACAAGTGGCGACAAGTTCTGATCTTGATCCTTCTCAGGCCATTAACTCCAGACATTCGATCCCACCGATTGATTCTTCACAAATGAGAGATGTTGATTACTGATTAGTCTTTCAATAAGTGTGTGCTCTAGTATGTTAAGGAAGTTTCTAGTATTGAGTTTGATAATTATAATGAATGCTCTAGTATAGACAAAACGGAAACTAAAACGTTCATACTCATAGGAGTTGAAGCTGGAGTAGGTGCCCGAAGAGGTAGAGCAAAGGACGGCATCGGCGGTAGGGCTGTACCTAAACTCTGGCCAAGTGCTCGAGCCTCCTCTCAAACTCCTGTTCCATGTCCTCCCTTGCCTTCCTCTCTGCATCGAGTTGGGTCTGCAACATTTGATCTCATTAATGCAATGCAAAAAAGTCATGAGTAAAAACAGTAAACCAACGACGAATATAACTGAAATTACTGAAGTGCGTCCACTTGGGACTGTGCAGTGTTTGGTCAAGAGCGTATAGCCGGGCTTGAGCTCGTGCTCCTCGCTCGTATCGCAGAGAGAGTGGGCGTACTTGTCGTGTCGAGTGTGCCTTCTCCAATCCAGTACCAATCCAGTACATACTTAGGCGGATCAGGTCGAATCAGCGGCCGTCTCTTAACAAGTGTCGGCCACTTCGGAAGCTCCGAAGGACCTCTCAACCACACCTCTGACGACACAAAGGAAGTGGAACCCCCCCGTCTCCTACTCCTGCCTCTCCTTGATGTTCTGCAAAGTGACTAGTAGAGGACCTCTCCCTGCAAAAAAAAAAAACCACACACACACACAATGATGTCATATATACTATCAGCTGAAGAATGACATCTACAGAAAATGCTCGAGTGACACGTTTTATTTCATTTCTAATATTGTTTAGAAGACATGGTCACAGCAAAATAATTCCTTCAATTTAGAGAAAAAATGATGCCGTGAATTTTGTTTCTAATAGGCAGACTGTCTGACATTAATTGGTTCTTTCCACAACATACTCAATAATCCTATTTTTCTTGTGAACCCTATTTCTTTGACAACATCAAATAGATGCAAACTAACTAGCTCCTAAAGGCTAAACTGATCATCGAGTACTAGGAATTACTACAATCAATATTACAACATTACATAGCAACACAATGCAAAAGAAAATTAACTAGCAGTAGCACACGATAGCAGTGTTCAGAATTAATGTATTACCGTGAGAAATAGAGGGTGGGAGAGGGAGGAGGGAGCTGTGGAGGCCATGGCTGGAGCAGGGCGTCGGACTCGGGGAGGCAGCGCCGGGCGGATCCGGGGACTCAGAGGCAGCGCTAGGGGCGCGAGGGCCTAGAGCGCCGGGTGATAGAAGCGGGCAGGCTCTTCCGGGCGTCGGCAGTGGACGTCATCGGTGGAGCCAGGGGCTCGAAGGCGCGACGAGCTTGAGCTCCAGGGGCTCAGAGGCGCGGTGGCGGGCGTGAGCAGAGGCAGCGGAGGCACGGCGGCGGGCGCGAGCGGAGGCGCGACGGCGAAGACGTTTGACCGAAAACGGATAAGTCCCTAGATCCAATCGGGGACTTATCCTAAATGTTTGCCATGTGCCACTCCCAAGGCACACGGCAAAGCTGATATTCCTAACTCTTTGTCGTGTGCCTTCTGTCGGGCACACGGCAAAGAGCTTGCCGTGTGTTAGTCCCTCGGCACAAGGTGTACATTTAGGATCTAGTTTTAAAAAAAAACTACTTAGGCAGATTAAAAAGTAGCCAAATTTGGACATGATTGCCTATATACAATTAGTTAAAGTCAAAAATTATTTCAACCATCATTTTGATTCAATATGCGAAGGATCTCACTTGAACACTTTGATTCTTTTACTTGGATTCTCTAATTTGATGCGTGAGTACAATATTGGTTGAGAATAGTAAGTTTGGCGCGCTTCGCCGCGCCCAATTGATCACGTGTTCAGAAATTTTTGAATTCTCAACACAACGTTATTTGTTAATATTGTTTTGTACCACCCATTTGCTTTTTGCTAAAGGCACTTTCATGCAATACGTTGGCCTAGCGGAGTCGGGCCATTGATGTTGGGTTTGTTTGCTGGGTTCAATTTATTTTTTGTTGAATAAGTTTTCAAATTCATGTTCATTTTTTTTATGTGTTGGTCCATTTTTGTTTTTCTTTTCCGCCCTGCTTTGCTGTATGTGCCATGTAAACATATCACCGTAGCCGGAAGCTAGGCCCAGCGTTGGGCCATTTTCAGGTGACTGGCAAAGAGTCGGAGACTCCTTGGGCTTGAACCGCAGGCCCAACGCGAGGACAATCAAGATGGCCTACAGTCTAGCAGTAACAGCCGGCGTTGGCAGTTTGGCACAGCCTGAGCCATGCGTCGTGGGTTCAAAATGACCACACACAAGATAAAGAAGGCCACGTCGCCCAAAATAATGAGAGAGGTGGGCTCAAAAAAAAAAAAAAAATGAGAGAGGTGCTAGGCTAGGACGCCTATACCTTACACTACACTATATGCGTCATATGCGTGGTCTCTATTAGCTGCAGGAGGAGTCGTCTAGGACACGCCGACTGCGAGTTCGCTCCTGCACAACGGGCAGCGTTGATCGCCTCTGAAGAGGAGCTTCTCCAAGCAGAGGCCGTGGAACACGTGGTCGCACTTCGGCCACGCCGCGAGCCCCCTCTTCTCCATCACCTCGAAGCAGATGGCGCATTCCTCCTCCTCCTCCGCTGCTTCCGTAAACCTCCTCCGCTTCGCCGGTCGATCATCGTCGTCCTCGCGACGCACCGGCGCTGGGAGGCGCATCACCCCGCCGCCGGCATAACCAATGGCGCGGTCCCACTCATCAGCATTCCGCGCCAGGCAAGGAAGAGCCTTGAGCATGCGTGCCACTCGCTCCGTCGTGTAGTCTCCGCGCGGGAGGACGCCGGCGTCGACCGTGACCTCGACGCGGGTGGCACCCGGCGGGATGATCACCGGCGCTGCCGCGACGAGGTCCAACCACAGCGCGTCAAGCTGGTCGCGGGAGTCGCCCGGCGGGTAGACCATGGCCACCAAGGCGGCGCCGGCCAATCGCAGCGTGCTGGCCGGGTCCACCGCCATGGACGTTGACGACGGCACGAGGAACCGGACGCGGTGCAGCTTCGTCCCGCTGCGGATGGTGACCTGGCGCTGCCGCGTGTCCATCTCCAGCCTGGCCCCCGAGAAGCGGGTGTAGTGGTAGTGCACGATGATCTCTGATCCGCCGCCCTCGCCGCCGCTGTGATGGTCGGCGGTGCCGGTGACGACGACGACGCGCATGAAGCCGGCCGTGTTCGCGACGGTGGTGAACCGCGGCCGTCCCGGCTGGGCGATGAAGCAAAGGAAATCATGCGCCGACGCCGTCGGTGCCAAATACTCCGTCCCGGTCGCCTCGCTGTCCTGTTCAAAATCGCTGTCGTCGTTGGTGTTGTTGCCATCGTCTTCGTCGTCGGTATGGTAAGGCTCATCGTCCTCTTCGTGGTAGAGCTCATGTTCCTCACTGCCTTGAACCACGTCTTCCTCGACGTGGTCCATGTTCCGCGTGCCTACAACAACGCTGTCGTACGAGGCGGCTGGGTCCGGGGAGCCAAACACGTCTCCAGTAAGCATCGGCCGCGCCGGCAAAATCCTCTGGTTGTGTGCGGAGGCCAGGGGGTCTCTGCCGTCCTGCCGGTTCTTATTGCCTCTCCGCTTCCAGTCCGATCATCCGTCGCCTCCAACGAAGGTTAAGAGAGGAAGAGAACAACTGGCCGAGTTGATCGACGCAGGCAAAAGAGAGAGCCCGTATTTATAGTGCACTGCTGCCGCGCTGCGGTCGCGTGTCCTTGTTCGATTCGGACTCGAATGGTGCCTGCCGCCGGCTCTGGTTCGCTGACTTGGCCCCACAGATAAATTGATGTTACATACGTCACGCGGCTGAATGGCAGTGGCGACTCTGCACGTAAGCTCTGAAGAACGACATCTATAATCCCCTACTGCAAATTCTCTAATCTACATATGGACTGACAATCTCTGTTTTTTGCGTCACCACTGACAATCTCTGTTTTTTGCGTCACCACATCTTTCAAAAATTAAATGGGACGAAAACACAATATAATTGAGTATAGATATAAGTCTCTAGTCTAGAAAATATCAGTTTAGAAATTTAGACAAGACTTCCTTGATAAATTATCATGTTTTGGAGTTGTTAATGATTTTGTACACCCAAATTTATAGTTCTAGCTCGACCACTATTAGTCAAAGGGCCAGCCGTCAACCTTCCACCTGAGCAAATACTTGCATCAATGAATATATATACCAAAGCATACAAGACAACGAGAAATACATTTATAGAGCAGAGGAGGTTTCCATTAATTATAGATGGCCAATGTTAACAAGCTGGTTACCTAGTTTCGGTGAGACCTATTCTGCTATGACAACTAGGGGATGAAGATGTAATTATTAGCATCCCAAGCACGTGGAGGGAGGTACATAGAAGAAGAA
This sequence comes from Eleusine indica, assembly GCA_030378355.1. Lineage (NCBI taxonomy): Eukaryota > Viridiplantae > Streptophyta > Magnoliopsida > Poales > Poaceae > Eleusine > Eleusine indica. The sequence continues at coordinate 9,858,999 of CM059501.1, forward strand.
AAATGCACCAACAGCTTCCTCCGCTTCCCCTTCAGGAATGACAGTGTCATCAGACATCACCCGCCGAGCAAGAGGGAGAGAGTTGCTCCGCCGAGGCCATTCTCGACACCCATACTGTTATTCAGGGGCAGAAGAACCAGTGGGTTGGCTTCTGGGCAGGAGGAGCTGCAAGCTTTGGATTGAAAAGAGGACTCTGAGGGCAAGAGAAACGAAAAGTATTCGCCACAAGATATGCAGTAGTTTTGGAGACAAATGGTACTTTTCCATCAAAGCTCTCAGTAAGAGACCCATGGTTGGAGGCAGTAAACAAGATGAGGAAAAGGGGCTGGCAGAAGGATCTATTTATAGTATCGGGACTTGGCCTTTGGAGAATTCAAACGCCGCTTCTAGTTGACTGGAGGGAACCCGAGGGAGAAAGATAAGCACGAGGACAGTTAAAAGGCAATACCGGCAGTCGAGACGACATAGGAAATGGCAGGTCACAATTAAGGGTCACGTGTGGTTGGATGGAGTAATGCCGATGTGACCTGACTGGTGAGCAGTTCATGATTGATTGCATTTATTAGAATCTGAAGCAGCAGGTTGATAAATGAGACGCGTGGTAAATGAGGAGATCAAGTCCGGCGTATGAAATATTTCGTACCCAGACTCGGGAGGCATGTGTTGACACCAAAATTTGACCAACAGGTTATCACAGTTCGATCGACTTCCTGCTATTTTGCCTATTTTATTGCTATATATTAGAAGTCAATTGCCCCCTTTTGTTTAAAAGAATTAGATCTGTGAATTTGAGGCATATTTGCAATACCAGTTATCAAATCTATCGACTTAGCACCTATTCGATGGGAAGAGTTCCCTACATGATTATTATATTTCTATTGACTCTGGCCCATCGACTTACTTTCATCGACAGAGCGAGTTTATGCACCTTTACTGTAGATCTATCGACTTTAAATCTAACATATCAATTTGGCCAGTTATCATACGAATACTATGGATTTATCGACTCTGGCCTGTTGTTCTAATTTCTTATCAGTATTAATGATTTATAATTACATATTTAAATAACTTTGCCGATAACCTGATATAATCAGCCGATTAGTTTATTTTCTCTTATGTTTTATTTCTAAAATAGCATCGGCTGGTTTCACGAACAGTGATTATCGGCTTTCTTCATCGACCTGTCCCGGGCCGGTGATCCGTGGAATTTGATCGTTTGTCTCGTTGTCGATTTACAGGGAAAATTGGCTGGCACGCCTCCGTTTCCTTATTGAGCCTGCACAGGAGCTAAGTAGATCTCCCGGATCACGCGTGTGATTTTCGCGTCAAGAATTGCGTTATCTAGTCCGGTAGCGAAATGCCCATGATGCAACTCGAGACATCAAAGTGTTCGGTTCCAGAGGGTGCCATGCTGCCCAAAATACTAAACTCATCATGTAGGTTGCACCGATGGTGGAACAACTAGAAGTCTGCAACAAGACGCCCACACATTGGCTAGGTTCGACATGAGTGGCTGGGAAGAAGCCATGCTCACTATGCTGCCCCTGAGGTTCATTCTATCTCTGAGGAGAAATCTAAGGATGATCCATATCCTTGGGTCCAAAACTAAGGAATCTAGCAAACTGAGCATAAGTCACACTGAACCACTCACCCTTTATCATCCAATGCATTTTTCTTACATTTTCATCCTCCTCAAAGAAGACTATGACATAGAATTGGGCAATGATCTTATTATTCTAGTCATAGGCAAAACCCATTATTTTCTTCACCCTTTGTCTTGTACATGCAGCAATGATCTCATTGAAAATAGGGTTGTTTTTCTTTTCCATGTACTCCCAGTCTACCCACTGTGCCATGGATATAGGTCTATCCTTTGCCATGATGACAGTCTCATAATAATCCTGCTGAAAGAAAGTCCAAAACCTGTAGTCTGTGGCTTCCTTAGCTGGTGTCCTTGGATCTACCTGTCTCATGTCCCTCACAAGGTCTGTCTTCCCTCTATAGATTGTAGCCTTTCTCCTTGGAGGTCCTGATGGTTTGTGCATTTCTAGCTTAGGGGCATCATCCTCATCATCCCCATCACCATCATCATCACCACCCTCACTGTCTCCATCATCCTCACCATCATCACTGCTGTCATTATTGTGATGCAGCTGGTCTCGGGCCTCTCCTAGGGGATATGTGGAAATCCTCATCTTCCACATTATCATCATCACTAGAAGGCTCCTCTATTTCCATATCATCTGTTTCCTCAACGATCATTTTACCACGGGGTAGTTGTTTCTGTGTCATGCTCTTTCTCAGATTCTGAGATGATCCAATGATGTCATCTGAACCAACATCACTGTCATGTTGACCTTTGACTCTCCTTCCATGAGCACTACCATCATCGGCCATCCTTGCTGCTCCTAAGATATAGTTGGATATAAAATGAGTGAATGATCTCGGGAATGAGAGATATGGACAAATTGAGCAACAAAATGAATAATATATAGAAGATTGTGCTTCACTGGACAAAAACCGGTCTTACTAGTTATCAAAATCGGTCTGACCGCCTTTTGCTCAGAGAAGCACAAGCTTCTATCTTTTCTATAAATTTTTGATCAATTCAAGATGATGAGCTATGAACAAGTGGATGAAAGGATTTAAAGGATATTTGCAAGAGAACTTGATATAATTATCCTCTGTCAACTAAGCTTTCCAGGGCTGGGTCAGAGAGTGGATAGAAAAAAAAAACTATTGCTCACATGCATAACATAGACTTCACTAGCAAAAACCGGTCTGGCTGGTTCCAGGAACCGGTCTGGCTGGTTTTGTGCAGGGAAACACCAGATCGAGAATCTGAGCAATACAGTGAATGAGATCGACATATATACCCAAATATTGATTCCTAGGCATGCTAGAGGAGGATTGACCCAAGGAATTTGAAGGACATGCCCTAGGGAAGGAAATAGGAGGAAATGAACGTTGAATACCTTGGAGATAAGCAAATCAGTTGAGCAGGTTCTTGGGGAAGGAGAAGCCGACCTTGGGGAACCCTTTCACATGGAGAGGGAGGGGATTCCATAGAGGAATCACCAAATCGCCATGGAGGCGCCGGCCAAAGAGAGAGGGATCGGGTCCTGGAGGAGAGAATGTAGTGAAGAGAGAGGAAGAGGCAGCCAGGGGTCCACGAGGATAATAACTCACAAAAATCGGCTTGGCTGGTTTAGGGAACTGGCCTGACCGCTTTTGTGGGAAAAAATAGAGAAATTCCATATTCTGTGAGAGATTGATAAGGATTGAGCAAATATGATCTCATAGAGAGAAAAAAGGAAAGAATTTGACCAAGATACAGACCATGGGGTAATTTCTTGGTTTAACTGACACAAACCAGTTTGACTGGTTACTGGAACCGGTCTGACTGGGTTTGGTCAGAAACTTCCTTTTGGCCTAGTTTTCAGAGAGTTGTCCTTGGACCTCCTAGATGATGCATAAGCTGAAATTCTTCAGACAAGGTTTGGATTGAGGTTCATTGCTTGATGGAATTTTCTTGTGAATTGAGAGAGGACTTGAGAGCATCTCCTTACTCGTGACTAGCCAACAATCAACCAATGATAACTAAAGTCACAAGTAATTCGATATGGTCACAAAGACCAAGAACCAAGCAATTTTGAAAATAGTACCGCACTAGCAGTTATACTAATTTTTGAAAAAGATTTATCTAGCACTCAGAACATGCACCATTCAAGTCTAAATATCATCATGGAATATTTGGTTCATGTCATCTCTTAATTTAAACTCATGACATCAGTGAGCATCTTAAATATAAAGAGAGAAAGATGACACCAAACAAATATTCGCTAGATGACAACATCGAGAGACAAACTTCGATGGTACTTGATACAAGATGACATGTCAAAAACACACTAGTAATGAGCAGGGCCTAGATGCACAAAGCAATGCAAAGATAAATAAAATCGTACCTTTGCTCAAAACACTCTTTTCTTCATTTTGGTGAAGAATAACCGCTTTCTTGTGTCATCACCCATCATTGACTTCAGCACTAGTCTTTCTTTTTATTCTTTCGAGCAACATGTGAAGTTGGAGAGTAACAGGATTGCTCCATGGTGAAACACAACCTCATACATAATGCTACAAAAGCACTCATATAACACATTAGCTCCAAAGACACAAATTATAGAGAAAACTCCCCCTTAAGATATGCCCAATTGAAGTTCAATTGCTTATGTGACAAACATATTTCGGTTAAGGATTAAGAAGAGTTTATTCCATAATTTGGTCACATTTCAAGATTTTGCAAGATTGAGAGAAGATAAGTGATACTTACACCTCTATAGGTGTTTTTTTATATGCCAAGATGATAATATGAAGACACTCCCACTGTTTGTGACTTTTCTGCAACAGAATGCAGTCACTGACCAAAACCAGTCTAACCGGTTTGCCAAACCGGTCAGGCTGGTTTTGCTTGTTGTTCAGTCAACTTTGGATTCTCTCTAGGGAGTTCTTGACCTTTGGTGGTGTTATGTATATGTGGCACTTCAATTTAAACAACCACTGTCTTCTCATGGTGTCATTGGGCATTGGAGATGGACTCTTTGCTTTATGCTTGAACCATGTGATGAGAATTTTTTTTCTTGTTCAAGCTCCCAATGCACCTATGAACTCCTGCTATATGAATCAAGCTTGTTCTGGTACCCAATCTACGTTGGGTCCTTGTAGGTTACTCAACAAAGATTTTGGCACCCAAATGGTCTTTGCACTAATGTGTGGTGAACTAATCACCATTTTAGTACTAGCAACATTGTTTGCCTTTGCAAATGCATTTTGAATAGAATTTTGAACTTTAGAGAAGTTACCGTTAGGACAATCTTTGCTAAGATGTCCTTTGTCTTGGCAAGTATAGCATGTTCTTCTTTTGTTCTTGTTGACCACCTTTTGTTGCTCTCTTTGCTGAATCTTCTTTAGTGCTTGACTCTTGGATGAGTTCTTGTACTCATGGACCACTTTTCTGCTGACTTGAGCAGAGGCATCCAAAACAGGTCTGACCAGTTTGCCAAACCGGTCTGGCTGGTTTTGTCTGCTAGATACAGCTTCATTGCACTCAACAATCATGTGCCATTTTTTCTTGCATCCAAAGCAGATGTGACCTGACTGGTGAGCAGTTCATGATTGATTGCATTTATTAGAATCTAAAGCAGCAGGGTGATAAATGAGACGTGTGGTAAATGAGGAGATCAAGTCCGGCGCATGAAAGATTTCATACCCTAGAGTCGGGGGCATGTGTTGGCATCAAAATTTGACCGGTCCTAGTAATCAGCCGCGTGGAGTCAGAATCGGCCGGAGTCCATAGATTTCAATGACCAAAGGAATTAAAGTGGGCCCATTAGGGTTGTTTTATCTTCGTCTATTTTTAGTTTAAAAATAAATCATAGTCGGTTTGTTTAAGAGTCATGACCGAGTCAGGTCAGAATCCCTTGCATGGGGTTATAAATATGTAATAGGATCTATAAAGAAAAAACAACACTTTCGTTCAATACAACTCGGCGCATCGCCAAACTTTTTCTCGATGACATCCTCATCTCGCGCGGGCTGCATTGGCTCCGATCTCGGCGAGAGACTTGGATTAATCACCCTCGGTAATTTTATCGACTTCAGCTAGTACTTTCTCATTAAGTTGATATTCTAGTTGTTATCTTTTAAATTGCTAGTTATCCGATAATTAGGTCTTTATTTTGGTTTGTATTATTGATTTAGATTGCATTATTGTCTCGGTTAGGTCCGATCTTCTGTGATTTCTATAGGTTTTATAAACTAGGTTTTAGATCTATTTTTCGAGTCACTCGATCGATCCTGTCTATAATTAGATTGAATCTAGCTTTATTTGCCGTGTTTGAACACTATCTCGATTAAGTTCGATCTGTTCGAATCAGTGAGGTTGCATCGACTTTGATCTCTTGCTGGGCTGATAGGGTTAGATTTGATCTGCTTATAGGCAGAGTTGACAGAGTTCTGTCAGGACGTTTAGCCAACAGGTTATCACGGTTCGATCGACTTCCTGGTATTTTGCCTATTTTATTACTGTATATTAGAAGTCGACTGCCCCCTTTTGTTTAACAGAATTAGATCTGTGAATTTGAGGCATATTTGCAATACCAGCTATCAGATCAATCGACTTAGCACCTATTCGACGGGCAGAGTTCCACACATGATTATTATACTTCTATCGACTCTGGCCCATCGACTTACTTTCATCGACAGAGTGAGTTTATGCACCTTTACTATATATCTATCGACTTTAAGTCTAACATATCAATTTGGCCAGTTATCATACGAATACTTTGGATTTATCGACTCTGGCCTATTGTTCTAATTTCTTATCAGTATTAATGATTTATAATTACATATTTAAATAAATTTGCTGATAAGCCGATATAATCAGCCGATTAGTTTATTTTCTCTTATGTTTTATTTCCACAATAGCATCAACATTTTCTCTTATGTTTTATTTCCACAATAGCATCAGCTGGTTTCACGAACAGTGATTATCGGCTTTCTTCATCGGCCTGCCCCGGGCCGATGACCCGTGGAATTTGACCGTTTGTCTCTTTATCGATTTATAGGGAAAATCAGTTGGCACGCTTCGTTTCCGTATTGAGCCTGCACTGGAGCTAAGCAGATCTCCCGGGTCACGCGTGTGATTTTCGCGTCAATAGTTGGGCTATCTAGTCCGGTGGCCAAATGCCCATGATGCAACTTGAGACATCAAAGTGTTCGGTTCCAGAGGGTGCCACGCTGCCCAAAACACTAAACTCATCATGTAGGTTGCACCGATGGTGGAACAACTAGAAGTCTGTAACAAGACGCCCACACATGGGCTAGGTTCGACATGAGCGGCTGGGAAGAAGCCATGCCTCAAGATGAGAGGCGACCAATGCAAGGAGGAAAAAATGGGAGTGGCAGCCGAAGAAGTCGTCCACGATAGCCAAAATGCTCTTCGGGCCAGAAATCTCACCTGGGTCAGCTTTAGACCATTCCTAATAGCTAGTGCATTCCACTTTCGTTTTCTTAGGCTCCACACCTCATAAGTGACTCTGGCAGTAAACATAAATTTTCAATTAACCAATGTTTTCTAAGGATAAATTGTGGATTATTGTTCACCTTCACACCTTCCTTTCAATTAAAATGATTTACTTATATTTATTAAAGTTTAAATTTGACTTATGATAAATAAGAAAGATTTATGTTTGTGTGGAACGTGGTGTTCTAATTTCTAAGTCATAAATAAAGATCCCTAAAAACTTAACTGAGCTTGCCCATCGAAAATACGAGAGGCCAGCCCGACACCAACTGAACTGCATCCTACCTCCCTCTTCTACTATACCCTTAGGTCATTTTTGTCAAACCCCAGTTGTGATCCCCCACCTGGTGTTGAAGCCACTTGGTGCGCCATGCCGCAAAGGCACACGTCGTGGCCATGATGGGCCGAGACAAGAAAATTTTGTTGTCTCATTCTTCCTCATAGGTCAATTCTTCCCCAACTTTTGAAGATGGTCTAGATAATGTGGCCTATGTTATGTCAGTGTGGTGCGTTGGTGTTGTGACCTGAAATTTATGGGTTTACACGCCGACATGATACGACCTTTATATCCTGTCGGTCTATGCATTCTATCGCAGGCAGAAGGAACAGTGTCTCCCTTCGTCGAGGTGACGGCCGGTATTGGCCGGATCTGTCTGTTGCAGATTAAGGTGGTGACTCCTCTGCTACACAAGACCGCTCGAACAGTGAGTAGGTTGGCGGCCCTTTTGCTCCTGCTCCACCACAGTTCGCTGGCAGATACCTCTTCATGGTTAATGGGATGCATGTCACTATAATATTCGTCCAATGGAGCTTTTTTTGATGTTGTTCATGAGGTGGCGGCCGTTGTTGTCTGGGTTTGCCTATGCTTGGCAAATCAAAATGGTGGTAGCGAGATTTTTGGTTTCTAATCCATTGAAAAAGACCGCCAGGGAAATATGACAAGATGCTTCATGTCTCATTCGCTAATCCATGAAGACCTAAGATCACAAGAAGGCCGACGTTCATGAAGGCGACGAGTGGCCCAAACAGATACTGGACAGAAGCGATCTTTAGTATTGAATTCATGTACTAAAGTTTTAGATTATTTTTTCTCTCAGATGTTTGTAGTAATCAAGGCTGTGTGCGTGTCACTTGTATATTGACACACAGAGACTGCAATGAAATTCCATTATCTAAAAATCTCCCCCTCATGAGACCTACGATGTTTCTCCGTCAAATGACCCTCATGCCACATTCCTCTTGCCCACAACTTCTGTATCCATGTAAGTCGGATTCAAGCATGGACTCACCATTCTGGACCATCTTACCGCCATTCCCCCATGCCCTATGCCACAACGCACTGCCCCAACCATTTTCTTCAACTCTAATGGTGAGCTGTATAGTACTAACCTGGTTTCAGTAGCAGCACTTTCCTCGGAGTATATAATTTATATATAGAATCAACAAGGACTAGCAAGAGACATAAGCAGAATAAATACTAATTTTTAGTGCTAACCTGACAGAATTATTTGGTACGGTGCTGGCGCTTGCTATGAACCTACCAATATTTCAAAAACTACTATTTTCTTATCTCTGGATTATTGCACCCCAACAGGGCCGTCCCGATCATTTTGGAGGCCCTTTACCAAGTACTGGCAGGTGTCTGCCTTTAACTTACGCCACAAAATAAATTGAGAAATAATTTATATGAGTTCATATGTATTTCATAAACCAAACTAAAACAAAATTATACCTATCATAATCTTCACTTGAAATACCTTATTCTTGTTGCATTCCTTGAAATAAAATCTTCAATGACATCTTGATAAGTAATCTTCTCTAGTATATCACCCTCCAGTGCTATTAGAGCCAAATCATTGAGTCTTTCTTGTGTTATTGTTGAACGTAAGTACGACTTCAATAACTTCAGCTTAGAAAAGCTACGCTCTGCTGATGCAACGGTTATAGGAATGGTCAACAAAATTCTATAGGCAATAGCTGCATTAGGAAAAGAACCATGACATTTTATGAACTGCAAAATTTCAGCAGGGCCCATATTCTTATTTGACAGGAAGCTTTGTAGAAGTATCAACTCCACACATAGATCTTTAGCATCAATGTAAAATTGTTCATCATGTTTCAGTGCAGCTTCTTGGGGATCAATTGTTTGATTGTCGGATGGTCCTTGTGATTCTTTCAAAACAAATTTATCCATAGCACCTTTCTGAGATTGAAGTAGATTATCTAGCCTCTTTTTCTTCTTGCGCTTTTCACAACCGAAATCATATTTCCTTATCTGGTTTGAAGAAGACATCCTAATGCTTGGACTAAATAATATAGATTAAGCACTAATCAATTATGTACTCCACAGGAAAATTAAATAGAAAGAACGCAGAGGATGAGATTGAGAGATTCAGTTCATAGGTACCTTCAGCCTTGCTGTGGCAACGTCCTTCAGTCAGGGCAGCGTTGTTCAGTCTTGCCAGTAGAGGAGGCAGGACACAAAACACAATCGCTTGTTGCGGGATGCAGACAGCAAAGGGAGGGTGAGGTCCACTTTCGACGAGCCGAGGCAGCCGCAGCGGCGTCGCGCCTCGCGGCCGATCGCGGGACTGAAGAACAGAGTCGAATCGTCAATCTGACTCTTCATTTCTGGCTGGGAACCATATACGTAGAGGAAAAACGATTTAACTTGGGGGCCCTAACATTTTTGGGGCCCAGTTCCGTCGCACCGGCCAAACATGCTCAGGGACGGCCCTCCTTGTAAAATTCTGAATATGATGTAGTTTGAATGTCATATTACATAAACATGTGAAAAACATGATAAAATGACTCAATTATCAGAAATCGTGATATGAGACCCAGTTACTCATTGAAGTGAGACGGCCACCCATAGGCCCATACAGCACTATCGCGATTCTTGTGGACCTTCGAATGCTCACTATCATGCAACCCGAAAGACCTATCATATGTTGCAGAATCATTTATCTGTGCTTACTACTTTCCCAGGGTCAATATTTCTTTTCTTATATTTGCAATTGCTCTTTAGCAGGGAAAACACAAATACCGAACAACAATATTTCTCAATAGTGTATAAAGTTATTTGTTTGTTACGAGGTGCACTGGCGGAGCCAGCTTAATTTAAGGCAAAGAGGGGGCCATTTAGTATAGTTCTTAGCTAAACAATGTGCTTACTAGTAACAATAAAGTTTTTAATGTAAATCTGCAGTGGAAATATCACAATCAAGGGGGGACAGAAGCCCCTTCTGGCAGGAACGTGGGTCCGCCTATGACAAGGCGTATATGCCTTCTATGAATTGGGTAAGGCATCTATGAATAGGTGTCTAAAGTGCTTTCATGTGAGTTTGTTGTCTAACGTTTTAGGTTTTTGAAAAATAAACTCGACCTGCAGGAGGTAAGACAGACCCAGGTGTTTTTTTTTATGAGAGAAGACATTCTCACGTAGGTCGAGAAAACCACCGAACGCCCATCTCACCCTTACACAGCGACACCATGGCCTGTGTGAGACGACCAACGACGTGGGCCGTGTCTTAGACCTGTGCTTTGGCGTGGCACAGATGAGAGGAGTTTTTTAACCTCAACCTGAAACTCGCTCCCACCAGGAGTCGAACCCAGGACCGGAATAGTATTACTAGGACCACCTAACTAATTCAGCTTGAGGCCTGTTCGCAACATTTTAGGTTTGCACTTACAACTATGAGCTGACATTCTACAGAAGTCAATTTTCGTTATAAATTCACATATATAAATATGTGAAAATGAGGCCAAGATATTATCTTAATAGATGACATAATGGTACATCCTCTAGTGTAGAGGTATGCCTTGCATGAGCGATAAAGACTTCACTCTATTTAACACCAGGGCACAGTGTTCACTTATCTAAAAGATTAAAGGGAAGTGCTGCAAGATATAGCTACCGTCTAGGTAATAACTTTATCAAGAATGTATCGATGGCAAGATTGCTCAACGGGTAGTATATAACATTAATATTATGTGCCAACTACTAGGTAGAATATATATCTGGAGTGCTCCATGGATGCAGGAAGAAGAGAGCACGACATAGGCTCGTAGGAGGAATTAGAGACATGGTAGGATGATAGTATTTGCCTAACCTCTCAGTCACTTTTTATAGCGATTGGATATCGATCAGGTGACTGGAAAAAGTAGGAGATGTCTCCAAATCCGGTAGTGCATTTTTATTGTTCCAGTAGTACATTTTCATTGTTCCAAAAACTAACAAATCGGAAGAAGTGAGGAACAGTGTTTACCAGGTACTAATATTGTATATGACTTTGTATAATTATGAATAGTGAACAAACATGGTTCTTATTACACACTTCACTAGTGCTAGAATTAGTAATGAAATAAACAGTACATATATATGAATACTGTACTCAGTGCTCTATGGTCGACATGACCCAACGTAGTCGCGCGTATAACCATTAGGCTAGACCGCTAGAGGCCCTTTCACCTAATACAGAGAAAGTGAATGAAGTAAACATATTCACGGTTGTAGGTAATCTTGGAAGTAGACAAGAGTCCAGTGATATAATCTTGAGTTCCATGTAACAGTAAAATGTTGTTAGGATGTTTAATGTCTAGTCTGGGCAACTGTATGGGCGCTACAATCTAGTTCCAAATTGGTAAAATAAATTAGCCTCTCAAGGTGTCCTCTGCATTGGATAATGCATAAGTTTGCCGTTTGAAACTTATATCATTGTAACGGATGTAGCTATATATCGAGGACCCCTTTTCTGTGGACATTCAGTGGACTCGAAATCTCAAAAGGGATGGGACACTGCAGATAACAACTTCCATACACATATGCAATGAAAGTATTAATATAACACTTAGACGACTCGCAATATGGAAAAGTCTCAAATAAAAGAGTATGCTAAACGATCTTAAATGTGAAAGGGAACAAAATTTGTACAAAGAAACTTGTGACAGAAGGATGAGACTGCCTCTGCACCTGTTTACAATTGGAGATACACAAACGAATATTTAATGTCGGATGTATGCATATGGAGGCTCATCATCGAGGAATAAAAGAAAATAGAGGCTCATCACTGAGCACGGGACTCGCGCTATGAATCTCTGAAATATGGCATGTATGCATATACAGAAAAAGCAGATGTAGTAACTGAAAAGCTGCAATCAACGATCTGGTTACTCATCTGATAAGGCTAGGAGCTCTTCCAAGTAGTCTGCACCAAGGTCCTCCAGCTCCAGCACACACGGTGCTCCAGCTGCTGGTGTCTCCACATGGCCATAGTTACTGATGATACCATGATGCTGAAGCTTCGATTCTTGTTCCATGGCCTCCACCGTGGTCTTGTTTGTTGTCCGGCGAGGGCGGCGCTTCCGGATGCGGTGGCGCAGCTTGAGCTCAAGCACCGGCGAGCCTCCTTGTGCTGCGCTGCTTAAACCCAGCTGTCGTAGCGACTCCCGCACGTGGTCGACAGGAAAGTTGAGCACGGCCGCGGTGCCGCGCATGGCGAAGGCGGCCTGGTCGTAGGCAAGAGCGGCAGCCCCAGGGGTGTTGAAGGTGCCCAACCAGACACGCGCGCCGTTTCGTGTGGAGTCCCGGATCTCCGCCGCGTACTTGCCCCATGGCCGGTTCCGCACTCCGATTAGCGGCTGCTGCTTGGTGCTGCCGCTGTTTGCTTGACGATCTCCCTTCTCCGTGGCTGCTTCCACTTGGTCATCAGTGACTCTGGTTATACTGTGCGTGATGCCGGACCTTGATGGCTCAAAGAAGTTGTCCCCCGGAGTTGTAGAGGCGGAGCCCATGCCACCATCGTGGGAGACCACCATGCACCAGTTTCTGTAGCAGTGATCTGTTGCATCCATGCCGCTTGCTCGCTCTGAGTTACGAGAGCCTACCTAGTTAGCTTTCGGGTGGTTCCTGATGCTACGGGGCGATTAGAAACCGGAGTACTCTTCCAGACTCTCGATCCAGAGCTTATATAGGTTGGGATTGTGTTTCTATATTTATGATTGTATGGTACCGCATCCTGGAACCACAACCACACTTCGTCGAGCATGCTTGAGGTAGAATAAGTAAGTTATTTATATAAGAAAACGACCCAGGAACCATCAGATACAAAAGGATATAAGATTCTAGTAAGTGTTAATACATCTTATTAATTAATTTATACATATAAGAATGTACCAATATTTTCCAAGTTATATAGATGCAGGAACGTGACATGTCAAGCCCTGTGCATCAAAACTGTCCCCTACATCCTGTTATTGGGAATAATATTTAATTCATCCTATATAACTGAATATCTGGATTTTTACCATCAATAAAACACCTGGATACTTCATGGGAAATCTGGACTCTCATAGTAAGTACCAACTAGTAAAATGCAAGGTTATTGTATGAACCTTTAATCTAAGGCGTTCGAATCAGATATAGCAATTAATATTTGTCCCTCTGACCTCAGGTACGAGGATCAATCAAGTTGGCAGTAGGATAGTTGAACACTTGTGATTTGTTTATGTGTTTAGCTTTTCTTTAAAAATGACTATGCTTCATATCTCAGCTGTTCATTTAGACAGGTTTATACGACCTAAAGAGGTGTTCGGTCGGTAACATATCAGATGCTACTGTTATTCATGTGGACGCTAACGATGCAGGAACAGCTTGCAGACATGGAGCGGCTATACACCATAATCTCTTGTTACATACACATGAGTTTTTGTTAAGATATTTCTGTTTCAAGCGCATTTCATCTGGAGAGAAATTTCTTAACTACTTGAACGAATCCAGAATCCGCGGTGTATATTTGTATTTCCGTGACAAAAGTTTTAAAGCGCTGACTTACAGAATGGATACAGTGTTGGAGATATGCCCAAGAGACAATACGGATTTGATCCGTATGTGAGGGTCATACGGATATTGATCCGTGAGGAATTAGTCCACTAATGGGCCAACTAGTCGAGGCCCATTAGAAGGGTCTATTTAAGTGGAGGAGGGGCTTAAGGCGCAGGTGATTCCACCAGTCCTTAACCCTAGCCGCCGTGCTCCTCTTTCTCGCCCACAAAACCCTAACCGTGTTGCCGGTGCTAGCACGTCGCGCACGGTGTTCCAACCCCGTACGTGTGGATACCGCGAGGAGGCGCTGCTGCTGCTGCTGTGCCGACGGCTGGACTAGAAGGAGACGATTGACGTGATCGACTACTTCCTCTACACCGACGCGCGACTACGTTGGATCGAGCTGCTCCAATATTCGCTTCCGCTCCGCCTACGCGTCTAGTGGTAACGATCCATGATCCTCTCTTGTAAGGTTTCCTGGTTGAACGGTAGAAATTATTATATGCTATCGTAGCCTACCCGTTCCCCAACAGTGATATCAGAGCCGACATTGTGTAGTTTGTGATCTAGATCTTGTGCATATAGTTGATATGTTGATGTACTAGATGAGATCTATTACATGTTTTTGTGTTCGGATTGATTAGATCAATGATGATAGGGAGGTTCACAAGGTAATGGGCGGATAGCAATACATGCATCAGTGATTTATTTGTGTTCCTTCTCCATGCGCGCGCGACTTGTCCCTACCGGCTGGAATCACCATCGGGACTAACTGCGTGCGCCAGTAGAGGAGCCAATAGTATCATAATCATGTACCGCAGTCTACTCATGAAAACCTTATGGAAAACTAAGCCATTGTGAATGACTCAAAATCGGGCAAATATGATTGTTACAACCCTTTTTGGCCACATGTTACAACCCTTTTTGGCCACATGTTAGCATTCGCTTCTCGCCTAACTTATTTTTGCAGAGAATGTTGTGAATGGTATGGCCCAAAAGATGCATGTGATGTATATATGTGATTTGCATGGCCTGCGTGCCATGATTAATTACAGCTGGGTTGAGGCTGTCATATTATTGTATAACGGCCTGCGTGTCGACCTGTGATGCTTGATATTCTCATGTAATTTATTACTACCTATTAGTTGTAGTAGCTAAGTGTTAGTTCATGGAGGCCTCAAGCATGATGGTTGAAGGGACGGGAGACATGGCGATGACAATGGAGATGGAGATCACCAATTGAAAGGGGCCATACTGTTTCACAGTTAATATGATTGCCTGTGATGATGTTCCTATCATCCTATTCTTTCATGTGTTATTTATATTAGATATGATTAACATGCTAGAATAGGTTCCCTCAAGAAAAATTAAATTATATGCCCTTCCAATAGCTGCACCTATTAAAATTATGATCGTTGTATGGTAGGTCTGCCAAAGTAGAGTACCTCAACTATCTTAATTATTAGGATAAATGTCGGACATTTATATGCATAGTATTGGTTTAATTAACAAAGCTATCAAAACGGTTTTGGGCTTTGGGGCATGGTGTTGGCGCCGGGGCATGTGATGCCACCCAACAAACAAGAGTCACATAGGGATGTGATTAGCAAAGTTTTGCTTACCTATGTCACTAGATTTCTAGCGGTGATGCCAAAGCTCACTAGGATCTAAGTTGAATATGGATCTTGAACCACTATGTGTCGTTTTGAGGGAAAACGGTTCCAAGCATATAGTGGAATAATGAACTTTTGTTAAAATGTTTATAAGAGTTTTATATTTACATAGTGCTTATATTTGCATATTTTCTGTTGTAGATCATCACACCAACTGCTAGTAACACTTTCAATTTGCGCTCAATTCTTGAAAAAGAAAAGCTTAGTGGAACAAACTTTATTGATTGGTATCGCAACTTGAGAATTGTTCTCAAGCAAGAGAAAAAGGAATATGTTCTAGAGCTTCCCTATCCTGATGATCTGCCAGAAAATGCTACTGCCACTCAGAAAAGGGAGTATGAGAAACATACCAATGATGCAGTTGATGTTAGCTGTCTCATGCTTGCCACTATGTCCTCTGAGCTTCAGAAGTAATATGAGAACGCGGATGCCTACAATATGATTGAGGGACTTCGTGGCATGTTTGAGAACCAAGCAAGGTCTGAGAGGTACAACATCTCAAAGTCCTTGTTTGCGTGCAGGCTAGCTGAAAACGGTTCTGTCAGTCCTCATGTGATCAAGATGATTGGTTACATTGAGAATCTGGAGAAACTTGGTGCTGCTCTACACCCTGATTTGGCCACAGATGTGATTCTCCAGTCGCTTCCTGTAAGCTATGAGCCTTTTATTTTGAACTTTCAAATGAATAGCTTAGAGAAGACATTGGCTGAGTTGCATGGGATGCTTAAGACAGCTGAGGCAAGCATCAAAAAATCTGGTCCAAGTCAAGTTAACTTGGTTCAAAAGGATAGCAAGAAACGAAAGCGCAAGACTAAGGCTAAGGCTACAGATGAGATCTCTAGCACTAAGCCTAAGCCTGCAGCAGCTCCTAAGCCTAAACCGGCGGGTAGTGATCCTTGTTTTCACTGCAAGAAACCCGGTCATTGGAAGAGGAATTGCAAGCTTTATCTGGAAGAGCTGAAGAAGAAGGGTGGAGACACTTCTAATTCAGGTATCAATGTTATTGAAATTAATAATGTTGCTACATGTCCTTATGATTCATGGGTATTTGATACCGGATCGATGATTCATACTTGCAAATCGTTGCAGGGGCTTAAAGAAGCAAGGAAATGTGCAAAGGGCGAGGTGGATGCTCGCGTCGGCAATGGTGCAAAGGTTGCTGCGTTGGCCGTCGGAACTTATCCACTTTCATTACCATCAGGATTAGTTTTGGAGTTAAATAATTGTCATTATATTCCCGCCTTAGGCAAAAACATTATTTCTTCAAAATGTTTGGAGGAAGATGATGGTTATGAGGTCATAATAAGGAACAAGTGTTGTTCCATTTATTTGAATAATATTCTCTATGGTAATTGCCCATTGGTGAATGGATTATATTACTTAGATCTTGAGAATAAGCCTATTTATAACATTGATGCAAAAAGGCTCAAGCCTAATGATTTGAATCCCACGTATACTTGGCATTGTCGTTTAGGTCATATAAATGAGAAGCGCATAAAGAAGCTCCATACAGATGGTCTTCTAAGTTCTTTTGATTTTGAATCAATTGATACATGTGAGTCTTGTTTACTTGGCAAAATGACTAAGTCGCCTTTCACAGGAAATAGTGAGAGGTCGAGTGAACTATTGGGACTTGTACATACGGATGTATGTGGACCAATTAGTTGCACGGCTAGAGGTGGTTTTCAGTACTTCATAACTTTTACCGACGACTTTAGTAGATATGGTTACATCTACTTAATGAGGCATAAGTCTGAATCCTTTGAAAAGTTCAAAGAATTTCAAAATGAAGTACAAAAATTAATTGGGCAAGACTATTAAACTCCTACGATCTGATCGTGGTGGTGAATATTTGAGCCATGAATTTGGTGAACATCTAAAGCAATGTGGAATTGTTCCACAATGGACTCCGCCAGGAACGCCCCAATGGAATGGAGTATCCGAACGGAGGAACCGAACCTTGTTAGAATGGTTAGGTCTATGATGAGCCAAAGTGATCTTCCATTGTCCTTCTAGGGATACGCTCTAGAAACTGCCGCTTTCACACTTAATAGGGTTCCATCTAAATCCGTGGAAAGGACACCATATGAGATATGGACTGGGAAGCATCCCGGGTTGTCTTTTCTTAAGATTTGGGGATGTGAGGCTTATGTAAAACGTATGACGTCTGATAAGCTTTCTTCCAAGTCTGATAAATGCTTCTTTGTAGGATAACCTAGGGAAACCAAAGGTTATTATTTCTACAACCGGGAAGAGGGCAAAGTGTTTGTCGCTCCTAATGGTGTTTTTCTAGAGAAAGAATTTCTCTCCAAAAGGGTAAGTGGGAGAACGGTGCAACTTGAAGAAGTTCAAGAAGCTCCAGAAAATGTTTCTTCTTCCGCTATACCACAATTGGATGAACAAATTGTTGTTGAACCAATTGTTGAAACACCAGCCCCGCGTAGGTCAGAAAGGGCACGTCGCGCTCCTGAAAAGTTCACGCTCCTAACCACGGGGCAGCGAGACATATTATTGTTAGACAATGATGAGCCTAAGACTTACAGTGAAGCAATGATGGGACCGGACTCTGAGAAATGGCTTGGATCCATGAGATCCGAATTAGAATCCATGAGAGAAAATCAAGTTTGGAACTTGATAGATCCACCTGATGGTGTAAAAACCATTGAGTGTAAATGGGTTTTTAAGAAAAAGATAGACATAGATGGAAATATTCACATCTATAAGGCACGATTGGTGGTGAAAGGTTTTAAGCAAATTCAAGGGGTTGATTATGATGAGACCTTCTCGCCCGTTGCTATGCTAAAGTCTATACGGATCCTTCTAGCAATTGCCGTATTTTATGATTATGAGATATGGCAAATGGATGTCAAAACGGCTTTCCTTAATGGAAACCTAAGTAAGGATGTGTACATGACACAGCCTGAAGGTTTTGTCGATCCACAAAATGCTAGAAAGATATGCAAGCTTCAAAAGTCCATTTATGGACTAAAGCAAGCATCTCGGAGTTGGAATCTTCGCTTTGATGAGGTAGTCAAAGGGTTTGGCTTCATTAAAAACGAAGAAGAGCCTTGTGTTTACAAAAGGGCTAGTGGGAGCGCGCTTGTCTTTCTGGTCCTTTATGTGGATGACATATTGCTGATCGGTAATGATATTTCAATGCTTGAAGCTGTTAAGACTTCTTTGAGAAAGAGTTTCTCAATGAAGGACTTAGGAGAGGCAGCTTACATTTTGGGCATTAAGATCTATAGAGATAGATCAAAGAGGCTAATTGGATTAAGCCAAGACACGTACATTGACAAGGTATTGAAACGGTTTAATATGCAGGATTCCAAGAAAGGTTTCTTGCCCATGTCACATGGGGTTTCTCTTAGCAAGACTCAGTGTCCCTCGACACCAGATGAGCAAGAGAAAATGAGAGCGATTCCATATGCTTCGGCTGTTGGGTCCATCATGTATGCCATGATAAGTACTCGCCCAGATGTAGCCTACGCTCTTAGTGCTGTGAGCAGATACCAGTCAAATCCAGGAGAAGCTCATTGGGGAGCTAATAAGAATATCCTAAAGTACTTAAGAAGGACTATGGGTATGTTCCTACTCTATGGAGGTGAGGAAGAGCTCGTTGTAAATGGTTACACTGATGCTAGCTTCCAAACCGACAAAGACGATTCGAGATCGCAATCTGGATATGTGTTTTGCCTCAATGGAGGCGCGGTGAGCTGGAAGAGTTCCAAGCAAGATACAATTGCTGACTCAACAACGGAGGCTGAGTACCTTGCCGCTTCAGAAGCTGCAAAGGAAGCTGTTTGGATCAAAAAATTTATTTCTGAGTTGGGTGTGGTTCCTAGTGCATCCAGTCCAATGGACCTCTGTTGTGATAATAGTGGTGTCATTGCGCAAGCCAAGGAGCCTAGAGCGCATCAAAAGAACAAACACGTACTACGGCGTTATCACCTTATTCGGAACATCGTCGCTCGAGGTGATGTAAAGATATGCAAGGTGCACACGGACTCAAACATCGCTGATCCGTTGACAAAACCTCTCTCTCAGCCCAAGCATGAGGCACATATGAGATCCATGGGTATTAGATATCTGCATGATTAATGTATGAGAGATTGTGTAATGTCTATGTTTATGTGTGATTGAATAAAGTGTTATTCTGCTCTATGGATAATAATTATTGCATTGATTGACAAGTGCGTGACTTGTTTGTGAAACTCATTGTTCTTTCATAATATTATCCTAAATGATCACTAGTTCCTTATCATTGTGTTGGACAATAATGATTCATGGACTAGCACATGTATTGGTTAATGATCATGTTTCACAGATCATTGATATGGAGACATCAAATCAATAATGTGGACACATGTTGGAGAACATAGTGTTGGACTGACCCACTAATAGACTTTGCTGAGATGTTATTGTTGTGCCATCAGTTGTTGTCTTGTATGATGTACCTTTGGGATCCTTAGACCTGAGATTGTCATTGATTTCCAGAATGTGTAATAGCATATTTTAGGGATTACCAAACGCTATTCCGTAACTGGGTAGTTATAATGGTAATTTTCGGGTATGTTATGAAACATGTCGTGGGGTGTGAGCGGTCAAGATGAAATTTGCCCCTCCTAATAACAGGAGAGATATCTCTGGGCCCCTCGAGTTAGATGGATTTGAAAGTGCATGGCCATGCCAATGTGATTAAAAGTTAATCATAATGACTAAAAGTTAGTCATGATAAATCCACTAGACGTTCGAGTGAATGGTCGAGCTATTATAGGGATGGCACGTATCTCGCCTTAAGCTTGACTGATATCGTAAGGCAAAGGGATCGCTGACTGTAGCCAAACTGCCGTAGCCGAAGCTGCGGCCAGCCACTCCCTCACCCCACCGTCGCCGCCGCCAGTCAGTGACAAGAACCGCACCTTTGTAGCCCGAAACCGCACGCCGAGACTCCATGCCCTCCACCATGAAGGCCAAAACCGATGCGTCGGCCCACGCCCTTCCCGAGGAGGTCGCCTCCGTCGGCCCACGGCGTACGCCACATCCCCCTCCATGGAGGCCGCCGCCGCCGCAGCGAGGGGCTCAGCACACCTGACGAAGGAGCCGCTGCACCGCACCTTTGCCTGACGCACCGCCAGATCCGCAAATCAATCGACCAAATCCGACCGCCAAGGCCCCAGATCCATCGCCGAGAGCCGGCGAAGGTGCCGCCTATGCCATGGATGCCGCCAGGCACCCCGTGGCTAGGGAGGAAGGGCCCGGGGAAGGGAATGCCCCGGCGCCGCTGTCCAAGCGTCCGCACGCGTTGGCTGCGCAGCGCTCAGGTGGCGGCAAGGCCAGGAGAGAAGGGAAGGGTGGTGGCGGCGCCCTGGCTAGGGTTCCGCCCGGGCCGCCCGAGAGGGGTGACACAGGGAGGGGGGACAGGTAGGGTGCTTGGGTGTAACCACCAGAGGTTTATTATAATAATACAAATCTGGTGATGTTTTCTATTGAAGACGAATCTGGTGAGGATCCTTATGATTATAACCTTTGTAGATTACAATGTTTAAGCTTTTTATGGTGGAAGCAACAAGCAGTTAACAGAAACTAAGATATTTAAACGGACTTATATATTGAGACGGAAAGTTCAGTCAATTCCAGTGCACGGAAAGAGAAATGTAAAATAAAATGAAGGAGGCACTATGGTGAAGCGCACCTATCTGGAGTGTCTAATAGCAATTCTCCCACCCGAAAGTGTTCGTACACGCGCACATACACTGAAAGCAATGACAAAATAAGCAGTACAATGTTCTTGATATCGTGATTTAAGAGAATGTGCTTCTTGCCATTCTTTCTCATGGGTGGTTTACATGGCTGCTGGTTGCCATGCTAAATGATTCGTTTCTATTTAACAAAACAAAAAGTCTGCCCTGCACTCAATAATGCAAATGAAAAACTGTTAAACACTGATCAGCTAGTGGCACCGCTAACGATAGGTCATATATGTATGCCAATTCACTCAGACAGCCAGATCTAAATTCTGTATGTATAGAATTAATTTCTTCATTCGAGAAGACAGCTCCTGGCACAAGCACGGATCGGCGCAATGATAATACAATCAGTACGATGTATCACATTTTAAACCTTAAAAGCTATTATTTATTATTCTTCTCATGTGATTAGGTAGTTGCCCCAGGCCACGCTGAACGATTCCTTTCTCTGATATAAAAAGTTATATTTTAGTACAAAAATGAATGGGGTACCTAGCCAATATATTTTAAATTAAATTCATACAAAAAAGCGCCAGCTAGTTTGGGAGGACTGCTAGGAGATGATTTCTTTAGACTGCCCAAAAGGAATACAAGAGTTCATCCTGACTCTTAAGTCTTAACTGGTGACCAGTCCCGGCCGCATGTCAGCAGCTCAGGAAATGCTACTTCCTCTTTCCTAAATTGTAAGGGATCCTAGCATTCCAACACAAAAATAGGAGTGGAGGTACTTGAATATTATACCCCTAATATTATCTCTATCCACCCATCCTTCACCTACCTTCCACACTCATTATGGAATTTTATCCTATCGCTACAAACCCCTATATCGTGAGACAAATTTTTGAACCCAACAATCCCTTATACATAGGGATGAAAATGATAAAAAATTAGCATTACCATTTCTCAACTATATTTTTCAGGCAAAAATAAAAACAAAACCAATAACCTTGGAAATGAAAACAATAACTATACTGTTGGAAATCAAAAATGAAATTATCAATATGAAAATATGTTGATATAGATTAAAATCAATAATCATGATCAATACTACTGACTATAAAATTATGAAAGATACTCATGTTGACACAATCACACAATCATACCATTCATCCTGCACGATGAAAATGAGTATGTGTCATAACACTAACATGACAACAAAAAGATTGATATATGACATAGTTGACATAATAAATTAAAATGACATGACATATGAAAAATTTATAGTTTTTACTGGTGGCATAGCATACACGCAACAATAACCAGGGCTTTTAAAAGGGAACCAAGCGCTAAGGGTCTTAGGGTTGGGGTGGTAAAGTTCCTATGAACTCGAGTTGGTTGTGTAACAAAGGCCACTCCTTCAGAAATTTGAAAGAATTATTCCGTCTTTCGATTGAAAATCAGCTCTTTTCCTTTACTTTTTATTTCCATCAAGGTTTTCCCATTTCTGTTATAGTTTTGCATTTTCCATAATCATTTATCCATTCCTATTTTTTTCGAAAATGATCGTCGGTATATCAGAAATTTCTGGCACTGTTTGCAACCCTAATTATACATTGCGATGAAGGCAGTAGAGTCTATCTCTTGATAAAGAGCTAGCTCTACTGTTCTTTCACATAGGTTTGAAGATAGATTTTGTGTTTTTCATTAGTGACGGTTTTTAAACAATGTATCCAGTTACCAGAGACACTGACATGGTCCCGCGAGTGCACTTGGTGCAAAATAGGTTGTTTGGCTCCCATTGACCCAAAAGGACAAGGGCCATGACAGCGGGGGATTAATTAAAGACAGTTCGAATGGACACCTATCCATGTGGATTCATACTATACACTGAAAAGACTTTGCACCTAAAGATGTATACTTTTAGTTTCTTTTGTTGTTTGCAAGGGGAAAAAAAGGAGATCCAACCTAGGAGAACTAGGTAGTTTCTCATTAAGAAGAAAAAAAGACTAGAAAATAGGCACACAAATTCAAGATTGTGGGGTCTCGAACATGAGGCCATTACTTGTTCAATCAGAGGGTGTAACTGATTAGATTGTAACAAAGAATTCATAAAGAAAAGGTCACTCAAGAAGTCGCATCAGGCAGTTTATATATACTTCACTTCACTGCAACAAACTGAAATGGCAAAGTTTTAACTTCTGGTTCATTGATCGTATTCCTTCTTTGAACTTGGGAGAAGATAGCGAGTCTGACAAGCCACTACGGGAAAATCAATCTTTGCCGTGTGTCTGAAACTTTACCGTGTGTTTTGTTTCGGGCACACGGCAAAGATGGTATTTACCATGTGCTAAATTAAAACACACGGAAAAATCTTTATCGTGTGTAAAAAAAATTGACACACGGCAAACACGCTCTTTGCCGAGTGTTTTTTCTTAACACTCGGCTAAATATAAATTTAAATTATATTTAAAACCGTAAATTAATTCAAATAAAAAAATTGAACTACAAAGTTGTATAACTTTTGAAAACTTACAACTTTTATTTTTATCATTTGTGCATTACTCAATTTAATCTAAATCATTGTTCACAAAATCTAATAATCTCATATAGTTTTATGAAACATTCGATGAGATATATAAGATTCATGAACAATGTTAATACCACTTTGTTAAATGAACAAATGACCAAAATAAAAGTTATAGATCTTAATAAGTTATACAATTTTGTAGTTCAACACTTTTTCATTCGAATTAATTTAGTTAATAAAAAACATGTTAGAAAATATAAAAATATGTATTTATCGTGTGCCTGATATAAGGCACACGGCAAACATGGTCTTTGTCGTGTGTCCAAAATAAGGCACACGGTAAACATGGTCTTTGCCGTGTGCCCGATAGAGTGCACTCGACAAAGGGGTAAACTATAAAAAGAGTGAACGCGGTTGGTAGTCACAATTGAATGTGTAGTGTAGTGGTAGGAGAGGCTTCGCGAATGTGAGGTTGCAGGTTCGATTCTTGGCAGGAGCACCTTGCGCGTAGCGCGTGAAAAAAGACCGCGACTTGTGACGGGCGGGGTTTTTGGGCGCCAAATTTTTTTTTTGCTATTCTTTTTGGTTTTATATGATTTATATTTTACCTGTTTTGCTGTGTGTATTTTTGACACACGACAAAGCTTTTGTCATGCGCCCGATAGAAGTCACACGGCAAAGTCGTCTTTGCCGACAGGATTTTTGTCGTGCGTCCTTTGCCGTATGCAACCCACGGCAAGGCCTTTGCCGTGGATTTTTCGGATTTTGTCGTGTGCACCGGGCACATGGCAAACCTCTGGTTTCCCGTAGTGAGCTCTGGACCCCAAAATGACCAAATGCAACTAAACCCAGGAATGGAAAAGCTTTAGAATAGAGAAAGGAACGCTAGTATGATTCATCTAACGTTTAAATGTCATCATTATATGCTTACAGCATCTTGAATAAAAGTGCACCACGCGGGTACAGGAAATAATCAATCTTCAAATTAAACTTAGTGTTTAATTTTGGTGCACTGCACGGTGTTTGACATGGTCTGATTAAGGAAAAAAAACAATACAAGTGGCAGATATGGAACTTTTCTACTGAAGTCAACTAATGACCAAACTTTTCTCCACAACTGAATGTGTAAATGATGTGACTGTCCAATGTTGCGATCAGGGACATGTTTCTGGTCTCTGGGATCGCCACATTGGTAGTGATGGCCTTCTATTTAATAGCATCTTGTTCATTTGTCGTTTTCTTCCTCTGAAACAAGGGAAAAGGTGGCTCGTCAGATGAGCATCGGGACATACGAAACGACAGAATGCAGCTAATGCCAGAACTACGAAAGCTTTCTTAATCTAATGTTTAAACGTCATCGTTATGCTTTTAAGGTAGCAGTGCCGCTCTTAATATCTGTCCTACCAGAAGATTGAGACCAGTATTAGACTATGCAGGATTCCATTCCCATCAGACAGGTCCAAATAAAAAGGTGTTCCCGGTTATGTGTCACATGCATGCTACTGTGATATACCTTTAGAGGTTAACAAATGCAGGAATGGCTTGCTAACGTAGGGCGGCTGGATAGGACAAAGTACACTGGCGTCACCACCATCTACATAAACTTGAGTTTTTTTTAAATTTCTTTTTGTGTTCAACCGTTGAAGATATTTCTGTTTCACTCTCAAGTTCTAACATGAATTCTGTACTCGTGATATTTATGTAATGGCATGACAAAGGTAGAAGGGATGCAGCCCGTCAACAAATTCGGAATGACCTCTGGACACTCAAGGAGCATTCTTCATTTGTGTGCTATGGCGCTGAATCTGAATACATTGATTTTACTTCTCTGAAACTTGTTTTCTCAGGACTGTACTCAAGTAAATCTCTGCGAAGAGATTAGGATTATAGATCTTAATACCCAAAAAGAAAGATATTCAGGAAATGATTTTGCATGTATGCCTATTCGTCATTCAGTCCCGTTAAATGCTAGTCTCCGATCGGTTTCATTCCATATGTAAAATATCCCTTCAGAGCCAAATATGATTCAGTCTGCTCAAAGCATTTCAATAGATCTAGTGTTAGATGTGCTCCTCATAGATCTGGTATTAGGTAAGTACAGATCAATAATGGCACAATTAAGAAACCGTTGATCACTTTTGATCTAATAAATGTTACATTTTCTGAGATGTTCCTGGCACAACCACAGACACCAAATGCCAATGACAAAACATATCGTGTTTTTCTTTTGTTATTCTTTCTCATGAGTGGTTTAGGTACCTGCCACTTTTGCCATGCAGAATGGTATATTCATTTCTCAGGTGAAGTTCCTATCGACACCAAAATACCAACAATGCAGATGATAATGCCACGATTAAAAATTTGTTAATCACTGATTAGCATCATGCCTAACAGCACCGTCATGTATGCAAGGAGCTCGCTTTACATCCTGCCTATATACGAAATTCCTATATTCGAGAAGACAGTTCCTGGTACACACACATACACATACACTGAATGATCTCTTAAAAGCTATTCTTTATTGTTCTTTTCTCATATGTGATTAGGTAGCTGCCACGTGCCACGCGGAATGATTCCTTTATCTGGATTAAATACTTCCATCTAATACAAAAAAAGGCAGCAACGCACACAATGACGAGGCGCTAAGGTAACTGGCCTATCTGAAGGCGTGTAGTGGTTTGGGAGGAATTCAAGATGGATGCAAGACGTTATAGTGTTGTCCTTCCATAGTTGAAGCTGTGGTATGGAACAACACTCAGGGCAAGTACAATGGTGTCCTGTCATAGGTTCTCTCATGTATGACATATAATGTTAAGACAAGTTATGAGATGACTTACGCAATGAGTAATATTATTAGTTATCTCCTATTAATTATCTAACTCCTAATTTGTGGATGTAAAAAGAATTTTTATAGGTCAAAAGACCACTAAAACTGATATAATGGTGTAAAAACTATCTCATACTACTAAATTTCAGTGCATGAGGTGGTTGCTTAGCGAAACAACAATCTTTTTCTTCCACCACCCTCTCTCTCTTCCACATCATCAAATATCCTACGTGCCAATGCATAAGCGGTTTATGAGACTGACTACTTGTAGCATTGTACCTGCCTTGATAAGATCTTCCAATCATTCAGGCTTGCTATCGATGTGATGAAATGGTTGATTGGTCATTGCGTCCACAAAAATACATTTTAGATATGCTCGTTGTAGAAGCTAACAATAATAATATATTTAATTTATTGATTAGATTCTCCTTTTGAGGCAACTATATGAATCAAACAATACAATCCTAGAAATTCTCACAAAATAGCAAAACATTAGACCATATAACCGTGCTCCAGGACACCTAATGGTTTCAATGGACCTTTTTCTACAAGCCATGCTAGCACATCATTGAAGATGTGAAAGGACATTGATGTCGCCTAGAGGGGGGGGGGGGGCTGAATAGGCGAAACCTGTGAATTTAAAACTTAAAACAAAAATTAGTCCAAAATCGGTCAGACCGGTTATGCAAACTAGTCAGACCTGTTTTGACAGGGAATGCAAAAATGCAAATTGTTGACTCTAACTCAAACCAATACTAGAAATGGTGCTCCAGTAGATGTTCCTCGCAGATGCACATAGCCTCTGCACAACACAAATAAGCACACCCAAGTAGATCGAAGCGAAATCATAATATAAGTTAGAAAACAAACAAGAAATGCAAACCAAATAAGGAGACACAAGAGTTTGTTTGCTGAAGTTCAGATTCACCCCGTGAATCCTACGTCTCCAATGAGAAAGCTTGAGCCGCTCAAAAGCCAACTCCAAGTCGGCTCTCTTTCAACCACTTTCCCCGATCCACTAGCTTGATCTTTTTCCTTGCGGAGGCAAGATCGCAGCCTTCACAAACTAACCCGTGGCTCACCACACAACTTGGGAGCTCGTGGGTAACACCTAGACGTCTAGGAGGCTTCACCTCCAAGAGTAACAAATGCCACAAAGATTGCTCAGCTAGTCACAAAGTGCTCAAGGCTTGGATTGCTCACAAAGACTCAAATCTCTCAACCCAACTCAAAGATTTTCACAAAGTCACTCAAGTCTCACAAAGAGATGTTGGGGAGAGCTCAATATGGCCGTTGGGATGTTCTGAGATGCTCTAGAACCAGCAGCACATGAAGGAGGGGGGAGGAGGCTATTTAAACTCTTTCTAAAAAACTAGTCGTTGGCTCTGTCAGCCAAAACCTGTCTGACCGGTTTCAGAAACCGGTCTGACATGTTTTGGTTAGAATACCAAAAAGACACTCCACTCCTTTTAGATTGATCTCATCTCACCAAATTTTGTCTATAGGCTCTAAACAAAGTCTACAAGACTCCCACACCCAAACCAGACCCTAAGCTCAAGATTTCCAAAACCGGTCTGACCGGTTTGCAAAACTGGTCAGACCTGTTTTGTGCAGGTCAGCACAACAGGGTTAGGTTTTCAGGGTTTTCTCTCATGGCTTCTCACATAGGACTTTCAACACTTTGTACTAATAGAAGCACTATGTTGCATCCCCCTTGATAGAACGGCGAACCCATACTCAAGATTAAAGACAAAGATACATTTTTCACTTCTTGAGCTTGTAGTCTTGTCACTTTGCCATTTGATCAATTTTGCTTCAGTTGGGGTTGTCAACATGAATAGAAATCTGAGCACATCCACCTTAAGCTGATGTCTATGAATATTGAATCCTTTTGATCAATATTGCACTTTCCATTCATAGCACATCTTTCATTCTTTCTTCATAATTGACACTAAATGATATGTGACTTTCCATGGCTTCAAAGATCCGTCGGAATCAACTTCACTTGCTCTTCACCACCACAAAGGTCCTTCGGCGCCAAGCCTATTGCTTCCCCTTCTCCAGTGTATGACCCGTCGCAGCCAAGTCATGTTATTCCTTCATCTTCCTACCATCCTAATCCTCATATCACGTTGTGTCTCACAATAAGCCATTCTTCCTTTTCTTCATTTGATTGATTGAATTTTGATTGATATTTTCTTGTCAACATGATGTCCATCTTCATTTTTCAGTTATCATGGTAGAGACGTGTAAAGATAAGATTGTGCACCCATGTCTCTTTTCTTCATTGTTCACTTGTTTGTCATACATAATAAATTATCTCATGGAATATGTGATCTTCATAAAAAATAATATCAATAAGCGCGTATGTGAATGATGGTCCATAATAGTATCACAATTAAATTCCTGCTCATCATCTCAATAAACATATTAGTCCTTTAATCGTTTTGTCAATCAACTCACCAAAACCCACTAGAGGCCTAGATGCACTTTCAATCTCCCCCTTTTTGGTGACTGATGACAACCCGACTAAAGATTACAAAAAAGAGAATAAAAAGATTTTGAATTTTTAGATTTAAAGTGAGCACCCCCTTAATATGTGCATTTCATAAATTTTCAACAAGCTGGCTTGACATGCCAAATGCACATATTGAATGAAAAACATAGAGCTCCCCCTAATTCTGAAATCCGTGGGGTGCATAACAAGTGTATGTGTCACAATTATTTTCCATGATGCATATGCAGCAAAAGAACACCAGAAACAGAACACAAAGTAGCAGACAGACAAAAACCGGTCTAGCCGACACCAGAAACCGGTCAGACCATTTTCCCTAAGTAAACCAGTCAAGCTGGTTTTTGGTACCGGTCAGGCTAGTTTCTGGCAGAGATCAGCAAATACACCACAGGCACCAATCAAATCAAGCAACACTATGTCATATCAACTTAGGGAATTGTTTCAACCAAAAACAACACTTAGTAGCAAATATTACAAGGTTCTCAAGTCCAAAAGATAGGATTCTAGGACTATTACAAAGTTTGACACAAATGGACCACTAAGGTCACAGATCTGAGAGGATCCCAAAAACCAGTCTGATCGGTTTCCCAAACCGGCCAGGCTGGTTTTCACTGACCAGAGAACTACCAGAGATCTCCAGCATCTTTATTCCAAGATTTAATCCACTTTTCTTCTCCCCCTTTGTCATTGATCACCATAAAGGGGTCATCCTAGCTGTCGTGTTCATCCATGTGAAGGGGGGTTGTTTGGATCAATGCAATGCTCTCCTGGAAGATAGATAGGTAAGAGTGGGATGGTTGTAGCAAAAATGGAAGAGAGAGAGGAGGAGCAACCATAGCAATACCAGAAGTCCCAAAAAGTGCATTCACAGCCGCTGTAGCAAGATCAGGGTTATCATATGGCTGTAGTTGAGGAGGAGGAGGTGGTGGTTATGGCGCTGAAGATGAAGCATCATGATGTCCACCCATGTAGGTATGACTAAACCGTCTCCACTCCTCACTTTGCTCAATTCTTGCTATCCTGACATCAATGGGCTCTACTTCTATAATTGGTTCACCTTCTGAGCCAGGTGGAGAAGGAGGATCATTAGGCAACAACAGTGCTTGGATTTTCTTCATTCTCTTCTTCTCCTTTCTTCTAGCAGCCACCTCACGGTGTTGTCTCACCTCAATGGAATGCTGAGATTTGCAGATGTCAGAGAGATAATTCAGCAACCTTCTTATAGGAGAGGAAGGCTTGTCACGCCCGTGTGAGGAGGTTGCTTGCTCCCTATGCTCACTATGCTGCCCCTGAGGTTCATTCTGTCTCTAAGGAGAAATCTGAGGACGATCCATATCCTTGGGTGCAAAACTAAGGAATCTAGCAAACTGAGCATAAGTCACACTGATCCACTCACCCTCTATCATCCAATGCATTTTTCTTACATTTTCATCCTCCTCAAAGAAGACTATGGCATAGAATTTGGCAATGATTTCATTATTCTAGTCATAGGCAAAACCCATTATTTTCTTCACCCTTTGTCTTGTACATTCAGCAATGATCTCATTGAAAATAGGGTTGTTTTTCTTTTCCATGTACTCCCAGTCTACCCACTATGCCATGGATATAGGTCTATCCTTGGCAATGATGACAGTCTCATAGTAATCCTGCTGAAGGAAAGTCCAAAACCTGTAGTTTGTGGCTTCCTTAGCTGGTGTCCTTGGATCTATCTATCTCATGTCCCTCACAAGGTCTGTCTTCCCTCTGTTGATTGTAGCCTTTCTCCTTGGAGGTCCTAATGGTTTGTGCATTTCTGGCTTAGGGGCATCATCCCCGTCACCATCATCATCACCACCCTCATTGTCTCCATCATCACTACTGTCATTATGTGATGCAGCTGGTCTCGGGCCTCTCCTAGGGGATATGTGGAAATCCTCATCTTCCACATTATCATCATCACTAGAAGGCTCCTCTATTTCCATATCATCTGCTTCCTCAATGATCATTTTACCACGGGGTAGCTGTTTCTGTGTCATGCTCTTTCTCAAATTCTGAGATAATCCAATGATGTCATCTGAACCAACATCACTGTCATATCAACCTTTGACTCTTCTTCCTTGAGCACTACCATCAACAGCCATCCTTGATGCGCCTGAGATATAGTTGGATATAAAATGAGTGAATGATCTCAGGAATGAGAGATATGGACAAATTGAGCAACAAAATGAAGAATATATAGAAGATTGTGCTTCACTAGACAAAAACTGGTCTGACTGGTTATCAAAACCGGTCTGACCGCCTTTTGCTCAGAGAAGCACAAGCTTCTATCTTTTCTGCAAATTTTTTATCAATTCAAGATGATGAGCTATGAACAAGTGGATGAAAGGATTTAAAGGACATAATTCTCCTTTGTCATCTAAGCTTTCTAGGGCTGGGTCAGAGAGTGGATAGAAAACAAACTATTGCTCACATGCATAACATAGACTTCACTAGCAAAAACCGGTCTGGCTGGTTCCAGGAACCGGTCTGGCTGGTTTTGTGCAGGGAAACACCAGATCGAGAATATGAGCAATGCAGTGAATGAGATCGACATATATACCCAAATATTGATTCCTAGGCATGCTAGAGGAGGATTGACCGAAGGAATTTGAAGGACATGCCCTAGGGAAGGAGATCGGAGGAAATGAATGTTGAATACCTTAGAGATGAGCAAATCGGTTGAGCTGGTTCTTGGGGAAAGAGAAGGCGACCTTGGGGAACCCTTTTACATGGAGAGGGAGGGGATTCCATAGAGGAATCACCAAATCGCCATGGAGGCACCGGCCAAAGAGAGAGGGATCGGGTCCTGGAGGAGAGAATGGAGTGAGGAGAGAGGAAGAGGCAGCCAGGGGTCCACGGGGATAATAACTCACAAAAACCAGCTTAGTTGGTTTAGGGAACCAACCTGACTGCTTTTGTGGGGAAAAACAGAAAATTCCATATTCTATGAGAGATTGATAAGGATTGAGCAAATATGATCTTATAGAGAGAAAAAAGGAAAGAATTTAACCAAGATGCAGACCATGGGGTAATTTCTTGGTTAACTGACACAAACTGGTTTGACTGGTTACTGGAACCGGTCTGACCGGGTTTGGTCAGAAACTTCCTTTTGGCCTAGTTTTCAGAGAGTTGTCCTTGGACCTCCTAGAGGATGCATAAGTTGAAATTCTTTAGATAAGATTTGGATTGAGGTTCATCGCTTGATGGAATTTTCTTGTGAATTGAGAGAGGACTTGAGAGCATCTCCTTACTCATGACTAGCCAACAATCAACCAATGATAACTAAAGTCACAAGTAATTTGATATGGTCACAAAAACCAAGAACCAAGCAATTTTGAAAATAGTACTGCACTAGCAGTTATACTAATTTTTGAAAAAGATTTATCTAGCACTCAGAACATGCACCATTCAAGTCTAAATATCACCAGTGGGAACGCATCCCATCCTCTGAAGAATAGAGGATCGGCCTCGTCTAGAGAGTGCAATAGTTGAACGAATTTGGAATAAAGTCTTTGTTGATGAACAACTTCCGTTTAAGTTTTTAAACTCTTTATTGTAATAAATGTTGTTCCATTGCAAAACTCTTATTTGTTTCCGAAAACCTAGTTGTACTATACCATGATGTAATATTTTCTGAACTTGTATAAATGTATGTGCTGTTGTAACTCGCTCCGCCGAGTGTTCTCCTGTACTCGACCCTGGTTATCCTAGAGGGGATGTCACAGCTGATATCAGAGCAATACAGGAGCAACGTCATATCATTCTCAAGTCAGTTTTAAAAAATAATTTTGCAAAACCTTCATAGGAGCCTAAGAGTTAGAATAGTAAGTTAGTAAGACGCTAGAAGTCACAAATAGATGTTCCTCTTTCACATTAGAGCACGTTTCTAACTACTAACTTATTAACCTTTTATTTGCATACTACTTGCATCATGTCATCATATATAATTGGAAACTTTGGGGTTTTGAGGGTTAAGTCTCTAGACTATTAGTTTTTTTTCTCTTGTAACTTTTGTTTACTCTATTTTTCTGTGGGAAGAAGTGTTTAACTTGTTAAACCTTTTTCCTGTAGATTGCACGGGGACAAAGACGTGTTCGTGAGCCTGACGTGCAGGAAGCACGTACTGCAGACTTAGAGCGTCAGCTTCACGATGTGGAGATGCAGTTAGCCGAGGTCACTCAACAGAGAAACAACCAGTGGGTTGTTTTTCGAGATCAGTTCGAGGCAGACAGTCATCGGATCCATGAGTCACGCGCATGTATCACTAAATCGCGCGCACAGATTAGAGAGCTTGAGGGACAGGTTGTAGAGGCCACTGAGGACCGTGACGGTTTTCACCAGCGAGCGATGGACTTGGAGGAGCAGATGGCAGGACTCATCGGAGTGCTGGACATGACCCAACAGAGGGTTACAGCCGTGGAGGGCAAGCTTACGGGGGTTACGCAGAAGTGTAACCAGGCGGTCGAGCTTATGGTTGACATTGCCGATCAGAGGGATCAACTTCTGTTATAGCTCCAGCATGTTGTTGAGGTGCAGCAAGTACTCGAGGAGCATCACCTACAGATTGCATAGTTAGAGCACCAGCTACAGCCACAGCAGCCGCTCGAGGGACAGGCAGGAGATGACGAGGCCCTTGTGTCAGGCCTAGACTCTGAGGGACCCCTTGTTGAGTCAGAGGACGAGGTTGCGTTAGACGCGGATAGCCACGCACCACCATAGTAGATGGTGCGAGAGTAGCGGTAGGATGATAGGAGTAGTGGAGCTGGAGTAGGAGGGTAGCCACATTTTTGCTGACAGGATGTCAGATTGTATACCCACCGGGTAGTAGGCTAGAGATATGGTTGTCTGGATAGGATGGCGATAGTAGCCACATTTTTGCTGACAAGGGTCAGATTGTACAGTAGGTCGATAGTAGACCCCCACTATAGCAGCTTGTACTGGTAGTAGTAGAAATTGATGTATCATGTTGCTAATGAATAAAAGTGGATGTTTTTAGTAAACTACTTTAGTTGAGTATGTCTCAGATTAAGTTGCAAACTGACTACATGTCAATTTTATTGCTCCGTAGAGATGGCTAGTGGTGGTAATGGCATCGGTGATGCGGAAGGGCAGCAATGTCATTTGTGTCAAGAGAAGGACGCTCGTATAGTGGAATTGGAAAGCCAACTACGGGAAAAGGATGAGTTGTTGGTCATTCAAGAGAGTCGATTAAACGACAAGGATGAACAACTTGTGAACATGGATCAGCAGCTTGTAACGGCTAATCTTACGATCCAACAACTAGAAGGGGATTTGATTCAGCTACATAATAATGTGATGAACCAAGAATTTGAGCAACAACAACTAGAGGAAGAGGAAGAAGAACCAGAGAAAATTATGGATGTGGAATCAGTAATGGAATCCACAGAAATTCCGCCCCTACCAGATGTGGGTTCAGAAGTAGAGGACTCTAGGATTCAGAAAGTAACCTCCGTGTTTCGCTCAGTATAGTGAGCATTATCACGTTGTATCGTGTACATTAGGAATAAAAAGGGGTGAAGTAGATATGCAGTAGCTACGAGTTGGCATGATGAATAAAGTTGGTGTAAACTATGTGTGTTGATCCATGCTTTATGTCAAATGTTAAAGTGCTACAATAAGTTGTTATTTTATGCAAAGCTGTGCCATGGAAATGTTGTTGTCAATTACTCATGTTTCACTCATAAGTATTGAGATATTAATGAAAAGATTTTTCTTGGACAGAATGGCAGAAATAGAAAATGGAAATGGTGTGGAGGACTCTCAGCATGGAGGGACAGAAGTGCCACCACCCCCACCCACTTTGGTACAAGCTATTGCGGCGATACTGAACTCTGGTGTGGCACAGGAGGATCTACTCTGTCAATTGGTTTGAAATACAACCCCACCAGAGAATCATGAAGGTGATCATGCTCTAGCTAATCAAGTAACTTACTCAGACTTTATAGCCACTCGTCCGCTCACTTTCTCAGATACCGGAGAACCCCTGGAAGCGGATCATTGGCTGCGCACTATCGAATCAAAGCTGGAGTTAATACCATGCACAAACATGCAGAAGACATTGTTTGCCGCCAATTACAAGGAATTGCGGGAGCTTGGTGGGCAAATTATAAGGCAATGCACCCACCTGACCATCAGATCACTTGGGCAGAGTTTACTAAGGCCTTTCGAGAGCATCATATTCTAGAAGGTCTTGTAGATCAGAAGTGGAATGAATTTCTGGCACTAAAGCAAGGTGATATGACAGTACATGCTTACTATAAGATATTCAACCGTCATTCAGCCAATGATAGCATCCATTTACCAATTCTGCCTTTCAAAATTGGAGCCCATAACATATATTTGATGACATCGACTTTGCATACCACCACACACCCAGCCGATAACAGATAGTTCCTTAACATCACAGATGAGAAATATAAACACAAACATAATTTTTCAATCTCAGTGTACCTAGTTTCAGCGTCGATCAATCTTCGACTTAAATAAAACACAACTCTCTCTTTACCATCTTGTTCTCGAATTAAAGTTGATCCGATCAACTTTTTGTCAGCCGCAAGATAAAGCTTGAAAGGCAATCCTTCTCTTGGTGGCACCAGCACAGGAGGCGAAACCAAATGTTTCTTGATGTCTTCCAGAGCTTTCTGATGTTCTGGTTCTCATACAAACCTTTGATCCGCCTTTAACTTTAATAATTGGTGAATACATCAAGCTTCCCTAATAAATTCGAAATAAGTCTTCTAATAAAATTCACTTTGCCGATCAATGATTGAAGTTCTGTTTTGTTGATCGGTGGCTCGATGTCATTGACAGCCTTCATGCTCTTTGGCCCAATCTCAATTCCTCTTTCATGCATGATAAAACCCAGAAATTGACTAGCCGATACACCGAAAGCACACTTTTTGGATTAATCTTCAAGCCATACCTTCTAGTTCTCTCGAGTACTGCCCACAAATCAGCTATATGATCTTCTATTCATTTAGATTTAACTATCACATCATCAATATAAATGTATACTAGCTTGCCGATCAAATCATGAAATATATAATTCATGGCCCTCTGATATGTGGCTCCAGCATTCTTCAAACCAAATGTCATGACAACCCATTCATACAAACCAAGAGCCCCGGGACACCTGAAAGCAGTCTTTGGTATATCCTCTTCTGCCATGAAAATGTGATTATAACCAGCATTACCATCCATAAAACTGACAATCTTATGCCATGTTGCTGTGTCAACCAGAAGATCTGCTATTGGCATCGGGTAGTCATCCTTCGGGGTGGCCCTATTCAACGGGCGAAAGTCAATACAGACTCTCAACTTGCCACACTTCTTGAAAACAGGCACAATATTTAAAATCCACTCTGAATACCGGCAAGGCCTAATGAACTTAGCATCATATAACCTAGTAATTTCATCCTTGACATCATCAAAAATCTTTGGATCGATTCTCCTTGGAGGTTGCTTATAAGGCCGATATCCAGGTTTGATAGGCAATTCATGTTCAATGATAGATCGACTTAGGCCGAGCATCTCAGAATAATCCCAAGCAAAACAATCTTGGTACTCTTTTAATAATTTTATTAATTCAACTTTAAAATCTTCATCCAATTTCTGACTGATAAATGTCGACCTTTGTTTATCGCCATCACCTATATCGACTTCCTGTAGCTCATCGGCGGACATGAATCCTTTTCCCAACTTCCCATCTTCTGCGAACTCCATTGGCGTGCCTGTTAGTGAAACAATTTAGAATTTGACAGGTCCACTACCTCAAGACCCTACGTAGTAATCTTAACGTAATCCCCATCCCAAATCTTGCCAGACAAACACTCCATATCATCTTCATGCCATGGTATTAAATCGGCCGATGCAACATTGACGGTTTAATCAGCCGGGATTACCTCTACTTGATCGCCAATCCACTGGGCCAGAGACTGGTGCATTGTTGATGGGACACATTAGTTTGCATGTATCCAATCACAACCCAACAGAAGGCTGTAGGTTCCCGTTCCATCAATGACAAAGAAAGTAACCGGCAAAGTTTTACCACCGATTGTGAGGTCCACATTTAAGACTCCCTTGGCTGCTGCAGTACGACCATCATAATCACTCAGAATCATATTTGTGTCAATTAAATCATCTTTAGTTTTCCCCAAATTTCTAGCAGTAGTAATCGGCATAATATTCACTTTAGCACCTTCATCGACCATCATCTTTCCCATCGGCATCCCATTGATGAACCCCTTAAGGGACAACGCCTTCAAGTGTTGATGTTTAGATTTATCTGGCCTATCAAACACTACTTGTTGTACATCAAATACCAACTATGGTGTATCCCCTTCATCAGCAATCAATTCTTCTTCTGATGCCATAAATTCTTGAGGCAACATCATTACCATGCCCACCGTAGCACTTGGCACCTATACTTGCGATTTCACTTTTGGCCTCCAGAACTTCTTTGGTGGCTGATCATCATCTTTATCATAATAATATTTACCAGCACTTATTTGCCTACAATGCATTCTCCGAACCCTGCGCTTCTGACTCTTAGAGAAAATGCTAGATGGACACCATTGATCGACATGTTCCTATCCTTCTTGCATCTCTTTGTCGACTTGTTCATCGAAATGAACTTCTTCTCTTGTCTTTCTGGAACCAGGTCGATCAAAAGTTGATACCCTTCCATTCTTATCGACTTTGCCCACCATCGACTTTCCAGCATTATCAGCCTGATGTCGATAGCTACTCGAAGCTCCTCTATACATTTGCTCTACTCGTCTGCTGCATCCAGGACAACTATCAGTCGATGGAAGCTTTATACTGTGGTCCCAACAATACTGAAAGAACACACATTCCCAATGTAGATCAAGCTGTGATTCCTTCATCTATCTATCCCTTTTCTTCTGGTACCGATTTATAAACGCTTCTACATTGTCGACACCAGCCATATTGACATTTGCAGGGAACGAATGCCCATCAATCTTCATAGTTCCCTTTGTAAACTTAGTCTTTCCTTGTTCAATCGCTGATTGAATCTCTCTTCTGAATACCTTGCATTTGTTAGTGTAATGAGACAGCGAATTATGCCACTTGCAGTACTTTCTTTTCTTTAATTCTTCAGCAGGTGGGATCACGTGATTAGGCGGCAACTGGAGGTGCTTCTCCTGCAACAACATATCAAATATCTTATCGGCCTTGGTGATATCGAAATCATGTTTTTGTTCTGGCTCATTCTGTTTCACCCAAGGACACGACAAAATATTCTTATTCCTCGTCCACTCAGCCATATCGACATCTCTGTCATCTTCATTGAACTCAGACTCATAATCATTGTAGTTGACTTGAATCGGCCTTGATCATGCCACTCGAGTCAGGTTCTCTTGAATAGATACCTTCTGCACCAGTTGAGACAGGCTTTCGAATTCGGCCGAAGGAAATTTCTCCCTCAAAGGTGCAACTAGGCCATTAAATGTTATTTTTGCCATCTGAGTATTAGTCAATTGTAAGCTGAAACAATTACTGTGCACATCTCTAAACCTCTGCACATAATCATGCATAGATTCCCCAGCTTTCTGCCTCACAGAAATCAGATCAGACAACCTCATTTCTCTTGTTTCAGCAATGAAGTATTTATGAAATTTCTATTCGAGATCGGCCCAAGTAATAATGGAATTAGGGGGCAACAATGCGAACCATAAAAAAAGCCAAACCGGACAATAATAACGGAAACAGCCTGATCTTCAATGCTTCGGTAGCTCCTGCCTCTCCACATTGCACTGAAAACCGGCTAATATACTCAACAGTGGTAGTATTGTCTTATCCAGTGATCTTTGTAAATTCTAGTGGCCTGTATCGAGTTGACATAGGAATCAAGTCATAGCTAGGAGGATAAGGGGGTCGATATTGTTGTTTTGGCCTTAACCCAAATTGTTCCCTCATTACTTCAGCAATCTTCATCGGTTGAAACATTGATATTTGGAGTAGCCAATGCAGGACTAGACGCTGGCACTTGTGGGGTTGTTTGTGAACCAAAGATGACAATAGTGTGTTGGCCTCCCAACTCCCCAGGTAATGCGGATAATGACGGCATTCCGAACAGACTTGGTTCTATGTTCGGAGTCGTACTATATGTGACATTCGGCTCTGATGTCTCCTGCCTATAGAACTGCGGCTATGTCAGTGGAGTAGTTCTTTGCAATATTATACTGCAAGGTGTTCTCTCAACTGTGCCACTATCAGCATTCTTCGAGGGTAGAGTAGTTTCAGAAGTTGATAGCCCTGAACCCGTACCAGGATGTGTTGTGCTCACCTTTGGCTGCTGTGAACTAGGTGCTTCAATTGTAGGCCGAGGAATATTCCCAGATGTTCAAAAATACATCGGCCCACATACTAGATCATCATATATACAACCTTCAACAGTCTGAATAATCAAAGCCCTCAGAGTGTTGACCAACATAGGTGATTGATTAATCAATACATGGTGAATAGCTGAATGTATCATGTTGTTCAATGTTGCTTCATCAATCACCTCTATTGGCTTATTAGCAGTTGATTTCTCAGCTTCGTCTTCAATGAAGGCGGCAACAGGTAACTTTACTTTCTGTATGATCTTGCCATGCTTGGTTTTGCTAAAGGTGCTTAACAGAATGCTTTCATATTTCACAATCCTTTGATCAATTTGTGCCTTTATTTCATTGCTCAGATCGTCCTTGTTGACAGGCACTATGTTCTCTTTCCTCAGATCTGCACCAACATCATGTTTTGATGGAGGATTGTTAGGGAGCTTAGGATCCTTTGACATTCCAAGTTCAGACATATTGTGAAGCCTAAAGTTCTTGGTCCCACCGGACGTGCCAAAAAGCGTGTTGACACGAAAATCACATGCGTGACCTGGGAGATCTGCTTAGCTCCAGTGCAGGCTCAATACAGAAATCGAAGCGTGCCAGCCGATTTTCCTAGCAAATCGACAAAGAGAGAAACGGTCAAATTCCATGGGTCACCGGCCCAGGACAAGCCGATGAAGAAAGTCGATAATCACTATTCATGAAACCAGCCGATGCTATTGTGGAAATAAAACATAAGAGAAAATAAACTAATCGACTAATTATATCGGCTTGTCGGCAAACTTATTTAAATATGCAATTATAAATCATTAATACCGATAAGAAATTAGAACAACAGGCCAGAGTTGATAAATCCATAGTATTTGTGTGATAACTGGCCAAATTGATACGTTAGACTTAAAGTCGATAGAGCGGAGTCGATAGATCTACAGTAAAGGTGCATAAACTCGCTCTGTCGATGAAAGTAAGTTGATGGGCCAGAGTCGATAGAAGTATAATAATCATGTGCGGAACACTTCCTGTCAAATACGTACTAAGTCGATAGATCTGATAGCTGGTATTGCAAATATGACTCAAATTCACATATCTAATTCCGTTAAACAAAAGGGGGCAATCGACTTCTAATATACAGCAATAAAATAGGCAAAATACTAGGAAGTCGATCGAACCATGATAACCTATCGGCTAAACGTCTTGACAGAACTCTGTTGACTCTGCCTATAAGTAGATCGAATCTAACCCTATCAGCCCAGCAAGAGATCAAAGTCGATGCAGCCTCGCTGATTCAAACAGATTGAACTTAATCAAGACAGTGTTCAAACACGGTAAATAAAGCTAGATTCAATCTAATTATAGACAGGATCGATCGAGTGACTCGAATAATAGATCTAAAACCCAATTTATAAAACCTACAGAAATCGCAGAAGATCGGACCTAACCGAGATAGTAATGCAATCTAAATCGATAATACAAACCAAAATAAAGACCTAATTACCGGATAACTAGCAATTTCAAAGATAACAACTAGAATATCAACTTAATGAGAAAGTACTAGCTGAAGTCGATGAAATTACCGAGGGTGACTAATCCAAGTCTCTCGCCGAGATCGGAGCCGATGCAGCCCGCACGAGACGAGGATGTTGTCCAGAAGAAGTTTGGCGATGCACCGAGTTGTATTGAACGAAAGTGTTGTTTTTCTGTACAGACCCTATTACATATTTATAAACCCATGCAAGGGATTCTGACCCGACTCGGTCAGGACTCTTAAACAAACTGACTATGAATTATTTTTAAACTAAGTCTAAACTAAAAATAGACGAAGATAAAACAACCCTAATAGGCCCACTTTATTTCCTTGAGCCGTTGAATTCTGTGGACTCCGGCTGATTCTGACTCCACGCGGCTGATTTCTTGGACCGGTCAAATTTTGGTGCCAACACCAACCTGTTTGGCCCATGTCTGGGTCCCACTTCTCTTCTCCCTCTTCCACTGATGCATCAGTCTGTTGCCATGACGAGTTGATTCAGAGGTGGGGCAGCGCTACACCATAGCGGCACATGGGAAGCGATGGCATGATGGCCACGTGTAAGGGTTGGGGAGCGAGGAGGGCGTTGGACATTTCTAAACATCGTACCAGAAACATTGCTATCCCCCGTAACGGCGCCAGAAATGCTTGTTGGTAGAACTCAACAGATGTTTAGTGTGGGCAAGTTAAATCCACCAGCACATGAAGATCCCGTTGTAGCATTTCACCACTAGATTACTCTAATGGCTGTCATTTATAGTTCTTCCAAGGGAAGGCGGAGGTCAAGAGATAGCATGTTCATAACCATATAACTAATAATATACCAAAGTCATAGATAGGGGTAAGGATAATAAATGATAATGGGTAGTGACACACAGAACAATCCAATCTAACATTAGTCCAAAGTCTAGGTTAAGTGGGTTAGGAAGAGTTAAGCTGGGTCCCAATGTACTTCGATACTCCTACGTATAGGTTAGATACATGCAACACACACAAGCCTAAGTCCTATGCCAAGCCGAGACAGGGAGGATTAATAAGCATAGCAGGGTTGTCATCACCTGCTGGCAATCCTTTACTGGGGCACATGACAAAACACAATTAAGTCTTTACCACCACACCTATCCCTATCCATGAGGGAACTAAGCACTCAAAGATATTTACCAACCTAAGCACCATGCTAACATTGCTAAATAATACTCTCGATTCCCATGGGACTTTGGCCCTTCGGACCAGCAAGTTTAAAATAAGAATACACTTAACTCTAACCCGACGGATCAACAAGTCAAGAGCAAGAATATACTTAACCCTAACTCGATGGATCAACGAGTCAAGTACTAGAGAATGCATAACTCCGACCCTACGGATCAACAAGTCAAGGGCTAAGACATGCATAACTTCGACCCTACAGATCATCAAGCTCAAGACTATAGCACTCATAATATGAACCCTACGGATTAACAAGTTATGGACTAAAGCATGTCTAATCATGGTATGCATTGAATGAGTGCAAAAGCATAGATTGAATAGTATAAGTACGTGAAGCATAAAGCAACCAAACATGACTAGGCATCAACCATATAAAAGGCACATGATTGTCACACTAGTATAAAGACAAAGCATAAGAGTAAAGAAGATAAATATATTAATAAAAGGAATAAGTCTTACTAGAGAGGGATAGTGTGTAACTATATCCAAGACTCCAAGACTAGATCAAGGACCTCTAGTCAGCTCTCCTCTATCCTAAACTCCACTAGGATCTGAAGACTAAGTACAATGCTAAACAATGGATTCTTCTTGGTGTGTGCTGAAGAAGTGGGAGGCACTCCCCTCCTTTTATAGTGTCCAAAGGTCGGTTTCTGGGAGTAACCGCTACGGAACCTCGGCACGTGGAAGCCCGGCTAAGGGCTGAGGGAACGACACGTGGAAGCCCGGCTGAAAAGGCCTCAAGATCAGGTCGGCCGACCTCCCCCCTTGGTCGGCCAACCACGGAGTGGGCCTTATGGTCCTGTGCTTCCTCGAGGTGGCTGGTATGTGGGTCCTCTTCTGTGTAGCTACATCATTAATCCATGGGGAGTTCGGTTGGCACTCTCCAATTGGTTAGAATGTTATTTTATGGATCTTGCTCTATTTCTCCACTCCTTTTATATATATTCTCTGCATGCACATAAATCTCAAGGACAAGTGGAATCTTATTAATCCTAGCTAACATGTGTGTACGAAATGATAAGTCTTCCCTTATTTGCTGCTATATTGACGGTCAGAATTGGTATTTAACGGCCATCAACAGGCACCATTGTGACATGAAAAGAATGGACATGGTGATGAACAGTGAGACTGTCTCACTGGTATGTCGTAGTATATCTGAGTGTAAAAGAGCTTCCCACGCCCACGGAAGTTGGGTGAAGAACAAGGCAGCAGATAGCGGATTTGTCTTCCAGCCAAGCAAAATGGAGCCATGGGCAAAGGAAGGTTGTGCTATGGTGCTGTGGATTCATGAGCAATGAAGAGAGTGAGGCAAGAGAGAGAGGGGGGCTGCCACTAAGAATTTTGGCTAGAGTCCTTCCATATAATGTGGACCCATTTGTAGGAGACATGGGGCCTGTTTGTAGACTCATCCATTGGCATACAAAAAAGCTCCACTGGTGGTTCAATGATTTCAACAATTTAATTATTTTTTACATTTATCAAAAGGCACAATTCATTACCAATATTTTTCCTTTTTAGGCGCAATGTAGCATGCAAGATTAACAATTGATTTTTCCTTTCATCTTTATTCAACCACAAATAAATGATTGACATTATCAGTATTATTGGTTTTCGAGGATCAAGAGAACCTGGGTACCTAGCGTACAGATATTGGCGAATGAGATGGCTACGGTCATGCCTGATGCCAAGATCAAAACCAGTGCAAAAGCCACCACGCACCTGCCGTAGTACATATATGGAAAGACCCCCAGTCGCAGGATGCCTCATGGTTTTCGTCGAATTAAGGGAAGCCAAGTTGAAAGCATTACCCATTTCCATGTCACAGAAACTAAGGAAGAAGAAGATTTCAAAGCCAACTGGTCCCCGAGAGGAGCACCTGATAAACAGCAAGAGCCACACTACTTGTATTCACCAGTAGTTAATAGTTCGACCAGATGATTATAACAGATATAACTGATCGAGCATGGTACTGTTTATAGTAATCACCTCTTCATTTGGCGGCATGTATAAGATCATGGTGGGCTGGGCTCTGGACTCTTAATAAAGCAGTTATTAGTCTGTACTATTTTAGCTATTGATTTTGCAAAGGGGTTCCTGGTGAATTGATAAAGACCATTGATTGAGAAGCTCCTTTCTAAGGTTCAATCTTTAGGTGCTGCATAATTTGTGAAAAATAAAATAAAATGCTCATTGCGGTTCATTTACTCAATTCAAACCAACACTACCACAGAAATGGGCTTTAGTGATGAGCATTTAGCGACGGCTAAAGAGGGCCTATCCCTATAAACTTCTAGCGACGGTTGTCTAGAAACACGTCCATATTCATCGACGGGTCAGAAGTAGTGACAGCTAAGCAGGAAACCGTTTGTAGGAAAGGATATAGAGACGGCTCCCTGAAAACCGTCCCTATAAATTGGGTCTATAGTGACGGTTTTTACTTATAGCGATGTATTTAGGAGCAACATCCCTAAAGGTTGATGTTTTAGTGATGTTTTCCTATTAACCGTCCCTATATCCTTAACTTACAGCGACAGTTTTCTGTCCACCATCCCTATTTACCAGTTTATAGTGACATTTCTCTTCACCCGTCCCTATTTTCAGTCCTATAGTGTCGGGTTTTCGCTACCCATCCCTACTCGCTCGGCGTGCTCCCTCTGTTCAGATCCAAAATCTTTCACGCAGGGCGGCGTGCGTAGGTCCTCGTTAGCGCTGCTGGTTTGTGTCCTCCCTTCGAGCTTT
The DNA here is from genome assembly GCA_030378355.1 of Eleusine indica. Taxonomy (NCBI): domain Eukaryota; kingdom Viridiplantae; phylum Streptophyta; class Magnoliopsida; order Poales; family Poaceae; genus Eleusine; species Eleusine indica. Next base: position 9,903,987 of record CM059501.1, read on the forward strand.
GATGGCGCTTTGAGCGGCTCGCCTGCTCTGCTATGCTTTGCTTGCTTGGTCTTATGCTCAGCTCTACTCTCCCTACTGCCTCGGCCTACGCATCTTCGAGTTGCCCGCCTACAACCACGCACCGCCGACGAATATGCACGAATTGCCCGCCTTGAGCTGCCACGGCGATGGGGTCGTCAGAGTCGCCCGGGGCCCGGCGACACCACGTCTATGCGTTGTCAAACACCGCCCATAGGCCCGCCTCTCCGACACTTCCATGGAATGCAAGGTGTGAATAAATTTACATCAATTGCATTTGTTGATATTATAAAATCAGAGTTCTTTGAATCGAAATTTGTTGCATTTGTACATTCTAGGTGTTAGATTGACAATGTTTTAGCCATTTGTCCAACGTCAACTGTAATTTTGTTGATTTGAAGTTTCGATTGTGCTCCCTCAACTTGGCAGGTTAGTTATATTCCCTCACCGAGTATATCTACTAATTTAGGCTTTCTGTAATTATAGTGATAAAAAGTTGATATATTTGGAATTTTGGGAATGGGTAAACATGCTTGGATGTATCTTGAGAATCACACTTCTCATTAATATTTGAAGGGGGTCTCGGATTTCATTCATGTTGCTATGGATGACATGAAATGGATGAAGAAGAGTGTAATGCATTGCCCATGCATTGATTGCAAGAATGAGAAGAAATTTTCACACTCAATGCACCTACATGTGCAATTTATTATGCATGGATTGAAAAACAACTACAAAATTTTGAACAAACATGGTGAAGAAGGAATTAATTCTAGTGAGCCGCCTGAGGGATTCGTGGATGACATTGGTTACTAGGGCCCCTCAAGCACCAATAATACGGGAGATGAACAACTTGGTGATGATAAAATTCTAGGTATTGATGATGACTATGTTGAACTTGTTGATAACATCAACCAGATGATGAATAATGCTGAGGTAAACAATGAGGCTGAGTACACTAAAAAGGAGTTTGCAAAGTTTCAAGATCTTGTGCGAGATTCCAAAAAGCCATTGTATGATGGTTGCCCCTTGTCCTTGTTGGATACCATGTTGAAACTTCTAAAGCTAAAGGCAAGCAATTGCTGGTCAGATCGGAGCTTCACCGCCTTGCTGCCACTGTTAGAGGAGATGCTTCCAAAAGGGAATGTGCTACCCTTAAGAACTTATTAGGCCAAGAAGATAATATGTCCATCGGGATTAGAAGTTGAAAAGATACATGCATGTAAGCAGCATTGCATTTTGTATCGTGGCGAAGATTATGCCGACCTAACTCGGTGACCTGTTTGCGGAACTCCACGATACAAGTGCAGAAAAGATGGGGGTGATCAGGAGGTACCTAGCAAAAGGAATGGAGATCCTCAAATAGTGGTGTGGTATTTTTCTATCATCCCTCGTTTGAAGCATTTGTTCGTGAATAGAAAGGAGGCTAAGCTTCTCCATTGGCGTGCACGGAGCGAGGATGAGAACAGCAAGGCTCGGAAGATGATGGCAAATATCGACATCCTACAGTTTCGGTTCAGTGGAAGAACTTTAACCAGAGGTTTGGGGATTTCGCCAAAGAAGTGAGAAACATCTGGTTGGCTTTGAGCACGGATAGGATAAATCCATTTGGTGACATGAGTGTTGCCTACAACACATGGGCAGTTGTTTTGTGCATATACAACCTTCCACCTTGGATCTACCACAAAAGAAAGTATCTTATGTTGTCAATGTTGATCAGCGGTAAAAGAAAGCCCAGCATCAATATTGATCTGTACTTGAGGCCACTGATAGATGACCTTAAAACTCTCTAGTCAAGTGGTGTTGAGGTGTGGGACCAATTCAAGAGAGAGTACTTCTACATGCATGCTATGCTCTTTTGTACGATACAGGACCTCACGGCATAATATTTTGTGTCAGGTTAGAGTAAGGAGGGAGGCAAATGTTTCCCTTAGTGCTTGTATGACACCGAGAGTGTGTGGCTTAGAAACTCAAAGAAGCCAGTGTACATGAGAACTCAGCGGTTCCTTTCGAGGAAGCACCCATGCATAAAATGAGTGCTTAATTCGGTGGCACTGTTGAGAAAGGCTCAGGCCCAAGGAATTTTACAGGTGAACACATTTATGAGGACCAGAGGGGAATTGCTTCATCAGTTCTTGGAAAAAGGAAACGTTCTAAAACAGATGAAAACGATTTGTGGAAGAAAGAATCCATATTTTTTGATCACCCATTCTAGAAGTACTTGGTTGTACGTCACTGCATTGATCTCATGCATATTTTGAAGAATGTTGGTGAAGCTATTGTGTGCACATTGTTGAATATGAAAGGAAGGAGCAAAGACCACAAAAACGGACGAGCAGACTTGAAGGAAATGTGATTGAGGCCTGAGCTTTGTCCCGAGGGTGATGTTCTACCCCCATCTTGCATCACTCTAGCACGCAAGGAGAAAAAAGAGCTATGTGAGTTTTTCAAAAGTGTGAAGGTACCATCTGGTTACTCTGCCAAGATTGGAAGCCACTTCTCGATGGCTGATATAAAAGTGGTTGGTAAATTAAAGTTTCACACTTGTTATATCATTTTGACTGCATTCCTTCTGGTAGCGATTTGAAACATCCTACTCGTGCCGGTTTGAGAAGCTATCATGAGTCTTTGCTTCTTTTTCAATGCGAGAGGTGGAGGATGAGGGTCAAGTCCGTTATCTTTGTCTCCTTCGGCTCCGGTGGCGCGTTGCCATCGGATGAGATGCGAGAGCTTGCGCTTGGGCTGGAGCTGAGCGGGCAGCGCTTCCTTTGAGTGGTGAGAAGCCCAAGCGACCAGGGTACGGTGAGCGACAACTACTACGACGCCCAGAGCAAGAAGGATCCTTTTCTGTACCTTCCTGAGGGGTTTGTCGACCGAACCATAGATGTTGGCTTCCTGGTATCCTCATGGGCGCCGCAGATCGAGACGCTAGCCCACGAGGCTGTGGGAGGGTTTCTTACACATGGTGGGTGGAACTCTACCTTGGAGAGCCTGGTGCATGGCGTACCAATGGTAGCATGGCCACTCTATGCCGAGCAGCGGCAGAATGCAGTGATGCTTGCAGAAGGTATTGGAGCTGCCATAAGGGTGCCAGAGGTGAAGACCAAGGAGAAGATATCGACCATAGTTAGGGAGCTGATGGTAGGGGAAGGAAGGGGTGCTGCTGTGCGGGCAAATGTGGCAGAGTTGCAGAAGGCCGCCGCACATGGACTCCATGAAGGTGGTGCCGCCACAACTGCTCTAGCTGCGGTGGTGGAAAAGTGGATTGTTCAAGGAAACTAGTTGCTTCATCGCGTACTATATTTTCTGTTTAATTATCTATTTCCATCTTAAGTTGCAATTTTTCTAAATCTACTCCGTTGCTGGTATCTCAGTTACAGACTTCGGACTGAGGGATAATACTTTACTTATTTACTCTTCATTTGTAACTGAATCACAAATAAACTGAGAAATGTATTTGCACATCTATTTCAGAATTTTGTTCCATATTTCACCTGCAGACTCTCCGTTTCATGAATTCAGTGCTAGTTATTAAACTAACACATGGATAGAAGCAAAATGCATAGGAAATCTTATATATTTACTAATTGAAGGGTCCTTTTGAGGCCTTCAGGTTAATCAGCAAAAAAATCTAGAAAATCTCACAAAAAAATAAACATCCGTCCTTCTATACTGAATCCTCACCATTGAATATTGAGCCCTCATTGTTTCCATCTAAAGAAAACATCCCCAACGCAAGTGAGCCTAACATGACCCAATCCATCGAATAATAATTAGATGCCAATCCTCCCTACCCCCTCCTCTCAACTTTCTTCCTCATCGCGCGGCTGGTGCCCTAGCGCCGCCGATGTTAAAATTGAGGCTTCAACCACAGAGGAAAAAAGGATCAATCTTCTTGATCTTGCACCTCTTACTGCATGATGGTGAATTCCAGTAATATGCCGTAGCAGCTAGACAGGTAGGGATAATGGTCAGGATCAATTGGGGGCTACCAAAACTGCACAAAACTCGATCAAGCTTTGGGTTTGACGGTTCGTGGGTGCCAATCTGTTGTCACTGCTGCCCGCCAAAAAGAACAACCTGGTTACGAGAATATGAGTTCTCAACTTTCTCCTCTCGCTTGCAAAAAAGTTGCTTGCGGTAAGGTATCCGGCCATCCATCTGTGCTGCCACATGAAGGTATACGTTATTTTTTACTGGTGACGATACATTCTATGAGGGCATGCTAAAGCCAGATCATTCATCCATGATTAGCATAGTTGTTTTATTTCCCTTAATAATTTACAGATTTCAATTCACAACAAAATAATAATTTACCGATTTCCATGGACTTTTTATATTTCCAGCATTAATTATTAAGGACAATGCTATGGATGTGCGCCAAACATGTGTGGTGGTGAGTGTTCAAAAGCATTTTGATATATTTAGATTGTCTTGTTTATACAGATAGCATGCATGGTGGAAGAAATATCTTGCTTACTTTGATGTGATGTGATCAGTCTCTAGGTGTCCACCAGCTTGTGTTCTGGAGAAGCACAAAGCCACGGGTGATCCAGGTTCTGGGTGAAACAGAAGACAATGTGATATGCCTTAGTAGTTTGTCACGACATCACAGTAGTCATTAAGTTGGAGATTGGGGACTATCCAAAGTAGACCAAGGCGGCAGAAAAGGTCCTAAGTACGGGGCTAAAAACAGAAGAAAATCGGTAGGTGCATTCTGCAGCAATTGGTAATTGTAAGGAGCTAATATTGAAAATCAAGTAAATTGATTTGGCGATGGTGTGTGGTTTCAAGATTGGACAATACAATATATCAGAAGCAAAGGAAAAAAAATGACAAGGTCGCAAAGAACAGAAAGCATCAAAAACGGGAAGTGCAACAAACAAAGATAGTCTTCGGGCCCGGAGCTGATGGACAACGCTCTAACGTCTTCCATCCATATTTTATTCTCTCCCAAACTACTACGCGCCTTCAGATAGGACAGTTACCTTAGTGTCTCGTCATCATGTGCGCTGCGGCCTTTTTATTTTTTTAGATAACTAGTCAAGTTGCCCGTGCAGTTGCACGGGCTAGATGTCCAATATTTGTTTTTGGTATTGGGTACCATACATACAAATAGGTCATGCAAGTGTTGAGCTCAAAAAAAAACTTGTGCAAGTCTTTAGCATCTTTTCACTTGGTTTCACTCCAGAACTTAAAACTCCTTTGTAATAAAATTTAGTTACAAGTCGAACCAGTTATCCCAGTGTTTCATGTCTTGTTTTCTGCTCGTATAATATAGCCCTTTAATCCATTAAAAATAGTAGGCATTAATGTCAGTTGAGTTATGTCACTCTCAACTTTATAAACTGCTTGTATAGTCTTTTTAGAATATGAATTGGATAGCAGATAATAGAGTAAAGTATATGACCGGTCCTTAAATTTTTTCGGCTGTGTCACTTAGGTCATTGTACTCTCAAATTGCATTTCTGACTACCTAAGCTTAGGCTCGGGTGTCATTTAGGTCCCTATATTCTCAAAATACAAATTTAACACTCTAAACTTAACTTCGATTGTCATATAAGTCCCTAAACTTGACTTTAGGCGTCATGTAGGTCTCATACTCAAAAAATATAGTGTCATATTAATTGAATTGATTAAAACTTATTTTTTATAGATGTAACTTAATTATACTCCCTCCATTCATTCATATAAAATATATTTAGAAGTAACATAGAGACCAAATCGTAGTAAATATTTTCAATAATTTATGGATCCACAATAAATGGACACAAAAACATCCACTGGCTAGCATCTGTATAAATTATAGAGACAACAGAAAGATGCACCAATAATAATCTATGAGTAAACTAATCATCATGCACATAGAACGAGGATTCAACAAAAAATACACCATATTTGTGGAAAACATATTTTGATAAATACATACTATATAAATTAAACTAGGGAGTAGTTAAATAAACATGAATTAGCTCAAAATGTCTATCTAGAATATTGATAGGTGTGGATGAAAGTCATGTTTTATCAATGGTAGAGCTAGATACTAAATGTAGTGATCATTTAGATCACACCATGATGCTAAACCACAAAATTATATTTTGTTCATTACCTAATAGCGTATAAAGCTATATTTTGTTCATTACAAAATTATTTTAGGTGAGGAGAAATCTAACATAAGATTCTTGATCAACGGTAGAAGACTATATGCAGATAAAATTAATGGTTGGATGTTTTTTTTTTCTCAGAATTTTTAGACTATTTTTTTTAGGCACCGTGGTGGAAGGTTCATCTCCTTTTATTAATAATAGATGAAAAAAAATTCTGATCTTTTTCATGTTTTACATATGGTCACCATTCAATTACTATTACAAGGATAGAACACCGGCCTACTAGTGGTAAATATGCTCACAAAGACAGAAAAACATAAGAGACTAATAACCAAATCTATGTTGTAATGGCCATCCGTGTTCAGCGAAGATGCCCATGGCCATCACCTCCAAAGACTGGTATATGTGAAGTATAGTTTTTCTGTGTACATCATTATAGCCAGTATGTCGCGCTGAAGATAACCTGCATTAAAGAAATCATTGATCTCTTACTTAAAAGCAATATTATTTCGGCTTAGCCATATTGACTAAAACATAGCTGTCAAACCCACAAGAATGATTCTTTTTACCTTAGTTACCAAAAGTTAAGCCAATCCCTCACTATACGGTGACCAAAACATAGCTGCGGCCTTTTTGTATTAGATCGAAGTATTTAATCCAGCAAAAAGGAATCATTCAGCGTGGCTAGTGGCAGCTATGAGAAAAGAACAGTAAACAACCGCTTTTAAGGTATCAGTGTATGTGTATGTGTGTGGACCAGGAACTGTCTTCTCGAATCTAGGAATTGCGAATATAGGCAGGAAGGGAGCTCCTTGTATACATGACGATGTTATAATTAGGCATCAGATAATGAGTGATTAACTGTTTTTAATTGCGGCATGATCATGTGCATCGTACGTATTCTGGTGTTAACAGAAACTTAACCTGAGAAATGAATATATCATTCTGTGTGGAAACTGACAGCTACCTAAACCACTAATGAGAAAGAACGAAAAACAGCACGATTTGTTTTGTGGTTGCCATTCGGTGTATGTGCTTGTGCCAGAAACATCTTAGAAAATGTTCATTTATTAGTTCAAAAGTGATTAATTGTTTCTTAATTGTGCCATTATTGATCTGTGGTGTACTTAACTAGATAAGAGCATTTTCAAAAACTCCCTAAAAAGTAGACCTTAAAAGAGTGTTTAGCAGGCCAAAAATTATTAGGGATAAATTTTGTTGTCTTCTCCAACAGTTCTTCCTAAAAATAGATCAAATTATTTTTAATTGGGTCAGGTCAGCATGTGAGGCCACAATCACACTATTTCTCTTAGAAATACAAGGATTCAGGCCTCCAACTTTCTCCTTGTTTCTATCTAGATGAATTTAGAGAGAGAATAAATCTGTGAGTTATTTTGAAGAGTTGTTAGAGATCGTTTTTTTGATTAAACCCCATTAATTTTATTTAGAGAGAGTTTATGAAGCTCTTTTGGAGATACTCTAATATGAGATTTACATCTAACACTAGATATTATTACAGCAGACTTAATCATACTAGGCATGGAAGGGATATTTTAGAGATGGAATGAAACAGATCAAGTGCACTCACAGAACCGTGTAAACGTCTCTGGTTACTAGATGCGTCGTTTAAGAACTGTCACTAATGATAAACACAGAATCCATCTTCAACCTGCCTCTTGTTTACAAAGTCGTAAGATTGTCCCCTAAGGCAAGCTTAGAACCAGTCGACGTAGTATTCAATACCTTGTGAAAGAGAGAAGAAGGGAAGAAAAAAGTGAAGAGCTATCGGCCCATGAGATGCCTAACGGTCACGCTTGATGTCAGGATCGCAACAGGCACAAAGCCGCCGCGCACCTACAGAAGTGCATGCATGGAGAGACCCTGAGTCGCAGGACGCCCCGTGGGTTTCGTCGAATGTTAGGGAAGCCCCGTGTCCCGAACTGAGGAAGAAGTGGTTTTCAAGCGAGCTGGTCCTCGAGAGAATGTGTACTTTTTGTATTATGTCTTTTGAAGTGAATTAAAGAGCACACCATAAAAAGCAAGAGCCACACTGCTTATATTAACCGGTAGGTGACAGTTGAAATAGATTATTATAACAGATATTACCAAATATGGTACAGTTTACAGTAATCATCTCTTCATGTGGCGACGTCACTACAACAAAACATGCTTGTAGCAATAGTCCAAATTGTACTGTAGCGGCGGGCATGCACAAACGCCGCTATGATTCTGCAGCTAAAAATGAAACACTATAGCGGCGGATGTCCTGTGAAAGAGACCAACCACAGCTACAAAATTATTAGTAGTGGTGGGTGACATCTTCACCCGCCGCTACCCCTCAACCCGAAAAAAAAAAAATAATGGCCCGCAAGAGCCCTTGAGGCCGGATCCAAAGGGGAGGAGAGAAGCAGACGCTAGATCCGGCCTCTTCTTCGCCATTCGCCGCCATCCGAGGAGGGGGGCGTCAGATCTGGCCTTCCCATCGCCGTTCACCGCCATCCGAGGTGGGGGCGCCGGATCCGGCCTCCCCTTTGCCGTTCACCGCTGTTCGAGATGGGGGGCGCCGGATCTGGCCTCCCCTTTGCCGTGCGCCGCCCTCTGAGGTGCGGGAAGCGTCGGATCCGCCCTCCCCTTCACCGCATGCCACCATCTGAAGTGGGGGAGGCACCGGATCCGGCCTCCTCTTCGCCGCGTGCCTCTGTCGGAGGAGGGAGAGGCGTCGTCCAGCCTCCCCTTCCCACTCATCATCGTCGGAGGAGGGGGAACCGTCACCCGGCCTCCCCTGGCCGCGTGCCGCCGTCAAATCTGGACGGAGAAGGGCGGCTCGAGCGGTGGAGGAGGGCGCCACCACCTCTGGATGGGTTGGAGTAGCCCCGCCTGCCGCTGCACGCCACCGCCTCTAGATGTTGGAGAAGCCCTGCCCGTCGATGCCCACCATGGAGAGAGGAGAGGAGGGGTACGGAGAGAGAGAGAGAGAGAGAGAGAGAGAGAGAGAGAGGAGAGGAGGGGCGCCATGCCTCTGGAGGGCGGCACGAAGAGAGGAGGATGGGGTGCAAAGAGAGAGAGGAGGAAGGAGCCGAGGGGAGAGGGGAGAGGTGGAGGGAGGCGGCTCAGAGAGGAGGGAGAGAATGTTGGCGGTGGCTGGCCTAGGTTTTCTTTATATAGGGCCGGCAACTGATAATGGGCTGCGTGGTCTACGGGATAACAAATAGTTACGGGTAAAGAAGTGGGCCGCCGCTATAAAATACAGTAAAGGCGGGTGAAAAAGTGGGCCGCCGCTACAAAATACACTAGCGGTGGGTACCTTAATGGGTCATCGTTAAAAATGGTTTTGATTTGTAGCTGCGATCCATTTTAGAATGCTGCGCCACTGAGGCTTTTTGTCAACTGCCACTATAGGCTCTTTTTATGATAGTGTGTGTACAACAGTCTGGTGGGCTGGGCTCTGGATTATAAATAAAGCAGCTATAGGTCTGTATGTATTATAATAGCTTATCTGCATAATCTATTTTTTTCATCAAAAGTTTTTGGGAAAAAAAAGCTTTAGCATCTCTCCTCTCCTATTAGTCACCCACAAGCTCATCCATGGTATACCAATTGAAGAATGAACATGGGTGCTTTGGAGCATAAGCTATTATATTAGTATGAGTTTTAAGTGTGGTAGAGATTATGCCATAATAATTCACTATAACCTAAAATTAAAGCAACTACGTTATTCCTGCCACTGCAATTGTATGATTCAGGCAGACTTATCCAAGAAAAATAAATGCATTCACTACCGGAAACCCCTTAGTTGCCGACTGCCCAAAGTATACTCGGTAAAGCCTAAAATACACTTGGCAAACTCTTTACCAGAGTGTTGCACTTGGCACAAAATATACTCAGCACAATTTCAAACACTCAGCAAACATCGGATTTCCGGTAGTAATTGGTAATTGATTTTTGATCTTTTTCCATGATGGAGTACATGGCAATCGGGCCTATGTTGTAGCAAGGGTATTCAAATGAGTACCCATTATTTTGGCAAAAATATTATAAACATAGTGTATGTCATGTGTTTGTATTAAAAAGAATAAAAATAGCATAAAAATAGAGGCGTTCACTCACTCATCTTCTAAAAAATCAACTAGTCCACCTCCATCTCCCGTCCTGATGGCTCAAAGGGCTAAAAAATTTGCATTTTAAGATGTCAAAATATTTGTTTTTCCAATTTTTAAAAATTTTGAATACCCATATCCAAAATCTTGGACCCGCCACTGATGATGAGCGGCTTAGCAGCCAGAATGCTATTCTTTTCTCTGCTTCATGATTGCCTCACCTTTAGGATGCGTTCTCAGTTGGAAGCATCTTCAATTAGAGAAGAACCAAAGCAATCACGCGTTGTCATGCATGCTCATCAAGCAAATAAAAAAACGGGTGCAGGAGACTGCAGTCACGGAAGGTTTGGTGAGAAGCATCCTCGTACCTGCCTGCCACACCGTGGGCCGCTGTAGGACCTGGACTATTCCCAAAGAATGCAATCTATCTATCTATTTATTAATAATTGCTCAAAAAAAATCTATCTATTTATTAATAATTGCTCAAAAAAAATCTATCTATCAGGGTGGCTAGAAAAAAAGAGAAATAGGTTGGAAATTCTCACAAAAATGCAAAACATCTGTCCCTTAATCCTATTTACATGTAATCTCGTATCATCATCCAACCGTTCAGATACGGTTCCTCTCTCTCCTACCTTATCGTAGTTCCTCTCCGTGGAATCTAGGATCGATCTATCAAACAAACCGCCTAATAAGATATTCTATACCAAGCAACCACGCGCAGCCATGGCACCGAGATCTCATCATGTCTTCATCCTAAGCTGCACATACGGCACTGTGGCAACTGACCGTCATGACCCCAAAGATCTCCATCGCCTGGTGCTCACCGACGCACACATGTACCTGTGCACGCCACACATGCACGTGCAGCACGTCAACCAGGCAAGCATCTCAATTTTGTTAATTATTTTCTTTGCTGATTGCTTGCCAAGGAATCCACGAATCCTTGACTATGCTTATAGATGCATACAGATGAGTATACGAACAGATTTCAGGCCAGGGCGCAATGTACTGGTTCAGGCCTGCTTAAAAATATCCAAAGATTCAAAACGCTGCCAGAATTGAGAAGAAACAACGACAGGAAGGCATCATCACGTGATGATTGTACAAGATGTGCGCAATAAGCAAAGGTTCTGATGATCAAGTAATTTGTAGTTTTAATTTATTTCATAGTAGATCAGTGCGCACAGTAACATGCATAATCTGGCGAGAGCGTGTCGAGTTGATCGCAGGTGACGATTGAACAATGTACAAAAAACTGCAACACTGTGTCCCCTGACTAGAGCAGGCTCGACCCACACTTGTAGCCACCGCCTCGGCATACTCAATGATCCAGCGAATTTGCAGACAACAACGTCATTACAAGAAACAACACACGGATCTTCCGTGCACATGCGATTGATGGTTAGGAAGCTGTCGTTTTACTTGCTTTTGGCTTCTGCAAAATTGATCATGCTTAATGATGCCATGGAATTGCAGGGAGCAGATCAGACCAGGACGGGGATCATCCTAAAGAGGGGATCATAAACGAGGTTGGTTGAGGATCGTGTCGATTTTCTTGCCAGGGCGGAGGGGTTGGTTACCCTCATATCATCGGATTTGAATTATCCATATCCACTAGAAAACCTCAAATGCTTCACCATATCCTAAAAAGAATGGATTCGGATCCGATCGTTATCGGAAATTATCCATACCGCCTATTTGTCACCCATGGTATATCAATTGAAAAACGGACATGCATGGGTGCTTTTGAGCATAACGTATTATTATGAGTTTTATGTGTGGTAGAGATTATGCCATAATAACCCAAAATTAAAGCAACTACATAGTCCGTGCCACTGCCAATGTACGATTCAGGCAGACTTAACCAAGAAAAACAAATGCATTGGTAATTGATATTTTTTTTTTCCGTGATGTGATGGAGTACACGGGTGATCGATGATGCATGAGCGGCTTAGCAGCCAGCATGGTATTCTTTTCTCTGCTTCATGATTGCCTCACCTTTAGAATGTGTTCTCAGTTGGAAGCATGTGACACTCCTAGTGTCATAAGGGTCCCAAGGATAACACTTAGTCAGAATGAGACCTAACACTAGGAATTTGAATTTAAAATTTTCAATTCAAATCGAATTCAAACCAAATTGAATGACCCTTGCACTACAAGTCCCAAATTTTCAGTAAAGGTCACCACTGCAAAAAAGTATATGTTGATGGTCATGGTCAATTAGAATTTTGGGAATTTTCTCAGATTTTTCTTCCATAAATAAAGGCCCCAAATAAATGCTAGAATGGTCAAAAACCAGCTCTATTCACAAACTCCCTAATCAAATTTTAGTGGGAAATGATGGTAGTTAGTATTTTTATTAAATTCAGCACATCGTGGGGAGCCTAACCTATTTTTGGTCTAAATTTAGCAGCTCTAGATTAATTTTAACAAAAATATCAAAAGCAGTCAGCTGGCAGGTTTGGAAAAAGAAAAGAAAAAGAAAACTCCCCGCGGGCCCCACCTGTCAGTGACCCGAAACAAACACAACCGGCTGCCGCTGCCCTGCCCGACTCGGGGCGCGCCGCGTGGTCGCCGGCGTACGGCCAGCGGCCGTTGCCGCGGATCGAAGGCCCCACGCGCGCGTTCGGACATCCCCTTTGTCGCCTGTCGCCCTGTCCGAACCCCCCCCCCCCTATTCACTCCTTTCGCTCTCTGTCTCTCTTCCGCTCACCTCTGCTTCCGCCGTCGCCTCTCCCCCGCATCGCCTGGCCGCCACCGCCCACCGGAGCCCGAGTCAGGCCTCTGGGAGGAACGCCGAGACGCCCCGACAACCCTGCACCCGTCCCCTCCGCATCGCTCGGCCGGCATTGGGAGATCGGCACGGTTCTTCTCCGACGCCGGTAGTCGACCCCGAGCCATTTCTCCGCGCCGCGTTCACCCCGAGGTGAGCCAACTCCCGATTCCTCGCACGAGGAGCTCTCCCTCTTAATCGCGCACATGTTTGAACCTTGCTTGGGCGAATCCTTCCACCGTTTCCCCTAGATTCCTAGCTCGAGGCCGCCGCCGACCACCGCAGCCACCACCCCGCCGGTGAGTCCGCATCCCCAGCCTCCCTCTCGCCAGGAAAACTCGGTGACATCTTTCTCCGTGCTCTGGTGAAGCTCTCAGGCGAGATCCCGAGCCTTTCCGCCCTCCCCTTTTCGCGCTAACCGGCGCCGAGCCCTGCCCTGCTTCCACCACCGTCGCGGGGCCATACCCGGCCATCGCCGGCAGTCCCCGACCGTCTGGACTGGTGCGCGACGAAGAGTAGGGCGTTTTTCCTCCAAATCCAGCTCGAGCCAGGGCCCGCAACGAGCTGCGGCGAGCCCCCGACCAGCGCCGCCGTGCTCCGGCAAGCGCGCGCGCGCGGTTGACTCGGGCAAGCTGGCCAGTGGGCCAGCCGGGCGCTGGGCCGTGCCCGCCTGGGCCGGATCTGGCCCAGGAGTGCCTTCCTCGCGGGAGATTCAGCCGTGGGCTGCCGGGATTGCGGCCCGCGTGATAAAAATTTGATTTTCTTAATTTAATCATTTCTAGAAAACTGATAAACTTGTAAAATGCATATTAAAATGAGTAGTAGGAATTTGGAGGCAAGGTAAATTTTGTTAGCCTTGTCTGGACTAGTACTAATAAGAAAAAATGCTAAATTACAGTGCATGTCAGTTTTACTTGTAGGATTTAATTATGTGATAAAAACACTCATAAATTCATAATTAATTATAGAGAGCTGATAAAATCTTAAAGTTTGGTCACCAAGTAGGGTTATCAGTTTTAGTCTCCCTGGAAAAATGTCATAGGGTAAGTCTCTGTATATTAGCTGAAATTAATTTAATGCCCTTTTTCCTTATAATAATTAATAGAAATTATTGGCTTGATGCATGAAAGTGAAACTTGGCAAATAAATCACTCTTGGTATAATCTAACTATAATAAATCACCCTCTCTTTTGAAGATCAGAACCATGTCAACTTAATAAATTATGCCCCGAGTGCAATTTTACCCATTAATAAAAATGGTTCCGCTTTAGGGCTGTTTCACGGATACTCAGTACCTTGCGAGGGTTTTGCTCGACACACTAAACACTAATTAATTAGCACCTACTGGTCATGGATATCGCTTACGTAACTTCACCCCGACACACACAAACCCACCGTACTTGGTGCGACGTCGTCGCGAGTAAATACTGGAGTCCATGAAGGAAATACACGAAACAACCTCACCCTGTGCCCCACTCAATAAGATATACTACGGAACGCATAATCACACCCTGTTTACTTCCACGAATAACAGTGTACATTAACGTATTTATTGAGGAAGTGCCATGAATCTTCTCTTATAAGCAGCATCTTTTGCATCATATAGATCACGCCGTGAACCACGTGGAGACGGGACCGGAGCGGGAACCCGAAGGAGCCGGAGGTGCCGTTGCTGAGCAAGAGCAGACCCAAGGCAAGCCCCGGTGCATTATCCCCGTTTTAAATTTTTATTCTATCACTAGCTAGAGATGTAAGCTTGTCTGTGCATTAAGTGATAGGAGTTGATTGAAACCCTAGCGTGCAGTAGGTCCCTCTTCCCGATTATTAGCCTCAGGACGGTAGTCGCTCTGCTTAAGTTAGGACGACTACTCATCGAGTGGTATGGAGACCACTCGTAGATAGAAAATATTATCACTAGGGAACGAGATCGGATGAAGGAAAAGGGTGGATGGAATCACAATGAAGACCGGACGGGCAACTAGGTGGAAAGGGAAGGACAGTTTGTCTTCAAGGAGGTAGCCCCGTCCGAGTCACCTAAGCCTACACCTCGTGTCCGGCCCATGGGATCAAGTTTGAACGTACTGTTTGCATGCTGGAGATATGGGCCCAGTAAACCAACGTAGCTACGACTACCGCCTGGTCTGAAGATAGCCTTCTCCCTTCTTTGGTGGAATTGGGGCTGAGAGGAGGGAGCAAACCACCCACGGATGGCGGCACGGGGCGCATCGCGATGGGGGACCCTTCTCGGGGGAGTCTGGACCCGAAAGACCCTGCGGTACCGTGAGCGAAAGGTTGCTCCATGCGGCTTCCCGGAAGCGCGTATGGGTCGTGCAAGCAGGTTTCTCCTGCAGGATGTAAATTGATTCGAGTCGCTGCCCCTCACAGTACTGAGTACCACTTGATCGCTGCTCCAGAACAGTGTCGGAAGCCATTAAGATGATGAGTGGGTTTAATACTGTTGTTTGGAATTAGTAAGATTGTATTGCAACCACGATTGTTATAGCTTTAGTGCAAACTAAATTTTATTATTCCGCACGACAACTTAACTTGATGCTAAAAGTTGAAAAACGAGGATCCACTCCTAGGCTGGCTTTCTGGCAATTTAAACCCTATCCCCAGCCTTTGCATGTCTAGGCGTCGGCTGTAGATGGCCATTTTGACGGGTCAGTCTTGCTGAGTAAATTAGTTACTCAGGACGTAGCTCTATGTGGTTTTTAGATGACCAGGACGGAGACTGCCACTGCGGTGGGAGATTCCAATGGGAGGGCCAGCGCCCCGATTGTTGGAACATCGAATGGGAGCTATGCACGAATAAAGACGAGGAGTAGTTCCTTGCTTGCCGGTACGGTGCTTGGGCAAAGTACCTATTATGGCCGGAATGTTCCCTGTGTGTCGCCGTGAGAGGGCGATTGTATCTTAGCTATTTCGTCGAACGGGTGATTCAATGTTGAACAATTCGCTTCCGCAATTTACTTCCGACAAAACTCTGGTTTGTAATATAAGTTCGGATTTATATAAAACTCGGTTCTCCACCTATGCTCTTGTTGCAATTATATTTCTCTGTCATGTGTTATACTATTGGGCGCCACAGCGCGTGTCGCCACCCGAGGGAGATCCTGGAACGGAGCCGTCTCCGTGGTAAGGCGGGTACGTGACAAAGCATCTTCAATTAGAGAAGAACGAAAGCAATCACGCGTTGTGTCATGCATGCGGAAGCAAATAAAAAAACGGGTGCAGGCCGAGACTGCAATCACGGAATGTTTGGTGAGAAGCACCCTCGTAGCAGCCACCCCGTGCGCCGCTGTAGGACCCAAACAACCTCAATAATTAGGAGAATTCGTGAGTGACAGAGCGGCCACTCCCTCGTTGCTGCTATAACCCTTCGTGCGGCACCTACTGATGCCAAACTAGCTAGTGCTTATAAAAAGTACCACGCCAGTCGCTGTAAACACCACATCGATCGATCGATCGATCTCAGAAGTGAGAAGCAGCTGCTGAAAACACCTTAAGCTAGCTAGCCATGGGGAGGATGAGCAACAACGGCGGCGACTCAGGGGCGGTGGTGGTGCCACACTTGGCGATGCTGGCGACGCCCGGGATGGGGCACCTGATCCCGATGGCAGAGCTTGCCAAGCACCTGACGTCCCGGCACGGCATCATGGCGACGCTCTTCACCTTCGCCTCCACCTCTTCATCCACACAACGTCGCTTCCCGCTCCCTCCCCCCAGTGGACCTCTCCGACCTGCCTCGTGACGCCGATATAGACCAGCTCATGACCACGGAGTGCGCGCGCTCCGTGCCTGCACTCACAGAGATCCTTTCAAGCCTCAGGAAGACCACGCGGCTGGTCGCGTTCGTCACCGACATGTTCGGCATCGACTCGTTCGACGCCGCGAGCCGTGCTGGCGTGGCACGGAGGTGCCTGTTCATGCCCGTCAATCTCCACACGCTCTCCCTATTCCTCCACCTCCCCGCGCTTGCCGCCTCCTCCATCCCCGGCGGGTTCAAGGACCTTGCCCCTGCCGAGCCGGTCCGGCTGCCCGGTTGCGTCCCAATTCCTGGGCCAGAAATCATCCCGCAGCTCCAGGACAGGTCCGGCCCAGGTTTTTGGGGGATCGTCCACCTCGCCGAGCGATGCCGCGATGAAGTAGACGCCATCCTTGTCAACACCTTCGACGCTGTTGAGCCGGAGGTCGCCAAGTTGCTGCGCCAGCCAGAGCCAGGCCGCCCACCGGTGTACCCGATCGGCCCGCTGGTGATGCTGACCACCAGCGATAACAACAGCAACAACGGCACTGCTCGGAATCGGATGTGCCTGGAGTGGCTCGACCGGCCGTCACCCAGGTCGGTCATCTTTGTCTCCTTCGGCTCCGCCGGCGCGCTGTCGGTACAGCAGATGCGGGAACTGGCGCTCGGGCTGGAGCGCAGCGGGCAGCGGTTCCTGTGGGTTGTGCGGAGCCCGAGCGACGACAGCACCCCGAGCGAGTACTACTTCGACGCCGAGAGCAGGAAGGACCCCTTCCGGTACTTCCCGGAAGGGTTCCTTGATCGGACCAAGGATACTGGCCTCGTGGTTCAGTCGTGGGCACCTCAAACGGAGGTGCTGGCCCACAGCGCAACGGGAGGATTCTTGACGCACTGCGGGTGGAACTCCGCGTTGGAGAGCCTGGTGCACGGTGTGCCGATGCTGGCGTGGCCACTCTTTGCCGAGCAAGGACAGAATGCGATGATGCTGGCAGAGGAGGGTGTTCAAGCCGCTTTACGGCTGCCTGGGATGAAGGACAAGGAAACGATTGCCGCGATGGTGAGGGAGCTGATGGAGGGGGAAGGGAAAGGTGCCACAGTGCGGAAGAAGGTGGCCCAGTTGCAGAAAGCTGCCAAGGAGAGTCTCCGTGATGGCGGTGCCAGCATGACTGCGCTAGACGAGTTGGTCCTTGAGTGGGCGGCTGGCACAAACGAGTAGGCCTCAAATAATATATCATGTGTTTTGTTCCGCCGTCAGTCTGTGTGGTGTGATGTGAGCCACTTCTATGTTAGTTCATGTGGTTGTGAAGAATAAATAATCATTTATAGACCAACATATTCCTTTCCAAGCGATCTGATCAGAAATTTTGTCATACTAGCAAAATGTCCATGCGTTGCTATGAGTTTAAAAATAAACTATGATAGATGTAATTGACATGATTTTCGAAGGTAAATAATTCACTAATACTTAAGGATGAGTTAATGAGTATTATTAATAAATTGAGAACTTATAACAATGAAGAATAATTTCAAGTTAAGTAAAAACCAGAAAAAATGATTAAATCAATTAAGCTAGAATGGCATGTGAAATAGTTTTGAAACTCCACAAAATATTAACATGTTATAGTTTAGTAATATGCGGTGATCATGTAAGTGTGTGTTGAATTGGTTCTCTAACCTATGGGTAGGGATTATGAATCTGACAATGTAAATTGTCCCGTTTCTTCTATCTTAAATACAAAAATACACTGCTCTTGTGCATGTTTGAGAAAAAAGAGTTTCATGACTTTTTTTGTGAATAGAAAAAAATATTAACATGATATTTCCACTAATTTGGTAGCTTTATTAATTTCAAATGATAGATCATGTTATGAAAAAACTAACAAATAAAGATGTTGTTAACACGAATGCATGTAAACGTCCCAAGACAATTCTGCAATGGTTTTCATACATCAAAACCGCTCGGGATCACAGGATCAAGGGGTAGAGATGTACCGCAGCCCTATTAAGCTAATATGCACAAACCATGGGATCAAGTCTCATAAAACTATAATAGAGATTGATAAAAATAGCATCCGGAATGTGCTAGAATATTTAATTATATCATAAACCAGAGCATTGTCACACCAGCAAAATTTGCAGCAATGGGTTATCAGTTAAGAATCAATATGGAAAATGTTCCGGGACAGACTGAAGTTGTCATATTATCATTGGAAAACGTTGCACACAAGGAAAGCAGGAAAGCAACTAATGCAAGCAACAGAAGGATAACATCGACCAAATTTATTAGATATATATGTTTATCCTAGAGATAAACCTGTAGTCTATCTTATTTTTTATCGTCCTGAACAAAACTTTTTAGTTAGTGAATCTCATCCAGACTCCAATGCCGGAGTGCTTGTGTAGAGCGTCCATAACAAAACTGCTATATGCAGGCAGTTGTCTGGCTACGGCCTATCAAATCATGTTATGCGATTGATCATCCATGCTAGAAGAAAAGCAAAACGCAAAAAGAGCTAACATTGCTAGGCTTCGCCAGGCCTGACAAAGGAGGAATAGGCTCAATGACCACCTGTGATGGGACGTCGTGCGAGTGCGTTCCAGCGACGAGGCTGCGACTGAGTTGGTCTTGTCAAGCAACATAACAGCAGTGTGGCTTTGCAGGACAGAAGTTCCTGGGCGACAACAACTAACATAACAGCAGTGTGGCTTTGCAGGACAGAAGTTCCTGGGAGACAACAACTGCCTCCGCCCTCGAGACAGCCTCAGACGTAGGAGAAAGATGATGATTCTGTTGTCATGGTTGGATCACACCCTCGAGGGCCTCCACACGTGTATGTCTACTGACCTACGTGTAAAACAGGAAAGGCTGGCCTAGGTTGGTTCATGCTGGAGAGGTCGTGGGCTTCTCGTCCGTGAGGCGGCAACGATGTTGGGATCGCGTCCAGGACAGCGGCAGCAGTGCTCGAATTCGGTGATGAATCGAAAGGTGTCAGGGATTTTATTTTTGCCTCTCGTGGTGGGCATAGACTTCAACACGGAATCGAAGTGGTCTTAATTCGTATGGGAAAAAAAAATCAACATGTAACACCAAGTTTGTAAGACTCCTATAACATACGTATCCGAAGGTAGTCCTCAATTCCTTTCAGCCTCCATATAGAGATTCTTGGAAGCCAACTCCGAGTCTAATACAATTCTTTTTTTGAACTTGAGTCAGTTTTTTTTGACATGCAACACCGTATAGTCGGTTCGGTTTTTTTTTGGCATGCAACACCGTATGGACGTGTTCATCTCTTTTAATTAAATGTAGAGATTCTGTTCGTTTCTTTAAACAACACGCTGTGTGATAATCAAGCGCAGTATATATTTTGAAATATTACAATTACATTATCCCTTGCATGTAAGTATCAAAATTTATTTTCAGCAACGTTCTCAAAATTAAATATGAGTGGTATTGTTCTGCCGTCAGTCTGTGTGGTGTGAGCCACTTCTATGTTCAAGTGGTTGTGAAGAAAAAATAATCATTTATAGACCTACACATTCCTTTCATCAGTCTCTGAAGCGAACTGATCAGGAATTCTATGATATTCTATTCTTTTCTTTATTAAACAACACGCTGTGTGATGATCAAGCGCATTATTCAGTATATATTTTGAAATATTAAAATTACGCATTATCCTTTGCATGTAACTGTCCAAATTTATTTAACAAAATTCACTTTCAGGAACGTCCTCAAAATATGACTGTGATGCTTCTGGTCATATGTGTGCTTTGTATTGAAATGTTTGCCTCCTAAGCGATCTCTAAAATGAACCAAAACCTGAATGGACTATTTGCCGCGTGTTTTGGTTATGACACTTGGCAAAGTATAAACTGTTTACCGAGTGAAAAAGCCGAGTGCCATGACCAAGACACTCCGCATAGTCAGTTTGCCGAGTGCCCCACGCATGGTACTCGGCAAAGAGGAGAGATTTTTCTGAGTGTCCCACACATGGCACTCAGCAAAGGCACCGTTAGCTGCCATCAGATCACAGGATTTTACCGAGAGCCTATCTGACACTCAGCAAAGACTTTGTCGACTCTCCGTGAAAAAACACTTGGTAAAATGCTCTTTGCTGAGCAAATTTCTGTCGTGTGCTGTTTGCTGAGTGTACCACTCGGCAAAGCCTTTCCCAAGTCTTACTCAAACTTTGCCGTGTATAGTGCAAGTCAAAAATACAGAGCTATTCAGAAAGGTGTCGATAGTCATTTACAACCCTTTTGTACTGTGAATTACTTACATAGAAATGTATAATTAAATAATTAACATAATGATAGGAGTTTATTAGTAAGTAAATTACATAATTATTGGTGAATATTTATAAGCCAGAGCACCATGCCAGAGCAAAGGCGACACCCGACATGGTTCGCCAGATTAGAGAGCAATTGTGTTCATCCGTATCAATCGGCACACTCTTTAGTGGATATTGTTACCTTCTAGTACCCAAGGCTGCTGGGACCATTATATGTAGGTATCAACATTAATATATTTACCTTCTAGTACCCAAGGCTGATGTTACCACAAAACATAGGGAATACTGTGTTTTTGCCCCTGGTTTGCCTCCTAATTATTATTTTACCCCTCCTTTTTTAACTTTGTGATTTTACCCCTATTTTTTAGAATGAAACTAGAAGTTACCCTTGTGTTTGTGATTCTACCCCTGATTTGGTTCAAAACCCGGGGTAAAATCACAACCAAGGGTAACATCTAGCTTTATTTTGAAAAAAACAGGGGTAAATTCACAAAGTTGAAAAAGGAAAGGTGAAGTCGCAATTGGAAGGCAAAGCAAGGGTAGAAACGCAAATGCCCCCAGAACATAAGCCCGCACAATCTTACTCATGGCGCATCCTATGTAGAGGTTAAGGGAGTATAGCTGAAAGCATATGTGATTTCTAGATTGTAGGTTGCATTTGTTTATTGCGTAATTCACGGTTTATATAGGTAGGCGGTAGGTGGTGATAGCCCTACCCTTAGATTCAAACCTGAAACCACGGAATCACGTTTAGTGGTTCAACCATAAGTCTTATATATTTTGAAAACACAACCAGCCAAATATCCCGCATGATTGCATGTTCTAGATGAGATTTTTAGTTTAAGATTATACCTTGTGCACTCATTAAATGTAAACTGGAAGGACCAGGGAATTAGTTCTATTAAATGTCTAATTGTTTACAAGATTACAACAAATACCACTGTCATAAATGTATGTTCTCCTTTATTATTTATTTTAGGATCACCAAATTGTACTTAACCCATTTGTTATTTGTACCCTTTCACCATTTTCTATACTGTCAAGAGTCCTAAACTTTTGATCAGTTATGGATGCATGGCCAATGATGTATCATTTTCTGATTTAAGGATTCTTTATAACATTACATCAAGAATTAGGGAGAAAACAGTGTAGTGCTGCCGTGAAGGAGGAAGAAATCAGTGTTTCGTGATGGAGCATGTCATTGGCCATGACTCATCTCAATACATGGTTTGATCCACAATGACGGACTGGTGACATCAGCAACCAACCACAGCATACAGAAAACCTGAAACTACCACAAAAAGCTACTGTAGCGGCAGGGATGGCAGACGGCCGTTACAGCACCGTAGATAAAAAGAGATCGTAATAATGGCGGGTACAAGTTTCTCGCTGCAAAAGAAGGATGTAAAATATGATCCAAATTAACTCAACCAGGAAGATGGTGCCGTTTCAAAATGTGCACCGTATTTGGTGGACGGCGGAATTCAAATGGTGGTTGGGACTGGAAAATAATAATAATGAATCCAAATGGTCGCTTTTCTCTTTTTCCTTTGAGAAGGATACATGGATGCTGGTTCTACGAAAGAAGAGAAGGCCGTCATCATACACTGGTCAGAGATGGGGCAGGACTCGCGCAGAAAATAGCGTCGTGTTAGAGCAAGTGAAGTTGGGGGAAGTTTCCCGTATGCAGCCATACGTCAGCAGTAAACCCATGTCGCAAGACCCAGCAGCCGTTTCGCTCGACATCCGAGGTTGACCAGTTCGTATCAATGAAACCTCACACCACCAACATGCTACAGGACTTTTAAAATGAAATTAACTAACGTTCACATGGCTATAAAACCCCCCACGCGTTGCCATGCTAGAGTTGTCCCTACCCCTAGCTCAAGAATTCACAGTATCCAGTTTTCTCATCAGGTGTAACACCACCAGCCGTGCTGGTTTCGGCGCTGTTCGATATGATGGCCATCATGGACAATGACACGCAAAAGGTGCTCGAGGACTACATGTGCAGCTTGGACGCCAACAAGAGCACCCCCTGCTCCTTCTCCTCCGTCTCGTCATCCCCCTCTTCTTCCTCAGAGACGGGAACTGGTTCGGCGCATAGTTGCGACGAGAAACCGGACACATTGATCGGGGTGCGCAGGCGCCCCTGGGGAAAGTTCGCCGCCGAGATCCGCGACTCCACGCGCAACGGCGCCCGTGTGTGGCTGGGAACCTTCGACACGCCCGAGGAGGCTGCACTCGCCTACGACCAGGCGGCCTTTGCTACTCGGGGTGCCGCCGCCTTCCTCAACTTCCCTGTCGAACGTGTCGAGGCGTCACTCGGCCAGCTTGGGCTCGCCGCATCTGCTGGGGCGTTGTCCCCTGTCCTCGCACTGAAGCGCTGCTACTCTAAACTCTCACACAACACGAGGAGCCATAAGCTTTCCCCTAATAAACGCGTGAGTCGACTCAAGCTCGAGAAGCAGCCAGCGATCCGAAGGTCCGCTCCTGTGTCCGATGTGGACGCGATGGCCGTCGCGGTTCCGCAGCGGGGGGAGGCAGCGGCGTCATTCTATCCCTGCGGTGTGTTGGTTCTTGAGGACCTCGGCGCCGAGTACTTGGAGGAGCTCCTCCGGGTGTCCTCAGAGACTAGCAGCTGCGATACGATTTAGGATGTATTTGACAGGGCTTATGAAGTGACTTATGGAATAGCTTATGCTGTGATAAGTTATAAACCTTGCCAAACAGCTATACACACTGCGCTTTCCGTCGTCTCAGTGGCTTTGGTCCACCCACATATTCCTTTGTTCGTTCATTGTTTCCTTTTGTTATTCTTTTCTCTCTTTCGGATAAACAACCTTTTGGTCTTCTATGCGCTAGCTGCAGCAACTTTACTACGTCGTGCTCATTAATGTTTGTTAAAAAAAGTTATCTGCTTACCTAGACCCCTTTGAGGAACAGGTCGAAAAGCACTTACAAATTCATCACGAGAATCTGAAAAGACCTTTGTATTATACTAGTTTTTTACACATGCACACACGTTGACTTTGTGTTACAAAGCTATCACGTACAATGGAAGTATGTATTGAAAGGCAGATAAATCTGCGAACGATATTTCTCACTGGTGTTAAGAGGCGTGTGAATAGAAAAATATTTATGCTATACAGAGTTAAATATTGAGAAGAAATAAATAATATAAAGTTAATATATAGGAATCATCAGAAATGGTGAACTCTCATTCATGGGTTGTGCCATGGTGATATTCAAAGGGAGGAATATGAAAATTAAATTTTTAAAACCTTTGAGTAAACAAATTAGGAAACCTAATATGTAGAACAAGACACGTGCCATCTGAAAGCATGCATTACAGGCAAACTAAATATAGCTCCCATAAAAACACTCATGCAGTCAGCTAGCAAAAACTCTAAATATAGCTCCTATGAAAAATTAGAAGATTTTGACATATCATTCCCACTGGAAAACAATAAAAAGCTTTCGCCATCTCATTCCCACACGGACATTACTAAAAATAACAAGAGAAAAAAATGAACCTGATACAGCTAAAATAATAGTCAAGAAATTAAGACAGCTAGAATAATAGTTCTCACCTATTGTCCCATCCTGTTTGTCATCAGCATGTTCAAGCTCTTCATCGTGTGGTGGTGACTCGTAGCTCTAAATTACAAAAAGGAAAAAAAAACTAAAATGACAGTGATTCATTGAGTTTCACCAAACCTCTGGCATATATTAATATGCATGTCATGCTAGAATGTGCATACCAATTTCAGACCATGGATATAGATCAAAACATTTTAGTTGTCCTGTTAAGGAAAAAAAACAGTTCTACTACTGTTTTTTTTTTTTGAGCATGTGAGAGATCAACACATCATTATATTAAGAAGTAAAAATGGACAAGAACCCTTACAAAACAAAAAAAACGCACACACGCCACACCATTGGTTATTTTGTTACATTCTTGCCCGTGAGTAACAAGACAAAAAGACCACTGCCAACACCATACTATATCCAAGCAAACAGCACGGTCAAGAACGACAGACCCCTAGCATCCTGCTACCTCTAAAAGACGATGTTCATCCTCCATGAGGCTTAGTGCTCTAGCCTCGTCACGCTTCAAGATGGCAACAGGCATCCGTTACCCGCGTGCCCACAGGCAAATACCCGAACGGGCGCTGATTTGTGCCCACGGGCGCGGGCGCGGGCAGCGTTTGAAATTCAACGAGCAAAAGCTTAACGGGCAAGACAAAGTATCGTCCATACCTATAACAGAACCGCCTTACCATGGAGACGATCCCGTTTCAGGATCTTTCTCGGGTGGCGACACACGCTGTGATGCCCAATAGTACAACACATGACAGAATAACATAGCTTGCAACAAGAATCAGATAGAGTATAGATTTTTATATAAATCCGAATTTAAATTACAAACCAGAGTTTTTAAAAGTGCGGAAGCGAATAGTTCAACAGGAATAAAATAGTCCGATGGAATAAGTAAGGTACAGTCGCCCTCTCACAGCGATTCACATAGAACATCCGACCTTGTAGGTGTTTGCCCGAACACCGTACCGGCAATCAATATCTTAATCCTCCTCGTTGTCAGTGCACAATTCCCATTCGATATTCCAGCAGTCAAGGCGCTGGCCTTCCCAGTGGAACCTCCCACCACAGTGGTAGACTCCACCCTGGTCATCTGAAAACCACATAGAGCTACGCCCTGAGCAACTAATTTACTCAGCAAGACTGACCCGTTAAAGTAGCCATCTACAGCCGACCCCTATACATGCATAGGCTAAGGGTAAGGTTTATGTTACCAAAAGGTCAGCCTAAGAGTGGATTCTCATTTTTCAAGTTTTAGCATCAAGTTGAGTTGGCATGCAGAATAATAAATTTAGTTTACACTAAAACTACAGCAATCATGGTTGCAATACAATTAGAATAATTTCATACAGCAGTATTGAACCCATCCATCATATTAATAGCTTCCATCAACGTTCCGACGGAGTTATCAAGTGGTACTCGTTACTATGAGGGGCAGTGACTCGAATCGATTTACATCCTGCAGGAGAAACCTGCTTGCACGACCCATACGCGCTTCCTGGAAGCCGCATGGAGCAACCTTTCACAAACGGTACCACAAGGTCTTCCGCGCCTGGCTCCCCCGAGAAGGGTCCTCCAACGCGATGCGCCCTGTGCCGCCATCCGTGGGTGGATTGCTCCCTCCTCTCAGCCCTAGTTCCACCTCAAGAATCAGGGTACCTTCCGACCAAGCAGTAGTCGTAGCTACATTACTTTACTGGGCCCATAACTCCAGCATGCAAACAGTACGTTCAAACTTGATCCATGGGCCAGACACGACGCATAGCCTTAGGTGACTCACATGGGGCTACCTCCTTGAAGACAAGCTATCCTTTCCTTTCCACCTAGTTGCCCACCCAGTCTTTATTGTTATCCCCTCCAAACTTTTCTTCAATCAATATCATTCCCTAGTGATAATGTTTCCTGATCTACGAGTGGTCTCCATACCACTCGACGAATGATCGTCCTAAATTAAGCAGAGCGACTACTGTCCTAAGGCTATTATTGATTAAAGGGGACCTACTGTAATACTAGTTTTCAAGCAAGTACTATAAACTTAATGCACAGACAAGCCTACATCCCTAACTAGTGATAAAATAAATATATAAAACTGGTGGGATACACCGGAGCTTGCCTTGGTCCTACTCCTGGTCAGCTGAAACACCACCCAGACCTTCTAGCTCCAGCTCCTGTCCTATCTCCACGTGGTTCACTTCGTGATCTATATGATGCAAATAAATATGATTATCAGAGGAGATTCATGGCACTTCCTCAACAAATATGTTAATGCAGAAATATGATATGTAGAAGTGAAGGGTTGTATGTGTACTTATGATCACGTAATATCAAGAGTGGGTTGAGCATGTTATCGCGCACGAGTAAGCATAAATGAGATAAACCCTAAATTGCACTACCGAGTAATTAGAAATATTAAATCTTACAAGACAATTAAATGATTTAGCATGATTTAGTAGTTATTTACTCGTGTGTTATCTACTGTAAATAGAACATACCATGAGTGAAATTTTAATAATTAAACAATGGACAAGGGAAATTAATTATTTCAACATGGTTCTGTTCATCAATAGTGCATGAGTGATTTACTGTAAATGGGTAATGTCATAAGTGAATTATATGCCAAATTTCCCTTATATGCAATGAGCCATTAATTTTTAATCATTTAAATAAATAAAACAATGTAAAGGATAAATTAATTAAAGGTGACCAATACACAGAGAATTATCAGGTGTGACTTTGCAAAATGATTAGGCCCGACAACCCAGGGTTAAATATCAAACTTCATTAATTTATAAATTGTAGAGAATTACTTATGAATTATTAAGTGTATTGCACAATTAATTTAATTTGGATAAAAACCCTAAAATGCAGAGGGCGAGTGATGGTGGTCGGCAACGGCGTTCCCGTGGCGGATCTGCAGGAGCGCGAGCCGAGTGAGGTTGGAGAGGGGCTTTGGGTTGGAACCTGTGTGCATGTGCGAGCAATCGGTCGGAGGCTCATCAGAGAGGGTGTGCGAGGCGGTGGAGGGGTCATCGGAGGCGGAGAAGAAACCCGTGATTAGCGGCGGCTCGGCGCGGAAGAGGCAATGCAGCTCCGTGCAAAGACCGAGGGTGTCGGGGAGGAGGTCCGGTAGTACTCGGTGCGGCAGCTCGTGCGGCGAGGCGTCGGCACGGTGGGCTCCAGCTCCGAGCGGCAGTGGCGGGCGCAGTGCTCGGCGAGAGAGAAAGGAGAGCGAGGGAGAAAGAGAGTGGGTGCGTTTTGACCGGGAGTGGAACAAGGAGGATGTCGGGACGGAGTGGGGTCGTCGATCCGCGGCTTCGGCCGTTGGCCATACGCCGGCGGCCACGCGGCGATACGCGAGCGGGGCGAGCACACCGCGCTGGTTGTGTTTCCTCAGTGTCGCTGACAAGTGGGTCTCACGGGGAATTTTTCTTTTTCGTTTATTTCTTTTCTTTTTCATTTATTTCCATACTTCTATAAACCATTGGTGCTTGTTATTTTTATTGGAATAAACTAGGAGTCGGTCCCAAACAACCAAAAATATGGGTAGGCTCTATATAATGTGGTTGATTTTATAAAAAAGCTAACTACCATTAGTTCTTAACAAAATTTAAATAGGAATTTTGTAAAGAGGGGTAGTTCTTGATGTTTTAACTATTTATTTGGGGCATTAACTAACGGAACCAAATTCTGAGAAATTCCTCAAAATTATACTGGATCATAACCAACAACATATATTTTTCGTGGCATTATGTTTTGTGGAAATAATTTGGCTCGTAGTTCAAATTGCATTCGAATTTACTCAAATTTCATTCAAATGGTGTTCAACTGAGCTTAAGCTTCTTGGGGTGGGTTAAATTTTTATCAGAGGCCATTGTTAGGGTTCCCTAAACCATGTTCATGGCACCCTAGTTGTCACAGCCCTCCCCCCTTAAAGAAATCTCATCTCTAGATTAAGGGATGTTGTAACGGTTTACCTAGGTGGTGGCATAGAAACTCGGGGTAGTGGCATTGTAGAAACTCTTCAGTCTCCCGGGTAGCCTCCTTCACAGTGTGATTGCTCCATTGAACCTTGTAGAACTTGAGCGTCTTCTTGCGAGTAACTCATTCCTTCTCGTCTAGCACCCTCACCGGTCGCTCAGAACACGTCAGGTCGGGTTGTAGTTGTCCAGTGCTCTCCAAGGGAACGTCTACTGGTGTCTTCAAGCATTTCTTGAGTTGGGACACGTGGAACGTGTCGTGCACTCCAGCAAGCTCCTCTGGTAGTTGGAGTTTATAGGCTACAGACCCACATCTTGCAACGATCGGATAGGGGCCAATGTAACGGGGTGCTAGTTTTCCACGGACTCCAAACCGCTGTACACCTTTGGTGGGTGATACACGAAGATAGAACATGTCACCGTCTCTGAATTCCAGCGGGTGATGTCTTTTATCCGCATAACTCTTCTGCCTGGATTTTGCTGCTTGTAGGTTTGATTGGATTTCTAGTACTTTCTCCTCAGCTTGCTGCACTAATTCTGGGCCGAATATTACTCTCTCCCCTGACTCTGACCAACTCAATGGTGTGCGACAATGACGATCGTATAGAGCCTCAAATGGTGCCATCTTGATGCTTTCTTGATAACTATTGTTGTACGCAAATTCTGCCAAGGGTAGACATTCATCCCACTTTTTGTTGTGATTCAATACATAGGCTCTCAACATTTCTTCTAATATTTGGTTAACCCTTTCCGTCTGTCCGTCCATTTGCGGGTGGTATGCAGAACCTCTAATCAACCTTGTGCCCAAGGATGCATGGAGCTGCTCCCAGAACCATCCAACAATCTATGAGCCCCGATCGGATATGATGGTCTTAGGTACTCTGTGCAAGCAAAGAATCCGTTCGATGTAAGTTTGGAGAGCTCCGTAAGGTAGGAATCAATGCTAGGTTATAGAGAACTCCGTGGGGGTGTTACTTGAACATAATGACCATCTTGAACTTGTGGGATCATGATGTGATGGCATTGGGCCTTGCGGCTTAGTGCATCAGCCACGACATTAGCCTTTCCTGGGTGGTAGTGCACTTCCAACTCATAGTCCTTAATCAATTCCAACCAACGACGTTTTCTCATGTTCAGGTGATCCTTGGTGAAGATGTACTTCAAGCTTTTGTGATCGGTGTAGATACGAACGAGATTTCCAAGCAGGTAATGTCTCCACATTTTCAATGCTAACACCACTACTGCTAATTCCAGATCATGTGCGGGATAGTTCTGCTCATGCTTCCTCAGTTGCCTAGATCCATAAGCGATGACTCTTCCATCTTGCATGAGCACACACCCTAATCCAATCTCCGAAGTGTCACAATAGACATCGAACAGCTTTTCCAGGTCCGGTTGAGCTAATACTGGGGTAGTGGTCAGATGCTTCTTCAGAGTTTGAAAAGCGTCCTCGCAGCCTTGATCCCATACAAATTTCTTTTCTTTTCTCAGCAGCCCAGTCATGGGTTTTGTAATCTTGGAGAAATTTGGGATGAAACGGCGGTAGTAACCAGCCAATCCAAGAAAACTAAGTATATGGAATACGGTTTTTGGAGTCTTCCAATTTAGTACATCCCTCACTTTGCTGGGGTCTACCGCTATGCCTTCTTCTGAAATAATGTGACCCAGAAATGGTACTTGTTTCAACCAAACTTCGCATTTGCTAAACTTAGCATACAGTTGGTGTTCCCTTAACCTCTGTATCACAATGCGAAGGTGCTCTGCATGTTCTTCTTTTGACTTAGAGTAGACTAGAATGTTATCAATGAACACCACTACGAACTTGTCTAACTATGGCATAAACACTGAGTTCATGAGATACATGAAGTGTGCCGGTGCGTTTGTCAACCAAACGACATCACTAAATACTCATAAAATCCATATCGAGTGGACGTTGTCCTGGGGATATCTTCAGTACGGATCTTGATTTGGTGGTATCCAGAACGTAGATCGATCTTGGAGAAAACCTTAGCTCCAATCAACTGATCAAAGAGAATATCGATGCAAGGCAGTGGATACTTATTTTTGATAGTCACGGCATTGAGCGAGCAATAATCTACGCATAGCCTCAAGGTCTCATCCTTTTTCTTCACAAACAATGACGGACAACCCCAAGGCGAAGAACTTGGCTAGATAAATCCTTTATCAAGCAACTCCTTCAGCTGCTCTTTTAACTCTGCTAGCTTGTTGGGTGCCATTTTATATGGTCTCTTAGATATGGTGCAGTGCCTGGCTGGAGCTCAATCTTGAATTCTACATCCTAATTTGGAGGTAGTCCAGGAAGATCATCAGGGAACACATCCGGAAATTCATTGACCACTGGGATATCCTTCACTAGTTCGGTTGTGGTGTGGTGAACTACGGGTGTAGCTGGTCGGGGGTAATTCACCCAGAAGCTCACTTTGCCTCGGGTGGGTGAGTCTAGGTATACTGTGTAAGTGTCTATATCTAAAATAGCTTTGTGGTGCCTCATCCAGGGCATACCTAAAATCACATCGATGTTCCTCCCCTCAAGAACTATGTAGTCTGCAAGATACACATCTGTTGCTAGTGTTATAGGTACTCCCCTAACTTCATACCTCGCAGGGGTATATCCATGTGCTGACCTAATTAGGTATTGTGACTTCATAAGGTGGTGGGGCAGTTGCCGAGTTTTAGCATATGACACACTGATAAAATTGTGTGAGGCCCCCGAATCAAACAGAACAAGCGCGGGGTGGTCTCAGATAGAGAACATACCAGCAAGGATGGGACTGTTCTCCGGAATCTCTGCCAGAGTAGTGTTGTTCACACGGCCAGTGCGGACAGGTCCCTTGTTGTTGTTGTTGTTGTTGTTGTTGTTGTTGTTCCTCGGCGGGTTCTGACCAGTGTTTTTCTTAGGGTACAAGCACTCCCTTGAGAAGTGTCCAAGACGGCCATAGTTGTAGCAGGAGAAAGGTCCTGTCTGGGTGTTCTGCTGTTGTGGTGGATGATACCCTCCTTGGTTCTACTGCTGACGCTGGTGCCTTGAATCGCTGTCGTGCTTGCTCGGGTGGACGTGGAAATGGTGCAGTCACTGGTGTGGAGCGATACTTCTGGCCCGACGGATCTGTGTACACCATGCGATACTTCTGTGGGGTTCGACTGGATGGCCCCATAGCACTAGCGGATCTCTTCCTCTCTGCCATCACCTTACAATATCCATCTTCTGTGATGATAGCGTTGTTGACGAACTCAGCGAATGTGCCGTCCATGTTAAGATTGAGGCGGTCCTGCAGTTCTGCACTTAGTCCCTCCAAGAAATGGTCCCTACGCTTGGCGAGGATGTCTACTTGTTCAGGAGCATACAGTGCCAAACAGTTGAATTCCTCACAGTATTCCTCGACGTTGTGGTTACCTTGTTTTAGGGCCGCGAACTCCCGTGCCTTCCTGCGGATGAGCCCTGTAGGAATGTATTGGGCACAGAACGCTGTCTTAAACTCGTCCCAAGTAATATGTTGGTTTTCTCCAATTGAAGCGAAATGGTTGGCCCACCATGCCCCAGCTGCTCCATGCAGCTATTATGGTGCATACAAGGTCTTTTGCGCCGGTGTGCAGTTGAGGAGCCCAAACTTGGACCCAAGCATGCGAAGGAAATTTTCAGCTTTCATGGGCTCTGTGGTGGAGCTGAACGTAGGTGGCCTGGTGGCGAGGAAGTCGACGTAGGTACTGTTCTGCGAAGCACCGTCATTGTTGCACCTAGCATTCCTGTGTGCCGTGTTCTGCTGTATCAGCTCCCGCATAAAATCTCCTTGTTGCTGCTGGTTCTCCATCACGGTGGCGAAGAATTGCGCCATCATCTGCATGGGGTCGGGTGGGGGTGGTGGAGTCCCCTGCCGAGTGTTATCATCTGTAGCCCTGGAGCCCTCAGGCTGTTCACCGTGAAGCTCATTGGTGTTGCAAGTACGAGCCATTCTGAAATGCAAGAATTTAGGTACCATTAGTCTCTTATCCAACAAGATCATTACACGATACCAAATCAAGTAATATAGCAACACAGGGCAGCAATGAATGTAGACAACATATTTTTGATAAAAGCTGGCATTCCTAAGTTAACCCAGGTCATAATACAAGTCAATAAGTCTGCACTACATAAACTCGGAATATGTGGCCATCGTCTTACAAAAGCTATTCACGCGGGTGACTCCTTAAAATACAACAACCACGCGTGGATCATCAAAAGCTACCCATCTATCCTACCCTACATGCACGCCCTAGTCATGTCTACTATGAACTACTAAACCCTGCCTCCAACTGTGCCAGAGGGTCCAGGACGGTCAGCGCCTGTCGGAGCGGGTGGCTCGTAGTCCACGTCGGACTCCTCGTCCATCATCTCCTCAGGGTCCTGCTCTGCGGGTGCTGTCGGTGGCACAGCAACCACGTCCAACTGTGCCTGTAGGTCCTGGTTCTCATGAGCCAGAGTCTCAAGGTCCTCTTCCATAAGCTCCATCTCCTTCTAGGCATTTGCCAGCTACTGCTGCAGGTGCTCGTTGTGGTTGGCGTGCTGCTGCATGATCACGCCCCGTCTGTCTACCTCCTACACGAGGGTATCACGTTGTCCAGTGACCTCTGTAACGTGAGTCTCACTCGCCTCAAGAGCAGCTGTCAGCCGCTAAATCTCCCTCTGCTGTGCATCAACCTATGCCTGCAGTTTATTCCTCTGCATCCAAACCTGCTCAGCGTCAGCTAGTAAAATCCTGTTGCGGCTGCTAGACTCCTCATCCAAGTTGAGGAGGTACTCGGAGTAGTGAGATACGCGGTGATACCCCGTGTGGTACTCCGGGTAGTCGTCACAGGAGACGTGTCTCACGCGCCTCTACCAGACCGGGTCTGCCTAGTGCCAGATAGGGATCATCTCGAACGGAGTCCCAGAAAGCGCTGCTAAGTTACGCCCATAGAAGTGAGTGAGAGCCCTATGGGTGACTCTCTCTAAGTCCTCCCTGAGGCTCCCACACGTCACCGTGCTCTCCATCCCCGCCAAGTCGGTGTTACGCGGATGGGGGGAAACGCTGATGTGCACCTCCGTAAAAGTCACACCGTGGCAGTGGATCTCACGCCCCCAGTAGGAAGGCTGTTCCTCGTAGCTCAGAGCACACAGCATCTCCCACAAGAGGGTGGGAAAGACACGGTGGTGTAGATCGGTGGTGTAACGCCACCCGTTGTGCTGGAACACCTTGAACCGTGCTCGTCCATCTGGAACACAAACCCAATGGTGAGTAATTGTTCCGAACGCAGAGAGTGCAGATCAATAATAAAATAATAAGGTACAAGTAGTAACAAAAGGAATCAGACCACTGAAATTGTTCACATTTCTAGGATGGATTAGGTTACTTCTCTAAACAGGTGCGTTCTGTCCTAAGATACAGCAGTCCATAAATCGAGCTTTCAAGCAAACTTACTTACAGAATTTGGACAGCCAATGAATACCAAAGTTGTAGAGTATTTCCGCACCTTTCCAATGAGTATCTACTCAACTTCATCTAATAAGGGGTTCAGGAGATGGGAATTTTCTAAGTTACAGGTCCGAATCTGAAACTCCGTTATGGGCAGCGCTGCGTTTGATCTGAAAAAGGGTCTGAAATCTAGGTTTCTTTTCATTTAACCTTAGAAGTAAACTATCAGCATCATGGAGGATATTAGCATCTATCCAACGCATACTCGCACACCTCCAACAAAACTCAAGATATAGAATTTACAAGTTGCTATTGTCTGCGGAACTGTTTCTGAGGACAGAATAATGTTGCTCTGAAAATGGGCTCATAAATGTATCTTAAAAGCTTCAAAAAGGAATGGCCCGAATACCAAAGTTACAGAATGTTTAACAACCTTTCCATAAAGTGCTCATACAGCCCTAGAAGTGGTCTGACCAAAAAGTTATAAATTTTACAAGATAGGTCATAAATCTGAATTCCAGATTGATGACACTTTGACATGCTGACTCGGACGGACCAAATATGACATTGTCCAGAAATATTTAAAGCAAAATTCTTGCTGGATGTATAGAGGGTTTGTTCATGATTCTAAAAACGATTTAGTTACATGGTTTGACTTAATGTGCGAGGAGATATAAAATTTTATGTGAGTGACGGCTTGCTGAAATTTCAGATTTGCATAACGACTTAATGCTTTTATACTTTACATGATGCATATGCTTTCGGCCAATACGTCCTAACAAAAATAAAAGTTGGCCGTGAATAGGACCATACGCATAGTCGGCGGCAGACGATCCCTCAAGTTAGTTGTATACTACCCGTTTCTTACTCGATTCATGGTTAGTGTACCTGTAGAAGATTCATTTCAGAAACAATACATCAAATAGAAAAGAAATGAGCCGAAAATAATCCCTTATTATTGTCATAGGGCAGGACACTGATGTTTACCATAATCAGCCTGCGTTCACACCTTTATGCTAGCTCCCCATGTTACTATCCATAGGGCGCGACACATACCTTCGTTGATGAGGCCGTAGATGCAGATATTTGAACAAACAACCTCCTACAGTTAGCTTTGCCACCTGAACCATAACTAATAATAACCTAATGGGCACGTCCTCACATGTTCGTTATGGGGTTTTCAAAAATATGTCTTTGAATGTTGCACTATTATCGAGACAGCTCTGATACTACACTGTAACAGAACCGGCTTACCACGGAGACGATTCCGTTCCAGCATCTTTCTCGGGTGACGACACGTGCTGTGACGCCCAATAGTACAACACATGATAGAATAACATAACTTGCAACAAGAACCAGATAGAGTACAGAGTTTTACATAAATCCGAACTTAAGTTACAAACTAGAGTTTTTAAAAGTGCGGAAGCGAATAGTTTAACAGGAATAAAATGGTCCGACGGAATAAGTAAGGTACAGTCACCCTCTCACGGTGATTCATATAGAACATCCAGCCTTGTAGGTGTTTGCCCGAACACCGTACCGGCAATCAACATCTTAATCCTTTTCGTTGTCGGTGCACAACTCCCATTCAATATTCCAGCAGTCAGGGCGCTGGCCTTCCCAGTGGAACCTCCCACCGCAGTGGCAGACTCCACCCTGGTCATCTGAAAACCACATAGAGCTACGCCCTGAGCAACTAATTTACTCAGCAAGACTGACCCGTCAAAATGGCCATCTACAGCCGACTCCTAGACATGCATAGGCTAAGGGTAGGGTTTATGTTGCCAAAAAGCCAGCCTAAGAGTGGATCCTCATTTTTCAAGTTTTAGCATCAAGTTGAGGTGGCATGCAAAATAATAAATTTAGTTTATACTAAAACTACAGCAATCATGGTTGCAATATAATTAGAACAATTCCATACAGCAGTATTGAACCCATCCATCATATTAATGGCTTCCATCAACGTTCCATCCGAGTTATCAAGTGGTACTCGTTATTGTGAGGGGCGGCGACTCGAATCAATTTACATCCTACAGGAGAAACCTGCTTGCACGACCCATACGCGCTTCCTGAAAGCCACATGGAGCAACTTTTCGCATACGGTACCACAAGGTCTTCCGCGCCTGACTCCCTCGAGAAGGGTCCCCAAAAGCGATGCGCCCCGTGCCGCCATTCATAGGTGGATTGCTCCCAACTCTCAGCCCCAGTTCCACCTTAAGGATCAGGGTACCTTCTGACCAAGCAGTAGTCGTAGCTACATCAGTTTACTGAGCCCATAACTCCAGCATGCAAACAGTACGTTCAAACTTGATCCATGGGCCGGACACGACGCGTAGCCTTAGGTGACTCGGACGGGGCTACCTCCTTGAAGACAAGCTGTCCTTCCCTTTCCACTTAGTTGCCCGCCCGGTCTTCATTGTTATCCCCTCCAAACTTTCCTTCAATCTATATCATTCCCTAGTGATAATGTTTCCTGGTCTACGAGTGGTCTCCAACCACTCGACGAATGATCGTCCTAAATTAAGCAGAGCGACTACTGTTCTAAGACTATTATTGATTAAAGAGGACCTACTGTAACACTAGTTTTCAAGCAAGTCCTATAAACTTAATGCATAGACAAGCCTACATCCCTAACTAGTGATAAAATGAAAATGTAAAACTGGTGGGATGCACCGGGGCTTGCCTTGGTCCTGCTCCTGGTCAGCTGAAACACCACCCGGTCCTTCTGGCTCCTGCTCCTGTCCTGCCTCCACGTGGTTCACTTTGTGATCTATATGATGCAATTCACTATGATTATAAGAGGAGATTCATGACACTTCCTCAACAAATATGTTAATGCAGAAATATGATATGTAGAAGTGAAGGGTTGTATGTGTACTTATGATCACGTAATATCAAGAGTGGGTTGAGCATGTTATCGCGCACGAGTAAGTAAAAATGAGATAAACCCGAAATTGCACTACCGAGTAATTAGAAATATTAAATATTACAAGACAATTAAATGATTTAGCATGATTTAGTAGTTATTTACTCGTATGTTATCTACTATAAATAGAACATACCATGAGTGATTCTTATGTCAAGTTTCAATTATATACATTGCTTGCTTGATTTTAATAGTTAAACAATGGATAAGGGAAATTAATTATTTCGACATGGTTCTGTTCGTCAATAGTGCATGAGTGATTTACTATAAATGGGTAATGTCAGGAGTGAATTATATGCCAAATTTCCCTTATATGCAATGAGCCATTAATTTTTAATCATTTAAATAAATAAAACAAGGTAATGGGTTAATTAATTAATGGTGACCAATACACAGAGAATTATCAGGTGTGACTTTGCAAAATGATTAGGCCCGACAACCCAGGGTTAAATGTCAAACTTCATTAATTTATAAATTGCAGAGAATTACTTATGAATTATTAAGTGTTTTGCACAATTAATTTAATTTGGATAAAAACCCTAACATGTAGAGGGCTTTAGTATTTTTCTTAAATAGGGCATGCCCAGAGGAGCCTACTAAAACTTATTCTACCCTGAAATTCGCAGTATTTATTGTACTATGCAATTTGCAATGTTGGACCATTTTATGGAATTGATAAACTAAGAAAAATCAATTTTTATGCCTACGGGCCGTATTCCAGCAGCCCAATGGATCGAAGCCCACGTAGGGGCTGCTCCTGGGCCAGATCTGGCCCAGGTGAGGCACGGCCCAGCACCTATCTGCCCCATCGGTCAGTTCGGCCGAGCCGAGCGCGCGCGCGGCAGCGCTCTGGCCACGCGCACGGCGGGGACAAGACCAGTGGCCAGGGCCACGGCGGTACCCGAAGCAAGGGTGAATGTGGCTGGGAGGCGGTGGTGGTTGAGCGGCACGTGGGAGAATCACAATGCCGCTCACCTAGCTCGGTCGGCGACGAGCGGCGGCGGGTGATGGTGGTTGGGAACGGCGTTCCCGCAGTGGATCTGCAGGAGCGCTAGTCGAGTGAGGTCGGAGAGGGGCTCTGGGTTGGAACCCGTGTGCATGTGCAAGCAATCGGTCAGACGCTCGCCGGAGAGGGTGTGCGACACGGCGGAGGGGTTGTCGGAGGCGGAGAAGAAACCCGCGATTGGCGGCGGCTCGGTGCGGAAGAGACAATGCAGCTCCGTGCGAAGACCGAGAGTGTCGGGGAGGAGGTCCGGGGGTACTCGGTGCGACAGCTCGTGCGGTGAGGCGTCGGCACGGCAAGCTCCAGCTCCAAGCGGCAGTGGCGAGCGCGGTGGTCGGCGAGAGAGAAATGAGAGCGAGGGAGAAAGAGAGTGGGTGCGTTCCGACCGGGAGGGGAACAAGGAGGATTTCGGGACGGAGTGGGGTTGTTGATCCGTGGCTTCGGCCGTTGGCCATACGCCGGCGGCCACGCGCCCGCTCGCACGCCACGCTGGTTTTGTTTCCTCAGTGTCGCTGATAGGTGGGTCCCATAGGGAATTTTTCTTTTTTGTTTATTTCCAAACTCCTATAAACTGCTGGTGCTTGTTATTTTTATTGGAATTAATTGGGAGTCGATCCCGACCAACCAAAAATATGGGTAGGCTCTATATAATGTGGTTGATTTTATAAAAATGCTAACTGCCATTAGTTCTTGACAAAATTTAAATAGGAATTTTGTAAAGAGGGGTAGTTCTTGATGTTTTAACCATTTATTTGGGGCATTAACTAACGGAACCAAATTCTGAGAAATTAATCAAAATTATACTGGATCATAACCAACAACATATATTTTTCATGGCATTATGTTTTGTGGAAATAATTTGGCTCGTAGTTCAAATTGCATTTGAATTTACTCAAATTTCATTCAAATGGTGTTTAACTGAGCTTAAGCTTCTTGGGGTGGGTTAAATTTTTATGAGAGGCCATTGTTAGGGTTCCCTAAACCGTGTTTGTGGCACTCTGGTTGTCACAATACCCGCATGTCCGTATACCCAACAAAATTTTGGGTTTCTATTCTTTTTCCTCTTCCCACTCTACACTAGCCGCCGCCATCCTCCAGATCTAGAGTTCCAGACGCGCTCCAGGCTCCAGCTCGCCCCGCACGCCCCTCACCCCCTCCGCTCCGGCACGCCCCTCCCCTCAGTTCACTGTCGCATGCCACCCACCCCCTCTGCTCGTCGACGCGCGCCCCTCTCCCTCCCCTCGTCGTTCGTCCCCTCGGCTGGCCATCGCATGCCGCCCATGCTCGTCGCCGCGCGCCCCTCCGCTCGCCGCCGCTCTGGCCTCCTCCCCCACGCGCGACTCCGGCGTCCTCCCCGACAAGCGAACCTCTCGCCCGCATGCCCCGCTCCATCCTCCTCCCTCGCCGCGCGTTGCTCCAGCGCTTCGGCCTCCTCCCCGACATGCGCTGCTCCGACGCTCTGGCCTCCTCCCCGACGCGCGCTGCTCTGGCCTCCTCCGCTGCAAGTCCGCATCGCCGTGCACGGTGGTCGCGGGTGCGGGCATGCCCGCAGGCATGAACTATCCGCGGGCAACGGGCACGGGTGGCGTTTCCTGCCCGTTGTGTGTAACGGACGCGGGCGCGGGCATGAATTTTGGCTTGTGGGCGCGGGCATGAATTTTGGCTTGCGGGCGCGGGCGAGAGGAGGCACTATCCGCGGGCACCATGCCCGTTGCCATCTTTAGTCACGCTTGGCGCTACACCATTGAAAACACACGCATCATGGTGTCTCCCTAGCATCCATGCAAAAAGCATCACAATGGAGTTCAGGCCCTTGCGCCATTGATCCAAAGTAGCAAGAGAAATCTTGTCCCACCCGTCATCAGTGGAAACATCATCCGGCTGGGGTGCAAAGTCTTGCAGTCCCAGCTGGCTAAGTATTAAACTTTCATGCAAAGGAACAAGCCACCAGAATATGATTGATATAGTTTCTTGTTCTTGGCCACATAACACGCAGCGATCAGGATGGAAAATTCCGCAACATGCAAGCCGATCAGCAGTCCAACATCTATGGTGCTAACTAATAAAAGGAAAACTTGCATTTTACAGGTGCCCAATATTACAAGAAATATGACATTGTGTGATGATTATAGAGTGACATTTAGTAAAAATGTCACAAAGTAATCCATTTTAAGATGTTTCATTTAATTTAGTGATGATGATTTTAAGTGTATCGCAAAAATCACATTAAAATTGTCTCAAACAAAACTAATGTCTTTTGTGACCAACCATTGTCTGTCGTAAGAGACAAACAAGAAACGTCATAATTTTACGACACTATTAAAATGTCATAACTAAATCTTTTCGTCAATAATGCTATTTTAGAGTTTTTTATGCTTATAAGCTAAGAGCAAAAACTAGAAAGAGAAATAAAGATTTGTGTAATTAATCTGTTTTAGTGTACAAGTATAAAAAAAGCTTTCTACATGCAAGAAATCTATGAAGTCAACGGTGAGGAGATGCAAGTGGGCAGCTCATAAATAAAACACCTGAAATTTTAAACAGACATGCGAATTTACTATATCCATAAACTGTTAAGAGATACAAAGCGACATAAACCTAC
The DNA here is from genome assembly GCA_030378355.1 of Eleusine indica. Classification (NCBI taxonomy): domain Eukaryota; kingdom Viridiplantae; phylum Streptophyta; class Magnoliopsida; order Poales; family Poaceae; genus Eleusine; species Eleusine indica. The sequence continues at coordinate 9,944,580 of CM059501.1, forward strand.
CTATGAACCATGTGGGTTCACTTGTAGCAGACTGAAAAAAACAGAATAACCATGTTCCTTATTTATAAACCGTAAGCTATAATGGTTAAAACTGACAGTGAATTCGACTTTTTCATTCTCCCATATTTTTCGTATCAGTTTCTTCAACTCCTTAGCAATAATAAAGTGGGTTCTTCCACTCATATAGTTCAGTTTTTATATATTCATTGTCCAGATTAGGTGTCAAACTAGTAAAGTAGGGATTCAACTAATGCTGATTCTTTAGACAGAGTAGCAAAACAGAGCATAATACTCTAATAGCCGACATTAGTATGCCGGTGCATCTACTATATGTTATGCTAGAGTTGCAAAGCTAAACAAGTGAGGGTCTCCTAAAATGTGCAGGTTGATGAAAGGAACAGAGCCAGTGCTAGCCAAAGTAGATCGACTGAAGCAAAACTGAATGCTCGCGTCAAAGAACACAACAGGATCTCGGCAACAACTGCATGTTTACCAAATCCACGCCATCGTTGATGAAGACGATGACTCCCAGACAAGAACATCCAGGGAGAAGGGGGCTCACCGTTAAATGGGGCGTTGTAGCCTGTAGGTGACCAGCGAGTATTTCTTGATCTTGATGTCGAGTAGTGTCCGGTGCAGTCCGCCGTTCCTGTCCAAAAGATCCAGCAGCCGTCGCATGAACCGGGAAAGCACCACGCCAGTCCATGCCTGGCCCACTATTGTGAATGGGACTTGGCCTGTGGTAGTACTGGGCCTGCTTCGGGGTCCTTATTGGGCCTGATCCGTAACATAAAATAGTTTTAGTCCACAACACCAAATGGCTTGGTTTAAATGATTCAGCCCATCAATCTGAATGGGCCTAGCCCATAGATAAATCAGACATGGATTTTACGACATTTTGGACATAGATAATGACAAAATTATAATATCATGAGTTAGCAATGAAGTAAGGATGGTACAATGAATTTGCGATGAAAAAAAATAGAAACATCACTAAATATCTTTTATAACGGATATTAAGCGACGAATAGATTTTCGTCACCTGAATGTCATAAAATCTATACAACTACCTACGTATTTTTTACATTTTGCAACAATACTGAAACATCATATAATGTCAAATTTCTAGTAGTGCAAAGACGCCAAATGCTATCTTTTTGCATTGCGCTCCTATTGTGACCGGCAGCGCCCCATGCTACACCATCTTCAGCCAATCAGTGTGTTTACTCCAAATTACTTCCTCGACTCCTTGTAGATGATGCCCACGGTCACTTATGTATGATCTGCCATCTACAGCCCTTTTGGTCTATCCTTTCTAACAGCCTATTTCCTCATATATGATGCTCAATCCCTCCAACTTGCTGCAATAACCATGAAAATCAGAAATCATAATGATAAACACCAATATCAGTTTAAGTCAACTAAACTGAAATTTCCAGGCCCTACCTCCTAGCACTCAAAAAACACAACAGAAAAATATCATCAGAAGTACCATTTCTACAGAAACAGTCAATATATTTGAATGCCCCATTGTCAGGTGGCAGCCTCCCCTGTACAAATTGGGTGTAGTCCATCACAAAATTTCACGTCTTTTTCATCGTCAACAAACATACCCGCCCGCAAGTACCCACACGGCCAAGCCCAGAAATCATGGAGTTAGCCGCTGTCTACAGAAATCTCCTTGTTTGAATTCATGCCCAAGGCTGCCCCGTGAACTCACAATGTAGTTCATACGAGACATCACTTAATATCAGTTAGGCTACTATACATATGCTATTTTTGTTATATGCATTGGGAATAATATTCCATTTATACATGTTATATTTAGTACTTATCTTATTTCTACCCAAATAGTCCAATTATATTCCTCCTTACACAATGAATATAGGCAGGCAATCATGTGCGGCAGGGCCAAATGGTAAAGACTATATTCTATACTCAAATAGTCCAATTATGTTTTCTGGTGCATAGAATTTGAAGGCTATTTGAGGGGATGTGAGGGGATGAAGGGGCGACTAAGGGTCCGTCGGGTGACCTTGGCTCTGGCTGCTCGGCCGGAGCCAGGAGAAGAGGTCACGGCGGAGCTTATCCCAGAGGACAACCGCATCCTGTTCAATGAGCACATGCATCGGGAAGCGGAGGTACTCTTGGTGTCGTCATCGTCATCGAAGAACTCAGGTCATGGAGTTGAGGCTGTTAGATCCCGTTTCTGGGCAAACAGAGAGGACTCAGACTCGGACTCCAAGGAGGATGAAACCAAAGAGCACTTTGAAGAAGAGTCAAGGACATCATTCTTTGATACGCCGGAGCTCCTCAAACAGGCGCAGTCAGCGGGTTTCACGATTCCTCAAATCCACCGGGTGGACAAGGAACTTTACACAAGTCTGAAAAATAGAGCAGCCAGAGAGGGTTTGGTGAAGAAGATTGTTGATACTCTAGTCAAGAATCAGCCAAAAGGAAACCATGGCGAGGACCCCTGCCCCTTCCAAGGGTCTCGCCGCCGAGGACTTTGGCGACGCGTTCATGGCGGCTAAGGTAATCAACTCGTCTTCTAATTCCTTGCTAGTCTGTTCTAATTCACAATTCCTTTTGAATGCCAACCCGTCCCTATCTTCCACTTCGGCGGGCCGACGGCTGGCTCCCGAGTTGGTGATTAAGCCGAGATCTGATCCAAGCGATCATTTCGGGTGAGATTCGGGGGAACGGGGTGTTTCAAAATTTTCAAATTTTTTGAATTTCGAAAAAAAGTAAGAGTGGGCCACACAAAATTAAAAGCCCATTCACCAGCACAAGCCCTAAAAGAATCTGGCTAAACCCGATGGTGCCATATCAGCCTACCACGGGCTTGTGGCCCTATTCGCAAAAACTAGAACCCAATATAGAAACCCTAGAGCTCCTCATTCAGTCGCCTTGCATTCCAACGCGACGTCGTACGTGGAGGCTATGCGATCAGCAATGGAGAATGGGGGAGCTAACCAGGGAGCGCAACGTGGTGGTGCGGCGTAGCATAGTTGAGGTCGTGGTTCTGGCCAGGGTAGCCTCTTTGGCTGGGGAGGTTTCTGGACCACATTCCACCCAGGCTATGGTGGTCAGGGTGGCGATCGGCACAACAGTGGCGACCGGTACAATGGCGGAGGTCGCAATACCGCTGGCGGTCGTTTTGTCGGGGCCAGAGGCCATACCATGTCTGGCGGGAGACACCCTAGGTGTAAGTATGTGCATGTTGACAACTTGAGAGGACACTAATCGTAGGGCCAGGAGGGCGGCCATGGTGCAGTGCCGATCCAGACCAGGCGGCGCAGGCGGCTAACCTCCTGCAACAACTATTCACCACTTCTACGGTGGAACAGGCGGCGCTGCTTCTCCAGCAGGCATTCGCCTTGATGCAGGCTGGTGCGGCAGTGGGAGAACCTCAAGGTAAAGGAAAGGAGATGGCCATAGAAGCTAATAGCAACATGAAGCTAGAAAATATTGTGGCATTATCGAAGGCAACACCAACTGGGGAGGTGCCTGAATCCTCGGCTGCAGGTGCTGGTTAAGGAGGAGGCAAAGTACGTTACTACTATAGGTGCTACACTAAGGGGCATGGTATGGCGGACTGTACGGCAGACCTATATTGTGATATCTATGACAAAGCTGATCATTCGAAGGCTAGATGCTCAAGAAACAGAGTGGATAAACCGTTTGCTGTTGCCTGTGACTATGCAGTTGAGGGGTTGGGGTTCTACTACATCCCAGCACCAACTACTCAAAGATACAAGATTGAGATGAAGACTGCAGTAATAAGGGTCAATGAAGGTCCTTTGTCGACGGCAAATGTTACATCGGAGTTGAAAAGACTGATCCCAGGGCAATGGAAATGGATGGTTCAAGAGACAGCGGCTAACACTTTCAGAGTCGTGTTTCCTACTAAAGTCGAGCTGCAGAGGATGGTGGAGTGGGGAGTTTTGCGTACAAAATTCCCTAATACCACCATGAAGATTGAGGAAGGAGCTGGCAGGGATGAGGTAAAGTATGTCATGCCTAAGGTATGGGTACAGTTCACTGGATTGCTAAAGGAATTGAGGGAATACGAAGTCATCTGGGCCGTTAGATCAATTTTGGGAGTGACCAAAGATATTGGCATGGGCTTCACAAGGAAACATGATCATTGTACGGTGTAGGTTCTTGTACTAGATCCTAATCTCATCCCACAATTTGTGGATGTGGTAATTGGAGACTACTTGTATGAATTGCAATTCCGCGTGGAAGAAAAAGTAGATCAAGACAATCCACAACCAATGTATATCGACTTTGAGCTGGGGATCAGGGACATGATGGAAATAATCCAACAAGTCAGGAGGAAAATGGGAACATGAGCAAGCATGTAGAAGGCAAGACGGATGAAAATAATCAGAAAACTCCAAACAAAGGGCCACAACAACCTGCTAGGAGTGATCCTTTAAGCTTCATGATCATTGATGATTGGATCCCCAAGGTTTGAATGTTTTAGTGATAGATGACAACTATGAAATTATCGGCTAATATCTATACGTGTATTGTCTATGCAGAAATTATCTGTAAACTCTACTACAAATTATATGGATGATGGCTGCCTTGACGATTAATAACAATGACCACAAGCATGGAGGCTCTTGAGCTTGATGGAGTCCAAGGGTTGATGAAGATGGATCAAAGCTAAGGATAAGCTATAGAGCAAGTGTTGGAAACACTTGTCTAGTTGTTAGGGCTTTGAGTCCATAGAAAAAACCAGACTATCAAAGCGGTCTAAGTCATATCTCTTAGGTTACAATAGTTGATGATGTGCATGGATGCTCAGTAAAATCACAGGCACTAGGTTACAGTGGAGAAGCCAAGGAGCTGTTCGGAGAAGCCAGAAAACGAAGTCAAGCAAGGATAATGAGTTTCAGCTTCTGGACAGAGTGACCATACAAAGGAGTTAGTAGAGACCGGATTGTACGGTCACTAAGTGAACAGAAAATCCAGAGAAGAAGACTTAGCGAGGAATCTGCCTGTGTTGAAGCTGCAGAGACCGGACGGTCCGGTCTGTGCCGTTGTACACAGGGCGGAGAGGAAGCGAGCTCTGGAATGTTTCTGTAGTGGAGAGAGAAATTTTGACCAGATGGTCCGGTCAGTACGAGATCTTCGGCGCACAGTGAAGCCAACGGCTCTTGGAGTCGTTCCTGGAATGACCGGATGGTCCGGTCGGACAGTGACCGGACAGTCCGGTCAGTACGCCTAGAAAGGAGATTTCGTGGAGCAACGGCTAGTTTGTAGTTGAAAGCCTATATAACTTTGTTGCTGGGGTCTTGGAGACCTCTCTTGGCCAGTGGAATTGCTTGGAGCATTTGGTGAGAGCCAAGAGGAAAAGAAGAGAACACTAGAGGAGATATTGCATATCTTGAGAGTGCTAGTAAGAGTAACTTGAGCATTGATGCACATCTAAGGCTAGGGTGTCATTGAGTGTGTGATCTAGGTTGTTACTCTTGGTCTATGGTGAGACCTAAACCGGTTAGGTGTCAGTGATCGATCCTATCGTGATTGGTTGTGAAGGCCATCACACGTTTGTACACGGTTTGAGCCCGCCGGTGAAAGGGGCATCGCTAGTGAGCGCTCGTGTCGGCTCGGGGAGTCCGACATGTTCTCAAGGGAGGCGATCTTGTGCCTTGGTGGCAGTGGTGATGCGCACCGCGTCTTCACTCTGGAAGTGATTGCGGACTCGTGGGCGAGAACTCCATATTGGTGGCAGGAGGGACCGGCACGGTCACTAAGTGAACAGGAAATCCAGAGAAGAAGACTCAGTGAGGAATCTGCCTGTGTTGGAGCTGTAGAGATCGGACGGTCTGGTCTGTGCCAATGTACACAGGGCAGAGAGGAAGGGAGCTCTGGAATGTTTCCATAGTGGAGAGAGAAATTCTGACCAGACGGTCCGGACAGTAGGAGATCTTCGTACTGACCTCCATGCTTGTGGTCATTGTTATCAATCGCCAAGACAACCATCATCCATATGATTTATAGTAGAGTTTAGATATGATTTCTACATAGACAACACTCGTGTAGATATTAGCCCACAATTTCATAGTTGATCCTTCCGAGACCTAGGGATCAGGGACATGATGGAAATAATCCAACCAGTCAGGAGGAAAATGGGAACATGAGCAAGCATGTAGAAGGCAAAAAGGATGACAATAATTAGAAAACTCCAAACAAAGGGCCACAACAACCTGCTAGGAGTGATCCTTTAAGCTTCATGATCATTGATGATTGGATCCCTAAGGTTTGAATGTTTTAGTGATAGATGACAACTATGAAATTATCGGCTAATATCTATACGTGTGTTGTCTATGCAGAAATTATCTGTAAACTCTACTACAAATTATATGGATGATGGCTGCCTTGACGATTAATAACAATGACCACAAGCATGGAGGCTCTTGAGCTTGATGGAGTCCAAGGGTTGATGAAGATGGATCAAAGCTAAGGATAAGCTATAGAGCAAGTGTTGGGAATACTTGTCTAGTTGTTAGGGCTTTGAGTCCATAGGAAAAACCAGACTATCAAAGCGGTCTAAGTCATATCTCTTAGGTTATAATAGTTGGTGATGTGCATGGATGCTCAGTGAAATCACAGGCACTAGGTTACAGTGGAGAAGCCAAGGAGCTGTTCGGAGAAGCCAGAAAACGAAGTCAAGCAAGGATAATGAGTTTCAGCTTCTGGACAGAGTGACCATACAAAGGAGTTAGTAGAGACCGGATTGTACGGTCACTAAGTGAACAGAAAATCCAGAGAAGAAGACTTAGCGAGGAATCTGCCTGTGTTGAAGCTGTAGAGACCGGACAGTTCGGTCTGTGCCGATGTACACAGGGCAGAGAGGAAGTGAGCTCTGGAATGTTTCTGTAGTGGAGAGAGAAATTCTGACCGGACGGTCCGGTCAGTACGAGATCTTCGGCGCACAGTGAAGCCAACGGCTCTGGGAGTCGTTCCTGGAGTGACCGGACGGTCCGGTCAGGCAGTGACCGGATAGTCCGATCAGTACGCCCAGAAAGGAGATTTCATAGAGCTATGGCTAGTTTGAGGTTAGAAGCCTATATAACTTCGTTGCTGGGGTCTTGGAGACCTTTCTTGGCCAGTGGAATTGCTTGGAGCATTTGTTGAGAGCCAAGAGGAAAAGAAAAGAACACTAGGAGAAGATATTGCATATTTTGAGAGTGCTAGTGAGAGTAACTTGAGCATTGATGCACATCTAAGGCTAGAGTGTCCTTGGGGTGTGATCGAGGTTGTTACTCTTGGTCTATGGTGAGACCTAGACCGGTTAGGTGTTGTTGATTGATCCTATCGTGATTGGTTGTGAAGGCCGTCACACGTTTGTACACGGTTTGAGTGCGCCGGTGAAAGAGGCATCGCTAATGAGCGCTTATGTTGGTTTGGAGAGTCTGACAAGTTCTCGAGGGAGGCGAGCTTGTGCCTTGGTGGCAGTGGTGATGCGCACCGTATCTTCACTCTGGTAGTGATTGCGGGCTCGTGGGCGAGAACTCCACATTGATGGCAGGAGGGTCCGACACTCTGGCGGGAGTGGTCCAACGAGGAGTAGGGGAAGGCGTCATCCTTCCGAGACCTCGGGAAAAAAATTATGAGTATTCTTTGACCCCTTTTTACTATTCCGCAATTGTATGTTCTAGTAACTAGGTTGAATTATGGCTTGCATAGAGTAGTGTGTTTAGCTTCTGCGCTTGGTATCATCATGAACACTAGCATGTGTAGAGTCTTTGTCTAATAGAATTGTTAGATTGCAACGATTGCTAGGTTCTAGTAGTGTAAATTAAAGTATTCAAATTCATGATCGGCTTACCGATTCAACCTCCCCCCCCCCCCCTCCCTCTCCCCTCTTAGTACGCCTTCGGTCCTTACGGATACATGAAAAATGGGTTCTCCTTATAAGACCAAGACCGCATAGTGAAGGAGCAAGGTGGAAGTCCGCAGGTGCAGCAACCCCTGGACGCAGGCATGGGGGAAGCAACAGTTTTGGGGAGACGCAGGCCGCTCTTGCAGCAATCCCAGAGGCCATGAGCTCGGACCTTCGCAGGAGCAAGCGTAGGGCCTCATCTAGCAACGAACTTGCTATGGACCAGGCCATGAAGCGCAAGGCTGGAGCTGCGTTGAAAGGTGATCAGAGTTCTAACCTCTCTTTTCTAAGGTTTTCTGATAATGCAATAGCTTCTGGTATTAGTAATTTAGGCATTTCATTAGGTGCTGATAGTTCTAGTATCTCTGATTCAATTTTGCATTTAAAAACAGTAGAGGAAAATAGATTTAATGAAAACCCGATTAGGAACAAAATTACTGAGATTTTTTATTTAGAAGAGAAACAACTAGCAGAGGAGGAGGAAGTCGATAGTTTTATTTTAAATCATTTGTGTGGCGAAATTATGGAGGAGGTGATGGATTCCAGTGGTGATCTAATTGATCTTACCAACTCGTTATCCAGAAACAAAAGACCTTCTTCCAGATTGTCAAAGAGTAAGAAAAACAAAAAGAAAAGCACATACTACACAAAACATAAAATAAATCCTAGGTATAATGAAAGGTTAAAAGATCCTAAGAAACACAGGTTTGTTTCTGAACTAACAAATGAACAAAACCTAAGTTTCATATTTTGTGCTTTGACTTCGTCTTTGTGCCTATTGTTTTCATATTGATTAGTTTATGATAAAGTAAGAAGGTTAAATCTAAAGTTAGAGGTTAAAGTAGTCATTTGTACTTTAAATTCAAATTCAAATTTGAATTAAATTCAAACAACTCAAAAATTTTGACTAGTATATAACCCTGACAAAAAAATGAGTTGATAGTTTTTAGTATGAAATGAATTTAGGTATTTTTCAGAATTTTTAGAGAAGATAAAACGTTCTAGAAATTCAATTATTCCTTAACACTTAGCGTTATATTTGGATTTATATTTTCAAATTATTATTATATTTTAGTGTAATTGAGACTAAAATGGGTGCTCCAAGTTTATTCTACCACATAAAAAATCGACAAAAAAAATTTGAAGTCAAGACTTAGGGAGGTATAACTGTTAAGTCCTCAGATTTCCAAAAAAATAAAAAAAGGTTATGTACATGTCGCCCAATGACTGGGCGATTTATTCTTGTCGCCCAATGACTAGACCATTTATTCCTGTCGCTCGATCAGCGTGCGACGGGGCCCACCTGACACTCTTGTCATCCGGTGGTAGGGCGACAGGTATGTTAGTCTTGATAAAAAAAATTCGCATGTTATTTTTATTAATTAAATAAAAAATTCGGTTATTAATAAAAAAAAATTCTCGGGGATCTACGTATAGGAAAAACCTTCAACGCCAGCCTGGTTGCTCCTTGCTGGGCCGGCCCATCCCGTACACAAAAGGCCCACCCCTTGTTTTGCGCCGCCGGCGACCGCAACTCCTCATCTCGTAACCGTGGGCTGGCTAGCTCTCGGATAGTCGGATGAGACGAGGAAGGGGATCTTGCCGCCGGCCGTAGTGCGGCGGCTCAACCTCGCCCTATTGTTGTGCCTGCCCCTATCACTGGGCGACCAGTGAAATCACGCACCGATACCGAGTCCGCCACGATGTCGGCGGCGGCTGCCGCGGTTGCCGGGAGCAGCGCTCCGTCCTCACTCTCCGGGGGCGGGTCCGGGGATGCAGAGATCACTTACGTATGCTACGGCGGGGAGCACCACCTCCCGTTGGTGATGTCGCTGGTGGACGCGGAGCTCAGCGAGCCCTACTCCATCTTTACCTACCGCTACTTCGTCTACCTCTGGCCCCAGCTCACCTTCCTCGTAAGCGCTCCCCTCCTCCCCTTCTCTGGTTCGCGGATTTGGATCTCCTCTGGTTCGCGGATTTGGATATGCGGTCTCTGACGGTTCTTGACTGCGCAGGCGTTCGATGCCAGGGACGGAAATTGCGTGGGGACGGTCGTGTGCAAGATGGGGGAGCACAGGGGCGCCTTCAGAGGTTACATTGCCATGCTCGTCGTCCTCAAGCCTTACCGAGGCAGGGGAATAGGTGACACCCCCCTTCTTTACCTGCTTGGTTCTTTGAAATATTGTTATCTTTTCCTGTTGTAAACAGTGATGTTGCATTGTGTGGGTGTGTCAGGTAGTACCACACCGCAATTAGATCGACTTATTACTAAGTTACTATGCTGCAAGCGTGTGCTGTTTATCCGGGATTGTTCAGTTATGCTGGACATCACCAATTTTGCAGCAAGAAAAGGCTTTGCTGTTTTATGCTTTGTTAGAATGAAAATATGTTGTAAGGTAGTTTGGCTCCTTCATTTGCACCCAGAAAAAGACATTCTTTTTTAGATGCTGGATGAAAATTGTCCCAGCCTTTGCTTTAAACGAGGTACACAGTCAAGGAAAAGGCATAGTTGGTTACAAGTTTTGGTCAATTAACTTGATTGATGCCTCAAGTTTCTTGAAATATATGACCTCCTTTACCTAATTGCATCTGGGATTTGTGTTGCTGGTTAAACAGTGAAGTAAACTTCGATGAGATAATTTCAAGTATTCTGTAGGTGCTAAGTTGTGCTCTGTGCAGTGTTTTGTGTTTTCCGTTTATATTATAATAGGGGCGGATCATGTTGTTCTCTGTGCCGTATCACTATCAGGATGCTGTTTATTTCGATTGAAGAAATAGGTAACTGTTTGGTGCTTATTGTGATGTACATACTTGCTGGACTAATCTTTTGTCAGGGTTTTCTATTAGAAAAATAAAAGACTTGTGTCATAGAGTGGTGATAGAATGCTGGAAATCATAGAATACAAGTGTGTATTAGCGTTTATTTCCTTGAAGTTGTCTGTTAGAGCCACTCATCTAAAAAGAAATTGGATGCTGAAGGACAGCAAACTCTTATGTTTAGCTCCGTACTGGTAGTCTAATCTGCAAGCCTGGCCTTGGTTTGTATATTAACCATTATTGTAATCTATTACTAGTATACTCCTAATTTTGTTCCAATATGTATTTGAAATCAATAAGGGCCTTGAGCAAATGATCGCTACTTCTTGTTTCATTGAGTGTGAATTAACTTGCCACACATGCAGTTCCAACTTTACCAGTTTCGATATGGGTCAATTGCATTAATGTGCCTACTCTGCTTTGAAACAGTCATTTTATCCTTTATGAGAAATTTAGGCTGATCCTAATGAATGACCATCTATTTTCTTTCTGATGCAGCAACTGAGCTGGTTACTAGATCCATTCGGGTAATGTTGGAATCTGGTTGTGAGGAGGTAGTTACTACTGCATACTACCTTTCATATTACCCTTCTTCAGTTTCATCTAATCTAAATCATTCAATGTTAATGCTTATCAATATCTCAGATCTTTTTTTGCCCATTATTTAATTGGTTGACCATAATAAGTGGGTTATAACCTATTCAGAAAGACAATTAGAAACAAAGCTTGCATACTAAGTTCTTTCTGAAACAAGTGCGAAAAGCTGAAGTATTTACATAAAACTTGCTTTCCATCAGGTGACACTTGAAGCAGAAGTGACGAATAAGGGCGCCCTTGCTCTGTATGGTCGCCTGGGGTTCATCCGAGCTAAGAGGTTGTACAGATACTATCTGAACGGCGTTGATGCTTTTCGCTTGAAACTACTTTTTCCTCGCCCTGATCATGGTTTGCCTCCAATTATGGTCGGCAGCGATGGGGATGAACAGCAGATGGATTCGCCCTACTTGTAATATTACGTTGACTGACACGTATAGCAATTGAGTTGTACAATTGAATTTAATGGATCGTATGTAACTTTGTTCGTTTAAAAAATTACTAGCGTCGTCTATTCTCTTCAATTTGACCCCCTTGTTGAGATAACGTTTATCGTCTTGTATTTGATATGTTAGTTTGCCATTCAGAATCTGCATTCATTTGAGAGTGGTCAAGGAGAAAAATGTATACGATTACCTAATGTCACGATTGTTGGAATCGGTTTTCCTTATTTTGAAGATTCCACGATACAATCATTCATTTTCTCAACATTACGTATCCGGATAGTCACACGAGAGAGAGAGAGAGAGAGAGAGGCTACCAAATCCAGAAGCTTCATTTGGCCATTTGTCTGCCAAAAGTGGCATTTTTGCTAACTAATTAATATATTTACATAGCTTTACCCGTTTAGACAACCACAGCCAACGGTCAGTCGGGGATATTTAATGAACCAACATAATCTAACTTCATCATACCCAACATACCGATGGGCAATAACAGCACTAACAACCTGAATCCCTGGTCCTGTTTGGAATATCATGCATTCAAAAACAGTAGTATCCTGAAGAGCAATCATTGGTACGCTGGTGCAGCCGCAGCAACATAGACTGACTGGGGAGGCAAGGGGATAATAGGATCAATAACCTGAGTGGTTGCTACAGAGGCATCAGTGTAGGAAGTTGCTAGAGCAGCATTGGCATACTCCACTGAGCTAGCACCATGAGTTGTATCGGTTACTGCCAGCTGGGACTCATCTACTTCAGAGATGCGTGCAGTTCCTTCAGTCGCATCAGATGGAGCGAACCCATAACGCCTAACAAGTTGCAGGTTTGACGCAGTCGTGCCATGCCCAGCATCATAGGCAGCTCTGGTATGGAAGAGAGCACCCAAATTAATGGTTAATTTTTATTTTCAAGTAGCAACGAACACATTACAGCTTCTAAAATGTAAATTAATGGTTAATTTTCATTTTCAAGACATCCGTGTTACTAGCATTGGGCAATATCTATTGGAATAAAAATGGTTTACAAAGTGTAATTTTCATTTAGTAAGAATTAACATACTGGAAGTACTAGGTCACATTAAGATGTCAAATGTGTACCTGTCATATATGCTTTGCTGGTCATGAGAAGTCACATTGCCAAGCTGATATGGATCATTCTGATAAGCAGTATAACAGGGACCAGTAGAATAGACAGGAGCTAAAACATGTTTTGACATGTACTGGGTGTATAGAGAACATGGAGGGGGCTCCTGCGCATACTGATAGGTAGAAGGCATTGGACCATACGCTTCATAGCCAGCTTGATAACCATACCCAGCTGTTGTTACAGAATAAGGATTTGCAGTGGGTTGTGCAGTTGGAGGAGCCAGGTAAGAACTTCGAGGTGCATATGGTGGAGGAACATATGCAGTTGGATAGTGTGCATAAGCAACTGGCTGTGCAGGGTGTGAAGCTGGAGGAGGAAGGTAAACAGCGGAAGCAGGGGGCCTGTGATCAACATAATGCGGTGGTGCTGATTCTGGAAATAAAGCAATTGGTTGAAACAACGCCTTCAATTTCCCAACCTGCAACAAAATATCAACATTAACATGATGATGATTTAGCCACCTCGGAATGTATAATCCCAAATTCTAATACGATTAGCATACACGAGCAAAATAGAAGACAGGGTCATAATTTTTTTTCTTTTCACTGCAGCTAGTTACTCAACTAAGGACATTAATGATAATTCGTACCTAGCACAGAACAAAACATTAAACAAAAGTACAAAACTAACAAAGATGACATGTTCACATCATGCAATATCAATTTTTATTTCCAGGACAAACAGTGTAACTTCAGATGCAATATGTATGAAAAAATGTAATAAATTTGAGCATATTAGATAGCATTAAAGATGAGCTTTCAGGCTTCAAAATTCCAACATATTGGATAGAAAGAGAAAATTCTGAGAGGATCAAATGTTTCTTTTATTGTTCTTTTTTTCTATAGGAGGCATTACATGTTTCATTGTTCTAGTAGGCAGAATGGGTTATCATATTGTCCACTATATCAGAAACATCAGGGGACTACCACTTGAACTAGAAAATTACACATCAAGTTCATGTTCAAACATAGCAATTCTTATTTCATCCAAAAGGAGGCATAAAAACAGTGACCAGCAAAAATTTTTTTTTCTGACAAACATAAGAAAAGCATGTGCTGATTTAAAATTTGCTTATCCATACCTGGGTAGAGTTAAGCTCTGGGCTGAACTTCCCTTTGATATAGTTCTCCTTTACAGCACTTCTTACGCTACTCTCATGCAGAGGCATGAAATCACCTTCAATCTTAAACTTAACCTGCACATATAAGAAAAATGTTGACCCTTGTCATCATGAATAATGTAGTTGCTAGATACTATACAGATAATCAGATGGCAACTAAAGGGCATATAAAATGGGCTCAGAGAATATGAACATATTAGCAATTAATTCACATGTTCTGAAGTAGGAAAGCACAAAAGGAATTCACATGATTCACAGAAGGGCAAATAAAATGAGCTACCAGATTATCTTATAATAGAGAGTACTTTTAACATTTTCCGCTGGACCCTTATGGTAATAGACATATGTGCACGTCTCGCCGCCTGTTTCATCAGCTCCCAACATGCTCGGCCCAATAGGGAAGCATGAACGGCATACTAAACCTATCCATTATTAACCTTGGACCGTTTAGTCCTGGATCAAAATTTTCTTCATAATTTCAAGGCCTCAAGGGCAGTTGGGATGTCTGTGCAATCAAAGATAATGCTGGATGGTCACATGTCCCAGAAGGCGTTTCATGCTGTAGGCAGTTTTCTACTCGCCATGGAAACAGCAAGTGACTGAGCGTCCCTATGAAATGTAGCTACCAGCCATCTGATCTAAACCCAATGCGTTTGAAATACACTCCGAAATAGATATTGCAACATAAACAAGAAACTTATGTAGTACATTATCAGGTGGTGATAGCAAACCAACAGTTGTTCACTTGTACCCAACATAGAAAACATTTATAGTGGTCCATGTTAGCTAGATAGAGTTGGTTTGTTGAAGCACGCATCAGCTAGTTTGTTAGAATTTGTTGGGGCCTCCACCAATGGCACAAGAAGGAGGAGGACCCTAGTCTCTTCTTCTTTGCCTCCTCTCTACTCTAGGACTCATGGCTGCCTTTCTAGTCATAGGCACCCAACAAACCAACTCTATCTAGCTAACAACCTAACAAACCAATCCTGTCTGGCTGACAAATCGCCTAACTTATTCTTGGCCTAGCAGGTGCTGCTGGTCCATGTGTTGTGGCCTTCATGCTACAACATCATGGTCTCAGGTGTAACCTATAAGTAGTCCACAAGGTCAAGGGATGCTGTTCCCTACAATGACTTGAAACAAGAAAACAGCAGTAGCTGAAAACTGATTGTGAACCAAACATATTACCACCTTATCATGTCATAAAACAACAGCTAAAGGCCATTTAGATTCGCAATTTTCTGCTGCATGCTACTTCCATACATTAAGAGGTGAAGGCATATTTGCAGATATTCCAGGAAATATATAACTACGTATATGCTTGAACTCAACAGTCTAAATAACAGGTAAGATTTTATTCTTCACACACACCAGGTCCACCTTTGCTGCCTTTGGGGCAAACAAACTTTTACAGATATAATAGCAAAAAAAAAAAATGACAGTCAACCAAAAGAGGAAAACAGAGTAACAAGTGTATCCTCACATCATTAGTTTCGATAGTCCAAAGTGACTGAATGCAACCAGGGAACACAATTGCCTGTATGACGTCAGAGAAAACACACATTTTGCTGTCAAATTCAATACTATTACTCAGACCAGATGGGTGAGTTTCAGATTCTCCAAAACTGCATTATCTTACATAGCATTATGTCAGAATTATAAAAACATAACTTCTCGCACCATGTGCAATCATCATCAGACCGCAAGATTCCAGTTTGAAAATTAGACCGGACAGCATGACTATTGTTTCATGATACCTCTAGTCCAACTTTTATCTGATACACCAATTAACTGTTACTAGCCACAAAACATCCCCGGTCAAATATTATTGGTCACATCATGCCCATTAGTTCACATTTCTCCCCAACTTTTTTTTTTTAAGATCGAAGGCCAAAGGCCCGTGCTTTACTTCATTTCTCCCCAACTTACAATGCGCATTACCGTATATTCCCAATTCCACATTTACAAAACGATTCTAATCATACCAGCACAAGAGTGTGCCACTACTCTACCAGCCAATCCCATTTCGCAATTTCTTGGCAGAGATCAACAAAAAAGCTCGCGGCTTTATAGCAAGGGCAATGAACCAGTGAACCACTAACCTGGGCGGGGAAGCGGCCCTGGAATGCGGCGGGGACGAGGTTGAGCCCGCCGTCAGAGTCGGCGCGGTAGGGCCCGTGGAGGTGCTTGATGTCGGTGTCGAAGAGGAAGAGCGCCGCGCCTCGCTTGATCCGGGACACGGCATCCAGCCTCCGCCGCGGCAGACCCAGCACCTGGTGCCAGTAGCAGTCGGGTTTCGTCGCGCCGCTACACATGAAGATGTACCCCGCCGGAGAGAGAGCGGGGGCGGAGGATCCCGGGTGGCACTCCTCGCCGGGTAGCAGCCGCTTGCTCGCCAGCGGGGAGATGGAGGGGGGAAGAGAAGGGTGGCTCGCCATGGTGGAGAGCTGAGTGGGGTTTGGAGCTTTTTTTTTTTTTTTTGGCTTTTTGCTCCCTTTTTCTCCGTTTCATTGAGTGGTCAAAGCCCTTATTTGTCCTTTGACGGGTGGGACCAGCTCACTAATGAGACAAACCTACAGTACATATGCGGGGTCCGCTAGTCAGTGGCCTATCTCAGAACAGCTCCTCGACGCGCATCTAGCCCTCTGTCGCCATGGCAGCTGCGAGTTCAAACAGAGTGGCCTCCTTATCAATCGCAGCGGCTGCAGGGTCAGAGAGGAAGAGGAAGAGGCCTCTTTGTCGACCGCAGCGGCGGCGAGGTCGAAGGGCAAGAGGTCGATTCGTGTCGGAGTGTGAAGGGCCGGTGGCGCGGGATGGCATCGGGCCGAGAGCGAAGGCGCGATAGGAGCACGCGACGGTGGAAAAGCTTGTAGTGGGAGATCTCGATGGCGGAGGAAGGTGTTGCACGCGCGGTAGCGACCATGGCGAGCTCGCCGCGCCGCCGTGGAGCACCAAATCCGTGCTCGCGCGGAGGTTCCCACGGCGGTGGGCCGTCTGCCCGAGCCCGAGCCCGCATCCGTCGCTGCTGCCCGAGCCCGCATTCCCGGCCCCGCCCAAGTCCGCGTTCGCCGCCGCCGCTCGAGCCTACGTCTATCATCCCACCCAAGCCCGCATCCGCCGCTGTCGGTCAAGCCCATGTCTGCCGCCCCGCTCGAGCTCGCGTCCGTCACCGCCGCCCGACCCAGGTGGTGACCATTGTGACCTGCCGGTGAGGACGGGGAAGGAGAAAGACAGGAGAGAGAAGAGAAAAAAGTGGGTCCCACTACCGGCTGAGAAAAAAAAAGAAAAATGAAAAAAATGGCGGGACCTATAATTGAGAGGCTTGTTTTTTCAATAGAGTTGGTGAGCTGATTTGAGAGTACTAATAAAATAAGAGAGAAAATAATTGATCTGCTAGATTTTTTTTTTGGATCAAACTCTTAAAAATAGGATGGCCACTAAAGTTGTTCTTAGATTATGTGTTTTGTTGTTTAGCTTCTCCTAGTCTGTCTTGTATGTTCCAATCTTATTGAGTTGGACGTGACTGCAATAGTGTAAGTGGGTGCTGCTTGTTTGTTTCTATTCTTTCTAAGACCGAGTTTGATAATCTTTTATGTGAGCTTATTTACATTTGTGTCTAATATTTAGAGCTAATAAAAAGAAACATACGCATGTCAACATATGCATATATAGTTGTTTTAAAGTTTTTTTTCTCGTACCCAATAAACCACATGCTACTTACTTAAAAAAAAAATAAAAGCAAAACAAAGTTAAATATGTGGTTTGAAGAGAGAATGTGTTTGACAAAAGTTAAGAAAGCCGAAAGAAGATTGGTGACGAGAGTTAAACATTAAGGTCTATTCTCTTGGCTTACGTGTAGCTATAGCGTAAGTGGCATGTGACAAAAATTGCATTGTAAGAGAAAACCTAATGAATAATTGGTTGCTATTTACCGATTTGAGATTATCACCACCACCGGAAACAATAATCACGATAGGGGGTTTCTATTCTGTATTACAGTATAAGACCTTACGATTGGTCCATAACTATAGAACAATCATGTGCATATTGTCGGGGGCAGAAACCAGGGGTGCCACATGGCATATCTCGGAGGCCCATCAACATCTAAAACAACAGATCCGTCGAAGCACCACTAAGGTGTCACCTGCATGGGCCCCGTGAAGGGAATCCCCGTGCCGGGCGAGTCTTTGGAGCAAAGGCCATGCCGCGCCCGATTCACTCGACCCTCCAGGAGTCGAGGGCCGAAACCGGTCCGCCTGACCCCCACCCGGGGTCGAGGGCCCGCAACGTCTCGCTCGACCCCTCCGAGGGGTCGAGCCGAAGCTGGCCCGCCCACCGGGGTTCGGATGTGACTCGTCCTCCCGGGCCGTTGACTCGACTGCTCGCCCAGTCCCATTATCTCCAGGATAAGGACAAACGGTCCACCTTCTCCACGCCCCAGCAACAGTGAGCGGGTCACAGTACCTCCGGATAAGCTCTGCCTCCGTCGGCTCCCATTAGTGGGACCTGTACTGGGACAGGACGGCCTGACAAATCACTGACCGAACCGAGAGTGGCGGGATGGAGAAACTTGATTGCTCCGCTGGGACAAGACGGATCCCAACTCCAAGCGGGTCCGAACAAGCAAAACCAGACGTGTCGACCCCTCGTGCAAGTAGCACGAGCAGATCCGAGAACCGGACGTAGGGGGCTTCCCCGAACTAGTATAACCCTTGTGTCCTCTTGCATAGCCATCGCCGAAACCGAAACACGCATCCCTGGAACAAATTCTACTCGCCGGCGATCTAAACACCGACAGCTGGCGCGCCAGGTAGGGGACTCTGCGCGTTTCGCTCCGCAACCACTCATAGTTTTTGGATGGCCACTTCCCCCACTTTCTGGGCCCCGGGCACCAGCGTCTTGTTCGGGAGCCTGGAGTTCATCACGACGGGGGACCAGAAGCTGCCGTGCATCAACATCCCCGTGTCCACTCCACCTCCAACCCCGACGCTCGCTGCCATGGCGGCATGTCCGTGGTGGTTGGAGGAATCGGGCGACACGCTAGACTTCGTCGTCACGTGGGACAAGACGTTTGAACTCGCCGACGAGTCGCTCCCGGACGCCATCACGGCGGCCGCAGCCATTGCCGACGAAGCGATGCGCGCGGCTCGGCCGGAGCCGGTAAGACTACGGGTCGCGGACATTTCCGCGCCGTTCACAGGCTATGCCGACCAGTTATGGTTCCATCCGGAGCGCTACTTGGGCCCCATGCCCGACCAGGATGAACTCCGGCGTTTTGCGTTTGCCCTGGCGAACGTCCACGAACAGCTCCTCGATGGGGAGCCCCTCATTCTGGACCGCCTCACTAAAGCCACCTCGGGGAGCTACCCGTACGGCCTACACGACATCGCAAGGGATTTCCAAGATCTCTCCATCCATCGCGGCCTTCCTGCAACCACGGACACCGGGTTCATCGGCGTGATCGAACGCCCGAGCGAGTCCCTCTTTGACCTCCTTGACGTAGGGTCCATGGGGGATTGAGACTTGGAATCCGAAAGCTGCGACAGAAGCTATGACCTCCCACGCGAATGCCACATGGTGGAACTCGCGCCCATCTCGGCCACGGGAGGTGCCGAAACCTCAGCAGCGGGGGTGATGGCGAATCCCGGGGCTCACGCACTTGCGAACCCGATGATGGGTGCAGCGACTGGGGAGACGCTCGTCGACATCCCCGTCGCCACGACCGGTGGGACGCAGCCCGCACCTCGCCCGGAGGACCCTCAGCAACGGCTGAGGGCTAGACGGGCAGAGTTCGAGAATACCCGGCATCAGCTTGAGCATGGGAAGGAAGAGATAGACCGCGAGCTGGACCGCTCCGGCACGGGTAGACGCGCTCGGGCCATGGCTCGTGATGTCCACCAGCGTATCCTTGCCGACGATCCGGGGTCCCCATAGTTCGCTCGTGTGGGATAGAACATAGCGGCAACCGTCACGCTACTCAGGACTCTCCCTGAGCCTGCGACGCCGGAGGCGCAGCAGGCTCAACGAGAACTCGCGGCTCTCCTAGCCAAGGCCGCCGAGTTCCAGCGGAGAGTTCGCAACGGCGTGCCGCCCAGTCCAGCCAGCAGATTTCCATGTCCAGGCATGCTGAAAGGGGCAGTATTGTCGGGTCACAACAACACTCGGTTCAACAACCACCCCTAGCCGGGGGCGCGCCCAAGAAAGCCTCGGTCTATGACCGAGTCGGGCCACACCATGACGCATGTCACACGCTCAGGGCGCATCGACGCGAAAAGGAGCGGTTGAGCCAGGAGAGGGGCCGTCAACCACGCCATGGAGGTCGGTATGACGACATAGATGAGGAGAGGAGCTAGAGTTGGAGCCCTCCCGGGACACGGGTCTTCAGTTCGCGTATCTGTAGCGCCGAGTTTTCACAACGCTTTGGAGCGCCAGCGACCGTCACCAAGTACGCGGGCGAGACGGACCCCAGACTCAAGCTCGAGGACTACCGTCTCGCATGCCAAGCGGGAGGCACGATCGGCGACCTAGCTATCATCCACAATCTTCCATTGTACCTGGCCGACTTGGCCCGTGCATGGCTTGAGCATTTTCCCGAGGGTTAGATCTACGACTGGGGCAACCTGAGGGACATCTTCATTGGAAACTTACAGGGGACATACGTTCGGCCGGGTAACCCCTGGGACCTCAAGAACTATCGGCAGAAAGCTGGCGAATCCCTTCGGGACTACATTCAGTGCTTCACCAAGAAGTGCAATGAACTGCCCAATGTGGGCGACGCGGACATCGTTGGATCTTTCATCTCTGGCACCACCTCGGAGTAGCTCATTCATGAGCTCAGCCGCAAGGGTCCACGCACAGCCCGCGAACTTCTGGATATCTCCACGAGCTTTGCCTCTGGTGAAGAGTGCATGGGGGTGGTCCTCCACCGCACGCCGGATGGCAAAGGCAAAGGCAAGCGAGAGGAAAGAGCCAGTGAAGGCCCCGCCAACCGTCCGAAGAAGAAAAAGAACAAGTCGCAGGTTGGACATGGCCCCATCATGGCCCCCGCCGAATGTAAGCCACCGAGGCTCGCAACAGGAGAGGCGCCGAATCACTTCGAGAAGAAATGGAATGGTCTGTGCCCAATGTTGGTCGTAATTACGCACCCACTTATATACCGCAAGAGGACGGTGTACAATTGTAGCTCTTTTTCCCTCAGAGTATTCCAAGGTTATCGAATCCACAGGGAACAAGCGGAACTAATACTATTAAAAGGTTACTAACAAATTGCAATGGGTTGGTTGGTGTGAATGATAACGGTGAGAAAGTGGAAGGTGAATGTTATTGAAGAGGTAACAGGATGATGAAGGATTCTCTCCTTAGGATTGGTTCACTAGCATGCAACCTTATTCTTATCAACTCGAGTGATGACTCTAATATTCTACAAGACATGGTGGTTTCATTCACCCCGACTGTCACTACAGAGGCTATTAGCTCCCCACTGGTTTCTTGCACTATGTAACGGGCAAAAGTGTATTGGCCGATGCACTAATGAAAGGGATAGATAGATGTGCAATAAAGTTCATCACATAGATTAAATTCATCGAGAGAGTATCAACAAGTATGAGAGTTACATGACCAGATCCCCGCACCAGAGAAGAGAATATGAGACTACTCACTCATCCTTCCGCTAGACATAGCAGAGGGGTGAGAAATAGCGCTGGAACGCGCACGAGCCGATCGGCGCAAGCGTCGCGTGTTGGTCGTATCTACGCACCTACTTATATACCGTAAGAGAACGGTGTACGATTGTAGCACTTTTTTCCTTGAATTGAGTATTCCAAGGTTTATCGAATCCATTGGGACCTTAGGGATTTATTAAACAAAGTTAACAGTAAAAGATGTAGTCAAGGCTACTGTCAAGGTCAGGTTGCATGAGGGGGAGACTGGCCAGCGCAAAGGTGCGTCAGACAGTAAATCTGTCGTTGCGCCGATCGACGCAGGAGTCGAGCCGATCGGTGCACTGGTGAAACTATGTCAAAGTGCGCAAGATCTATTAAATCTGTGGTGGCGCCGATCGGCGCAGGAATTGAGCCGATCGGCACACTGGTGAATCTAAGCCAAATTGTTGCACCGATCGGCGTAGGAGTTGAGCCGATTGGCACACCAGTGAATCTAAGCCAAAGTGTGCCAGATCTTGTAAACCTATGCTGTTAAGTGAGTAGCCAGATATCTACTAGTGAGATCGTAACCAGAAAGTCTAATTGAATAGCATCATAATGGGTAATTACATAGATCAGTGAAAACCTATAATGAGTAAGACCACCCTGCTTTCCGAGCGGCTCCCGATTTATCGCTGCCGAGAGGAAACCCTTAATCGCGCGAGTATCTTACCCTACTCAACTATCCAATAGTGCTGCGTAGGCTTAGTGCTGTCACCGCTAAACCACACTACTAGCATCATCAAGCAACCATAATCAATACAATATCCGAATACTATCCTAATCACCATGATTAAGATAACATCTACTTACTTAGCCTAGAACTAAGCAATTGGAATAAGCACATGCATGATCATAGAATCAAGATAGACAAATCACCAAAACCATCATCAACATATTCAATCATCCTTGAGATACATAGAGTAAGATTCATCCCCGTCGAGATGGCCTACCTTGGCGGATCAAATCTTAACTCCAATGGTTCTTGAAACTCAACTAGAGATCTATTCTAACGGGGCAAGCCCCGGAGGCTCTGACTCATGGATCTGGTGTCCCTCTGTCGCCTCCTCCTCTCTGCGGCGAGGGTTTACAAGTATTTATAGGGGTTCTACTCGTAAAGGACTCGGTTTCTAGCAAATAAGGCGGTTGCGCCGATCGGCGCAGGATTGCGCCGATCGGTGCAAGCCGTGTCTTCTCTGATTTCTTCCCCGAGTCGGTTCCTCTGTCTTCCACAGCTGCCATATGGGCCTTTTCCTTCGAGATAAAGTCTTGTACTGCACGTTAAGATCTTGAAGTTCCATAAATCTTCTAGACAAATATCTTCAAGTGTCTTGCGCAGATAAACTTCCATAAACATGTGGAATGGGTCTCGGTCACTTCTGTGGGCCAAAACACCCTTGCGCCGATCGGCGCACTGGGCTTCTTCAGTGCTTTTCGTCGGTTCTGCACTCCTGTCCTCGCCATCATCGCATTAATCACCAATTTTACCTGTTTTTGCAATAAAGCTCCAAAACAACGCATATACAAATATATAGACAATATCACAGGTAAATGGCCTAAATTAGTATCAATTATGCTCTAATTGGGGTAATATTCACATATAAAAGGGGCACTTGGGAAGTGACAACAGTTCCCCCACACTTAAACCTTTGCTCGTCCCGAGTAAAGTAAAAGAAAGAAAAATCGAAAAACATACTCTTTCTATCATAAAAGATATCTCAGCAAATATTGAGCATTGTTCTATTGTGGTGTATTTCATATTGGTATTCAGCAAAATAGATCAATTATGGGCATAACCTATAAATTATAACTTTTCCACACATGAAAATCACTTAAAAGATTGTTGTGAACATAGAGAATCTATTTTCCAAATAATCCAAGGCAACAACTCATCTTTCAAATCACTCAACCTATATTCTATATCATAATGATCAAATAATATTAGTGTAAGACTTATATGAGTAGCTAGGTGAGGTAATTCAAGGATTCCAAACATAAATCAATAATATATTGTAAAGCTAGGAGATTATTCTTTGTTGGAATTATAGAAACTTTATCAAGATGGCAATTAAGAAAGAAAAATTTAAGAAAGGACTCACACTTATGCATAGCAAAAATTTAATCTTGGAAGATTGCACATGGTTGGAATGATTCATGGCTATATTAGAATAAATTTCGACAATAAGCATGTCATATACCATCCCCCCACACTTAAAATTTTGCTAGTCCCTTAGCAAATAACAGAGCTTTTTTTTTAACCAATCTCTGCTACGCCGATCGGCTCAGGGTGCGTCGATCGGCTCTCAACCTAAATTTACCAACATTTGTTGGTATTTGATTTGTCTGGCTTCAACATTTATTCAAGAATTAAATATAGCCAGAAATGTAGGATGTGGTCATGGAATGATACCCAACAAGATGTTTTAGGTTTATGGTAGTGTACTCAGCGGAATTGAATTTTTGCATGAGTAATTTTAAGGCTAGAAAAAGATACACAAAGAATTGCCATCTTAATAAAGTTCATACCAAAAAGAATTAAATCCTAACCGAACTCAACCATCAATTTAATGTTTATCTACATATCAAAGGTTTATGAGTATTGCTCAGAATATGGCATTAGTAGGTAAGGATCTTGAAAACATTAAATTCTAAAGTTCACAACATGAAAATTTATTTTTGAAAAGATTGGTACTAAGTTATCATCACAAACTGGACAACACAAATGAAGCACATGGGTACTCAAAATTGCTCCACATAAGATATATTTGCCGAATAATCATTAAGTGTAAGTTCGAAATTTTATTCAATGCTCAACATTATTTGATCTTCATCAATACTTTTCAAGAAAGAATAAATAATTCAATTTTCCTAAAAGAGCATAACCGCCACCATTATATTAAGATCGAAACTCGAATACATGGTGATGATTTTTGCACACACTTGCATGAAAATAAAACTACTACTAACACACTTGCATGAAAATAAAACTACTACTAACACACTTGCATGAAAATAAAACTACTAATAACACACTTGCATGAAAGTAAACACACCCGATACATGGTTTCCCAACCCGCTCACACACACATAAGTAAATAAAGAAAAAGTTTGCAAAAGATAAAAGAAAACGCAAACCGGGAAACCGATATACGTGCCAACTCCTAGGCACTCTAGTCATACGAAAGTGGAGTCGGTGGCTGATCTAAGCCATAGCAGCGCGCCTTGAGTCGCTCGAACTCCTCCACCATCGCATCGTGGTTGTACCTCTATTGGGACGTGGCTTCCTCCACGCGCTCGATGTAGTGCATGTTGTTGTCGAGGTACCCCTGCATGGGCACGAAAAAGTCTGCACCGGGCACAGGAGGCACCACTGGTACACGCCCTTGGTACCTGTAGTCGATACTCGCGCTGCAGTAGGGTGCGCCGATCGGCGCGTCGCCTGCGCCGATCGGAGCAGAGGGCTGTGAACCGCCCGCTGCGTCGCTCCACCCTGACTGGTACTGCTGAGGCTCCTGGCGTGACGCCCAGGAGTCCCACTCGCCACCGGCTGCTGTAGATGTGTCTGGCTGTCGAACCCGCCCACGGCGGTCCTTGAGAACTCGGCCCACCTCCAGAAGACCTTCCTCAAGCCAATTTCCTCCCTCCAGCTTGTGAGGGAGAAAAACTCCTAGCTCTGCACATGGGAGCTTTAACGTTGGTGCCGCCGACATGGAAGCCGGCGCGAACACTTCCCGTGACAATATTGCCACGAGTCATTTTCTCGCCGATCTCCGTCATGCACTCCCACTTGTCATCGCGCCCTCCCGGTCCATCGCCGTCGCAGACGAGGGCTGCTAGGCGTTGAAGATAGGCCCCGAAGGCCAACTTCTTGCTTGCCTTGCCTCTTTTGTCGAGCCAACCCTGCACCATCACCGACATGGGTTTGCAATGAGACGGACTCATGATGGCGTTGAAGAGCCACCGCAAGTCCGCATCGGTGACGTTGCTGGAGTCGACCTTGTCGCCTATGCGCGCCGCCAACCACCGATGGAAGACTTCAATGGTCGTGTTGCGGATGTTGTCGCACTTCATTTCTTCTACGAACGAGAGCCGCCTCCAAAAGGAGTCCAACTCCCCACGTCCCAAGATGCCGGCGACGTCGGCGTCGGCGTCGAAGCCGAAGGCTTGAGCCGTCGCCTCCATGGTCACCGTGTGGCTGATGTCCCGGACGCGGAAGTTGACAGCCTCGCTACCGTCTTCGACGGTGCCAAGCCTCATCGTAGAGGCAACCTCGGTGACGACGTCGAGGTTGTAGTCCATGGGGAGGAGGTGGAAATCCACCCAGCCGAGGTTGTCTAGCATCCTCCTTAAGTCCTCCCACATGCCGATCGAGGTGAGGAAGGTCTCGTCCAAGTCGAAGTTGGGGACGAACCTTCCTCTCATCGCGAGGTAGTGCCTCTGTTCCTCCGTGCTCAGGAGGGTGAAGCCCTCCTCCACCGGGCGCGGCATGAATGCCGGCGGTGGTGGTGATGTGGGAACCCCACGGCTTGCCGCCGTTTGGCTCCTCGTAGCACGCCCTATTGGAAGGGACGCGCCTGAGATGGAGTGGCGGGCGCGGATCTCGTATGTCGTCGCCGCCGAGCCGGCGGATGCACCACCTACCGACATGTCATCGCGAGCGTCGGAGCCACCCCTCGCCGAGAAGTCACCGCTCGACTTGCTGCTGCCGCCGAAACTGCTTCCCCGGCACAGCCTCTTGCCCAACTTACCGACGGAGGAGCGGAGACGATCGATCTACGAAAATTGCGGAACGTGTGCGAGATCGTAGGTAGTGGAGAAGGTGGAGAGATTACCGGGATGTTGTGCTAAATGGGGGCGCCTGGCCTCCCTTTTATAGTGTGGGAAACTTTCAGGAGAACGAACCGCCGTAAAATTTCAAAATTTGAGAGCGCGCCGGTCGGCCTGGGTACCTGCGCTGATCGGCACAGTTCAAATTTTGAATGCTCTGACCACTCTGATGCTTGATTTCCATCCTTTATGTCGCTTCCTGGCACATCATGTTGGTTGGCAGGGGAACAGCACAGAATCCTGATGTCTTGTTGGCGACGCCAATCAGCGCGGGCCCTCGCCGATCGGCGCACCGTCTCTTTTTCAGCTTTTGGTCAATTCCGTGTCTCCTCTGCATTGCACACCTGCATAATAATCATACTTGTTCCTCAAAATCAATGTCTATCGCCTTTGTCACCCATTTGGGAACCGCATGGGTACCTGCGCCGATCGACACAGTAGGGCGCCGAACGGCGCAAGTCCCTTGCACCTCGTCTTTTGGTCCGGTGCTGATTCTGATGCCTCGTGTTCATCTCTTTCACCTAATTTCCACTTCTCCAATGTTCCTGTAGTATTGGCATACGTAGCGGGGCTCAGCTGGTGACCGCGCCGATCAGCGCTGAGTCGCGCCGATCGGCGCGGTGTCCATTTTTGCTTCTAGCCCCTCGCTTCTTCGCTAGATGTTGTTCTTCATCCTTGAAAACAGCTCCGTCTCTGAAAATTACTATGCTGGTTGATTTTTAGCACTCCTTCAATTCTGGGCGTCGTCGGCCTTTTGTCCTGACTTGGGCAATACTGCGCCGATCGGCGCAAGCTCTGTTCCTTCCTGTTTTTTATCTTTTTTTTTATATTCCTGTATTGTTAGTCTACAGTATGTTTATACACAGTTTTGCATGAATAAACAGACAACGCAGGAGCACACAAGAATTACGCACACACTTTTCTATTTTTTTTTATTCGAGAGATTGTTTTTATCATAAGCAAGCAAATTTAAAAACACCGGGTTGCCCTCCCGGCCAGCACTAATTAACTAAATGAAATGGGTTGCCCTCCCATAAGCACTAAATAACTTCAAAATCCCCCGATCATTGGGTTGCCTCCCAAGAGCGTTCTAGTTATTTAGAGGTCAAAGAGCTTGACCTCCCCGCAAACAATCAATCCTTACTGTCGTGGTGCGGGATGTGAGGCCGCGACACTACAAGGTTATCTTATCTCCATGGTTCATATAGCTTGGATGACCTATCCATACATCCCCTCCAATTACTTTTGACGCCACGATGCCACGGTGTCTTGTATCTCTTCACTTCATCAATAGCATGGCACTCTTCTCCCTTTGGGCGAAACTTGAAAGAGTAGGGAGTCCCACTTATATAGAAGCTTATCTCACCACTCCCGACATCAATACTTGCCTTTGCTGTCCTCAAGAAGGGTCTGCCTAAGATCAATGGGGTTCTCGTCCTCTTATCCATGTCAAGCACAATAAAATCAACAGGGACGATATGATCTCCAATTTGAATAGGCACATCCTCAGCAATTCCATCAGGGAAACGTACCGATTGATCGGCTAACTCCAAACACCATAGGCTTTAATTCAGGCAAATTGAGATTTGTGAAAATATGACGGGGCATAACACTTACGCTTGCTCCAAGATCGCATAAGCACCTATCAAATATCCTTGTTCCAATCATGCATTTGATGCTTGGTGATCCAGGGTGGGGTTTCTTCTCCAGTGCAACATCATTGATTGCCGCTGTTAGTTTCTTAGTGACCTTCATAACCTCCTCAGAAACTAGAGACTTCTTGTTTTGCATCATGTCCTTACTGTACTTGACATAGGTGGGATCTTGGATAGCATCAACAAAAGGGACATTGATGTAAAGCTTCTTCATAATATCGACGAACCTTGCAAATTGCTCTTCGTGTTGCCGTGCTCTTTTTGTCTTCGTCCGTAGTTGAATATCCAGAAACATGGCAGGGCCATGCTCTTCTGTCTCCACACCCATTTTCAGACTAGAGAGGTCATCATCCTCCTTGCGCCGATCGGCGCTTTCAGGGAGCCGATCAGCGCCGATAGGGTCGTCGCGCCGATCGATGCCGGGTGTGCGCCGATCGGCGCGGGGCTTCTTTGCTCCCGCAGAGTACTCTGGATCTTCTGTTTGTTTTCCTGATCATGTAGCTATTGCCTTCAACTTCTCTGCAGACATCGTGTTGCCAGGAATAGCCCCCTTGTTGCCTTGAATGGCTTGCGATAGCTGTCTCATCTGTTGCTCCATAATCTTGGTATGCTTCAAAATCTGCTCGTTGGAGCTCCTAATTTCTATCACCTTGTCATTAGTTCTCTCAAAGACTCGATCAATCTCCTTGAATTTAGCTTGATTGTCCTTGTTGATCTTCTCTTGAGCTTGGAAGAACTCATGACATTGGAGACGAAGTGGGATAGAATTTTGCATGGATGAACTAGGAGAGAAAGAACTCCTTTGTTGCTGATATTGGGGCTTCCATCCACTATTCTTCATATATTCTAACATCTTCATCTCTTCAGTGCAATCTTTCTGCACATGACCAAATTCTCCACACTCACTACATGTGGAGCGTGATTCCGCCAGCTTGAGTGTCTCTTCCTTAGGGATATGAAGATTATTGTCCAACCTTCTTTGAATAGCATCGAGGCGATCTATAATCAATTCTTCCTGAGTCTTCTCAATCACACTCTTCGCTACTCCTTTTGAAGGTTGCAAATTCCTTTAGCTTCTCTCACCATCCCACGATTGATTTTCAACTAACAACTTGATCAAATTCTTAGCTTCGGTGGGGTTTTTTGACATGAATGATCCTGCAGACGAGGCGTCCAAATGTTGACGTGATAAAAGATTCAATCCTGTGTAGAACAGGGGGGAAGTATTTGGCCAAGAATTCAGCTGCTAACGTGTTCCACACCGTTTTTACTGTGTTTTCCAATATATTGTACCATTGTTTGGGGCTTTCAACTAGAGAGAAGGGGAACAGCCGCACACGCGCTTGATCTCCTGTCAATCCCGCTATCTTGAATATACTGCAAACCTTAAGGAAGTGCTGCAAGTGATGATTGGGATCTTCTGAACCTGTGAATGGTTGTTGCGCTATTATTCCAACATATCTCTCCAATTGATACAGAAGTTGATCTTGAGCTTCTTGGAAATCTGTCTTGACAATACTAGTCAATTGTGGCTTGAGACGATTAACCATAGGTACCTCTGCCATCTCCTCTTCTTCTTGCTCTTGAACTGAGTCTTCTACTGTGAATAATACTCGAGGTGTTGCGCGGACTGCTTCTAAATCTCCAAGTGACTTGCTTCTCTTCTCCACTGTTCTCTTCTTGTGAAAGAGTCTTTCTTGATCATCGGCGTAATTAGAGGGTTTGTTTGACTTAGGACCGTCCATACCTGTTAGTTTCACTTAACAGAATATATGTACTAGAGAGACAAGTAAAGCACAATGAATAAACACTAACACATCAAACAATGTTTAAAAACTTGCTATGGTCCCCGGCAACGGCGCCAGAAAATAGAGCTTGTTGGTTGTATCTACGCACCCACTTATATATCGTAAGAGGACGGTGTACGATTGTAGCACTTTTTCCCTTGAATTGAATATTCCAAGGTTGATCGAATCCATTGGGACCTTAGGGATTTATTAAACAAAGTTAACAGTAAAAGATCTAGTCAAGGCTACTGTCAAGGTCAGGTTGCATGAGGGGGAGACGGGCCAGCGCAAAGGTGCGTCATACAGTAAATCTGTCGTTGCGCCGATCGGCGCAGGAGTCGAGCCGATCGGTGCACTGGTGAAACTATGTCAAAGTGCGCAAGATCTATTAAATTTGTGGTGGCGCCGATCAGCGCAAGAATTGAGCCGATCGGCACACTGGTGAATCTAAGCCAAATTGTTGCGCCGATCGGCGCAGGAGTTGAGCCGATCGACACACCAGTGAATCTAAGCCAAAGTGTGCCAGATCTTGTAAACCTATGCTGTTAAGTGAGTAGCGAGATATCTACTAGTGAGATCGTAACCAGAAAGTCTAATTGAATAGCATGATAATGGGTAATTACATAGATCAATGAAAACCTATAATGAGTAAGACCACCCTGCTTTCCGAGCGGCTCCCAATTTATCGCTGCCGAGAGGAAATCCTTAATCGCGCGAGTATCTTACCTTACTCAGCTATCCAATAGTGCTGCGCAGGCTTAGTGCTGTCACCACTAAACCACACTACTAGCATCATCAAGCAACCATAATCAGTACAATGTCCGAATACTATCCTAATCATCACGATTAAGATAACATCTACTTACTTAGCCTAGAACTAAGCAATCGGAATAAGCACATGCATGATCATAGAATAAGCAATTGGAACAAATCAACCAAACCATCATCAACATATTCAATCATCCTTGAGATACATAGAGTAAGATTCATCCCTGTCGAGATGGCCTACCTTGACGGATCAACTCTTAACTCCAATGGTTCTTGAAACTCAAGTAGAGATCTATTCTAACGGGGCAAGCCCCGGTGGCTCTAATTCATGGATTTGGTGTCCCTCTGTCACCTCCTCCTCTCTGCGGCGAGGGTTTACAAGTATTTATAGGGGTTCTACTCATAAAGGACTCGGTTTCTAGCAAATAAGGCGGTTGCGCCGATCGGCGCAAGATTGCGCCGATCGGCGCAAGCCGTGTCTTCTCTGATTTCTTCCCCGAGTCGGTTCCTCTGTCTTCCACAGCTGCCATGTGGGCCTTTTTCTTCGAGATAAAGTCTTGTACTGTATGCTGAGATCTTGAAGTTCCATAAATCTTCTTGAAGTTCCATAAATCTTCTAGACAAATATCTTCAAGTGTCTTGCGCAGATAAACTTCCATAAACATGTGGAATGGGCCTCGGTCACTTCTATGGGCCAAAAAACCCTTGCGCCGATTGGCTCATGGACTGCGCCGATCGATGCACTGGGCTTCTTTAGTGCTTTTTGTCGGTTCTGCACTCCTGTCCTCTCCATCATCGCATTAATCAGCAATTTTACCTGTTTCTGCAATAAAACTCCAAAACAACGCATATACAAATATATAGACAATATCATAGGTAAATGGCCTAAATTAGTATCAATTATACTCTAATTGGGGTAATATTCACATATAAAAAGGGCACTTGGGAAGTGCCAACATCGTGTCGATCGGCGCGACCTCCCTTCTGGTGGATCTCGTCGGTGTTGACAAACCTCCGCTTCCAATATCCTAGAACCCTAGTTTTAATAACTGATTCTCACGATCGTCGTCTCTCCTTGGTCGTCCTTGGCTCTTGATAATTATCTTCCTTTTATACTCGACGGGATTAGGTCAACTTCCACCGACTCTAACTCATACTGAGCTGGGCCTTCGTCTTTCCTGGACCGGATCATGTTTTAGTCATCTTTTCCTCCCGCGCCGATCGGCGCATGGGTCACCCCGATCGGTGCGGCTCCGCATCTGGCCCATCTTTGTTATTCTTCAGCTCTTTATCCATAATTGCCCTATTTTACACCTGTTTCCTACGATTAGATCCAAAACAGAACAACTCAAAATATATGCAAATATGGGGTTAATTGTTAGTCCAAACCACCAAATTAAGACACAAAACATCCCTTTTTAGTAGATAAAATGGGCATCTAGAAACCATCTCTCATGCTGTCAATCTCAATCATCATTTTTACTCGTTATCCTGCCATAAAGATTTTCTCTCATCTCCTTTTAACCAATCGGCATATCTTACTTGAACTTAATCAAATTACCACAAAGCTTTTTCAAAAACAATTTTAGTTCTCCTCAACTCATCTTTTAGCATCAAACATCAAGCATTTGTCTTCTCTAGGCCTCTCAAGTGTATTTCCTTCCCTCTCCTATCTAATTAAGGATTGTATGTGGATCTTGGAGGGCTATATAACTAAATTAAACCATAAGATTAACCATGTCAACAATGTGCTCAATCATGCCTATTAAGAAAGAATTTTCTTGGAAAAGAACTTTTAATGGAGAAGAGGAATATAGAAGATCTAAAAGAAAATTCAATGAGAACAATTGGTAAAGAATGAGAAATAATCAGAAATCTGCTTTCTTTGATGACCTTACTGCCTCTCAGGGAATTTTTTTTTCTCTTTACCCTTTTTTTTATAATAACCTCTTTTTTTTTTGCAACAGCGCCGATCGGCGCAACACTGCGCCGGTCGGCGCGGTCTATTTTTTCTTTTCTTTTACCTCTTTTTTCTATTCTCGATATGATCAGCAATTTCTGTCTTGTATCAGCAGCGGAAATTTTCTGAATTCCCTTTTTTTTGAGAATATAGGTTGTATCAAGGAGGAGGGAGAAATAAAGATGTATGGTTTTCATGATAGCAAGGAATTTAATTGGATAAGAATGGCTAGAAAGACAGAGATAAACAAAATAGATCATCCTTTCCTAACTTGGTCGAAATCATGAGCAAAAAGTTGACAAAGTTACTTATAATCCACTTAGTTCAAATGTGTAGCTTGCACTCATTCACTCGGCTATGTAGGCATATTTAGACCTTGCTTTTGCTTTAGCTTACGATGAGTCAAAAGAAATTTTCACAAATATAAAGCTCAAAAGTTAAGTGGTAACCAACAAATTCAAGTAATCAACCAATCGATCATCAAAAAGACAAGATAAATAGCATGGGGCACTTTCAATTTGACAATCGGCACTAACTTTATTAAAGACAATGCAAAAATTCAAACTACATAAAAGACCTAGAAGCAACTCTCAACATGACTCGTGACTCTCTTAAGCACACACACAAACTTAAATAAACACTCATTAAGAAAAACAAATGAGAAGCTAGACTCAAAAACACTTAAAAACTAGGACTAATGGCAAAGCCCTTCCCCCACACTCTAAATTTGCAATGTCCTCATTGCAAGAGAAGAAACTCAACACACTAATCATGCAGACCATGCCTGTTCAAGACTCGGAAAATTCGTCTTATATTTCTTATGAGAAAAGTGTAGTCCGCTTTGTTCATCTCGATTGTATCCTGGATTCTGCGGTCCACATCTCTTTGATGCCTGTAAGGATGATCTCTGTCTAGATACAGGCGCTCAACGTTTCTTCGGCAGACAGGACAACAAGCTGGCGGTTGCAGGTTATGATTTTTAACGCTGTAAGGAGAGGCACTATTCAAATTCCTCTGAGCCGATCGGCGCATAGGATGAGCCGATCGGTGCAGTGGTGTTCTTCCACCATTACGACTTCCTCCACTTGCCTCTGCATTACCATTAACTCTTGTTGAAGTTCCTGCTGCCCTGTCATTACTGCATTCTGCAAGTGTTTCCTGATTTTCGAACTTAGGACCACCAAAGCTTCTTCGCATATCAGATTCATCACTAAAATCTACAGGCACACTAGGATCACCGCTTTCCAAAGTTTCCAAATAGTATGACGTATAGTTGCTATCCCATTCAGAATAATTCTGATATGGCTTACCCGATAGTCTAGTAGATCTGCGAACCTCTGGTGTAGTCTTACACTACCTTACAGCAGTTTCTTCATATTCACTTGGCAGAGCCGTCAGATCAATAAATTCAATCATCTTCAGATCGTGCCGATCGGCTCCAGTGTCGCGCCGATCGGCACAGCCAGCAGCTTCCTCCATATACTCATCTAACTGCACTAGATTACGCTCACGGATCACCTTATTCTGCTG
Organism: Eleusine indica; assembly: GCA_030378355.1. Lineage (NCBI taxonomy): Eukaryota > Viridiplantae > Streptophyta > Magnoliopsida > Poales > Poaceae > Eleusine > Eleusine indica. The sequence continues at coordinate 9,978,830 of CM059501.1, forward strand.
CCTTCGTATAATCTCATCATTAATCTCCTTAGGTGTCCTTCCTCCAGGAACTGTGCGACAGCCATCATCGTATATTAAATCTCTAGGTATGAAAGCTGGATCTTCTGCCAATTGGAGTTCAACCTTGCGTTGAAGATCTTTAGCACAAAAGAAACACTTGCAACCCTCAATACAACTGTTCCTATGAATCTTATTTTCTTGAAAACTTTCCCAATTGGTAAGAACCTTGGGAAAGGATTCATCCCTTCTTGCTTGAAGATCCTTCTCCGCATCTTGCTGGTACATAGCTTCTTTGACTTCTTCTCGCAGCTTGAGTTCATACTTGGCGGCAATGTCATGTTTACTATAAAGTCGGCACCTATGAATTGTGAGGGTGCTCTCTTCATTTAGCTTTTCCTTCTCTTGTTCAGTCAATGATCTTTCAAAAGATAGGAAATCCTCATACGACAAGGGCTTAGCAAGATCGAGAAGACTTTCCATGGTATATCTTTGAGAAACTACTTCACTTTCAATAGGAGCTACAGATTTTCCTTCGCGTACCAATACTCTTTTCATCATCTGCCGAAGTTCGTTGTCCATCTTCACCTTGTCGGCGTTCCACGCATCAGCTTTGCTTTTCTTCATGAATTCCTTCCGCAGATCTAACCAGACAAGAGGATCATCTCGTGTTGGTGTCAACACTTCGTCGACTTCTTCCTAGGACCAATTTGCAGAGGGTTGAGGAAATCCGCCACCGAGCCGATCGGCTCCAGAGTCACGCCGATCGGCGCAGAGGTCGCACCGATCGGCGCCGCCTTGGTTTCTGCTTGATGCGCCGCCTTCCATCACTTCTATTCTTAGGGTTTGTTCTGGTGACGATGTAATACGAGTTGATCCATGGGTTTGCTACCCCCTCATATTTATATCCCTTGATTTCCAATTGGACTAGGACTCTTTCTCCTATTCGTGGAATTAAACTAGTCTTTAAAAGGCAAGGTCCAAAACCGACTCAAAAACAAAAAGGACTCTGCCGCGCCGATTGGCGTAGTACACTAAATTGCCAAATCAGAAAAAGAAAAACTACAGAAATTAAAATACATACAAGCTTTTGTTTTACGTCGTTAAGCTCGACCACACGGGGTACTAAGCAGTGAAATACACATCAAAAGATTTTAATTCAAATGTGCCGGGTTCTAGGTATACCTTTAGACGTTGTCCGTTCACTGTGTACATGTTTCTCTTGCCATCCATTATGATTACCGCTCCCGAAGGTAACACCGTATTCACAAGATAAGGTCCCTCCCATTTGCTTTGCAGTTTGCCTTTACCAAATAATCTGAATCGCGAGTTAAATAGGAGCACCCGATCTCCTTTCTTGAATTCTTTCTTCAAAAGCTTCTTATCGTACCACTTCTTTGTTTTCTCTTTGTATATGGCTGCATTTTCATATGCATGCAATCTCATCTCTTCCAATTTACTTATTTGTGTCTTCCTTTTCATGCCGATGGCATCAAGATCCAAATTCATTTCCTTTATAGCCCAATAAGTCTTATGTTCCAATTCCACCGGTAGGTGACACGATTTCCCATAGATGAATTGATATGGTGTCATACCAATTAGTGTCTTGAATGCCTTCCTATATGCCCATAACACTCCATTAAGCTTCGTGGCCCAATCTTTTCCTTCCTTTGTAACAATCTTCTACAGAATTCCCTTTAATTGCTTATTTGAAGTTTCTGCTTGTCCATTCGTCTGGGGATGGTAGGCTGTTCCAATTCTATGTTCAACTCTAGATTTGGTTAAAAACCTAGCAAATTCTCCTCCTGTAAAATAGGATCCTCCATCTGTAATTATTATCCTCAGTACTCCATACCTAGGAAATATCTGCTCCTGAAGTATACTCCTAGATTCTCTTGTAGTATTAGCCTTGCATGCCATTGCTTCGACCCACTTGGAGACATAATCAACGGAGACCAATATGTACTCGAAACCATGAGAATTCACAAAGGGTCCCATAAAATCCATACCCCAAACATCAAAGATATCGACTTGAAGATTGTACTTAAGAGGCATTGCATTCCTACTGTTAACATTCCCTATTCGTTGGCATTGAGCACATGTTGCAACATACCTTTTTCCATCTTCATGCATAGTAGGCCAATAGAATCCACTCGCCCATACCTTTGCCTGGGTTCTGAAGTAGCCATAGTGTCCCCCATAGTTTGAAGAATGACATTTTGCTAAAATTTTTGCTCTTTCTTCTCCGGGTACACATCTCCGTACTGCTCCATCCTCGTAATACCTATACAAGTATGGGTCAGCCCATATAAATTTTCTCATTTCACTCTTAACTCTTTTCCTTGTGTTCTTGTTTATTAGATCAGTTTGTCCCTTGAAACCTTTGATAATATCCATCATCCAGTTCTCTCTACGATCAAATGCGGCAAACAACTGCTCTTGTTGCATTTCATCTCTTATTGGCTTAGTTGATGGTGATTCAAGACGAGATAAATGATATGCTATAGAATTTTTCATTAACCGAGGCTTAGACTCCTTCTTTGAAACCAAGTATCTTATAGCAGCATGATCAGGATATACAATCACCTTAGAATTTAGAATGTAGGATCTAAACTTCTCAAAAGCAAATATAACAGCTAACATCTCTTTCTCAGTTGTTGTATAATTGATTTGCGCCTCATTCAAAGTTTTGCTAGCATAATAAATAGCATGCACTTTACCTTCCTTCCGTTGTCCAAGAACAGCTCCAACTGTATAGTCACTTGCATCACACATAATTTCAAAAGGTAAACTCCAATCAGGTGGCTGCATAACGGGTGCAGAGCATAGAGCTTCCTTTAATCTTCTGAAGGCCAAGAGTCTCTCCTCGTCCATAACAAATTCTGTATCTTGCTTTAACAATTCTGTCAGGGGTTTAGCAATCTTCGAATAATCCTAAACAAATCTGCGATAGAAGTTGGCATGTCCAAGAAAACTCCTCAAAGTTGTAAGATCAGTAGGGGGAGGTAATTTCTCAACTGTAGATACCTTTGCCTTATCAACCTCTATCCCTCTTTTAGATACGACCTGACCAAGTACTATCCCTTCTATTAATATGAAGTGACACTTCTCCCAATTAAGAACTAAGTCGCATTCAATGCACCTTTTCAAAACCTTCTCCAAATTCTCCAAACAGCTATCAAAATCAGCACCATGCATGGTGAAGTCATCCATAAATACCTTCATAATATCTTCAATGAACTCAGCGAATATTGCATTCATGCATCTTTGAAATGTTGCAGGCGCGTTGCAAAGACCAAATGGCATCCTTCTATATGCATATGTCCCAAAAGGGCAAGTAAAAGTAGTTTTCTGCTGATCTTCTGGTCTTATCGGTAATTGAAAGAAACCACTAAATCCATCCAAATAACAAAAGTATGAATTCCTTGCTAATCTTTCAAGCATCTCATCAATGAACGGAAGAGGATACTGATCTTTCTTCGTCACTTTGTTCAAACTTCTATAATCTATGAACATTCTCCATCCAGTTACAGTCCTTTGAGGGATCAACTCATTGTTCTCGTTAGGCACTACTATCAACCCTCCTTTCTTCGGTACATAATGCACTGGACTAACCCATTCACTATCAGCAACAAGGTAGATCATACCTGCATTAAGCAGCTTCAAAATCTCCTTTTTAACCACTGGCTTCATTGATTCCTTCAACCTTCGCATCCCTTCAACCACTGGTTTAGTATTCTCCTCCAAGTTAATCTTGTGGGTGCAAAATGCTGGGTTGATTGCCTTGATGTCATCCAATGTGTAACCAATGGCCTTCTTATACCTTTTGAGCACAACAAGAAGCCTCTCTATTTCTTCTTTTGTTAGGACGTTGTTCACAATAACTGGATATGTTCTATTCTCTCCTAGATATTCATAACGTAGCTCCTTCGAAAGTTCCTTCTGTTCCACTTCTGACGCTTCGACTGGATTCAGCTCCCCGAGAGGTTCAAAATCAGGATTTTCCTGGTTGAGCCGATCGGCGCGAGGTTCGCGCCGATCGGCGCTGACAGTGTGCTTGAGCCGATCGGCGCCAGGGTCGCGCCGATCGGTGCTGGTAGTATACTTGTCAGTTCCACGCATGATGTGGTCCAGTGGGTCTCCCATATCCATCCCTATCCTCTCGTCTTCCTCTGGGCAGAATTCCTGATAGTAAGAAGAGTCTTGATGAGACGGATCATTAAATTGAAATTGCACTTCTTCCTCTCCCAGGTGTAGCGTGATTTGACCTTTCCTAGCATCCAGAACAGCTTGTACTAATCTTAAGAATGGCCTTCCCAGAATCATATCTTCAACCCCAGTTTCTTTATTATCTAGAATAAAGAAATCTACCGGCATTGTTTTCGAGCTGATATCAATTTCGACATTCTTGATCACTCCCAGTGGCTTGATTTTCCTACCATCCGCCATGATCAGCTCAAGTTCAGTCCCATCAGCCGCTGTTGAGTTCCATAAGGCATGCTCATGAATGCATCGTAAGTCATCAAGCTGACACGGGAGCTAAAGTCACACAAGGCTTTCGGAAATTTCTTCCCTGATATCTCACAGGGTATGTACGGTTCTTCTTTTTCCTCTTTAGTGACACCTATGGCATACACACCACATAATCCTTCGTAGGGGGATGGCTCAAAGCAACTGTCTAGCAATCTCTTCGCTTGTTTCACCTCTGTTCCATCAAGCTCTATATCATCCTTGTAAAGCTTCCCTAAAACTCTCCCAATAATCTCTTGATCAAAAACTTCCGACTTGAGGCGATTACTTGGGAAATTATACTCAATTCCGACTTCGGAGGCGTCTTGCGGACTGAAGGATCTTCTCATATTAAGCAATTCTTGTGAAAAATCAATGGGAATCCAGTCCATTGGCTCAAATTCGTCAAGTGGTTTAGCATTTGCTAATGTTCTATCCCCCTTCGGTTTAGCAAAATTCCCTTCAAATTCCTTCAGGTGGTTGTCCAGAATCGCAGCTTCTATCTTGGTATATTCCTTGCTACTTGGCGGAGTCGTCAGGGTGATCGGTTCTCCTGTTGTCGCGACTGCGCCGATCGGCTCAGAGACTGCGCCGATCGATGCACACGTCAGATCCACAGAGGCGGGTCTGACGGGCTTTATTTCTTCGAATTGCTCCGAGGTAATCATTGATCTGCTCTCGGACATCAAGATCTGTTCAGCTGGTGACTCTTCCTTCTTCATAACTTCTGAGCATTGCCGATTTGGTTCTAGATATTCTTTCCAATGCTTGTGCAAAGCATCATTCTCGGCAATTTTGCCTAACAATTCGATCCCTACCTTGGCTGTCAATCTCAGAAAACTTCCTCCGGCCGATCCGTCCAAATGCATCCTCGATGCCTTGTTTATGGCCATGTAGAAGGTTTGAGCGCACATATTCTCATCAATGCCAAGGTCAGGTCCTTGTTTCAACAATGTTTGAAAACACGTCTAGGCTTCCGCGAGAGATTCTTCATCTTCTTGTAAGAAGTTCACCACTTCCCTTCTCAACTTGTGCACCTTTGGCAAAGGAAAATAGTGGAGACAAAAATTTCCAACTAACTCACTCCACTTACCTTTTGCTTCTCGAGATGCTGCCTTGTGACACTCTTTGGCTTTTCCTCCCAAAGAGAATGGGAAAAGCAGCCACCTGTAAAGATCCCGAGGCACTCCTTCATGATGGAATGTTTGGCAAAGTGCCTCCAAATCTTGTAAGTGAGTATACGTGTTCTCCTCTTTCGCTCCAAAGAACTTGTTTGCTTCAGCCATGCTAATGATGATGGGGTTCAACACATACGAGGAGGCCGTGGCCTTCTCATCTGAGGGTTGAGGCACCATCATGTCTGGAGATGGTAGAGAAAGTTCCCTGAGTGTCCGAGAAGGTCCTGTTGTACTCATCCTAAAAATTCACACAAAACACAAAAATGAAAACAACTAGAAAAGAGAGGATTAGATGTTAGTAAAATATTAATAGTAAAAGAACTGGCTTGTTCCCCGGCAACGGCGCTAGAAAAAGGGCTTGTTGGTCGTAATTAGGCACCCACTTATATACCGTAAGAGGACAGTGTACAGTTGTAGCTCTTTTTTCCTCTGAGTATTCCAAGGTTATCGAATCCACAGGGAACGAGCGGAACTAATACTATTAAAAGGTTACTAACAAATTGCAATGGGTTGGTTGGTGTGAATGATAACGGTGAGAAAGTGGAAGGTGAATGTTATTGAAGAGGTAACAGGATGATGAAGGATTCTCTCCTTAGGATTGGTTCACTAGCATGCAACCTTATTCTTATCAACTCGAGTGATGACTCTAATATTCTACAAGACATGGTGGTTTCGTTCACCCCGGCTGTCACTACAGAGGCTATTAGCTCCCCACTGGTTTCTTGCACTATGTAATGGGCAAAAGTGTATTGGCCGATACACTAATGAAAGGGATAGATAGATGTGCAATAAAGTTCATCACATAGATTAAATTCATCGAGAGAGTATCAACAAGTATGAGAGTTACATGACCAGATCCCCGCACCAGAGAAGAGAATATGAGACTACTCACTCATCCTTCCGCTAGACATAGGAGAGGGGTGAGAAATAGCGCTTGAACGCGCACGAGCCCATCGGCGCAAGCGTCGCGCCGAATGGCGCGACCTCCCTTTTGGTGGATCTCGTCAGAGTTGACGAACCTCCGTCGTGAATATCCTGGAACCCTAGTTTTAATAACTGATTCTCGCGATCGCCGTCTCACCTTGGTCGTCCCTGGCTCTTGATAATTATCTTCCTTTTATACTCGATGGGATTAGGTCAACTTCCACCGATTCTAACTCATACTGGGCTGGGCCTTCGTCTTTCCTGGACCGGATCATGTTTTAGTCATCTTTTTCTCCTGCGCCGATTGGCGCATGGGTCGCGCCAATCGGCGCGGCTCCGTATCTGGCCCATCTTCGTTATTCTTCAGCTCTTTATCCATAATTGTCCTGTTTTACACCTGTTTCTTGCGATTACATCCAAAACAGAACAACTACAAATATATGCAAATATGGGATTAATTGTTAATCCAAACCACCAAATTAAGACGCAAAACAACCCTTTTTAGTAGATAAAATTGGCATCTAGAAACCACCAACACCCAAATCACGGTTCCCCTGTGAAGCATCTCCTCAAAGATTGCTCCATGATGAAGAAATTCATCCGAGAGGAGGGGAAGAAGGGAGGATCGGAGAAGGCGTCGGAGCCGAGGGCCAAAGACCCCACGAGTGGCGACGATGAGTAGGGGGGACCAGCATTCCCCAACACCAAAGCCTGCCATATGATCTTCAAGGGACCCGAGGCCCAAGAGAGCCAGCGCATGGCCAAGGTCGAACGTCGCAAAGTCTTCGCGGTCGAGCCCACCACGCCATCTTTCCTCAAATGGTCAGACCTGCTGATTGTGTTCAATCGATCGGACCATCCCTTTCATGTACCACGACCGGATCGATACCCGCTCGTGGTCGACCCCATCATCGCCGAGGTCCGCCTCACAAAGGTAATGATGGATGGGGGCAGCTGCATCAACATCCTGCACTCCGACAACCTTGATCTGCTTGGGATCAATCGGTCGCGCCTCCAGCTGGCCAGCGCACCCTTCCACGGGATTGTTCCTGGGAGGCAGGCCGTTCCCCTCGGGTGAATCAGCTTGCCTGTCACGTCCCAGGAGCGTATCACGCAATCCTAGGGCGTCCATGCAACGCCAAGTTCATGGCTATCCCCAACTACACCTACCTAAAGCTCAAGATGCCGGGACCAAAAGGGGTCATTACTGTGAGCGCTTCGCTCCAACGTGCCTTCCAGTGTGAGATGGAGAATGGCAACCTCGCCGCCATGACGGTGGCCTCCGCCGGGGAGCTCGAGGCTATCCGTGCTCACGTCAAGGAAGAGACCCCCGATGCCAGTCACAAGAATGCCTGGTTCAAGCCGGTGGAAGACACCAAGGAAGTGCAGATTGGCCCTGAGGGCAACAAGGAGAAAACGGTGAGAGTAGGGACATCCCTCACTCCCATATAGGAAAGCAAGCTCGTTGATTTCCTCCGCGCGAACACCGACGTCTTCGCATAGAGGCCCTCGGACATGCTTGGCATCCCAAGGGAGGTCGCCGAGCACTCCTTGAACATTAGGCCGGGCTCCAAGCCGGTGAAGCAACGTCTGCACCGCTTTGACGAGGAGAAGCGCAGGGCAATCAGGGAGAAGATCTCTAAGCTGCAGGCCGCCGGGTTCATCAAGGAGGTATTTCATCCCGAATGGTTAGCTAAACCCGTCCTTGTACAAAAAAAGAATGGGAAACGAAGAATGTGTGTTGACTATACGAGCCTGAATAAGGCATGTCCGAAGGATCCTTTTCCTTTGCCATGCATTGACCAGATTGTTGACTTGACGGCGGGGTGGAAACCCTCTGCTTCCTGGTTGCCTACTCGGGGTACCATCAAATTGCGATGAAAGAATCTGACCAACTTGCGACATCTTTCATCACACTATTCGGCTCTTACTGCTACGTAACAATGTCGTTCAGGCTCAAGAACGCCGGTGCGACTTTCCAGCGCTGCATGCAATGGTGCTTCGACCATCTGATCGGCCACACGGTCGAGGCCTATGTGAATGACATCATTGTCAAGTCCAAAAAGGCCAACACCCTCGTGGCTGACCTCGAATGCGTTTTTGCCAAGCTACGTGCAAACAGTGTCAAGCTTAACCCCGAGAAATGCGTCTTTGGGGTCCCAAGGGGGATGCTCCCTGGATTCATTGTTTCCGAACGCGGTATTGAGGCCAACCCTAAAAAAATTTCCGCGGTCGAACGGATCGGTCCGATTTGGAACCTGAAAGGGCTGCAACGGCTCATTGGCTGTCTAGCGGTGCTGAGCCGTTTTATCTCACGCCTTGGCGTGAGAGTGCTCCCACTGTACAAGCTTCTAAAAAAATCCGATAAATTCGAGTGGACCTCCGAGGCGCAATCCGCTCTCGACGACGTCAAGCGCATCTTGAGTAGCACTCTGGTGCTGACGCCCCCGCTCCCGGGAGAGGTGCTGTTGCTGTACATAGCAGCAATGACACAGGTCGTCAGGTTGGCACTCATGGTCGAGTGAGAAAGGGAAGGGCACACCCTCAAAGTGCAACGCGTCGTTTACTACGTTAGCGAGGTCTTATCTGACTCAAAGACTAGGTACCCGCAGATCCTCAAGATCCTTTATGCCGTGATGGTCACAAGGTGCAAGCTCCAGCACTACTTCGACTCCCACCCGATACATGTTGTAAGTTCCTTTCCGCTTCGTGAAATCATACGGAATAGGGACTTGGTGGGCAAGGTCGCCAAGTGGGCGCTCGAGTTGATGGGCCACGACGTCACGTACCAACCCCAAGCGGCCATCAAGTCCAAGGTTCTCGTTGACTTCGTCGTAGAGTGGACCGAGGCGCAACTCCCTCCCGCTCCAGTCGATCAGGAGTACTGGGTCATGTAATTTGACGGATCGCTCATTCGGACGGGTACAGGTGTCAGCCTCATCTTCGTCTCTCCACTCGGGGTACGTTTGGAATATATGATACGCTCACATTTCCCCGCTTCAAATAATGTTGCCAAATATGAGGAGCTAGTGAACGGCCTCAAGATTTCCATCGAGCTTGGTATCCGACGGCTGGAGATTCGGGGCGACTCCCAGCTCATGGTCGACCAGATTATGAAGGAGTCTAGCTATCAAACCGACATCATGGCACTTTACTACCAGGAAGTTCGCAAGCTTGAGAACAAAATTGATGGGCTAGAGCTCAAGCATATCCCGTGATGCCTCAACAAGGTGGCTAACGCGTTGGCCAAGATGGTATCTGGCCAAGAGCAGATTCCCCCGGGAGTCTTTGCAAACGACCAACATCGCCCCTCAGTAGGACCCAAAGAGCCTGTGGGGCATGAGGAGGGCTCGGGTGGATCCGTCAAGCTCGACACGAGGTTTGACAGACCGCCCCTGAAAATGGGTCCGCCTTCGACCCCACAGCACGCCGACGTCATGGAAATCGACCAACCAGGCGACTCGAGCGAGTCGGAGGACCAGTCGGACGACCCCGGGGTCGAGTGAATCGACCCCCATGTCGAGAGAGCTGGAGGATTCCATACATCGAGTACTTGGCTCGAGGCATGCTTCCCATAGATGGGATCGAAGCCAGGCGACTCTATCGGCGTGCCAAGTCTTTCGTCCTAATCGACGGGGAACTGTACAAGCGCAGCGTCACCAAAGTCATGCAACACTGTATCCCCATCAACGAGGGCGTCAAGCTGCTCGTCAATATCCAAGGGGGGGGGTCTGTGGCCATCACGCCGCACCTCGAACCCTCGTGGGTAACGTGTTTCACTAAGGCTTTTACTGGCCGATTGCCGTGGGCGATGCAATCCGCATAGTCAATACCTGCAAAGGTTGCTAGTACTACGCCCGCCAAATGCACTTGCCTGTACAGGCCCTTCAAACCATCCCCCTCACATGGCCCTTCACGGTCTGGGGATTGGACCTGGTTGGTCCACTCAAAAAGGCGCCCGGGGGCTACACCCACTTGCTTGTCGCGGTCGATAAGTTCACCAAGTGGATCGAAGCATGCCCGCTCATCAAAATCCGATCCGAGGAAGCGGTTGAGTTCTTCCGCGACATCATCCACCGGTTCGGAGTCCCCAACTCCATAATCACAGATAACGGAACACAATTCACAGGAAAGAAGTTCCTAAAGTTCTGTGATGACTAGCACATTCGCGTCGATTGGGCTGCCGTCGCCCATCCAAAGACCAACGGCTAGGTCGAGCAGGGCGACCGGCATGATACTCCAAGGGTTAAAGCCTCGGATTTTTGACCCGGTCGTCGTCCTCAACCGCTTGAAGCAATTTAGTGGGCGATGGGTGGCCGAAGTCCATGCCGTACTCTGGAGCCTGCGCATGACCCAGAGTCACGCGACAGGCTTGATGCCTTTCTTCGTGGTTTACGGGTCTGAGGCAATATTGCCCATGGATCTAGACTACAGCGCGTCGCGCGTGCGTGCGTACGACGAGCAGGGCAACAACGCAGCACTCCAGGACGTGATGGATCAAATAGACGAGGCGTGATACGTCGCACTCCTCCACTCGGCTAAATACCAGCAAGCACTCCGCCGCTATCACGATCGAAATGTAAGAGATAGAGGCCTCCTCATAGACGATCATGTTTTATGCAGGGTTCAAGACAACAGAGGCCGACACAAGCTTTCACCGCCCTGGGAAGGACCATATGTCATCTCTCGAGTAATTGGACTTGGCACCTACAAGCTCAGGACCATAGAGGACAACAAACTCAAGAACGCATGGAATATCTCACAGCTACATAAATTCTACCCTTAAAGCTTCCGATTAATTCCATTTCCTTTCGATCTCGCCTGTTCTTCAGTGACCCCTGCCCCCCCCCCCTCTTCGGGAGACGAGCGTCGCTCGGGGGCTACAAGGCACACGACACCATGCACCCTTTTTTTTTCTTTTGCAAAAAAAAGAGAGAAAAATCGTGACCTCTTGGCCCCAAGCCTCACTGTGGCGACAAACAAAGTGAGCGACGAGTAACGCAGGTTCATGGTCGAGTCGGTCGGACGGTGCAACGTCGTGCTAGCCCCAGCGTCCATGACAATGGCGATCACCGAAGAGGCCAAACCTCGAAGGACTCGGGGGCTCGAACTTTGTAAGTCAAAATAGGAGGGGCAAAGGCCCAACCTCTTGAACGACTGAACTAAACGTGAATTAAAACTGTTTAAGGCCACCACGGGCCAGCAAAATTAAACAAGCATGAGTTCAAAGTTTAAACTATTACATATGCATGATGACCCACCAGAGCAACTAAACAATCACTAACTAATTTCCCTCCTCAGCCTTAGGGAGTGCCTCCTCCTCGTGCGTACGAGCTAGGATGTCGCCATGAGGAGTGGTACGGGCACGGATCGCCTCCATCTGCTCGGGAGTGTACCCTTCAACATGGCCCACACTCATGGCCTCAAACTCAGCGTCGACCAAGTCGAAGTCAGTGGCGAACACGCTGAAGGCGGTGCACATGCCGAAACACACACCCCGCCTGATCCAGGCGTGATCCGCCTCCATCAGCCTCCCGACTTGCCCTACGGGAGCGATGCCGGAAGGAAGGTCCACCTGAAGCTCACGCGCCGCTCGACCCATCACGGCGCGGAGCGCGTCCCTCTCCTTGACGGTAAGAAAAGGAAAAGCAAAGAAAAAGCTTACCTTCCTCCCTCTGGTGGGAGCTTTGTAGTTGCGCCAGGTATCCGGTCGCTGCCTTGGCAGAATCCTTGGCCGCTTTGTACGCCTCCTCGCGACGCAGCTTCTCCTGCTGCAATGCGAGGCCAAGCCTGTCGACATCCGCAGCGCTGGACAGAGCCCTTGCCACAGCGTCATCCCGTTCCTTCTTGACACTGGCGAGGTCGCCCTCCGTCCGGCTCAGCTGGCGGTCAGCCTGCTCCATGGAGGCCTCCAGTTCCATCAACTTCGCGCCCAGATCCTCCCCGCGCTGGCGCTCCTCCTCCAGCTCCCGATGAGCACCGAACAAGGCCCAGAGGGACATCACGGCCGAGGCCTCACATTCGAGCCTCAACGCACGACACGCGGCGAGAATCTGAAGCCTGACGGGGTCACACGAATCCTCCATTGACTTGAGCTCTTCTTCCACCACCGCGCGCTCGGCCGCTGTCAGAGGCAAGACCCCACATCCGCCTAAGGCCCCAATGGATCCCAAGCTAGTGGTAGCAGGGGCCGTAGTCTCACCAGACCCCAGAACGGCAGTCCCGTCACCACCACCGGACTCGGTGACCACCGCCGCGACGCCCCCCGAAGTGCCAGCACCGGCGCCCTCGACCCCGTCACGACTGCCCTAGAGGCCGCCTTGGCCATGGCAGCCACCGCGGCATCACGTGCCCGCGCCTCTTCCACGGCGCTCACCTTGAGTGACTTCATCAGGGTCAGCCTGGGCCGGCAAAGATCCAGACCCAAGGCCCGCTGCTTCTCGATCGACGCATCACCACTCGTCACCTCATCACGCGGGCGCTTTTCCACGGTCGTCATCATCATCGTCCCCACCATCCTCGAAGTCTACGAACTTGCTAACGGCCTCCCCGCCGTCAGACACATCATCATCCTCATCTTTGTCCTCCTCCTCTGTCAAGGCAGTCTTTCTTCTTCCGCGCCTCCCTCTTGGCGTCCTGCTGCTCCACGTTCCTGAAACAGTTAGCGGTCCGCAGGGGTTGATCCTCTGACAGCCGGAGGCGAGGAGTCTGGATAAGGCGCGTCCACTAGGACTGAGGCCGTGGGTATGGAGGTGAGACCAGCAGCCACGATAACCGAAGGGCTAGAAAAATGCGACAGAAAGAGTAGGGAAAAATAGGGCCTCTTACCACGTTGACTACCTGAGGGTCCGGACGCATCGCCGACCCGCCCAGAATGGGCTAGGGACGGGCAGAAGATCCTAGCGTCGCCCTCACCCACTTCGTGACCTCGTCATCTGGTAGCAGCTCTGCCGCCATCACGTTGTCCGGCATAACGCGGTCGCTGTCCTTGACCAGGAACATGAGGAGTCGACGGGCCAACAGCGGCGCGAACTGCCGCTTATGGAACCACCCGACGACCCCGGCGCCGTTGAGACCGCACAGCTTAAGATGAGCAATCACGTCGAGGGCGTCCCTAATCCACCGCTTGCCGTGCTTCCCCTTCCCCAGTCTAGCTGGATATGGCTTCAGGGATGTCCCAACCAGTATAGCCGGGAAGGGGATGGAGCTCGTCATTGCGCAGGTAGAACCACCTCTTCTGCCACCCCCCGTGATTAGTCGGGATGGGCATCTAGATGTACTCCACCACGTGTTCCCATCGGAGCCGGATGCCAACGCACCCGATGGTGCAGGGGAAGGTCTTGCTCTCGATCTTGCGCCGGATGCAGGAGGCAAGGAAGAAGTAGTACCACAAATAAAAGTTGGGCGCTATCCCTAGGAACCCCTCACACAAGGCCACGAAGGCTGAGATTTGCAGGATCCCACTAGGGTTCGGATGCTGCAGCTCCGCACGGTAGTGGAACGGCAACGCGAGGAGGAAGTCGTGCGCCGACGTCCCAAGCCCGCGCTCAAGAAAGGGGATGAACGACACCACGTAACCCTGAGGGGGCTCCATCCGGATCTTGTTCCCCAGCACTAGCCACTCCCTTGTTCTGGTGAGAGGGACTAGGAGCCCAGCGTGGACGAGTCCCTCCAATTCCTTCCTCATCACCGTGGATCGAGTGAACACGGACATGGCGGATGAAAAAGCATACGCGGTGGAGAGGAACAGGGACGATCGCTGAGAGACGCTACAGGCGGGAAGGCATGAAAGCTAGAAGAAGAAGGGGAGAGCACGGCCTAGGCCAGAATTAAGTAGGCAGCGTGCCCTAGGAGCCACACCCTGATTTGACCGCAAGGCCCAGCCACGATTCATCCGAGGTAAGGGGTTCAACTCCTCACCGCATCACCCGCGGCTTAAATTCTGCCACGGACTCCCCCAGTTCTCTCCATATCCCCACGACTCTCCGGTTTCTGCTCCACCACCCCGGCTTGATGGCCTTACTACCCTCATTATTCGGGCGGGGAACGCGCGCCCACGATCGCCATGTCACGAGAGAAGAGGTGACGTGACGGTTCAACCGGGCCACCACGACGCACGCGCAAGGTAAATGCGTTACCCCTGCCTCGTGCAGCGGGGAGACAATTTGGAACCCATCAAAATCCTGCACCCGTTCTTATTCCCTCTAAACTTAAGAAGGCGAGCCCATACGCTCGAGGCCTTTTGTTTTCTTTTCGTGCCTGAAATATCCTTCCCTTAAAGGCCATGTGATTACGGATAGGGAGCAGGGCGATCGAGGCAAACCTCGACTAACCATGTCTTGCAGCAATGACTCGTTCGACCCCATAGGGTCCGATTAGTGTCAACCTAGGCGTCGGCAGGACAAATCACGACTCGGTCGACCCGACCGGGGACCTACGGTCGCAGGTAAGACAGGATAAGAGGCTGAGAACTGCTTCGACGGCCCGGCAGCGCCAGGGTTCTCAGGCTGGCTTCACGGAGGGGTTCAACAGCCGCCCAATGTGCAAAACAAGAGTGAGGGGCACGAGCGATGGGCACACCTAGCGGCCAACACCCTGACCCGCAAAGGTCGAGGGCATCGCAGAGTCGTGTTTGAGTCCTGTTCCGACCCGTCCGTTGGTATCTCCCCAAAGAGAGGTAGCTAGCCGCCACGACCCATCGAACGGTCAGGGTAACTCAGTCGGATTAGAAGAACGGATTTATGAAGCCAACCACCAGCTGGTTCACTGAGACCCTGTCGACAAGGAACCAGGGGCTTCGAACGAACCCGATAGCAGCTCAACGAGCACCGCGTTTCAACCATCTAGGCAAAAACGTGGCCCGGCTCTACCCTCCGCCTCACGAACGGGACATGGAAGGAGAACCCGATATAGCCAAAACGGTCGCTCGGTTTGTCCGGCTGCATCGAGCAGGGACTCGAAAACCGGCATCGCCAACAGAAATCCAATGGCGGTATCGCATGACCAGCCTCTTCATTGATACGTGCCACCCGAGGTCGATCTTTACAAAAAAATCTCTTACAAACGGATGTCCACCATTCAGAAAATACAAGAAAGATCGACCTTACGAAGCACACTACAATAAGAGTTGATACCCGCACCTCGGCGGGCGCATACGAGGGGAGCAGCTGTAACGCTTCGTTGTCGCGGGAAAGATGCCCTCATTCGAGAGCGCGGAATCCCTTCGACCAATGGAGCAAGCAGATTATTTGTGCCCTGGGGACGCAAATGCTGCTGATCATGGGGACTAGGGTCCCCGCAGGAACAAGAGGACCGGTGTGGCGCCTGTTTCTGCCCCCGTCCTTACTAACACCATCAAAGGCGCATAGGGGGAGAGCTGAGAAACCATTCAGGCCTTCCATAAGAGGGTTCCTTACTTCTCACCAGGCATCTACGACCGGTAGAGATTATAGGGCTTAAGCCCCTAGGCTTGCCGCCTTCGCTACAAGCAACAACTACTGCGACGTCCTCTTCACGATACATCGGACCGCTCTCCGCCCTATCACGTCGACTTCCAATGAGAAGCACCGGGCCGCGCAATTTCAGGTCCTCACCCTCGTGCTCATCCCCGTCGCCTGAGAGGCAACCGACTCGGGCAGCCATGCCGGCATCGAGAAGTTTCGTGAAAAACTTGTCGAGTGGCACTGACTCAAGGATGTAACCAAATCTGGGAGAAAGGGAGGCTTTGGTGTGACCAAGGATATGGGGGCGCTTGCCTATGATCGCTTTAAATAGCCGCACCGCCTCGTGCCATGGCCTTGGATTCCCCCAGACGCACAGTGCGACGGCGCTGAGCCCAATGAAAAGATGCTCTCACACACCGCTCGCGCGCACCTCTTTCGGAACTTGGATGATCAGAAGGTGACTTTGCACTGTCCGTAGACATCAGCGTCAAGATCCCCCATTAGTGGCACCCGTACTAGGACAGGACGGCCTGGCAAATCACTGACGGAGTCGAGAGTGGCGGGATGGAGAAACTCAATTGCTTCGCTGGGACAGGACGGATCCCAACTCCAAGCGGGCCCGAACAAGCACAACCAGACGTGTCCACCCCTGATGAGGGGGTCGAGCGGGGTGATGGTCAACAACTACTGGCCGCTCCGTCATAAATGCTGAACCCAGCCCAAACATACAGTATCAAGGTGTCAAATCGCTCTAATACCTGCTTCTCTCATCATCACCAGCGCCCGCTGACAATGGCAGGAGTGGGAAGACTTTCTGTACTGTTATCACCCGATAACACCCCTAATAGTGGTGGTGCAAGACGGTCTGATGGACAGGTAGATTGAACCTTGCCTGAGCAACATGACAACGCCCATACTACACCACCCCACGTATGGCGGAACACGCCGTCTACAGGAACAAGGAGACTCGGCCTAACGACGGAAAACGGGGGCATGCCCGGGCCCGCGAGATCTGAAGGCTACGACACCAACCAAAGTCCTCGTCTTCCTCAACACGACTTCACCAACTCCACACATATAGATCTCTCTCTCTCTCTCTCTCTCTCTCTGTGTGTGTGTGTGTGTAAATGGGCCCGGCTCCCTTGAAGTATAAAAGGGGAGGCCTGTCTCATCTTGAACAGACAAAAAACACACACAACAACAAGAAACTAAGACAAGCAATCAGAGACTTGGAGACTCCTCCTCTCTCGCCATCATTGTAACCCCCGGTGCAAGTAACGCGAGCAGATCCGAGAACTGGACGTAGGGGGCTTTCCCGAACCAGTATAACCCTTGTGTCCTCTTGCATAGCCATCGCCGAAACTGAAACGCGCACCCCTGGAACAAATTATACTTGCCGGTGATCTAAACACCAACACATATACATAAAAGTTGATATTGTTTCAATATTATCATCAAAATTGATACATATCTTCTATTCTAAACTAATTTAATTTAGGTGCAATCGTCCACATCAGAAATTTTGTATCCGTGATATATATATATATATATATATATATATATATATATATATATATATATATATATATATATATATATATATATAATTTTCTAATAAAATTTAGATGCGGCCATCCACAACAAAAGTTTTGTGTTCATGATAATCGTACATGGCGTGGAGTACTTAAATTCCCGTCGGTCCGCCTTCATTGCTTGTTCCCAAGCTTGGGAGTTCGCCTACATGATTTTATTCCAAACACGATTTGTTTCCACACATGGGAGTTCCTGCATCTAAACGATTTGTTTCGGGCAACTTCTCCGTCTCTCCATTGAAAGTCCGCCTCTAATCTAAAAAAAAGGTCCACCTCTAACATTCGTCATCGCCAGAGATCTTCGCTATCCCCACTCCATGAGCAACAAGTTCATACTCGACGCCCAAGGTCGCATTAAGCCTCGCGTCACCTCGGTTTCCATCCAAACCAAACGTTGAAGGGCTAAGGGGTGTTCGTTTCCATGAGAAGCTAAAATTTAGTTTTTAAAATTTGAGCTAAACTTTAGCACTTTTTGGAGAGCTAATTTTTGCCTCCTTTTAGCTCTTTTTTTCTCTAGAGCTAAAGTTTAGCTTAACTTTTAGCCTCCCGTTCGTTTCTCTAGAGCTAAAATTTAAGCTAAAGTTTAGTTGTATATCTTTTGCCCATGAAAATGAACAGATCCTAAGTATACATGTTATTGATATCAAAAACCATGTGCGGAGCATCAAGGCGAGACGATGTCATATGGTGAAGATCATGGAGATGGAGCTCATGTTCGTCCATTTGGCTTCCCGGTGGTCAGCAACTGCGGCAGTAGCTGAGTTAATAGGACAGCATGAGTCTCAAATCCTTCTCTACCAGTTGTCGGACTTGAGACCCCTCGAGCCCCTTTATACTATCATGAGAGAAAGGTTAGGAAAGGCTGTTGGCTGGAGATTGAAGAAAGCCAAATAAATGAACTGAGTTGTTCACTGGACAGTTGGGCTTTAGTTTTAGTGACTGAACTAAGAGCATATGCAATAGATTCTCTAAATCTCATGCATCAAATTTAGCTTTAGGGGAATCCCCTACAGTCATTTTCAAGATTTGAGAGAGAGCTGCTCCAGCAGATCCCCTAAACCTCATTCCCTACAGCTCATTTTTTTCTCTTTTTCCATTGCACATGAAGAATTCAAACCATACAAAGTCATGTATAAATAATTTTAAACCTAAAAGTTTCATTACACATATCAAATGGAAACATGTGTTCAAATATTTAACTTCAAATATAAATTTAAATTCAAATTGAAATGTGAGCATAGAGACAAAAGAACATCACACACTCTCATTGCCAAGAACCACCTCACACACCCTCATTGGCATTCTCACTTTGGCTTCCTCCTACCTTGGATGCTAGAATTTCAGCACGCATCGCTTGCACATATGCTCTTTGAGTTTCATCTAGCCCATCCATTGATGTGGCTGAGCTCCTCAGCATTGAGCATGGATTTTAACTCGATGTGTGTAGGTACATGAGCCTCAACGTGCTCTGCAGTGGCTGACGATGTAGCTGCCGTCGGCCCCTTGCCCCTCGGCGCACCAGCTCTGGCTTCTTCATTGTCTTCAATGGACTACGGGGAAGCGGGGGAGGCATGGTGGCAGCGGCGGTGGCAGCCATCATGTCCTACGCGCCGACCGTGGGTGGATGAAGGCCTAGGGAGGCGACTTCGGGTGGACGCTGGCCAACGACAGCTGATGGACACGGCTCAGGGGCGACGATTGATGGGCGGCGTAGGCCGGATGACACATGGCGGCGGGGGGGGGGGGGGGGGATTGGACAACGCCATGGCGGCCAGCGACGCCAGCGGGGGCGCGCGTGGGAGCAGGCAGCGTGGAGCGAAGCTGGCAGGAGAAGCTGACAGGAGCAGGTCGACATTCAGGGGGGAGCACGCGTGAACCAAGAGCCGGCGGGAGACTCTTGGTGCGAATGAGTGCGAGAGAAAATGACCAGCAGTGAAAAGAGGGGATGGTGAGGTGATTCCTTCTATGAAGGGAATGAATGGTTGTGTTTTGATGGATGGAGTAAAAGAGGGGTTCCTTTAGGAGAGATGTTGGAACACATTTTTTTCTTCTCTCGTCCCCTATATGTCTCAATCTTTGCTTTAGAGAATGGGAAAGGGAAGTTATTGGAGATGCTCTAAAGTACGGCCATCAAGCCACATGGACACATGTACCTGGTCTGTTAGCACAGCAGGAGCCAACAAGTTAGGCCTATAGGCAACACAAGACCAAGGTCCAAGGCCATCCAGGCCATCTGTGTTTATCAAAGTGAGAGCTGATGTGTTTTTTAACAAGAATAGCTATACATGCAACCATTAAAATATGAAGAAACTTTTATTCTTACTGGATGCTAACTAACATGTCATACTCATCAGTATGATGTGATTTTAATGTAGAGACTCAATCGGAATTCATGCATGTGCCTTTCCTCTTGTCAAGTTAACATAATATTAAGTTTTCCACTAAAGCTTATGCATGTGCCTTTCCGCAACTCACGCACTATCTTCTTGTCAAGTTTACTGAATATTCAGTTTTCCTCTAAAACTCATGCATGAGCCTTTTCTTTTGCCACAACTCAATACCTTTGATTGGTATATTAAATGTATTTAACAAATTGCAATAGATGGTGTGTAACTAGTATGTTGTTGTTAACTATATAAAAACTTGTTAAAATTTTAGTCTTTCATGTCACTATGGTGTTAGAACCAGTGTTTATGTACCTATGATTTTTTTTTTGAAAACCTGTAGCAAGGCACAAACACTTTGCTAGTACAACTTAATAATTTTGTTAGTAGCTTTACAATATAAATTTATATGCTTTAATATATATTTTCATGATAGTAGAGGTTATGCACACCATATAATAACTAATAATTATGAATATGCTTTGTGATATCAATTTCTATACACCATCCAAACACGGAGTATTAGGTTTAGGGTCCGTTCCATCGACTCGACCGCCGACTTCCCACCGCGTTGGCGTTGACGGATCAGAGGAGAGGCCATGCATGGGGATCCCGAACAGCGTATGCGAAGAGAAACAGCCGAGGTGTGTGAGCTCCGTTCAGGAGCGTGCGCTCCTCGATCCGCTTCTGCCCCCTTCACCCTCTGTCGGCTGCCTGATGAAAACTCGCCAGATGAAACTGCTAATTAGCGTGTTCTTCCTGTTTCCTCTGAATCGAAAGATTCAGTTCTTTTATTCTGGTCGTTAGAATATGTAATGCCTTCAGGCGCTGTCCTCTTCATCTCTTGTGTTGTGATCTCTGATGCCGGATTGCCCGGTGCTGTCCTCTGCTATGAATAATGAGTCATGTGACCCCACCTCATTCCAGATAATAATGGAGCAGGGAATTCGTTAGCTGAAACGACTTGTACGTCCATCAACCAAAAAGGCAATGTCTCTGAACGCGCCGAGGTTATGATACAAGAAATTGGGATTGACAAACTTCCCGAGGTACGGCTTTTCATCGACGAACCATTTTAATCCATACTGTGGTCAATACACTGTTTCGGTTACTAGTACTTGATTTGTTCACTCAGCAAGTTAATCAAATCAATTTAATCATATGTTTCCACAGGATGTCTTCCATTACATATACTCCCTTGTGCCAATGCAAGACGCTGCCCGCGCTGCGTGCACGTCTCGTGAGTTTCTGCGTTCTTGGAGACGTTGTCCTAGACTCGTATTCAACATCCACACACTAGATAATGTAAAGACACTGATCCATCGGAACAAGGAAACTAGGGCTTTTGTAAATCCCTTAGCATGCACACGGGATGAGTTGAAGTGTGCTTTTACTAGCAGAATTGACCGTATTCTTAATAACCATTCTGGCATTGGTTTGAAGGGGCTAATCATTGATCTGTTTCCCTTTGAAAATATTGATGCCTCTTTCATTGACAAGTGACTTCAAATTGCTGTCAAGGCTGGGATCGAAGAGCTATCCTTGGGATTGACAGAAGGGAAAGGGAAGGCAAACTACAACTTCCCGTGTTCTCTCTTATATGACGAGATAGGACGAGCTACAGTTCAGTCTCTTCGCCTTTCCTTATGTGCCTTTCGTCCTACATCAATTTTTGGCTTCAACAAAAGCTTGAAAAGCTTGCGTCTGTTTTTGGTTCAAACTACTGGACCAGAACTGGGGCAGTTCGTTTCCAATTGCCTAGCTCTGGTCAGCTTGTCAATTTGTCGTTGCGATAATATAATCTGCTTCAAGGTGTCTTGCCCGTTGCAGCAGCTCAATCGCCTTGAGGTGAAACGTTGTAAAATGCTACAGGTCATAGAGATCAATGCTCCCAAACTGTCCAGTTTTGTTTATGGCAGTGGCGGGCACCAGCTGATAAGGATCTCTCTTGGAGCAGAGGTCAATAATATAACTATGGAGGATTATTCTTGTCAACCAGATATGCTGCACAATTCTTGTATTGAACTGCTATCCTTTATGCTGGCGGTTGAAAGACTTACAGTGGTATCCCATCGGCAGGTATGTTTTAAGTTCACGTTAATCATCAATTGATCAGAAAACACAATTTGCTACAGCTTGACAGTATATTTGGAACATAATTAGTTTTTGACGTCTGTGTCTTCAGATAGCCAACGTACCCATGATGCCGAGCAAGTTCCTCCACCTCAAGTACTTGAATATTTCACTAGTGGAATCATCAATCTCCAACTACGATTATTTTTCTTTGATTCCTTTCCTGAGTGCCTCTCGTACTTTGGAGACTTTCATCTTACGTGTAAGTTACTCCATCTCTCAATGCAAGCTCTCAGTTAAACTGTTAACTACACTGACAGTATGTTCAGGGAACTGGTGGATTTGTCCCCGCAAAAAGAGAGAGAGAGAGAGAGAGAGAGAGAGAGAGAGAGAGAGACCTGGTGGATTTTGGAATTTTAGTTAATTATACTGACAGGATTATTTTCGATAACGTTGCATTAGCAAGTATGGTCTAACAGTTTTCTCATGGAATCATTGTCCGAAATACCCATGGCTCTGAATATAATCTGAAAACTATTATGCACAAACTATTGCGGTTTTTACTTGGAGAAATATAATTAACTCCTAAGAAAATGGCAGCGATGGTCTATTGCGGGTATTGTGACGCTCGCATGTGCCAAAAGCAACTAACTTGATGAAACTTTGACCCAGCAATTTTTCTAGTAAATTATTAGTGTTTCTGGACGTTCATTCGTTTTAGGTTTTTAGTCAAGAGCACTGATATTGAGTCTGACTGATCCTGTGCAGATTACATGCTTCGTCCATACTGCTGATAGGCATCACGATTCCGTTCTTGACGGTGTTTGTGGAGATCAGTTGCATTTGAGACAGATTCCAGGATGCCTGCGGCTTGATAATCTGAAGAATTTGAGGATTACTAGATTTCGCCCTTCGAAGAGCCTGGTTGAATTGACGAGCCACATTGTTCAAAACGCAGCAGCTCTTTTGCGCGTGACACTGGACGCTGCTGCTGGCTGTCGTGGCAGACGGACTGCAGCGACCAACTGGTGCAGTCCTATGAACAGGGAATGGTCAGGGAGGCGCACAAAGGTGCTGAGATTGCGAGGAAGCTGCATTGAGGGGATTGTGCCCTCGTCTGCTAGCTTCAGGGGTGTTGGGTCCCTGCGACAAGTGTGCGGATAGTCGGTATGATATTCATGTTTAGAGATGTGTCCTAGTTCTATCGAAGAAATTGGGTGCCCTTTGGTTTTTGCTTCGGTAGCTTGTCCTAACTACAAGAAAAAAAAAATATAGAGGAAACCGCGCATATATGTCTTGTCATGCAAAAATGTTGGAGGTGTTTCCACTTCATTGTTTTATACGGAAAATTTTGTTTGATGAATGGCTTGACGTGGTTTCGTTAACAATTTTGTTTTTGGACCCAATTGGACTATTGTAGACAACGAGCTCTGATGTATACTTTCATTGATGACCACAGTGTCGTTACAATGCTTAATCGTTGAGGGAGTGGATCCTCTGCTGGTTTCAAATGTACCTTTTTGCTCCGAGCGTCCCCAAATTCCAAACGGAAAAGCTCCCGGGCCACTCGCCGGCGGCGACGAGCCGGGAACCACCCTCCACTGGCCGTAGGCACCCCCTTCTCCTCATAGCCGCTGAGGGCCCTGTGCCACGCCGACACGGCCTTCTCCTCATAGCCGCTGAGGGTACGCGGCGGCTGTGAGCCGCATCGCCGGAGATGGTGGCGCTGCCCTGCGCCGAGTATCATCAGGGGTGCCACTGGAGCGCTCATGTCCTCGTCAGGAGGCGCTCAATCGGTCTGCCGGGAGGACGAGACGGAGCAGTGCGCACCGGCGGCCTGATCCCCGCAAGAGACGGCCAGCAATGCCACGCGTCGTCAGTCCCTCCTCTGTCTTCAGCACCCTGGCATACTCCATGGCGCCTTCATCCCGTGTTCCCCACATCGCCCTGGTGGCTGCCACGGAGCAAGTGCGCTCTGGAACTCTCAACCCGGCAGACGCACACAAGCTGTTCGACGAATTGCTGCGTCAAGGCACCCCTGTCCCAGCGCGCTCGCTGAACGGCTTTCTTGCCGCGCTCGCCCGTGCGCCGCCCTCTGCCGCCTTCAGTGACGGCCCCACCCTTGTCATCAACCTCGTCAGCCGCATGTCCCATGCTGCTGGCCCCGGGGTAATGGCAGCCCCAGTGGTGACATACGGCATCCTCATGGACTGCTGCTGCTATCACCTACAACTACCTCCTTAAGGGCCTTTGTGAGGCAAAGCGTACAGAGCAGGCTTTGGACCTCCTCCTCCGCAGGACACCCGACCTAGGCTGTGCACCTGATGCCTGCTCGCTCGCAATACTTCTGAAGAGCTTCTGTGACAATAAGAGGAGTCAGAAAGCCCTACAGCTACTGCAGATGATGGACGATGTAGGCAGTGGCTGCTCGCTAGATGTGGTAGTGTACAGCACAGTTATCCATGGTTTCTTTAAGGAGGGCGAGGCAGCTAGAGCATGTGATCTCTTCCATGAGATGATTCAACGGGGATTGAACCTGATATGGTAACATATAATTGCATTATTGATGCATTGTGCAAGGTCGGAGCTATGGTGAAAGCAGGGGACATCCTTCGAATAATGGTTGACAAAGGTGTTCAGCCCAATGTCAGGACATATACTAGCCTGATCCATGGATATTGTACTACAGGACAATGGAGGGATACGGTTAGGGTATTCAAAGAGATGACAAAGCGTGGTGTTCTACCAGATGCTTCCACTTGGAATGTGTTAATGGATTCCCTTTGCAGGCATAGAAGAATCAATGAAGCCAGAGATATTTTTGACTCCATGATTAGCAAGGGTCAAAAACCTGATATCAGATCCTATGCTATTATGCTTCACAGGTATGCCACAGAAGGATGCTACTCTGATATGACTGATCTCTACAATCTGATGCTACAAAACAGCATTGCACCTAACCACCACGTTTTCAACATAATGATCAAGGCATATACCTGTCGTGGGCTCATTGATGAGGCCATGATTATGTTTGACGAGATGTGGCAACTAGGATTACTCCCAAATGGAGTGAACTATTCAACAGTAATTGATGCACTTTGCAAAGTTGGCAGGTTGGAGGATGCGATGCAGAAATATAAACAGATGCTTGATCAAGGGGGTTCAGCTGCTATAACTGTTTACCGGTGCCTAGTTCTGGGCTTTTGTAGGCATGGTGATTTTGTGAAAGCCAAAGAATTGATTTGTGAAACAATTACTAAAGGGCTTGATCATGACATGTCAGTTTTCTATTCCGTAGTAAACTATCTGTGCAAAGAAGGAAGGGTAGTGGAGGCTCAAGATATGGTTGACTTCATTATAAGTATCGGTCAGCAGCCTGATGTTATTTTGTATAATTCACTGATGGATGGTTATTGCCTAGTAGACAAGATGGAGGAAGCACTGAGAGTACTTGATAATATGGTGTCTGCTGGCCATGAACCAGATGTTGTTACTTATACTACACTTCTTAATGGCTATTGTAAAACTGGAAGGATAGATAATGGACTGAGTATTTTCTGGGAAATGTCGCTGAAGGGAGTTAAGCCCACAACGGTTACGTACAACATCATACTGGATGGATTATTTCAGGCTGGGAGAATCGTTGCTGCAAAGGAAAAGTGTCAGGAAATGTTTGAAAACGGAATACCAGTGTCTATTGAAACATACAATACAGTTCTTAGTGGACTTTGTAAAAATAATTGCACTGATGAAGCAATCACGCTGTTTAAAAAATTACGTGCAATGAAAGTGAAGCTTAATATTATAACTCTTACTACTATGATTTCTGTGATGTTTAAAGCTGGGAAAATTCAAGAAGCCAAGGATTTGTTTGCTAGTATCTCAGCCAATGGCTTAGTGCCTTCTGTTGTGACTTATAACATAATGCTGAAAAATTTAATAAAAGAAGGGCTGGTGGCTGAGGCTCATGATATCTTCACATCCATGGAGAAGGCTGGCTATGCACCCAACTCTCAATTGCTAAATAATGTGGTCCGGGCATTGCTGAAGAAAGGTGAAATAGTAAGGGCTGTAAATTATCTTTCCAAAATTGATGAGAAGAATTTTTCACTTGAAGCTTCAACAACTGAGCTGTTGATCTCTCTATTCTCAAAAGGGACATGCCAGAAATACGAAAAGTTGCTCCCAGCAAAGTATCAGTTTCTTTTGGGAGCCAACCACAGATGATACATCATATATGAGCTTAATTCTTAGCCAAATCACTTGTGTTAAATCTTACCACAAGGTTTGGTTCTTGCTGCGAAAGTCATAGGCGGCAGTTTTTTTCTTGATCTGATGAGGAAAATTGCTTATCAGAAGCTTCAACAATTTAATTGCTTATATATCTCCTCAAGGAATAGTAAAATTTGTGAAGGAGCTTCCTGCAGGGAAAGTGGCACTGTGCAGGATCTGTAATCATACAGTATTCAAATCTCTTTCCTCGTATTAAGTTTTTCTTTGTGTTGTTTGCTTTAGTTCAGTTGCTAGATTTCATCAAGTAATACTAGAGCTAATGTTTTTCTTTCTGAAGTTAAGCAATTCATAATTAATTGCTTTATGTTAAACATTTGTAATTAACTGCTTCAAACCTCTTTCCTCCTCTTGATTTTCTGTATTGCTTGAATTGTATCTGTCTGTCTACATTGCTATAATTGTACCTACCTGTCTACATCAAAATATTTTCTTGTTTTAACACTGTATCCTACCACAGATGTTTACCTAAATCTTTGTATGATGTTTTTGGGGTAGCTTTCATAATGTAGGTTATTGGTATATATGGCAAATGCTTTATCAGTTTTTCTCTTTGTTCTTTTGAATTTCTGATTATATCACTTCATTTGAAAGATGGTTATCATTTGATTGTTTGTTATATTCATAGAAAAGGGCATTGCATCAAGTAATGCTTGCCTTCTATCCATGTTGCTAATTCTAGTTGCATAATGTCTTCAAAGCAGTAAAGACTCAAGACTCTAAGCAAAAGACTACTCTCTTAGATCAGTCGTCGGGAAATTGGTGTATTTTGTTTTTTCATTCAGGACTTCTAATATGCAGTTACAGAAATTGTCGGGAGATTGGTGCACTCAGTGAGGGGTTACTTTGTAGGCAAAAAGTTTTATTCCTAACATCTATTTCAGTTGTATGAGTTCACTGAGAGAAACTCCAGCCACATCCCCCAAAATCGTCTGTCTAAGTAGCTTGAAATTAGCAGCTTGATTCAGTCTGCGTTTCTGGGCTCCTGAGTTACTCAGTGGGCAATTTGTCGTGAATAATATTTGAGGTTTTCATTCATGGTAGACATATTTGGTTATTCTGTCTGCATCTTTTTTCCTCTCTCGGTATTCTATATATTATTAGATGTTGTGAGGTAGATGCAGTTACGAAATCATTGTGGTTCTGTTTGTGATGCAGGCAAGCAACAATTTGCTTAGTTGTATGAAACATCGTCATCTTTTCCATTTTATGTATACCAATAGACAAATAACTTTTAACGATTGTGGTATGAGTTTGGTAGCCTCTTCAAATTTTGAAGCTCCCTTGATCTGAAATTCAGCCTAGCCTAGCTGCTGGAAACTGTTTTGTTACTCGTTAGCAATGTCTTACGAAAGCACTGGGGTTCTATTATTATTTTTTTCTCTCATGGGAGATTGTCTCAGGTTATGCATATTTTATCCTCTGTTGTTTTCTCAATGGAGCATGTATATTTCAAGCTGTAATCCTAACACCTTAGGCCCAGAAAGCACACGTTCGTCATTGTCCGTAGAGCCGCCGGTGAGCGAGGGGCGAAACGTTGACGTTGTGGAACGGGTTTCGGATTCGTTCACGCATAAGCCGTGGCTAGGTAGCACGCACACGACTCGGATTGCACTGCTAACACACGCCGACTCGGATTTGGAATCTCGTCCCGATCGTGTCGTGTCTTGATGAAGTGATGATGAAAGGAAGAGGAGGCCCAACCAACGTGCTACCCGATCGATCCACATCCACACAAGTCCACAACTGTACGTGCAGAGTCCACCGAATAAAGCGACGCTCAGGCTCCGCCGGCCGGGACCGGGATGGAAGGACGAACGGCGTTGCGGAAGAGGTCGCTGGTCGAGGTGGTTTCGCCGGTGTTCGTGGCGGGGGAGCAGGACGGCGCCTACGACACCGTGGACATGCCCAAGAGGTTCATGCACGAGTATATGTCGCCGACAAGGGCCGCCACCTCTCGGAGCGGATGCGCGCCTTTGAAGCCGACGACAGGCAGATCACCGCGCAGAGCCTGCGCGTGCAAATCAAGACCGACGCCCTCCTCCGGAAGATCCGCTCGCGAGGCTCAAGCCGCCGGACAATGCTCCTAGTCGTTTGCTTTGATAACGATCGTAGCTAGATGCATCCTCAGTTTTGTTTCTGTGTGTGTGTGTGTTCCTCTGTGCCCTGTTTGAAGAAAAACTTGGGATTTTGTTGCAAGGACAACGGTGTAACTAACCTTGCATTGACCATTAATTGCTGTTGCTGTGTTACGTAAGATTCACACAACTTTTGATTATGCCCAGTTTATTTCATAAAAGAGAGTGTTAGAGATAATAACGATCACACAATCCATCAATCAGATTTTTTTTTAGCAAAACCAATCAATCAGATGCACGAGGACGATTACAAATGGGAGGGAACCGTCGTGCGGCAAGCCTCAGTACACTATGTTAAAAGAGTCATCTCGTTTTATTATTAATAAACTAGTTAACCTACTCATGCATTTGCACGGCTAGTCTTTATATCTTGTTATAATACTTGATAAAAATAATATCTCTTATTTAAATTAGGTGTTATCTTTACTTATTATTATTTATGATGAAAACGTTCGTGCCATCAAATTTTCTGCCGTACGCCCGTGAAAACTGTCTAAACAGACGCAGAGAGGGAATCGTATCATATTCAATCGTGTTGTTTCTGTTTTGTCCATCGTCCCAGCTCCACTTCACGTACCTGGTTGCAGATCGAGTCCGCCTCCACGTCTCCTTCACTTCCTTCGCTCTTGACTGGTGGTTGTGGCTCCACAACCATCACCAGCAATACGCCTCGAGCTGGCGCCATAAGTATATGAATCAAGCCCATCATGGTGATAACGGTTGTCTCTAATGGCTCGTTTGGGAATCGTAATCCCCGCGGGGATCCCAGCCCATTCCCGGGGAAGTCGGCCCGCCCGGGAAAAAGCTCGGGGGAATCCCTGGCGGCCTTTGGGAGCCCATCGTCACGGGGCAGCTTGCGTCGGGTTCGACCCATTTCCCGGGGAAGGAAAAAAACGTCTCCGACCCCAAATCCCTCGCTCGTTAGATCTCGCGACGTCGCCTCTGCCGCCGAACGACGCCGTTGCCACCTCTCCTCACCAAATCTCACGAGGCCACCGCCTCTCCTCCCCTGACTAAGCAACGCCGCCGCGTTCTCTCCCCGACCTCGCGCTGATCCGACGCCTCTCTCCTCGGACCTCGCGATGCCGCCTCATCTCCCTCGACCTCGCGCTGACGCTGACATCTCTCTCCTCCGACCTCGTGACGCCGCCGCCTCTCCCCTGACCGAATGACGCCGCCGCCTCCTCTCCTCCTCCGACCGAGAGACGTTGCTGCCTCCTTTCCCTTGATGAAGCGCTGCCGTCTCGACGACGTCGGACGCCTCCGAGCTGCACCTGCTCGGACCACAGTGACGGTGCGTTGACTCTCTCTCTCTCTCTCATCAAATCTCTCTCTCTGATCGAATCTCTCTCTTTCTCTCTCTAATTGAATCTCTCTCTTTCTCTGATCCAATCTGACCATGCTCTCAGATCCGGGAACAAGGACAGCATTTTCTTGGGCAGCTGCACCGGCAAGCACCGGTCGGACTTCAGACGCTGCTTATCGCCGTCGCTACTCAAGACACCTTCTCTCTCAAGATTCGGTTGCATCTCAAGACCTATGTGTGAGTCAGTACGCTCACTACTTTGCCCCCTCACTTGATTCGGTTCTAAGAAATATCTTTGCTCGGTTGGGCCACTTGTTGGATACGTAGGTGCTTGCTCTATTTTTTGATACTCTGATCTGACAAGGAGGAGCCCTATTTCTATGGTTTTGTGCAATTCGAGTGGTAGAAGTTGAGGTTCTATGTCTGTTAGCTACAGCGTCTAGTTTCTTTTTCCAGATGTTCATTTTCTCATGTTCCTGTCAAAACTGAATTACACGATCATTTCAGAATGCTGATTTTTTTCATAGATAGCTCCCTGATTGTTTCAGGTGAGCAGGAAGATGTCAATTAGAAAACGAACAGGCAAAGAGCACAGATGTCAACTAGCTTAGCAAATGCTTTATAACTCTAATGTGCACTGAAACAGAGGCTTCTAGTGTGCAAATGATACACATACAATTAAGCAAACAACTAGCCTAGAAAACTGCTCATTTTAGTTGATTTTATGGCAATCTGACATGTTATATAAGACTTCAATTCATGCAGAAATAGAATGACACAACTTCCAAATATATGAGCAATATAAGCTTGATTGGCTGATATATTATACGGCAATATGAGCTTGATTTGCTAGTATGAAACAATCTTTCTTGGCTGATCCAGAGCTTTCTTGGTAGTAGAAGTTTGCTATTAGCAGAGTTACCAAACTATGAAGTGTTTTAGTACTAGCACTGGGTGTAAATAGCTATTAATTCTGAGATTATTTCGTGGTTTGTAAATCTGACGCAAGGGAAACAAAATGAGAAGTTGAACACACATATGTGTAGTTAGGCAAGTGTTGGAAATGATTTTGTTTTACTATTTTCAGTTTTTTATTTTCTACAAAAGTGATCAACTGTTGATTTTGCCGCAGGGAGACAGTTGTTGGATCAGTACCTGACCAAGCAGTTGCCATTCAAGGAACTTGTCCAAGCTATTGCAGTTTAATAGGGGAGACACGTCTTGTTTGTG
The DNA here is from genome assembly GCA_030378355.1 of Eleusine indica. Classification (NCBI taxonomy): domain Eukaryota; kingdom Viridiplantae; phylum Streptophyta; class Magnoliopsida; order Poales; family Poaceae; genus Eleusine; species Eleusine indica. Next base: position 10,009,894 of record CM059501.1, read on the forward strand.
TTGGCAGTCATCTGAGCTTTGGATCATTGATTGAGCACTCTCCTATAACTTGATGGTTATACAGAGATTGTTCAGAGATTATTGTTTTTGTTGGCAGTCTTGTTTGTGTTGAGCACTCTCCTATAACTTGAGCACTCTCGTATAACCTGACCAAGCAGTCTTGTTTGTGTTGGCAGCCATTCAAGGGACTTGACCAAGCTATCTGCCGATGTAGTTGTTCAGAGATTATTTTAGCACCTTTTCAAGTTTCCTGATTTTTTTAGACAAGTTTTGTATACTGTGATGAACTCATGCAATCTATGGTGTATTATTTAGCTGTTGTAACATCATTTTAACAAGCAGTGCATTATCTTACAAAATTGTTTTACATTTATGAATTTTCTTAGTGTTTTTTTATTTTTCAAGCTATTTTTGAATTTACCTGGGGTATATGTCCTTTCTCCCAAACGCCCGCGGGGAGACATGGACAGACGGGGGAGCGCGTAGGCGGGGGGCGGGGGTGACAGGGGACATCCCCGTCGGGGGTTCCCACCCGGGGTAGCGTACCCCTAGCTGCCAAACTAAGCCTAAAGCAGCGGGTGTACCCCTTCTCAGCCTCGCGGCGGTGCAGATGGTGCATGCGAGGTGTAGTCTCGCCTTGCGGTGGTGATCGGCATCGATACGACGCCGCAGCTGTCATGAGTCTGGCAGATTTGGTCGCAGAGGATGATGGTGGTAGCTTGGATGACGGCCACAACATCGCAATGCAGATCTCCACAACTCCTGATGCGCCTTATCATCCCCACAGCCATCGCGTGACGACGTTATCGCGGCTCCTCGCTCACCCAACAATCTAGATCAGAGATTGCGTCTCCTGCCGGATGCAGTGATTGGCGTTCCCTGATCGGATCATAGCCAGCACAGCCAGCACATGGAGTGGAGGGTCTTCTTCTTCTTCTGGCTCAGGCACGCTATCTGCAATTGACGTTCTTTGAGCAGCCGAGTTCTCCTTTTTGACTTGTCTCCCCCTAATAATGCTACTTCGATTAGCCAACACGACTATCTTGCTTGTCTGGTCTTCCTTTTTCTGGTCTTGCTTGGATCAATACAAGGAGCAGGTATTAGTGGTTTGGTTCAAGCAAATCATAGTACGGATGTGATAAACCAGGCTTCTGAAACACATTTGTGTGTACAATGGAATAAATTTAGCAAGCTGCTGGTAGAACAATTTTCCAAAGCTCCGTAGTATTTAACAGAGTCATATGTTACGTTAGATCTGAGTGTAGTGCCAGCCTGCATATTTCTTCAACGGAAGTATCCACTAAACTAAATCGAAGAAAGAGCTCAAAAGTTAATTTTTTATTAATTTCCAAAAAGAAATTTGAAATTTAATAATACAAAAAACAAAGAGACAGGAACAAAGGTTGATGGTGACACGTATATGAAAAACATCATCTACAAAGGACGTTTCTACATCATAGATATTGAGTAATTTAAAACATTCCTATTGCTTTCACATTATATATTTAAATGAAGTATTTATAAGCTAATGTTGAAATATCTAATTTGTGTAGGTCAAAACCATGTATATGCTATCAATGGTCCTGTTGGTGCATTGCAATGCGGGAGGACGTCCACGTCTTGTTTGAGTTGTGGCGTGTATACACTCTTGTTACAGCAGTACTCTCTCTGTTTCAGATTAATATAATTATCTATCTACTTTAACTATCAATCAACTATATATATTATGTTCCAAATTCGAAACACCATAAACTATCTAATATAGTTTGTTATATTTTTAAAGCCTGTAGCAACACACGGACATGTTGCTAGTATCAATCAAAATATTAAATCATAACTCATTAATAGTAAATATTTTCTTTTATTGTTTAGATTTGTATTACGATACCTTGGTTTTAATTTGTATTACACTACACCTTGTTGATATTTATTTATTTATTTAAATTTATATGCAGGTATTTTGAATACTTTTTGTACACTAAATTGCACTTGACACGCTGACCTATGAAGCTCATTTGTCTTGTGACTTTACTAACCTTTTGGTGACCTTCTGTATAGCACAAACAAAGAGCCACCATCTTTCTAGTGATATTCCCTTATTCTTGTTTATTCTGATAACAATAAAAGATTATAAGTTTACATATGTCTATTAAGAAAAATTGACCCAAGGCTTTATTTTATCACTTCCTTAGAACCATATCTATCCTTCAAAAGGGTCAAACTCTATCAACTGAAATATTTAACACAAATCATGATAGTTGTGTAGCACACATGCTTATATATGCTTCTGCATGAGCAATTGACATAATAAGTTGCACTCGACGCACTGACTTCTAATGCACATGTCTCGGAAGGAGTCCCTCATTAGCTACAACCATAGCAGTATATGGATGAGCTATCAGACATGATAACTAGAGAACCAAAGATGACGGTTGCATGTTGATGAGAAAGTGATCTCTGATTTTGATGAAGGTAACTAATGGCTACCATGGTCTACTTGGCCGACACTATTTATGATGACATGAGGATGACAGAGTTGTTTTCACTCACTATGATGATAATTGAATCCTTCATCTATAGTAGTTTAATGACCATGATCTATGATGTCCTCTAATTATGATGAACCTAATGATAATCTTTGTCAATCCAATACATAACAACATTATGTGACGGCACCCAGATGATGTCAATTTTTATCAATTTAGAAACGTGGTGTTTTATTGAGAGAGAGAGAGAGAAGACAGGTCAACGTGGTTCTTTCACAAATATATTTAAAAAATATTTAATTCTAAATTATTTATAATAACAATGGTAGGCAATTTAATAACTTTCTTAGGGGTATTTTAGTATAATTTTTCATAATGGTAGTGGTGGGTAATTTTTTTTTTCTCCAATTAATGTGGAAATTTCTATACCTTGAGGGCGAACATGACGAGTCCTTTTGTTGGTCAAATATATATATATAACTAGTTGATACACCGCGCATTGCAGCGGAACTTCTAAATGTCTATATTTTGGACAAATTGAGATATAATTTTAAAAAATGGGAACATTAATTACAGATTTGCTAAATGTTGGTTAAATAATTTATAGTAACAAAATGATATGTTTATTACACTTCAAATATAATACAAAATGCTCTATGTAATTGGTTCCAGAGTGCACACTTGCTGCTGCAAAATCCAACTTAGCAATCGATTCTTATGTATTGGGCAATAGATATTCGTAGATTCATAGAAGAATAATTATAAAACATTATGTAGAAATTTGAACACTATGAGACCACATCCATAAACAATATATGCAGAAACAGAAATTGGAGCGACCTAGCATAACTGGAAGGATTCCCTTTCGTCTTTGTTTGCATCATGGTGGTGTAGGGCTCCTGAAAAAAAAACATCATTAAGAAGAATAAAGTAGTGTGACTACACTGTTCCTGAATGTATAATAAGAAAAAATGAAAAGAATTAGCATGTGTGTTTGTAATTTCATTGAAGCAAGTTTTTATTTGTCTCTTCCAACTCTCTTTTTAGTTACATAGAGTGCAACAAAGTCACATGCAAGGAACATTGTTAACTGCCGATCGACCGTACACATACAACATAACAACCGTTAGTCATTGGAATAGATGTACTGTTAAACATGAAAATTATCTTGGGTCCTCAAAACAATTTATAGAGACTGATCTCAAAAGAGAAAATTTTTTTTAGAGAGACGATCCACTCTGGCAAATAGTTGGAGGGGATATATGCAGACTTGAGACGGGTGGAAGGCAAAGAAGGATTAGATTGAAGAATAGTATGTCCTCAACAATTGACAAAGTAACACGAAGGCTTTGGGCAAATGAGATGAAAAATCAATGAATTATGGTAGCAGAATTAGATAGACAATTCAGAGAAGAGAACGGCTAGATGCCTATAATGCCACGATGTGTGCATCACTAAAAGAGTAACAGAAAACGTTGCTAACGGGCAATAGAATGATGGAGGTTTGAGTGGGCCAGTTGCAACGCTGATCTTCTGGAACGCTCCCTTATTTTATTGACTTCTTAATTTCTGGTGGGTTAAACGATAGTGGGGCCTACTCGAAGTGAAGGCACGAAGAGAGTGGTCACTTATTAACAATATATAAACATATATGTAACAGATACATATTTTCATTTTTTTTTACTAGAAGGATATAAGGATATTGTACAAATACACACACTTCAGTTTGAAATACTCATATAGAAGTTTTTGATACATGTCTGGTTTGCCATGTAATGGAACTAATGAACTATTGGTCCCGGCCATATAAAAATCGTAGGACGACTTTCACCAGAAAGACTTATTGTTGCGCACACAAGCTTATTACGTTGAACACTAGAAAACACCATGAATTATTATGCATTTCCACCAAATGGGAGCAGGCACGGTAATTTAAATGCATCGATAACTAATTTGTAGCTACTTTGTCGTCCGAGTGCTTTCCGCGCATTATAGAGCACTCTTAAGCCCCCGCTTGGAGTTACCAGTGCATCCACGCAGCACCATCACCTCGACAGTGAACCCCGGTCCGAAACTCGCCATGACCCCCCACTCCTTCTCATCATCTTCCTGACGACGACGTACGGCCTCATCGAGGACGAAGATCAAAGTCGGACCCGACATGTTCCCGTACTCACTGAGGACCCGGCGGCTGGCCGCCAACTTCCCTGGCTCCAGCTTGAGCGCAGCCTCTACGCTGTCCATGATGATGGGGCCGCCCGGGTGCACCACCCAGAAGAGGTTGTTCCACCCGAGTTTCGCAATCCCGAGTGGCTCCAGCGCGCTGATCAGGCACCGCTCCACGTTGCCGTGGACCAGCGAAGCCAGCTCGTCCGGCCAGAGGCTGTAGTCCATGCCGTCCGCGGTGAACTCGGTCGCTGCCGCGTGCTCCGTCCCCGGCACGCTGATCTGGGATGTTGACACCATCTCGAAGATGGGGCGCTCCACGGGTCCCCGGGGCTCAGCTCCGACGATGACGGCACCCGCGCCATCGCCGAAAACGGCATGGGCGATGATCCCTGCTGGACGGGTCTCATCGGGAACGTGACTGCTGATGACGCTCAGCATGTCAGCGCAGATGACCAGGACCCGTGCCACGCGGTTGTTCTCGGCGATGTCCTTGGCGACGCGGAGCGCACCGGAGGTGCCCGTGCAGCCATGGAAGGCGATCGTGGTGCGATGCACGGTGTGGCGTAGCCCGAGGAGGGAGGCGATGCGTGTGTCGATGGACGGCATCTGGGCGCTGGTGCTGGTGCTGAAGACGAGGTGGGTGATGTCAGAAGCCGGGCGGCCCCACTCGGCGATGGCTTTCGTGGCAGCCGCCGCGGCAAGACCGGGCATAGCAGCGGCCACGGCGGATAGCCTGGCCGGAAGGCTTGGGGTTGCAGGATCGAAGAACTCCGGGAGCTCATGGAGGAGATCCTCGTTCATTTGCAGGTGCCGCCTCTTTATGCCCGTCATCTCACCTATGTTCGTATGAGAGAGATAAGCTTACTGACGGATTCTTGGAGCACAAAGTAAATTATGACAAATCAGAGGTTCCAATATAGGCTTTCGTCTTATTTATTTGCATGTGGACAACTGTTCAATTAACGCTCTTCTTCAGATTTATTTCTTGCTTAACCACGGTTACTTCTAGTGAACATTTTGACATTTTCCAAGTATATGGCTAGTGTGAAAACAAATTGCCAGGAAATGATTTTGAACAAAAGTGTGCACTAGAACGAACATGTGACCTAATAAGATCATCGATTGGAGTAAATTTTATAGGATATGCGGATTAAAACATTTCATCACATACATATTCTCTTCATGGCGTCTTTCATGTCGGTGAGGTGATCGTTCTTGGTGACATGGAAGTACCAGTCAGTGTACTCATCTTGCTTAATGCAGGTCGCTGGATTCGCAGTGCCGACGGCAAGCACACACGCTGGCCCATCCGCCTGCCGTTCGCGCCGGAGCTCGCTGCAACATATTTTGTACAGACTTATTTTATTATGAGACAACCTCCAAAACATATATAAACCCGAAATGTCATATACATAAACTAGTCATTCAAATATTACGCACAGTTATCTCTGACAAATGACATCCTTTTTCATGAACATGAATCTATAGTAGTTTTTTATTTCTCCCTCACTGAAAATCAACTACTAGCTAGTGACTCTAAGAATATTCGTCACGATGGAATGTCCAGATTTTCTATGTATACTAACTATTATTTGGACTACACACACCAAGACCAAAGCTTCACGGAATTAGATCAAGATCTACACGCTACCTGTAGTTGCTTCGGCCAAGGGTAAAGGATGCCGTGGCGATGTTGCTGTTGCCATGGACTGAGCCTTCTGAGTCTGACGGTGTGGCCGAGTTGGCACGGGAGGGTGGCAACGATATGGACAGTGGAAACCTTCGAGACATGATGGCGAGGGTGATACGCCGGGCAGTGGGTGGATAGCTTGAGGCCTTGAGCTGATCTCTCTCTCTCTCTCTCTCTCTCTCTCTCTCTCTCTCTCTCTCTCTCTCTCTCTCGGGCCAGAGTTTTGGTTCTTAAATAGCCGGCCGGTATGTGCCATGACACACCTAAGAGCATCTCCAAAGATAGAACTAGCTAAGAGCTAGCAGCAAACTTTTGCAAAGGATTGATGAGGACTGAGCTCCATGTTTAAGTTTTTTATTTTTTTTAGAGACTGACTTTTTATAAAGAGCTAGTTATCTTTTTTTTTCTCTAATAAATAATTCTAAGAGTCAGCTTAGAGTTATCCTTTGGGGACCCTCTAATGCATGCCGGCATATATATGTCAGTAACACTTCTTGTTCATGAACAACACCATTGCAACTATAACATCGAGCACGCAGGTAAAACATTTGTCCATGCAAAATAGCACGTAGACGCATGTGAAATTATCACCAAAGCATTTTAAAAAATACAGTAAAAGATAGTCCTAATGCTCCATCCATAAGAAAGGGATTAAAAAATCCCACAACTTTGAAAAGACATTATTTATTCTGTAATTTGAGTCCAATCACTCCAGTGTTTTCTATTCTGTAATTTGAGTCCAACCTCTTCTGGCTGGAAATAATTAAACGAATCAACGCCCTCTATGTTAACTGTTGTTAGTGGGACTCGACATTCCTAACAGTTGTTGAGCTCTTGAGATCAAGAATTAATGCATCCTCTTTCTTTCCACTTCATCTTGGGAATATGGAATGGTTGTTTCTAGCGTGTGAAGGTTGGAGTGAGTTTCAGACTTAAACCTGCTATTTGTTACATCAAAGTTTGAGTGTGCTTCGCTCCGGTTTGAGTTGTAGGGCTTTGTAGGTAGGAAGTTCCTACTTCGTCCTCCTATGATCGCACTAGTATAGAAGGTTGGCCCATCACAGTATATCATCCTAAGGTAAACTGGATCCACATATTTTCCCATGATGGTAAGCTTTTGGTTGTAGTTGGTTAGTTCATAATAGCTCTATATTTATCACCTTTGTGTCCTATGTTTGAAGCTGCATGGTGTAATTTATTAAAATAAAATACAACTAACTCGTATATACATGATCGGATCAGTTGTGCTACGCACACATCAAACTTTTATTTCTCTTGTTTAGTTAAATCAATTTTGTGTTAATGATCTTATGTAGCTTTCGTGAATGATTTAATTTGCTTACAAAACTCCCTTATCATGCCATTTTTTTTTCTCCACGGATCGCAGCCGCTTGCTTCACCACAACGACCTGTCTGGAAATCAGATAATAGACAGGTGTTACAAGGAGGTAGTCATCTATTTGTTTTCATAATCATTATTTATCAAAACTGTCAAATCATGGAAATGCATCAACATCTAATTAAGAAGTAGCTCCATGTACTACAAACTAAGGGTGTGTCATCCTTGTATTGCAGATAATTTTGTAAATGATGCTACCTGAATACACTCTTTTTGAGCATGGAATCAGTTCATGTTTGTTACCTTCTGGACATCGTGTGGGAAATATAAATTTCATAATATATGACGGTACACTTTACTAATCCTATAATCTTGTAGCGTCAGTTATGAGAAGAGATCATTATAACCAATTCATCAAATTCCGGGTAAAAGAAAAGTTTTTTTGTTTATTTATCATTGGGATAAAATCTGTCTCAGATTTGTCATTCTAAAACATAATATCCCTTCAATGTTGTTGAGTTAAAGCTTTAATCCCTCTAGTACCATTTTAAATGGTATATAAAGGATCGAGAATCTTAAACACATTTCCTTATATGTCATCAATAATTTTATTATAAAATATAAATTTTATAAGACTATTTTTCAGATGATTGAAATTAACTCAGCGACATTAAAAGGATATTAGATATTTAATGACAGAACTAGGATTCAAGTTTATCATAGCACCGCCTCTATCCCAATTTATTTGCTATTTGGGCTCCAAACACTGGAATCAAGAAGATGTGAAAACAAATATGGTTCACGGGAACGAGAAGAGAGAGAGAGAGAGAGCTAGAGATGTATTGAGAAGATAAAAAACGTATTAAGAAGTGAGAATGATAAGTAATTTAGAAAATTTAAAGAGATTAGAATGACAAGTGATATGAGATGGAGGGAGTGCACAACTGCCGGACTGTATGACAAAAACTATTGCGTGCAGCTCAGAGCCACATCAATGCTGTGTGCATCTAGATCTAGCCGAAATAGTGTTTGCATTCTATGGCAGCATGGGGCTAACTAGTACACAACCGTACACAAATCTACCAATCAGATGCAACCGACCTGTTGTCGAGGAAAGAGGAAGAAGAGCGCCCCTATTAAGACATCTCGAACATTGAATGGACTACTGCGCCTTCAGCCATATTTCTTACCTGCGTGGCCTATATTTCTTTAAACAATCTATTATCTTCATATATACACAAAAAGTTTTAAGTTGTGTATTAACTCAGTTATTGACTACTCATTTTGTGCAGTCATATAATTTATAAAGTTTAGTATTTTTTTGAGGAAATATTTATAAAGTTTAGTAAATTGCTAGTAGATTATGAAGATTCTTTTGCTTTTCTTACTGTATTTTTGGAACAGAAAAATGAGGCTGTACGACTATTATGATATTAGCCAACTATATATATATATAAATAATGTAGCAAGCAGTGGGCTTTGTGGGGCAGAAGCAACAGGGGAACATTGAAATGTGAAAAGTTATTGGAGTGCGGATCAAACACCCTCTAGCCATTTTGTCATGAAATTTCTGGTACCCGGAAGAGTCAGTTCACAATCAACTGTTGTAATTCACACATATTAACTAGTTGGCTGGGTTGGGGTGGGGGTGGGGGTGGGAGGGAGGCGCACATCCCTAATTATTTTCCTTGGGTGATGCATTTATGCGTCCGTGTGAACAATTAATGCAGTGTGAACAGGGCTCCTAGCTCCAGCAGGAATTAACACAAAGCTGAATCAAAGAGCATGGGTACTGCATGTGACATGTAACATATTAACCAATTCCTTATAGTGCACGTACGTGGTTATCTAATTCCATATTATTTGTATTTAGCGGGTGATGACGCCTTGAGGCGGCATCATTTCTGTTAAGAACGTGGGTGATCAGTTGATCATCATCATATGCGGAACCGCACAAGGGGCGCCATGTAACAGACCGACTTACTACGGAGACGATTTTGTTCTAGGATCTTTCTCGGGTGGTAACACACGCTGTGACGCTCAATAGTACAACATATGATAAAAATAATATAGTTGCAACAAGAATATAGATAGAGTACATAGTTTTATATAAATCCAAAATTAAATTACAAATCAAATATTTAAAAGTACAGAAGCGAATTGGTTCAACAGTAAGTAAAAATGGTTCAACGGAATGAGTAAGATACAACCGCCCTCTCATGACGATACACAGAAGCAGTAGCCGGTCTTGATCGGTGTTATGCCCAAGACACCGTACTGGCCCAAAGAAGATCTACTCCTCCTCACTGTTGGTGCAAAGTTCCCACTCTATGTTTGAGTAGTCAGGACACTGACCTTCCCAGTGAAACCTCCCATCATAGTGATAGTCTCCACCCTGGTCATCTGAAAACTATATATAGCTACGCTTTAAGCAACTAATATTCAACAAGACTGACTCGTCAAAATAGGCAACTATAACCGACTCCTAGATATGCACAACCTAAGAATAGGGTTTATGTTGCCAAAAAGATAGCGTAAGAGTGGATCCTTATTTTTTAAGTTTTGAGCATCAAATTAAGTTGACAGGCAAAATAAATTTAGTTTGCACTATAACTACAATAATCATGGTTGCAATACAAATATTAATAATTCCATACAATAATATTAACTCATTCATCATATTATCAACCCAACTACGTTCCGGAGCAGCGATGAAGTGATACTCGTTACTGTGAGGGGCAGCGACTCGAATCGATTTACATCTTGTAGGAGAAACCTGCTTGCACGATTCATACGCACTTCATGAAAGCCGCATGGAGCAACTTTTCGCATACGATGCCACAGGGTCTTCCGGATCTGGCTCCCCGGAAAGGGTCCCTCAACACGATGCGTCCCATACTGTCATCTGTGGGCAGATTGCTCCATTCCCTCAAGCCCAGTTCCATCAAACAAGGGAGTAGGGTATCTTCTGACCAAGCAGTAGTTGTAGCTACATCAATTTATTGGGCTCATAACTTCAGCATGCAAACAGTACGTTTAAACACAACGCGGGCATTAAGCGACTCAGACGGGGCTACCTCCTTGAAAACAATATGTCCTTCCCTTTCCATATAGTTGCTCGTCCGGTCTTCATTTGTTATCCTATCTAAACTTTTTTTCAATCGATATCATTCCCCAGTGATAATATTTCCTGATCTACGAGTGGTCTCCATACCACTCGATGAATAGTCATTTCAAATTCAGCAGCGATTACCGTCCTGAGGCTATCATCGAGTAAAGGGAACCTACTGCAATACTAGATTTGCAAACAACTTCTATAACTTAATGCATAAATAAGCCTATATCACACTATCTAATGATAAAATAAAAATGATAAAACTACTAGGATACACTGGGGCTTGCCTGGAGCCAGTTCCTAGTTAGCTGAGTCAACACGTCCTTCTAGATCCTGCTCCGGTCCGGCCTCCACGTGGTTCACCTCGTGATCTACATGATGCAAATGTGATGTTGTGCATGAGAGAAGATTGATGACAGTCTAATAATACAATATTTATCGTTACCAGGAACACGTGAGGTTTGACGTATTAAGCGAATATGAGTTAAGGATATAGGGTGGGTGTAGGTGGCTTATTTCCATCATGGACTCCACTTTGTTAATATGTTGTTTGTGTGCCGATTTGAGCAACGCAAGTGTATATGAACATAAGTAGGGGTTAAACAAGGTAACATGCTCTTAATATGCAGATGCATGCTGCTAAGCATGAAGTACCCTACGTTAAATGACTATATGGCCAAGTGTGTTATTAAGCTTATAAGTCAAATTAATTATATGAACATGGTTCTGAAAGAGGTGTGATGTTGAGAAATTTACTACCAGTAGACCAAACTAGGAGTGAATTATTTGCCAAATTTCATTGACATGCATAGGGCCAATCAATTTAAATAATTAATCTAGTAAAAAATGGTAATTAATTGATTATGATAAAAGTTAATTGGATTTATAAGGTATAACTTTGCAGGGTGTTTGGGGGTAAGAAAACATCAGCATACACCAAGTGCCATGAATTTATCAATTAGCTAAACATATATATGAATTAATTTAAATGTATCATAGTTATTTAAAAACCTGGTAGAAATATCAACATGCAGACAATGTTTGCATCTTGTAAAGATAGTACACATTAATAGTAGTCCAAAATGTATTTATTTGAATTTTTCTACCAAGTAGATTTTCCGTGCAATTTTTTTGAAGTTGGAAACAATTGTTTTACCTATTAAAAATCGCAGACCAAAAATCCTAGGAATTGGGCCGCATTCATCCGGCCGAGCAAGCCATAGCGCGGAGGTGGATACCATCTGGGCCAGATCCGGCCCAGGCTGCTGCAAGGGCCCAAGGCCACATTTGGCCTTGTGCGGCCCAACCGCGCTGGGCAAGGCCAGCCATGGCCACGGGCCACGGCCAGCGCTCGGCGCCGGCATGGCGACGCCGAGGCGGGGGAGGGGCGAAGCCGGCAGGGATCCAGCTGGCGTAGGAGGAAGAAGGGGACCCGGGTGCAGACGCGGCGCATGTGGAGAAGCGGAGAGGCTGGCTGGGGGCGTGGTTCGGCGCGCGAAGGCGGACAGCGGGCGATGGTGGAGGAGGCCGGCGTCCCCGGTGAATGGCTGCAGAAACGGGAGCCGAGGACGGTCAAATCGACGCGCGGGGAGTAGAGGAGATCACCGGAGAAAGCAATCGAGGGTGGGCACACCGTGCTAGGAGAAATCAACAAGGGGGGGGGGGGGGGGGGGGCAGCTCGAGGTTCCCTGGTCGGCTTGGGGAAGAAGACCGATTCCCGACGGCTCGGTCAATGGGGTCGGGTGCGGCTTCACCAGGAGACATCGGAGGTGTAGGCGACACATCGGGGTAGCTTGTCCAGGACAGAAACGCTGCAGGGCACTGGGGCGACGCGCGCGGAGCTCGGGAGGCCATGGCGCTCGGCCAAGAGGGAGAGAGAGCAGAGAGATTAGGGAGGTGCCGAATGAGGAAACTCCGGGTGGGGCAAAACGGGCCTCGGGGGGACAGGGCGTCGGCGTGGAGGCGGCGATCCGGACCAGGGGGTCCTCGCCCTCACGCCGGCGGCCACACGGCGCTCGCCGAGTCAAGCAAGCTGGGCGGCAATGGTTTATTTCCTCAGGCTGGCTGACGTGTGGGCCCCGTGGGCTTTTCTTTTTCGTTAATTTCTCAAATTTTGCAAACTGCCGCTTCTTGTTATTTTCATATTTTTAATTATGTAGCTCCTCTACAGAAACTAAAAATATGTGAGTGCCAAGAAAGATGTGATCTAAAATAAAAAAAAAATAAGTTTTCCCTTTAGACTGGATTCGAATTTGAATAGGGATTTGGATAATTTTTGGACCGTGGGATATTTATTTGGGCCACATAATGATGGAATAAAAATTCGAGATTTGACCAATAATTATTTTTGATCATTCCCAACAACACAGACTTTTTGTGGCATCAAGTTCTATTTGAAAATATTAACTGGTAGTTCAAAATTCATTCAAATTTTGGCTCAATTTCATTTTATTAGATTCATAACCAATTCGAGTTTTTAGGGTGGGCCCCTATCCTTTGTAAGGTTGTGCCTAGGATTCTGTGTTGGGAGTTCTTGACACTAGAGGTGTCACACACCCGTTCGTAAAGGCGCCTCCAGATGTGGAGCTTTCTTGGCCCCCACTCTTCTCTCCCCTATAAGTTGTAATCACTATACCTCAATAAAGATTATTGTTCATTACATCATTGTCTCCACCACTCATTACACATTATCACGCAAGCTTTCTTCTAACTGTTGAGAACAGAGAAAACTCATTGGGAAGAAGAACTCATCGAGATCCAGACAGATTGTACGGGAGCCAATTCGATGGAGGAGGAAATGTATCTTGTGGATAGCTGCACCACAAATTCTATACTCAAGGAAACAAAATATTTCCAAACTATTACAAAGAGATAAGGGAATGTTTTGATAATCTCTAGATGCTATGCAGAGATAGTTGGTACCGGAAAGGCAACTATCATACTTCCTATGGGTACACAGATAACAATTGAGAATGCATTATTGTATCCTAATTCTATCCGTACCCTATTGAGTTATAGAGATATCCGTCAGAATGGGTTACATGTGACAACCCACGAAGACAATAATGAGGAATTTCTCCTCATTGCAAAAGAGAACAAATATGACCATGAAATTATGGAAAGAATTCCTTTCTTGCCGTCTGGATTGTACTACACATACATTAAACCCATACCACATGTTGCATATAAGGTAATTTTCTAGAATGTGGATGCATTTAAAACTTGGCATGATCGCCTTGGTCATCCTCGAGTCAGGATGATGAGGAAAATTATTGACAATTCCATTGGTCATGATTTAAATGAGGCCAGATTTCCGCAATCTTTGGATTTCATTTGCACTTCATGTGCAATGGGAAAACTAATTTTGAGGCCATCATACCTTAAAATCCACTTAGACCACTTGATTTTTTTAAAAGAATTCAAGAAGACATATGTGGCCCTATACAACCATTATCTAGACAATTGAGGTATTTTATGGTTTTGATTGACGCATCTACACGATGGTCTCACATGTGGTTATTATCCACACAAAACCATGCATTTGCTGAAATTATTGCTCAAATCTTTAGATTGAGAGCAAATTTTCCTCAATAACGGATTCAATCAATCCGAATGGACAATGCTATATAATTCTCCTCTAGAGCCTTCAATGATTATTGTATGATCCAAGGAATAGACGTTCAACATTCAGTTCCATATGTCCATACGCAAAAATGGTTTGGCTGAATCCCTAATTAAGAGGATCAAACTCTTTGCGACACCAATGTTGCATAATTGCAATGTACCAACATCATGTTGGGGTCATGCGGTACTTCACGCTGCTGACTTGATACAATTGCGTCCAACTGCATATCATAGCACTTCCCCTCTACAATTGGTAGGGGAAATGCACCAAGTATTTCCCATCTGTGAAAATACGGTTGTGTTGTGTACGTATCGATCTGACCACCTCAGGGTACCGCAATGGTCCCACACAGGAAATTAGGGATCTATGTGGGTTATAAATCTTTGTCGATCATTAAATACCCGGAGCCCTTGACAGGGGATCTATTTACGACCCGGCACACTCATTGTATCTTCAATGAAGATCATTTTCCAGCATTAGGGGGGATTTTATGTACCATAATAAATGCTAGAAAATTAATTGGGTTGTAGAAAGTGTCCCAAATGTAGATCCACGTACTAAAGAGATTGAACTTCAAGTGTAGAACATAATTGATTTATAATACATTACAAACAATCTGCCAGATGCATTTACTGACTATAAAGATGTCATAAAATCCTTGATTCCAACTAGGAATGTGCCGGAAAGAGTGGAGTTATCAAATAAAACCATTCAACTCCCATCTCAAGAGAAAAGGGGGAGAAGTATGACCGCCAAGCAGATTGATGTGTCCAAGGAAAGACAGGACTACTAAGAAGGATAATGTGTCTGGTAGACGTCAGCAGACAAAGTCCTCTAAAGTTGTAAATGCAAATCAACCTGAGGTTGAAAGACACCTTGAGGGTAGTATACACCCAGTGGACCAAGAGGTTCCACAACCCAGCTCGAATGTGTAGACTATTTCTGAAGTTGGGACATCAAAACACTCTAACACACTCGTATTGGGAAATCATGAGGAGTCGCATGGGGTACATGAGATTTCCTTCCATAGTATAGATACTAGATAATCATACGATTGTCGACACTTACTTCTTAGCTATGGTTGTAGAAAACTTTCTGAATGATCTAGATCCTAAGACCATGGCAGAGTGTCGAAGATGCTTGGACTAGAATAAGTGGAAAGAAGCAATTGAAGCAGAGCTAGCCGCACTCAGAAAAAGAGAGGTATTTACCTCTATAATGCCTACACCTACGAGAATCTTTTCTGTGTGATTCAAATGGGTTTTCATCTGGAAACGGAATGAGAATAATGAGGTGGTGAGATACGAGGCAAGGCTAGTAGCACAAGGGTTTTCACAGAGACCCGATATTGATTTCAATTAGACATATTCTCCAGTAATGAGTGGAATAACGTTTCAATACCTAATATCACTGGCAGTACGAGATCGTCTGTCTATGCAGTTGATGGATGTCATGACCGCATATCTCTATGGGTCACTAGATTTGGATATATACATGAGAGTTCCTAATGGAATTCCTGTACCGAATGAGAACGCAAATCGCAACATGTATTGTGTGAAGCTGAAGAAGTCACTATATGGCTTAAAACAGTCGGGTCAAATTTGGTACAACCGATTAAAGGAGTATCTTATGAAAAAGGGTTACTCTAACAATGATGATTGCCCATGTGTGTTTATAAAGCAGTCCTCTACATGATTTTGCATCATATTGATATATGTCGATGATTTAAATATCATTGGAAATACAGAAGATATTGAAGAACCACGCAATGATCTGAAGACAGAATTTGAGATGAAGGATTTGGGTAAAACCAAATTCTGCTTGGGTTTACAACTCGAGCATCTCCCCACTGGAATTCTAGTACAACAGTCTACCTATACTTAGAGAATATTAGAGAAATTCAATATGAACAAAGCATATCCTGCTAAAACCCCTATGGTTGTTAGAGCTTGATAAAGATCAGTTCTGACCAAGGGAGGAAGGAGAAGAGATACTTGGACCTGAGGTCCCGTATCTCAGTGTCATTGGAACGCTTATGTATCTTGCAATTTGCACCAGGCCTGATATTGCATTTGCAGTGAATTTACTAGCTAGGCATAGCGCTGCTCCTACCAAACTTTATTGGGTAGGAGTGAAGAATATCTTGAGATATCTCCAGGGCACATAAGATCTTGGTCTTTGCTTAAGAAAAAATCAAGACTCCAACCTAACTGGATACACTGATGCTGGCTATCTTTTAGATCTCCATAATGCCAGATCACATACGGGCTACGTGTTTCTATATGGTGGGACGACTATTTCATGCAAGTCTTCAAAACAGACTCTGATAGCAACGTCCACCAATCACTCTAAGATCATTGCATTATATGAAGCATCACGTGAATGTGTATGGCTTCGTAGAGTGATAAACCACATATAACAGTCATGTGGGATTTGTCCGATTGGATCACCGACCATTATTTATGTAGATAATGCTGCTTGTGTTGCTCAGATGCAAGTAGTTACATAAAGAGCAATATGACGAAACATATTGCACCGAATCTGTTTTATCCCCAAGAACTTCAAGAAAGCGGGGAGATAAACATCTTGCAGAACAAATCTTGTGATGACCTCATAGATTTGTTTACTAAGTCTCTACTGGCCGCATCATTTAAAAAACACGTATATGGCATTGGTATGCGACAACTTAGAGATTTGCAAAGAGCAGGGGAAGAATCTCACTGAGTAATATAACCTTAAAGCATCACATTGTACTCTTTCACCTATATAAGTTTTACTCAGAAGTAGTTTTCTTATATTAGGTTTTAACTAGGCAATGTTACACAAGCTATATGTCATATCACCGCACTTTTCCCATTGGGGTTTTTATACGGTGTTAATAAGAGACATAGAATATGCTGTATCGAACTTCTCCTTTTTCCCACTAAGTTTTTAGAAGTTTTACGTACATAGCATATCATATCAGACTATATCTCCTCTTATTTTTGCCACAGGTTTTTGAGGAGCTCTACATTGATGGATTATAATGATCAATCGGTCAAGGGGGAGTGTTAAGAACATGGGTGATCAGTTGATCATCACAAGGGGCCCCCGTCCGTACAGGCACCTCCAGATGTGGGGCTTCCTTGGCCCCCACGCTCTTTTGTCCCCTATAAATTGTAATCACCGTACATCAACAAAAATTACTGTTCATTACATCATTTTCTCCATTACTCTTTACAATTTCATCTGTTTTGTACAGCCTTTGTTTTTCCAAAAGAACACATCGCTTGTCAGAACCATGATAATATCTCATTAAGATAGTAAAACAAAATGAATTAGAGCTCTGACCCACAACTACCCCCATCAGATATCCACCCACGTCATGCATCTATCTACATGGGTTAATTTTCTTTTCTGAGAAAACATTGTTGTTTAGTTGATTTCAAATTGACCGATATACATGGTGCGCTTGTTGATTGATTCTGGTTTCCCTTGAAGTCACTATTCTGCGGCCATGGCGAGCCATCCCGCCAATGTCGCTGATGAGATCCAGCAGCGGCAGCGTGCATCCTTGCTCGCCGTTGGCACGGCCAACCCGGCAAACTGCATACGCCAGGACGACTACACTGACTGGTACTTCCGCGTCACCAAGAGCGACCACCTCCAGGACCTCAAGGCCAAGATGAGGCGACTGTGTACGGCCCAAAATTTCTAGCTTTCATTCCTTACTCAACATGCAGGACTGTATACAGATGTTTATAAGTTACTTATTATGTTTTAAAAATCATGAATCAGGCGACAGATCCAGCATCAGGAGACGCTACTTCCACCACAGCGAGCGGACCATCCTAGATCACCACGTCTTGCTCAGTGGACAACAACTGCTGCCATCCCTCGACGCACGGCAGGATATTCTGGTGACGGCGGTACCGGAGCTCGCAGCGGCTGCCGCGGAGGACACCATCGCGGAGTGGGGCCACCCGGCGAGTGACATAACCCATCTCGTTGTCAGCACCAACTCTGGGCCCACATGCCCGACGCCGACCTACGCCTGGCCTCCCTACTCGGCCTCCGGCCCTCGGTCAGCCGTACCATGTTCTACCTCCAGGTACGGAGGGACCTTCGATTGTTCAAGGCCATTTTCAGTTTTGTGCCTACAAAATTCACAAGACTAAGTACTAAATGTATATGTATATTTGACATATATATGCATGCATTTGTAAAATACTTGGGATCAAAATTCAACCAACTCCTTTTTGTGTTTAAAAACTCAGAAAAAATGAAGACCAAAATGCATATACTCCATTATCTTTTTCCATCTTTTTTGGAAAATTTTTTTACTATAAATTTTGTCCCTGAAATTCTCTTGCGACAGGGCCGTCCCAGTGAAATCCGTGGCCCTGTGCGAAACAAAATACGACGGCCCTATATATGCCAACACAGAGGGCCGGGTCGGGAAGACTGCGGCCGCCGATCTGCTGAACGCTGTGAAACCGCCGCCCGCGAGCCGCCGATCGACTGCTGGGTAGAATACCACGCGACGTGGTCATCAAAAGAAAAAACAAAAATTGTAACCCTGTCTTGAGTCAAAGATCCGGCCAGGACAGCTTAGTGTTTGGGAGTTGAAGGACTACGGCAAAAATATTCATCCTGTGCTCATAAGTGTAGAAAGTGCATGGCGGGCATGCTAAAATTTGTAGAAGTTTGAGACGAGCTTGCCACCGCTTGCTTGGCCGCCTAAGCATTCAAAGATTCTAGCATTTACCTGTATATACTAGAAATTTGGTTAAGTTGGAGGCCACTGGAATTTGGGGGCCCTGTGCCGTTGCACCGCTCGCACATGCGGCGGGACGGGCCTGTTGCGACCTCACATGTTTGAATCCCCGGCTGATAAACTCTTGACTCCGCTACTACCTCCAGGGCTGCACCGCCGGCAGTTCCGTGCTTTGCGTCGCCAAGTGTAGAAAGATAGAAGGCGAGTTTGGGGGAAGCCACACACGGCAGTCAGGCCGGGGGTTCTGTTTTATATTGCTTTTGTTAGGCATAATACTCGTACAAGATTACAGTTTTATATTGCTTTTGTTAGGCATAATACTCGTACAAGATTACAGAGATTTGTTACAGCTGTACAACGCTAATCTAGCTGCGGCGGTTAGGAAAGAAATCCTATGCGCTAACCCCCCCCCCCCCACCCCCCGTGCAGTCGAAGCGGGATGCTCCCGGACACAGAGACTGGACCGGAAGTCAAGAAACAATTGTGTTGGCAGCCCTTCCGTCATAATATCCGTAAATTGGAGACCTGTAGGAACATGAAGAACACGAACCTTGCCTAGAGAGACTTTCTCCCGAACCAAGTGAATGTCGATCTCAAAATGCTTGGTCCGTCGATGATGAACAGGATTGGATGCCATATAATATAGACTGCTGATATGGACAAGGGTTTCTGATCTTCCGAAAGGTTCTAGTAAACTTAATTAAGACAGAGGCGATACACAAATCGATCCGGCTTCCGAACGACACGTTCTGAATCCCGCTATCGCAGCATAACGTCTCCTTTGGTTATCAACCGTCCAAGAACGATTGACCTTACCGAGAAGGCTTATCCTTGCCTACAAATCAAGAACACAAGCAAGAACAAAGAAGAATGCAACCAAATTTACAAGTATATGATGAATCTTACAAGTTGGAGTCTCACAAACCGATATGACGGTGAAACTGTTATGAACAGAATAATCTAAGTAAAATCCGAACCCTAATGGTATGGCAGAGGCTGTATATAAAGACCCTAGGGTCGTACAAGACCCTCTGAACACGCCCCTAATTGGGCTCAACTGGATACAGAGCCCAAAGGCCAATAACAGGCGACGCAGCACCAACACAAATTCTGGACCCTTTCTTGTTTCGATGATTCCTGATGACTCCGGATGTGTTTTGACATGAGGCCGGCGACATTGGAAAGGTCTTCTCCTTAGCTTTCTGTACATATAGAACGTCCAAATCCGAATCCGTATGCGTCCTGGACGTCCGTTTTAGTGCATACTAGTCCTGGGTCCCGAAACAGACTCGAAGTCGATTTTGATTGGGCCTCCACCTTGGTTTCCAAGCCCTTTCTGATCCTCCATGTTCCCAAGTCCTTCTCCCATCACCTCCTGGTCCTCTCTATGGTTACTAATCATAAAATAATCATTAGGTAGCAAACTATTCTCAAAAGTAACATATAGCGAAGAACGTAGGAACGAGCTCACCTCTAAATTTAGTCATCATGCACGAGCTCTAGTCATTGGACCTTGCAAGTCCAGAATTAGAGGAGTATTGTGTGTATCCATAGGAGTGATGTCCTCATCAACTGCACTGACATTGTCGTAGAAGACAACGATGGCAGAGCGAAGAGGCTGGTGAAGCTCAGTGAGAAGCTGGCGGAGCCAGTAGCACTCAGCGACGGCATGAGCAACTGCGTGATACTCGGCCTCAGCACTGGAATGCGAGACCGTAGTCTGGTGTTTGGAGGACCAAGAGATGAGACTATCACCGATGTACACGTAGAAGTCTGACATGGAGCAACGCGAATCGGGGCAACCGGCCCAATCGGCGTTGGAGTAGGCCGTGAGGGTGGAGGTCGGCGATGCGTGGAGCTAAAGACCATGGTGAACTGTGTCCTTGATGTAGCACAGGATGCACTTGACTAGATCAAGGTGAGGTTCACGGGGTTCATGCATATGCAAGCACACCTGCTGCACAGCATAGGCGATGTCAGGCCGCGTCAAAGTCAGGTACTAGAGAGCACCAACAATGCTGCGGTAGGACGACAGGTCGGCGACGGGAGGTCCAGCCAACGCAGATAGCTTGGCCTAAGTGTCAATTAGTGTTGGGGAGGAGTGACACTCAGCCATGCCAGTGCGCTGGAGGAGGTCGAGGATGTACTGTCGCTAGGACAGATGAAGACCTGAAGACGACCGAGTGACGGAGATGCCGAGGAAGTGGTGGAGGTCGCCGAGGTCGGTCATAGCGAACTCACTGTGAAGACAATGAGTCAGCCGAGTGAGCAAAGCCGACGAGGATGCTATGATGACAATGTCATCGACGTAGAGGATGAAAAGCGAGGTGTTGGAGGCGGATGAGGTGAAGCCGATTGTACGAGCGTAAGAGGCAAACCGCTGGTACCATGCTCGAGGTGCATGCTTGAGACAGTAGAGGGACTTCTGGAGACGACACATGTGGTCGGGGCAGCTCGAGTCGACAAAGCTAGAGGGCTAAACACAGAAAACAGTCTCATCAAGTGTACCATTCAAGAAGGCGTTCTTGACGTCGAGCTATCGAAGTGGCCAGGTGTGAGATGTAGCAATGCTGAGAACAACACTGATCGTGGCCGACTGCACCATAGGGCTGAACGTCTTGTCATAGTAGACGCCGGGCTATTGTGAGTGACCGCGAATGACACAACGTGCCTTGCAACGAGCGAGGGTGCCATCGGAGTGGAATTTGTGCTGAAAAAACCATTTTCCAGAGACGATGTTGCCAACAGCTGGACGGGGAACAAGGGTCCAGGTGTTGTTGTTGAGAAGAGCTTGATGCTGTTCCTACATGGTGGAATGCTAGTTGGGATCTTGCAGCGCGTCGTGGTACGTCTTCGGGAGCGGCAACACGACAGCCATGTGAGAAGCGGAGAGGTTGAGACACTCCAACGACTGCACAATGCCATCCTTGGCACGGGTTTGCATGGCATGTGGACTAGGAGCCGGTTGGGCGGTCGGCGGTTGTGGAACCATGGACCGCTTGTGTCGAGGGATGACACACCAATTGAAAGGACCTTGATGTCGCTTAGAGGGGGGAGGGGTGAATAGGCAAAGCCTGAAATCAATAAAACTTTTTCTCATAGATTAGTACAACCCGGTCTGATAGCCTTGTCAACCCGGTCAGACCGCCTTGCACAGGCAGAAATAGATCAGCTCTCCAAATTTGAATTCTAGCTCAAACGAAAACTTGTGGTGATGCTTCAGAGATTTTCCTTAGCACGTACATGTAGTACCTACAAACAAATGAGCACACCAAAGTAGATTGAAGCGGAAGCACAAATATAAGCTAGAAAACAATAAGTAAGGCAAGCGAGACGGAGGCACACAAGTTTGTTTACCGAAGTTTAGAATCACCCTAATGTGATCCCTACATCTCCGTTTGAGGAAGCTTGAGCTGCTCACTGGCACGCTCCGAGCCGGGTCTCTTTCAACCACTTCCCTCAATCCACTATCATGATCTTTTCCATATCGGAGGCAAGATCACAGCCCTCACAAACTTTCCCAAGGCTCACCACAAGCATGGGCGCTCTAGGATGATGCCTAGCCGTCTAGGAGGTTTCCCTCTAAGAGTAATAAATGCTCCACGAGTTGCTTGACGCAACCAAAGTACTCAAGAAATAGAAAAAATCTAATTATACTTCCACTTGAGCTTGAGATAAAATCATATGTCGAAATGCTTCATATTTTTCTTCTTGAGGGCAGGCAACATTTTCTTCATATGAGCATATCCACCTTGAGCTGATGAACATAGATTTTCTCATTATATAGTCAAGACTCCATATTTTATCCATGTCACCTTTTCTTCTTGATTCACAAATATTCGACACTAGGAAATATATAATCCTCCATGGCTTCTTTGATTCATCAGATTCAAGCCTCCACTTGCTCTTCTCCATCACAAAGGTCCTTCGGCGCTAAGCCTCTTGCTTGCCCTTCTCCAATGTATGGTCCATCGTAGCCAAGTCTTTGCTAACCCTTCATCAACTTACCATCATGGTTCACACATTTCTTTGCATCATCCATTAGCACATGCTGATATTCACCTTCATGTTGTATTGATGTTTGTTGTGATATGTGTTGATTTCTTTGATATGACCACAGGAGTCAAGTCACCAATATTTGCATACGGTGGCAATTTCAATAAACAATATGAGACATATCATCCAAGCTTCATTTTTCTTCGTCTAACATATGGCATAAGATTTTCATTGGTGATCATCCATGTAGCTTCATTTTTCTTTGTGTAACACATGGCATAAGATTTTTATTAGTGATTATCACATCCTTTGTCATACGACATACAAATTATACATGTAAAAGATCCATATATATCCATGTCTTGATATATCAATGTTCATAATAAATTTAGAAGATGTTTTCCTATTAGAACTTAACAAATTACATTAGCTCTTTAATCATGCTGTCATCAAAACACCAAAACCCGCCAGGAGGCCTAGATGCTCTTTCAATCTCTTCCTTTTTGGTGACTGATGACAAACTGATTAAAGCTTTATAGTAGGAATATAAATCAGTTTTGGATGTAGAAATATACTTAGAGCTCCCCCTAAATATGTGCATAGGAGTGAAATTCCAATTTTGGCTTAAAATGCCAAAAGCACATATTCAATGAGAATATGGAGCTCCTCCTATACAACTGCATCCGTGGGGTGCAAAAACAGTGTGAAGTGATATTACGTGATGCATATGACAAAGCACAAAGCAAAGAGAACGAAAAGTGCGAAACTCAGTACAAGGTAGGACCGCCTTGTCAACCTGGTCTGATCGGGTTTTGACTGATTTTTGCAACAACCAACAATACATGATTCAGCACATGCGATTTCAAACTAACACAGATATTACTTAAATAAATAAGGTTCTCAAGAACACATGGTAACACACATTACAATTTTTCTCAAGTCCACACGAGGAAAAACACAATAATTACAAACCAAGGTTCTAGAAAACAATGAAATTCGGTCTGACCTGGTTGCCAACCCGGTCTGACCGGCTTGCGTAGGCAGAAAAACTAAAAAATATACAAATTTGTAGTTTTGAAACTCCAAGAACTACAAGAACTGATTTTTCTGCTCTTTGGACACTTGAGTTATATCTTGATGCTTTAATACTCTATTCTCCCCCTTTTGTCAATGATCATCCAAAAAGAAGAAAAAGGAGTCCAAAGGAGTGATGTGTTGTTGCTCTACTGAAAGTCTTTGTCATCACCACTAGGAGTGTAGTCATGTGGACCCTGCCAATGCGCTGCAGCAGGATCATAACTAAAGAGGTTGACATCAAAATCCTCAAGACTACTGCGCCTAGGTGGATCCTCTGAAGAAGTAGGAGGAGGAGGTCCGAACTGCTGAGGGGCAGCGTCAAAAGACTGTGTAGGTACATAGCTAGTAGTTGGCCGATCACTAGACAAACCCACATAACCAGCAATAAAAGGATCTAAAGATTCCACATGTCCACCACTGCTGCTAGACCCATGAATCTGAGAGTAGTAGTCTTCCTCTTGCCATCTGTTGTATCTTTCTATTAGAGGTGTTGGTGGCCGTTCTTCTTGTATAGGTGGAGAGGGAGGATCCAAAGGAAACTGAGCTCTCTCAATTCTTCTCAATCGTCTAAACAAATCTGCTCTCTCTTCTCTAGCATGAGTTTCCACATCATGGTGTGTTCTGTATATGCCAAAAATCATGTTGAAAAGCTTCTTGATTGGAGAGGTGGATTTTTCTTGGCGATGAGGAGACTAGGTTTGCCATTGTCCATCAGGGGCAGTCTGACCGCCCTGTGCACCCGGTCTAACTGGGTTGAACTGTCCTGGCTGCTATTGCTCTAGCTGAATCTGCTCTTCTGGCTGTGGTTGTGGCTGGGGTAGAGGAGTAGGCACTCTCACAATGGGACGCTTGGTGGGAATGAGTTTCAGGGGTTTGTGGGGAGGAGGTTGTTCTATGGGAAAATTGTATTTTGTTATCTCCTCAATCATAAACATGAGATATGGACCAAAGCCACAAGATTTTTGAGGGTCCATGGAAATTGCTTTGATTTCTTCCCAAATAAAGTCCATCACACAGAATGGCTGTCCTCCATCCCTCATTCTTGCAAGCAAATTCTTTGTGTAGAGAGTAATGTCTAAAGGGTTTCTATCTCTAGGTGAAAGGGTTTTTTTCTAAACATTCTGTTGAGCACTAAGTAATAAGTGTACAACCCTCTCACTAACCCCACATTGTCCTGTTCATTAGGAAGATACATGAACCTCATTTGTTCCTTGGGTAGTGGATTTTCATCATGGATTTTGAATCTACTAATGTCATCTTGCTCAAAATAGAACATCCATGCAAGTTAAGTGTAGGAGATTGTATGATGCACACCCTCTGTCATCCAGTGCATATTCCTTACACCTCCATGTTCCTCAAAGTATACTGTGGCATAAAATTGAGCAATAATTTCATTGTTCCAGTCATACTTGAAACTCATCAACTCCTTGATGTCTGTCGTCTCACAAGATGCAATGACTTCATAAAAAATAGGGTTATTCTGACTTTCCATGTGAAACCTGTCAATCCATTGAGCTTCTAACACAATTGTATCTTTGATCATAAGAACGGTTTCATAATAATCTTATTGAAAGCGATTGTAGAACCGATAGTCTGTACCATTTTCCTTTGGCATGAGGTATGGATTTTTCTTCCTTATTTTCTTCACTATCTTTGTTGACCCTTTGGCCTGATAATCAATTGGGTCATGTGTGGGAGGTCTATTGGGAGGCCTCATGAGTGGTTTTTATGGATATGGAACCTTGACAACGTGGCTGGTAATTGATCTATCCACACCACCCTCAGCTCCTTCATCCTCAGTTTCATTTTTAGCATCCTCTTCCTCACTCTCATGTTCACTTTCCTCACTCTCATTTGCTGCAGCCATTTCTTCTTCTCTTACTCGAAAGGTCTCATCTTCCATTTCTTCTTCATCATCATCACCACTAGACTCCTTACTTGAATCATCATGTATCTCATCATCCTGAGCTACAGCCTTTCCCTTAGCAACACTTGAGCTGCCACTTGGCTCATATTCAAATCTTCCCTTTTTCCTCTTTTCATGACTTGACCTTGTCATACCTTCTTTCCTGAGATAAACGGATGTAGAGAACATGGAACAAAGCTCAGAAAAAGATTGGAGTGAGATGACCAAGGTTTTCAGCATAAATTGAAATAGGTTCAACCTCTAAATAGTTTAGGGCGGCCTGGCCACTATACAAGGGTGGCCTGACCGCATGGGTTCAGAAATTGAGCATAATTTTAGTTTAAGTTAACCTACAGGGGATTTACAAGGATATTAATGAATGTTTCGATTTTGCCAAGAGAGAGATTATGCATAACAAGATATATTGTCAAGATTGATGAATTAGAAAATTTATGTTAAGGGCAGCCTGACCTCCTGGTTTGGGCGGTCTGACTGCCTTGTACATGAAAAATTCTGTACACCCAATCTCTACAATGTTGGCAAGGGGAAGCTCATAATCTTTGAAATGGAAGGTCCTAGGCAAATTAGAAGATGATTCCATGGCAGTAAACTTAGGAAGAAACCCTAGGAGAGGAGATCGGGATGGAATCAATTTTAATACCTTAAGAGGGGAGAGAACTTGAATTTAGGAGAAATGTCGGCCTTCAATCCGGTTTAACCGGGGTGGAAGCCGCTAGATACACGGAGGAAACAAGAGATGTGGAAGGAATTGATTTGAGTGAGTTTGTTTGACTGAAATGAGTGACCAACTGTTCAAGGGACGAGTTGGGGTCCAATATATATCCCAGACACCAAAAGAGCCGTTGGAAAGGGAAAAACTTAGATCTGTATCGGACTTGTCCGATGATCATAGGACAAGTCCGATGAAATGGGGTGACAAGCTCACTGGAGTTAGATGGACTTGTCCGATGCATCAGACAAGTCCGATGATTTGCAGCTGGGGAAGGAGATTTTGGTTAAGAATGAGGAATTTTGGCACTTGATTGACTTCCACTTCATGGACAAGATCTCAGATTTTAAAAATTATTAAGTCCTCCCAATTCAACCATCTTTGGACCATATCGAGAGATATTCGATTCTTTCCATTCAGCCATCTTTGGATTAGATAGGAGATTAACCTTGGAGATATGATATTTTAACGAATAGATTTGTGAACTTGAGATAATCTATTTACTCATGGCCAGCCAACACGCAACCAAAGTGAACAATGGCCATGATTGAATAGATATGGTCACAAAGACCGAAAGCTCCAAAAGTTTTGGAAAACCACACAACCTAGCAGTTCTAGATAGATTTTCAAAACACTTATACTAGAGCACTTCATGAGCAAGAAATATCCAAGAAGTCCTTTTAGCATATTTAGTTTATACCTCTCTATAAGAACAACTCTTGACCTAACATATGTCAAGCTTCATGGATAAGGTATAAGCAAAATATCTAAAATACTCGAACTCATTAAGTGACAAACACTCAACAAGACTTGGATAACTATAAGCTCAAAAACACACCCTAATCATGCAAAGGCCTAGATGATCAAGAAATTAAAAAGCAACTGAACTACAAAACATACCTTTGTCATATGTCACAATTTCTTCATTCCGGTGAAGAATAACCAATAACTTGTTCCATTTTCAATAATGATCTTGCCATCTCATCCAACTAAAATTTAACTCCTTAAATGAATGTTGAGAGGCCCAAGTGGCACAAATCCCATAGAGACTAATTCTTCTCTTTTGCATACCGGAAGAGACACACTCTTCCTTGTGAGACTACACAATTTCTTAGATAGAGATATTAGTCCCACAAACCAAAATTATGACCTAGACTCCCCATTGATACATGCCAAGCTTTTGAATTGCTATCATTTGCATGTATATTCAATAAAAAATAATATGAAGTCCATTTCATAACTTGGTCACAAATAAATAATTTGCTATAAAAAGAGAAAACACCGAGAATACTTATAGACATATAGTTATCTGTGATATGTAGGGTACAAGAATCACTAGGATCCTCAATATGATGGGTGTACCTGATTTCTACCATCTCCAGGTGGTCTGACCGCCCTGTTAGGGCAGCCTGACCGGGTTGGAGGGCAGGTTGCACGATTATTGATTCTTGTCCCCTTCTTTCTTCTCACAACATCCATTGGAACTTAGTGCTTTAGTCTTGAGATGTCATTGGGTGGGTTATTGAACAACTACTCATTGAGCTTGACAACTTGAATTTTAATTCACTTTATTTGATGTGTCAAGCCTCCAACACATCTCCTTATCCCTGAAAGTTAGATCAAGTTTTCTTTGGTACCCAAGACTTGTTGGGTCCTCCAATGTCAGTCAACAAGGATTTAGGCACCCAAATGGTTGTAGTGCTAATATGTGGTGAACTAATCACCGTTTTAGCACTAATGTACATTTTTGTCTTGCCATTGGTAGTGAAAACAGTATTGAAAGAGTTTGGCTCAGATTTGTTACCATTTGGACAATCCTTACTTACATGTCCTTTGAGCCAGCACGTGTAGCACACTCTTCTCTTGAACTTGGAGGCAACTTTTTGATCTTTCTTGAGTTGTTTCTTATGAAGGCCTTGCCTTGTCCTAGATGCAATGGATTCCTTGACTTTCATGTCCAAATTCTCTTTTTGGTTAGAAACTATACTAGGGCGGTCTGACCTCCTTGCAAAGGCGGTCTGAACTCTTTGTACAATGAATTTCTGACCAGTAGAAGTATTTGGGCATGACATGATTACATGACCCTTATTTTTGCATCCAAAGCCTATGGTTGATTTGTTTGACCTTCTTCGTCTCCTTGATAGCTTTGTCTTGCTTTGAATCTTCTTGGAGCACATGATAATGACCTATATCGGTGCACTTGAAGCATTGGATATGGTCAAGATTCTTCTTTCCTTGTTTCTTGTGCCAAGGAGACTTGTCATTTTGTTGAGGTTCTGGTCTAGTGACGGTTGTATCCATCTCAAGCTTCTTCACCATGTTGTCACGGTTATCTTGAGATGGTTGCACTTGAACCTTACCCATCAACCTTGTCACTTTGTCTTCAAGCCTCTTGACTTCTAGCTTTAGTTGATCATTTTCTTGAGCTATGAAGTCATCACAAGATTCTACAATAATTTGCTCAACATTTGAGTGTTGGCTTTGATAGCAACAAGGGTTAGCACAAATACATTCAACTTGCTGTTGTGAGCACATGCACTTTTGTGTGGGAGGTTGAGAGTATTTTACCAATGTTACCACAACCTTATGAGCCACTTGTAGCATAGCATGTGAGTCTTGGAGTTTTTCATGGGAGCACCTGAGCTTTATGTAATCTTTTTGCATAGTCATATGTTTGCTAGTAAGCACTTCAAGTTGATCCTTGAGATCATCATTCTTTTTCCTTATAGCTGCTGCACAAGATGAAGCATTAGTAGCACAAGCATATTCCTTCTCTAGCTTCTCATATTTACCGATAAAGGAAGCATGTGAGTTGTTGAGTTTCTCATATTCTACATTTAGAGCTTTAAGCCCTTCCATTTTGCCAATGAGAAAATCTTCTTGCTTCTCTAACTGCATGTCTTGCTCTTGAATCCTTCCTACAAGCTTCATTACTTTGAATAAGTCTTTCTTGCTCATTTTGTCAAACTCAAAGTCATCATCTTCACTTTCACTTTCAACTTTGTTGGTTTGCTTCTTTTTCCGCATGGCCATAAGACAAGAATTCTGACTTTGAGAGGTAGACTCTTCACTTGGTAGGTGGCACTCATTTTTGTTTAGCTGGGTTGCTGATTTTCTAGCCAACTTGGTCTGACCTCCCTTCACAGGCGACCTGACCACCTTGACTAGGTTTTTAGTGACAGCTAGTTCTTGGCTTGCTGTAGACCTTGAATACTTTTCTCTAAGAGTTTTCCATAGCACATGAGCATCTTTTAGGAAGCCATACTTCTTATATATCTTCATCTCAAGATCTGCACTTAAAGCACTCAACAAGACATTAGTAGCTTGAGCATTTTGTTGCAAGCATTTTAATTCCTCATAGGAGCAACTATCCCAATTAATATTTGGGGGACAAATACTTACATCTACAATGCTCAATAAAACAGGGTCAATAGCCTTAAGTACTCCTAGCATGTATTTACGCCAAGACACATAATTAGAGCCATCAAGCAAAAGTTCTAGATAATTTTCACCTTCCGACGACATCTTTACTCATGACGGTTAAGCTTGGTTGTGAGTCCAAGCTCTGATACCAATTGAAAGGACCTTGATGTCACCTAGAGGGGGTGAATAGGCGAAAACTGAAATCAATATAACTTTTTCTCATAGATTAGCACAACCCGGTCTGACCTCCTTGTCAACCCGGTCAGACCGGCTTGCACAGACAGAAACAGATCAGCTCTCCAAATTTGAATTCTAGCTCAAACCAAAACTTGCGGTGATGCTCTAGAGATTTTCTTTAGCACGTACACATAGTACCTACACACAAATGAGCACACCAAAGTAGATCAAAGCAGAAGCACAAATATAAGCTAGAAAACAACAAGTAAGTCAAGATCACAGCCTTAGGAGACACACAAGTTTGTTTATCGAAGTTCAGAATCACCCCGATGTGATCCCTACGTCTCCGTTTGAGGAAGCTTGAGCTGCTCACCGGCACGCTCCAAGCCGGGTCTCTTTCAACCACTTCCTTTAATCCACTATCTTGATCTTTTCCACACCAGAGGCAAGATCATAGCCCTCACAAACTTTCCCAAGGCTCACCACAAGCTTGGGAGCTCTAGGATGACGCTTAGCCATCTAGGAGGTTTCCTTCAAAGAGTAATAAATGCTCCACGAGTTACTTGACGCAACCAAAGTGCTCAAGACTTAGGATTTGCTCACTAATGCTCCATACTTAAATCCCTCAACCCAACTGAAGGATTTTGCACAAAGCACTTAGATCTCACAAAGAGAGGTTGGGGAGAGCTCAAATGGTCATTGGAATGCTATAGAGTCGGGCAGGAACTAGCAGCAATCGAAGGGTGTGGTGGGGAGCTATTCAAAGGTTGTTTGGAAAACTAGCCGTTGGAGCTGTCAGGTTCAGAGCGGTCTGACCGGGTTGCCCACCCGGCCTGACCACCTTGTACTGACAGGCAACCAAACAGGCAAAATACACGAGCCCTCATTGACCACTAACTTGGTTGCTCAAGACACCTAAAAAAGAACCCTTGACTCACTTAGGCCAAAAACTCACTGACCCAGAAATTTGACCCAAGAAAAACAGTTCAAGGCGGTCTGACCTCCTTGTCAAGGCGATTTGACCTCCTTGACCTGACAGAACTCAAGGTTGGGGTTTGAATTCACTCGGAACGGTTTCTCACTGGGATTTTGAGCACTTTGACTTTGTAAATCAACACATGTTGCATCCCTCTTTATAGTACGACATACTATACTCAAGAAATAGGAAAAATCTAATTATACTTCCACTTGAGCTAGAGATAAAATCATATGCCGAAATGCTTCATATTTTTCTTCTTGAGGGCAGGCACATTTTCTTCATATGAGCATATCCACCTTGAGCTGATGAACATGAATTTTCTCATTATATAGTCAAGACTCCATATTTTATCCATGCCAC
Source organism: Eleusine indica (assembly GCA_030378355.1). Taxonomy (NCBI): domain Eukaryota; kingdom Viridiplantae; phylum Streptophyta; class Magnoliopsida; order Poales; family Poaceae; genus Eleusine; species Eleusine indica. Next base: position 10,041,722 of record CM059501.1, read on the forward strand.
CTTTTCTTCTTGATTCACAAATATTCAACACTAGGAAATATGTAATCCTCCATGGCTTCTTTGATTCATCGGATTCTAGCATCCTTGCTCTTCTCTATCACAAAGGTCCTTCGACACCAAGCCCCTTGCTTGCCCTTCTCCAATGTATGGTCCATCGTAGCCAAGTCTTTGCTAACCATTCATCAACTTACCATCATGGTTCACACATTTCTTTGCATCATCTATTAGCACATGTTGATATTCACCTTCATGTTGTATTGATGTTTGTTGTGATATGTGCTGATTTCTTTGATATGACCACAGGAGTCAAGTCACCAATATTTGCATATGGTGGCAATTTCAATAAACAATATGAGACATATCATCCAAGCTTCATTTTTCTTCGTCTAACACATGGCATAAGATTTTCATTAGTGATCATCCATGTAGTTTCATTTTTCTTCATGTAACACATGGCATAATATTTTCATTAGTGATCATCCATGTAGCTTCACCATTGTCACATCCTTTGTCATATGGCATACAAATTATACATTAGAATATCCATATATATCCATGTCTTGATATATCAATGTTCATAATAAATTTACAAGACATTTTCCTGTTACAACTCAACAAATTACATTAGCTCTTTAATCGTGTTGTCATCAATACACCAAAACCCACTAGGAGGCCTAGATGCTCTTTCATCATTGCCCAGGTGATGCTGCGGGAGTGCTTCCGGGCGCAGGGGTCGAGCCAGCCATAGAAGAGCTGGTGTCCGCGTCGAAAACAAGCACTACAGGAGCGGCTCTCGTGACGGGGAAGGGAGAGGCCGGTGCTGATGTAGTCTCGATGTTGGCGGGTGTATGGGAAGCACCAGTACGGGGTGCGGGCAACACCGGGGCCACAGCGGCAGGGCTGGGCAGCGGAGGCCCTGCACCGAGAGCCTACGACGGTCCAGCGGCAGAGGCCGACAACGGCCCAGACACGGCGGGTGGGGTGCCAGTAGGGGCGCGCGCACCTAGAAGCCGGGAGGCAGGGCCACGGGCGGGAAGAAGGTCCTACAAAAAATCATATCCAACAGGCAAAGTGGAAGAGAGATTAGCGAACGGGAACACAAACTTGTCAAAAGTTACATGCCAAGACACAAGAACGTGACGTGAAACTGGATTGTAGCAGCGATAGCCGTTGTGCTGATGTGGGTAACCGATGAAGACGCAAACAACGGAGCAAGGGGCGAATTTTTGAGCGGAGGTGGCTGAGGTGTTTGGATAGCAAAGGCAACCGAACACGCGGAAGTGAGAGTAGGAGGGTGCAGTGCCATGCAGCTTGAGATAGGGCGTGGCCATGTTAAGAGCACGGTAGGGGCGGCGGTTCAGGACGTGGACAACAACGTCGAGAGCTTGAGCCCAAAAGGATGGTGGTAAGTGGGCTTGGATAAGGAGGGTTCTCATGGTGTTGTTGATGGTCTGAATGGCACACTCGACGGTGCCATTTTACGGGGACGTGTACGGGCAAGAGAGCCAAAGGCGGACACCATGAGAATCAAGGAAGGAAGTGGAAGCATTGTCGATGAACTCTTTTCCATTGTCAGTTTGGAGAGCGTGCACAGGAACGCAAAATTGCATGTTGACAAAAGCAAAGAACTTCTGCAACGTGGCAAAGACATTGGATTTGTGACGAAAAGGAAAACACCAATAAAAGTGGGTGAAATCATCAACAATGATCAACAAAACATGAAGTTCTTAAGATTGGAGAGGTCCATACATCACAGTGAATTAAATCAAAGGGTGCAAGAGACTTAGAGTTTGAACTAGTAAAAGGGAGACGAACATGCTTCCTGGTTTGACAAGCATGACACAAATGACTACTCAGTTTATTGGTGGGAATGGCTGAAGCGCGCTGCAGCGAGATGGTGGCATCCCGGCCGAGGTGGCCAAGACGGCGGTGCCAAACTTCAGCGGTGATGACCGTGGAGAGAAAGGCGAAGACTTTGTGGGCGGTGGAGTGCGGTGGTATGGTGTATAGATCCTCGAAGCTATTGCACCGAAAAATCACGGCCTCTGTCCGAAAATCCTTCACAGAAAAACCACGGGCGTCAAACTCAATAGAACAATTGTTATCACGTGTAAACTTACGAATGGAAAGAAGATTGAGAACGAGAGAGGGAACATAGAGAACATCTTTAAGAGTGAAGGAAGGGCCAGGGGGAGTGTGGAGAAAGGTTGAGCCGGAGACCATAACAGGCATGGAAGTGCCATTGCCCACCATGACCGAGTGAGGAATAGAGAGAGGTTGAGAAGAGTGGAAGATACCATCATTAGAGGTCATGTGAGTAGATGCACCGGAATCAACTACCCAGCCGCCATTGACTAAGAGACTGTTCAGGGCTGCCATGAGCCCAGAAGTGTCATAGGAGGCCGAAGGAGAGGCAGCCATTGGAAGGGCGGACTGGTGGACTGGAGCAAACATCATGGTGAGCGCCTGCTAGGGTGGCACTTCAAGGATGCTGGGACGCCCGAGAATGGGAGCGGCCCATGCGTTGGTGGCCGGGTTGAAGTAGATCCAAGGTCCAGAGCCGGGCAGAGAGCCGGCCGAACCACCCTGGCCGAAACGAGGATTCGGAGACCAGGCTTTCTTCTTCCCTTTTCCTTTGTTCCGGGGGTTGGAACTGGGATTAGAGGAGGACGCGCCACCAGAGCAGGAAGTACCGCAGCAGGCGGCAGGGGGCGAGGCCGAGGATTTGGCGAGGAGGGCAGTGGTAGCGGTAGTCTTAGCGGCGCTCACGAGGTGCATCTCCTCAGCCGCTAGCTTGGAACGCACGGTGGCGTAGTTGGGTAGACGCGCCGACATGGTGATGTTAGAGGTGGCGTTGGACATGCCCAGGCTTAGGCCACGAATGATGTTGAGAACCAGCATGCGATTGTCGACGGGGGAGGCAGCATCCTTCAGCGCATCGGTGAGGCGCTTCTGCTCATGGAGGTAGGCGGCCACCATGAAGTCGCCTTACACCAGATTCTAAAACTGCAACATGAGGACGATGGAGCGACCATCCTGGTTTTTGTTGAAGAGGGATTGAGCTGCCAACCAGATTTCTTAGGCATTCTGATCTTTGTCATTCTGAAGTTGATCGAGAATGTCCTGCGACATGAGCCGCCAACTAGATTGTGAAACTGTGACATGAAGAGAGACGCTGCACCAGATAGAGTGGTGGCGGGGGGTAGTAGAGAAAGCACCGGCGGTGCCATTCTGAGAGGCCGGCGTGGTGCTCATGGTAGCGGAAGCAGTGATCGGAGGAGATTAGGGGGCGGTGGCGGGCTAGGGTAGAGGCCGGGTCGAGACCTAATCTGATGCCATGTAGAAAGATAGAAGGCGAATTTTGGGGAAGCCACACACAGCAGTCAGGCCGGTGGTTCCGTTTTATATTGCTTTGGTTAGACATAATACCAGTACAAGATTACAGGGTTTTGTTACAGCTATACAACGCTAATCTAGCTATGGTAGTTAGGGAAGAAATCCTATGCGCTAACACCAAGGACATCGCCGACAACAACCCTGGCGCGCGCGTGCGCGGAGCTCACGCTTGTCCCACTACCACAAATAGGCTCTGTAGTGGCGGCAGCCCAAAGGCCGTAGCGGTGCGGCCCAAAGTGAGCCGCCGCTACAGACCCCCCAATAGCGGCGGTTGACAATGTCAACCGCCGCTATAAATGGTCCAGGTTTATAGTAGTGGTTGACAATGTCAACCGCCGTTATGTAGGGAATACTAGCGGCGGTTGACAATGCCAACCGCCGTTATAAAGTGCCCAGGCTATAAAAGCCGCTTTCAGACAGCTCCGGCCCTCACACGAACAGTGGCGGCCCGAAAATTTGGGCAAATCACGAAAATCAAGGAGGGAAGGTTTTGAGTTTGTTTTTTTTGCAGAAATTTGCTCTCTGAGATAAGGGGAACTCATCCCATTGGTTTTTTTGTGCTCTCATTTTGAAATCAAGTAGAATTTTAGGTTTTAATTTTGTTAGGTTTTCATCAAATTTTAGCTAAATTCGTTTGATTTGGATGGTTCACTTGGTTATAGTTAAAGTTTATGAAGGCATACATCATCTCTTTTCATCACTACACAAAAAATTATTATATTTAGCTTGTTTTATGTCAATGGGAATCTAGATCTAGTTTGGTTTTTAAAAGAGAGAGAAAGTAGTATTAGGGCAAGAGGGATGTTAATTATTTTATTATCTCTTGATAAAAATTAAATAATATATAAAATAATTTAATGTTTGTTTCATTTTACCTTGCATAATATTTCTCACTTCATGTATATTATTTTTCAATGCTTGTATATTTAGTTAATATTTAAATTTTTTGTTACACATAATTAATTAATTAATTTCTAATATTTTTTGGCTAGATGGTGATAAAAGTTAAATAATATATAAAATAATTTGATGTTTGTTTCATTTTATCTTGCATAATATTTTTCACTTTATGTAATATTCAATATATATACATGTATATATATAGTGAATGTTTAAATTTTTTGTCACACATAATAATTAATGAATTTTAATAATTTTTGGGTTTCCGTTCAAGGCCGTTCGTGATGGATAGATCTTGGATGTACGAGGCACCAAGACCGGGTCCAATATTTTTACGAGAAGTTTTTAAATTCATCGAAGCGGACGCACAACATGCTCGATGCGAACGGATGACTGATATATTGTCCGTGTTTTGATTATAAAAATCAGAAGTTGTGGAATGATATAGAAGTAATAAAGTCACACTTGGTGCGGAGGGGTTTTGTTGAGGGGTACACGAGATGGACAAAACATGGTGAGAATAGTATGGTCGATATGGAATTTGATGAGCATATTGAAGTTGAAGTCGAGGTTGTCAATTCACCTGGTGCGGATGCGATGGATTCACCTGGTGAAGCTGATTTTGATGTTGAGGAGTTGTTGTGTCACATTGAGCCGCAGGTGTTGATCAATGTTGGTACAACTAAAGGGCTTGATAATTTTCATAGAATAGAGAAAGCATCAAAGGATCCATTATATGATGAGTCTAAGGGATGTGGTAAAGAGTTCACCGTGTTGCGTACTGTACTTGAGCTGATGAAGTTGAAGGCCATGCATGGCTGGTCGGATGCTAGTTTCACGGATTTGTTGGAACTTATTTCTAATGCGCTACCGAAGCCCAACTTGTTGCCAAGGACAACATACCTTGCTAAGAAGCTGATTTCCCCACTTTCGTTGGGCGTGCAAAAAATTTATGCGTGTCCAAATCATTGCATATTATATCAAAAGGAGCATCAGGACGCTGTGAGATGCTCAAGGTGCAAACGCAGTCGTTACAAGAGGAACAACGATTGTGACGCCGATGGTGGCTTGAATAATACAACTAAAGGGAGAAAGAAGAAAATAAGTTCTATCGTCGACAACAGTGATGACAGTAAGGTTCCTGCCTTAGTCATGTGGTACTTACCCATGGTCGATTGCATCAAACGCTTGTTCGCCAACCCTAGGGATGCGGCAATGATGACATGGCATGCGCGCAAGGAGGACGGTAAGCTCAAGCATCCCGTAGATGGAACACAGTGGAAAAAGTTTGATGAGGATCATCAAGACTTCTCTAGTGAGGAAAGGAACATACGGTTTGCATTGAGTACAGACAGGATGAACCCATTCCGTCAAATGAGGAATCCGCATAGCACTTGGCCAGTGATACTAGCAATGTACAACATTCTACCATGGTTATGCCATAAGCGTAAGTACCTACTGCTGACCACTCTTATATCTGGGCCTAAAGAACCTGGTAACGACATAGACGTGTTCTTAGTACCATTGTTATATCTGGACCGAAAAATTATCCGGATAAGACACCGACAGAGCTTGCTGAAATGAAGATGGTCTTGACAACAGAAGCAAGGACTTATGTTGCAAATTAATTGTATGACTGCTTCATGAGGTGGCAAGATAGAGAGTGCATTATGGCACCTTACAACTTCAAGTAAGTTGGACAACTACTACCTTCATCATGTATCCTATGTTAAAATTAAATCCAATCATAATTAACTTGTTGACAACAAACATTGTTGTAGCGATCATTGGATCTGTCTGATGATATTTCCGAAAGAAGGGTACCTTCTATCGCTCGACAGCCTGGACTACGACAAGAACTTATAGACGACATTCTGGAAGTCATAGATCGGTAAGAAATTGGTCTACGTGTGTATGGTTTGATGATGTTAATATCATCTACTGATAAGCTTTTGTCGATCACGCAGTGCTTACGAGAAATATGTCGTAGCCGGTGGGGCATGTCATCCTACAAGGAAAAAGAAGATGTACTTCCGTCATAAGTTTTGGGTATGACTATACATGTTCTTATCGTACTATCCATTCATATAATTATCATAGGTGTAATGAACTTGTGTTCTCTACTTTATAGTGCAATAAGCAAATACGAGGAAGTGTGCATTATGGTTACTACACTTGTGTGTTCTCGGCTGACACTTCAACTTACCTGGACCATATCATTGAGGAGTCTCAACAAGAGGTAAGTTGATTTTATTTATATCCATTTTACTTTACCTGGACCATATCATTGAGGACTCTGCTCATGTGACACAGAAAGCCACAAGGTCAAAGAGAAAATGGGCTGCAAAGATGAAAAGGAATGACGCGATCAAAAAGGGTATAATTCCTGAATCACATATTCACTTGAGTACAAATGCCATGTATCTAGTTGTAGCTTCTCTTTGTCGTTTTATGTTGAGAGAGGTAATTAGTCCAGAAGGAAAGTGTTTTGACTCAAACAGTGAACTAGCAACAAAACATAGGTCCCTTTGTGAGTGGGCTGGTTCAAGAGCACCATATGAGCTTAATGTGTCGAAAAAAGATGATGACTATGCATTAGGGTTCATATAAAATATTTTATAAGCTCGATTGAACATTTTGATGACAATGTTATATATATTCTATGATGCGATGTAAATATCTGTGATGAGATTGTAAATACCTTTGATAAGATGTTGTAGATATCTATGATGAGATTTGTAAATTTCTGTGTATGCAGAATCTGTGATTTCTGTATATTTGCTAATTTTTTTTTTTTTTGGAAAATAACAAGTAGCGGCGGTTAATGTTGTCAACCGCCGCTACTAATAGCCAACAGTAGCGGCGGTTGATGATGTCAACCGCCGCTACTAATAGCTAACAATAACGGCGGTTGATATCTTCAATTGCCGCTAATAATGTGTCTGTAGCGTCGGTTTATTTAGGCGACACACCACCCGCCGCTACAAACGCATATTTGTAGTTGCGTTTGCGTAGTGGCAGGGTGGCCTGCCCGCCGCTACAGGGCCTTTCCAATTGCCTCTACAGGCCTTTTTTGTTGTTGTGTCCTCTTCCGCGTGCCCGACGATGCCAACCCCGGCATGCTCGTCATGCAGGCCATGTTCGACGACGGAGCGAGCGCTGCCGTGGTCAGCGCCGGCACCGATGAGCCCCTGGAGCGTCCCCTCTTCGAGATGGTCTCGGCGTCACAGTCGGTGATACCAGACACATCTGACAGCCCCGCCGCTGGACGCCTCACTGAAGCCGGCTTCCTCTTCAACCCGTCTAAGGGCATGTCGGCGCTGGTCTGTGACAACATCGAGCGGTGCAACCCAGGGGGCGGGCAATCCTGGACGCCGTGGAGGCGGGGCTGTCAGAGGTGGTGCTAAGAAGTTCTCCAAAGGCTGACTCTAAGCTGACTCTTAGAATTGTTTATTGAAGAAAAAAAAAAGAGAGAGAAGCAGCTAGCTCTTTATGAAGAGTCAGTCTCTAAGAAAAATAAGACACTTAAATTTGAACCCCACTGTTCATCAATCCTTTGCAAGAGATTGCTGCTAGCTCTTAGCTAGCTCTATCATGGGAGACGCTCTAAGCTGAGGTTCAGGTCTCCTTGTCATGGTAGCCAAGCAGTGGGCTCTGCGGGCAGAGGCAACATCATGTTGAAATGTGAAAAGTTACTGGGATGCGGATCAAACACCTTCTAGCCATTTTGTCATGAATTTCTAGTACTGCGAAGAAATTTCTGGTACTGCGAAGAGTCAGTTCACAATCAACTGTTGTAATTCTCACATATTAATTAGTTGGTTGGGTTGGGTTGGGGTTGGGGTGTGGGGGTTGGGGTTGGGGAGGTGCACATGTGATCAATGCAGTGTAAAAAGGGCTCCTAGCTCCAGCAGGAATTAATACAAAACTGAATCGAAGAGCATGGGTACCGCATGTGACATGTAACATATTAACCAATTAATTATGGTGCACGTGGTTATCTAATTCCATATTGTTTGTATTTGGCGGGTGTTGACGCCTTGAGGCGGCATCAATTTCATCTGTTTTGTAAAGCCTTTGTTTTTCCAAAAGAACACATAGTTTGTCAGAACAATGATAATATCTCATATCTGACACCTACTTGCATCCACATCCACTTGCTATTAAATCTCTTCAACGATAGCCTCCTGCACAACTCCTGTAACATGAGGAACGGCATCACGTACTTCCTGTGTAAGAACGGTTGTTACGTGTAGCCTAGCTTCTATATATATATATATATATATATATATAGCACTGAGAAGCATGATCCCAGCCACTCAAAGAAATTGAAATAGTTAATTAATTAGACTCTTGGGATAATTGTAGTGGGATCTCTTTCAGTCACTATCTTAGCTCCAAGGTCCACCGTTCGATTTTCCATGTCCCCAGCGCAATTCTTGGCGTGGCAATGCCCATCTTCGACGCACTACAGCAATCTCCCAGGCCGCGCGAGGCAGATAGCTCCAATCGGGCGTATAATAGGGTGAGTTAAACTTAGGGAAGCAGGTTTTCATTTTATTTTATTTTATTGTATTAGGACAGTGAGTTGGTCCAAAAGCCTCTAAAATACACTAGATTTTCTCTTATTTCATAAAGCTAGTAGAACAAATGAATTAGAGTCCTGACTCACAACCATCCGTTGGGTACCACTTGCATCCTAGTTAAACTTAAACTTAAACCAGATACATCATGCATCCATCTACATGGTTTAATTTTCTTTTCTGAAAAAACATTGTTTGTTTAGTTGATTTAAAATTGACCAATATGCATGGTGCGCTTGATGATTGATTCTGGTTTCCCTTGAAGTCACTGTTCTGCGGCCATGGTGAGCCATCCCGCCAATGTCGCTGATAAGATCCAGCAGCGGCAACGCGCATCCTTACTCGCCATCGGCACGGCGAACCCGGCAAACTGCATACGTCAGGACGACTACACCGACTGGTACTTCCGCGTCACCAAGAGCGACCACCTCCATGACCTCAAGACCAAGATGAGGCGAATGTGTATGGCCCCAATTTTCTAGCTTTCATGGTTTACTCAACATGCAGGACTGTATGTATGTATGTATAAGTTTGCAAATCATGAATCAGGCGATAGGTCCGGTATCAAGAAACGCTATTTCCACCACAGCGAGCGGACCATCCTTGATCATCCCGTCTTGCTCAGTGGTCAACTAGCTGCCTTCCCTCGACGCACGGCAGGATATTCTGGCGACGGCGGTGCCCGAGCTCGCAGCGGCTGCCGCGAAGGACGCCATCGCGGAGTGGGGCCGCCCGGCGAGTGACATTACCCATCTCGTTGTCAGCACCTACTCTGGGGCCCACATGCCCGGCGCCGACCTCCATCTGGCCTCCCTTCTGGGCCTTGGGCCCTCGGTCTGCCGTACCGTGCTCTACCTCCAGGTAGGGAGACCAAAATGCAACCCCTTTTGAGTTTAAAGACTCAGAAAGGAAGACCAAAATGCATATATTTCATCTTCTGTTTTAAAAACAGTCCTTGACTATAAGAATTTGTTCCTGAAATTCTCTTGCCACCCTCACATGTTTGCTAGCAAAAATATTTCGATACAAAAAAAATATCAGAGATCACTGATAAACACAAAATTTAAAAAAGTATCAGCAACTTTGGTGAATAAAATAAATTAATTTTCAAGATTACTTACATCATTTGAGAAGAAATTGCATTTAATCTATTATCATAGTTACATATATAATAAAAATAATTTTTATTAAAATAGACATAGGCAATGATAAAATTTTGGTGATAAAAGTTATATTAGACCTCATCAATAAATACAATATTTCAAATATTTTAGTGAAATTTCATTCAATTTTTTTTCTAGTATGTTTGAATGTTCGGCTGAAAACTCATGGTTCATCGCTGCCTCCAGGGCTGCACCGCCGGCAGTTCCGTGCTCCGCGTCGCCAAGGACATCGCGGAGAACAACCCCGGCGCGCGCGTGCTCGTCGCGTGCGCCGAGCTCACGCTCGTCTTCTTCCGCGCGCCGGGCAGCTTCCCCGGCACGATCGCGATGCAGGCCATGTTCGGCGACGGAGCGAGCGCCGCCGTGGTCGGCGCTGACGTCGACGAGCCCGTCGAGCGCCCGCTCTTCGAGATGGTCTCGGCGTCGCAGGCGGTGATACCAGACACGTCTGACAGCCCCGCCGCTGGACACCTCACCGACCACGGCTTCATCTTCAACCCGTCCAAAGGCATGCCGGCGCTCGTGCGCGACAACATCGAGCGGTGCGTCGCCGACGCGTTGACACCGCTCGACCTCAGTGCACGGAAAAACAACCTGTTCTGGGCGGCGCAGCCCGGGGGGCGCGCGATCCTGGACGCCGTGGAGGCCGGGCTAGCGCTGGAGCCCGGGAAGCTGGAGGCGAGCCGGCGCGTGCTGAGGGAGCACGGGAACATGTCGGGCGCGGCGATGCTCTTCGTGCTCGACGAGCTCAGGCGGCGGCGGGTCGACGGAGGATTGTTTGGCGCGCCGGCGGGAGGGTTGGGGGTGATGGTGGGGATCGGACCCGGGATATCCGTCGAAACCATGGTGCTGCGCGCGGCCAACAACAGTGACAACAGAAACAAAAGCTCTTCGTCCAGAACGGCAGTAAAGGCAATATGAAACTGCTCCAGCCTCCAGGCTGACCAACTTGAATAAAGTTTCAAATGGATGCTGAATTTTAGTTACTTATCACATTATTATTTCTGTGCGGATAGCGTCAACCTGCTCCAGGGGTTAACCAAATAGAACGAACAAATACTACTTGAGCTATCACATTGTGGCTGTGTGCAGAATCCGCTCAACAAAGTTCAGAACGCTATTGCACGGGAAACCCAGCAAGCAACTGCATGCAAAATTTCAGAACAAGGATGGAATCTAACAATCAATTCAGGACGCTACCAACTTCCTTCCACTGTTACAAACTGTAAAACTAAACCTGATCAAACAAATCCATTCGGTGCACCCAACTGTGACTGTTCCAGTCAATCTGTAAAATTCCTGCATGCTCAAGAAAGCGTAGAAGCCAAATTATAGTAAGCTAAAGACAGAAGAAAAACAATGACAACTTGAAATACTGGTGTTGGGCCCATATTCGATCAGTTGGAGTTCTTGTAAGCTGCATCCACACTACCTTCACAGCTAATTTTCTCTCCTCTAAAAACAAACTAATTTTTTTTCATGCTCAAAAAGTTTCTTCACGATAGTTCTTACAATATCATCACTTTTCTGTTCAGTTAATAAATTAATCATCCTCGTATCAGCAACACTTAATCACAAAACCCCGTATGTAGATCACTTTTTCTCTAAGCCAAGGTGCAGATTTGCCCGTAACTCTTCTCCTGGTACTTGCAGTTTACATTGAAGGCCTGTGAAATCAAGCTTCCAGTCATGTTTCAAAGATGCCCTTCACGTATATCATCCCCTTTTCACCGAACTTGAGCTCCTTCCTCATCTGCTCGACTTGGACGTCATCACCGCGCACAAGGATCTCAGATAAGCTCCCGTCATCGGATAAGATCATTTTGACCTTGATCTCTTCTTTCCTTGACGCTTTTGTCCAGTAGTACACTCCCCTAGACCATTATGACATGACAGTCACCACATTTGCAATAGAAAACTCATTATGAAATGTTATTGGTAATTGAGTTGCAGAGACATACGCCAAGGGGCTTAGGGTCATAAGCCAAAACCAGTTGTTGCCGCCTTCTGGGACTGCAATTGATAGAACAAGCCCAACACTCCCAAGGCTAATGCATGTGCAGAAGGTCAACAGTGCTGCTTGTCCTCTGCTCGGAACCATCGTGCCCTCAAAGCTGCCAAGAAATGCAAAAGGCCTCAATTTACAATGCATTACTGAGTTGAACAAGATCCATGAGCTTGAGATACACTACATTAAAAAAAAGGCCATGAGGGCCTGTTTGGTTGGTGCCTCACGTTACCAAGCCTAAGGTTAGTCACGCCACAGATTATTAGGCAACAGTTTGGTTGACTGCCACAACTACAGCAAGCCACACTTTCTTAGCATCCTGACTCACACCATACTCTCAGTTTTTTTTTTTAATAAACTTAGTCATGGCAAAATTACGCATGAACCAAACAGAGCCTGGAATCAGCTAGTAATCATAACAACAGACAATAGATGTCATTTTCTTGAATAAGGACTGGTACATTTTCATAGTGGACTTCATCACTATAACAAATAGTACTCATTTCGAAAGTTCTATCCTTATCAAGTCAATTATAGAAATTTGAAACATCAAGTTGCTGTATAAAAAACTACAAACAATGCAGATCAATCAGAAGATAAGGTCCAAAAATTACAGCACCCTTTATCATTGACAGTGCATTAAGAAGCAATGCAACACAACTATGATCTATGCTTTACCAGGGTTTCGTCACACCTTCAAATTGAATGTTATGTTGTTGACACTAAGTATTCCATACTTGGCTACAGAGTCATCATGCTACTCACGTGATAACCTCGCCACGGTCTGTGACAGTGAAATTGTTGCGGGTGAAGAACGATAGGATCTCTCCTGCCACCTGATTTGGCGCCATCGGCTGACCATCCTCCCTGACAAATGTCTTCTGAACAATCTGCATTCAGAATTGCAATATACATGTTAAAACTACCACCAATTTGGCAGATGCTCAAACAACAGATGCAAAAACAATCATATTAATGTAAGAACTAGCAGCCACACATCAGTCAGCACGAAATTAGTATTAACTAACAGATTTCAGCTAAGTAAGGCCGTCCCTACCGGACATAGTGGTGGAATCTTGGACCAGAGACAATAAAAATAAAGGAGGAGAAAAGAAAGGTATCCCCTTTTGCCCGCTCATAGCAAGTCAAATCCACTACCGACGCCACCAAGCAGGCAACAACTGCCGACCACACCTTAAAAAAGGAAGCCCAAAAGAATGCGGAACAACTAATAAAGCAAATGCATGTGCACACAGTTCCAGAGGCAGCGATGCTAATCCATAATGACCAGAATTGCACAAATTTGCGAGACTGAAATCTTGTCCTCAGAATCACAATAAGACTAATGAAAATAGGATAAGCAAGGCCAAGCAAGAACTACTCTAAGATGTTCTGCATGAAATTGCTCTCTTCTTGCACACCCGCGTCGTCGTCACGCCGGCGAGCGCGCGCAGGTCCGGCAGTGGAGCCAAGGAGAGAGCAAGGTCGAGGAGGGGGAGAAGCGAGAAGCGAAGGGGACGGGAATGACCTTGGACTTGACGGAGCGCTTGATGAGCGACCACAGACCCGGCACGGAGAGCACGAACAGCCCCAGCGACGTGTAGTAGCTCGCCTGCGAGTACCCGGTCGCGGCCACGGCGTCGAGCAGCACGGCGGCGTGGTCGAGGGACGCGCGGGCCGGGGCGGCCCGGACCCTTCGCCTCGGCCCGAGCTGCCGCCGCCGCCGGGAGCACAAGGCGACCGCGGCGGCGCGCGGCGGCGCGGGGCGGAGCGGGAGGAGGAGGCGGCTCGCGGCCGCGGCAGTGGCGTCCATTTTCGGCTGGGGGGGATAAGGCCGCAGGGCACGGAACGTAGGACGGCGTGTGCTTTAAGTTTTTCCGGGCCCGCGTGTCAGTGGGTGGCGTAGTTGTCCTTTGGTCTGGGAGGTGGGGAATGGAACACGTGGAAAAATATTTTGCGTACGTTTTACACTCTAGAAAAAATAGCATGATCCACCCTATCTGTAATTTTAAAAATGAGATTTCTACTATGATGCAAATGCTCGCCTACCTACTAGATATTGTTGTTACATGATTCTAATTTAAGCATGTTTAACCAATTTAGCTTGCTTTGGTGGATGTAGAGTGAAAAAAAGCTAACTTCACAAAGTAATTTTTATGGGAGTACCTAAAGACTCATTCACCATATTGTCATGAAAAATAATCAAAATAGTGAACCTTCATAGGACAATGTTTAAGCCGTAATGGAAGATTATTTTCAGTATAGTCTCAGAAAAGTACTACAAAAGCTAATTTCTGAAATTTTGAGGATATACATAGTAAGTATTTACATATTTAAAATTTTTAAATAAAATACAGTATGGTACCCCCACAATAACAAGTTGAACGCCTCTCTATGTGGTACTTGCCTACTTCATTCTATTAAACTGGTATGAATCTCACAGGGGTAGTTTCCATCCTACAAACCATAAAACTTCAGAAAGGGCCACATTATTTACTCCTATTAGGCTATTACAGGAGTACGAGTTTACTATCTCTTTCAGCAGTCTGTCTGACAGGGACACAAGATCATAATCTCTTTTAGCACATTCTACATATCATTACATAAGGGAGGATATTCACATAACAAAGTCTGGAACACACTTGCTGCACGGCTCGATAACCTTTAGGTTCACAGTTGGGGGCACTTTCTCGACATGGCTATGAATGGCAACACGGGCCCTTTCAGCCTCAATAAGTGATTCCAGACTCAGAGGCCAGCATCTGTCAATATTGGCACACCTCCGGTCATGGCCGCGAGTAGTGTCTAACGTGAGACACTCCAGTGATTTTGTTTTCTCAATAATATGGAGAGTGAACTCGATCATGCTCTTTGCTGAGCAAAAGCCAGTTATCATCACGTTCTTGAGCTTCTCGCGAATATTCTGAAAGGCGCTGTGGATGCGACAAATCATCACCCGAATCTTCAAATATTGAATCATGCCTTATAGTTGGCATGCTAATCTGCATAGGAATCTGTCAGTGCTCCTTCCACAATAAATATAGAAATCTTCACCATATGTATTTTGCTTATACACAAACCAATGACTATTGTTGATTTAGATATTGTTGACCGCCAGGTCAACAACCGAATCGAGATAAGGGAGCACCAGCTCCTGTGGGACTTGGATCGGAGCCAATGATTTTGATTCGTTTTTTGCCTTGATCATGAGGCAAATCTAAGAGATAAAACGGACTCGGCCCCGTTGCTACAGGGCTATAAAAGGAGGGGTCGCCCTACAGGATGTCCCATGATTGGATTCCATCCTAAACCGATCGTTCAGAGCCCTGAAAGCAACGGAAGCTCGTCGTCCTCGTCCAGGGCAGTGCTGCTACCGTCCTGAGGGTTTTTGCTACCCCAAGAAGACCCTCTAGGAGCGTCTGCACTACGTCCCCGACTCCGCCCTCATCATCGACTTCGTCACCTCTGCACCGACACCAATGAAGTCAAACAACAGCGCCGGTAACAGATCGAACCTCCTATTCCGCATTAGTTTTAGTTCACTAGATGAGATCTTGATTGACTAGTGATCCTGAGTTCTAAGTGTTAATGATTTAGATTAAATTATCCTAACATATATAACTTTCAGTACGAGGCAAAAAGTCACTTCTAGTTTCCCAACTTTCAAACCTCTGATGCTTGAAACATGACTTTCCGTTTTCCCAAACTGAACCAGCCAGGTTCAGAAAAAAAAGGATCAAGGCTAATTCACATTTCACTGGTATTATTGTTCTCATCATATAACTAATTAGCAGATATATTACAAGACAAGATTCCATAGGACGATTGCTAAATTAGTATTCATTTCAAAGAGTTCTTTTTATTTTCAGATATAAATGATGACTTACGCGTAAGATGAAAGTCTCCAAGGCGGGAGAAGCATCAATAAGAGAAATCAAAGAGTAAAAATCATAGTCTGGAGAAAAATCTTCTGGAAGCAGCATTATCTCCAAGTACTTGAGCTGCAGGAATTTACCAAACGCCAGTGGTGTATTGACAGTCTGAAGAAAGTGATGCCCCAAAGGCCAAACATTAATAACCAAGTATGAGTAATTGGGTATGGTGAACATAAAACTATTCGACAATGCTTCAAAAACAATTGATTAGTTAGGGAAAACTGACTTCATCGCTCGTTGTTAGAACAAGAGTTTGCAAATTTGGTGCTATGAATGGAAGTTTGGCACTTGCATAATATAGCAAGTCAGATGTCCAACAAAGTCTTACTTCCTTCACTTGCGCCACAGCTCCAAATGAAATGTGTATTTTGCGACCTGTATACGAGAAAGAGGAGAGATTTGGGGCATTGCAGTCAATCATCTCCAGCCTTTTGCAATCAAGCACACCAGGAGTATTAAGTCGTTGCAGCAGACAGGGTATCCCAAAGCAAATTATATCATCACAGTTCTCAAGATAAATTTTCTCCAGATGACAGGAATTGGACAGAAAACAGTACAGTTCCTCCCCAGTAATGTCGACAGAACACAAATCCAAAACTTTCAGGCTATTCATCGAACCAACTTGAGCTGTTGAGTGAAGATAACATGCGGCAAGTATAAATGACTGAATGGAACTTACCTTCGCACTAGACAAAGCAGAACATGGGAAGTTGTACTTTGCATCACCAAAATCAAATGCCCATAGTTCAAATTCTTTAATCGCAGGTGTAATGGCAACTTGAAGCGATCAACATGATTGGGAGGCAAAGTAGAACAAGGGTAGGTCTGGAGCCTAAACATCTTCACTCCCATTCCAGAGTGATTCTGCATAATATGGTCCACTCTACTTATAAAAGCCGCCCTTGTTGTTTCTTCCACGTCAGATGAAGCTCCCTTTATGCCAACTGAATCAACAAGGAATGGATTTGGATAGAATCTCAAAGGACGCAAGAACCCACGAGATACGCAAGCAGCTTGAGCAGCATCTCGAATTGGCATGAGAGCATGTATCTGGTGAAGTATATCCTGATAAGCAAGATAGAAAAATCATTTCCTTCTCTAGACGTTCTGTGACGAGTCCTAAAAAATCACATGATTTGTACTATTTGTTCGGGCGGAAAAATCGCGCCGACTAGGCGGACCTCCCTAACACTGCCGCGGGAGAAAATAAATATGGGATAATAGCTCACATGCGACGCCTTTCACCTTTATTCTCTGGGATACGACATCATTGGATGGAATAGCTCACATGCAACGGTTGAAACGGTTCAAATAGCCACGGCCCGACACGGCTGTTTTAAGCCCTTAAGTAGTTAACGGTTGTGGATTATGTTCGAACGTGGGACCCGCCAGTCGAACGTTGCTCTGTGGGACTCACTACTTATCCACGTCAGGCCTTAAGAGGCCTAGCCAGCCCTCTGCTCCCGTGCTTGTGCCTTGCCCCCGACATTACCGTTGCCTCCTCCCTTCCCCTGTTCTTCCTCGCACACCTTCTTCTTCCTCTTCTCCGGCAACGATCAGCGGTGGCGGCAGCAGCGAGCGACGTCCAGCTCCGCTTCTGGCTCCCAGAAGCCCCTCCCCCCCACCCCCCCAAAAGGAATGGTCGCTTTATGGAGAAGTCCCTTTGACTACATGCCCGGACTGCCCTCGTCCAGATCCACTGAAGCGCTTGACATATGTGCCCTCGCGGATGGGCAACGTCGGTTGGGAATTTGCGAAATGTGAGAGCAAGCCATCTAAGGGGAAGGATGGGAAGATAGGGTTTGCCTTGATTTGGATTTTGCACTTTGAAATTGGAAATTAGGGTTTACGTTCCTCGTTTCAGGATTTGGAGCCCTGCGATCATTTTGAGTGGGTGGATTCATACATTCGGGATCGAGGGCTTGAAGTTCAAGTGCTCCCCCCAATTGAACCAATCCAGGCTTGCATGTCGTCTACTGTGGAGGAGGAGATCTCAAACATAGCCCACGATTTTTCGGTGAATGGGGAGTTGCAAAAACTAAACAAGCAATTGAGTCAGATTGTGGAACTGAACAAGCAGTTGAGCCAGATTATGGAACTGAACAAGCAGTTGAGCCAGATTGTGGAATTGAAGTAGCAATCAGCCGGAGCATTTTACATTTGTATAGTTGCCATTTATTTGGTGTTGGTATTTAGGTTAGAAATTTAGATTTAGATGTGGGGATGTTGTTTGAATATAGATTTGTGATCAAGTTTGCTAGTTCACTTTTCCTCTTCTCAGATTCTTGGCATGAACTTGACTCCGACGACTTTAACCCCCACTGCTTGCCAACCCGGCTCCCATGTCAGCCCGCCTCCCCGCTCCCACCCCAGGCCAACCTGTCATTGATGAAGCGCGGACCATAGTTATTCATACGAGTGTGGCCCATAGTTATCCACTCGCCTCGCCGCTCAATAATTTGAGATTGACATGGCAAAATTGTTTCAATAAATTCCAGAAATTTTACTGCATGGGTAGGAACCTGTGTTACTAGATTGCAGATTCTAACTCTTCTTATTTAGATCCCTACAAAAAAACAATTTTTTTCTCAATTTATGAATATTTTGATGATTTTTAATTCGAAAACTATAAGGATTTTGGATATGAACTTTTGCATGTGATTGTTTCATGTGACATGCAACCACTCTCTATATTTTTTTTGGTAATGTAAAAAAAAAGTGTGTTCAAAATGGACTAGTCCATCCATGTGATATGAACATTGTACATACACCCATGTGATATGAACATTGTACATACATTTATCACTGTAATACCGATAACATGGTTGAAACCGGCATAAAAGAATAGAGTTATGAAAAAAATCATCAAATTTGGACTTGAAACGTGAGATCTATCCGTATTTGAAGATTTAATTATGAATTTAAAAGAAAAAAGTGAACACTCGACAAGAACAGACGAAGAACTACCAATGAATTCAACGCCGACATGTGGGGACGACCTGTCAGTGAAGTTGTGCAACAAGGCCCGTTGACGAAGTCGGCCCAAGAGCCCAAGACGGGATGAGCGGGCCTCTTGTCTAGGGTCTTGCCTGGCTTTGGCCTTACTTTCTTGAAATAATTCAAAAATTTTGGAAAAATTTAAAAATTCAAAAAATTGAAAAAAACCTGTTGACAGGTCGAGTTTGAGGTCATTTAGAGAAGGTCAAAAAAATGGTCGCACCAGAAATGGGGCAGTTTGGCCTACCTTTGGAGTAGTTTGGACAAAATTCAGAAAATTTTAAAAATTCAAAAAATTAAAAAACTTGATCGGATTGAAGTTGTAGGCGCCTTAGATGTTAACCCTCGAGTTTGAGGTCAATTGGAGAAGGTCAAAAAAAATGGTCGCATTAGAAACGTGGCAGTTTGGCCTACCTTTGGGGCTCTTTGTAGCTCATTTCAGAGAACATACCATACCCAACATTCACATAACGGCAAATCAAACATAGTGCATACATATTGATTGTGCAAATTAAGACACAAGTTCCACGCCTTATAATACAAATTAAGACACAAGCTCCACGCCTCAGAATACAAATTGCAATCATTCAAGAGTTTTCCTTCCACTCGATTTTCTCTTATTCTTACCACTTGATTGTGCAGGCACACCACACAAAATCCTCATGCTCTTGGTTTTCTTCATGTCACTATGACTAGGCTGCCACATGCACACCACAAGTTCTTGTTCATCTTCTGTTTCCATGGCATCTTGCCGAACACCTACATTCTGCACTTCATCCAAAACTGTTTCTGATTGCACAACATCCAAAGCTGATTTAGTCTGCACCACAACATCTAAAACTGATTCAGTTTGCACTAAAATTGACTCAGCTAGCTCTGCAACATCTAAAACTGATTCAGTTTGTGTCACATCTTCCAAATCCTGCATACTTCTACGCCCATTTAGTCTAGCCTTTTCTGTTGCCCCGCCATTTTCAACAACAATGGGTTCAAATTCAGCAGCCTCACTTCCACGCTTTTTTCTACAAAAATAAAAATGACACAAAAACAGAGTACACCAATGAGATGGCTCAATGATTTTTGTTTTGAAACTTACTTTGTCTTTTGTGGAGTGTAACGGCATTTGGGAGATCCATCTCGGTGGCCAAGCTCCTGATAGTACTTGCATCTATTTTTGTTACCTTTCTGTGCCTGTTTTGGTTTATCATCTTTTGCCCTCCTTTACTACTACTACCTTTCTCAAACCAAGCCTTGTATATGCTCATTTTAGATCTACCAGCCTTTCTTTTGGCAAGGGGGACACATTGAAAATTAAAAATCCATTTCGAGCCACTGAGACTGATCTGTAAGTGGTGCTATTGGAGTTGCATATGCAGCCTTGAATCTTGCTACCGAATAAGGGTGCATGTTTACCTTTCACTTGCCAGCCAAGAAGAGTAAGGCATGCTCACATGGTTTTCCAGTGTGCTGCCACTCGAGGCATGTGCATTCATGTAGATCAGTGTGAACCACATGCCTCCTTCCAGTCCTGGTATCTCTCACTTCAGCGGCCCACAAAGAAGAACTCTCAACTACCAAATGTGCAAGATTTCTACTCCTATTAACCACTTGCTGAACCACTGCTGGAAGCTTATCCCCTTGTAGAACATCACCTATTCTTCTTCTCATTTCCCACATCCGCATGATCATGATCCTGATTTGGTCAACAATGTCATGCATAGGCAAGTCTTTCAACTCATTCAGCTTGTTGTTAAAACTTTCAGCCAGGTTGTTATTGATAAGGTCACACTTGATGGCCGTATTAAATCCTGACCTATACCACAACAAAGAATGGTATGCTTTCACCCAGTGCTCAAACTCAGGATCTGCTGCATACACCTTGCCAAGGTGATAATCATGTGTCTTTTTGTTGTAAGATCTTGCTGTTGGCTACAGTCGCCTAAAAGCTTCTCCTCTATGATTCTTGATCACATTCATCCACATATGGCCGAATCACTCCCTCTTCTCAGCATGTGGAAATACATTCTGCACTGCATTTTCTAGTCCTTTACAAGCATCAGTGCGTATAGCCAAAGGTGTTACTGGCCTAATGCATCTTTTCAACTGCATCGTGAACCATGTCCATGAAGCATCTGACTCTGATTGAAACATGCCAATAGTAACAGGAAACATGTAGTTATGTCCATCTAGAGCATTGCATGCTGCCAATTGACCATTCCACTTTCCAGTCAAGAAAGATGAGTCTATGCTCGAATATGGCCTACACCCTGCTTTGAAGCCATCGATGCAAGGCTTTAAAGCCATTAAAAAATTGGAGAAAAATACCATACCATCAGGTGCAACCTCTATATCTACCTCCACAACACTGCCAGGTGACCTCTTCTCCACCTTTGCCTTGAAACTATACAACATCCTGAAGGTATTTGCCCAATCACCATATAATTCTTTCATTGCCCTCTATTTTGCCTTCTACACTATGGTATAATTCAGCTTAATGGGGTACTGCTTTTCCAGGTCTATTCTCAGTTTCTTTGCACTAGTGTTTGGTGTTTTGGCTAAAATAGGAGTGATCTTTTGTGCAACCCAGGCCTGTGATGTCATCTTTGATACAACCTGTGAACTAGTAATACAAGAATATCCATGTAGGATTTGATTAACCCTGATGGTACTTCCATCAGGTTGTTTTCTAGCACAAATGTACCACTTGCAAGGCTTGGCACCCCCATCAAAGCCTTTGCACCTCGCATAAATTTTTTTTGTATCTCTCTAAAATGTCTTGGCGTCAAACTCCCTCCTCACTGCGTAAGTCTTGAAACACATCCTAAACTCTTTCATGTTTGAAAAACACTTTCCTACTTCAATTACAGGATTGTCGCTGTCATATGCATTTATGAACTGATCATCATTGTAATCATCTACCTCATCAGCAGCTTCGTTCATCAACTCTGGATCCACATCTTCAGAACCAACAGTCGCATTAGCCCCATCCCTCACCTTCTTCTTCTCCTTCTCATTGTTTTTATCATCTACTGGAATTCCTAAAATTTATTCTCAGTGTTAGCCATTGGTGCAATGACCAGATCAGTACGCTCTTGCAGTTGTACTGAATTCTAGTCAACAATAACTATATTTGCAGCACCATCACATCCCTCTTGTGTATCATCAGCTAACACTGTCACTTCGGTTAAAATGGGATCTATCTGTCTACTTGCAGCCCAATCATCATCTACAATCTGCATAGCCAACTTTTATGGCACATATCCAACACAAGATTTTGATTTCAAATCCACCAGCTCGGCAAGAAATGTAACACGTTTGCTTGTCCAGCCGTCTAGCCGATCGATTTCATTGACAAGAGCTTTGCCATCCTCCATTCTCACATACTCGCCCTTCCAATCATCGAAGTGTATCAATGCCACTTCTTGCTCCGGACCCCAAGGAATACTCTCCCCTATTTTGTCCATCGAATTCCTCACCGCTTGCGCTTCTTGGTTCACAAGGTCCTGCGGGTCGATCTCGGCACAATCAACCTTCCAACTAACCAATTTGTCCTGCTCTATGGTCCTCATGCTACCATCAGCTAGCTTCACGATAGAGATAAAGGGGAATTTAACGGACCATTCGAAGCTACACTGCTGCCCCCTGTTTCGACAATGGTGCAGGAATGTCACAAATTAGAAGCAACCGAGCTCTAAATAAAAGCAAAATCAGCACAAGGTGTAGAGGATTACCTCGAATTTTACTCTCCCTGCTCCATCTATTTTGGGCCCATCTGTTTTAGGCCGGATTGCTGCCACCGACCAAGATCTGCCTGCAACTCGGGCAAAATCGGGCGCGAATACATCAGATTCGGGGCTCAACTCGGATGGGAATGCGACTTGGGTGCGATTTGACTCACCACAGAGGTCACCTAGGACCTGGGCCGTGCAGCGCCGGAGAAGGATGTGCGGCACTGTGAGAGCACGCACTGCCAGGGAGGGATTGGGACGCCGCTCAGAGGGCGCGCCGCATGAGGTCTTCGATCGGTCAAGCAGACAGACTCGTGCCGCCGGAGGGAGCCACCGCCAGAGAGGGATGTGCGTCACTCTGAGGTCGTGCAGCCGGATATGGATTTTCCGCCGCTCAGAGGGCGCAAAACCGGTATTCGGTCGGTCCATCTGATAGATTCGTGTGCGACAATATTCAGACTTGGTCCTACAGCCGCTAACAACCAAATCCACAAAGTGTCAAGGCCGTCTGTGGGTTCCACATTGGCGTCGCACACGAGCTATTACCGTCAACTATGTCGTGCCTCGGCCACTTCCCACCAAAGACGTTACATGTGAGCTATTGACCCAAATAAATATAATGTGGGCGTGTCAGTGTACTAAGTACACAAAGAAACAAAAGAAAGAAACATATTTTTTACTTATATTTGATAATACAAATACAAATAGTCTCCACATGTGCACTCCATAGCCTGATGGCGGCCATCTCACTCATGTGACATGGTCTTCTTGGTTCATAGAGCCTCGGAAAGCTCCTAGTTAATTACCCTGGCGAGTCAAACTTGCTCGGGAACCTCTGATTAAGCTGCATATAGTCATCGTCTTTGGTCTTCGCTTCGCGTTCTCTATGCATGTGTGTTGATGGTGGTGTGGATGGGTGGCGTCGGCATTATCCATGGCCTCGTCGGTCCATGTGCCAGTTGTAGCACGACCTTCACATTGGCGGCGCTCGCCCTTGTCGTCCGGCCTCGTCGGTCACGTACGACACGATTTAGGTGTGGTTGTTGTATAGAGGAACATGCACGTCGATGCTTGGCTTGTCCGATGCGGCGACTTGTCAGCGTCATCAGAGAAGGCGTCATCTCCGGTCTTCACGTAAGCGCCTCCCCTTGGACTCGCCATCGGCTTCGGCAATGTTCTCAACGTCTCGTAAGCGGCGATGTCTGTTCTTGGACTCAACAACTTCATGGCCTTGTCGATCTCCCGTGCTTGGAGTGCTTCGTCTTGTGTGACATGGGC
The DNA here is from genome assembly GCA_030378355.1 of Eleusine indica. Taxonomy (NCBI): domain Eukaryota; kingdom Viridiplantae; phylum Streptophyta; class Magnoliopsida; order Poales; family Poaceae; genus Eleusine; species Eleusine indica. Next base: position 10,065,710 of record CM059501.1, read on the forward strand.
TGCCGGCGCTTCCATGGGCAAGCATCACGATCCGAATCATCGGATCGGCGCAGATCCTGTCTTCATCATCACATGAGCTTCTAGAACGATGTCGATCTTCATCTTCATCACGTTGGGGGCTGCTGGGTTGATGTTGATCTTCATCCTTTTCGTCCTTGGGTCGCCCGCACTGCGTCGCTTCACGTCCCAGCCATCCTCCACGATAGCCTTGGTCTTCTCACCCTTGAACCACTACCACAGCAGCAGCAACTCTTGTACCAGCCACCATGTGCCCGATGCATGCATTGCAATCTGAAAGAAGGCAAGGCGATCTATAAACCACTCTTACCCATGGACGACGTGAAGGCCATCGCTTCCTGGCCGGCGTGCAGCAGCGAGCTCGTCGTCGTCGTCCCGGCCCTCGGTAGGATCTCCGGCTTCTAGTTCACGTCGACGGCTTGGTGTAGATTGGTGGCAGCGGCAGCACTGCTCTGCGTTGGGAGCAGCCTGGCAGCGTGTGCGTTGGAGGGTGAATGGGGCGTGCAACCGTTGACATGAAAGGCCGTGTCGCACCCTAGGAAAAAAATTTCAGTACAAAAACAAATATCGGTGTTCACCGATAAACACGATATTTCGAAAATATCGGTAATTTCGGTGAATAAAATAAATTATTTTTTAAAAAAATTTATATGATTTGAAAATAAATAGTCTTAAATCTATAAACTATCATAGTTACATATATAATAAAAGTAGTTTTCGTTGAATAAACATAGTCAATAATAAAATTTTGGTGATAAAAAATATATCGGACCTCACTGATAAATACGATATATCGGATATTTCGGTGAAATTTCGCCAAATTTTTTTTCCTAGGTCGCACCTCAACAATAGTCAGCAAGCCACTGGAGCGCTTGATCATCAGCGTCGTAGAAAAGGAACGTCACCGGCGCCTCCACCAGTGTGGCCGCAGCAGGCCGAGCCATACATCGGTGTTGATCTCCATCAGCAGCACGACTGCCTCATCGTCATGGGCTTCTTGGTGATGGCTCAGTACACCGATCCTCCCTGCCGCACGCGTACATGATAGGAACCAATACAATGGCCTCCCGCTAACTTGCATGAGACAAGGATACAGGAAATAGACAATAGATATAAATCAATTGATAATACAATCAACTACATACAACGAGCATACAAATTTTGTGTGAGGGCCAACAACAAGGCGGTTGCTCCTCGTATTAATCTGGCCTTCGGTAATGGCAAGGGCTCCACTGCATGGCAGCAGGCGGGATCGTCTCTCGTCGTCTGGTCAGGCCCGCAAGAGAACATCGGCTCCTCTCGTCGTGGACGTCCGGTCACCGATCTGCCTTGATCTCCATCGCGTGTTGCGGCCGCCAGGTTGCCGTCTTCTGGCTTGGTCATCAAGATGGAGAAGGACGCCATTGCATCATGGTTGCCGGTCTTTTCTTGTTCATCACATGGCTCCTCTCTGACTCTGACCTCCATGCCTTGTAGATTGGAGAAGAGGAAGGGCGTCGTTGCGTTGTGGCCGCCAGGTTGGTGAAGAGGAAGAACGTCGCTGCACCATGGCCGTCAGGCGCTGGTCTTCTCTAGTTCTCTTCACCATCGCCTAAATCCGAGGGCATCATGGCCGCCACGCCTCTGGCAGCCGGCCTTGTTGGTGCGTCTCCTAGCCGTGTCCCTCTTCTGCCGATAGGACTCCGCCGAGTCCCCGATGGCCGCATGGTGATGGGAAACAATTCCCCTCACATTGGTCCATGGACGACGTACGCCATCGCCTCCTCGCCGGCTTGCTACGACCTGCGGCTTCTAGCTCTTATTGACGGCTTCTCCGATGACCTGGCGGCGGGGCTGTTCTGTGTTGCAAGCAGCCTGGCGGCGGCGTGTGCATGTGGATGGCCCCCTGTTCACACGTGTTTGAACGTTAGCCTCGGTCCGCTTATATAGGCCAGGGGCTAGGGTAGAGTCGGGAGGAGATATGCCTGCATGCGCCGCCATGATGAAGTTGTTACGTGCACGCGAGATATACGGAGCAGCTGCGTTATCATTTGAATTAGAGATAAGTTTGTCACGTGAGATTGTATGAGATTAGAAGGCCGCGTGCAAGGCAACGATGCCGTCGTTGCTCTCGTATTTACTCCACTGAATTGTGGGGCTAATGTGTTTAGCTGACCCACTCATCAGTCTAAACGATTCGTGATCCTGGCTTGCACGAGAACTCCGCGTATACGACGAGGCGATTTGCTTAACCGCCTTCTGGGATATGGTTCCGAGCTGACTTGTGGGGTTAGTCAGATGCAAACCCATTCACTTGTGGGGTTAGTCAGATGCAAACCCATTCATGAGCTTCCTGGTGCGTGGAACGTCAAGGTAACAAATTGTTCCCTCACAATTCTGTCCCGTACATATTCAAGACACTGCTATGAGCTGGCTCGTGGGCCTGCCCCGAGTGCTATCTCAGCAAATACGTAGACGCGCATACCTCATACATGTATAATTGGGTTGCGACCTGCCTAGGCTCAAGTTGCACGCGTATGTGCAAGACACACACCTAGCTCCTTGGCATCTTGTGTTCCTTGCTTTTGAGTGACACGTATGAAATCAAATCAACATACTTGATCATACACAACTAATTAAAAAATGTACAAAATATCGTCAATGTTCCCCCATTGTGTTGTTTGTGTTGCTTATCTTCTTTATTTTTGAAACTTGCAGCATTGTGCTAAACCAAAGTATTGATTTCAAGTTTTAGCATATTTTTTTCTACTGGTGGGCTCAAATATTTCTAGGCCCAAATATTTGTAAACCTGTGACATAAAATATAATTTTAAACACAAATGATTGGGCCAATATGAAAATGACATGTGCTTCATGTTTTAATATCGCCACCACCAGTTAGCATATTGTCATAACCATCAATCGATGCTATATGCGGTTGTTGCAACGATACACATCTTGGTGTGATACTTTTTAAGCATATTGCGATCACTTGTATTTTGTTGCAAAACCCTTCGAGCATGTAGCGATGTTTCATACATCGCTGCAATACTCTTTGGAGCATATAGCAACGCTTCATACATCATTGTGAAACCCTACAAGCCTATAACAACGCCCCCTACTTCTTTGTGATATCCTCTAACGATATTGCAACACCCTAGGCATTATTGCTACCAACATATAGCGTGGCAATAGCGGATATTGCTACACATCTCTGCCGTTGTAATAGCGTGTGTTTGCAACTAGCCTACATTTTTGCAATAACCATTATAGCAACAATGTGTGTGGTTGCAAATACTACTAATGCAATGCCAATGATTGTTGCATTTTCAATGCATCACCACGCCATTCATCGTTGCAACAAACTATATTTATCGCAACACTGTAAAACTGAGATGCAATATGCTATTGCATCGGCCGTACTTGCAACGCCTCCTAACGCCATGATTTCATTGCGATTGCTCAATATTGCAACAAAAATACCCTTATTGCGACATTTTCGCTTTGTTGTGCTAGCTGGGAAATCTTGTAGTCAGCAAAGGTAATAGGGGTGGGAGCATTGTGGCTTCTGTCAGACTGGGCGGAAGAGATCATTCCTAGCGGGAATCAAGGATTGCTGCTGGCCAGTAGGCGCATACGGTTGTGGGTCATGGGCCCGGCAGGAGCACAATCCGACTGGACGGAGGCGGTGATTCCTGTCGGGGGAGGAGGGTCACCTATGGCAAGGAGCCGCATATGACTATGGTTCATGGGTGCCCGACAGGAATTGAAGAAGAATGTAGGTTGGACATCTTGGAGATTGGCCGACAGATCGGAGGACGTATGTAGATAAGTGTGAGAGTGGAAGTGGATGTGCGCAAATGTAGGTGATTGGAGACACACCTAGTTGGCGTGACAATGGACGAGACTTCAGCGCCCGCACCTCCAATTATTTTTATTGTTTATAAAAAATCATGTCTATTATGAAATATTCATTCATGTGGCTGTCCATAACCCCTAAACTATTAAGGTGCAATAACAATGGATTTGTAACCTTCCTACATTAAGTCTAGTAACTCTTTTCTAACTCCCACTCTCTCATATGTGTATATATATGTAGGGATTGTATACATAGAGTCGGGGTGAAGAATAAAGAATATCTTGTTCTCTCTCTCTCTCTCCCTCTCTCTCTCTCTCTCTCTCTCTCCCTCTCTCTCTCTCTCTCTCATTTTGTGTTCCTTTGTTTCTTTCTTACGATACTCAAGAGCCACTTTATATTTAACAATGTCCTTTGTTTCTTTAAGAAAAAAAATTTCACTGTATATGTAATATCAAATCTCATGGTGCTATTTATAATTTACTTAATTAAATATTTTAAAAGGTATTGCTAGTCAAACTATGTGTAGTAAAAGTTTTTTAAAAAAATATATGATTGTGGGCTTGTCCTTAGTCAAACTTTGACTGTTAGTAAATAGAAAATTATAAAGATTGACTAGTTAAGAGTTATATATATTAAGATAGTGTGTTTCATGGCTAATATAGTAGTACTAGTACCCTTACGTTGTCAGTCTTTATAAATTTTTATGCTATGGATTGTCAAAGTTTAGAAAAGTTTGACTTAGGACAAACCGAGAACCAGCTATATTCTGGGACAGATGGAGTATAAAAAATGTTTATGTTTTTTGAGAAATCAAAGAAAAGCGGCGCTATTAGGACAAATGTCATGTAGTGTATGAGAAGCGGTGTTCCTTTGTTAGACTATAAAAGTGATAGTTCATAGAAATTGGATTGGCGAGAAAAGAATGATGTTTGCTGAGGGAAAGGTTCACATGGCGAATATTTTGGTACAAAGACGTAAATATAAGACATTAGTAATACAATCATTTTGATCCGTACATTGGATCAACCGGTGCGGAGATGTTGAAGCATAGGGATATCCTGAACCGCACAGTATCAAAATGACCAATTTTGGAGGATGTACAATGGACCTTTAGATGACTGTGTTCCTAAAGCGACATATCATACTCCTTGCCATGTTAGTGGATATTAGTAATCTCTAATACTACGAAATATCTCAGTATCAGTGTCGTGTTAGTTTGTCAAAATTGGATTCCATAGTGAACAGGGAAGGTACAAATATGATGTGCTGAATGAAAGGCACGTAGGACGAATTGTTTTTGATAGAGATGTAAACACAGGCTTCGTCATGGAACCACAAAACAACCGCTGCACGAAGATATTTGCATACTACGATTTAGGGCATAGATATAACAAAATGGTTGCCCGCGTACATGGTTTTGATGATGTACAACAGAGAGCCCGCCGACTGTACTTCGAATACATAAAATCATATGGTGTTAGTTCCCCCTAACCACCACTCGACCCCCTTACCTCTTCTCGCTTTAATCCGTGCCTTGAGACGCTCAGAACTTGCACCGGGTGGTAGAAACTTGGTACCGGCCATGCTGGATATTCTGCATGTTTGCCTTAACTGAAGGCTGTCCGATGTTCAAAAAGCATTGATGTCGGAAATCTCAGCACCAATACCTTTTGTGGCTATTTGGTCCTATCTCAAGAACTGCAGGGCCACGAACCTGTCCGATGCTTCAGTATGTGCACGGGCTAGTTCTTTTTCTTCCCTCTCCTTAGTATCTATCTCAAGGGCAAACATGTAGTCTGCGTCTTCACACCTATGGGACTCTGCTTGTTGGTCGTCCCAATCGAGGTCTGAGAAACCATCAAACGTAGAGCCTGCCAAGGTTGAGTCACGTGTATTTACCACCTGAGCACAAAGGCCAGGCCAGCTCATTTTAATACAGAATTAAATTAATGAACGGTGTGAAAACCTCATAGATGTTGAAATAAATAGATGCAGACTTAGGTAAGTACTACTCAAGAACTCCATAAAAAAAAAGAAGTCCCATTAAATAGCTACCTCTTCAACATCTGCGGTGCGAGGGGGCGACTTCAGTGTGTTGGCAGGAGGAGGAACCACAGACTTTGAGGCAGAGTCGTCATTTTTGTATTTGGCCGCATTGTTAGAAGAGCGCGTGCTCAACATAGAATCAGACTTGGTTGTCGTTGTTATTGCTGACTTGTTAACATCTCTATCAATATTTGCTCCGACCACCTTAGAAGCGTCTCCTTGTTCTTCCTTGGCATCCTCACCCTCTTCTTCCTTGGCACCTTCACCTTCTTCTTCCTTCGTGTGCTCACCTTCTTCCTCGTTAGCTTCATCAGTTGTGTTGGGGGCAGGTATGCCACCATGCGTTTCCACCGTACCTTCTTGTTCCTCATGTTGCTTATCAACTTCATCCTCCTATGGTTTTGGTGTGGGTTGAACTCTCGCATAATTATTGAGCCCAGTTGTGTGACCTAAAGAGCCTTGCGATCCTTGAGGCTTGAGTAGAGTCATATTCACGTCTGAACCAGTTGTTTGACTTGGTGTGCGCCCAGTGAGAGCCAACGAAAGGTTTGGAGCATTTTCATGCTCGGACCCAAAGCCTGCAGTGGTAGGCTTGATGCCGCCCCCCCCCCCCCCCCCCCCCAGCTGGAAACAAAAGCTGAGGTGGTTAACCCGACATGCTGGTACAAGACACTCATATTGTTGCTGACCACGTTGAGGTTGTTGCAAATCACAATGAGCACGCTTTGCATGTCTGCACTTGATTGTTGCTACCTCAGTATAAGCTGTTCCAACAGAGCTGTTTGTCGCTTCTCGTTACATGACATCCATTGCATTATCATGTCCCAAAATTTTGTCTCCTCTTTACGCTCGCGAGATCTCTTCTGGCATGCGGTTGCGTCTTTGTCAGTCACCTGCACCGCCTTGCTTTTGGCTTGCTTGATTGCTGGCGTTGATAGTTCGGTAGTAGTAGGAGGTGATATGAAGCCAGAATCGCTTGCCTCATGGTCGTCAGTGCCAGTGCGCTCCCGATGTTGTATGTAATAGTCAGCTTCATCATCGTCCTTGCTGCTGTCAAGGTTCGGATCATGAATACGTCGTACCTCTGCCAGCTGAATTGACTCCTTGTCCTTACCAGCAATAGCCTCAACCCCGTCCTGTCCGATCTCAACTAGAGCTGGTACCATGGCTCTCCATTAACGTCATCCATCTCCTGAGGAAGCCGATACGTACGGTGGGAAGCGTGTCCTCGAGGCATTATACTTTTTCTTGTACCTATTAGTACCCTTTATTACATGACTCAACAAGTATGAGATGAAATGAGCATACGGCTGCTGTCAAACAATGCCCATCCCACTAAGGATCACATCCTCAATCTCGCATAGTAAAAAGTCCACAATAAGCATAAGAAGTAAAGAAGATAATTCTATTGATAAAAGGGAATAAGTCTTACTAGGAGGAACAGTGTGGAACTATACCCAAGACTCTCCAATACTAGATCAAGGACCTCTAGTCAGCTCTCCTCTATCGTAAACTCCACTAGGGCCTAGAGACTAAGTGCAATGCTAGAGAATGGATTCTTCTTGGTGTGTGTGTGTTAAGTAGAGCTCTTCCCCTCCTTTTACAGTGTTCATAAGTCGGTATCCAAGAGTAACCTCCATGAATCTGTGGCGCACTGACATAAGGAATGGGTTGAGGAGGTACCACGTGGAAGCACGCCCGAATTTGACTCAGGACGAGGTCGGCCGACCTGGTGGTGGGTCCCTTCATCCTGTGCTTCCTCGGGGTGGCTGCTATGTGGGCTCTCTTAATTATAGAGCGGTGCTTCGCTGAGGAATCCTGTGCAACCACGTATTTGATCCGTGTAATGTCTAGTTGTCACTGTCCTATTGGCTGGAATGGTATTTTCGTGGATCATGCCCCATTTCTCCATTACTTTTGCATTAAATCCCTTTGTGCATATTAATCTCCAAGAACAAGTGGAATTCCATTATTCCTAACTAACATGCGAGTATGAAATGCCCTGTCTTCCTCTTTTTGTAGGTAAATTGATGGTCGAAATTGATATTTAACAACCGTCAACAGCTGCCACAATGCCATTACTGAAGCTCGGGAAGTGACAAAATAGTACCATCCGGTGTTCCTTGTGTTAAAGCACGCAAACGTCCACTACATAATTTTAAATAGCAAAGGAAAATACCCTGAGACAAATGTACGTCTATCCACTAAATCCACACATGTAGTTTAGACAATATATCGTTTAATGAACTGGATCAGAATATCTGTGCAAGGAATGATTAATAGGAGATAGTATTAAATCATTGGGCATATTCAGGCTCGTTCAAACCACAACCAAAGATTACGTAAAGCATAATCTATTTGTGTTTAACAAACAGGAATGTCAAACGATTTCAAAACACACATGAGCATAGCGCAATCCATTAAACCGTAAAACAGGAAAACAAGGGATAGCAATTCAGCAGCTACTTGCGGATAGTATTGAGGTCAACTTCAATGTCGCTTTCAAGTACCTTTGTGAGCTACCGAGAGTGGAGAATAAGAAACAGAAGTGATTCCCCCACCCCTAAGAAGGCAACGGTTCCCAGGAGTCTTGTTGGGGGTCATAATAAGGGAGGAGGTTGTACTACCCTATTACAGCAGAAGTAAATCCTGATGCCATTGCATCACAACACCCTTTGATGCTAAAACTGATTGTTGCACTAAAACAAACTTACATATCCCAATCTTCATTCTTCCACCTGTCCATCCATAGTAGCAGCATCTCCATCATCTTGAATAGTCCTTGGCATGTACATAGCCTTGTGCATCATGACATGAAATACTACAGGAGGGAAGATTTTCTCAAGCTGGCACATAAAGAAAGCCGCCAGGATTTTCAATCTTGCCACTATGCATATTTCAGCAGAATTGCGTCTCCAACAACAAATCTCTGTGATTCATACCGACAAATGTAGCTCAAACATTCCATCTGTCGAAGCAATGTAAGCAGCTGCATCATCATCATGGCCTTCATCATCATGGACAACAACATTCTTCTCTAGAGCAGCAGTATCATCACCTTCTTTATCATCATCGCTACCTCCAATATTCTCTTGAGAACCACTATCGTCATCTCCAGCACTTGATGGATTGCCTCCTTGTTCGATCCACGGAGTGTACCCTTCAATTAATAACTGATGAAACACACAATGGTAAGGTAGTAGTCTATGATTAAGGCACATAGCACACGAACAAAGCATTTGTTGTGCAGCACCAAGTCTGGTTCAAACAAATGCGTGTGTGGAGTTATGAATCCAATACCTCTCCATCTATCAAAGTTCCGATCATGTAAGAAAAAAATTGCAGCCATTTGCAACAGCGAATTCATTAACGAGCAAGTGATAATCATACCTTCATCAGGATAAGGATGCTCCACATCTCTACTTTACTCCACTATACGAGGATGTAACAGAACCGCCTTACCATGGAGACGGCTCTATTCCAAGATCTTTCTCGGGTGGCGACACGCGCTGTGACGCCTAATAGTACAACACATGACAGAAATAATACAGTTGCAACAAGAACATAGATGGACTACCAAGTTTTACATAAATCCGAATTTAATTTAAAAACCAGAGTTTTAAAAGTGCAGAAGTAAAATTGTTTAACATTAATAAATAGGTCTAACGGAATAAGTAAGATATAATCGCCCTCTCCCGGTGATACACAATAAACATCCGGCCATGATAGGTGTTTTGCCCAAAACACCGTACCAGCAATCAACAGACTCCTCCTCCTCATTGTCGGTGCATCGATCCCACTCGATGTTCTAGCAGTCGCGACGTTGGCCCTCCTAGTGGAACCTACCACCGTAGTGATAGTCTCCATCCTGATCATCTAAAAATCACATAGAGCTACGCCCTGAGCAACTAATACTCAGGAAGACTAACCCATCAAAATGGCCAACTATAGCCGACTCCTAGACATGCACAGGCTAAGGGTAGGGTTATGTTGCCAAAAAACCAACCTAAGAGTGGATCCTTATTTTCAAGTTTTAGCATCAAGTTAAGTTGTCAGGAGAAATAATAAATTTAGTTTGCACTATGACTACAACAAACATGGTTGCAATACAACATAATTAATCAATACAGCAATATTCAATCCATTCACCTTATTTAGCTTCCAACTACGTTCCGGCGGAGTGGCCAAGTGGTACTCGTTACTGTGAGCGGCAGCGACTCGAATCGATTTACATCCTACAGGAGAAACCTGCTTGCACGCTCCATACGCGCTTCATGAAAGCCGCATGGAGCAACTTTTCGCATACGGTACCGCCAGGTCTTCCGGACCTGGCTCCCCCGAGAAGGGTCCTCCAACACGATGCGTCCCGTACCGCCATTCATGGGTGGATTGCTCCCTCCTCTCAGCCCTATTTCCACCTCCAAGAGTAGGGTATTTTCCGATCAAGCAGTAGTCATAGCTACGTCAGTTTACTGGGCCTATAACTCTAGCATACAAATAGTACATTCAAACTTGATCCCATGGGCTGGACACGCGATAGAGCCTTAAGTGACTCGGACGGGGCTACCTCCTTGAAGACAAGCTATCCTTTCCTTTCCACCAAGTTGCCCATCCGGTCTTCATTTGTTATCCCATTCCAACTTTCTTTCACCCGACATCATTCCCAAGTGATAATATGTCCTGATCTACGAGTGGTCTCCATACCACTCAACGAATTTCCGTCCTAAATTAAGCAGAGCTACTACCATCCTGAGGCTATCATCAGGTAAAGGGAACCTACAGCAATTCTAGGTTTTCAAACAACTCCTATAAACTTAAGGCAAAGACAAACCTACATCACACTATCTAGTGATAAAATAATTAGGTTAAAACTTGGTGGGATGCACCGGGGCTTGCCTTGGTCCTGCTCCTAGTCAGCTGAAGCACCACTCGGTTCTTCTGGCTCCTGCTCCGGTCCTGCCTCCATGCGGTTCACTCCGTGATCTATATGATACAAATAATTTACACATGAGAGGGGTTCATGACACTTCCTCAGCAAATACGTTATAACAACAGTATTTCATGTAGAAGTGAACGGGGTGTCCTAAGTTAAAATGCTACCATGCCTTTATAGAGTTTAACAGAATTATTGGGTCTTAGCAAGAAAATAATATTTTAGCATGGTTCTGGTGCTCATTTACATATGGGTGGTTTACTGTAGGTGATACATAACAGGGGTGATTTATTGAATAACTTTCACTTCCATGCATTGGGCCATGAATTTATAATAATTATAACAAGGTAAGTCATTGGTAATTATCCATGACTAAAATACAGGGAATTAGCATTTGAAATTTTACTAGGTGATTAGACATATAAAATTAGTTCTAAATTTCCAAGTTTCACTAATGTATCAGTTACAGATAATTACTTATGCCTTACTTAGTGCATTGCCCATTTAATTTGGTTCCGATAAAAATGTTACCATGCAATGGGCCTTAGCATTTTTATAAAATAGTACAAGTCTACTTGATCCCAGAGAATTTTTTTTTGCTCCAAAATTCGCATTAAATATTTTTATTATGCATTTTACAAGTTCTACCGTGTTTCTAGAATAATATTTCTAAAGAAAAATTAATTTATTTGAACCAGCACGCGCGTGTGCGGCTGCCCTGTCGGAGCACGGCGGTGATGGCCGGCGGACTTGCCGTAGCCTGTCATGGACCTCGGCTGGGGTTGGGGTTGAAGGCAAAAATGCTCCTCTACGCAGTGCGCACCAGAGAGGATGGGCGGTGCCCGCCGGTGATGGCCGGAGAGAGGTTCGTGGCGGCGGCGGAAACAGGGCAGGGTTAGCTTGGTACCTTGCCTGAGAGCTTCACCAGAGTGAGAGGTAGGGCATCGCGGGGCTGGACCGAGGCGGGGAGAGCCAAAAGGTGTCGTTCGCTAATGATGTGGATGCGGAAGTGGTCGGCGGCGGCAGAGGCTCCCAATCTGACGAAACGATGGTAAGATATATGCATGCTCGTGGTCAGGGGGGTGCAAGAACACAGGCAAGCCTCCCGTGCAAGAAATCGAGTTCTGGCTCACCGTGGATGAATTGCGATGCAGTGGAGTGGTCGGGGCGGAAGCTTCCGGTGTCGAGGAAGAACCGTGTCAATCGACCAATGCCGTGCGGGGAAGGGCGAGGTGGTGCTGGCGAAGCCTTTAGGACATCCTGGCATCGTCTCCTTCAGCTTGGCTCGCCCTCCAGTGGATTGCGGCGGCCAGGCGACACAGGAGCAGTGGCGGCAGAGAGCTCGGTTGGGCAAAGGGAAGGGGAGCGCGCGCGAGAGAGAGAGAGAGCCAGGAGGGGCAAAACGAGTTTAAGGGGGGAACAGGATCGTCGGGGTGGGGGCATTGATCCGGACCAGGTGCACCCTGGCTGATCGACGATGACCATGCGGCAGGCGCGAGCTCGGCAGAGATAGCGACAGCCCGCTGTGTTTCTTCAATGTCCATGACAGGTGGGTCCCACCCGGGTTTGATTTTTGTTGTCTTTCCAAAAATGCCGCTCCTGTTTATTTCTATACCCTTATTTCTGTAACTTAATTGATGTAAACAAAAATATGAGGGGTTGGAGAAAGATGTGCTCTACATTTTAAAAATACTAAGGTTTAACAGTTGTCGTTTGAATTTGAATATGAATTTTTCAAAGAGGGGTAGTTTTTGACATTTTGAATATTTATTTGGGCCACTAATAAAATAATAAATCCTGATAAATTCCTCTTAATTCTAGTTAATCATGGTATTCAACATATATTTTTTGTGGGTCCTGGTTATATTATAAAATTTTGACTTGTAGTTCAAATGTGGTTCAAATTTAGCCAAATTTCATGCAAATGGTATTCAAATGACTTCAAACTTCTTAGGTGGGTTCATGACGGGTCAGAGGAAATGTCTAGTGTTTTCTTGGTTGGTGTTATTGACACCCTGGGTATGGAACAACAAGTATGGAACAACAAAAGCAGGAGTAGTAGCTATCTCATTCGTCACTAAACAGCACCAATGGTTCCAAAAAAGAAACAAAAACTAAACAGCAGCTGGCAAGAGGGACCACAGTCTCTAAAATATTCGCTGGTAGTGACCAAGAGCCAGTATGGACTGTATGTGCAGCAAATAGTTTACAAGCCACATTGATCCCTTCGACAGTGAAACAACGTGGGCTGTTGCCCGTTGGACCAATCGAAATATCAGCCTATCTGAAGTTTACTGGGATGTATATGTCCAACAACATCATTGTTGGGCCACAGTATAATGCGGCCCAACAAGCATAGGTCAGAAGTATCAGTGACGATCATGGTCATCACGATAGACCATCACTCCACTGACAAGTAGGACCATGCTTTCTAAAGTATTTAGTGGTGGGACCAAACCACAAGACGCCATTGACATGTGGACCCACAGTGCTCCCACAGTGTCTTCTAACATTAGTGACGATTTGGTTCATCACAGACTCCCTATAGTATCCAACAAGTGGGCCCGTAGTCGAAAACACTTCAAGGATGATCATGTCCATCATTAAGGGCACTACCATAACCCGACATGTGGGGCTTAAAATCGCTTCAATGATGATCATGTCCATCATTAAGGGCACTGCCATAACCCAACATGTGGGGCTGAAAATCGAACTATGTTTGAAAATGGGTCCCTTTCACGTTGACTCAGCATAGAGATGTTTTAGTGCCGGTTTATATCGTCGCACCGGGAGCATCTGATAGACGGGCCCACAACGACGTCTCGATGACTTACCCATGACCCAGGAGTCCGCTGATGGGACCCATTGGTGCTGTCTCACCATTTCAGGCGTTGGTGACGTTTAGTTCCATCGCAAATGACCACAAAAGCACCGATAGGTGGGCCCTGATACTGTTCATGTTGGAAAAATTGCATTTTGGTGCCGTTTAGTGATGGAACGCAGCTTTGTTACTAAATTTTTGTCACCCTCATATGATTTCTTGTAGTGTTCTTCCTCTTTCTTCATGATTTGTTATTTTTATATCTTTTTAATGATGTTAAATTTGAACTTACAATTTTCTGTGCATATTTATCACCCTGTCATCTCCATGTGTAGCGAGTTTTAGAATTTTTGAAAGCTTATAGAACTGATTTTTGAGAGGATTTTCACCATTTCACCGAATAGGTGGTTTGCACTGAATATTTTCTCAAATAGTGTAGTGAGCTAAATAGTTTAGGGACCGTCCATGTATTTCACTCATGATCTTACATGACTACATTACAAAGCTACCATGTCGAGGAGCAACCCCGCCGCCGCCACCACCCTCGCCCTGTTCTCCTCGTGTCCGGCCCCTTGTCGGTGGTGAACAGGTTCAAAAATATCATAGTTTTTCTAACCCTCTAGTCTGGCGGCAATATCAAGGCAAAATGGCAAATGCAGAAAAGACAAAATGTTGCAAAGTAAAGGCTTAAGCATTTAAATTCGTGATGCTTTGATTGGCTCAATTTGCAACAGTATGTTACGTTGCATGATAATTGAAAACTCTGCAATAGCAAATGCTCCAACTAAATTTTCTCAGACAGCGAAGCACACCATCAATCAGTGTGAACTTTAGTTACATTCCATTGTCCATCCTTCATCGGCGACACATTAATTCGACATTACATCCATCCTTCATTGTTCACATGTAGCAATAGACGAAGCGTCCAAGTCAAGGCAAAAGCATGACAAAAACTGGTTATTGCAAATACATTGACTTGGTGACCGTCCATTTCATTATGTCTTTGATCAGAAGATACAGGATGTCATCGATCTGGAGCCACATGCAAGCATGCAGGGTAGGGTAGAGTGAAACATTTCCTTCCTCCAGTACTATGTTCTTTCAAAGATAGACAACATGAATTGAGAATTGTGACTACTCTGTTCTGTCCGTTATTCTATCTGTCTCAAAACGTTCACATAGTATATATATTCAGTGGTACCACCTAATCTAAATCTGACTTGTGATCAAACAAAGCATTTGAAATTTCAGCCCACTTGGAACATGTACCACATGGGCATCAGCATCATCGATTTCTATACTCTTATATATATATATATATATATATATATATATATATATATATATATATATATATATATATATATATATTATGATTATCTTAAATACAATGAAGTTCTAGTTGCATATTTTTTAGGCCATTCTAAATATGATTCAATTTAAAGACAACAATGTTAGAATTGATCTCCACCAGTTAGCCTAATGGCCACCTGTGTCCCTTGACCTGCACCCTTGACCAGCCCAATAGAGGACTGGTGGGCCCCTGCCGCACAATCCTATAAAAAGGGAGGTGGGGGACCATAGGGCACAAAGTGCGAGGTTCATCATTGCCACTGTACCTCACCTCCAAACTCTAGACCGATCCAGAGGAGGGTTGTTAGCGGTAGGAAGCACCACCAGCCACTGCCACTCGTGCCAGTCTCCATCCTCGTCTGTCGAGATTTATTCTCACCACTAGACATAATGTAGTTCACCTATAAAGATTTATATGTAGGACCAGGGTATGCGCGAGATCGAGAGACGATGGTAACACAAGACGCCGATTTAGACAGGTTCAGGCCTCCCAGAGGATAATAACTCTACGTCCTGTGTTCTATGGTATTGTAGTTATATATGTCTAGATCATAAATCTAAACATGGAGAATTGACCTAGACGATGATGTCTAATTATGAGTGATGCCTACCTGATGCCCTCTAAGTGGGGTCCCTGCCCTGCCTTATATATCCGGGGGACAAGGTTACATAACAGAGTCCTAGTCGGTCTAATATACATATCCAAGTAGGAGTCTAACTCTACTTCCTTTGTATGAGAGGTACCCCGGGGTAAGTATTATTGACAAACCCCTGAGAATCTTGCAAACTGGGTGATAATTTTCAATAGTTTCCCGACTGGTTTGTGTCATGTAGAATGTTTCAGCTTTATACCAGCGTGCTTGTGAGGGTCTCAAAGATTGAAGAATGTCTTCAAGAAACCATCTGGTGTACCAAGTAGGTGCATCTAATTAGGTGTAGCTCCTGACTCTTGTATCATTTGAAAACTGCAAATAATGCAAGAGTCCAAAACAAGAATAGTCATGTTAGCATGAACTATAATTTTGATAGAAAACTCTTCTCTTTGAAGAAGCCTCCGAGATAATCGTCGTTGTGAGTAGCAGTCGCGCTCAACTTAGAATACATACTTCAGTGGCAGCGGCGCTCAACTCAACGCGATAAGATCAAGTGAAGAATGCAGTCAAGGTTGTTGTAGTCACAGACCCTGATGAAGGAAGTCGAAGCTGTGATAGCAGACCGATGAAGACAGTTGATGTTGGTATGGCCGACCGTTGATGGTAGTCGAAGCTGGCTTGGCCGACCGATGAAAGGTGGTCGGAGCTGGCATGGCCGACCGATGAAGATGGTCGGAGCTGTAATAGCTGGCCGATGAAGACAAGTAAATCACTCTACGCGGAATGGTATATCTACCTATTCATCATAAATATTCCTGACAATAAATAGAATTAGAATAATTAGTTATAATTAATATTGTTTGCTAGGAAACTTATTTTTATAATTAATTATAATGAATATTGTTTGCTTGGAAACTTATTTTTATAAGCCAAACAAATACTGAGAAGTCAAATCTTGTATCCACTCTTCTGCTTTAAGTAGACCGACTGACGCAAAGCAGCGTATATCATGTGTTAGAAACCACACCAACCACCGTAGGGTACTCGGATTTTCAAGGCAAAAAAGGTTCAGTCTACCATAACATGCTCGGTCATGATAGTTTTTCCGCATTGCAATTAGAATCGACCAATCGACACATGACCTCTCATAACTTTGGCTCTGGGTTTAGTGTAATGGTAGTCTTCATACATAGCTAAGAATCATCATGCCATTGTGTTTATCGGCATAAGACCAAAAATAAGACCAAATCGTAAAATAAGATGCAATATATTGGTCGAGTCTGAAGCCAAAAAAGTAGAACTAGAATGGACGACATGGATAATATGGTTTCAGGGCTGAAGCACTACTAAAAAGTCACCGACCGATATGTGTACTATAAGATTCACTTGAAAAAGTGGGAGAACACGTCTATAGATATACAGATAGCCTCCGGACTCGATTGTTTAATACGAAGAATTAAAGAACCAATGTAATATAAAGATGAATAAAATCATTAAAAAAAGCGCTGATTAAAAAAGCCCGACTTTACTCTAAAAAATCTATGACCTTCTGCTTAGAAAACAGAAATAAGTCACTATAGGAGAAAAGTATAGAGGGCCTGAGCCCAAAATCTCAAATAAAAACTCGAGAGAAGTAAAGAATACTTAGCTTTGATATTTGGCGAGTTAAAGAGGAGTCCCTGAACATATTTGATCTGAACTTGTGATTACGAGTTGTAATCAAAGCATCGCAGGCTGGACGGAGTCGCCAAGCAGACGGGTTGTCCAGTCGTCGAATTGCCATGTTGAGTACATAGGTCGCCTGGTGCGAATACCCTGAGATGGCGATCTGTGTGACTCGTACCCATGCGAAAAATCATTACATGATGAGTAATGAGTACTAATCATATTAATTAGGATATAAATAATAAAATAATGCGGAACAATTAAAGAAGGAAAGAAACTTCCCTTGTTCCGTATGACTTGGATTGGCTTTCGGAAGTCCAAATCAGACTCTGTTCAGCTGGTATGAGCATTGCCTTGCCGACAGGATGCAGTAATTGACTCGGACTTGGCTTCTGTGTATAGCCAGGAGAATACGCCGCCTTTTGATGGACGAACTCACCGACTAGAAGTGCGATCAGCTGGCACCTATCACGTGGACACGATCTTGCATGTGACGAGATCAGCGACTCGCTGACTCCATTCAGCAACCCATGATCAAAGCTCCTCTTTGACGAAGAAAACCATGAAACGTGAAGATGTCATCGTCAGCATTGCTAGGCACCGCCTTGACGAA
Source organism: Eleusine indica (assembly GCA_030378355.1). Taxonomy (NCBI): domain Eukaryota; kingdom Viridiplantae; phylum Streptophyta; class Magnoliopsida; order Poales; family Poaceae; genus Eleusine; species Eleusine indica. Next base: position 10,083,590 of record CM059501.1, read on the forward strand.
GATGTGATAACAAGGCGCTTCAATATCGGTCTACTCGCAATTAGATTTTGAAGTAGATTGAGATCATCGAACTCGATATACGGATTGTCGTGTTAGCCCCTACCTGGCACGCCAAATATTGAGATTTGTTCTCGCCATCAGACATAGGATAGTTTAACTATGAAGATTTATATGTAGGACAGGGATATGCGCGAGATCGAGATATGATGGTAATACAAGACACCGATTTAGATAAGTTCAGGTCTTCTGGAGGATAATAATTCTACGTTTTGTGTAATGTGGTGTTGTATTTATATATGTCTAGATCATAGTTCTAAACATGAAGAGTTGACATAGACGATGATATCTAGTTGTGTCTAATTGTGCGTGATGTCTATCTGATGCCCTCTGAGGGGGTCCCTGTCCTGCCTTATATATCCGTGAAACAGGGTTATATGACAGAGTCCTAGTCGGTCTACTATATATATCCAAGTAGGAGTCTAACTCTACTTTCCTTGTATGAGAGGTACCTCGGGGCAAATATCATCAACACCGCCAATGACCGGCAAGCCCCTCTGTATCGCCATGATCGCCGACGTCATGTACAGCACCAGCAACAGAAGAAAGGTACGCCATTTACAGATCTCTACCCTCTCGATCTACTCCTAGGAGACCATAGAAGTTCTAACAATAGAAGTTCAAGCAAATAAGTCATTCTATAAGGAGAGTTGCACCATCGTTTCATACTATGGTCTGCTGCCACTCCAGACTCTGGTCTCCCAACTGTTTTGTGTTTACAAATATAGTATCTAGACATGGTAGCTTTCTCTATTTTTTCAGAAAAGGACTAAATTCTATTAAATTAAAACTCCTTTTACAACTGAGACCTCCTTTTATAACTAAGACCTCAAGATAAAATAATTTAACATTGAAGCACAACATTAGGTCCCTACTTCATCTTCCTCACATCCGGCGACATCCATCGCTTCAGAAAATCCATCGCGGCTATTAAAGTACACTAGATCTGAACATGAGAACCACTAGATCCAAATAAAAAACCACTACAAGGAATCATACGATCAGTGACAAATTTTAGTAATGAAGCTGTGTTCTGTCATTAATTTAGTGATAGATTTCCATCACAAAGGCCATTTAGCCATTTAGTGATGAAAATTTAGTAACAATGCTGCACTCAATCGCTAAAAGGCACCAAAATGCTGCTTTTCTGACGTAAACATTATCCAGGGCTCACCTGTCGGTGCTTTTTGGGTCATTTGCAACGGACCAAAGCATCACTAACGTGCGAAATGCTGAGTCAGCACCGATGGGTCCAACCAGCCAGGCTCGCCGAGGCACCAGTGACAACAAAGCCATCACTAATATCAAGACATCACACCTGGGCCCAGCTGTCAGATGCTCCTGGTTGTTTTATGACAAAACAAATCGTCACTAAAACATCCCGCCGCTAAGTCATTAAATCGGGTTATGGCAGTACTCTTAACGATGAAAGGGACCCATTTTCAGACATATTTTGATTTTCGGCCCCACATGTCGGGTTATGGCAGTGCTCTTAATGACAGATACCATCGTCATTTAATCATTTTTTAGCTGCGAGTCCACCTGTCAGATACTGGATGAGGTATGTGTAGAACCAAACCGTCACTAATGTTAGGTGGGTCCACATGTTAGTAGCAGCTTGTGGTCTGGCCCCACCACTAGATATCTTTAGAATGTAAGGTCCCACTTGTCAGTGCGTTGCTGGTCTATCGTAGTGATGAAACTTGGCGATGCCATATAGGCACCATGTCAGATGGCTCCATGGCATTAATGACGAAATTTGCGTCGAAATTTGCTGTCACTAAGTTGTGATGGAAGCAATTCATCGCTATGAACTTAACATCGGAATCACTTTTTTTTTGTCACCATTTGTTTCTAATGACACAAGCTTGTCAATGAAAATTTTCAGTCACTAAGAGGTTTTTTATCACTAATCCACGTTAAAACGAAATTTGTGGCCTTTTTTTTTATCACTGATCTTCTGTTTTCTTGTAGTGAGCATTCAGACAACCAGCCAAAACCTAGTCCAAATTATTGTGGTGGAAAGAAACAATTTTAGAAAAGACACCTAAAAAGGTAATAGGTCTGCTATAAGGACGGATCCCCGCTCCTGCTAAAATAGATCTAGACGAGGAGGGGGCAAGTGTAAGCAACGCTAGGCACAAGCTGGAAACAGCAACGGTGTCAGTAGTCAGGCCTTCAAGTGCAACTTTAGCAGAATAATTTCTTATTAGAAGTCTTTTTTAATAGACGGTAACATAGATAATTTTCCCAGAATTCTTGTCCTCCATTTGTGCGAAAAAGAATGAATCCCTTGAGTCCGGCCCCGGGTATCGATACGAGGCTTAATCCTGATCACATCCTAAGGCAATAATAGAGCGAATAATTCAAAGAGTACTCCACCACGAGCAGCGAAAGCACGCTCAGCCAATCCTCACTTGACGGCTCCGTCCTTAGGAAAAAGAAAGCCAAGCTACTCGCAGATGGATCTTTTTTTTCTACCTCTACAGCTCACTCTGCCAATCCACTAACGCCACACATATTCTCGTCATGAAAGAATAGATTCCAGAAAAAAAGTATACTAGCACATATTCTTGTTCTATAAAAATAGATAGCAACCGGTTTCGGCTCTAGTTTTCCTAGAAGGGGTGAAACCCACCCCAGGTAGAGACACTCGGTCTAAAGAGATTCCAGAAAAAAGTATACTAGCATATATTCTCATCCTGAAAGAATTGATGGCAACTGGTTTCGGCTCTAGTTTTCCTAGAGGGGGTGATACCCACCCCAAGTAGAGACGCTCAGTCTAAGAGAAACTAAGACTGATGGGATAATCTACCACGGAATGCTACATCAAAGAATAGAAAATTTTTACTATGAAAAGAAAAAAAATGGAATAAAAAACAGTCATATTAGCAATGACGAATTAAAATCTTCAGGGTTAACTACTGATGATGCGGGACATGTGGCCTCACTTCTTCAACCTTAACGTCCTCTTTGCGTAGTAATTTTTGCAGTGACTTGGTTTCAAAGACCACACGTTCATTATCATTTTGAGAAAAGAAACGAACTGTTGATGCGGGACATGTGGCCTCACCTCTTCAACAATTGCAAATGTGCGGCCACAACGTCTGGCGTAACATCTCTAACATGCACAAGAAAAATGGATTATATTACTCATCTGTGTACATCTATCATGTGAATTGAACCTATGTGCATGTACAAGCTATATACTTACAAATAGAAATAAAAATGCCTAAGTGTTATTGTAAGTCACCAAATTATGGACCACATATTGGGAACGAGTTTTTAATAAAGCTAGTACAAGGTGGGATGGCAAAGGGTCAGTCAGCTACACGTTTCTGTTTTGCATCTGAGCAGTACTGGTATATGGTAATAATCAACAGGACTGGCACCGTGTGAACACACTCAGGACTGACTAAGTGGACTGTCTAGACATCAACATGAATGAATGAGTACGAATGCAAGGAATATTTCATTACCGTCCATCCAGGTATGAATCAAGAACTAGAAAAAAAAGAAACTTCGGTGTGAATTTGGCAAGATGCATGGAGATGGTTTAATACTGGCTGTCATCTTATACAGCTTTCGGGTAGAACATTGGAGTTCTTAGGAAATCACTGTATGAAGAATGTACCTGAAAATATTCTGATCATTCTGACAAACCCACGCATCACTTGTAAACAAAAGTCAACCCAATATAAAAATTTTACATATAACACTCTCTTGCCTCAAAGAACTATGTACAGTCTGGTAATTTTTCCAAAATTAGTCACCATTTCCTGGATCGACTGTTATTGTGAGGGGAAATTTTGCGGATGGATACTATTCAATTATGATATTTGCTGCTAGACACTGAGATAGGTTTTATTTGCTGCTGGACACTAAGAGACAACTATATATAGTGTCCAACATCAAATAAAACTTATTTTAGTGTCTAACAACAAATATCACGTTTATACATTGTCCACCTGCAAATGTTGTCTATTGCGAGTCACCATATTATGGACCACCTATTGAGAAATAGTTTTTAATAAATCTAGTACACGGTTGGTTCTGAGCAGTACTGGTATCTGGTAATAAATCAAGAGGACTTGCACCGTGTGAACCCTCATGACTGACTAAGAGGCCACTGTCTAGACATTAACATGAATATTTATGAATGAGTACGAATCTAAGGAATATTTCATTACCGTACATCCAGGCATGAATCAAGATCTGGAACATATTTTTATAACCCATACTCAGATGGTTATGTGAGCTACTCGATACAATCCTGAACATATATGTTCGTCTTAAGTAAATGATGTCTGAGGGTGCAAATTACCCTGGAGTTACTAAAACCAAGAACAAACAATCTGACTATATTAGCCGGTTTATGCTGGAAAAGCTCGTACCAACTTTCTGTGTGACAAGTAAGTAGCTGAAAGATAACCGACACAGGTAGCTGTTTAGAACCAGCACAATTTTTTTTTCTTTGAGAATGAAGTTGTAGTGTTCATTAATGCATTGTTTTAACATGTTTTGATATTATTATAATAGTTTATTTGATTGACTTTATATATGTCCCCATCAGTATACGTGAACGTTCCAATCGGTTACCACCTCTAGTCAGCATGCCAAAGCTGTAATAGCTATTTAGCCAAAATCATCGATCCCTTGAACCACCACCAGAAACTATACCTTAATCTTATAAATGCCACATCAGGGGCCTTATTTGATGTTAGTGTAAACATAGGATGAAGAAAGCAACATCATGCATATTACTGTACTGGTTTAGTATTTGTTGCATGGAAGATGCAAGTGGTAGTATCTTAAAGCGCTAGTGGCTGCAAGAATTAATTTTTTGTATTTTTTAACGGGCTGCAGTAGATCTAGACAATGAGGGGGGCAAGTGCAAGCAACGATAGGCACAAGGTGGAAGCAGCATCGGTGTCGGTAGTCAGGCCTTCAAATTTAAGCATATGTTTTTCAGTTTTTGACGGATGATTCATCACTTTAACGTCCTCTTTGCCTAGTAATTTTTGCAGTGACTTGGTTTCAAAGACCACACGTTCATTATCATTTGGACCAAGAAACGTACCGTTGATGCAGGACATGTCTCTTTAACTGTTGCAAATGTGCGACCACAACGTCTGTTGTACATCATAACATGCCCAATAAAAATGGATTATATTAATCATGTGTATACAACCTATCTTGTGCAATCAAACCTGTGTGCATGTACGAGCTATACTTGCTAATTTGGACGGCGGAGGACAGAAATACAAGCCTAGGGATTCTATTAACTCTTAGAACAAATATAAGGAGCATAAAAAAAATCATATATGGGATTCCCATGACAATAAGTTTGCTGAGATTTAGGAAGCTGACACTCTATATAACCGTAGTATGTTCATTTCCCACGGGATCTGAAACGCATGGGGATTATTTAATGAAGACGAGTAACCACATGCATATATGGAACTAGGACCGGCGTCGTCTTTGCATATGTTTGAAAGGTCGATCTAGCTGGATTTCATGCCAGATCTCATTCTGCACACTACAAGAAAATTGAACTTTTTAATTCTTTGAATAGTATTTGGTCAAGGTAATTGTTTCGCATCCTGCTTGAATAAGTTTGTATATCGGATAATGATTGATACGGAATGAATTAAATAACGTGTCACAGCTGATACTCACATGCTTAACCTTTTGCATTTTGATGTCGACATTAGATTAACAATAAGATAAAAAATACCGTTCAATGACTTGAACTAGTCACTCCATTGTTGTTGCCAGACTGGACGCGTCTGTATAAAAAAACAAATTAGATTACAGTTATGGAAGGCCTCCAGCAGACAGTTTCAACTGCAAATGGAATTGAAAATGACTTAATACATGTGAAGCCATGATTTTATTTGTTGTTGCTAAGAATACGCATACCCAATTTGTTATGAAGCCCATGTGTTTCACCTCACAGCTAAACATATCAAACTAAGCCAATGCTCAGGACATACCGTGTTTTTACATCTATATAAAGCTCCACTGGGTACCCAAATGGATCAACCCAAGCCAAAGCATCAACACATAGGTCCCAAAGACAGGAGGACAAATAAAGCAACCCTCATGATTCATCCCAGCCACCCGTCGTGCCCCCTACAACTCTGTCACTCTGGCAGCTTTACCTGCAAGGGTTGCGGCGGTTGGGGCAGCGGCACTCGCTACCGCTGCAACCGCTGCAACTTCGACCTGCATCAGTCATGCGCGACGTTCACTTTCCCTTGCCATGGCTGCAGACTGACATACCAGCCATGTGTTCAGCCTGGGGTGATGACAACCTGTGACGCCTGCAACTCTGTCGTGTGCGGTACACACTATACCTGCCGTAGCTGTAATTTCCATGTGCATCCTAACTGCGTCCAGCGCCGGATCGTCCAGCCGACTAAGCCAAGGCCGTGTGGTTACTGCAACGTCTACTCCGTATATTGTGTTAACTGCAACCCTCGGTACAGCCGCCGTTGCTAAGACGCAACAACTTCCATTGCGGCTTTACATGCACATTTACATGATACTATATTTCTGTATTTACTTTTGCCTACCTCAGTTTCTATTACATCAAGGTGTATTTGAAGAATAAAAGTGATGCGGAAGCTACAAACTGCAGCAGTTTCCTAGTTTAAGGGCATTTATCTCTCTTTTCCTAGTTTTCTGCATTGGCAGAATGTTTTTCGCTAGCCTTCATTGAACCGCATCTATTTCACCAAATACATGTTTTGTTACAAGTTGTCCATGTATTATATTATGCCGAGCAATGTAGTGTCTCAAATTGTTGTCATGTACCTGTTCTGTATAACAACTATGTCTTGAAAAATGTAATTTGTTTGTGTGCGATCTTGTTTGCAGAGAAGAATTAGATCTACATTTGTTTGGCTAAAACTGTTCATATGAAAATCATTTGACTCTTCTCAATCACATATATCTGTCTCACAATCCAGCCGTCAATTAATCCTTCTTATTGGGGAACAAAATGAAATATGAATGGAGCATGACACTAATCTGAAGAGATCGCATCAGTAGGAAAATAACGTGGTTGGTCTCTCGCACTGAAAAAGGTTTCTTTGGACCATAGCGCACTATGAAAACATGAACTTTCCTGCACAAACCACGTATGATATTTAAAAGGACAAATATGTGTTAAAATGTTAATTAGGGAAATAACATTGTGTAAAGTAGTGTCATAACACATACTAAAAACACCATGACAAGTGATGATGCATGCAAAATTATAAGCCACAACATCAGCTTCACATCATACTATATTGGGGCCCCCTTTGTTTCAACTTTTGCTGGCTTTTCCAGCTGAAAAATTAAGATGCAGAAAAAAATATTTTTAAAAGCTGGATTTCGAAAAGCTAAAAAACCAGCAAAAGTTGGCCTAAGATACTAAATTGAAATTATTTAAACACGAGCAATACGGATCATGGATTCATCATACCTTAACTAAATGTTGAAAAACTCAACCAGTGTATATAAATATTGAAACTATTTAAATAGAATTGATACCAAACATTCCAGTGACTGAAGAATACAGTCGAGTAACATCCAGTATAAGCCTTACGTCTGTATTTGATTTATGGTTTTCACAGGTCGGTAATTTATCATTGTTGTCACACGCAAATTGCTAAATCAGCTGTTATTAAAATTGTCATCAGTGTTCCTATATTCTAACAGTCAACTTAAAATTGTATCAGGTCGAGCTCATGCGATAAGTCTGACATCAATGTTTACAAAAGTTCAAGCGTGCTGGGTTCTAATGACCTCTCCAACGAAAAAGACCCGAACGCTCAACTGTTTAGAGCTGTTCTTGAATGTGACGGACCCAGGATTCCATCAAAACTCCAGCTCCAGACAAGCTTCGGCCAAGATTTAAACGCCTAAACAATATTTCCACCGAACAAAGAATTTGCTGAACGTTACACTTAATGGTATAATCATACATAAAAATAAAGAAAAACTTGTATCGATACAAATAAAGAACCCGATGGTGGATATTTGGTTCATCCCTAATGTTTTGATTAATTTCTTCAACCGATATCAGAAATCCAGGATCAACAACATTTGTTATTGCCTCATCGGAGCTAAAATAATCATTTATACAGGGACTATTAATTTTGCTGCACACTGACCAGTGGTTTACTTTGTTACACAGTTTGGCTCCACATTGCTGGGCGGGTTATTTGGTCCACACAAGCAAGAAGTATTCATCTAAAAATAATAGATAGGAAATTAGCATAACTTGCAGCTCTTGGCCGGTTCACATTTGCTGCTATCTGGCACTATGTAAAAGAGACACAAAAATGATATATAATAGTGACACGTGAAAACTAAACGCATCAAAACTAAATACTTCCATCAAAATATGTCACTAATGACTGGATATTAATGACGTGTTTGAATGACGCGTCACTAATATCAGACCTCTATCATAGGTGATGCTGATGTATGAAACACGTCACTTATTTGCTGAACCACGGATCCGAAATTTTTATCAAACCCAATTGAATCGCATCCGCCCTTCTCTCCGCCTCGCTCCTAGAGTCGCCGACTCGCAGCTCAACCGCCCTCTCTCTCTCTCTCTTTTGGTGCCGCAGCGAGCAGATCACCTTTCCGTGGCGACGGCGACCTCCCCTTCCCGCGGCGCTGACGGCGACCTTCCCTACCCACGGTTGGCACCGACCCCCGGGCTCTCTCTCTCTCTCATCAGATCCACATCCTCCACCTGCGCCACCCCTTCTCCCTCTTTCGATGGCCACGATGACGGGCGGCCACCATGACGCGTGGGTCGGGGCTCCAAGGCACGGCAGGGCCGGATCGAGGCGTGGCGGTTCGGGGACTCCTCGGCGGCGGTTTGTTCCGGTGCTTCAATCTCCGCCTCCATCCTCAGCGCACGGATCCACCTCTTCACCGCGTCCTCAGGTTCGCCGCTCCCGGATCCGGTGACGAGGGTGCCACGGCGACCACGGATCCAACAAGCACGCGTCGTCCTTCCGCGTGCACGGATCCGTCGGTGCAGACCCGCCCTGTGCGTGGAGCAGCGGCGCTGCATCACCAACGATCTCGAGCCGCACATCCTTGCTGTCGTTGTCCCCAAGGTTCAAGCACTCAAACCCTCCTCCTGCCTCCCGATTAAATCTAGCTCGCGAGGCGGCGTGGCTGGACTTGGGCACATCACGGCCGAGGATTTGATGTGGATGAGGATGGATCCACTGCCGGTGAAGCTCCTGCATCATGGTCCCCTCACCTCCCCGTCGTCATTCACAATCTCGGCTGCAGGTAACGTCTCTCAATGCGATACAGCCTACACTACCCCTGTAATGATTCTCAAACACGTAAGCTAACAATGTGCACTCGTGCATGCTACTTGTTCAATACAGCCTACGCTTTGAGCAGATTCGTACTTGATTCATTTGGATTTCATGTCTCTGTCCCAGCCATGCACACTACATGCTCGATGGAATGACACAGTAGACTGGCCTCATTTTATTCCATGTTTCCCTGACCTTTTCAATTGCATCTTAACACTGATTTGATCCACATTATCGCATAGATTAGTACATCCTTTTATAGTCACTGCAAATTTACATTACATGGGAAACAAGTACTTGTTTGCAACTTATGGTTTCTTAGCATGAAAAACATCAATTATATCTATTATATTAGTCCAATCTGGCTTTTCATATAGCTGAGATGTGTTCTTTTTTCATTTCATTCAAGTTCTAGTTGACTAACAGGCAGATATTTTTCTATAGAAAACTGAACTGCAAGCAATCTGACAGATTTGCTAGCCTACTGTTGATCATCAGCGCAAGCAAATGTGAGTGCTATTCCTCTGAGATATGCTAGGCCATAGATTACGTTGTACCTCCTAGTTAATATTATGGTCAGTATTCAGTTTTTTGTTACTTTATTGTTTATTGTGACATGTTGCTAGAAATTGTTAAGGTGAAAAAAAAATGCAGTTTAGTTCACACAGCAGTTTAGCTGAAAATATTAACTCTGATAATAATGTGCTAGTTGTTGCTTTCAGGTAGCCCAATATACCTGACAGGCCCATCTGAGTTTGGGTCTCTGATTTGTGTCTAAAGTTTTACCTTGGTTCAGGTAGTCCATTATTGCTTTCTAAGGGTTCCTGTATAATTGTCTGCAAATGCTTCACTTGTCTGAAGTGCTTCATTTTCTGGCATCTGACTGGCCCAAATGGTTCCCTTGGTTACAATAGCTTAGCGATACACTATAGGTGAGTGTTTACACAGATAAGGAGCATTAGTTCTGAAATAGTTTGAAACAACTACTTTCTAGATTTGTTAGTTAACTGCCTGCTTCTTCCTCTGCTGTTAACTGAGAGAGTGTATATTCATAAGAGCTCCCTGCTGTTAACAAGTTTGATGATTTGAGCAGATAGTGTTATCTATGCTTCCTATTACAGTAAAAGCAGTACTTGTAATGACTATTGATAAATGTGTGTATTTTTTATTCCAGTGTTTCTTCCAGTGCAAGTTTGTTGTCTCCTTGAGACAGTATACTCATATGTCTGATGTCTCCTTTTTCTTTCAGGTAAGAAACTACTCTCGGTATGTACTTGTAGCTTGGCCTAGCTTGTAGCACACGCATATGCTTTTACAGTAATGTTGATAATCAAGCTTCTATCTAGGCCAAGTAATCCTTATTAGATATATGAGTTGGGAGTTTTACCAATGTTCAATTCACAGAGAAGTGGAGGGTACAACCTAGCAGGACCAGTTTACATGATGTTTGATAATACTTGGATTGCATACTCTGATCTACAATTCATGCTTTGGTGTAAACTTAATTTTTTAAGCGAACTGAGCTTAGTTGTTTAAATGGCTGTCTACTTTCCAGCTGGAGCTACCTGCACTTGACTCCAGTATTCAAAGGAAGAAAATGTGAACTTAATTTTTTAAGCGAACTGAACTTAGTTGTTTAATTGCTGAGTTTCTTGTGCACACCAGTTCTTCTCCTCAATAATGAAACTATTTGTTCTTAGTTTGCTTAGTTGTTTTTGTTTCAACATAAAGTAACATTTTCTTTTTTTTTCTTGAACAAAGCAGGGTTGCTTATTATTGTGTTGGAAAAAGTTGACGTGACTTGAAGGCTCCAATCATGTGACTTGGGTATGTCAAACATTGAGTTGCATTGTTCCAGATAATGATTGTTCACTAGCCTATGCATGTTAGTTGCTCTAAAATGAATCACATTCAGCATGTTGGTTGCTTTAAGAACAAAATTGTTAGCAAATTTATGTCCATTGAAGTGAAGTTGTAGTTAGAGAAATATATGTCAATTGAAGTGAAGCTACACATGTGATTCTTATCATGACATTTCCCAAAATGATGTGCTCATATAGTTGGAGAGAGTATATAAGACAAATTTAACTGTTTTAGCCTTGTTGTCTTAATGGCAAAAATGAGTAAGTGTATAGGATAAGCTCATACATCATCCTAACTGATTCTTCTGTAATTTTCTGTACCAGAATGGACAATGCAGGATGGAAGCCCATGGCCGGGAAACGACGTGCGCGATCACCCTGGGATGATTCAGGTAAACTTGCAGGTAAACTTGCAGGATGGAAGCCCATGGCGTGGAAACTATTTATCTCTGCTTGTTTTATTTCTTGTATACTTGTTGAGAAAGGATTACAAAGGATGATGCATATTTGATTCAGTAGAGCTCTAATATCTTGTATACTTGTTGAGAAAGGATTACAAGATCATATGTAGAAAAACTGGAATACTTATGTCAGTCATGTATGTTTTTTGTTTCTTGACAGTATACCTAGTAGGAACTTGTGCTATGTTATGTTTGAAAGGCTAAGATGTATAAAATGGATAAAACATGTGTATCGATGATGCATATGAGATATATTCATACCCTCTTTCTTCTTTTTTTTTTATTTTCTAATTTTGTCATTAGTGACGCGTTTTGCTCAAAACGCGTCACTAATGATCCTCACATTGATAACGTGTCTCGAGCAAAATGCGTCACCAATGATTCCTACATTATTGACGCGTACAATCCGCGTCACTAATGACTTTACATTAGTGATGTGACATTAGTGACGTGTTAAAAACGCGTCACTAATAACATTTACGAAGTGTCACTAAAAGCCTGTTTTTACATAGTGTGGTGTTGTAAACGTGTATAGATGTATAGGGTTTATATCTTTCCATGTTTATAGGGATCTCTATCCCTTTGTAACCTTGTACATGCCTATATATATCACTCTAAGCCGCCACGCATTGTGTGCTGCGCCTTTCCAATCTCCTGTGTTCACAGGTATTACAAATTTGGGCGGATCCAAGGATGGGCTTGGGGAGTGCAGGATGGGCGGATGTTTGTTGGGCATTCGTCTTCGATCCAGCGGGGCGATCATCTTCTGCCATTCACAGATTGGATCGGTCCTCAGAAGGATTATGTGATTTTATTTTATCTTGGAAAAGTTGGAAGGGTATGCAGGCTGGGAAGATCGATCGAGGACTACCGACGATTGTGGGAGGGTGTATCTAGGCCCTGTTTGGGACGGATTATAGGGCAATTTTATTGGATTTAAGCTGGACATGAAGCCAAACGGTTTGATTCTTGACCCACATCCAGCGCTAGCGATTCTTTCTGAATCGTTATTTTGCCTGCGATGCACAATCAACCATCTCCCTGGATAGTTCTGAATGCAGCTCGATTCTCAGATCGGGAGACCCCTCTCCGTCGTGACTCTCGCTCCCCAGCAGAAGAGCGCCGTCCCCGTGCTGCGCCGCCTTCCTCGGGCGAGCTCCACCGCGGCCCTGCCCTCAGGTGAGCTCCGCTGCGCCGTCGCCCCGGGTGAGCTCCGCCGTGCCGCTGCCCTCAAGCGAGCTCCGTCGCCCCGTGCGAGATCCACCGCGGCCCCGCCCCCAGCCGAGCTCCACCGCCCCCTTCTCCACGTGAGCAGGCAGCGCGGGCACGCGAGCAGGCGTGCGAGTGGCTGGCGGCGGAGCAGGGCGTGATTCCTGCCCGTCATAGGAGCGCGCGCCCTGCTCCCCTCGTCCTCGCGCTCCAGCCCTGCCAGAGGAGCATGGCCCACGCCTCCTCGCGCGTTGAGCCATCAGAGGAGGCCGCTCCGCCGCAGGCCCCGCCCCTGGGTGAGCTCCGCGACAGGCCCCGTCCCTCTCGGCTGAGCTCCGCCGCCAGTCCCGCCCCTGGCAGAGCTCCGTCACCGCCTGTCCTGCCCCTGGCGTGGAGAGAAGATAGAAGAGGCGATCCTACAGGAGAAGCGATTCCGTGAAAACTGTCAAACGGTCAGCTCCTCCTCTAAATGATTCTGTTAAAATCGGTTTCCACGAAAATCACAATTTTCACAGAATCGATTCTCCTACTAGCTGTCCCAAACAGAGCCCTAGTCTCTATGTGCAGCAGGATTAAGGGCTGGATCTCATTCATATAGTTAACACAGGAAGGTCATTCTATTTCTCTAGGCAATGTGTTGAGAATGTCATCTCCTTTTGTTAATAAACTTGCCAAGTTGGGCTAGATATCCTATATGTTTGTATTTCACCTTGTAAGTGGTGCAGATCTATAGCTTTTTCATGGTCGAGTTTGGATGACATATTATAATTTATCTACCATATTATAGCCATCTAGATTAAAATTCAATTACAGAATACACTACTATCTGATTTCATGGTGTCTGATCAGATCGGAGCTATTTGTCTGTGTTGCTCAATAAATATATAGCCATTTAGTTTGATAAAGAAATATCAGCTATTAATGTCAATTTAGTTACGTCAGTGATCACTTTGCACCATAAAATAGACCCCACAAAACAAATGTTATATGTTTGTTTTTTCTAATTATTACTATTACCTGTAGATAGACATATGTTAGTACATATTGGATAATCTACTTTAGTCAAGCGAGTGTCCAGAAATAATCTTGAAAAGGTGAGGCCACTCCAATACTGTGATGAAACCTTCCTGCCTTTTAGTGAGTACGGCAAAACCACTTAGCAGCTAAAATGAAACTTTGTATCTTTAAAATGCAGTTTTGAAGTTTGAAACCATTTAGACAAAACCTCAGTTATCCAATATTATTGATCCAGTTCTCTAGTGGTGTTCTCTTAACGTGGAAAATCTGGTACATGCAAACCACTATGTTAATTTGAAAAATATATTCCATATAGATTCCACTGATTCCAGTTTGCCCAGATATAGTAAATACATGCTTCACATCCTATCTGAATGGGACAAAGCTGAGGCAATGTACTGATAAGTGCTTCATAGAAGTTAGACATTGTTTGATTCTTGTTTTTACCACCTTTTTGTTCTAATTAAAAATTAAAATGGATTTAACCAATAGATAAGCTACTTGTAATATTTTAGAATTTTCCCTAATTATAAATCTCCTATATTAAGAAAATAATTGACTTGCCTATATGAAAATGTAAAGGTGCATGTTATATGGCTTAGAAGTTTGTTTTATACATACCATTCTTGACATGTATTTTTGGTAGTAACACTTGGATTTTTCCCCTGTGGATATTTTTAAGGACTAATTATATCGCCTTGCATTGGCCCTTGGCTTCAGCCCTATTAGCTTGGCATGTAAATATAATTATAGGTGGGCAATTCAATCAAAATGGCTTAATTGCCCCTAAATCAAACATACATGGAATTTCTAGGACATACATATAAATCAATGCACTTCACTGACCATTGGTTCAGACAAGTGAGAATGATACAAGTGGAAATATGTTTTTACTAACTAAAGCTTGAGTAGTGCATGAGGCAGGTAGGTCACAATCTGGTCGATAATGAATAGAGCATGAGCAACGTCTTTATTCAACCAACAGATCAGAGCACATAAATTCAGTCATTTGGTCTTGAGTTAAAGATTATTGTTCATTCACACTTATAAATAGATAATGTACCTCAAATCCTAATTTTTAATCAACCTGATCACATGATTTTCTCTGACAATCTCCTATAAACCTGGGAAACCTCACCAGATACATATGGTGAAAGTGAAACAACAATCTATTTTTGGGGCAGCAATTTCTTTTAGCAATCAGAAGCAGTCCACATCGCAGACTCTAATTGTGTATCTCTACTGATTTAGTTAGTAATATACAAAAC
The DNA here is from genome assembly GCA_030378355.1 of Eleusine indica. Lineage (NCBI taxonomy): Eukaryota > Viridiplantae > Streptophyta > Magnoliopsida > Poales > Poaceae > Eleusine > Eleusine indica. Next base: position 10,098,808 of record CM059501.1, read on the forward strand.
TATCTTCTTTATTCTTCCATATATTCTAGCTTTCAATCGATTTTCAGTCAATAGTTTGTTACTTTGTATTTTAATTTTTTTAGATTATTTATATAATAATTATAAACCATTGAATCTAGATCCGATGGCATAAGGCGGTGATTGAAAGTTACCCAAACTATCAATACACTAAAAATTAGCAAGTCCTATATTTTTCACTAACAAACAGAAGACAGATAAAAACGGAAACATACCGATTGTGCTCGCAGGCACTACGGAAGGAAATCTGTCAGACTCTATGTATGCACTTTGCTCTGTCCATCAATTCTAATTGTTTTTTAGCTCCAAAACAAATCTTAACTCGTTTTATTTCCAGCTTGTTTACCTGATGACCTAAGCTGAATAAGTATGAATACATTAGTTTAGAAGAGCATATACATGTATGTAAAATAGCAGGCACTGTATAGCAGTTATAAGGAGCAGTATGTTTCGTGCTTACTTGATAGCCTCCTCCATCCTTAAACTACTCAACATAATGGATTCGGATTGCTGTAGCTACAGATATACTGCTTCCTCTGACATCGTACTTCTTCTTCCCTGGCTCTTGGCTTCTTGTGCCATGTAATACCTGCAAGAAGAGGCAACTATGTTATATAGATCTCGCTCTGTACTGAGGATGAACAAACAACGATCTTGTACAACCGTGGCATCCAATAACTTTGCTTTAGTTCGATGCTTCAGGCTGCTATAAGGTCTACTGGTGGCCAATGTGGCTCGAAGAAGCATCCACCTTGCCACATCGATCTGGAGCATTGGATGGTTGTGGTGCGATTCCACGAGGAGGCTTTTGGCCATCAGCAATCGAACAACAAACTCATGGTACATGCGGACCCTTGCTAAGCGCACTTGTTCCACTTGATGCCGGCAATATTCGATAGCCTTGCCGGCAGCTGTGTTAATCTTTTTTTAATCTGACCAAATAGAGGAACACACCTAGTTACCGATGCAGAATTGAGAGAAGTATACCTGGTGGCCACATCTTGGAGCACACTAATGGCTCGACGTTCATGTTCTTGGCCAGATAGGGTGCCTGCACATGAAAGCTTCGCTTGGACCTTTCCGCCGTAGATGGGCTCCCTGCCGGAGACTATACTGGTGTCGTTTAGTTTATCAAAATACTCATCGTAGACATATTTTTTAGGTTTACATCAGGAGAGGTAACTGTTGAGGAGGGAAGAGTCACGTGAGGATCCCACCAAGATGTAGATTAAAGGCTGGATATCTTTGGTAGATTACTTGGGCAAACAATCAACGGTAAGATGTTTTGCTTTATTATGAGAATTTATGACCTATTTCTCTTTTTTTCTAGACATCGTAGCAAAGTGCCCGTGCATTACGATGAGCTTAAGACAAATAAAACATTGTATATGGTTTAAATAAAAAAATCATTTATACAATATATTTGTTAAACATATATAGTATTATTAATATTTTTACATGAAAAATCATATTTATATTATTATTGATGCTTCTTAGTGTACCATTTTATATGCAGAAGAAATCATTTTCTCACCATTTTCCATCATATTCTCATCATAATATGTTTTTTTTATCTCTAATATTGATGATTTCGACATGTAGTGTTGTTTGAGATGTTGTAGAATTAGGTGAAATAATACTAAAAAGGTTCAAAGATGAGAAGTAGCGATATGAAGCTCAACTCCGAGTTTCCACAAGCCCATGACACCTATATGATACCTTTATACTTACATGAAACCCAACATGCAAGCCCATGACCGTGACTCCGGAGCTATGAGATATAGATTCTGTAAGGAGACGTGCATAGAGGAGTCCGAATTGGAACAGATTTTTTTGTATTATATATTTGGATACAAATACTTCCGAATCTATGAATCTATTGAATACCAAAGTTGTAGAACTTTTCGAGAGCTATGAGATAGAGTCCGAGTTTGGTTCATTTGGTCTCCGGATGCGGGAGTTATGAATTTTGAAAGTCGATGCTTAATATGGAAGGTATAAAACCGACTTGGATTCAATCTCTAACTTTGTGGACACGAAATGAACGATCGCACCTTAATTAATAAGTTGTAGAGATAGATAGACTAGCACAATTGCCCATGCTATTGCGTGGATACATTTAAAAGGCTAATATAGAAAAGTATTCAATAACCATGAAAGGATATCGTAGTAAAATATTTAACAAATTTAATACTTTAACTAAATATGGTCTGTAGAGGAAGCACATAGGTACAGAACTCAGACCCCATACATGCGCATTAATGTGTGCACTATATATCGTTCCAAATTCAGACCAATATATATTATTTACTTCATAGCCGAGATTCATCATATTCTGATGTTCATATATGTCGCTGTTCTATTTCCCTCACGGCGGCTCTTCTCCATCCATAATATTTCCGTTGTGGCTGATCGACGCTCCATCACCTTTACATGATACTGTATTTCAGTATTTACTTTTACCTACCACAGCTTTTGTTTCTTCAAGGTGTGTTTCCAAAATAAAATTGATGGCGAGGCTTCAAACTGTAGGAGTTTCTTAGTTTGAGGTGATTTATCTCTTTGTTCCTAGTCTTCTGCAGTGGCAAGATGTTCCTCACTAGCCATCGTTGCACTGCATCTGTTTCCCCAAAAATATTGGAGAGTTTTACGGTTACCACCGTAAATTACTAGTGTCACATGCAAAGACCAAACTTTCAATATGTAAGAAAGGCAAAAAAATGACACCTCAATTAGTGACACTTCTGAGGAGAAGCGTCACTAATCCCATAATAGTGACGCATGAAATTTAGACGCGTCACTAAAATAAGTACCCCGTTCAAGACGCGTCACTAATGACATCAAAATAGTGACGCCTCTGCGCCCCAGTCGCCGGTGGCTCCGAAGCCATCTCCGCCGACCTCCCCCAAGCCACTGCGCCTTACGCGGTGGCCTTGGTCATCCGGCACGGGCCGGCGATGCTGCATCGTTTGCCGCTGGCCGCCGTGTCCTCGAGCTGCTGCTCGCGTGCCTCCTCCCCCACACACAGGTCCTGGTCACCGCACCGCGCAGCTGCCTCGCGCGCACGGCATTGATTTGTCATGGGTGGCAGCACGAGCGCGCTCCTCTGGCGCCGCCGCGTCCAGACGGCCTCCGCCGAGCTCCTCTTCGGTGTTGCTCGTCCAGCTGCTGCGCCCTCCATCGAGATCCTCTTTAGCATCGCCCTCCGTTGACCCCAGCAAACCCCCTTTAGAGCTCGTCGTCTGTAGCTGTACCCTTTTGGAGCTCGTGAGGAGGATGAATTTCTGATCTGCATCAGCTATTTGAAGCTGCAGGCGAACCAGAGATCTGCGCTGCACGCCAGATTCACAACACAGGTATTGGTTCAATGAAATTTCCCTCTATTCCCTCTCCTCCTTGGTATTGGATTGATGAAATTGCATAAATGCTAGATAACTGAGGTGAATGAAATGATAATTGAATTGATGTTGCGAACTCATGTTAGAGAACTAACTTAACTTGCTCATCCACCATGACACATGACACTCCCAACACCCAGATAATTTGCTCATCCCCAAAGGACTATAGATATTTTGTGTTCACTAATGCTTGTGCATGCCTTGCTTATGATCTGAATTTCCAGCATTCTAACAGTTGTAAAGTTCTGAACAATTTAGTGCAAACTTGTTTAGTCCTTGGATCAGTTGATAATAAGCACAAAAGTGATAGCTTCACCTGTTCTTATGAGTTAAATCTGTAACAATTTTTGAGTTGGCATTGCTATGATCTTTGTCTCATTTATTCAAAATCACATGTGACCTCTTCTTTTTATTAAGAATAAGTTAGCATTGTTATTAATTTGTTGCTTAACTATGCAGATGGGGGACCAGAGTTGGATGTATCTTAGAAACCATACTAGTGACGAGTATCTAAATGGTCTAAGGTCATTCATTGTTGCAGCGGAGGCAGATATGTCAATGCAGCAGAAATCTGCCATATGTTGTCCATGTGTTGATTGTCAGAACATAACAAAGTTCTCAAGTTCAGTTCACATTCATGCTCATTTGATCATTCGAGGTTTCATGGATGACTACAAATACTGGAACAAGCATGGCGAAGATGGAGTTAATGATCGAGACCTGGATGCCGGTCATATGGGTCAAGGAATCTCTGGCCATCAGCAAAACATGGGCCAGGATCCTGAGGAAAGACTTTCAGGCAGTCAAGATGGTGAAGCAGTCAATGGTAGTCAGACAACCGGGCATGATGTCAATGAGGATGACCTTGGTGATATAGGTGAAAATTATGTCCATATAGCTAAACAACTTGAGGAGATGGTTCGTGATGCCATGGGGTATGATAGGTATACGATTGTGGAGTTTGAGAATCTGAAAAGGTTGGTGATAGATATGAAAACCCCTCTCTATCCCGGTTGCAAAGAGAAGTACACAAAACTCTATACATCACTTAAACTTCTCCAACTAAAGGCCACCCATCATCTGACTGATCTGTGCTTCAAGGTATTGTTAGATCTGTTAAAGGACATTCTACCTGAGGGGAATGAGATACCTGAGACAACCTATGAGACCAAGAAAAATATTTGCCCTTTGGGACTCGAGGTCAAAAAAATTACATGCTTGTAAGTATGATTGCATCTTGTTCCGTGGTGACCATGCAAGTCTAACTGAATGTCCCGAGTGTGGAACCCCTCAATTCAAATGAAGAAATGACGGCGATGACGAGAAAAGGAGGCATGGAGTTCCTCAAATGGTTGCATCGTATTTTCCAATAATTCCTCGCCTGAAGCGTTTGTTTGCATCAAGCAAGGATGCACAACTTTTGTGTTGGCACAAGTCATGGAGGAAAGATGATTATTTACGTCATCCGGTAGATTCAACTCAGTAGCCTGTCATTGATCACACGTATGATGAGTTTGCAAAGGATCCAAGGAATCTTCGGTTTGTACTAAGCACGGATGGGATGAACATGTTTGGGCGGATAAGTACCTTGCATAGTGTTTGGCCAGTGTTGCTATCAATCTACAATCTTCCACCTTGGCTTTGTAACAAGAGAAAGTACATGATGATGTCCATTCTCATCTCAGGTCTGCAACAACCTGGCAATGAAATCGATGTGTATTTGAGACCACTTGTAGATGATCTGAAGACACTGTGGTCACCAGGTGTTGATGTCTACAACGGGCACAAGGGAGAGACCTTCAAACTGCATGGTCTCATATTGTGCTCTGTCACTGATTTACCGGGTGGTCGTTCCGTGTCCGGGCAGTGCAAAGGTGAAAAAGATTTCCCCCACTGCTTAGATGACACCGAGACACTATGGTTAAATAACTCCAAGAAAAGGGTGTACATAAGGAATCAACATTTCCTTCCTCAGTCTCATCCGTACCGATGCATGAAACACCAATTTGATGGCACAAGGGAGATAGGATCTGCTCCAAGACATTTTAGTGGGGAAGATGTCTACAACCAAGTGAAGGATCTCCCCGTAGCACATGGGAAGAAAAGCACTACCCTGGGGAAGCGAAAGCGTGATACAAATGATCCACCAATTAGGTGGAAGAAGAAGTCAATCCTGTGGGAGCTACCTTACCGGAAATCCTAGCCATCCACCACACTATTGATGATATGCATGTGAAAAAGAATGTTTGTGGAAGCTTACTTGCTACACTCATGAACGTAAAGAATAAAACCAAGGATCATGAAAAAGGTCGGGCAGACTTGGAAGACATGGGCATAAGATTTGAGCTTCATAAAAAAGGTAACGGTAACAAGCTACCAGCATGTGCACTTAATCATGAAAAAGGTGGGGCAGACTTGGAAGACATGGGCATAAGATTTGCTCATGTGCAATAGGGTACATAGGACGTTCAAGGCCATATGATAGGCTTTAGATGGTAGAATATTTGTCAGTGCTTCAAACAGTTCATAAAATCAACTTATGTGTTGCCAGCACTGTTTCTTGGCATTCTTCTTGCTTTGAAACTATTGCAATCCAATACTCATGTCTTGTTCAGTCTAGTTGAGTCGAGTTCGGTTTAGTAATACTATATCCAGTTTTGATTGCTTGAGTTGAGTTCAGTTCAGTTTCTAGCATTCTCTATAGTTCAGTTCACTAATTAACCATATACAGGATTTTGATGTCACAGTGAATCCTCTTGGAGAAAATGTGTTGGAGAAGATCTGAGAAAAGGTCGCTTCCTTCATATTGTCCGAGGTGCTGGATAAGAAAGGGGAGTTCCACTATACAAGCTCATGGTTACCAAGTGGCTAGTTGCCTGTGATAGCTTGTGTTTTAAGTTTCTGCTTGTGAACTTGTGCTCTTTTTTGTTCAAACCTATATGTGTACCACACTTAGGATATTTATCTACGTGTGAACCTATTTTTTAAGTTTCTGCCTGTGAACCTATGTTCAAGTCTATGATCAGTGGATTGCTAATCAGTATTGATTGCCTGTGAATGTGGATGTTGAACATTGAATGTGAATTTAGACAAATAGTGATGCTTCTTAGTAAGAAACATCACTGTTATTGACAAAAAATAGTGACGCTTTTTGACACGCCGCGTCACTACATTTGACATCATTAGTGACGCTTAACTTTGTCAGGCGTCACTATTATGTTACCGAAATAGTGACGCTTCTTGTTGTCACACATCGCTATTGTGTAACATAATTAGTGACGCTTGACCTTGAGGCGCGTCACTATTATGTCATCGAATTAGTGACGCTTGACCTTGTGACGCGTCATTAATCTTAAGTAAATAGTGACGCATAAAAACACGTCACTAATGACTTGTCATTAGTGACATAGAATTAGTGACGCGTCGATTACGTGTCGATTATGCGTCACTAATGACGTTCTGGATGCGTCACTAAAAGGCCTTTTTGACATAGTGTTTAACGATAATGTGACCTCGAATTGAGCAAAGAGCAATGTTCAATTAAAATATCTAAAATATTAATTCTAATTGCAACAATGATCAAGCAACTATGCTATTCATGCATGTACTATCACAAGAATCGATCAAATTGCATGAAACTAGGCAATCGCTAATTTTCTAGGGCATGTAACAATGAAGGTAGACATGATCAAGACCCTAGGACAGAGACGAATAGGTAATCATCGAAAAAGGCCAAAGCTTGATGTCGATCGCTGGAGAAAAGTGAAAATCACAGGGGGTCTTCTCGGAGTCGGGCTTTCTCGCCAAGCGGGGTGTGTGCATGGCTATGGTGCAGAGCGCGCGAGGTGGAGGAGCGGCGACGAAACTACAGGCGACAACAAGAAGGACTGCTTTCCCTAGCCAATGGTGGTGGCAGCGGTGACTTGAGGAGGTGGTGGATCTCTTGTCCGAGGCGTGTGGGTGAGGCGCAAGCGTTGATCAGGGTGAGAACGGGGGCGCCGTGCGGCAATGACAAAGCAGGGCGACGGCTGGACACACGAGCAACGGCGACGCAGGCGAGCGAGAGCGAGCAGCGACGTCCGTGGTGGAGAAACATGAGCGTGAGGAAGACAAAGTAGTCGATGGCAATTTGGTGATTTCTAGGAAATTACCAACAATTTAGGGTTAAATATGCTAGAGTTAGGGAAAGTTTGAATGGACGGCCCAGATCAATCAAGGAGTAGATCTACGGTCCAGATGGAGTCCTAGAATTTCATGATGAACATGATCGTCGTAAGGTACGGTGCATCGTCATAATGTATGGTGACTATAAAAGTCAACTTGCATGTCTGAGTCGTGTAATATATGGTGACCATAAATGGAAGTTACGGCATCTACACTGTAGAGTACAGTGACCAGAAAGTGCATGACTTCAAGTTTGAGTAGTGAACCACTCATCGTATGTTACGGTGACACCGCGATACATTACAACGGTCACTGAGAATGCTGATCCAAGGATTTTCTTCCAAGGTTCTAGTGCCTTGCCAAGCACATAACAAAAACATCAACTTGAACATGGAAGGGAACATTGAAACACTCATTTTTCAAATAGTTAGCTCATTGGCTTAGTAATTTTCACAAATGAGAAATGGAGAACCAATCAAATAAGAACCAAATCAAATAAGAACCAAATGGGTATGTATGAACCTTAGCCCTTGAACCGCACAAGTAGATTTAACCTACGAGTTCAAAAGAGGTTGCTCAATGGGCATGAAGCACCAATTGTTTCTTTGGTCACTCTTGTGGAGATGTGATCTCATAGGGCACATAAGGCACAATTCTTCAAGGATGACAAGCCTCCATTATGTTCACCAATATGATGCATGCAACAAGCAATTAGTATAGTGTAGGGATTTAAACATGCCATGTTGATGCAAGCAAAATTAAAAGGCACATAGGGAACCTATCGATGTCAAGTTTGATCCCCTTTCAAGCTTACTCACTATAAGCCATACCCTTGCCTTGAAAGAAACAAACAACCAACTCAACCCTCCCACTTGCTTATAGCTATCTTGAGCAGGTTAGACATTGGCTAATCTTTTATGTGTTTTTCTCTTAGTTATTTACACATGCATGAATGCAAAGCATACTAGTACACAAAGGAGTCCTACATTATCATGCAATGCATAAAGGAAAAACACATTACTACTACTATGTACGAGGGGTACCTCCTTTATGAGTAGACGTGGAAGTTGAGGTACATAAATCTTGTGGTGGACTTCACTGGATCTTCGAGTAGGTACATGGTCCACCATTTCCATCCATCTAGGTCTCCTTAGTGAACCACAACTTGAGCCTTGTGTCCTTCTGAAAGGTCCACAATGCACTCGGGCACCCATTTCTTCTTGATCCTCCACTTCATGTTCGGGCATCCCAATGGTTTTGCCATCACTTTGCCATTCTTGTTCCTAAAGAGTTTGAAATGGACGTTCTTATGGAACAAGTTAGCATTAGGCAAATATTTGGAACTTCTCATCATGGGACAATCCTTGTTTGTGTGACCATCCTTGTCTCACTGGTGATAAAAGTAGTCATCCACAAGAAGAGGCTTGACCCAAGATGGGATATCATCACTCTTGCCAAGGGTGTCGATGATAGACGGGAAGGAGCCAAGTCAATGGTGTGAGGTATTGTTCACAAGGTTCATCCCTAGAATATCCCTATGCATGGCTCTCCCTCTTGTGAGCTCATCAAAGCCATCCAACCCTATCTCTCTTTCCTCCATGAGCTTGTGATATTCCTTCAAAATAGAATGCTCTAGGGTGGAACGCTCACAAAAGCGGGTTAGTTCTACATGTTTAGGAGAAGCATCAATTTAGAAGAAGTAGAAGAAAAAGGAGAAAGAGAGTCCAAGTTGATGGCATCGTAGGCAACCTCAAGGCACCTGAAATTCTCAAAAATCTCTACATGATCGTCCTTCAGTTTGTCATAAGTCTTATTTCGAGCCTCATGAGAAGTGACAAGTTCCTTGATCTCATTTTCAAGCACATCAATTTGAGACTTGGCAGACTTACACTATGCTTATGGGCCTTCTCAAGTAAGAGATACACTTCCACATAGGAAGGCCTATCATCTTCATCATCATCATCACTTTCATTACTTGAGGAGTCACTTGTGTCACCACCATGGTTCTTGGCCATGAAGTATATGGGTGGTGGTGGATAAGATGTGATGTCCACCACTAGTGCAAGTCCTGCCACCTCTTCTTCTTCCTCACTTGAACATGATGAAGAGGCCTCACTTATCCACTCTCCAATGAAAGCCTCTTCTCTTTGCCTTTACACTTGTGCTTTTTGTTGATGTTTGCTAAGTCACATCAATAAAATCATCCCTGACAATGGTTCTATAAATAATTATAAAGATGTACCTCAGTGTCAATTAAGTAAGATCTGCAAGCGCATGAAAAATACTGTTGTAGCATTTCACTATTGGATTTCTTCAATAGCTTGTCATTTATAGTTCTACCAAAGGAAGGTGTAGTAAGAATAGATGAATAGTGATGATGACATAGACATATTGATTGGTATTAGTAATCATAGTTAAACGATTACAAGGAAGCTTATAATTGTATCTAGTGATAGGGGTAGTGTGACACATAGAACATCATTCCCTTGGACAAATAAAGAACCGAAGTATCTAGTGGGTTCTAGTTAGGAGAGCAAAGCCGTTTCTCTAATGTTATTATACTTATATAGTCACATAGTTAAATGATTACAAGCGAGCTTATACTTGTCAGAGTCTAATGTACTCAACACTTCACGTATGGATTCATGCCCGGCATACACAAGACAACTTCATCTTGGACGCACGTCGCAACTGAACATGGAAGAGTACAAAGGAAAGATAGAGCTGTCACCACCTACTGCCTACCTCTGCAGACCATGGATTATGAGGTGATTAATACTACTTAGCCATCTAAGCATTGTGCTTACACATTTAAGCAGAATTCTAGCATTGATCAAACACTAGAACTTTCCTAAACCTAACTGGATATGAAACCAATGTTGAGGCATAACAACTAGAACAAAGTACAAATGAGCATTATAATATTTAGACTATAGTCAAGGTATATGTCATTCATAACAACAAGGCGGCAAGTTTATATCATCATGAAAGCGTAACAAAGTCATATGACATGAATATGATATATAACCAAACAAAGAACACATATCATAAGCACAACTATATGGAAGAACTATATCATTGAAATAGAGCAAAGTCATATATGAATGGAATAAGGGAATGGATACAAGAGCCATACCAGTACTCCTATGACTTGGAAACTTGAGCAAGGCTCCACCTAAACTAAACTCCACTAGAACTAATAAACTATTAATTAAAAGAGAGAAATGAATAGCTCTTGAGTGTGTGTGTGTTGCAGTGGAGCTCTCCACTTCTTTATATAGTGTCTAAAGGTTAGTTTCTAGGGGTGGCTGCTAGGTGGGTCCTCTTCAGGATTAAGGCGGTGTTCTGCCGAGGAATCCAATGCAGCCACGTATTTGATCCATGTGATGTCCAGTGTTCACCGTCCCATTGGCTGGAATGGTGTTCTCACGGATTATGCTCCATTTATCCACCTCTTTTGTATTAAATCTCTGCATGCACATAAATCTCCAAGGACAAGTGGAATTCTATTATTCCTAACAAACATGCAGGTATGAAATGCCAAGTCTTCCTATTTTTGTAGGTATATTGATGGGCGAAATTGGTATTTAATGACTGTCAACAAACCCCCCAAGTTGATCCTTTGCTCGTCCTAAATGAAGGAAAAACTTAGGTTTGTGTTGATCAGGAGTTATTACAATGTCCTATTCTTAGCATATACCCAAGTGCACATCTGAGACACTCTACGTAGGATTGAATAAGTTGACACGAGTGCCTCACCTTTGATTTACCTATGGGGCTTTGTAGCTTCTCCAAATCTTGAGATGTTGGAAGACAAAACAGTTTGTAGGACTTTCATTTCTCCCACTCTGTTTGATCGACTTTAGACCTGAGGTTATTAATTTTAGTGACAAATCTAAGTTTCTCAAATGATTCACTTAGATCACTCAATGTGTATATATTCCTCACCAAGGCTTATGATGCCTAAAAAATCCTACCTCTTGTTCACCAATGTGGGCATTTCCGACTAGGGTTGCTTTTGAGGTGGTGCACATCCACACCTTTCCACATACATCCTTCGGGTGTCATATGATGTTTATATAGGCTCTGGACACGTCCCCTTTGCTTGGCCACAAAGTTAGCTCTTATAGATTGAATCCAAGTCAGTTTCATACCTTTCATATTAAGTACCGAATTCCAAAAATCATAACTCTCACGCCCGGAGTCCAAAGAAGGCAAAACTAGACTCTATCGCATAGTGCTCAAAAAGTTCTACAACTTTGGTAGTCAATGGATCTTTAGATTCGGCCGTCTATTTTTCCAAATATGTGATGAAAACATATCTTTTCTGATCCGGACTCCTTGGGCAGGTCTCCTTGCGAGGCCCATATCTCCTAGCTCCAGAGTCCAAATCATATGATTCACATATGTTCCAAAAATCTCTCAACCAGATCTACATCTTCAATGTTTTAACTTTTCCTATTACAGAAAGTGTTTAAATTGAAAATTGCATTGCAATGTAGTGCTATTTTTGGACTACGTGAATTGATCTTTCCTTCCGGATAAACCTTCTAGAAGTCCTTAGGCATTGGACCACGTCCTTGGGCTTGCATGTTGGGCTTCATGGACATCCATAGGTGTCTTGTAGGTGTCATGGCTTGTTTAAAGCCCTCCTTGCATGGTGAGTCACGCTTCACATCGGTACTTCTAATATTTGTGCTTTTTTGTCCTCTTTTCACCTAATTTTGCAACATAGCACTCAAACAACACTACATGTGGAAATCATCAACATTAGAGGAAAAAACACATGCTTTTGATGAGAATATGGTGGGAAAATGACTGCTTTTGGGGTATAAAATGTGTAGCTAAGAAGCACCAACAGTTCCCCCATGCTTAAACCTTTGCTCATCCTTGAGTAAATAAATCATTTTACCCTCTCAAGGAGAGATCAGCATTGCAATCATATTATCTTCACTTGCATTCCTAAAAGCATATACATATCCAACCCGCTTTAAGAGTATAGCAAAAAAGTTTTATGTTGCACCAATTCTACTACTCACAGATACTAGTGGAGGACAAATTATGACTTAGAACCGACCACAATGATCAAATAAAGTAGCTTCAACTCTCAAAGTAGATTACTCCTCAAACTAGGCCTTAAGATCAGAATGTTTTTCTGAAAATTCAGTTTCATTTATCCAAACAAAACACTCTCTTGCAAAGAATCAAGACAACACTCATCTCACAAATCTCACAAGCCAAACAACTAGAAGTGATCCTATCTACAAATACTTAGTGGAAGGCTTTATGTGTAGCTTGATAGGAAAACAACTAGCAAAACAATGTAATTTAGAATTTTGTCTAATCAAGAGATAGTTCTAGTTGGTTTTATAGAGACTTGTCAAAAAGACCATTAGAAGAACACGATGAAAGAAAGGAAAACATAAGCATTAGAAAGGTGGACATGTGCAAATGGCAAGGATGATGTTGAGACATAAATAATGTTCTCAAAATCGGAATGCACATGGTTGGAAGGATAGAGTTTCAGCTAAATGAATGCACTTACTTGATGGTTTTATGCACAATCTTGTAAATTCCATTCTTGCAACTTGATATAACTAGAAACATTCTTGATCTTCCATCAACAATCCTTGAAGTCCATTAGCTAGTGCTTTAGAATGTGAATGATGATCCATCTCCCCAATGCTTAAATGATGCTCGTCCTCGAGCATAGGAAGTGGAAAAATAAACAGCACTAGCTAAATCCATTATTTCTTCTCTTCGACCATCTGAAACACATATACTTGATTTTTGGAGAAAACAGGGGGCTTCTTGAAACTTGGAGTGCTTGTGCCAATCAGCACTCATTGTGTGCCGGTCGGCACACTTCTAATCTTGCCGTGTCTTCTCCTCACATTGATCTTTTGCACTTCAAAGAATCTTCAAAGGTGTTTATTGATGAAAATCTTTGTCTTGAGCAAGATATATTGATAATTTATGCATAAAACCATAGAAATAGTGCAATAGCTCGATGAGAAACTCATATCACAGGTTGTGAAGAAGGAATGGACAACACCAAAATAAATATGGGTTTACAGATGGGAATATTTAGTGAAGTATGCACACATTCTAGAGTAGAATAGGCAATGCTGATATGGAAGAAGGCTAGCAAACAAATGGAAGTTACACAAACGAAATGGCCAGCTTTGAAGTCTCATACCAAAAGAACAGAAACTTAACCCAACTCACCAAATTACATGTTGCAATCTACAGGTTTATCATATAAATGTAGCATACTTGGCTTTGGTAGGTATGATCAATGCAAGAGAGCAATATTTGCAAGGACTAGAGACATAAAAATTTGTTGTTTTTCCAAATATTGGTAAGGACTCAAGTTTTGTTGGAGTTCTCTTTTTAGAGAGTAAAGCATGTTGTCATGACAGACAATTCAATCATATGGGGTCTTTATCGTATCATCTGTCAACAAACACCACCACTAAAGCAAATTGTAACACCTGCAAATACAAACAACGTATTTGAAGGCATCTGAAGGCATCATGATACTACACTACAAATAAGTAAGATAATAATAGGAAGACAACAATAACATTAGATAAACAGAGTACGGGAAAGAAACAATAATCAACATAAAGGTTCAATGAAAGAGAACACCAAGACTCAAATTATCAATTATTATTACAACACATGTATTTGATAGGTTGTGCACACGTGTTGCTATTCCCAAACCGCAATCATGATCTCCAAGCTCTAATACCTGAAGGGGTTAAAAGAAAGCTTATGAGGTTTATGAAAAACCTCAGCAAGCAAAATTGCTTTAACAAGATATTTAAATCATAGTAGATTAGACAAAAATTTAAATATACAAGATAGCGACACCAACAACTTTAAGATAGATAACTTTATGTACAGAATTAATCTATGAACAAAAATCATATATTGTCCTCCATAATTCATATGCAAGGATGCAACGAAATGGAATGCAATGCGTGTCTTCACTTCTACCCTCAAATCCAACAATAGGAAGTGAGGGCCGCAACCATATTACTTAATTCAACATGCATTACTATACCGGTATTTACCGCACCAACATCAGGCTACGGTGTCTTCATATGCATCCAATGAAGAGTGCTATAATGCAAGATTGCAATGCATGAACTTGATATACATTAAAATTCGAATGTAAAAAGGTTTGCACCAATATAAGATAAAGTAATTCAAGATAAAGAAATAAACCTCATTTATCAATTATCTGGCTAGTGTAAATACTGAAATTAAGTGGAGGCAATTCAAATAACAAGTCAAAGCATGTAGACCACATCGCTACATTCTCTTGCCTTCACCGATGATCAAATCACAAAGCTAAGCACCGTCCGAAGGAGCACCACCTGATTACAAACAATTTTCGGCACCAAAATAATCATGCATATGTAAAACAAATAAGTAAAGCGCTCCTACGCCATCCAAACACATAATTTACCTAACTATTCATTCTCTTCAAACAGGACAAAAGTATAGTTGCTTGCTTTCCACAAAATCTTCTAATATCAAAGAAACAACACTTGACAATTTAGATTATTTGGATACTACAGAAAGTAAGCTACACCAATATAAAAGAATTTAAACTCGATCATATTGGAAACAAAGATTGAACTACACTTCAAGACCAACTGTTCAGAATTGATAGAGTTACAATAAAATACAGATATCTCTATACCCTTTCGTCACACAAATCCCATATTTTGTCAGAAGGTGTAAAACTTCATTAGCGTTAAGTTTGTAGTTCAAACCATCCTCGAGAAAAATAATTATGATGGAGTAATTCGAGGTTTGCTAACAGACTAACAATCTGACAGCAAAAGCAGACCAGCTGTACTAAAAACATCATAACTGGAGTTACCGAGAAGCTATGGTGACAAATGACACCAATCCACAAAGGTTATGAAATATTCAATACTTTCCTAAGTCATCTTGAGTCCTGGTTCGGAATCTAAGCAGGATAGACTCAGAGTTGAACAGATAGACGTTAGAATTATGAGACTTGAAATCAGCCTAATTAGAAATAACACAACTCTGGCATCTCAGATCCGGTTAAACTCTATCATATGCCGTTGAAAAGATCATCAAATTCTCTACCAATATTAGACAGGTTTCATATTTTTTTAAGGTCAGGAACATAGGTAAACATGGAGATCTTTAAACTTGCTCAAATCTGCTATACACAGAAACCACGACGAGGGAGACCTAGGAGTCTAATCAAAAGCCAACGTGATTACCACTACTGAGTGACATGTTGAAGTATTTACTCGCAATGCCACTAAATTGTTTCTCATTGCATGTACAGACTCAGCTCCAAATAAAGAAAAAATCTTGCCGCCGCTGGCTCCGACCTGTGCTGCCGCCCTCCCCTGTCAAAAGGTCCGGTGCCTTCCCGCCATCGCCGGTCGAGCGCATCATGCCGCACTGACCTTGGCCCATGCTGCCGCCCTTGCACAAGGAACGACGCCTTCCCACTCGTGTTGCGCTGCCTCCTTCACGGCATCCAGACGCACCACAATAACCATAGGGGCACGATGCTCGTCCATGAATGTCCAGACATGCCGCTGGCCTCCGCACACAGTGACGCTTGACCCAAACACTGTAGGGACGCGGCGCCCATCCCCGGATGGGCTGCACCGCTGGCCACCGCACGCGGCGTCGGTTCCCCACATTGCATTCCCGCCTCTCATTCACATCAGGCGGCTCTAGCGCCCACTCACCCGACCAGCTCGCATGGCGCCACCGCCGTAGCCGCAGCCACTTCGACCTCAAGTGCGCGACCTTCTCTAGAAATGGGGGCAGTGCCACCACAGCCTCTGCTGCCTCCTCCGTAGCCGCTGCCCTTTGATTACAATCTGATGGAGTCCCGCCCTGACACGGCAGCCACTTTGGGAAGGAGGCGGCCACAGGCGGGCCCAGCAGAGGGCAGGGTTGCGGCAGCTACCTGTGCGAGGAAGGCGGCAACGTGATGCGAGTACGTCGAGGACCCAGATGCGGGAGGGCAGACACGCAGGCCCTGCGGCATCACGAGGGAGGGTGGGCACGCAGGCCATGCGACCGCTCGATGGCATCGCCTCCCGGGACGAATGGTCTTGAAATGGTACATGAAATGGAATGAACCAGGCATTTCAAACTGTTAAAGATTTGTACAAATTAATAAAACAACTACAACTCTGCCAATTTGTGTTTTTCCAAAATTGCCCCAGTAAAATTATTACTATGTTGAATTACTGGTAGTAAAGATCCTAGATCGATATTTAATTTAGACCGTTAGATTATATTTACCTTATTACTACCAGTAATTACTAGTAGTAAAATGTACAGTAAAACTGCTCCCAGCAGTAGCCACGCCCAACCCTTTGGTTCCTCCTTCTTTAAGGAAAAGTGGGATACCCCAAAGGTTATGGCAGGCTAAAGGTCATGGGTTTTCCAAATAAAATCTTAATTAATTTCTGGGTGTTACACAAATAGAGTTCATAGAATTGGTGCTTAGTTCCAAATTCATTCAAATTCAGCAAGGGACAAGCAATAGATCATACATGCAAGTTCCAACAACAATAGCAACTTTCATCATATCTCTAGCAAAGATTATCACCATAATCATTCATTATTTGGAGTGAAAGCTCAAGCAAAAGACAGTGATGCACAAAAACATGCTGCCCTAGATAGAGTAATGACATTTGATCACCTAAGGTAGCTATTAGAGATATGTCCTTGTCCATTCTATGTTTTAAGTGAAAATTACAAATAACCTTTCGCATGAACAAAATGCGAAAGGTATCAAAAAAGAAAAGAGAGCCAAACCCAAGTTGATAGCAAATGACACTCGCAGGGATGAGAAGAGAACGAGATTCGAGAAGAGAAGAGAACAAGATTAGAGAACATCAGGTCAACCTTCTGACAACACTTTTATGTGTTACTAGAGGTAGAAAATAATGTTACTAAGACCTATAGTAACACGTTTAATAAGTGAACTAGATTGTGCTGTTACTAGAGCCTATTTTGTAGTAACATGTGTTACTAATTGTGAGAAAATATGAAACAAGCAAATTCTATTCTAACACATATATGTTACTATTTATAATAAAAAATGATACAAATAAAACATATTGTAACACATATATGTGTTGCAACTCAACAAAAGTGTTACACTTTTGGTAACAAAAAATAGTGTTAAATGTACAATAATGTCTTGGACTAGGAATCGAATTCTGGTGGCATACTTCAAGATTGATGCCAACACCGGCCAGGCTAGGACATAGTTGTGCTTGTGATTTCTAAACATAGAATTTATAATAGAAGAAAGAACAGCTAATGCCTATTGTACACACTTATGTGTTACTACTTGGAAGAGTGTGTTACAATATCTTTGTTTTGTTGTAGTGAATGTAGAATCATATTACTATTGTTAAAAGAAGTCCAATAGCGTTGCTTGACATGTGGATATACAAGTGAGTTTTGAGGATCAGCTGCTTGCCATCGAAGCATATTCTGCTTCAGTAGTACTAAACAAAAATAACTTGTAATGCAAAAACTAGATAATGCATTTTCATAAAAAATTGAACTCAGGCGTTTACCCTTTTAAACTTGTCACATTTTCATCTATGTTATGGTAGAATTTTGATTAACATAAGCATATAGTCATTTTATAATCATTAGAGAGGATGAAGTTTTATCCCAACATGAAGTCACTACCACATGATTTGGAAACAATTTCACATCCGAGGCCAAAGATATTAGAAGATAAAAAATCAAATCCATTATTGAAGTAGCATGCAAGAGATTATGAGGCTCTAACCCTGTAACATTTTTGGTACAACACTATTTTGTGTTACAACAAGATTTTTCTTGTAAAACTTGTACTAGATATGTTATAATAAGTAATAATGTTTGTAACACTTTTAATATAACACTATTTTCTTGTTACTAAAATTCTTTCTTGTAACACATTTTTTGAAAATGAAAATTATGTGTTACAAAGTTATTTGTAACATATAATTTTGTGTTCCTATAAAACCTATTGTAACAACACTAATGTTTAAGTGTTACAAGCATGTGTTACTATATGTATGTTTTGTAGTAGTGGGACGATGTAACATGGTATCGATGTCTTCCAAGATACGAGAGCAAAAGGTCATGCACTCCTCTGATAGATATCCGTCTACCATTGAACCTTCAGGATGTACTTTGTTCCCCACATAGCCTTAGAGCGTACGTACATACCTCTCAACTGGATACATCCATCTATAGCACACAAGTCCACCAAGTTTAGCCTCTTCAGCTAGATGAATTGGCAAATGCAACATTATATCATAAAAACCTGGTGGGAATATCATCTCAAGTTGACATAGGGTTTCTCTAATCAAAATACTCATATTATCCAGTTCATCATCCCCCACCTCCTTGGAACATATAGAATTGAAGAACCTTCTTAGTTGAATCAGTGGGGTAGAAACAACTTTAGACAATATGTCTCGCACTAGTAAGAGTAACAATTTCTGAAGTATAACATGACAATCATGAGTTTTCCCACCAGAAACCTTACAGGCATTGACATCCACCAACCTCTTAAAACTAGAGGCATAACCATCAGGCATCTGCACTCGCTCTTGAAATTTGCATAAATGTGTCTTCCCTTCCTTACCCAAATAGTACAATGCTGTCGGTAATGTCTACTTGCCATTCTTTATCACAGGATGTTGGTGCTCCCATATCCCCATATGTTGCATGT
Organism: Eleusine indica; assembly: GCA_030378355.1. Classification (NCBI taxonomy): domain Eukaryota; kingdom Viridiplantae; phylum Streptophyta; class Magnoliopsida; order Poales; family Poaceae; genus Eleusine; species Eleusine indica. The sequence goes on from CM059501.1 coordinate 10,118,155, forward strand.
CAAGCCGATCCTTCTCACCATCTTTTTATTTACTTAACTGTAGAAGAATTGCCAATATGCTCTCACAAATATTTTTTTCAATGTGCATCACATCCAAATTATGCCTCACAAATGTTTTCAATACGACAGATTAAAAAAAATGCTCTTCTTCCTCCAATTGTGTCATCTATTTTCTTCTTCACGTTGCTTCCGTTTTCCTGTCATCTTCCCAAAGACCACTTGCTCAAAACTTTCATACTGCTACCGCACTTGTGTGCCAGTAAGCGTTACTAGTGGTTCCCTAGTTTCCACATTGTTATTGAAACTAGTTGTGTTCGGATGCCACCTATGGTTCAAAGACAAAAAGCGGAGATGTCCCATGTAGCATTGGTTTCACCCGTATTTCAACCATAAATAGTTAGTATCCTTGTGGCAGTATGGATAGGCAAACTTGCCTTTTGTGCTCCAACCAGACAACATCGCATATGCATGGAAGTCATTAATTGTCCATAGTAAGATTGCATGCAACCTAAAATTCTTCTTTGCCATTACGTCCCATGTCTCAACACCATTAAGGCAGAGATCATGTAGCTCATCAATCAAGGGTTGTAAATATACATCAATATTTTGCCTAGGAGATTTTGGCTCTGGAATGAACATTAACATGATCAAAAATGAATTGTAAGGGATTAGGATCACAGGCCATGTAGTGTACGTAACGTTCAACATCCCAAATGGATTGAACCCATCAGATGCAAGACCCAACCTAACATTCCAAGGATCAAATGTGAGAAACCATGTGGATATGTGCCATGGTTTGCAATATGTGATGAGTAATTGACATTGGTTGAGTTTGGTGTTTGAGTTGAAATGCAGGAATCTAGGGATTGCATGAGTTTATGCATATCATGGTTTTGACTAACCGGAGTTGGTGAGGATGTTGGAGATTTTGCAGGAGATGGGAAATGTGTTTGCTTGTCTCATGATGTGTAGGTCACTGGAGTCAACTTGGCAGTCAACGGCAAGAGGATCGGGCACAAGTAGGAGACTTGGGGCCAGACGACTGGGAGGCTGGGTGAAGTCAAGGGTGATCCACACCGTACACGTGGAGAGGCAAGAAGCACGGATGGTTTCACGGTTGAGCCTCAAAACCGTGGGTGGTGATCAAGATGGCGGGGTTGACCAAGTCAAAGGTAATCGGGCGTCGGTGCAAGTAGAGGCTTTCAATGGACCGGAGGTAGGAGAGACTTGCCGGCAAGGAGGATCATGGGACGAGGTGACATGCATCAAGATCGTGAAGTCTTGCTTCGGTGGAAGTGAGCATGAAGTCGCGCTTTAAGAAGCGTGCAAGGGGGTTTCCCGGTTTGGGCCTCAAAACCGGTGGCGGTGGTCACGGAGTTTACGTCAAGGCAAAGCATAGTTGTGAAGGGCTCAATGGCGCTCAGGCGAAGGAAAAAGAGTTGGACGGTTTTGCCCCTGGTGGCAGGTGGCAATGAGTTATAGGTCAAGGGTAGAGTTGTCTTGGACCCTAGGCCTATATTAGAAGAGGTGTGGCTGGTGGGAGATGTGTCTCTTTCCATTAGCCTTGTGTTAGGAACTCATTTCAAAGTGCTAGGAGAGGTCTTTGTGTAATAGAGGAGAGAAGAGGGTGTGTGAGAGACATCTCTTTCTCTTCCAAATAGTAGGAGGAATAGAGTGGCTTCCTAGCCTTGTATACATGGATCTTTTAAGCATATTTCTATGATATGAAAATTATTTTCATGCTCAAGATCTTCCTCTCTCCCAAAATCCTGAATTTCTCTTTTTCTCTATTTTTGGAGCTATTTTCGTGAGAATTTTTTATCTCCTTTTTGGGCAAGTTTTTGGAACAGATTTTGTGGGAAACTTGATGCTATGATGAGCTAGAACAAATCCTCATAGGTCCTTGACCGAATCCATAGCTCTAGCATCTTTGATTTGAAGGATTTCTCAAGTTTTCCCTTTGTGGTGTTCTTGGCACAAGATCTGAAATTCGTGATGATTCCTTGAGCCAATTGAGTGAATCTTCTAGGATTAGGATCGTGATGTGTTGAGGATTGTCTAGTCCAAAAATCGCATGTTTTGGAGATCATTTGGTTGAGATTTGGAGAAATTTGGGGGAAAATCGTGACAGTTTTCTGTGATGTCTGGAGTCGATCGGAACTGCCAATGACCAGGACCGGCACTACCGGTGGGTCTAAACTCGGATCAGCACTGCCAGTGGCTTGAGTCTAAACCCCATACCAGCACTACCGATTGCACCGACCGGCACTGCCAATCTGTCTTGTCTGCTGTTTCCAAAGAGTTTTTCTGTGCCGCATCGACACTGCCAAAGGGTGTGACCGACACTGTCGATGGTCCCTATCGGCACTGCCGATGCTACTGACCGGCACTACCGATGGTAAGTCTGAGCTGCTGTTTTGTGCTCTCTTCCTTAGTGTTTTGTCTTGGCTGTTTTCTATAGCTTCTCTCTAAGTCTTTCGTTGGTGTTAATCATTCCTAAGGTTAGCACATCACAAGTTGGTGTGTGTAATCTGAGTGACTTGATTTAGAGTTGGGTTTGGTTGGAATTGGGACATAGGCCAAGTTCTCTTGGAGAATTTTAATAGGCTCCCATTCACCCCCCCCTCTGGTCGCCTTCTCGGTCCTTCAAAATGCAAATTCCAGCCAATTTTTATCCACGTGCTTCCATGCCTTAGAGTCAGCAGGGTGACGCATTTTGCCATCATTGGCCAAACTCTTCTCATGCCATCGCATAAGTTTTGATGTGTTGGCTCTCATATACAACCTTTGTAATCGAGGAGTAATAGGGAAATTTTTGTGGGTGCCATTTCTTGGTTTCAGTAGTGCTACTTGCCTCGTCATCTGAACTGATATTTTTCCACCTAGACTCTCCACAAATTGGGCACTTACTCTGGGTGATTCAGCTTTGGTTATCAACCAGGCTACTAAGGATTGGAATTGCGTGGACAACAATATGGCCGCTTACTATCAAGAGGTTAGAAAACTGGAGAACAAGTTTGATGGACTCAAGTTCACCCATGTTCTTCGAGATAACAATCAAGTTGCTAATGAGTTAGCAAAGATGAGGTCATCGAGGTCGGTGGTTCCCCTTGGAGTCTTCCTCCACACCCTTGATAGTCCTACTGTCCAACCTCGACCAGAAGTGTTGACGATCAATGTTGTCGACCCAGCCATGGATGAAGATATGAAGGCTGATTGGCGTGACCCAATTGTAAAACTCTTGACTAAGGGTACGCTGCCTACAGATCCTCATGAGCAACAAAGGTTGAAAGCATAGAGCCGAGGATATTTGATGGTGGATGATCTGCTTTATCCCCGGGGAGGATCCAATATATTGATGCGCTGCATCTCTATTCCAGAACGCAAGGACTTGATGGCAGAAATCCATGTAGGAGTGTGTGGTAATCATGTAGCGTCCAAGACTTTGGTCGACAAAGCTTTTCGGTAAGGGTTCTATTGGCCCACGGTGGTAGAAGATGCACACCATGTCGTTCGGACGTGTAAGGACTGTTGCCTTCACAGCAACTTCAGATGATACCTATGACTTGGCCTTTTGTAGTCTGGGGGCTTGATACTGTCGGCCCTTCCAAGAAAGTGCCAGGCGGGTTCACTCATTAGTTTGTTGCCATCGACAAGTTCACCAAGTGGATTGAAGCGAAGCCGATCAGCAAGATCACTTCCAACAAGGTTGTCAAAGAGGTCTTCACTCGGTTTAGAGTCCCTCACAATATCATTTCCAATAATGGAACTCAGTTTACATCTGAGGAATTCTGAGACTTTGCCGATGAGATGGGAATAAAAATTCACTTTGCATCGGTGGCTCATCCTCAAAGCAATGGGCAGGTCGAACGAGCCAACGGTATGATTCTACAGGGGTTGAAGCCCCGGATTTTTGATAGGCTGGTCACGCCGGTCGGAGGGTTAAAGAATTACCTTCGGTCCTCTGGGGGCTACGCACCAATGTCAGTCGGGCTACTGGTTAGTCACTTTTCTTGTTGGTCTATGGCTCTGAAGCCATGCTACTAACCGAGGTAAACCTCATTTCGGCACGGGTTAAGGGATATGATGAGAAGCTGTCTGAAGACAACTGAGAAATTGAGTTGATTGTGGCAGAGGAGTTGCGTGATCACGCTCTGTTTCGGTTGGCAGTATACCAAAAAGGCTTGCGATGCTATTATGACAAGAATGTTAGAAGTCGGTAGTTTCATGTTGGAGATTTGGTACTGCGTCGAGTACAATCAACTAAGAATCGGCATAAGTTATCCCCTAAATGGGAAGGACCTTATGTGGTCAAGGAAGTCACTCGGCTAGGGGCTTATCGACTGATGTATGAAGATGGCGACGATGTGCCAAACTTCAGGAACATTAACCAGCTACATCGCTTTTATACTTAGTCTTTTTTATGTATTCACATATATTATCATTGAATGAAACTTCAGTCTTTTTGATGAAAGATGTTCTAAGTTGTTTTCATTCTTATTCATCTCGATTCCTTAATTTATTTATTAAACAATCGAGCCAGGGGACTAATAATAATGTCTCAATACACCTTAACCTTGACAATTTCTGGTTTTGGGTTTTTTAACCATTTCCTCATATTTTGACACGGTCTTATTTCGGTCTAATGCTAAAACAGTAGGGTCATACAGTTTTATCTGCACAACAGACTACCACTACACTAAACCCAGAGCCAAACTGCGAGAGGTCATGTGTCGACTTGTCGAATCTGATTGTTACACAATTATGAATTACGACCTCAATGTTAAGGCAGACTGATGCAACTTCTGTTTTAATCTCTATAATCTTATAAGTGGCAAGGCGTAGGTACAACAGCACAATGCAGCTAAGTACTAACCAGTCTACTAATGAGAGGCCGGAGTTTGATCTTATGACTTTTCAGTCGATCTATTCTTTGTTTGATGATTACTTAGTCAACTAAAGCAAAAGAAAGATATTTATATACATAGGAACAAACTGTTTCTACCATTAAGATACTACTAATGTATTCTTATTACAGGCATATTTACATCTCCTGCGAAGGAGAAGAAGCATTATCTTCTAACTCTACTTCCGGAGCAGTTGGAAAAATATGGAGCAGCTGGAACCAAGTCGATGTTGTCCCCCAGGGCACTTGAAGTTTCCACCATGGAGTCAAGCAGCAGTCGGCACTGGTCGACCGTGTGCTTGGGGTTGCCTTCCTTGATCTTATCAATAGGAAGCTCAGGACACCAAGACTTACAGATCGCCAGAACTTGACTCCCGGTTTCAATAGCTATTCACTTAGTGTGCTCCTCGATGGCTTCAGATGCATGGTCCAGGAGGCACTCCATTGAATGCCTGGTCTGTTCAACCTGGTTGGCATGGATATAATCCAAGGTCTTCTGAGTGCTGTAAGATAGGGCTGCAAGATCCACGAGGATCATTAGTACGAGAAATCTACAAGGGAGACGATGAAGAAAATAAGGAAGTGCTTACTGGCAAGATTACTTTTGAATGCCTTAGCGTTGCCTTTGGCATTCTTCAGTTTCTCTTGGGTTGCCTCCAAATCCTTCTTCAGAAGGGCAACTTCAGCTTCTCAGTCGGATAGCGACTTGGATAGCCCGGTCTTCTCATTAGTCAGAACATCCAAGAACCTCTATTGATTTGAAGTGAGCTTCTCCAATTCGGCTATCCTATTCTGATATGCTGCAAGTGCACGACAGATTGTTGGTAAAATGGCTTGATAAAGCCAAAAAGACTTAAGTCTTTACCTTCATCGCTCTACTTCTTCTGTTCCAACAGAGTGGTTGCCTTCTCCAACTCCTCCTTAGCCTTCTGGACTTCTTGAGCTCAAACTGGAAAATTCAGAGTGACATGTTAAAATTAGAAGATGTGCATGCTGTCAATACGAGATTAGAAGACTTCAAGAGATGTCTTACCAATGTTTTCAGCCTCGAGAGCATCTATCCTTGATTGATTGTTCTCAATCAGAGAGTAAACTTTCTGAAAAAGAGACAGAGTGGATAAAACACTAAGCAAGATTAAGGAAAAGAAAATTCCAGGTATTGATGTACCTTGGATATCTCTCGGTGCTGTTGGAGGAGCTCGATGTCTTCAGCCTCAGGACGTCCAGTTGGCATATCGACCAACGCAGCTTTCTCCTTGCTTGGGGTCGGGATTTTAACAGTCGGCGTCATGGATATGTTCTTGGGCGCAGTAGGAGTATTTAAAGACTTCATTGCCTCAGTCACCACATTTGATGGTGTGGTCGCAGACTGAGGTAAGTTGGTCGATTGAGGCCTTGGCGCACTTGGAGACTTTACCGACCCGGTCTGCACATTTGATGATGTGGGAACAGATAGGGGCGGGTCGGTCGGATGAGGTACTTGGGTCAGGGTCAAATCTTTTGTCATCGAGACATTCAGACTCTCGGATGACTGAGTAGTATGTTCACTACATACAACATTCAGAGTTAAATGTGTTTTGAATCGAATCCACAAAGGTATAAGGAGGTGAAGAAACTTACTTGGACGCTTGTCTGATTTTGTTTCGGCTGACCTTCTTCTTTGATGAAGTGCCCATTGAATTAGTTGCTTCCTCTTAGAAGAAGACTTCGCCATCACCTCCGCAGTCTGGGTCGATTGGCTTGGCCTCTTTGACTTGCTTGAAGGTCGGTCAGAGGGTGCTAGGGGTTGCTGACTAACCGCTTGGGGCTGTCCTTGGACCTCATCATCATCATCATCATCCCCGCGGTATTGTCGTCGACGGCGGACTTCTTTGGACCTTTCACCAGCTTGCGCGGCATGGTGACGAGCGGTGAAGGATGGGGGATCGAAGGCGGCAATCCTAACCCTAGATTTTGAGAAACTCGGTGGCAGAATCTGGCAAACCCTAGCAAGGGAGCAGAACAGTCGCTGAAACAGGGGAGGTGCGAGGAAGACAAAGCACTTGCGAAATGGCAGCATGAATATGGTGTCATGTCCCTTCCTCCTATTTATACCCTCGGAGTTGACCTACTCTTCGGGGGACCATGTGGGCTGCAATGGGCCATACAGTGCTAAATTGCCCTTTAGGGTTAATTAAAATACACATCAATCTTTCGAAAGATTTTCTGCTAAATTGACAAGCCCAAGTGATAAACTCGGGGGCTTCCTTGATAAGGGAAAGTGGTTAATGACCACTATAAATAATTTCCATATTTATGTGATTCGATGATCACGTAGCAGAGGACGTGATGGTCATATGGGAGTAAGTCTAAAAATTAAGCCACTGATTAAAGTTAGTTATTATAGGCTAAAAGTCTGACTTACATAGTCTGAGTGATAAGTATTCAAGGAAAAACTATATTATGATCGATGTCATTATAGTCTAGCACTGGGTTATGATTCACGTCATATACTATCCTTGACTTTTGAAATGATTGATGTCATTATATTAGAATCAAGGATCACTCGGCCTAGTGTGGATATCACTTTGCCTTTTATAGATCGGTCGCCCCAATTGATGTTGAGCAGACCGAGTGCCTTGTTTGATGTCGACCTCATTCTGTGACCACACCATCAAATGTGGCAACCCGGTCTGCATATTTGATGATGTGGGAACAGACTGGGGCGGGTCGGTTGGATGAGGTACTGGGGTCGGGGTCAAATCTTTTGTCACTGCGACATTCATAATCTCGGATGACTACGTAGTATGTTCACTACATACAACATTCAGACTTAAATGTGTCCTTAATCGAATCCATGAGGGTATAAAGAGGTGAAGAAACTTACTCGGAAGCTTGCTTGATTTTGATTCGGCTGACCTTCTTCTTTGATGAAGTGGCCATTGAATCAGTGTGCTTTCTCTGAAAAGAAGACTTCGCCATCACCTCCACAGTCTAGGTCGATTGGCTTGGCCTCTCCGACTGGCTTGAAGGTCGGTCGGAGGGAGCCAGGGGTTGCTAACTGACCGCTTTGGGCTGTCCTTGGACATTATCATCATCGTCATCATCCCCACGGTATTCCCATTGGTGGCGGACTTCTTTGAACCTTTCACCAGCTTGCGCGGCATGGCGACGAGCGGTGAAGCACGGGGTGTCTAAGGCGGCAACCCTAACCCTAGCTTTTGAGCTCGAGGGCTTGGTTGCAATGGAAAAACACAGCGACAGAATCTGACAAACCCTAGCAAGGGAGCAGAAGAGTCGTTGAAACAGGGGAGGTGCGAGCAAGACAAAGCACTTGCGAAATGGCGGCGTGGTGATGGCGTCATCCCGCTTCCTCCTATTTATACCCTTGGAGTTGACCTAGCCTTCGGGGGACCATGTGGGTTGCAATGGGCTGTACAGTGCTAAATTGCCCTTTAGGGTTAATTAAAATACGCAACAATCTTTCGAAAGATTTTCTACTAAATTAACAAGCCCGAGTGTTAAACTCGAGGGCTTCTTTGATGAGGGGCAGTGATTAACGACCAATATAAATAACTTCCATATTTATGTGATTTGATGATCACATAGCAGAGGACTTGATGGTCATTTGGGAGTAAGTCTAAAGATTATGCCACTGATTAAAGTCAGTTATTATAGGCTAAAAGTCTGACTTACATAGTTCGAGTGATAAGTATTCAAGGGAAAACTATATTATGATCAATGTCATTATAGTCTAGTACTGGGTTATGATTGATGTCATATACTATCCTTGAATTTTTAAATGATTGATGTCATTATATTAGAATCAAGGATCACTCGGCCTAGAGTGGATATCACTCTGCCTTCTATAGATCGGTCGGCCCAATTGATGTTGAGCAGACCGAGTGCCTGGTCTTGAAGTTCTCCCGGGTACTGAACATGACAGGCAGAGTGACTTGTCCTATCAGAATAGAAGTCTTTCCCGGCATAATCCCATGCAAGGGTGATGCACTAGACTTGAGGTCGTTGACCGTTAAACATAGCTCTTTGAGGGTCTTAATGAAGATCTAGTCGAGGCTGCTTCCTCCGTCAATGAGTACTCTGTTGAACTTGACCTTCTAGATGGTAGTGGTGAGCACAAGTGGGTAGCGTCCTGGCTTGGGCATGTTCTTAGGGTAATCCAACCGATCAAAAGTGATTGGTATCTCAGACAACCTCATGTACTCGGGAGCAACCGGTTGTACCGAGTTTATCTCACGTAGTTCTAGCTTCTGCTTACGTTTGGACATATAGGTGTTAGGTCCTCCAAAGATGAAGTTCACCTCCTTTCAGGCCTCCTGGAAGTCACCTCCTGCATCCTTCTCATCATTATCAGGCTTGTCGGAGTCGTTCCGCCTAGGCGGCGACTTGGCCACCTTTAGTGCGGTAGTTGTGAAACCTTTCAGCCGATAGCAGTCTTTATACTAGTGATTTCCCTTGGGGTGCGATAGGCAAGGACTGTCTAGCAAGTCATCCATGGTCTGCTAGTTCATCCAAGGATTGTTCTTGGATCGGTCCACTACAGCGACCATGTTATCGGTCTTTTGCTTCTTGTCGTTCTTAGAGGACTCCAGCTTGTCTTGGCGTGGCTTCTCCTTCTCCTTGCCCTGGATGTCATACAGAGCTGATTCTCCTGAGGTGTACTTATCAGTGATCTCGAAGCACTCCCAAGCGGTCAGATCCAGGTTGTGGTTTCGCTGAATGATCTCTCGAACCAAATCATCACTTTGTAACCCTCATTGGAAGGCTGTAATGATTTGTTGATCCGGGACATTGGGGATTTCAGTCTTCTTGACACAAAAATGCTTGATGTACTCACGCAAGGGCTTGTTAGATCAAAGTGAGGTTGAAGTGGTTGCCCGACCGGTTGTAGGTAGCTTGGAAGTTGTCAATGAACTTCTTCTTAAGATCTCCCCAAGATGTGCTTAACTTTTCCAAGAGGGATGTGGGCCAAATCTAAATGGATCGCTCAAGGCAGACCAACAGAAAATTGGCCATCAGAAACATATCAGCCTCGGCCAATCAGATAGTTGTGCTATAGATCTGAAGCCACTCTCGAGGTTTGGTCTAACCATCATTTTTTTATGCCGATTGGCTTGGAGCTCTTTGGCCACTTGCAGATGTGAAGCTCAGGCACGAAGGCTTTTATCCTGTCCAACTCTTTGTCAATAGGTGTGTGCTTGATCTACACCGATGGTCAGGGGATCGGGAACCAGAAGGCATGCGGCACCGTTGGTTATCCTCGGTTGTGATCTTCACGTTGATCCTGATCGTCATAGCGGCATCGGTCATCACGGTTCTCTCTCCGAGGCTGATCGTTGTGTTGATGTTCCTGGCACCCTTCATGATGTCGGTCGTCCCTCCGATCGCATCGTTCTTTAGAGTGACGCTGATTGTCACAAGCCTGCTCTTCATAATAGGAGTTGATGATTTCTCAGCCATCGCAAACACTAAGAGAGTTTCTCAAATCTTGGCGCCTCCATCAGTCTCGAGGCTCTACACGACTAGAACTAGCAACCAATTGAGACGGTTGTGCCCTAGCTTGAGCTTGAAATGCGGCCGCGTTGAGCATGGCCTCCGCCATATTCATCATGGGAGTCTGGAACACCTGATCAGCCATCAAGCCATCAAGGAGTGTTCTTGCCCTGGTGATTTTATTCTGTGGGGTGGTGTAAACCTTTTCACCATCCATCTCGATCTCCAAGTCTCCGAGGTTTAGTTCACGCCCGATGTTACGAGATCCATGAGATCCCCTCGGTCGGCGTGGTTGATGACCCACTAATGGGGCCTCTTCACGAGTTGCATCTCCATGATTCGCTAGTGGCGGAGTTTGTTGAGGTTCTACCATGTACACGGCCCGTGGATATGGGCAAGAAGAACCATACGAATCCTCATCAAAGGATGGGATCAATTTAGAGTCGTACCCGGTGGGTAGGTCTGTCTCGCCGAGTCTGAGTGGTACCAAAGACGAGATTAGATCTGTCAAGCCTGATGATCGCACCATGGAGTTGGCAGCGGTCGGGTAAGATCCATGGTTCTCCAGGTCTAGAGCTTGTAAGGACCGAAGGCATACCGAGATGGGGGGGGGGGTGAATCGATAAGCCGACAACAAATTCGAATACTATAATTTCATGCCACTAGATCCTGGCAATCATTGCAACCTAGAAATTCTAGTAGGCCAAGACCCTACGCATGCTAGTGTTCATGATGAGAGTGAATGCGGAAGCTAAACACACTAGCCTATGCAACCAACAATTCAATCTACTCACTAGAGCACACAATTATGGAATAGTAAAGAGAGGGTCAAGGAATGCTCATGATTTTTTCCCGAGGTCTCAGAAGGATGACGCCTTCCCCTAATCCTCATTGGACCACTCCCGCCGAAGTCCGGGTCCCTCCCACCACCAATGTGGAGTTCTCGCACATGAGCCCGCAATCACTCCCGAAGTGAAGACACGGTCGTGTCACCGCTGCCACCAAGGCACAAACTCGCCTCCCTCGAGAACTTGCCGGACTCCCTGATCCGACACGGGTGCTCACTAGCGATGCCCCTTTCACCGACGGGCTCAAACCGAGTATAAATAAGTGACGGCCTTCACAACTGATCATGATAGGCTTGATCACCGACACCTTACCGGTCTAGGTCTCATCATAGACCAAGAGTAAAAATCTAGATCACACCCAAAGGACCCCTAGCATTTGATGTGGATAGATATTCAAGTTACTCTCACTAGCACTATCAAGATATCCAATATCCTCACTTATAGCTCTTCTCTTTTCCTCTTGGGTCTTACCAAATGCTCCAAGGTATTCCACTGGCAAAGAGAGATCTCCAAGACCCCAGCAACGAAGTTATATATGCTTCCAACCTCCAACTAGGCGTTGCTCCATGAATTAACCTTCCTGGACCCTAATGACCGAACCGTCCGGTCTCTCTGTAACGGCTCCCAGAACCATTGGTTGCTCTGTCCAGGCAATTTCTTTGTACTGACAGGACCGTCCGGTCACTAGACCATACCATCCGGTCACTATATTCTCTCTCCATTCCAGAGAGCACCATTTTTTGCGCCCTTCTACTTCAGCTCCCATCCATACAGACCGGACCGTCCGGTCTGCTGACCGTACCGTCCAGTCAGTATGGGTCTTCATGCAAATAGACTCCTCGTAGACTTCTCTCTGGTCTCCTAGTGACCGCACAGTCCAGTCACCACTGAATTCTTTGTCCGGTATCTACGTCCAGAAACTGAAACTCTTTGTCCTCGCTTCACTTCATATCTCGGCTCCTTCGAACAGCTCCTTGGCTTCTCGCAGACTTCTCTCTGGTCTCCTAGTGACCGCACAGTCCGGTCACCACTGACCCCTCTATCCAGTCACTACGTCTAGAAACTGAAACTCTTTGTCCTCGCTTCACTTCGTATCCCGGCTCCTTCGAACAGCTCCTTGGCTTCTCGCAGACTTCTCTCTGGTCTCCTAGTGACCGCACAGTCCAGTCACCACAGACCCCTCTGTCTGGTCACTACATCCAGAAACTGAATGAAGGACATGATCACAAGACAAATAAAGCAATGTGACAATAGTGATCATCGACTATAAGTGGACGATGCGTGTCATCTAGTGTACAGTCAAATAATAGTCAATTGATCTAACTGTAGACTAGACAGGCGATAACCCTAGAATTGCAATTACAAGATAGCCATGTGATCAATTGCAATCTAGGTTGATCCAAAATACCTAATTAACGCAACTAACCATGAGCGATTAATCTAATTGCATCAATTAAAGTAATTGCTCAAAATTTAGGGCATAAATTTGGTGAATTGGAGGAATTGCATAATACCCTGGAAATACTCGAAGCCGGAACAGAGGAGAACACTTGACCGATTGCCAAAAAGTGGAAGCTTTTGGAGTTGTCGGCAATGGAGGGAGAGGGAAAAGAGCAAACTCTTTGCCCTAATCTCTGGTGGGAGGTGCAGCTCGACTTCTAGACTTGTGCGCGCATGGATAAGCTGTGGAGGCAAGGCGCTCAGCGGCGAGCAGCACAGTGGCGAGCAAATGTGGTGGTGGCGGCTCTGCCAAGAGCCGGCGGTGGCGCTGGTGTTTGTAGCGGGCGACGCAGCTGTGCATAGGCGAGCGGGGGCGAGTCAGGGGCACGGCTCGCGAGGCGGCTGTGGGCGATGAGCTCGGAGGCACAAGCGCGACAGGCGATGGTGGAGGCAAGCGGTGAGCTCGGGACGTGCTCTTGGTGGAGGCAGCAATGTTCAGAGGAAAGAGACAAAGTCCCGAAGGATTTTGATTTAGGTCAAATAGGAGTTGACGGCCAAGATCAATCAAGAAAGTGATCAACGGTCCAGATTTTGGAATACATCGCGCGATCAATTAAAGTGACCGGACCGTCTGCTCCACCATACTGTCCAGTCCGTTTGAGAATCCTGGAAATCATGGTTCTGGATGAACAGAACTTAGTGTAGATCAAACAGTCCAATCTTCACAGGTAGTTATGTCTGGTCTCTATTTCAAGTTGCCTGAAGCACTGTGCAGAGAGCACAAACCGGACTGTATGGTCTAATGACCAGACCATATAGTCACTATCAGGATTTTGTTGAATCAAGGAATTTCTCTAATTTCCATGTGCCCACTCAACACCCAAGAGAACACCGCACTTGGAGCATGAAGGGAACTCTTAAACACTCCTTTTCAAATAGTGGCTCTTTATGGCCTTATAATTTTCGCAGATACCAAATGAAGAATCAAGAAAATAAGAACCAAAGCAATTAAGAGCCAAATGGGTATGTATGAGCTTTAGTCCATGAACCGTGCGAGTGGGTTTAACCTCAGAGTTTAAGATCTTGCTCAATGGGTATGAAGCACAATCTTTTCCTTTTGTCACACTTGTGGAGATGTAATCTCCTATAGATCATGAGGCACAAATATCTTCAAATGTGACAAGCCTCTTTTGTGTTTCCTATATGATGCATGCAACAAACATTTTACATATGCATTGAAAGTAAACATGCCATGTGAATGCTAGCAATATTAAACAAGACAAAAAGGAAACCTAACAATGTCAAGTTTGAACCCCTCTCAAGCTTACTAACTATAAGCCATACCCTTGCCTTGAGAGAAGCCAAACCACCATCTCAAGCACTCCCCCTTGCTCATAGCTATCTTGAGTGGGTTAGACATTGACTAATTTTTATGTGTTTTTCTTTTAGTTATTTACATATGCCTGGATGCAAAACATACTAGTCACAAAGGAGTCCTAATTACCATGCAATGCAAGAAAAGAAAGAATACACTACTACTACCAAGAACAAACATAGATACCTCCCTCATGAGTAGATATGTCATTGAGGTCCATGCCTCTTGTGATGGACTTCACTTGATCTTCAAGTAAACTCCCGGTCCACCACCACCACCATCTTCTAGGTCTTGTTCTTGGGCACCCACCTGTACTTCGTTGATCTCTCAAGATCAACAATGCACTTAGGCACCCATATGTTCTTGACCTTTCTCTTCTTGTTTGGTGGTGCCAAAGCCATTGCTTTCACCTTGCTACACTTGTCCCTAAAAAGCTTGAAGTGGGTGTTCTCATGGAACAAGTTAGCATTAGATAAAACAATGTAACTTGTCACCATAGAATAATCCTTGATGGTGTGGCCATCCTTGCAACACCTCTCGCAAGAGTAGTCGTTGGCGAGTAGGGGCTTGATCCATAAGGGGATGGAATCACTCGTCCCGATGATGTCGATGGTGGCGGGATATGAGCCAAGTCCCCAGTGGGAGACATTGTTCACAAGGTTTCTCCCAAGAATCTCCTTGTGGATGGCTCTACCACATGTGAGCCTCTTGAAACCATCCATCACCATCTTCCTCTCTTCCTTGAGTTTGTGATATTCCTCTAAAACAAATGGCTCAAGAGAATAAACCTCGACCAAGGTGGTTAGTTCATCACACATAGTAGAAGCATCACTCTTAGATGAACTAGAGGAGGGAGAGGCAAGGTTCTCAACATTGATGGCCACAAAAGTAAGTTCAAGGGCCTCGTACTTCTCACGTAGCTCTACATGATCACCCTTGAGTTTGCCATAACTTTTGTTTAGGGCCTCATGAGACGTGACAAGGTCCTTGAGCTCACTCTCAAGCTCACCAACATGGTCCTTAGCCAACTTATACTCTTTTCTTACCATATCCAACATTTTGAATTTCTTAACGGCGATGTCACGGGCTTGCTCAAGCATACTCCAAAGCTCGGCACGGAGAGTTCCTCGTCATCACAGTCATCGCTGCTCTCATCCTCACTCTCCCCAAGTTGGCTCGTGACCATGAGGCACGTGGGAGGTGGAGGTTGAGCTCGTTGAAGTTTTGTCTTGATCATAGCTAGGCCGGCCACTTCTTCATCATCACTTGAGGAAGGGGATATGTCACTTGAGTTGTCACTTGTCCACTCACTAGTAAGGGTCTTACGTGAGAACTTCTTCTTGTAGTCTTTGGCTTTGGCTTTGCTTTTTCTCTTGTCCTTGTTGAAGTACCTCTTCTTCTTTTGCTTGGATTTAGGGTCTTCTTCTTCTTTTTCTTGTTCATCACTTGAGTCTTGGGACTTGAAAGCCTCTTTCTTGGGCTTGGGGCAATATCGAACAAAGTGATTCTTTGAGCCACAGTTGAAGCACTTGCCCTTGGAATTGGAGGCAAACTTGTTATTGAAGGTCCTCATCTTGTTCATGAGAAGAGCCAAGTCTTCACTCAAGTCATCTACATGATCATCATCATCCTCGATCACCTTCTTCTTGCTCTTGGTAAGCTCTTGCTTCTTGGCTTGAAGAGCTAGGTTGGATGGTTGTGGATCATCCAAACCCACCTGATAGCTCTCGAAAGCAGCGATCTTCCCAAGCATGTCCTTGATGGTTTTGGTCTGTAGGCCACCTTACAAGGTGTAGGTGATGATGGACTCATACTTGGGATCTTTGAATAGCCTCAAGAATCTTCTTATCACTTCAACAGGCTTGAGCTTCAAGTCATCCCCAAGAGCATTGATCTCCTCTACTAGTACATGAAAGCGAGAATAAACAGTGTTAGCTCTCTCATGTGGAAATCTAGTGAAGTTATCATACTTGTTCTTCAGCACATAATATCTTTCCTCTTTGACATCACTAGTACCCTCATGGATACTCTGAATCTCAGTCCAGATATCATGTGCTGATGAACTCGCATCCAATATAGCAAAGACATCCTTAGAAATGCATGCAAACAAAGCATTCTTGGTCTTAGCGTTGTGCTTAATGAAATCAGGATCAAGCGAGTTCACATCCGCATCCGAATCATGGGTCACCGTCCATATCTCTCGATCAAGGGACTCAATGTAGGCTTGCATGTATGCCTTCCAATACCCGTAGTCCTCCCCATTGAATATGGGAACACTCCCTATCTCTCCTGACATCCTTACTCAAGGCGATGAAGCATCAAAGTTGAGCACTTGGCTCTGATACCAATTGTAAGGATCGAAGGCGTACCGAGAGGGTGGGGGGGGTGAATCGGTAAGCCGACCATGAATCCGAATAATTCAATTTCACGCCACTAGATCGTGGCAATCGTTGCAACCTAACAATTCTAGTAGGCCAAGACCCTACACATGCTAGTGTTCATGATGAGAGAGAATGCAGAAGCTAAACACACTAGCCTATGCAAGCCACAATTCAACCTATACACTAGAGCACACAATTGTGGAATAGTAAAGAGAGGGTCAAGGAATGCTCATGATTTTTTTCCAATGTCTCGGAAGGATGGCGCCTTCCCCTAATCCTCATTGGACCACTCTCGCCGGAGTCCCAGTCCCTCCCGCCACCAATGTGGAGTTCTCGCACACAAGCCCGCAATCACTCCCGGAGTGAATACACGGTCGCATCACCGCTGCCACCAAGGCACAAGCTCGCCTCCCTCAGAAACTTGTCGGACTCCCTGAGCCGACACGGGCGCTCACTAGCGATGCCCCTTTCACCGGTGGGCTCAAACCAGGTACAAACATGTGACGGCCTTCACAACCGATCATTTTAGGCTCGATCACTGACACCTAACCGGTCTAGGTCTCACCATAGATCAAGAGTAACAATCTAGATCACACCCTAAGGACACCCTAGCCTTTGATGTGGATAGATGCTCAAGTTACTCTCACTAGCACTCTCAAGATATCCAATATCCTCACTTAGTCTTCTTCTTTTTTCCTCTTGACTCTTACCAAATGCTCCAAGGTATTCCATTGGCCAAGAGAGATCTCCAAGACCCCAGCAACAAAGTTATATAGACTTCCAGCCTCCAACTAGCCGTTGCTCTATGAAATCACCTTTCTGTACCCCAATGACTGGACCGTCCGGTCACGGCCAGCCTGGACTGTCCGGACTCTCTGTAACGGCTCCCAGAACCGTTGGCTGCTCTGTCCAGGCGATTTCCTTGTACTGACCGAACCATCCCGTCATAAGACCGTACCGTCTGGTCACTATCTTCTCTCTCCAATCTAGAGAGCACTATTTTCTATGCCTATCTGTTTCAGCTCCCATCCATACAGACCGGGCCATCCGGTCTGCTAACCATACTGTCCAGTCAGTATGGGTCTTCGTGCAAACAAACTCCTCGTAGACTTCTCTCTGGTCTCCTAGTGACCATACAATCTAGTCACCACTGGCCCCTCTGTCCGGTCACTACATTCAGACGCTGAAACTCTTCGTCCTCGCTTGACAATCATTTCTCGGCTCCTCCGAACAGCTCCTTGGCTTCTTCACTGTCACCTAGTGTCTGTGATTTCACTGAGCATCCACGCACATCACCGACTAGTATGACCTAAGAGACATGACCTAGACCCCCTTGATAGTCCAGTTTTTCCTATGGACTCAAAGCCCTAACAACTAGACAAGTGTTCTAAACAATTGCTCCATTGCTTGTCCTTAGCCTTGATCCATCTTCATCAACCCTTGGACTCCATCAAGCTTACAAGCCTCCATGCTTGTGGTCATTGTCATCCATCGCCAAGACAACCATCACCAATAAGATTTGTAGAGAGATAACAGATGATTTCTGCATAGACAACACTCGTGTAGATATTAGCTCACAATCTTATAGTTATCATTAATCACCAAAACATTCATTCATTGGGGATCCAATCATCAATGAACATGAAGCTTACAGAGCTCCGTCAGCATCCACGGCAAAGTCGAGCGGCCCGGAGCAGATCTTGACGTCCGGCGAGTACTGGATGTTTGGAATCTCTACCATCAAGGTCGACGGAGGATACCGACGTGCCTTGTCTCCTACCTAGCATGCCAACTGTAGAGACTTATTCCTGACAATATATTTTATTGGGCTACGCACGAGACCAAGAACTTGATGGTTAGCACACAAGATGCCGATTTAGATAGGTTCGGGCCCTCTCGATGAAAGTAAAAACCCTACGTCCTGTGTTTTATGGATTGTATTGAATTGTGTTGTTATGTTGCACGGCTCTATCTCTCCCTTGAAGAGGTTCCTGCCGTCTTATATGTTCGGTCGGTAAGGGGTACATAAAGTCCTACTCGTAATCTACAATGCTTTACATAGCAAGTTTATCTCTAACTTCCTTGTGCTCCAAGCCGACTTGGTAGGTTCCCTTGTAGGTGGGTCATCCTATTGCCCTCTGTCTTTAGCATAGCCATGGATACTGGTAAGGTAAGCATTCCACAATATTGAGCTGACATGTCTGATGTTAGGTACCAACGACAAGGAACATGGTCCTGCTACTTTCTTGGACTCACAACTACTGGCCAAGATAGAGAGCACTCGACCTTATGATGAGCAATTCTCTCGGTTCATAGATATCATAAAGAAGTTGTATATTAATGTACCATTCCTTGACAACCTCCAGGTACCCATCTATTCTAAGTACACCAAGGAGATTATGCAAAGCGAGAAGCCACTGCCACCTGAGGGAGTGGTGAAGATGACAAAACAGATGACAACAACTATCAATGATGTTGCTCTAGAAAAGAAGACAGGCCCAGGATCTCCCAGCACTCATTGTATGATTGGGGCGCAAAATTTTGAGAGGGCTTTGTGTGATTTGGGTGCAAGCAGAAGTGTCATGCCTCGCTATGTTTTCTTGAATCTAGACTTGCCTAAGTTGGAGCCTATGACAGTGTGCTTAGAGTTAGTCGATCAGCCAGTTTGCTATCCTGACGGCATTACAAGAGATGTACCAGTCCAAATTGGACATCATATCATCCCTATGGATTTCATAGTACTAGATATGGATAGGAGGATGAAGACACCATTGATTCGGGGCAGGCCATTCTTAAGTACAGCCAAAGCAAATATTAATGTAGGAAGCGGAGAAATCAGCTTTAATATAAGTGGAGCTTTCTACAAATTCAAGTTTCGTCCGAAGGGAGAAGAATGCCATAAGATTTCAGCCATGGAGAGATATAAGTCAGCATACCACAAGAGAGTTGATGGTAATTGGAGAGACAGAAAAGAAAAGCTCCATAAGATGAAGGAAGAAGGAATAGAAAACCTTGCAGTGTCATAGACATGTTCCTGATACAGCAATGCTAAGGAGTGATTGAACTGGGAGGTCGAGCTCTACGACCTTTTTAACTAAGAGCACTTTTTGGGAGGAAACCAAAGATCCAGGAGTCAAGTAATTAGTGTGAGTCTTTTTGAAGTGTTTGTGAAAGAGCATCTAGGCCTCCTAGTGGGTTTTGGTGTTTTCGATGACAACACGATTAAAGAGCTAATAATCGAGTTGTAAAAGGGGAATATCTTGTAATTTTATTTATACACATGAGGTATCAAGATATGGATGTATATGGATATTCTACATGTATACTTTATATGCCATATAACAAAGCTATGTGGCTAGTTTTCTGGCCCA
The DNA here is from genome assembly GCA_030378355.1 of Eleusine indica. Classification (NCBI taxonomy): domain Eukaryota; kingdom Viridiplantae; phylum Streptophyta; class Magnoliopsida; order Poales; family Poaceae; genus Eleusine; species Eleusine indica. The sequence goes on from CM059501.1 coordinate 10,137,969, forward strand.
ACCCGATCTGACATGGTTGAAAACCCGGTCTGACCTGGTTGCATAGAAAAACTCCCAACAGGCACAAGCACAAGAACCCCACACACAGAACACTTGGCTGCTAAAAACACTCAAACTAAAAATCCTTTGACTTCCAAGGCCCAAAAACTCACTGACCCAGAAGCTTGACCCTAGAAAGCTAGTTCAAGGCAGTTTGACCTCCTTGTCAAGGAGGTCTGACCTCCTTGACCTGACAGAATTCGAGGTGGGATTTACGTTCACTCGAAACGGTTTCTCACTAGGATTTTGAGCACTTTGACTTTGTAAATCAACACATGTTGCATCCCACTTGATAGTACGACATACCTAGACTCAAGAAATAGATAAATCTAATTATTCTTTCACTTGAGCTTAAGATAAATCCATGTGCCAAAATGCTTTACATTTTACTGCTTGAGGGCAGGCAACATTTTCTTCATATGAGCATATTCACCTTGAGCTCATGACCATGAATATTTATTCCATACATGCAAAACTCCATTTTGTATCCAAGTCACCTTTTCTTCTTTGATTCATACATAATTGACACTTAGAGACATGTCATTCTCCATGGCTTCTTTGATACATCGAATTCAAGCATCCACTTGCTCTTCTCCATCACAAAAGTCCTTCGGTGCCAAGCTCTCATGCTTGCCCTTCCCCAATGTATGGTCTGTCATAGCCAAGTCCTTGCCAACTCTTCATCAAATTACCATCATGATTCACATCTCTCTTTGTATCATACATTAGAATCTTGACTTATTTGTAAACCTTTAAATTATATAAGAGTCGGGGGCCACACCTGATTAGGTGCATCTAGTCGGTACACCAGATCTATTCAGTAGCTTTATTCAGAGGTCTTTCTGATTTGTGACCTGTTCATATGATATATGAAGAAGGATCAGTCGGTAAGGTGCAGCTTAAAATCAGAAAGCACTCGGAGGCTGTTGTAGAATACTTACCTTACCGTATCCATAGCTATGTTAAAGTCGGTGAGCAATAGGATGGCCCACAAGGAGGAACCGATCGAGTCAACCTTATACGCAAGAAAGTTAAAGATAGACTTGCTATATTCTGCCTTGTAGCGTATGACTAGGACCCTTCATGTAAACCCTTGACGACCGGATATATAAGGCGGCAGGTACCCTCTCATAGAAGAGAAACGCATTATAGCAATCATTAATACAATATCACATACAAGACAAAGGGTTCTTACTCTCGCTGAGAGGGTCCGAACCTGTCTAAATCATCTTGTGTGCTAACCATCAAGTTCTTGGTTCCGTGCGTAGCCCTATAAATATATTGCCAAAATTAAGTGTCGACATATTTATAATAGATAGACGAGGGGCAGCTTATTTCTTCACATAACATTGTTGTGCTAATCTCATTTTTGTATTGTTGAGAACCGAGTTGTTATTTGCCAAAGTAATCAAAGTCTTTCCAGTTCGTGTTTGATCAGCGCTATCTTGCACCCTATGGCATGGCTGACAGAGTGAGCTTTTTATTACCACCAGTTAAATAATTACGAAAATAACCTTTTGATTACCACCAGTAAAATACTGGTGGTAATACGAATACTAAAATAGCCGAAACACTGAGTCTGAGATAAATTGGAAACTTCGAATATTGTTTATAACCTGTAGATTATATGACATATGTAACATGATTAATGCTATGCATTAGCAAGTAGGTTTGTCTCGAGGGGCTGATCATCTGGGCAGACTCGTACGGGTATATAAAGACTCGAAGCCTTGCTTGATTTCAACGTGTCAACAACCGCTAGTGATGACTCAGACTTATTGCCTGGCGCGCATGGCACCCTCCGATGTCACCGCCCTCTTGTCCAGCGGCAACCACAGTGTCCGGTTTTGCCCGGGGCAATGCTCGACCGGATGCCGTGGCAGTACAGGTGGTCCAGTCCATTTCTTGTGTTAACGTTGGTCAGCGCACTTGCAGTTGCAGGTAATTATAGAAAGCGAGAGGTGCAAGGAAGGAATGTATTTGCAAGTTACAACTAGTTTCGTATTAATTATGAGGTGACTCACAGTCATAGAGGCGCATTTAGCATTGGCGTCTGGCGTCACATTTATAATTGATTGCAAACTGACTCTTAGCCGCACCAGAAGTTTCATGACAAAATGGCTGGAAATAATGCTTCACATTTGAATGTTGTGATGTTGACGCTGCACCCAGATCCCGCTGCTCAGCTACCGTGGCTCCAAGTCCTCAACCTCTAACCACCACCATGGACAAGGCTGGGCAGGCGCAGTGCGCAGTCATGCTCGCCATTGGCACCGCGAACCCAGCGCACTGTGTACCACAGGACGAGTACGCCGACTGGTACTTCCGAGTCACCAAAAGCGACCATCTCACCAAGTTGAAGGCCAAGATGAAGAAAATATGTGAGCTTTATTCCAACGATCATTATTGCCTGTCTCATGCACGATTCTTCATAGAAATTGTCCCCAAGTAGCTTGTTGGCTGATTTTTCTTTTTCGGTTATTCACATTGTTTTTTTTTTTTTGACCCGAGAACAGCGAGGGAGACCCCTGCTGTGGTTATTCACACTGTTATTCATTCACAGGTTCGAATTCCGGGATAAAGAGGCGATACTTCCACCACACCGAAGAAACACTCCGGAGCCACCCGGAATTCGTCGACGGCGCATTGCCCTCTCTCGACGCGAGGCAGCGCATACTGGCATCTGCGGTACCAGAGGTCGCAGCCACGGCGGCTGAGAGGGCTATGTCCGAGTGGGGCCGCCCGGCATGCGACGTCACCCACCTCATTTTCGCAACCAACTCCGGCGCCCACATGCCTGGCACCGACTTCCGGCTGGCGTCGCTTCTAGGCCTCAGCCCATCCGTGCAGCGCACAATGATGTACCTCAACGGGTGCTCCTCGGGCTCGGCGGCGCTCCGCGTCGCAAAGGACGTTGCCGAGAACAACCTCGGCGCGCGTGTGCTGGTGGCCTGCGCTGATCTTAGCCTCATTGGGTTTCGCTCGCCACATGAGAGCCGTCTCGACACGCTCATCATGCAGGCATTGTTCGGCGATGGTGCGGGCGCTGTCATAGTTGGTGCCGGGTGCAAGAAAAGCGACGGCGAGCACCCGCTCTTTGAGATGGTGTCCAGTTCTCAGACAGTGATACCGGGCAGCGAGAACGATGCCGCGGGGAAGCTCGGAGAAGATGGCCTCGTGTTCTGTCCGTCCCCTAAGATGCCTGCACTAGTGCGGCAACACGTCGAGCAGGCCCTGGTCGAGGCATTCACGCCGCTTGGCTTTGGTGGCCGGTGGAATGACATGTTCTGGGCAGTGCACCCGGGCGGGCCAGCGATCCTTAACAGCGTCGAGGCTGCGCTGGCGCTGGAGCCCGGGAAGCTGGCGGCAAGCAGGCACGTGCTGGCTGAGTACGGGAACATGTCGGGTGTCTCGGTGATGTTTGTGCTGGATGAGCTCCGACGCTGCAGAGATAAGCCGCCTCCGGGAGCTCTCGGGGTGTTGTTGGGACTCGGTCCGGGGGTCACAGTAGAGACGATGGTACTACGCGCGTCGAGTCGTATAAAGGAGTCATCATCGGAACATATAATAAAAGAAGATAATGTCTTTTATGCAAAACTAGAGAACATGTAATATGTCAACAAACTTTTAAAATAATGTGTTTGAACCACCGTTCCTCCACCTATCCAACCTTAGCCAACCTGAAGTTAAATGCATGAATTCTATACAAGATGCTGTTGTCAATACAAATCCCAAGTGGTCTGGTCATGGAGTTTATAATGCTAGTTTTATGAGATCACAATTAGATATATAATCTTATATCTCTACTCCTTATTATTTCTCTACTCCTTATTATTTGTGGTGGAAACGTTCATGCCATCAGATTTTCTGTCGTATGCCTACGCCCGTGAAAACGTGTGCCATCGGGGCTTCGAGTCGGAGACCAGACACCTAGGCCAAGATGAAAACCGGTCTCGCTCCTCCCCACCTTTGTGGCATCGCTCCTCGATGCCGCACGAGCCGACGGCTGACCTGCTCCTTCTCTCACACATCGAGGAATCTCCATATCGCTAAGCCATGTGCCTTCTATCGCTGCAGGCAACAACGACATGTATGATTTGGTTGTCGTTGATCCGAGCGGCGACAACTGATGCGGCTAAATAGACAATCGAACGCGGATGGTGGGTTCTCGCGATGGTGACGGCGAGAAGGCGTATGTCAGACTACTCTACATCGGCGGCGGGGCAAAGTAAGTGCAGGCATGTGGCAGTTGATTTGAGGGGAAACCACCGCTTAGAAATCCTTGGGAAGCAATGCAGATGATTTTTGGTATGGTTAGGCTGAGTTTGCGTGGTTTCGGTGACTGATTTCTCTTGATTGTTCGAACCTTGCAGGATCACATGTTGGAAGAACAACAGATTGAAGGAGTCAAATTCCGTTCATAGAAGCTGGCTGTCGAATGACTCAATGGTGATGAAACAGGCTTAATTCAAGGTGACTTAGTAAGTTGTCAGATAATTTGGATATAAGCCTAAAAGAACATAGTGAAAGACTAAAAAAAACATTATAGGAGAATTTGTGCTAGACTATATAGTTTCCATTATACAAAATAATATCAGAAAAATTTTGCTAGACATTGGAAATGTCTATCAAAATTTACCTATCAGATATTTGGGTTCTATAGTTTGTTATAATTTTTTCTAAAAGTCCGTAGCAACGCACGGGCCATTTGCTAGTATTTACTTATTTGAGCCTCCATGTTAATCCTATAATAATCTTAGAAATTCCCACATAAAAGAAAAACATCCGGCCATTTGTTTAGGTGATGACTAATCTATAATCGTTGGATCCTAGCCTAGGAAAAAAAATTTGATAAAATTTCACTAAAATATCTGATATATCGTATTTATTGGTGAGGTCCGATATATTTTTTATGACCGAAATTTTATCATTGACTATGTTTATTCAACGAAAACTACTTTTATTATATATGTAACTATGATAGTTTATAGATTTAAGACTATTTTTTCACAAATTATGCAAAATTTTTTGAAATAAAATTTATTTTGTTCACAAAAATTACCGATATTTCTGAAATATCGTGTTTATCGGTGACCACCGATATTTTTTTGTACCGAAATTTTTTCCTAAATCCTAGCTAACCTTCCCACCTCTCTCCTCTCCTCACGTAAGTCTACTAGGCTAGATCGCAGGGCCAAAGCACCTTGAAGCGAAATCAATCTATTATCGTTTGTGATCGTCTTCTCTTCCCTCATGTCATGGGGGCAAAGCATGATGAAGAAACAATGAATCTATATATTACCTACGATCTTCCTCCCATGCCTGACGTGTTTTGTGATTGCTCCCCCGCAAATTCATCTTTGATCCATGTCTTGGCTTCTTGGATTTCGATTTTTGCTGATAGGAAAGGCCTTGCGTTTCAGGAAAGAGGACACACCTGATGCATGACCTCTCTGCTTTGACACCATGGGGAGGCTGCACGCTAATGCCAGAGATAGAGGCAACAACAGCAGTTGCAAGTAATACTACGTCATCTGCAGGTGGAGCCGAGGATATTGAGCATTTGATGTCCAAAGCAAGCACACGAAGTCACGAATGTAGTCCAGATATGCCTTCTAACAAGACCTCAAAGTGACTCCCCTGTGTCCATAAATTGGTTCCTGCTGATTGGAACACTCGAGCAGACAATTGGGTGGGTTTTCAGATTCATAAGCGAAGAAGGAGCTTGAAGCAGCAACCTGATGCAGCCTCCATTTTCTTAACAACGGGTATATTCTCTCCTCCCGCAAGTAATCAGGCAAATACATATCCATTCTTCCATATCAAGGATCTCCCACTCAAGTTTTTGCTACCATTGCTGGCCATAAAAGAATCATGTACTCCGTCCTGTTATGTAGAACACAACACAGATAGCATAACCAAAGAAATTGTGACAAGAGGACATTTAGGGATCTCGAGTTAAATAATTTTATTCATCAAAATCCAGTACAAATTTAAAAGAGTTAATTTCTTCTTAGTGGGTCGATTTGAATGTATATAGACATGCACTTGGATAAGTTTTTATGTACAATTCAGTTAAAACATATATTTGATTAAATACCGGGCTGGAAATATAAAACATCTTTTGAAGCCCAATGTACAGAAAACAAGGCGAACAAGATGTGTTTTGTTGGAAGGGTTTGGAAAACAAATATGTATAAAGTTTATTGGTGCTTTGAGGGGAAAACTATAAGTTGGAAGATATTCTTGGAGTTCCAAGGTAATCATAGCTTAAACATCCATAGTACAAAATATATATATACCACCCTTGATTTTATAAAAAGACAAAGAAACATGCCTTCTTGACTAATGACTCAGGCATGATACGGCAAACGAGTCTGTGGGAATGACTGGACAACATCTAAATCTTATAAAACTATAATCAGCCATAAACTGAGACTTTTTTTTTATATGCCAAAACGGATTGTTGAAAAGTTGGAAGTTACTATGGTAAGCATATAGGTTAATGGCCAATTAAAACTCAAAGATAGGTATCTACTTTTGAAAGCATGTTGAGCTTTTTGCCTACATTCCAAAGTTTAAAGCATTCTCCAATAAAATGAGTCAAACTGTATTGTCGCTATATTGGACAGCAGGTGCCTATTTTTGTTTACTATAATTTCACTGAAGTGGTTATAAATAAGTAAGGAGAAACATGCTGCCGATGTCTCTTGGATAAGTTTTTACCGTGAAACTCAATGTTGGATTGACTTAGTTATTCGAAGAAAGAATGCCCCGTGGATCCAAATGTATTAATCACGGCAATCAGCAGGAGCTGGACGAACTGAACTAGGGAAGTATGTATCTAAAACATGTACATAAAGCTCATTAAAATTAAGAAACTAATCACTACAACATCTATCTTATGACATCTTAAGTTGGCCCTATAGATGCAATAAAATTCTAGCTCAGCTACTGATCATCAAGTTCGAGGAATGAGTTCAAGATAGAAACATGCACCTAGGGCTCGAGAGCATAATATCTATGTGACATATTCTCTATGATAATTGTGCGATGCAAGATTTGTTCTGCACTTCGATTAGCATGTGATGCTGCTGGCAAACCATTGGAGTAAGAACTATGAACAAGTTTCACGATGTTGTTGTTTCTGTAAATAATAAATTAGTCAAGAATGAATGGCTTTATCGCTATATCTATCTTTTAAAATCATATATATATATATATGGTAACCCGTGCGGATGCACGGGTTGAGGGTCTAGTATTACTCAAAATTTATCCAAGCTTATTGTGTTTCAGGAAAGAACTTGCAAGGAATCACAGTGTTATCGTGTGCCCCCAAGTCCTACGCCATACAAAATCTGGGCCTCATTCATTCTTACTGTCTTACATACAACACAGTAGCTGAAACATAAAGCAGGTAGGAACGTTATTATATCTATCATGCCTTTCTTTTTTAAATAAGGTCATATTGTCACAGTACAATTCTTGGAATAGTCTTCCAATTTATTATCACTGTGGCGTCAGCATGAGCATATACTAGCCTAGTAAACTTCATAAACATATGGCAGTAAAAATGAGTGAACAATTATGAGTTAGCAACAAGATAAAAAGTCTTACATATCCACAAAGATGGTTAATTTCTTAATGAAATATTAGCCATAAGGTCTTAGATAATAAGATGTGACCAAAGGTAGTAAGTTCACATTCGGTGGTTGACATGTCCTAGTGGTTCTCTTTATCTGTTTCCTATACAATTTATTGGTAGTTATTTGAATGGATAGGTTAGAAAGATAAGCATCATTTGCTTGCCCATTCCAACCTAGAATTAATGAGTTTCCAGCCTGGAGTTTTTTTTTTCAATGGCAACTTATCTATCTACGGAGTACGATGCACATATAGCGAAACATCACTGAATTCTCTTGGCAGGAAATATAAATTTTTACTTATGGTTGCAGGCTCACATATTTGTCATTGATTTGGGATAAGCAACAGAACCTTATTATTTTTTCCTCTCACGTTTTTGTGCAGGCACTGGTAGCATCAAGAATGGGACCACCATGAGGCAGATGTTTTCAATCTACTGTTGAAATTAATAGTAGAAATCAGTTACAATGGTTTATGTTGTTGTCTGCTTCCCAACAAAATAAACCTTTGAAATTATCCACCCTGACAATTGTTTGATGTATTACAGATGGATAATTAACCTGAATATGGGCATTTATCTATATAACCATGAAACCCTAAATTATATCCTCGCATTTGATTGAAGTTAAATGAATTGTATACAAGCTATGGTTGTCAAATTATAAAAGCTAAGTGGTCTGGTCATGGAGTTTATAAAGCCAGTTTTATGAGCTAAAAGTTAGATAATATTAATAAAAATCAATCCAAGCTTACTGTGTTTTAGCAAAGATAATGCAAGGAATTACACTGTTTTCATGTGCCCGAAGTAATATGCCATGCAAAATCTTAGCCTCATTTCATTCCTATTGTCCTACATACAATACAATAGCTGGAATATAAATAAGTAATACATCATCATAAAGCAGGTAAGAAAGTCATAATGTCACAAAACACTTCTTAGAATAGTCTTCCAATTTATTATCGCTGTGGCGTTAGCACCTTCAATATACTACTCTAGTAAACATCATAAACACATGACAGTAAAAATAAGTGGTTAGTTATGAATTAAGCACTAGATAAAACTTTTAAATATCCACAAAGATGGTTGATTGTTTAATGAAATATTAGCCACATGGTCTTAGTTTAGATGCGATTGAAGGTAGTAAGTTCATTCCGTGTTTGACATGTCCTAATGGTTTTCTTTCTCTCTTTCATGTTAACTAAGTGGTTGGATTTGTTTGGTAATTTTTTGAATGGATAGGTTAGAAATATTAGTATCATTTGCTAGTCCATGCCACCCTAGGCTACGACATTTCCGCCTTATATGCATAGATTATTAATCAGTTTCCTTCTTGGAGTTTTTTTGTTTTTGTTTTTGGACTGCAAAGTGCTTATCTACCCAGTACGGTGCACATACAACAAAACATCACTGAATTCTCTTGGTATGAAATATAAATTGTTAATTATGTAAGCCCCGCGTCCAAAGTTCGCTTACCATCCAAACCCACCTGTGGGGAAGGCATGCCTATTCATACATAGCACCCCTCTTTCGCTTTTGTTCACGTTTCATGTAAAAGGGTTAATTCGGAGGTGCTATGATTTGAACTACAAGGATTATATGCTAACCCTCATCCACCTAAAGTTCCAATGTGGAACTAAGCCTACAACTTCACTTCACTTTTGTGCCTCTTGGGCCGAAACTACTTTACAGACTGCTAACAGGCTAGGGTGTTATAGTAACCCGCCCTTAAGGGCTGACTACAAACATGGCAATCAGAGACCCAAGACCTCCTCTCGGTGCACGGTCATACTGCAGTCCTATCCACACGCATACGTGCACATGTGACAAGAGTTGATGCTTTGGTACCACTGTAATGTCTTGTATTCAAAGTCTGCTTGTCGTTCTAGCCCACCTGTGGGATGAGCACGCATATTCACACAAAGAACACCTACGCTTTCATCCTCGCTTCATATAAATTGATTAGCCTGGAGGTACTATGGTTGGAACAACAAGGATTATATGCTGACTATGACTCACCTAAACTTCTGATGTCGGACTAAACCCACAGCTTCACTTCACTTTTAGGCCTTTTAGGCCGAAACTACTACTACAAGCTGGGATGTTACAATTTATGGTTGCAGTGTCACATATTTGTCATTGATTTGGGATAGGCAACTACCTTTTTACTTTTTTCCTCTCATGTTATTGTGAAGGCACTGGTAGATCAAGATTGGGACCACCATGAGGCAGAGTCTTCCATCTACAACTAAAATAATTAGTTGAAATAGTTACAATGGTTTATGTCGTTGTTTGCTTCCCAACCAAAATAAATTTTGAAATTATGCATCCTGACAATTGTTTTATGTATTACAGCTGGGTAATTAACCTGAATATGGGCATTTATTCATATAACTTTGAAACAGCAAAATTATATCCTCGCATTTGTTTATACAAGCTATGGTTGTCAAATTATTAAACCTAAGTGGTCTGGTCATGGAGTTTATAATGCCAGTTTTCCAATCGAAAATATTAGATAATATTACTCACAATCAATCCAGCCTACTGTGTTTCAGCAAATATCTTGCAAGGATTACGCTGTTGTCATTTGCCCCAAGTAATATGCCATGCAAAATCTGAGCCATGTTTCATTCCTACTGTCCTACATATATACAAGACAATGGCTGAAACACAAATAATTAATAGGACAACGTAAAGCAGAAAGGAATGCCATCATGTCTTTCTTTGTTAAAGAAAGTCATCATGTCGCTGTACGATTCTTAGAATACTCTTCCTTTTTATTTTCTCGTGTTAGCACGGCAATATAAAAGTATAGTAAACATCATAATCACGAGACAGTAAAAATGAGTGGTCAATTATGAGTTAATTAAGCAGTAGGTAATTTTTTACATATCCATAAAGATGATTGATTGCTTAATGAAATATTATCCACAAGGCCTTAATTAAGATGTGACTGAAAGGTAGTAAGTTCATTACGTGTTTGACATGTCCTAGTGGTTCTCTTTGTCTCTTTCATGTACAGCTGAGTGGTTGGATTTGATTGCTAGTTATTTGAACAGATGGGTTTGAAAGATAAGTATCCTTTGCTAGCCCATGTCAATTCCATGTTGAAAAAAGAGTATTTAATAACTAAAGCTTCTCATTATGCTTTTGCACTGTGAGGTAATATGACGATAATACAATAAACATGCCTCACCTTGTACGACATATTGTGCTATGACTCACCAACCAGTTGTACCAAAGTAAAAGCTCATGGGAAAGATGAACAATTAACCTATGTATTCACACACCACAAACTTGGAATTAGAGTTGATTGCAATTTCTTTTAACAAGCATTACTGTTTGGATTCGATCCTAAGATATCCGGCTCTAATTCAGCATTGAGTTTCTACACTCAAAAAACAGCTACGAGTACGCCCTAAAGCCTATCTTGATAGGAAAAAATGGGCAGTACACTCTTTAGACTTCTAGCTTACTGTACTCTTTCCTTTAGTTATCTACAGAGGACTAGATATTGGATACATATTATTGCCATTTTCAGCTTATGCTTAAAACCTACTGGCTGGTTGTTTAATCCTGACGCTGTAAAGTTCATTTTGGAACTAGCCGGCCACAACAAAAGCATTCCTAGTATTGTATGATATTTCTCGCAGCCAGTTGACATCATTGAATAAAACAAGAAACTTCATTTGATAAATCGTTCGTGATTTCAAAAGTTGAATTATAGTGAATATATGTGATCCTTCCAAAGTTGCATATGACTTAAAAAAAAATAGAAAGGAAGGAAAGAATTATGATACTACGTGCTATTTTGCATGGACAAATATTTCATTTGCTGTTATGGTTGACAAGTAGTTGTTTATCTACAAGAAGTATTAGTGACAGATGCCCAGCATCAGGTGCCTCACGAGACACCGTCTATTTAAGGACCAAAAACCCTGGGCAGCTCAAGCTATCCACCCCATACGCAGCATTTCATCGTCGCCATGTCTCGAACATCCTTGCCGTCCTGCTGTACCACACCGTCAGAGACAGGCTTACTCCATGGCAACTACAGGTAACGTATGTCCTGATCTAATTCTGTTAAGCTTTGCCTGTAGTGTAGTCCAAATTGTTACGATATATACATCCAGAATATTGATAGCAGTCCATCAGGAAGTGGCAAATATTCTTGAATTCAGTAGCAGTTGGATGTCATTTGTTTTTTGCAAGGGAAAAAAGAATGTCACTTGTTACATAAATAAAAAATCTTATTGGTATAGCGCAATGATAGCTAACTAACTTTATCTAGACTCTTAATGTCAAATATAAGTAGTTCCAGATTTCATAAAAGTCAAACAGACCAAGGTTATCTACAAAATAAGTCAAACTTCGAAATAAACTCATGAAGTTCCATAAAATAGGTAGTACATATTATGATAATCTGCTTTATATCATGGCATCATTTTTCTAAAAGAAAACTAGACCTGTCAGCATAAGACAGTCCTAACGGTATTGCATTAAGAAGAAGCACCTTCTCACGTAGGTCAAGAAAAATCCCGAACTCCCCTTCCCCCTGATATGGTAACCCCTTTTTTAGCATGTGTGAGAAGTTTATAGTGCACTGGCCTTTAAATCAGGAGCAATGCCCGCATCGATTGGCTCCAATCAGGGTCTTACACATGCTTTCGCTTAGAATAGAGGCGAGGAAATTTTTTTAACCTAGTCCAAAAGATTCACTTCCACTAGGGATTGAACTCGGGACCTAGAAGATGCTACTGAGATACCATACCATTGAGGTAAAGACCTGTTCACCATGACATCATTTTTATATTGTCAATGTCTACAGGCTTCTAGCAATTGATGATGGGAGTTAAAAAAAGGTTGATTTGACTAAACCTATTTTGAGACAGAGATAATATGTAAAAGTTTAGGTTTGTTTTTGGCTTCAACATATAAATCTGTAAAACAATTGTTGCAGCCTGCTCCAGCGTGAACGGCAGGCCGATGGCCCAGCGTGTGTGCTTGCCATCGGCACAGCAAACCCAACGAACTGCATTAAACAGGATGAGTACAGTGACTGGTACTTCCATATCACCAACAGCAATCACCTCAGCGACATGAAAGACATCATGAAGAGAATTTGTATGTGACTAATTCTTATTCTGATGTCCCGTAACAATTATCACTAACGCTGATCTCTGGTCTCGTCTTTTGTTATGTTGCATAAAGAATTAAGAAACATAACGATTCTTACGCATATCTTAACAAACGATAATCATGTTCCAAGTTAGTGGTTGGCAATCTTTTGCTGTTAATTTTGTTTTCACTACACTGTAAAATATGTTCAGTGGAAGCCGCCGTGGTCAAATGAGAAATAAATCTAAACAAGACTAATTAATAAGTTTCTCCCATGCAGTGACCTTGGGGAAATGCCATTTGGTTATATAATACTAACTAATATTGTGCTTTAAAGTGTCTCAAAAAATAACTAGAAATCTTGGTATGGAGACAATACTTTTTAGATAATGGAAAGAGTGCGACCTTTTATATTTTTTTAAAAAATAATAGGATTTTTAACTCCAATCTTCATTGGAGGCAATGAGAGCCCCGGGTGTCCCATGATCCATGCTGGGATCAAACCCGGGTGGTAGAGCTCTCGGCTGGAGACTCTAACCAGCCGAGCACCATGCTGGGTGAGCCGCCTTCTACATCATCCAATGCATACAACCAACAATAGTAGCATTACTAAAGTCTTAGAATAAGCAAGTCAACAGGATAAAAAAATGACTAAACATAAATCCTATGATTAAAGGGTGGCTCATTATTGGCGATGATATAGTCATGGTCACCACCTCTATTGTGTGGCATTTTTGCATCATTGCAAATATGTCTAAGATAACTAGCAAGGTGGCCCATGTTAACAGTGCGGCCAGATCGAATGTTTCATATTTCAATGGCACACTTATATAATATGTGTGCTGACAAAATATTTTTATGTACATATTTTTTTAATTTCCCTCAAAAAGTATATATTTTTCATTTTTTTTTGTATGCATAAGTATTAGATGACCCATCGGCAGAAGCCCACGCGCACACCTCGGCCCATCAACAATTGATGTTTGATTTATGAAAGAGCCTGTCACGCGTTGCGTGCATGCAGGTGCATTGTGATGTGCCGATGGTGGCTCATGATTATTCCTCGCTATGCCTCTCTTGACTGACCACGTTCAGAAATTCTCGTACACCAACCAACCTCTTGGATATTCCAATTTCATGTTGAGCTCTTTGGTGGATTCAGAACTTTAAACAGAGGAAGAGCCTAGCATCTGGTCATGTCAGCATGTAATGCCCCGCGTCCATAGTCTGCTTATCGCCCTAGCCCAAGCATCCCTCTTACGCTTTCGTCCTCACTTCGTGTAAAAGGGCTAATTCAAAGGTGTTATGGTTGGAACAACGAGGGTTATATGCTGATCCTCACCCACCTAAATTTTTAATGTAGGACTAAGCACACAACTTCACTTCACTTCTAGGTCTCTTGGACCGAAACGACTACTACTACAGGCTGCTAATGGGCTGGGGTGTTATAGTCACCCCCACTTGACGCCCTCGCCAGCACATCGCAACCATGACAAGTGCATACCCAAAACCTTCTCTCAATAAAACGAGAGTTGATGCTTTGATACCACTGTTACGTCCCACGTCCATAGTCCCCTTATCGCTCTAGCCCACCTGTGGGGCGGGCTCGTGCATTCACATATAGCATCCCTCTTATGTTTTCGTCCTCGCTTTATGTAAAAGTGTTAATTAGAGGTGCTATGATTAGAATAACGAGGATTATATACTGACCTTCACCCACCTAAAATTCTAATAGGTCTAAACCCACAACTTCACTTCACTTCTAGGTCTCTTGGCCCGAAACTACTACTACTACAGGCTGCTAATGGGCTGGGGTGTTACACGGCGTCTCCACCACACTACTACAAAAATGGCCTGTAGAGGGGGGCAAAAATAGCCTATAGTGACGGTTTGGTTGCATCGCCGCTACATTACCACAGCTAAAATTCAGAAACTCTAGCGGCGGATGACTTGAATATGGAACGAACCACCGATAGGAAGGGATTAGTAGCGGCAGGTGGAGAAGAGGCAGCCTACGGTGGTGTGTGGAGAAGAGGCCAGGACACGGGGGGACAGAGCAGATGGCAGCGAGGGGAGAGAAGAGGAGGGCGCAAGGAGAAAGGAGCTGAGGCAGGCGGCGGCGGGCGGTGGATGGAAGTGGTCAAGTATGGAGTAGGGTTAGGGTTTAGGAGAGGTAGTGAGGTGTTTTTATTTGCACTAGTTGGGCCAAACAGGTAAAAATAAGGCCCTCTAATTTTTAGCAACAGCCCAAAATCGATTTTATAGCGGCGGATGACAATGTGATCTGCCTCTAAAATCGATTTTTAGAGGTGGACCATATTATAGCCTATCGCTAAAAATTAGAGGGCCACTATAGCGGCAGATTTCTTCAAAATCACCATTACGAACTTTTTTACAACGCCTTTATAGATCCTTTTTGTGATAGTGCCAGCCCATCAAACAGCTCACATTTGTGCATATATACTTTTGCTTCAAATATCTCGATGACCTATCCTTGATGCCGCACTTGACTTTAGCCACATCTAGTGCATCCTGACCAAATAAGCCAACGGAGCTAGTTTGGAGGAGGGGCTGAGAATCCTAGCATGGAGCCCTGTTCTTACTGGGCTCTAACATACCAGTCAATGTGGATGCACTTACGGTTTATATATCTTGCGATACTCGATATCATTGAGCCCTCTTGTTCTTGTTCTTGTTTTTGTCCTTGGCATCTCTTTCATCCAACCTAAGATGAGTCCTTGTCATGTCCAAACACTAACACTAAAGTTTTCATTCCTGCCTACACGCTCGGCGCTCCATGAGGTGCCACCTCTATGATAGCCATCCTCATGTGCGTGCTACATACAGTGCTGCAGCTTGATGTTAGCCCAAATACTCCTAATGTCCCTTTCATTAGTTGGCTACACTTTTGGCTCGTCCTGGATGTGAAACAACACTGTTGATCTGATTTTTTATTATTATAGGTCCTGGTAGGCATACTCATGCTTCAAGCGGACGTTGAGTTCATCACTGTTGGACTCGATGGGGGAAGCTCATGGATCAGTTTTCTTTCAGTCATGCAGTTAGTGGCTCATTTTTTTTCACACCACGTACATACATGATCCTTTCTACAGGGTCCAAGCATGATATATGGAGCTCTAAGAGTATTTTTTTTAACATAACATATTGAGGAGGAATGATAAGAAAGCGATTAGTCACGATGATACCGCTTTGTTCCAAAAACCAACACATATAGATCCCCATGCATTGCTTAATTATCTATGTCCGTTGGGATCACGTGTGTCCAACTTATCAACTACATGCAGGTTCTCAAGTTGTGGCTACTCTTGTTACCTTCATCTCTATAACACCCTAGGGTCCGTACCTATTTGGGCCTCCACCTCATATTCTGAGTGGAGTCTACACTCCTCACCAATCTACTTACGTTTTTTGTCATGGCTTCACATGAAAAAAATTAATCTAAGGTTAGAGATGTTAGACAACCTAAGCTCATATGTGGTCTCCCTCTCCCCAAACTAGTAAGGTGGGATAAAATTTCTCACCTCCTCTCCACATAGGCCGCTATGGGCCTCATTTAGGGGTTGGACTGTCACAGAAACCGCTCTCAAAGGATTTGATATCCTTGTTAGAAGACAAAACATAGCCATAACGGGGCAAATGACCAGGAACATTCCCCTCTTGAACACTCCCATGTCGACAATGCCAACTTATATGTCATGCCACACGGACAAGACTAATCAGCACAGGTGCTCTAGCAGAGCAACTAGCGGTCCAATTCAGTAAGCCTCAAAACTTTCCCTTTTGGAAAACTTTTTTTTGCCGGAACTTTCTTTTTTAGAAAACTTTCCATGTGCAACTTTTCATTAAAATTTTGGATCCAAACTATTTTAGCGTTGCAACTTTTGTCATTTCAAAAGTTTGGCATCCACCTACTTTCCATTTCAGAAAAGTTATATCTAGAACTTCTTGTACAACTTTCGTTCGAACTTTTTTGAGAAACTTGGCATCAAACTTGTCTCGCATGGACACCATGTGGGATGCCACTCCTGCATGACACACCCTACGAGAATGCTATAGCATGGGCCCACTATGTGTGGGAGCCGCTCAGGCGAGGTCCGCCCCATGTGCTATTGTTCCTGGTTGACGCACGCGAACAAAGCCGCGTCGTGCATGGGTGAGAAGGTAGGAGCAGACTACGCGTGGGTCGCGAGAACGCGATCAGACTTTCCGTTGTTGTGCCACACAAAGTAGCCCACACGTATCAAACACCATATGTCTGAACCTTTTGACCATCACACGCATCATGTCTGCGAGGATTAGCTCTGATACCATTTGTAACACCCTAGGGTCGACATCCGTCTAGGCCCAACTGACATTTTAAGTGGATCTCATCCTCTCCACCAACCTATTTATACTTTTGACCTCACTTCACGTAGAAGGATTAACTCAAAATTAAAGTATTTGATAATCTAGACTTATATATTGGCCTTGCTATTTCCAAACTAATAAGGTGGGATTAAACTTCCCACCTCCTCTCCACATGGGCCACTATGGACATCATTAATTTAGTAGACGTCATTAATTTAGGGGTTGGGTTACAGCCTGAGGATCTAACCATTGTTGTGGACTTTCAGTAGCAAACCTGTCTAATTACCAAACAAATATACCAGTTTTAGCGGGTCAAATAAATGTCTTTAGTGCGAACTTTTTTGCTGACCCTGGTGTCACTGCGCCATGGTAACTGAGCCACTAACTGTACATGCAAGTACAAACTGAAGCAGGACCCAACATTTTCATTTTTCTATCACGACTCCACTATTGCATTAGCTCTCGGCTGACAATGCCGGTGGTGCTGGCATGGCCGTAAAATTATACCTCACAGATCAAAGCATATTGGCATACATACTATTTTTTTGCGAAGAAGTATGACACACAGACTCTAAAGTGCACAGCTTCTTTTGCACTTTTTTTATAGATTTGTTTCCATTATTGCATATGCCAAATTAATCTTATCTATCACAACAACAAACTTCAACTGTAGATGCAAACCAAAAATGGCTGTAGCGACAGGGATGGCATCCTGCCGCTACGTCATTGTAGCTAAAAATGAAACCAACAATGGTGGATCCACAGCCCCGCCTCAAATAATAGAACTGTAGTGGTGGTTAGTAATGTCACTCCCCACTACAAATCAACAAACAAGATTAAAAAATGTGGCTCTGGCTGCCACCCCCTACCAAGCCGAATCCACGCCACTGCCCCTCTGTTTGGCTGGATCTAGCCACGACAAGGAGAGGGAGAGGAGCGGTGGCACGCCACGGCGAGGAGAAGGGGACGGGGTGTCGTGCTACCACCCCTCATCTTGATTAGATCTGGCCATAGTGAGGAGGGAGAGGAGGGGATGCCACACCGCCTAGCCAACTCCACACCGCTACCGCTTGTGCTTGTCGGATCTAGCCACGACAAGGAGAGGCAAAAAGAGGGGGCACCGAGCCACAATAATAAGGAGATGGAGAGGAGGGGGCACCATGCCGCGGCGAGGAGAGGGAGAGGAGGGGAGGACATGCCACAACGAGGAGAGGGAGAGGAGGGGATGACACGTCACAACGAGTAGAGGGAGAGGAGGGGTCATCATGTCGCTGCCTCTTATTCCGACCGGATATGACCGCGGCGAGGAGATGAAGAGTACGGGCGCTACGCCATAGCGAGGAGAGGAGGGGGCACCACACTGTGGCGAGGAGAGGAGAGGAGAGGAGAGGAGGGGACGACATGCCACAACAAGGAGAAGGAGAGGAGGGGTCGTCATGTCACCGAGCCTCTCGTTCCGATAGGATATGGCCATGGCGAGGAGAACAGGAGGAGGGGGCGCCACGCCGCAACGAGGAGAGGGAGAGGAGGGGTTGTCGCACCACCTAGCCGAATCTACGTTGATGCCCCTCGCCCCGAGCGAATCTGGCCACAGCGAGGAGACGAGGAGAAGGGGGACGTTGTGCCACCTAGCCAGATCTGCACCACCGCCCCTTGTCCTAGCCGAATCTGTCTGCGATGAGAGGGTGAGGAGGGGGTGCCACGACAAGGAGGAGGAGGGGGGCACGAGGAGAGGAGAGCTGGCACGCGTGGTGAGAGAAAGAGCGAGGGGGCGGTGGGTGGAGAGAGAGGAGGGGTAAGGTTCGATTTATAATTGGGAGTGTATTATGAGTTGTATTTGATATGGATTTTATATCTTAATCTAGACTATTAATTTTTATGGAAGTGCATTATATGCAGGGGCGGAGCTGCAGGGGGTGCTGCCCATGCTGCAGCACCCCCTTGGTTCTGGAAATACTAGCATTTTTTTTAGTAAACAAGGAAAATGTCATATAAAATGAGTCAATTGCAGTCTAATTAGTTTAAACTAGCAGGATGGCCTGCGCATTTGCGCGATTCTAGATTGTTATCAAACTAACTATTATTATCTTTGTGACTTGCGCCAATGAGGTCTGGACGTCGATAGCACACCTCCAACTAAGATATCCCGTCGTAAATAGTGGTGTAGGTTATTTCTATGTAATAATTTAGAACAATATCTCACAACGTGTACTCGTATGAGAAATAGCTATGCATTGCTAGAGAAATAAAAAGGAAAGAATGATCTAAGTGATTGCTCCTAGTTGAATTACTCATATTTAGTTGTTAAAAAAAAGCCCACCCAAACAATTAGAGAACAACAGTGGGAGCAAGAAAATTTTTCCCCCACGTCATTTGTAATTTTTTTTTTGCAATCTTGAGTAATTAATTAATAGGAGTAGGGGTATTTTTGGACTAATATTTTTGTAATGAAAATAATGGGTAATTTTTTCGTTTTTCCTTTTTTGATCTTTCTCACGTCAATTGCAAAACAAAAATGGCAATGGGTAACTAATTAAGAGGAATAGAGGTACACGTCAATTAAAAAAAGAAAATGGCAATGGTGGGTAATTAATTAAGAGAAATAGGGGTGTTTTGGACTAATTTTTTTGTAATGGCAGTGGTAGGTAATTTTTTTTTTCTTTTTTCTCCGATTAATGTCGGAATTTATAGGCCTTGAGAGCGAACATGGTGGCTCTTTTTGTTGTTTATATATATATATATATATATATATATATATATATATATATATATATATAATAGATATGCAGCAAGCACCCCCTATAATCATGTTCTGGCTCTGCCCCTGATTATAAGTTGTATTTGATATGGATCTTATGCCTTAATGTAAACCATCCAATTTTCATAAAAATTAATGGTGTATATCTTCTCCTTTTTCAGATTAATTTGCATGTTGGTCCCTTTTTCTCTTTAAATAAGAAGATAAATATAGATATCATTGTTGCATCACTATGCCTACCAACACATGGCAGCCCCGCTTATACGTACGGTTTTGGGATAAGATGAAAACCTATAGCTAGAAGCCTTATCCCTTGTAGTTTATTTTGTACTATAGTGTTTCCGGTAATTAGGTGATGTCACGGGCATAAAGAAGCAAATACTCAGCAAGCTGTTTCCTTTTCGTGTTTCAGGTGAGATGACGGGCGTAAAGAAGCGCTACTTGCAAATGAACGAGGATCTCCTCCGTGAGCACCCAGAGTTCTTGGATCCTGCAGCCCCAAGCCTTCCCGCAAGGTTAGCCTCAGTGGCCGCTGCTATGCCCAGTCTTGCGGCGGCTGCTGCTGCGAAAGCCATCGCTGAGTGGGGTCGTCCGGCTGGTGACATCACGCACCTCGTGTTCAGCACCAGTACCAGTGCCCAAGTGCCCGCCATCGACCTCCGCATCGCCTCCCTACTCGGGCTAAGCGACACTGTGAAACGCACCACGATCGCCTTCCAAGCCTGCACGGGCACCTCCAGCGCGTTCCGCGTGGCCATGGACATCGCCGAGAGCAACCGCGTAGCGCGCATCCTCGTCATCTGTGCCGACATGTTGAGCATCAATGGCTTTCATGTTCCCAACGAGGCCCACCCGGCTGGAATCATCGCCCACGCCCTTTTCAGCGATGGCGCGGGCGCCGTCATCGTCGGAGCCGAACCCCAGGAACCCGTAGAGCTGCCCATCTTCGAGATGCTGTCCACCTCACAGGTCACCATACCAGGCACGGAGCACGTAGCTTCAACCCAGTTCACCACCAGTGGCATCGACTACAGCCTCCTGCCTGACGAGCTGGTGGCACTGATCGACCGCAACGTCGAGCGCTGCCTGGACGGCGCGCTGGTGCCACTCGGAATAGCGAAACTTGGGTGGAACAACCTCTTCTGGGTGGTGCATCCGGGCGGCCCCATCATCATGGATAGCCTAGAGGCTGCTCTCAAGCTAGAACCTGAGAAATTGGCGGCTAGCCGCCAGGTTCTCAGTGAGTTTGGAAACATGACGGGTCCAACCTTAATCTTCGTCCTCGACGAGGTCATACGCCGCCACCGGCAGCTAGACGGAGACGAGGAGTGGGGGGTCATGGTGAGTTTCGGGCCCGGATTCACCATCGAGGTGATGGCGTTGCATGCATGCTCTAGTAATAAGATGAATCCGGGGCCTACGAATGCTATATAGCAGGAACCATCAGTCAAGGATAACAAGTACTTCCCATTATAAAGTAGCTAGAATAGCATCGCGTCCCAGCTTCATTTCGTGGTGAAAGCATAATAATCCATGTGGTTTTCAAGTGTCCAACATAAGGTTGTGTGCGCAGTAATAAGTCCTTGCGGTGAATGCTGCATATTTGTTATAGTAATAAGTAGTGGACACCTCTTGTTAGGTGGTCAGGATGTGAGAATATGAATCCAACAATTACATATCCAACCTTGCCTGGTGTGTTGATTGACAAAATTGTATGCAACAACATGCACTACGGGAAACAGATCATTTACTGGGAAAAGCACTCGGCAAAGGGTTTGCCGAGTGCCGGCGCTCGGCAAAGAGCGCTCGGCGGCCAGTCTCACGGCACAGTAGTCTTTGCCGAGTGCCAAAAATCAGGCACTCAGCAAAGTTTTTGCCGAGTGCTATCTGCACACTCGGTAGAAAAAAGGCACTTCACGGTATGAAACGGCTGACGAATAGTTTGCCGAGTGCATCTTTGACCAGACACTCGGCAAAGATCTCCAGCTTCACCGAGTGTCGCGGTGGCGGGCACACGGCAAATCGCCCATGTTTGCCGAGTGTCTGGATCTCGACACTCGGCAACTTGCCCAAGTTTGCCGAGTGCCTGCCCTTGGCACTCGGCAAACCCTCGGCATATTTGCCGAGTGCCTTGGTGAAAGGATCATAGTGACCGAGAGGGGGAGGGGTGAATCGGGAACTATCTCTATGTACCAATTTCACCAATTTCTAAAACCGACCACTCCAATCAACTCCTACACAATTCTAGTGGTGATCACACTAGCAAGATAAAAGCCCTATAAAAGGAACAACAACCTATGCGTACTAGTGGATCACATGAGGCAATACAACTCCTATGCAAGCTAGTAGTTAAGCAATACAGAAGCACACAACAAGCTAGCAAAGGAGCCTACTCATGCAAAGCTACAAGATAATCAACTAGAGCAAACAAGCATGAGTAGCACAATACATACAAGGGTGAGCAATCAAGCCAATGCAACTTCTATACATGCTAGTGATCAAATGCGGAAGCTCAAACACTACTAGCAAGTAAAGAAGCCTATTCATGCAAGACTACAAAGTGATCAACTAGAGCAAGTAAAGCACACAAGCATGAATAGCACGGTATGTAAAAGCAGAGAGTAATGCATCAAAGTAAGGAGTAGAGTAAGAGAGGGCTCATGATTTTTCCCGAGGTCTCAGAATGATGGCGCATTCCCCTACTCCTCGTTGGACCACTCCCGCCGGAGTCCCGGTTCCTCCCGCCACCAATGTGGAGTTCAAGCCCACAACCCTGCAATCACTACTGGAGTGAAGACACAATGCGCGTCACCGCTGCCACCAAGGCACAAGATCGCCTCCCTTGAGAACATGTCAGACTCCCGGAGCCGGCACGTGCACTCACTAGCGATGCCCCTTTCACTGGCGGACTCAAACCGTGTACAAACGTGTGACGGCCTTCACAACCGATCACGATAGGCTCGATCACCGACACCTAACCGAACTAGGTCTCACCATAGACCAAGAGTAACAACCTAGATCACACCCTCAAGGACACCCTAGCCTTAGATATGCAAGATCGCTCCTTGTTACTCTCACTAGCACTCACGAGATATCCAATATCCTCTCCTAGTGCTCTCCTCTTTTCCTCTTGGACCTTACCAAATGCTCTCAGGTATTCCACTAGCCAAGAGAGATCTCCAAGACCCCAGCAATGAAGTTATATAGGCTTCCAACCTCAAACTAGTCGTTGCTCCATGAAATCAGCTTTCTGGGCCTACTGACCGTACAGTCCGGTCTGATTCTCTCTCCAGTCTAGAAACATTTCGGCGCTGGCTTCCTTGCTGCCCAAGTCCCAACTCCACAGACCGGACCGTCCGATCAGTAGACCGTACCATCTGATCATTAGAGTTTTCTAGACTTGGCAGTTTTCTCACTGCCCGCTATAGTCTCAGGACAAAACGACAAGTTGACCGTACAATCCGGTCACCACTGACCCCTCTATCCGATCTCTATGTCCAGAAGCTAAAACTTGTTGTCCTCGCTTGACTTCATTTTTCGGCTTCTCCAAACTGCTCCTTGGCTTCTCCACTGTCATCTAGTGCCTGTCATTTCATCGAGCAACCTTGCACATCACCGACTAGACATGACCTAAGAGAATGACCTAGACCCCCTTGATAGTCCGGTTTTCCTATGGACTCAAAGCCCTAACAACTAGACAAGTGTTCCCAACACTTGCTCCATAGCTTGTCCTTGTTGGTCGTACCTACGCACCCACTTATATACCACAAGAGGACGGTGTACAATTGTAGCACTTTTTCCCTTGAATTGAGTATTCCAAGGTTTATCGAATCCACTAGGACCTTAGAGATTATTAAACAAAGTTAATAGTAAAAGATCTAGTCAAGGCTACTGTCGAAATCAGGTTGCATGAGGGGGAGACTAGCCAGCGCAAAGGTGCGCCAGACAGTAAATCTGTCGTCGCGCCGATCGGCGCACTGGTGAATCCAAGCCAAAGTGCGCCAGACAGTAAATTTGTGGTTGCGCTGATCGGCATAGGAATTGAGCTGACCAGCACACTGGTGAAACTAAACCAAAGTGCGCCAGACAGTAAATCTGTTGTTGCGCCGATCGGCGCAGGAATTAAGCCGATCGGCACACTAGTGAATCTAAGCCAAGGTGCGCCAGATCTTGTAAGCCTATGCTGTTAAGTGAGTAACCAGATATCTACTAGTGAGATCGTAACCAGAAAGTCTAATTAAATAGCATCATAATGGGTAATTACATAGATCAATGAAAATCTATGATGAATAAGACCACCCTGCTTTCCGAGCGGCTCCCGATTTATCGCTGCTGAGAGGAAACCCTTAATCGCGCGAGTATCTTACCCTACTCAAGTATCCAATAGTGCTACGCAGGCTTAGTGTTGTCACCGCTAAACCACACTACTAGCATCGTCAAGCAACCATAATCAATACAATGTCCGAATACTATCCTAATCACCACGATTACGATAATATCAACTTACTTAGCCTAGAACTAAGCACTTGGAATAAGCACATGCATGATTACAGAATTAAGACAAACAAATCACCAAAACCATCATCAACATATTCAATCATCCTTGAGATACATAGATTAAGATTCATCCCCGTCGAGATGGCCTACCTTGACGGATCCACTCTTAACTCCAATGGTTCTTGAAACTCAACTAGAGATCTACTCTAACGGGGCAAGCCCTGGTGGCTCTAACTCATGGATCTGTTGTCTCTCTATCGCCTCCTCTCTCTGCGACCGGGGTTTACAACTATTTATATGGGTTCTACTCGTAAAGGACTCGGTTTCTAGCAAATACGGCGGTTGCGCCGATCGGCGCAGGATTGCGCTGATCGGCGCAAGCTGTGTCTTCTCTGGTTTCTTCCCCGAGTCGGTTCCTCTGTCTTCCACAGCTGCCATGTGGGCCTTTTCCTATGAGATGAAGTCTTCTATTGCACGTTGAGATCTTGAAGTTCCATAAATCTTCTAGGCAAATATCTTCAAGTGTCTTGCACAGATAAACTTCCGTAAATATGTGGAATGGGCCTCGGTCACTTTTGTGGGCCAAAACACCCTTGCGCCGATCAGCTCATGGGCTGCGCCGATCGGCGCACTGGGCTTCTTCAGTGCTTTTCGTCGGTTCTGCACTCATGTCCTCTCCATCATCACTTTAATCACCAATTTTACCTGTTTCTGTAATAGAGCTCTAAAACAACGCATATACAAATATATAGACAATATCACAGGTAAATGGCCTAAATTAGTATCAATTATGCTCTAATTGGGGTAATATTGACATATAAAAGGGGCACTTGGGAAGTGCCAACAGCTCCCCCACACTTAAACCTTTGCTCGTCTCGAGTAAAGTAAAAGAAAGAAAAATCGAAAAGCATACTCTTTCTATCATAAAAGATATCTCAAATCAGCAAATGTTGAGCATTGTTCTATTGTGGTATATTTCATATTGGTATTCAGCAAAATAGTTCAAATATGGACATAAAGCTTAAAATTCTCCCCAAAGCAAAAGATCATGTCCAACTCATAAATTATAACTTTCCCACACATGAAAATCACTTAAAAGATTGTTGTGAACATAGAGAATCTATCTTCCAAATAATCCAAGGCAACAACTCATCTTTTAAATCACTCAACCTATATTCTACATCATAATGATCAAATAATATTAGTGTAAGGCTTATATGAGTAGCTAGATGAGGTAATTCAAGGATTGCAAACATAAATCAATAATATATTGTAAAGCTAGGAGATTATTCTTCGTTGGAATTATAGAAACTTATCAAGATGGCCATTAAGAAAGAAAAATTTAAGAAAGGACTCACACTTTGGATATGTGGACATGTGCATAGCAAAAATTTGATCTTGGAAGATTGCACATGGTTGGAATGATTCATGGCTATATTAGAATGAATTTCGAGAATAAGCATGTCATATACCATCCCCCCCACACTTAAAATTTTGTTAGTCCCTTAGCAAACAGCAGAGCCTTTTTTTTTTAAACTCTGCTGCGCCGATCAGCTCAGGGTGCGCCGATCAGCTCTCAACCCAAGTTCACCAACATTTGTTGGTATTTGATTTGTCTGGCTTCAACATTTATTCAAGAATTAAATATAGTCAGAAATATAGAATGTGGTCAAGGAATGATACTCAACAAGATATTTTGGGTTTATGGTAGTGTACTCAGCGGAATTGAATTTTTGCATGAGTAATTCAAGGCTAAAAAAAGATACACAAAGAATTGCCATCTTAGTAAGGTTCATACCAAAAAGAATTAAATCCTAACCGAACTCAACCATCAATTTAATGTTTATCTACATATCAAAGGTTCATGAGTATTGCTCAAAATATGGCATTGGTAGGTATAGATCTTGAAAACAATAAATTCCAAAGTTCACAACATGAAAATTTATTTATGAAAAGATTGGTACTAAGTTATCATCACAAACTGGACAACACAAATGAAGCACATGGGTACTCAAAATTGCTCCACATAAGACATATTTGCTAAATAGTCATTAAGTGTAAGTTCGAAATTTTATTCAATGCTCAACATTATTTGATCTTCATCAACACTTTTTCAAGAAAGAATAAATAATTCAATTCTTCTAAAAGAGCATAACCGCCACCATTATATTAAGATCAAAAGTCGAATACATGGTGATGATTTTTGCACACACTTGCATGAAAATAAAACTACTACTAGCACACTTCCATGAAAATAAAACTACTACTAACACACTTGCATGAAAATAAGCACACCCGATACATGGTTTCCCAACCCACTCACACACATATAAGCAAATAAAGAAAAAAATTGCAAAAGATAAAAGAAAACCGAAATCAGAAAACCGATACTCGTGCCAACTCCTAGGTACTCTAGTCATCCGAAAGTGGAGACGGTGGCTGATTGAAGCCATAGCACCGCGCCTTGAGTCGCTCGAACTCCTCCACCATCGCATCATGGTTGACCCTCCATTGGGACGTGGCATCCTCCACGCGCTCGATGTAGTGCATGTTGTTGTCGAGGTACCCCTGCATGGGCACGAAAAAGTCTGCACCGGGCACAGGAGGCACCACTGGTACACGCACTTGGTACCTGTAGTCGATGCCCGCGCTGAAGTAGGGTGCACCGACCGGCGCGTCGCCTGCGCCGACCGGCACAGAGGGCTGTGAACCGCCCGCTGCGTCGCTCCACCCTGACTGGTACTGCTGAGGCTCCTGGCGTGACCCCGAGGAGTCCCACTTGCCGCCGGCTGCTGTAGATGTGTCCGACTGTCGAACCTGCCCACGGCGGTCCTTGAGAACTTGGCCCCCCTCCAGGAGACCTTCCTCAAGCCAATTTCCTCCCTCCATCTTGTGCGGGAGGAAGACTCCTAGCTCCGCACACGGGAGCCTAATGTTGGTGCCGCCGACATGGAAGCCAGCACGAACACTTGTCGTGACAATATTGCCATGAGTCATATTCTCGCCGATCTCCGTCGTGCACTCCCACTTGTCGTCGCATCCTCCCGGTCCATCGCCGTCGTAGATGAGGGCTGCTAGGTGTTGAAGATAGGTCCCGAAGACCAACTTCTTGCTTGCCTTGCCCCTCTTGTCGAACCAACCCCGCACCATCACCGACATGGGATTGCAGTGAGACGGGCTCACGATGGCGTTGAAGAGCCACCGTAAGACCGCATCGGTGACGGTGCTGGAGTCGACCTTGTCGCATGTGCGTGCCGCCAACAACTGATGGAAGACTTGAATGGTCGGGTTGCGGATGTTGCCGCGCTTCATCTCCTCCACGAACGAGTGCCGCCTCCAAAAGGAGTCCAACTCCCCACGTCCCAAGATGTCGGCGACGTCGGCGTTGACGTCGAAGCCAAAGGCTTGAGCCGCCGCCTCCATGGTCACTGTGTAGCTGATGTCGCGGACGCGGAAGTTGACGGCCTCGTTGCCGTAGTCGTCGGTGTCGAGCCTCATCGTAGAGGCAACCTCGGTGATGACATCGAGGTTGTAGTCCATGGGGAGGAGGTGGAAATCCACCCAGCCGAGGTTGTCTAGCATCCTCCTTAAGTCCTCCCACACACTTTTCTATTTTTTTATTTGGGAGATTGTTTTTATCATAAGCAAGCAAATTTAAAAACACTGGGTTGCCCTCCCGGCCATCACTAATTAACTAAATGAAATGGGTTGCCCTCCCATAAGCACAAAATAACTTCTAAATCCCCCAATCATTGGGTTGCCTCCCAAGAGCACTCTAGTTATTTAGAGGTCAAAGAGCTTGACCTCCCCGCAAACAATCAATCCTTAGTGTCACGGTGCGGGATGTAAGGCCACGACACTACAAGGTTATTGTTGGTCGTACCTACACACCCACATATTCAATCATCCTTGAGATACATAGATTAAGATTCATCCCTGTCAAGATGGCCTACCTTGACGGATCCACTCTTAACTCCAATGGTTCTTGAAACTCAATTAGAGATCTACTCTAACGAGGCAAGCCCCGGTGGCTCTAACGCACGGATATGTTGTCCCTCTGTCGCCTCCTCTCTCTTTGTGGCCGGGGTTTACAAGTATTTATATGGGTTCTACTCGTAAAGGACTCGGTTTCTAGCAAATAAGGCGGTTGCACCGATCGGCGCAGGATTGCGCCGATCGGCGTAAGCCGTGTCTTTCCTGGTTTCTTCCTCGAGTCGGTTCCTCTGTCTTCCATAGCTGCCATGTGGGCCTTTTCCTTCGAGATAAAGTCTTGTACTGCACGTTGAGATCTTGAAGTTCCACAAATCTTCTTGAAGTTCCATAAATCTTCTAGGCAAATATCTTCAAGTGTCTTGCGTAGATAAACTTGCATAAATATGTGGAATGGGCCTCGGTCACTTCTGTGGGCTAAAACACCCTTGCGCCGATCGGCTCTTGGGCTATGCTGATCGGCGCACTAGGCTTCCTCAGTGCTTTTCATCGGTTCTAGACTCCTGTCCTCTCGATCATCACTTTAATCACCAATTTTACCTGTTTCTGCAATAGAGCTCCATAACAACGCATATAGAAATATATAGACAATATCATAGGTAAATGGCCTAAATTAGTATCAATTATGCTCTAATTAGGATAATATTCACATATAAAAGGGGCACTTGGGAAGTGCCAACAGTCCTCCGCTTTGATCCATCTTCATCAACCCTTTGACTCCATCAAGTCAAGCCTCCGTGCTTGTGGTCATTATCATCAATCGCCAAGGCAGCCGTGAACAATCATCATAGAGTAGAAAAGGTTTCCTACACGGGCAACACTCGTGTAAACATTAGTCACATTTCATGTTTGTCATTCATCACCAAAACATCATAGCTTAGGGTGACCTCAATGGTCATGATCCTTACAATCTCTCCCTTTTTGGTGATGGATGACAACCACTACTTATGATGATCCAAAATGGACGAGCGACAAGGAACCAAAGGAAAAGAAAGGATCAAGGATTACCTTGGTCCTTACCTTGGATGTAGTCTCCCCCTTGAAATGTGCTAGGTGTTGAGGGAGAACTACCCAATCACTTAGCGCACTTTGATGACGGTCTTGAGTTGAATTTTGCGCCCGTCTTGGTGTCATGGTTGATGTTCTTGTTGAAGTGGACACGCACCAAAGACGTAGATATTCATGTCGGTGTAGATGTGCATTTTTGTCGTAGACATGCACCATCATTGTTCTTCTCCATGTTGATGTAGATGTTCATCTTGATATGATCTTTATGTGTGCTTCAAGTGAACATGCACCATGTTGTTCATGTTCTCCTTGCCTACTTGATGATTAATCTTCATGTTCTTCTTCTTCTCCTCCCCCTTTGTGTTAACTTGGCTTTTGGATCTTCATGTTCCTTCTCCCCCTTTGTCACCTATCACCAAAAACCGAAGACAAAACACAAGAGAACCAAGGAGCAAATAATAAATGGCAAGAGTTAAGAAACTCCCCCTTTCTTGGTGCTCCTCCTTGGTAACGATGGTGTTTCACCATAGCTCCCCCTACACACATGAATCAACAACAAATTCCTCAAGAATGCAAAGGTTAGTCATTTGTGTGTTGGGAATGTATGAGCCACTTGTCTTTGAGCCGCGCGAGTAGATTTAACCTCGGAGCTCGGTTGAACATGACTCAATGGGCATGAAGCACAAAGATCACTATGTGATAATCTATAGGGTCATATACTTACATTGTAAATAAGAAACTCCCCCTAGAACCATGCTTGGAAGCATGTAAGGTATCACAATGCAAGAATGCATGAATGCAAAGAATGCAAATGCAACAAGTATACAAATGCATGATGCGATGCTATAAGAAAGAGAGAGAACGACTACAAACCAAAGTGCCAACGATGAGTTATTCCCTTCTTGAGCTTACTCATGATGGACCAATCTTCAAAGCCTTGGATACACCATGAACCACCTTCCCAACCTGAACCCATGTCCATTACTATCTCAAGGAGGTCCGAAGTTGACCTACAAAGAGAAAAGAAACAAGCACAAAACAAGGACACAAACAACAAAACAAACAAGCAAAGCT
This sequence comes from Eleusine indica, assembly GCA_030378355.1. Taxonomy (NCBI): domain Eukaryota; kingdom Viridiplantae; phylum Streptophyta; class Magnoliopsida; order Poales; family Poaceae; genus Eleusine; species Eleusine indica. Next base: position 10,168,463 of record CM059501.1, read on the forward strand.
GTACAAAAAATTACAAAGGACAAGCTTAAGGGTTACTCATGTGAAGTTGGAGAGGTCAAGAATGTTGAGTTCTCCCCTTAGCTTGTTGAAGGTTTTCTCATCAGGAGGCTTGGTGAAGATATCCGCCAATTGTTCATGAGTGCACACATGCACCAAGTCAATGTCCTTCTTAATATGATCTCGAATGAAATGATGTTTGACTTGAATGTGCTTTGCATGACCATGATCTCCAGTTTTAAGAGCCATCTTGATTGCCGCTTCACTATCACAATAGAGTGGTATTTGTGTGAAGTTGAGACCATAGTCCGAGAGAGTTTGCCTCTTGTAGAGAAGTTGAGCACAACATGCTCCTGCCGCCATGTACTCCACTTCGGCTATAGATAGAGCCACCGAGTTTTGCTTCTTTGAGCTCCAAGAAACAAGAGCTCTTCCAAGAAATTGACAACTTCCCGATGTACTCTTCCTATTAACTTTGCATCCTACGAAGTCCGAATCTGAATACCCAAGTAACTCAAAGCTCGTTCCTCTAGGATACCATAATCCCATGGTAGGTGTGTACTTGAGGTATCTAAGTATCTTTTTACGGCCTTCAAGTGTGATTCTTTGGGATTTTCTTGATAACGTGCACACAAGCACACACTAAACATGATGTCCGGTCTTGAGGCGGTGAGATAGAGCAAGGAACCAATCATAGATCTATAGAGCTTGGGGTTCATCAGTTTTCCCTTTTCATGCATGTCCAAGGGTTCGCTTGTTGCCATAGGAGTGCACAAGGGCTTGCTATTTTCCATGTTGAACCTCTTGAGAAGATCATTTGTGTACTTTTCTTGATAGATGAAGTTTCCTTCTCTTAATTGCTTCACTTGAAAACCAAGGAACACATGGAGTTCTCCAATCATAGACATTTGAAATTCCCTTGCCATCATGTCCTGGAACTCCTCATTGTACTTCTCATTGGTTGACCCATATATGATATCATCCATATAGATTTGGCACACAAAGAGATCCTTCCCAACATGCCTTGTGAACAAGGTGCTATCAATGCTTCCAATGGTGAATCCATTCTTGAGAAGGAAGTTTCTCAAATATTCATACCATGCCCTAGGAGCTTGCTTGAGACCATAAAGAGCTTTCTTTAATTTGTATACATGTCCTGGACGCTTAGGATCCTCAAACCCTAGAGGTTGTTCCACGTAGACTTTCTCATTGATCTCTCCATTCAAGAAAGCACTCTTCACATCCATTTGATGGAGCTTGAAACCATTGTATGAAGCATAAGCAAGCAAGATCCGAATAGCCTCAAGACGAGCCACTGGAGCAAAAGTTTCTTCAAAGTCAGTGCCCGCCACTTGAGAATATCCCTTTGCCACTAGGCGAGCCTTGTTCTTGACAATGGCTCCTTTCTCATCTTGTTTGTTCTTGAAGACCCACTTGGTGCCAACCACATTATGATTCTTGGGTCTCTCTACCAACTTCCATACTTTGCATCTCTGAAAGTTGTTCAATTCCTCTTGCATGGCAATAACCCACTTGTGATCATTCATTGCCTCTTCAATTGTTGTGGGCTCAATCATAGAGACAAAAGAGAAGTTCTCAATAGCAATATTTGCCTCCTCATCATCTTCTTCACTCACATAGTTGGGCTTGTATTGGTTTCTCCTTGTCCTTACTCTTTGAGATGGGCTCCCAATGATCAAGTCCCGAGAATGATCCTTGTTGATAGCTTTGAGTCTAGGATGATGTTCCTCTTGAGTGGGAGGTGATCTAGGTGAAGTATCTTGGGTATCATGGATAGCTTGCTCTCTTGAGATATGAGTGTCTTGGATTCTTAGAGAGGTGGGAGAATCACTCATAGGCTTTCTATCTTTGGATTTAGAGTTTGAATTGGATGGGGATGCCTCATTTGAGGAGCTTGGAGAAGTGGCTCAAGATGGAATAGATGGGGGAACTTGTGACTCACTTCTCTCTTGAGTGTTTTATAGGGTAGGTGGATGCACTCTCCATGAATTTTGGGAGGAGCTAGAAGGTGTGTTGGTGGTATCTTGGTTTGGTTCTTGCACCTCGGAGGATGTGGTTGCTTGGGGTGGTGGAGTGGAGGGTTCACCAATATCATCATCAATAACCTCATGGGGTAAAACCTCGCCCACGGGCATTCTTCTCATAGCCTCCCTCATGGGTTCATCACCAATGTTCACTTCAAGTAATTCATCTCCCTTCTGAGAATCATTTGATTCATCAAATTGCACATCATAGGTTTCCTCCACACAACCTGTAGCTGAGTTGTAGACCCGATATGCTTTAGAAGTTCCAGAATATCCAACAAGTATGCCTTCATCTGTCCTTCTCTCAAACTTTCCGGGCTTTCTCCTCTTCTTGGGAATGTAGCAAGTGCAGCCAAAGACCTGAAAATAGGAAACATTCAGTTTTCGTCCAACCAATAGCTCATATGGAGTCTTCTTCAACAACTGGTGAAGGTACACACAGTTGGAAGTGTAGCAAGCCGTGTTGATTGCTTCAGCCCAAAACCTCTCATGAGTTCCATACTCATCTAGCATAGCACGAGCAAGAGTGATAAGCATCTTTTTCTTCCTCTCCACTACTCCATTCTGCTCAGGAGTATAAGTAGCGGAGAACTCATGCTTGATCCCTTTCTTGTCACAATACTCCTCCACTGTTGTGTTCTTGAATTCTGTCCCATTGTCACTCCTTATCTTCACAATGCTAGTTTTGAATTCATTCTTTGCTCTCCTTGCAAACTTTCTGAAGATGTCACTGGCTTGAGACTTGTCCACAAGAAAGAAAGTCCAAGTATATCTCGTGAAGTCATCCATAATCACCAAGCAATAGAGATTTCCTCCCAGACTCTTGTAGTGTGTTGGCCCACACAAATCCATGTGCAAGAGCTCTAGAGGACAAGATGTAGACATGAACGACTTGGTGGGATGTGAAGAAGCAACTTGCTTTCCAGCCTGACAAGCACTGCACAATTTGTCCTTCTCAAAGGTCACATCCTTGATCCTTCAACTAGGTTTCTCTTGACCACTTTCCTGAGCTGACTCGTCCCAACATGAGCTAATCTTCTATGCCACAGCCACCCTTTGGTTGATTTAGTGAAGAGACAAGTACTAGGAGGCATGTTGCTAGATTTGAAGTCCGTGACATACAAGTTTCCATGTCTCACTCCATGAAACACTAGCTCCTTCTTTGTGTTCTCAATAGTTGCTCCGTCCTTATCAAATGTGCACTTGAAACCCATGTCACACAACTGACCAATGGATAGAAGGTTGAAGTTGAGGGTTTCCACAAGAAAGACCTTGGAGAGATGAATGTCCTCTGTAATGGCAACCTTGCCTGATCCTCTGACTCTCCCCTTTGAGTTATCCCCAAACATCACCTTCTCACTGTCTTCATCTTCATCAATGTTGGTGAACATGGTTGGCTTCCCAGTCATGTGTTGGGTGCACCCACTATCAGGGATCCAATGGGTACCTCCACTCTTATAGTTGACCCTGGTGGTAGCCATAAGACAAGCACTAGAGGAAGAAGGGTTAGTATCCAAAGCATTACATGATTGACTTGTACTAACCTCATCACGTCGAATAATAAGACCACCCTCATAGATAAGGATTCTTGCAATCCATTCCTGAAGTCTCCTCCTGATGGGATAGTGAGGAGCACGATACCTCCAATTCCCATGACCATCCCCCATGTGCACATTGTCGAGGTCAATGTAGTAATGGGGAGGATCATAGGGACCAGTGACGTGCTCAAGCACATGTCCCACTTATGTGTGGAGCACAAGTACTATCTCCATTGCTCTCTCAATTGAGAGCTCATGCCTCCTGTTGACAACCTCCTCAAGTAAGAAGGCCCTCTCAGGAGCTGTGATTAATTGGAGGAGCTTGTCAATCACTTCAATGGGTGCTATCTTCCGAAGACCTCTGAAGGAATTTATCCTGCACACAAGATCATAAACCCTCAAGAAAGTCTCATAAAGATCATCATTCTCATTTCTCATAATCTCATCAAATTGAAAGAAAAACTCCTGTTGTCGAGCTCGACGCATGCGCCACAGTCGGTCTTGTGGTGGATGAAGTGGGGGTGCCAGAGCCGGAGCTGCAAGATTGGTCATTTCCAATGATCGTGCTAGCAATGTTGTTGACACTCCCCCTACACCAATGCTTGGTCCACCCGAAGTGCTTGGAGTGGAACTTGGTGCTTGATGATGAGTTTGGTGAAGGTCTTGATCCGAAGGGGTTGTAGAAGCTGTTGCAAGGCAATCTTATGGAGGAATCAAAGAAGTTTGAGCTCGAAGCTACTTCTTTCCCTTTTCTTGAAGATGCACCAATGTTTGCCTTCGAAGACTTCTCCCTGGTTCAGCTTGCGGTGATCTCCTCATCCTCAAAGAGAAGCTTAATCACGTCCTCGACGGAGAGACCCTTCTCCATGAGAAGACTGAGAATGGTGTAGAGGAGCTTGCTACTAGGGAGCAAGGTGAGGATCTTCTCGACTATCACAATCTTGGGAAGCTTGAAGGATTCTTCATTTAATTCAATCTTGTCCATAATACCTCACAAGCGAATAAGAGAGTCAAGTAAATCCTCATTATCATTAGTATGAAAAGCAAAGAACTCCTCAACAAGTGAATCACTAGCAAGATCAAGAGGCACACTATCATCAATCCTAGTCATGCTAGTGGAGCAAGCGGGAACAAGAGAAGCATCATCATCAATCATCACATTAGGCACACTAGTAGAGCAACCTATCAAGTTATCACTAGGAGACTCTAGGCACTCACTAGAACTAGGCACATCCACACAATCATCACAATCATCATACACATGATTATCGGTAAAGGTTTTGGCAAAGTCCACCAGAGTGTCCATCAACTCATCCGGAATCATGGCATTTAGGTAGCTTTTAAAGCGATCCTTCCATGAGCCATGACCCGGCCCCGAATGGGATGACATCCCAACTCAATTCGGTCACTACTCAAGGCGGTTAAGCCCTATATTGAGCACTTGGCTCTGATACCACTTGAAAGGATCATAGTGACCAAGAGGGGGGGTGAATCAGGAACTATCTCTATGTACCAATTTCACCAATTTCTAAAACCGACCACTCAAATCAACTCCTACACAATTCTAGTGGTAATCACACTAGCAAGATAAAAGCCCTATGAAAGGAACAACAACCTATGCATACTAGTGGATCACACTAGGCAATACAACTCCTATGCAAGCTAGTAGTTAAGCAATGCAGAAGCACACAACAAGCTAGCACAGGAGCCTACTCATACAAAGCTACAAGATAATCAACTAGAGCAAACAAGCATGAGTGGCACAATACATACAAGGGTGAGCAAATCAAGCCAATGCAACTCCTATACATGCTAGTGATCAAATACGGAAGCTCAAACACTACTAGCAAGTAAATAAGCCTATTCATGCAAGACTACAAAGTAATCAACTAGAGCAAGCCAAGCACACAAGCATGAATAGCACGGTCTGTAATGCGGAGGGTAATGCATCAAAGTAAGGAGTAGAGTAAGATAGGGCTCATGATTTTTTCCCGAGGTCTCGGAAGGATGGCACCTTCCCCAACTCCTCGTTGGACCACTCCCGCCGGAGTCCCAGTCCCTCCCGCCACCAATGTGGAGTTCTCGCCCATGAGCCCGCAATCACTCCCTGAGTGAAGACACGGTGCGCGTCACCGCTGCCACCAAGGCACAAGCTCGCCTCGCTTGAGAACTTGCTGGACTCCCGGAGCCGGGATAGGTGCTCACTAGTGATGCCCCTTTAACCGGCGGGCTCAAATCGTGTACAAATGTGTGACGGCCTTCACAACCGATCACGATAGGCTCGATCACCGACACCTAATCGGTCTAGGTCTCACCATAGACCAAGAGTAACAACCTAGATCACACCCTCAAGGACACCCTAGCCTTAGATGTGCAAGATCGCTCCTTGTTACTCTCACTAGCGCTCACAAGATATCCAATATCCTCTCCTAGTGCTCTCCTCTTTTCCTCTTGGACCTTACCAAATGCTCTCAGGTATTCCACTGGCCAAGAGAGGTCTCTAAGACCCCAGCAATGAACTTATATAGGCTTCCAACCTCAAACTAGCCATTGCTCCACGAAATCAGCTTTCTAGGCCTCCGTACAGTCCGGTCAGTACCTGACCAGACCGTCCGGTCTCTTCAGGATGGCTCCTTCAGAGCCGTTGGCTCTCTACCCACAGCTGACACCTATACTAACCAGAACGTCCGGTTAGTAGACCAGACCGTCCGGTCGGATTCTCTCTCCAGTCTAGAAACATTTCAGCGCTGGCTTCCTCGCTGCGCAAGTCCCAACTGCACTGACCGGACCGTCTGGTCAGTAGACCGTACCGTCCGGTCATTAGAGTTTTCCAGAAATGGCAGTTTCCTCGCTGCCCGCTGTAGTCTCTGGACAAAACCACATATTGACCATATAGTCCGGTCACCACTTACCCCTCTGTCCGATCTCTATGTCCAGAAGCTGAAACTTGTTGTTCTCGCTTGACTTCGTTTCCCGGCTTTTCCAAACAGCTCCTTGGCTTCTCCACTGTCATCTAGTGCCTGTGATTTCACCGAGCAACCTTGCACATCACCGACTAGACATGACCTAAGAGAATGACCTAGACCCCCTTGATAGTCCAGTTTTTCCTGTGGACTCAAAGCCCTAACAACTAGACAAGTGTTTCTAACACTTGCTCCATAGCTTGTCCTCCGCTTTGATCCATCTTCATCAACCCTTTGACTCCATCAAGTCAAGCCTCCGTGCTTGTGGTCATTGTCATCAATCGCCAAGGCAGCCGTGAACAATCATCATAGAGTAGAAAAGGTTTCCTACATGGGCAACACTCGTGTAGATATTAGTCACATTTCATGTTTGTCATTCATCACCAAAACATCATACCTTGGGGTGACCTCAATGCTCATGATCCTTACACTTGGTCTCAGCACTCGGCAAAGTTCCCAGCGTTTGCCAAGTGTCATGGCCACAGCACTCGGCAAACCCTTGTTCTAGATTTTTTTTATTTTGTTTTATCTTGTCCCCACAATCAAAAAAAATATAGTTTCACACAATATATATCAGAGGCATAAATCTCAATATTATCACAGGCATACATCTCAAATAACATCCAGGCATATCATATACATGAAATCACAAACTGAAGTCCTCAGATAATCATGAAATGGTTTGAAGTCATCAACTCTCCAAGTTTACAAGATCACAAACTAACAGGTCCTCAAATACATAAGTTCACATGATGACTAGTAGAAATATATGAGAAGTGACTAAGACTCTGGTCCGTGCGTCTGAACAGGCTACGAGCGATCCCTGCACCCGGCTCTTCTTCAGGCTTATTATTTGACGCCCCCGCCGAGGAAGGGAGATTCTGTAAGTATTTGTAAGTGACAAGTTACTAACTTCTAAGTTTTCTAAGGTGTTTGTGGTTGTCTAAGTTATCTAGTGTTGTATAAGTAACAATCTAAGACAAAGAACAGAGTATGAAGAAATCATAAGGTTGTCAACATACTCACAGGAGACTCAGACGGTCCAAGAAACGGTGGAGCAAAGACAGGAATAGGCGGGAGAGGAATAAGTGGCGGAGCGTGCCCCACTTGCTGAGAGAGACCTTGCTTGGAGACGAGGCTGGGTGCAATGTCAGGACTATAGGCTCGTCACAAGATTGAGACCGGAATCACACGTGGGCGCTAGAAGATAGATAAAAAAACTAAGTTGGCACATTGTATCACTATAGCAGATAGATAACAAAAAAACTAATTAACTTGCAGGAGTACTAATTGTTGCTCGTACCTACGCACCCACTTATATACCGTAAGAGGACGGTATACGATTGTAGAACTTTTTCCCTTGAATTGAGTATTCCAAGGTTTATCGAATCCACTAGGACCTTCGGGATGTTTAAATAAAGTTAACAGTAAAAGATCTAGTCAAGGCTACTATCAAAGTCAGGTTGCATGAGGGGGAAACTGGCCAGCACAAAGGTGCGCCAGACAATGAATCTGTTGTTGCGCCGATCGGTGCAGGAGTTGAGCCGATCGGCACACTAGTGAATCTAAGCTAAAGTGTGCTAGAAAAGTAGATCTGTGGTTGCGCCGATCGGCGCAGAAATTGAGTCGATCGGCGCACTGGTGAATCTAAGCCAAAGTGCGCCAGATCTTGTAAGCCTATGCTGTTAAGTGAGTAGCCAGATATCTACTAGTGAGATCGTAACCAGAAAGTCTAATTAAATAGCATCATAATGGATAATTACATAGATCAATAAAAACCTATGATGAATAAGATCACCCTGCTTTCCGAGCGGCTCCCGATTTATCATTGCCGGGAGGAAACCCTTAATCGCGCGAGTATCTTACCCTACTCAACTATCCAATAGTGCTGCGCAGGCTTAGTGCTGTCACCGCTAAACCACACTACTAGCATCATCAAGCAACCATAATCAATACAATGTCCGAATACTATCCTGATCACCACGATTACGATAATATCAACTTACTTAGCCTAGAACTAAGCAATTGGAATAAGCACATGCATGATTACAGAATCAAGATAGACAAATCACCAAAACCATCATCAACATATTCAATCATCCTTGAGATACATAGAGAAAGATTCATCCCCGTCCAGATGGCCTACCTTGACGGCTCAACTCTTAGCTCTAATGGTTCTTGAAACTCAACTAGAGATCTATTCTAACGGGACAAGCCCCGGTGGCTCTAACTCACGAATCTGGTGTCCCTCTGTCGCCTCCTCTCTGCGGCCGGGGTTTACAAGTATTTATATGGGTTCTACTCGTAAAGGACTCGGTTTCTAGCAAATAAGGCAGTTGCGCCGATCGGCGCAAGCCGTGTCTTCTCTGGTTTCTTTCCCGAGTCGGTTCCTCTATCTTCCACAGCTTCCATGTGGGCCTTTTCCTTCGAGATAAAGTCTTGTACTACACGTTGAGATCTTGAAGTTCCATAAATCTTCTTGAAGTTTCATAAATCTTCTAGGCAAATATCTTCAACTGTCTTGCGAAGATAAACTTCCATAAATATGTGGAATGGGCCTCGGTCACTTCTGTGGGTCAAAACACCCTTGCGCCGATCGGCACAAGGGCTGCACCGATCGGCGCACTGGGCTTCTTTAGTGCTTTTCGTCGGTTCTGGACTCCTGTCCTCTCCATCATCACTTTAATCACCAATTTTACCTGTTTCTACAATAAAGCTCGAAAAGAACGCATATACAAATATATAGACAATATCACAAGTAAATGGCCTAAATTAGTATCAAGTATGCTCTAATTAGGATAATATTCACATATAAAAGGGGCATTTAGGAAGTGCCAACACTAATCAAAATGAGCATGAAGACGTTATCATTTCAGCTATTGTACAGAACCAATGTTTATCACCGCAGCTCAGCGGGGGCACGGTCCGGTAGGACGTGCAGCCCGATGGGGCGCGGCCGGCCGGGAAAGGCACCAGGCAGGGCAGCTGAGGCCGGGGAGGATAGCCGGGGCCGGGGAGGGCAGTCGAGGCCGAGCAGCCCGATGGGGGCGTGGTCCGGCAAGGGCGAGCAGCCCGACGGGGGCGCGATCGGCCAAGGAAGGTGCCAGGCAGGGCAGCCGGGGCCGGGGAGGGCAGTCTGGGCCGAGAGGTTGGCGGCGGGGCCAGGGAGCTCGGGGGAGGAGTCAGACGGCGGCGAGGAGGGGGAGAGGTCGTGCGGTGGCGAGGGGGAGTCAGACGGTGGCAGCGAGGGGGAGTCAGACGGCGGGCCGGGGAGCTCGGGGGCGGTGAGGGGGAGTCGGACAGCGGTGACGAGTCGTGTGACGGGGGGAGTCGGATAGTGGTGACGAGTCGTGCGACGGGGGGAGTCGGATGGCGGTGAGGAGTCGTGCGACGGCAGCGGCGAGAGAGATCGAGAGCGAGGAGTATGGATAGCGAAGCTGGCGGCACGGGTGGAGAGAGAGAAGAGAGTGGAAGAGAAGAGAGTGAGGGAGAAGAAGCCGAGCAACGGCTAAGTCTGGCGAGATCTGTTCGCCGAGTGTCAGGTCAACGAGCACTCGGCAAACAAGGCACTTGGCAAACAATTTCAGGTCTGTTTGCCGAGTACCGCGTGGTGGCACTCGGCAAACATACACTTTGTCAAGTGCCAGAACCAGACACTCGACAAACATAGTATTTGCCGAGTGTCTACAGAACGGCACTCGGCAAAAAAAAATTTCCATTTACTTAAAAAACAATTTAGATTTATAAAATGAATTCAAAAAAAAAACTTTATCACGATAAGATTTGTCTTATAAATTACCAATACAAAATTAATTGAAGTAAAATTCAAATTTAACTTCGAAATCTGTCCAAAATCTTAAGAGCTTATTTCAAACTCTATGTTTATTATTCGGAGATTCTACGTTCTATGCACAGTGTGCGTGATAATTTTTGTGGAACTTTCTAAAAATTTTACCATAACACCTACATATGATATCATGATCTGATGACAATTCTCATAATTTTTTGACTTTGTTTCCTTTTTATAAAAATTAAAGAAATTTTGACCACACATTCATATTGACATTTTATGTGCAAGATTCATAAAAAATTTCTTTTGTTACTTGGATACGACAACACTTTGGTGTCACAAACATAAATATCAAATTTCAGTTCAGTACATTCCATCGTTCGAATCACCTGTAGTTTAAATTTCTTTTTTCTCCATAAAATACATTTTATGAAATTAGAATAAATATTACAAACATATCTTAAAAAATACTAAATTTCAAAACAAAGTACCATGAGCTACCTGTGAGCTCCAAAAAAATTTGTGGCAAGAAAATAAAAAAAACAATATTTGTTTGCCAAGTGCCTGCATTATACACTTGGCAAAAAGTATAGTTTGTCGAGTGTTGAAATAAAACACTCGGCAACATTTCTTTTTGCCGAGTGCTTTTTTCCAGCGCTCGGCAAACACCTAACTGGCTGTTATAGAAGTAGCGGTCCTCCTATTTGCCGAGTGTCGGGAGGATAGGCACTTGGCAAAGAGTACGATTTGCCGAGTGCTCATCGTTTGCTGAGAGCCCTAAAATTCCGCACTCGGCAAAGTTTCATCTTACCGTGTGTTATATGTGTGCCGAGTGTCCTTCAACTTGGCACTCGGCAACCCCTCCTTTTGCCGAGTGCCCGATATATTGCACTCAGCAAAGATCTGGGCACTCGGCAAATAAGCGTTTTCCTGTAGTGATGCTTTTATGAGTTGTATGTCCATAAGTTATACTTGTTAACTAGTCAAATTGCCCTGGAAATGCCTTGCAGTTAGCTAAGTTTTATACCTTTTTACCCATTTATTTTGGTAATATAAACACAAAAAAGAATCAAACTTAGTGTTAAAACAAGGCAACCGTTTTGCAACATGTCTTGTATTTGGATCTACTATATTTTTACAGTACATATATAGTAAAATGCATCAGCAATCCTTACTGCTAAAATACTGATCTATCCCTAAACTTACTAAGAGCATCTCCAAAAACTCTCCAAAAAAGTGTTTATGGGAGCAGCCTAAAAATTATTAGGTAGAAGTTTTCTTGTCTCCTCTAACAGTTCTCCCTAAAAATATATTAAAAAAACTTTTGATTGGGTCACGTCAATCTGGGACCACAATAATATTAATTTCCTTTTAAATACAAGTATTGAGTCCCCAATTTTCTCCTCGTTTCTACCTAGAAATAAGGAGAAGTTAGGAAGAGAATAAATCTGTAAGTTGTTTAGGCAGCTGTTGGTTTTTTTACTAAACCTCATTAATATTATTTAGAGAAAGTTCTGGAAGAACTTTTGAAGATACTCTAAGGCCTTGTTCTGTTTATTACGTAACAGCTCGAAATGTGTCCCAAACCCCGCCGATTGGCCCAGCACGTAATGAACATATACCAGCCCAATGTGGAACAGACGTTCGGTTAAGGTCGGCTAGGATTGCATTCCAGCCTGTCTTGGTTATTCCGTCCTCTTTGGGGCTTCAAACCGATCCCCACCTGTCATCTCCAGAATGGCACCCTCTGGAATCCTGGTAAAAAAGAAAGGTCAGATTCAAATCTGAGCTGCCGAACGAGGCCTAAGGGCGTGTTTGGCATGGCTTTAGAGCTGAACTCCAGCTCGGAGCTAACCAAAGCCAGCCATACACCTTTTTACCCCTGCTCCGGAGCAGTCCAACTCCCAGAGTTGGAGGAGCTGATAGTTCATTTGTACTCAGAGTTGAGAAGCACCTTTACTCCCAGAATCGAAGAAACCAACATAGACACGGAGTTGCGTAGAAATTACGTGCAATTGCCATCGGTTACAAAGAAAATGGTTCGATTCCATTTCTCCCGTAGCATTTCTCCCGTCTCTCTCTCTCTCTCTCTCTCTCTCTCTCTTACACCCCCGAAGCAGGTCGCCGCCGGCACCGCCCCTCCCGGTTGTCGGCATCCCCGCCGCCTCCGGCTGTCGGAACCAAACCCCACATCGAGCTCGCCCCGCTGCCTCCGCCTGGACGCCGCCTCTGCCTGGACGTCGAGCCGCCGCCTCCATCGGGACGCCGCCTCTGTCTAGACGCCGAGCTACTGCCTCCGCCGGGACGTCGAGCCGTCGCCTCCGCCGGGACGCCGAGCTGCCTGGACGCCGCCACCTCCGTCGGGATGCCGAGCCGCCTGGACGCTGATTGGAGGAGGCATGGACCAGCCCAATGTCGCTTGTCCCGCCAGTCATGAGGATGTGGCAGTCCTTGAATGGCGACTCCATGCTCCAGCGACCCCCCGGCCATCGACGACTCCATACTCCGGCGCCCCCTCCCTCCCGGTGAGCCCCCTGGTCGGGCGCTAAAAGAAAAGGAAAAAAAATGACATTGAAAGAAAAGGGAAAATGATCGAGAGGATGACATGTGGGGTCATGAGTCAGGGGTAGCAATGGCAATTCATCTTGAAAAATCTCTTTTCTGGAGCTGGAACAAACTTCTGACCAAACACCTTCATAAACAGCTCCAACTCCACAGCAGAGTTGCTCCACAGTGGAGTTTTAAAGCAGAGCTACTCTGGTGTGGAGTGGAGTCATGCCAAACATGCCCTAAGTGTGTCACACCCGGTTCAAATCACTCTGTCCCGAGAATTTGTGAGGCCCTGTTCTAATGCTAAATTTAGCCCCTAAATCACAGTGTAAAATTTATGTTTACACATAATTTCTTCAACAGTTGAAACTTTTGTGGGAATATTTTATTGAACCATTTTAGAATAATATACATGATGATGATTACAACTGATATTTTGGTAGATTCTACTCTATTGGAACCTGATTTTTTAAAAAAAAATTTATGCCAACTGTGTTGCCTAGTGTCTTTCATCACGCACTTGGCAAATAGCATATTTGCTGAGTGTCTAGTTCCAGGCACTCAGCAAAAAGAGGAGCAATTTTACCGAGTGCCTCGCGCTTGGTACTCAACAAAGGCGCCATCAGCTAACGAGAAATTTTGCCGAGAGCCCACATGACACTCGGTAAAGACTTTTGCTGAGTGCTCGTGGAAAAACACTCGGTAAAGAGCTCTTTACCGAGTATATTTGTGTCGAGTGCTGTTTGCCGAGTGCTTCGAGCACTTGACAAATCAGGCGATTCCGGTAGTGTGAACTATCTAAAGTGAAGAATCGTAAAGGATTTATATATTCTACATAAGCATTTTCGCATTTTTAGTCGAGAGAAGAGTACTGAAACGTTTCTGTTGGTTTGAATGTAGAAAATGATGCTAGTGTCAGTTATGGGATTATGGGGCCCTGTGCGTGCGTACAGCTCGCACGCCCCTAGGGACGGCACGTGGTGCACCAACAGATCAGTACAAAAAAAGTGACCTCAATTGCCATTGGGACGGGAGGGTGGGAAAAGACACTACCGAAACGTCGGTTTTGCCGAGTGCCTATTCCATCCGGCAATGTTATGAAAACACTCGGCAAAAGCTTTTGTCGAGTGCTGAAATCAACACTTGGTAAATATTTTCTAAAAAAATTAAAAAAAAATACCCGGACCACCACTCTATTGCTCGTCGGCCCCACCACGCCGCCGCCAGGCACCACTCCGCCGCTGCCGTGCCTTCCGTGGACCCTGCCCGCCGAAGAGAGGGAGGGAGGGAGGGAGAGGAGCTGCCACCGTGCCCCTCCGCGCCTGTCGCGTCACGCTGTCGGAGAGGGAGAGGGAGGGAGGGGAGCCGCCACCGTGCCCCCCATGGACTGTGCTCATCAAAGATAGGCAGGGAGGGAGGAGCTGCCCTCGCGCCTACCGTGCCGCCGCGCCTCGGGCAAGGCCGCGCCCGTCGCGCCCCCACGCCCGCCGCCTAGTGCCCCGGCGCCCATTGCGCCGTCATGCCCCCGCACACACCAAGCCGTGTCATGCCGCCTCCATGCTCGTCGTGCCGTCGTGCCCCTGCTCGCGCCGCACCGCCCCCGCGCTCGTCACGCCCCCCATGCCCACTGTGCCACTGCCCTGTCACGGAGAGGGGAGGGGAGGGGCCGACGGGGAGGGAGGGACCGGTGAGGAGGGTAGGAGAGGGAGGGACCAGCGGGGAGGGAAGGATCGGCGGTGCCTGGTTGTGGAGGGGCAGGGAGGGGAGGAAGGGGAGGAGAAGGGATAAGGGGCACCAGGTCGGGGAGGACAAGGAGGGGAGGGAGGCATTGAGAAGCGATTGAAATTTTGTTTTTTTCTGCCAAAATTCCCACGCTCTAGTTTTTGGGCCAAAATTTTGTTTGTCGAGTGCCCAGCTGAAGGCACTCGGCAAACATTAAATTCTGTATGTAAAATAATTTTAAAATGATCAAATAAATTTGAAAAATGATGAAAATTTGATATGACAACATTTATATATATGATCTGCGACCTATATCAAATGATTTGATGTCAAATTCAAATTTGATCATTAATTTGACTCAAAGTCTTAACGATGAGATTTTAAACTTTAAGGTTCTTCTTCGAAGATTCTTTATTTTCTAAGCAACATACATGACAACTTGTTTAAAACCTTATCTACTTTTTATGATAGCTTCCACGTGTGATATCATCACATCATGACAAATCTCATAATTTTCAGACTTTATTTTCTTTTTTTAGAACTTAAAACTCATTCAGACAGATGTTAGTGGTCATATTTTTTGAACAAGTTATGCGAAATTTCTTTTTATGTCATGGTAAATGCCTCAAACTAGGCTAAATAACATGAATATAATTTTATACTCATTGTATTTCATTATTTGAATCACCTAGAGTTCAAATTTGACTTGACTCAAAATATTGCTTTAAATGTAATTAATTAATTAAATATAGCAAACCAATACAAAAAATAACATATTTTAACATGGGGTAACACATGTTGTATATAGAGAATAGAAAAAGTTTTGAGATTGAAAGAGGAAAAAATAATTATTTACCTAGTGTAAGAAAAAACACTCGGCAATATTTATTTTTTGCCGAGCGCATTAAAAAATACACTCGGCAAAAAACTTTTTACCGAGTCTTTTTTATTTTACGTGTTTGTTTTTTTTTTTTTTGCACTCCGTAAAACCTTTCTTTGCCGAGTGCCCGAGAGAATACACTCGGCAAAAGTTAACGCTCTCGGCAAAGTGTGGATTTCCTGTACTGAGAGATGGCTGCTTTAGCATGCTAACATGGACTTTTTGACATGTTGGTTTTATGTACTATATCAACAATCTTGACTATCCAATGTCCCTGTTTCCTCACGTTTATCGAACTCTCAATATGATTAATAAAGAAAAATCAGAGAGCCTTGTCCTTTTCTTTTTCTACGTGATTCCGTCCCCGACTCCGCAAAGAGATCAGACATCGTGCCGCGATGCAACATGCTATAAATTGATGCAGTGGATCCGAAACCTTTCAATCTTCGAGGCTACCAGTCCCGTTCTAGAGAGAAAACAAAAGACTCGATCGGAGGACTCGTCGGAGGAATCCAGAACCATGACCCTAAATGTTGCGGCGGAGACGGCAGAGACGAAGACGACGAAGTGGAGGATGTCCCAGGAGCACATCGATTTCATCATGTCCTGGGATATCTCCGACTTCGTCTTCAGGGGCCCCGACAACATCGACAACATGCCCATCTCCGACAAGCTGAAGCAGAAGTACGGCGACAACAGGAAGGAAGCCATCTCCGTCATGGGGGAACACCGTCGAGTGAACAAGGAGATCCAGGAGTGGGTCAAATCCGAGCTAGACAAGCACGGCTGCGTTGATGCTGAAATCACCGATGAGATGTTTGCTAAGTACCGGGACGAGCTCGTGGAGCAGGGCTACGTCGAGGTCGAAACACCAGCTGCTTGAGTGAGAGGTTACGAGCATCCACCAGCTGAAGGATTAAACTGCTTAATGAAAAGCGGTTGAGTTCTGTCCATGCGTTTCTTTGTTGATGGAAACAGTTATGTCTGTTCGTAGTAGCTGCAGCCAAAGACTAATACTGCCGAGCATGCGTAATAAAGCCCTCGTGATGCCCTAAAAAAACTGTTCGTAGTAGCTCACTACGGGACAAGGCAATGACGGTAAAATATAAATCATAAAAAACCAAAAAAAATAGCAAAAAATTTTTTTGGGCCACCAATAACCCCGCCCACAAGTCACAGCAAAGAGCGCCCACTAAGATTCGAACTCGAAACCTCACCTTTGCATGTAGAACCTCCTACCACTGCACCACACATATATTTGTGACTGCACCCCGTATTCGCTTTTTTAATGCAAAGACCATGTTTGCCATATGCCTTATATCAGACACACAGCAAAGACCATGTTTATCGTGTGATTTATATCGGGCACACGGTAAAGACCATGTTTGCCGTGTGCCACGAAAAAAATACTCAACAAAGATCTATTTATATATTTTTCAATGTGTTTTTTATTGACTAAATTAATTCAAATAAAAAATAGTAAACTATAAAGTTATATAACTTATTAAGATCTACAACTTTTATTTTGGTCATTTGTTCATTGTTGATTGAGGTCTCAGATGGGTATATCATGTGTATCTGAGTGCAGAGAAAATCTATCTATCTATCTTCTATCTATTTATTAATAAAAGGAGATGGCCTTTCCTCCACGTTGTCTAGAAAAAAAAAGAAATAGATTAGAAATTCTTACAAAAAAAATCTAGCCTTTGATTTTTATCCCACGTAACGTAGGAGGAGCATCCGGCCCTTCATAATGCGATCCTCATGTGAAAGTAAAGTCTATGGGCCCACGTTACTCCCTAACTAATTGCTCCTATCATCCCAAACATCATGTACTTACGAGAGCTGCCGCCCAGCAAACCCTGGCTGCTATACGTCCTGTGAAAGGCCAATGAGAGTGACGATGCATCAATCGAGCCCCTGAAGCCTTCATGCAAGATACGGCAAATACTAATACTAGGATGCAGGAGATCGTCATGCATGGCAGCGGCCAGGCTCTGCACTAGCCGATGGTCATTATGGAAGAGTACACACGCCGGCAGGTAAAAGCTGGAATCGTTTTAGCAAACTGAGGTGGTCGTGGACAGATTCGTGATTCATGTTTTTGCATGTATCACAGGACAAAGCCATGCTATTGCAATTGATATGCTAAAAAAATCTTATCTACTGTTTAGATGGAATTATATTTTTTTTGTCTGAAGATTGAATTGGCCAGGATCTGCACCAGCCAATGATTAACAAGGGAAGTCAAAAGGCAGCAGTATCTCGTCGGGCAGGTGAAAGCTGGAATCTTTTAACCGAACTGAGATGGTCGTACATGGATCACCATTCATGTTTCTACATGGTCTCACTTGACAAATCCATGCTATTGCAATATTTAATTCTTTCTGCAAGTATAATCATGCCCCTGTTATTGTTTTGGTTGAATCATTCATAATATATTAATGTGACAATCAGGATGTTCCTGCTGATAATCACAATAATGACAATGGTAGCACGGTGCAACAAAGACAACCACATACATGGACCATAGTACAAGTTCTTCTTGAGCTATCAGGTAACATGACTTTTATTATCCTTATACTACTTGATTTTCTCTTGAGATCCATTGCTAAATTTATTGTACTGTAAATTAGTCAACTACATCTATAGATGGATTTAATCTCGAGCTTATGTGACTGAAAAAGGCCCAGTTTGTATCTATATTTAGCCATTCAAAATAAACTTGAATATATTTTACATATAACATTGCATACATTTGTTTTATCACAAAGAACTACAACATATATAATTTAATATGATTTTAATATTCACATTACCTTACCGGTTCTCTATGTTTTGACACTAGGATAACCTTTAAAATCCCAATTTCTAATCAGGTATAAGGATGACTAGAAATTTTACATATATTTTAATAAACCCGAGAAACATGGATTACAACAGCTGAGAAGAAAATCTCAATTTCTATCTCTCTGCACATTTAAATTGTAAAGAGAGATAGAATTGTCTTTCAAATCTATCTATTTAATAATAAAGGAGATGAAATTCCGACCAAATGGCCTGAGAAAAAGAGAAATAGGTTAGAAATTATCACAAAAAAGCAAAATATATGTCCATTGATTCATTCTCCACACAATCTATATGATTGATATCTAGCCACTAATGACTTCCCCAAATAATAAATTCTCCCACCATCGTGGGTTGTCCTCGTGGATCTAAGAGCATCTCCAAAAGCTCTCCAAAAAATTGATTCCAAAAAAGTATTTTTAAAAGCAGCCTAAAAATTATTAGGGAGAAGTTTTCTTGTCTCCTCTAACAGTTCTCCTAAAAATAAATTATGAAAATTTTTAATTAGACCACGTCAGCATCTGGGACCATAACAACATTAATTCCTTTCTAAATACAAGGATTGGGGGTCCTAATTTTCTCCTCATCTCTAGCTACAAATGAGGTAAATTTAACGAGAGAATAAATATGTGAGTTGTTTTGGGGAGCTATTAGAGATTTTTTTTAGATTAAATCTTATTAATTTGATTTAGGAAGAGTTTGTGGGACTCTCTTGGAGATGTCTAATTACCCTTCCTAGGCAAAGAAGATAACTCACGTACTCTTAAACCGATCCAATCTATAAGCAATAAAGTAGAACGCCCACAGCAAAGATCCAGTACTTCACGCCCCCTTGTTTTTTCTGATCCCCAGCAATCGAAGCCAGTAAAATTTCTTCATCTCCTTAACCCATGGGTATCCAATAACGGCAGAAGGGAACCCACGTCGCCGATAGCGACCAAGGACAGGGCACAGCATCCATGATCCAAGATTGCCGAGGTGTCGCGTTCCAACCACTGTAAATTGATCGCACTGTATGGTTCTACTGCCGCTCCATTAAAATTTATTATAATAGACTCCTGACAACATTTTATTTCGCATTAACTCACATTTTATAGTATGAATTATGTTTGGAGATTAAATGAGTTTTTTTTTTTGCATGTCCTGCATTCATGTGCGGCCATCCTGCTATCCAATCAATAACAATTAGACAATACTCTCAAACGCATAAGGATTGAAATTGTGCATTGGTATTTCACTTATTGTTTTGTAGTAGTTACAATACTTTTTACCTTTTTTTTGCGAGGAAAAGGGAATTTCATTACTCAGAAATAGTGTTACACTCCTGAGCGATCAATTGCTCAACACAAACCGGCGCTTGCAGACGCCACACCGCAGTGTGCCTTGTCCGCTTAGCTAGTTGGGCAAGCTCATGCGCTACCTGCTCCCTTTTCGCTAGACTTAATCTAAACTGAGGCAACTGAGCTCCGGCCTCAATCCCGTCCCTTACAAGAAAACTAAGACGCGACTTCAAATTCTCGGCACGCTTGAAGGCCTGAATCACCGAAGCACAATCGGACTCTAGGATTGCCTTCTCCGGGTTCCACTCTGCTGCCAGCATCAGCCCTTCTGTTGCTACCATCGCTTCAGTTTCTTCAGCATCGCAGGCCCTAAAAATGGCGCGCCAAGAGCAGAGCAGCGTCCTTCCAGCCGCGTCCCGGATGACAATGCCAATTCCCGCATCCTCCGTCTCCTTAATCGAAACCTCCATCAACATTAATCTTGATCGACCCCTCTGGCGGCGGTTCCCATTTAGCAGGCTCCTTACTATGACGCTCCCGACGGCCGCTCTTTTGCATTGAAGTAGTCACTGGTCGTTTGCCTTTAGGGTCAATACCTTGCGGGCTTTGCCATGCAGAACATAGTTCTAGCCAATATTTGGACAGGAAACTCACTGAGGCCTGAGTCGGTGGCATTAGCGATCCATGCCCTATCTCATTTCTAACAAACCAGGTACGCCACAGCACCAGCAGCAGATGTGCACAAGCGTCCCCCTCTAGTTCCCCCAGCAACACCAGCAGCCAGTCTGGCCAGTATACCTCAACTGCTCATCATCCGGCAACTGCCAAACTTCTCTCATGGCTTGCCGCAGCCATGTTGCATGAGGACACACCACCACCGCATGGTAGCCGGATTCTGCCTCAAGCCCACAAATATCGCAATTACCAACTGGCTCCATCTTCCTCACCGCCTTGTTTTGCTTTGTAGCCAGCCCCTCATTAATCAAACGCCAGGCAAAGATTTTCACCTTTTCAGGGAGCGTGATCTTCTAGAATTTCTGCCAGAGGACTCTAGAGGGCCTGTCGATCCTGTCAACAGTTCGCCCTTCGCTATCTCCTGCAGCTCAGTTGCCAACCGATATGCGCTGCGAACCGTGAACATACCAAACTTTTCATAATGCCACGCCACAAAATCCACTACTGGTTTGCTTGGGAGTTTGATCTTCAAGATTATCTCCACATCCTCCGCATGAAAAAACCTCCGCAGCAAGTCCTGTTTCCAGCACATTCGTGACTCATCAATGAGTTCAGAGACCCATGTTAACCGGCATGTACCCGCCTTGCCAAGCACCAGCAGTGACCGTTCCCGTGGTATCCATGGAGATCTCCATATTCTGATTTTATTGCCCGAACCCACCCTCCATATTATTCCCCTCTTAAGCAACTCAAGGCCGTGTACTATTGCCCTCCAAGTCTGAGATTGATTCGTCGGGAATGCTGTGTCGAGCAGGTTTCCATCAGCATAGTATTTAGCCTTTAACACTCGCGCACACAGGTTGTCTGGAGATTCAATAAGCCGCCACGCTTGACGTGCCAACAGCGCCTGATTGAAGGTGGCCAAGTCCCGAAAACCCAGCCCGCCAACACCTTTAGCACGAGTAAACTTACGCCAAGCCATCCAGTGTGTTTTCCTCTGTCCTTTCTTTGCTCCCCACCAGAACCGGCGGATACATTTTGTGAGGTTCTCACAAACATTGGCCGGCAGATGAAAGACACTCATGATATACGTAGGGATTGCCTGGGCCACGGACTTGATGAGTACTTCTTTTGCACCTGCAGACATCAGCTTCTCTTCCCACATTGAGCACCGCTTTGCTAATCTCTCCGCTATCGGCTGGAATTTATCAGCCTTCATGCGTCCTTCTGGCGTTGCCAGACCCAAGTATTTTGCCTCAAAGGCACATTCCTGAACACCCAGACAATCTCGTATGCGTTCCCTCTGGTCGCTATCCATCTGTTCACTAACCAGCAACGAGCACTTTGCCGCATTGACTAGCTGCCCTGTACCCCTGCAGTATGCGTGCAAGGTCTGATTAACACATGACGCGTGTGCAACCGTACCCCTGAAGAATAACAAGCTATCATCCGCAAACATCAGATGGAAAATTTCTGGTGCCCTACGGCAGACTTGCAATCCCTGCAGGTTTCCACTCCTTGATTCCCAGTTTAGAAGCTTTGACAAACCATCAGCCACAAAGAGAAATAAATAAGGCAAAAGAGGATCACCTTCACGAAGTCCCCGGGAAGGTTGGAAGGTGTCCAGAGGGACACCGTTGAAGCGTACCGTATATTGTACCATGGAGACACACTCCATGACCCACTGCACCCATGTACGGCTAAAACCCAACTTCAACAACACAGCTTTTAAGTAATTCCAATCCACCCGGTCATACGCCTTCGATAGATCCAACTTATAAGCACAGAAATTTCTCCTATCGAGGTCATGCCAATAGCTGGGACAGCAAGGTTCGCCAGAGTGGGAACTCCGTCGAGGTCAAAGGTTGAAGTGGAGCTGTTGTGGGAGACCAAGCTTTTGTTGGTCATGGCTAAGGTGCTTGGAGGTGGAGAGGCCAAAGGAGGAAGATGGAGTTTGTTCTGGTTCTGTTCTGGGACGAAGAAAAACTCTGTTTTATTGACTCTCCGTTGCGGAGGGATTGGGCTAACGCATCAAAAAGGATCGGGGTCGGTTAGGTTAAAGCGCTCGAGGAAGCAGGGGGGTGGCAGCGCTGCCCCCTGTTCGGCCAACCAGGGGTGTTTGGCCGAACACGGTTGGGCCCCGTTTGCTCCCTTGTTTCCTGGGTGAGTTGGGCCAACAAGGGGTAAGGTCCAGAGATAGGCTAGGCCCATCGGTTCTAATAAAAATCTCAAAAAAAGGCTAATAGAGTATATTTAAGTCAATTAAATTCACCATACCTATTTCCTTATCTAAATCTTCACTAGAATGAAAAAAGCTTTAAGCGATGGCGATTTACCTTAAAAAGGTTAACTGTGTCGTCTTGTAGCGTGATTGCTCCCTGAAAAGACATGTCGACAAAGGTGTATGGTCCATCCCATTTGCTCTTCAGCTTTCCATGTCCGAATAGCTTTACCCTGGAATTGAAAAGTAGTACCTTATCTCTTGCCTTGAACTCCTTAGGCTGGATCCTTTTGTCATGCCATCTTTTGGTTTTCTCCTTATAGATCTTGGCACTATGGTAGGCCATGTCCCTCCATTCCTCCAGCTCTAATATATGTATTTTTCTTTGGATCCCAGATTTCTGGAGATCCATATTCCATTTTCTGATGGCCCAGTGTGCCCGATGTTCCATCTCAATAGGTAGATGGCAAGTTTTTCCATAGACAAGTTGATATGGTGACATGTCGATGGGTATCTTGTATGGCGTCCGATATGCCCAAAGTGCCTGAGGTAGCTTGTTCTTCCATTTTCAGTACAGTCTTCTAGAGGATATTCTTGATTTGCTTGTTTGAAGTTTCTGCCTGGCCACTGGTTTGAGGGTGGTATGGAGTAGCTATGTTGTGGTTCACGCTGAGTTCTCTTAGGAAGTGACGGAAGATCTTATCAATGAAGTGAGATCCTCCGTCACTTATCACCATCCGAGGTGTTCCAAAATGAGGGAAGATCACCTCGTGGAACATTCTTCTAGCGTTCTTTGCATCTGTTGCTCGGCATGGTATAGCTTCTACCCACTTTGATACATAGTCAACGGACACCAAGATGTACTCGCAATCATAGGACTTTAGAAAAGGCCCCATGTAGTCAATGCCCCATACATCAAAAAGTTCTAATTGAAGATTGTATGTAAGGGGCATGGCATTGCGGCAGTGATCCCTCCATGTTTCTAGCATCTACAGCATTTGCGAATGAACTCTTTGTGTCTTCATACATTGTAGGCCAAAAGAATCCACTCTGCCAGATTTTTGCTTGAGTGCGGAACACATCGTAGTGTCCTCCGTATGAAAATGAGTGGCACGTTTCTATGATCTTAGCACCTTCGACTGTAGGAAGACATCTTCTTAGCAACCCATCTGCACATACTTTGCAGAGGTACGGGTCTTCCCAAAGTTGTCGTCGACTCTCATATATCAAATTCTTTTTATTCTCCCCTGGCAGTACATAACCTGCAACCATGTAATTCACAATATCTGCTTACCAGGGGTTGGTGTCGGTCACCTTGAGCAGCATGTCGTCTCGTAGTAAATCATTTATCGGTAGCTCCTGCGTGTTAGTGATTTGCATACGTGACAAATGATCTGCTATAGAATTCTCTACGCCTTTCTTATCTTTTATTTCAAGGTCAAATTCTTGGAGTAAGAGAATCCATCTAATTAGCCTAGGTTTAGCATCTTTATTAGTGAGCTGATATTTTAAAGCAGCATGATCAGTGTAAACAATCACCTTTGCTCCTACTAAGTAAGATCTAAACTTATCGATAGCAAAAACAATAGCAAGGAGTTCTTTCTCAGTGGTAGCATAATTTAGTTGTGCTCCTGTCAAAGTTTTGCTAGCGTAGGCTATTGCGTTATGCTTCTTATCCTTGGTTTGGCCCAAAACGGCCCCAATGGCATACTCACTAGCATCACACATGATTTCGAAATGCAGCGCCCAATCAGGGGGTTGGATAATTGGGGCTTTGATCAGTGCCTTTTTAAGGGTATCACATGGGTTGAGGCACTCATCATCGAAATCAAAGGGTGCATCTTTAGCTAAGAGGCTAGTGAGGGGTCTAGCAATTTGAGAGAAATCCTTAATGAAACGCCAGTAGAACCCCGCATGGCCTAGTAAGCTACAGATACCCTTAATGTTGATAGGAGGTGGAAGTTTTTCTATAAATTCTATTTTTGCTTTGTCCACCTCTATCCCCCTTTCGGACACTAAGTGCCCGAGCACTATGCCCTCTTGGACCATAAAGTGATACTTTTCCCAATTAAGTGCTAGGTCCTTTTCTTGGCATCTAGTCAAGACCTTGTCTAAATTCTCCAGACAGTGTTCAAAGGTTTTTCCATTGATGGAGAAATCATCAATGAAAACTTCCATGATTTCTTCTATCATGTCGGAGAAGATGGACATCATGCACCTTTGGAAGGATGCCGGGGCATTGCAGAGCCCAAAGGACATTCTTCGGTAAGCATACATTCCATACGGACATGTGAACATGGTCTTGCTTTGATCGTTAGGATGGATGGGAATTTGATGGTAACCCGAGTAACCATCAAGGAAACAAAAGGAGTGGTGTGCAAGCCGCTCTAACAACTCATCAATGAAGGGCAGTGGGAAATGATCCTTCATGGTTGCCTTGTTGAGTTTCTGGTAGTCAATGCACATTCTCCATCCCATGACGGTTCGTTGTGGGATCAACTCATTTTTGTCATTTTGAACGACCGTCATTCCTCCCTTCTTTGGCACTACTTGAACCGGGCTAACCCACTCGCTATTTGGCATGGGATAAATAATCCTGGCGTGTAAGAGTTTCAAGACCTCTTTCTTCACTACTTCTTGCATTGCATTGTTGAGCCTACGCTGAGGCTCCCTAGATGGCATACTATCAGGGTCAATGGGAATGCAATGAGTGCAAAGAGCGGGACTAATCCCTTTAAGGTCTTGGAGTGAGTAGCCTAGGACGTCATAATGCTTTTCTAAAATGGCTATGAGGCTTTGGGTTTCTTGATCTGAAAGCTTGTCACTTATTATGACAGGGGCTTCTAAATCGTTGTGAAGGAAAGCATAGCGTAGTCCGGCTGGTAGGGTTTTAAGCTCAATTGGGGGTCGTTTTGGTGGCTCCTCCTTTGGAAGTTCAAAGGTTTCCTGATTTTCATCTTCCTCCTCAATGAAATCTTCTGATTGTTGCTCGAGGGCAGATTCCGATGAATCAAAAGGAAGGGCACCCTTAACTTCCTCAATCGGCTCATCGTCGAAGGAAAAATCTGAGATAGTGTTCCCGGATCGAGTGACCGGGATAGAATATTTATTTCCTTTGAGTTTCACATTAAGCTCCCCTTGGTCGGGGCATCAGAGAAAATTTTCTCAATTGGATGCCCGATAAGTATGTCAAAGTCTGAGACTTCGAACACATCAAAATCAAGGAGTGCATCAATGCCTTCGTGTCGTACAAGCACTTCTCGCAAAATTCCATATCCTTCTAGAATGGGTTCAGAGGAACACTTAAGGAATTTGTGGGTTGGTGCCATGGGTAAATCACCCAGAATGGCAAAAGCACAAGCATCAGAAATGATGTTGGCACCGACAGTGGGACTGTAAAGAATGTCCACCTTGGCTCTTCTAATGCAGCAGGACAGAGTTGAGGTTGGCTTGCATACCCGGATTGGGTCCATTGATAGCTCGCTTTCCCTCGACCATTCACTGCTCATAATAGCCAAAAGCTCCTTTGCCGTCTTGAGGAGGAATGCCTCCTCATCGGGGTCAGGGCCTGAGTCAGGTATTGCTGGCTTCTTATGATAGCTATAATTTGAGGAGTTCCCATAATCTTCAAAAAGATCATCCTCGAATTGGAAAGGGTGCTCTAAAGGTTAAATTTCTTCTTCCTCCGTTGCTTCTAGTTCGGTCGAGGTTTCACTAGACGAATCATCGAATAGACAAAGGCTAGGCTTAGGTTCGAC
Source organism: Eleusine indica (assembly GCA_030378355.1). Taxonomy (NCBI): domain Eukaryota; kingdom Viridiplantae; phylum Streptophyta; class Magnoliopsida; order Poales; family Poaceae; genus Eleusine; species Eleusine indica. The sequence goes on from CM059501.1 coordinate 10,194,729, forward strand.
TAGTGGGGTGGCCTCAATGCTCGACGTTGCTTCCTCCTGGAGGGGCGTTTTACAGTCGGCTAGGAAAGAAGTGTTTTCTAGGATAAGTTCTAAGACGACTCTTCCTTTCTCGGGCGTCTTGTGGACGAGCGATCCTCCGGCGGTGATGTCGAGGCATAGGGCAGACTCCTTGCTCCAACCCAGGTAAAAGTGTTGAAGCAACACATGGTCGAGTAGAGACAAGTCTGGGCTGGAATGGGTTAGCATGGTAAACCTAGCCCAGGTTGCACCTATAGACTCCTTCTCAAACTACCGAAAGTCGAGAATGTCTCTCCATACGGAGACGATACGTGATACAGGAAAGAACATGAGACAAAATTTATCTCGGAGTATATTCCAATCACCATTCACACTCCTGACGGTATGGGTGTACTATTGTTTCACATTCTCCAAGAGGGAAAATGGAAATAATTTCCACCACGGAGTTTCTTGTGTCATTCCTCTAATGGTAGGGCACGAACACAATTGCTCGAACACTTGTAAAGGATGAAACGGGTTTTTGCTATCTAAACCCGAGAAGGATTGTTCCCGAACCATATCTATAAAGCCAGGACGAAGTTCAAAGCCAGATGAAAGAATTGGGTCCGTTGATGGCGATGGCTCGAAGAACTTGCCCTTTGGAGCAGAAAGATTTTGAATGGTAGGTTGCTCCATTGGAGAAAAGAGTTAAGAAATAAACAAAGAAAAATAAAAGGATACGAGGGTGACTAGGTTTGAAAACTAACAGCAACCGTTCCCCGGCAATGGCGCTAGAAATGCTTGTTGGTATTTTTAACGAATGCAGATGAGTCCACAAGCGCATGGAGAATACCTTTGTAGCACTTCACCTCTAGAGTATTCCAAGGGTATTGAGTTCATAGGAAACGTGTGTGCTAATCTTCTATTCTAATCGTCCAAGGACATCAAGATAACTATGGCTTGGATAGAGAGGATTCTAACTGGTAAAAGAGTCCTAATCAGAGTAAGTTGACACTAAGCTGTTTGCATTGGGCATCCGGTTTTCCCTTGCATCCACAGTGCAATTCCGGCCAAGAGCCTACTGCGTAGCCGGACATGGAGGATTTCAAAGGATAGATAGGACTGTCACCACCTACTGCCTACCTCTAGCAATTCGTGGACTACACGATAAACAAAAGCAACCTATGGCCTAGACACCATGTCTATGCTTTCGATTACTCACTTAATCTCTACGTACGATGGGCCAAGACTAAGGTCCCTAATTAAATAGAGTGTTGAGCAAGCAAGCAACTAAATACTAAAACTTACTAAAAAAAGGAAAACTAATAACCAGAAAAGAATCACGAAGACTTACTTAAAAGGGCAAGCATCCGTCAAGGTACAAGCGCGAAGAAGGGGTTGGACAGGCCCGAACCTCCTCTCCTGGACTCCTCCTCACTCTCTCCCTATTTTCTAAACGCTTTGGCAGCGTTGAGCATTTTGGAAATGAAGTGCTAATTCTATCTTGAAATGTTGAGAGAGTGAAGCCCTTCCCTTCCTTTTATAGCACTCAAATGTGGTTCCTGGAGTCGGTAACTTCCACTAAACATGCACAACCGACCTTTGGAGGCGATGCACTAGAGGGGGACCCACCTGTTCGGCCGAACAAGGGTGTTCGACCGAACAGGGGTTGTGGGCCCTCGACCCCCCTCTGCTCTGGGTCCCTGCTGGTAGGTGGCCCCTTGTCCCTCCTGACACCGTAAGGCGGTGGGTTACATCGGTTTTCTTCTGAAACTGGGCCAGTGAATCCGTGTGCTTGGCTCTGATTGGCCGGAAGTGTGTTTTCTCCCTTGATGATGTGGATTTTCTATTAATTCCGTGGAATAATAACCTGCAGCACATATTTACCAACACTTGTGGAATTTGTTAGTAATAAACTCCTACCACTATGTTGGTTGCTCACTTTATTGCTTTTATGCAGATAATTGATGGTCTAAATTAGGCATTTAGTGACTGTCAACAACTAGTGTTCATGACGAGTGCAAATGCGAAAGCTAAACACACTAGCCTATGCAAGCCACAATTCAACCTATTCACTAAAGAACATAATTGCTGAATAGTAAAGAGGGTTCAAAGAATGCTCATGATTTTTTTCCGAGGTCTCAGAAGGATGGCGCCTTCCCCTAATCCTCGTTGGACCACTCCCGCTGGAATGTCGGACCCTCCCGCCACCAACTGGAGTTCTCGCACACGAGCCCGCAATCACTCCCGAGGTGAATACATGGTTGCGTCACCACTACCACCAAGGCACAAACTCGTCTCCCTCGAGAACTTGCTGGACTTCTCGAGCTGACACGGGCGCTCACTATCGTTGCCCCTTTCAACGGCGGGCTCAAACCGTGTACAAATGTGTGAGGACCTTCACAACCAATCACGATAGGCTCGATCACCGACACCTAACCGGTCTAGGTCTCATCACAGACCAAGAGTAACAACCTAGATCACACTCTCAAAGACACCCTAGCCTTAGATGTGTATAGATACTCAAGTTACTCTCACTAGCACTCTCAAGATATCCAATATCCTCTCCTAATGCTCCTCTCTTTGCCTCTTGACTCCCTACAAATGCTCCCTGCAATTCCACTAGCCAAGAGAGATCTCTAAGACCCTAGCAATGAAATTGTATAGGCTTCCAACCTCAAACTAGTCGTTGCTCCACAAATCACCTTTCTAGGCGAACTGACCGTACAGTCCAGTCACTGCCTGACCGGACCCTCCGATCTCCATAGGATGGATCCTCCAGAGTCGTTGGCTCTCTGCCCTTCGCTGATCTGCACTGACCGGACTGTCCGATCAGTAGGCCGGACCGTCCGGTCTCCTCACCTTCGATGATTCCAAAGAGCTCTGAAAACTGCTCCTCCCTGTCTCGAGCCTCATCCATACATACCGTATCGTTCGGTCTGTAGACCGTACTGACCGGTCTCTATGGGCCTTCACGCTGACAAATTCCTCGTAGTCCACTCTCTGATCCTCTGATGACCGTACAGTCCGGTCTCTCCAGACCTTCTGTCCGGTCACTCTGTCGAGAAGCTGAAACTCCTCGTCCTCGCTTGACTTTGTTTTCCGGCTTCTTCCAACAACTCCTTGGATTCTCCACTGTCACCTAGTGCCTGTGATTTCACTCAGCATCCACACACATCATTGACTAGCATGACCTAAGAGACATGACCTAGACCCGCTTGATAGTCCGATTTTTCCTATCGACTCAAAGCTCTAACAACTACACAAGTGTTCTAAACACTTGCTCCATAGCTTGTCCTTAGCTCCATCTCCATCAACCCTTGGACTCCATCAAGCTCATCAAGCTCCATGCTTATGGTCATTGTCATCAAACACCAATGCAACCATCATCAATAGGATTTGTAGTAGAGTTTAGAGATGATTCTTGCATACATAACACTCATGTAGATATTAGCCCACAATTTCATAGTTGTCATTAATCACCAAAACATCCATACCTCGAAGATCCAATCATCAATGGTCATGAAGCTTACAAGTCATTATGAGGCAACCACCGGGTTATAAAGACCAGTGTCACCCAAATCATGTTTGTAAGCTTGATAAAGCCATATATGGATTAAAACAGGCACCTAGGGCCTGATATTCAAGGCTAAGTACAAAAATGTTGTAGCTCAATTTTGTTGCCTCAAAGGGAGTGTGGAATACTTACCTTCCGGGTATCCATAGCTAGGCACAAGTCGGCAACCGTCCGAGTAGCACTCTAACAAGGAAACCGACCGAGTCGGCTTGGAGCACAAGACAATTAGAGATAGACTTTCTATGTAAAACCTTGTAGACTACGAGTAGGACTCTTCATGTACCCCCTGCCGACCGGATATATAAGGCGGCAGGGTACCCCCATCGGGGAACATCAGATTACAAGCAATACAAACCATAGAACACAGGACGTAGGATTTTTACTCTCATTGAGAGGGCCCGAACCTGTATAATTCAGCGTCTTGTGTCTTTAACCATCGTAGTTCTTAATCCCGACGTAGCCCTATAAATATATTGCTGAGATCAAGTCTCGACAGTTGGCACGCCAGGAAGGGGGCAAGGCTCGCCAGGATTCTCCGTCAACTTTGATGGCCGAGATTCCAATCATCCAATACTCACCGGACTTCAAGATCTCCTTCGGGTCGCTTGACTTCACCATCGACACCAACGGAGCATTAGGCCTCGACAAGAATCAATCCGACTCGGCTACAGCCGATCTCATGGCGTGATCACCGAGTTTGTCAGATCTGATCCCAGCTTTGGCTGCACTCGGATTCGGCGAAACAGATCTACCCACCGGGTACGGCTCTAAGTCGGTCTGGTCCTTTGACGAGGACTCAGATGGATCTACATGCCCATATCCGTTTGCCGTCAATATGGTCGAGGGTCAGACCCCGTCTAATACTGGGGATGATGACGGTCACGATGATGCAAATGCCAATGATGGATGTGATGAAGCAGAAGGCCAAAAGGATGACGACCCCGAGGAGGTACCACCTTCGAACGGTCACCGACGCTGACCAAGAGGATCTCGTGGATCCCAAATAGCGTGACAGTTAGACCTCGGGGAGTTGGAGATTGAGGTGGATGGCGTTAAAGTCTATGACACCCCCCAGAATAACATCACCGGAGCTAAGACTCTGCTGGACAGTATGATGGCAGATGCACAATACCAGACTCCGGCGATGCAAAAAGCCGTGGCTATGCTCAAAGCAGCTGCCATGCAAGACAAGGCTAGGGACGAATCGCATTCCAAAGCAAGTTCTAGCCATGCAACTTCTCATAGTAGGAGACACAACGATCGTCGAAGCGATCTGACGGATTCCATGAGGCCCTGTGATGATCGAGATACTATCAACTCTCGTACTGAAGAACGGGTTCGGGATGACCTGCGCCACGAGGAGGAGCGCCGCAACCGGAGGACGGACGACCGCCACGACGACCAACAGGAAGACCGACGGGACGACCGACGGCGCAAGACCCCTCCGAGAGATAACCGTGACGATCGATGTCGACGAGACGATCGGGACCGGCATGAAGATGAAGATGAATCCAACCAGCATCGTCGTCACAGCGAGGACATAGGCCCACGCCATAATCGCCGCGCGCCTTCACCACCTCGGTCTTTAGGTCGAGAACGCCGGAGGTCGACCACTCGTAACGAAGACGAATTCGATGGGATCAAGGCTTACGTACCAGAGCTTCGCATCGCTCGATGGCCAAAAGTGTTCAAGCCAGTCCCCATTGAGAAATATGACGGTCAGACTAATCCTTGGGAGTGGCTGCAACTCTACAGCATGGCCATTTGGTCGGATGGAGATGACACTTTTGTGATGGCCAATTATCTGCCGGTCTACCTTGAGCCAGCTGTCCGGACCTGACTCACATCTCTCTCGGAGAGGTCAATCACTTCATGGGGTGACCTTAACAGGTAGTTCATAGAGAGCTTCCAAGCTACATGCAACCGGCCGGGCTACCACTTCGACCTCACTCGGATCAAGCGGAAGACTAACGAGCCCCTGCGCAATTACATCAAGCGATTTTGCGCCAAGAAGACCGAGATCCCTAATGTTCCAGACCAACAGATTATTGTAGCCTTCCAAGGAGGAGTTCAGAGCGATGAGCTTGTTCGGGAGATCGGTCGGAGGAATCATGACCTCAAGCTAACCGCGCGGGAGTTCTTCGAGATCGCCGACAAGTTCGCGTCCGGAGAGTCAGCCCTAGACGACATCCGAGGCAAAGGCAAGAAGAAGCGCTCGGATAAACCGGAGTCCTCTAAAAAGGACAAAAAGTGGAAGACTAAGAACTTGATCGCGGCGGTAGACCGATCGAGGAAAACTCCCCGGACGAGCCAGCAGACCATGGACAACTTGCTCAGTGGCCCGTGCCTATGGCATCCGAAGGGAAACCACAAGGCAAAAGATTGTTATGCACTGAAAGGCTTCATGACTGCCGTGCTAAAGGTGGCCAAGGATCTGCCAAGGCGCAACTGCAAGGACAAGCCAAATGACGGTGATGACAAGGATGAGGATGGAGAGTTCCAAGAGCCCTGTAAGGAAGTCAACTTCATCATCGGAGGCCCGGACACCTACACGTCCAAGCGCAAGCAAAAGCTGGAACTACGTGAGATCAACTCCGTAGAACCTGCTGCGCCCGAATACATGAAGTGGTCTGAAGTCCCGATCACTTTTGATCGGTCGGATCACCCTAAGCACTTGCCCAAGCCAGGAAAATATCCCCTCGTGCTCGTGGCAACGATCAAGGAGGTCAAGTTCAACAGAGTACTTATCGATTGAGGAAGCAGTTTGGACCTGATCTTCACCAAGACCCTCGGGGAGTTAGGCCTGTCGGACAATGACCTACAGCCAAGTTCCTCTCCCTTCCATGGGATTGTGCCCGGCAAGACCTTTGTTCCAATTGGACAGATCGCTCTGCCTGTCACTTTTGGGACTCGAGAGAACTTCAGAACCGAGCGGATCATCTTCCAGGTGGCCGACTTTGAGTCTACGTACCATGTCATCCTGGGAAGACCGGTGATGGCAAAATTCATGGCAGTCTCGCACTATCCATACCACACTCTAAAGGTGCCAGGTCCCAAAGGAATTATGTCCCTCCACTCAGATCTTAGGAACTCCTTTGACTGCAATGTGCAGAGTTGCAAGATGGCCGATCGGCTGGAGATCCAGAAGGGTATAGGTAGCGAGGTACAGACCGATGCGGAGATTCCCAGGAAGAAGCCTACTAAGGACAAAATCCATACGGAAGACATCCCCACTAAGGAGATCCCGCTCGACCCAGAAGACCCTGCTAAGGTCACTTATGCAGGGGCCAATGTCAACGAGAAATAGGAACTCGCGCTCACTCTTTTCCTCCAGGAAAATAGGGACATCTTTGCATGGAAACCCTCTGACATGCCGGGAGTTCCTAGGGAGAAGATTGAGCATGAGTTAAGGGTACCACCTAGGGCCACCCCTGTCAAGCAAAGACTTACAAGGTTTGCACAAGACCGCAAGGACACCATCAAGAAGGAGATAGCTAGATTGTTAGATGCTAAGTTTATAAAGGAAGTGTACCATCCCGATTGGCTGGCAAATCCAGTCCTTGTATCCAAGAAGAATAAAGAATGGTGAATGTGCGTTGAGTATACCGATTTGAATAAGGTCTGTCCTAAGGACCCCTTCGCTCTACCGCGTATCGATCAGATCGTAGACTCAACAGCCGGGAGTCAGCTTTTAAGCTTTCTAGATGCCTATTCAGGCTATCACCAGATCCCCCTGAAAGTCGAAGATCAAATCAAGACTTCCTTTATAACTCCCTTCGGCGCCTATTGCTATATTACCATGTTGTTCGGTCTGAAAAATGCTGGCGCGACTTACCAACGTGGTATTCAACGCTGTCTTAAAGCACAGATCGGTCGGAACGCAGAAGCATATGTTGACGACATCGTGGTAAAGACCCGAAAAGTTGAAGAACTTCTCTCTGACCTGGCAGAGACGTTTGACAATTTGAGGCATTACTTGATGAAATTGAATCCTAAAAAATGTGTTTTTGGGATTCCTTCCTGAAAGTTACTCGGTTACATCGTTTCAAAATGAGGTATAGAGGCTAACCCGGATAAGATCAAGGCAATCCTTGATATGGGGCCGCCTAATTCTCAAAGAGATGTTCAGAAGCTGACCGGATGCATGGCATTCTTGAGTCGCTTTATTTTCTGACTGGGGGTTAGGGGTCTACCGTTCTTCAAACTGCTAAAAAAGCAGGACGACTTCGTTTGGACGACCGAGGCGCAGTCGACACTGGAGGAACTAAAAGCTCACCTCAGTAATATCCCTGTCTTGGTACCTCCAGAGCCACAAGAGACACTTCAACTATACATATCGGCCACAACTCAAGTTGTGAGTACTGTTTTAACAGTCAACCGAGAAGAGGAGGGTCATGTACAAAAAGTACAACACCCGGTCTACTTTGTTAGCGAGGTCCTCAATGCCTCTAAAACACGGTACCACCAGATCTTGAAGCTTCTTTATGCGCTCTTGATTACCTCAAGAAAGTTGAAGCATTATTTTCAGACTCATCCTATTGAAGTACAGACGACCTTTGCACTCGGTCAAGTCCTTCACAATCGCGAAGCCGAAGGAAAGATTGCTAAGTGGGCAGTCGAACTTGGTCAATATACCATTTTGTTCGCGCCTCGATCGGCAATCAAGGGACAAGCATTAGTTGACTTTGTTTCTGAGTGGACAGAGATACAAATGCCACCTGCGCCGCAAGACATAAAGTACTGGAAAATGTACTTTGACGGGTCTCTTCAGTTACCGGGTGCTGGTGCAGGGATTGTGCTCATCTCACCACAAGGGGAGAAGCTACGATATGTCCTTCAAATCATGTTTCGCGTGTCTAATAACGCCGCGGAGTATGAAGCTCTTCTACACGGTCTACGAATTGCTGTGTCACTCGACATCCAGCGTCTGGACATCTTCGGTGACTCGGCTCTGGTCATCAACTAGGTCACTAAGGATTGCAACTGTGTGGATGACAGTAAGGCTGCTTACTGCCAAGAAGTAAGGAAGCTCGAAGACAAATTCGATGGACTGAAGTTCACGCATGTTCTTCGAGACAATAATCAAGCGACCAATGAATTGGCCAATATGGGATCGTCTCGATCAATTGTCCCACCCGGTGTTTTCTTACACACCCTAGATTCTCCCACTATTTCTCCCCGGCCAGATGTCATGACGACTGATGTTGCAGAGTTGGTCGACGATATTAACAAGCAGACTGACTGGCGCGACCCGATAGTCAAATTTCTGACCGAGGGTACGCTGCCTACAGATTCTAACAAGCAACAAAGGTTGAAAGCTAGATGCCGAGGGTATTTGATGGTGGATGACCAACTTTATAGAAAAGGAGGATCGAATATCTTGATGCGATGCATCTCGATGCCCGAAGGCCAAGAGTTGATGGCAGAAATCCATTCTAGAATATGTGGCAATCATGCAGCTTTCAAGACTTTGGTCGGCAAGGCTTTCCGGCAAGGGTTCTATTGGCCTACGGCGGTCGAAGATGCACACCAGGTCGTTCGGAAGTGTGAAGGTTGTCAATTTTTTTCTCAACAAACACATGTGCCTTCGCAGCAATTTCAGATGATACCTATGACATGGCCTTTCGCAGTTTGGGGGCTTGACATTGTCGGTCCTTTCAAGAAAGCGCCAGGCGGGTTCACTCATTTGTTTGTTGCTATTGACAAATTCACCAAGTGGATTAAAGCGAAGCCAGTCGGCAAGATCACTTCAAAGAAGGCGGTCGAGTTTGTTAAGGAGGTCTTCACTCGATTTGGAGTTCCTCATGATATCATCACCGACAATGGTACTCAGTTCACATCTGAGCAGTTCCGTGACTTTGCCGATGAGATGGGAATAAAATTCACTTTGCTTCGGTAGCTCATCCTCAAAGCAATGGGCAGGGCGAACGGGCCAATGGTATGATTCTTCAGGGGTTGAAGCCCCGGATATTTGATAGACTCAAGCCGTATGCCGGTCGGTGGGTTCAAGAGCTGCCTTCAGTACTCTGGAGGCTGCGTACAAATGTCAGTCGGGCCACTGGCCAATCACCTTTCTCGTTGGTCTATGGTTCCGAGGCTATGCTGTCGACCGAGGTAAACCTCGTATCAGTGCGAGTCCAGGGATACGACGAGAAGCTTTCTGAAGATTACCGAGAGATCGAGTTAATTACAGCAGAGGAGTTGCGTGATTGCGCTCTATTTCGGTCGGCAGTGTACCAACAAGGCTTGCGATGTTACTATGACAAGAATGTCCGTAGTCGCCAGTTTAATATTGGAGACCTTGTGCTGTGCCGAGTGTAATCAACTATGAATCGGCACAAATTATCCCCTAAATGGGAAGGACCTTATGTGGTTAAGGAAGTCACTCGGTCGGAGGCTTATCGACTGATGTATGAAGATGGCGACGACGTACCAAACTCATGGAACATTAATCAGCTACGTCGCTTCTATACTTAGTCTATTTTTGTATTTTAATACATTACTATTGAATGAAACTTCAGTCTTTTTGATGAAAGATGTTTTGATGACTTCCATTCTTACTTGCCTTGATTCCTTAATTTATAATATTAAACAATCGAGGCTGGGGGCTAGTAATAATGTCCCACTACTCCTTAGCCTTGATAAATTCTGGTTTTGAAATTTTCTGACTGATTTCTCATAATTTGACACGATCTTATGATTTTTTTGGTCTAACGATAAAACATCAAAGTTATACAATTTAAATCGCACAACAGACTGCCACTACACTAAACCCAGAACCAAAGAGCGAGAGGTCATGTGTCGACTGGTCGATTCTGCCTTGTAACGCGATTATAAATTACAACTTATGGTGCTAAGGCAGACCGATGCAACTTCTGTTTTATCTCTAAAGACTTAGAGTAAAAAGGTTTAAGTACTATAGCGCGGCTAACGTAGCTCGATGCTGACTAATTTGCCCTAAGTAACAGCAGATTGCTTTTTGACTTTTCAGTCATTTTTTGTCGACTTGTTTAGTAACTAAGCAAGCATAAGGAAGTATTGTTTATATTCACATGGAGACATAATTGTTCTTCTATTTATAGATACTACTAATATTCATCAAATATTACAGGTTCTAAGACTCCTTTGAAGGAGAAGGAGCTTTAGCTTGCTGCTCTAATTTTGGAGAGCTCGGAGGTGTCGACGGAATTGGGTCGACGTCAACGTTCTCGACCAACACTCGGGACGTCTCCAACATGGAGTCCATAAGAAGCTGGCACCGATCGATCGATAGGTCAGGGTTGAAGCCCCCTTGATCTTGTCCAAGGGCAACGAGGGAGACCAAGATTGGCATATCGCCAGCACTTGGCTTCCAGCCTCGGTCGCCACCCTTCTAGTGTTATTGGCGATCGCTTCTGGTGCGTGCTCTAGCAGATAGTCCAGGGAGTTCCCGGTCTTCTCCACTTGGTTAGCATGGATATAATCCAATGCTTTCCGAGCAGCATATGATATGGCTGAAAAAGCCATAAGAAGAGTTAGATGTTGAAGCATCAACAAGTTAATGCAAGATTGGAGAAAAATGGCTTACTGGCAAGATTACATTTGAAAGATTTGGAGACGTTCCTAGCCTCTTCAACCTTCCCCTCGGTCTCTAGCAGCATTTTCTTCAATAGAGCCAGCTCAGCATCCCGCTCGCCGAGTGACTTGGAAAGACCATCCTTCTCAGCAGTCAGAGCATCTAAGAATCTCTGCTGGTTGGATGTCAGTGTCTCCAGGTCGGCCACCTTCTTGTCACGAGCTGATGACAAAAGTTAGAAGCGTTAGAGTGCACAAATGAAGGGTGATTGTTGAATGGGTCTGCAATCATACCGGCATTATCAAGTCGATAGCGCTCGCCAGCCTCCTTGATGTCGGTCTGCAGCCTTTCAATCTTCTTCTTGGCTGTGGATAGCTGCTCGTCGGTGACTGCAAGAATTTAATAAATAAAGTTAGAAACTTAGTGAAGACATGGAAAACATGTTTAACACTTACCAAAGGTTTCGGCTTCGAGATATTCCACTCTGGCCTACTTCTTCTCTATAAGAGAGTATAATCTCTGAAAGGAGGAGGGCTCGGTCAGACGGAAGAATAAATTAAAAAGGAAAAAGAACTCGGTATTGATGTACCTTGTTTGCATCTCTATGCTGATGAAGAATTTTCATGTCTTCAGCATCAGGCCGGTCTAACGCACCCTCGACCAGTACGGCCTTACCTTTAAAAAGCGGGGGCTCGATACTGGTCGGAGAAGGGATAGTAGACTAAGGAGTCGGCGCTGAAGTCGGGGCAAGTGCCGGAGCGTTGGAAGCCTTCCTCGGCTCGGTCTGAGCGCTCGATGGCGTATTGACCGATGGAGGAGCGTTGGTTGGATGCAGAGTGGGAGTCAACCGAGTGTCCTGAGACCCTTGGGTGCTCTGCATATTCTCTGACCGACCGCTTCAATAAGCAAGAAATAAAATCAGCACATGAGTAAAACTCAGCAGGATGAAGAATCGAAAACGCGAAAGAATACCTTGAGGCTTGTTTGATCTTAATCCGACAGACCCTCTTCTTCCGAGAAGCGGTCTGCGGATCGATCTCTTTCCTCTTCAAGGAAGCCTTGGCGGATTCATCGGTCTTCACCGCCACCTTCGCACCGCTCGCTGATTTACTCGAGGGCTCCGACTGACTTGATGGTTGGTCGAAAGTTGTAGAGGTGGTCAGATTCACTTTAGGGTTGTGCTCCTCGTCATCATCGTCTTGGCTCAAGTATTGCCGACGATGGTGAGCAGACTGCTTCTGCCGCTGGCTGGGAGATGGTAAGTCTGGACGAGGAGGAGCAAGGGAAATATCTTCAACAACCGACCTAGTCGGTCGGGTCTCAGTTGAGGTCCCCTCACCGCCAGTACCAGTCTGCGATGGCTTGACGACGTAGTCCGGGCCCTCATCGATCGGAGGAAGCGGAGGATGGGACACAAAAGTGTCTAGAACCTGTAAAAACGTCAAAGACATGAAGCACAGAGTCAAGACAAAGAGCAAGCAAAAATCACTCAAAGTCGACCGAGGCTTACTCGGGCCCGTAGGGTGCCCACGTTGTATGCCTTCGCGATTAACAGGTGATCTTGAAGGATATCCCCTTCAAACATCTTGGACAATCGTGTCTGACGAAGATTACCATTGGGGGGGTCAAGCACCTCTCTGGTCTCATCTTTGGTGGTGAATTCCCTAGCGGGATGGCTCTATAACTTCAGAGGCTGTACTCGGCTACTATGAAGCTTTTTGCTACAGTAATGCCATCGATGCCTTCCTTCTTCAAGTCAGCAATTTTCTCCAGCAATGCGACCACCTGGGGGTCGGACGGATCCGGTTTTTCAGTCCATTGCGCTTGGGGAGTCGCCTTCACACCCGAGAAGTCGGCAAGGACGAGGGGAGGGTTGTCACAGTAGAACCACTCATCCTTCCAGTGCTTGTTCCCGATCTTTAGGGGCACATGGAGGTAGGCCTCCTTCTTGCACAACTGAAAGCCAATGCTGCCTATGGCGACTTGGTTATCTTTGGTGGGCAGCGGTCAGAGGACGAAGAGGTGGCAAAACAGAGTGAAGTGGGGGAGGACGCCTAAGAAAGCCTCGCACATGTGCACGAAGATGGCGATGTGGAGGATTGAGTTGGGATTGAGATTAACAAGTTCAATCCCATAAAAGAAGAGGAGCCCGCGCAGGAAGCTGCAGCAGGGAACTCCAAGGCCATGCTCGAAAAACGAGCGAAACACAACAATCTGCTTATGAATTGGAAGAGGACGAGTTTCTTCCGGTACCTTCCAATCAATTCAGTCCTGCTCGGAAAGGATGTCATCCTCCACCATCTTGTTCAGATCCTTGGTGGTGATGCTGATCCTTGAAAATTCCCGAAGCTGCTCGGGAATGTCCAACTCCGACGAGGAAGACTAGGCAGCGATGGCGGCCTTCTGGGAGGCTTTGCGACCCATGGTTGCAGGAGGAATCGATGCAGTGGATCGAAAGCTTAACCCAAGCTAATGCTCAGGGGCTGGATGGCGGCGAGATCTACGGCGGCGAAGAGAAATGCGCTAACCCTAGCTCTGGAAGCAGAGGCGTCACAGAAACAGGGGAAGCGAGAGGAAGACGAAGAGTTGTGCGCAAAATGACAGCGTGGACTGAGAGTCAACCGTTCGTGCCCTATTTATACCCTCGCCTTTTGACCTAAGTCGTTTGGGTCCCATGGGCTGGTATGGGCCATACAGTAATAGGCTTTTCCGGTTAAACAAAAATTAATCAAAGGCTTTAATCTTTAAAAAGACTTAGAGTTATTAAGCCTTGAGAAATAATCTCGGGGGCTTCTTTGATGAGAAGCAGTGGCCAATCCACTTAAAAATACTTATCGTATCTATGTGATTTGATGATCATATAGCAGAGGACTTGATGGTCGTACAGGAGTAAGTTCAAAGATTATGTTATTGATTGATGTCAATAATTAAATCATCAAAATTGGGCTTATAAATAAATCGGGTGATAATTTTTTAAGGAAAAGCTATATTATGATTGATGTCATTTAGCTTAGTACTATAGTATGATTGATGTCATACTCCTTTATAAAGATTGAACATGATTGATGTCATGAAATTCAGACCAATAAGTCACTCGGACAATAGTGTACTTCACTCGGCCTCTTTAAAAGTCGGCCGGTAAGATTGAAGTCTTGCGAATTGATATCCTGGTTTGATGACCAGGGGTTTATTATACTCAAGCTTGATGATTTGAGTAAAACATATATAACAAAATGTTAAGAGCTAATATAATTAGACTCTTGCATTATTTGTTAGTCTCCAAATTATACAAGAGTCGGGGGCTACACCTGATCAGGTGCACCTAGTCGGCGCACCAGATCTATCAGGAACTTCAATAAAGAGGTCTTCCTAATTTATGATCAACATTGAAGACCACTCGAAAAGTCAAAGCTCAAAATCAGGAAGTACTCGGGGGCTGCTGTGGAATACTTAACTTTCGGGTATCCATAGCTAGGCACAAGTCGGCAACCGACCGGGTAGCACTCTAACAAGGAAACCGACCGAGTCGGCTTGGAGCACAAGGCAATTAGAGATAGACTTTCTATGTAAAACCTTGTAGACTACGAGTAGGACTCTTCATGTACCCCCTGTCGACCGGATATATAAGGCGGCAGGGTACTCCCATCGGGGAACATTAGATTACAAGCAATACAAACCATAGAACACAGGATATAGGGTTTTTACTCCCATCGAGAGGGCCCGAACCTGTATAACTCGACGTCTTGTGTCTTTAACCATCATAGTTCTTAATCCCGACGTAGCCCTATAAATATATTGCCGAGATCAAGTCTCGACAGGGAGATACATCATTATTCATATATCATAAGCTACATGTTACTATATATCTTCTTATCTATGTTGATGATATAATTGTAGCCAACTCATCTCATCAAGCAGTGGATGCTCTGCTTGTTGATCTCAAACAAGATTTTGCATTTAAGGATCTTGGCAAGCTGCATTATTTCATGGGCATGGAAGTCAAAGATGTTCAAGAAGGCATTCAACTTACACAAAGAAAGTATGATTTGGATCTGATACGAAAGGCAGGTATGAAGGATTGTAAAGCAGTCACTACTCCTTTATCTACCTCTAAAAAGTATTCAAGATTTGAAGGTGATCCTCTGAATGGTCATGATTCCACTAAATACAGAAGTATTGTGAGTGCTTTACAATACTTGACATTAACCAGACCAGACATAGCCTTCTCTGTGAACAAGGTGTGTCAATTTCTTCATCCGCCTACAGTTTCTCATATGGCAGTAGTAAAAAGGATTCTGAGATATATCAAAAGAACTCTGGATCTGGGAATTCGGTTTGTCAGAAGTTCTTCAACTCTTGCGAGTGCTTTTGCTGATGCAGATTGGAGAGGATGTCCTGATGACAGAAGATCGACTGGAGGCTTTGTTGTATTCTTGGGTGATAATTTAATATCCTGGAGTGCACGCAAACAAGCTACTGTATCGCGATCAAGCACAGAAACAGAATACAAATCGCTACCAAATGCTATAGCTGAAGCTATATGGGTTCAAACCATATTAAAGGAGTTAAGTATCCTACAACCTAAAGTTGCAAGGTTGTGGTGTGACAATCTAGGAGCCACTTATATGGCTGCTAATCCGGTGTTTCATGCTCGAACGAAGCATATAGAAATTGATTATCATTTTGTTCGGAACGAGTTGCTCCAAAACTTCTTGGTGTCAGGTTTATACCAACCAATGATCAAGTTGCATATGGCTTTATCAAACCTTTGACAGGAAGAAAGATGATGGACTTCAGACGCAATCTTAATCAGGGTAGTTAAGATTGACGGGAAGTGTTGAAGATTATGATTGTAAATGAAGTCTATAACTTATACAACAAGTACCTTAGAGATAGACATAGATTTGAAACTCATGTAAATCTCTTGTATTTGACTTAATCACGAATCAAGTCTATCTATAATTGTATATAAATATACATG
This sequence comes from Eleusine indica, assembly GCA_030378355.1. NCBI lineage: Eukaryota > Viridiplantae > Streptophyta > Magnoliopsida > Poales > Poaceae > Eleusine > Eleusine indica. Next base: position 10,210,839 of record CM059501.1, read on the forward strand.
CGGCCTCCACGAGAGGTTTAACGCTTCCAATAATCTTTACAAGGACACCACTTCTACTCTCCTTCACCTGTAAGAGAAAGCATCCCCAATCCAAGTCAAGGTGCAACAAAGCGTGGCTAATTCAATTGATTGAAGCAAAAAGAAGCAACAAGACATGGCAGCAACTTTCACTACTACAGAAAAGGTCATCAGCAGCGGTTCTGGAAGCGCTGCTTATAAGGCGTTACTGATAGTCGGATTATCAACAGCGGCTACCGCTGCTGATGAGTGGGTATCAGCAGCGATTCAATGTTCTAAACCGCTGCTGATAGGTGGAGTATCAGCAGCGGTTCAATGTTCTGAACCGCTGCTGATAGTATTTTCAGGTTTCAAAAAAAAAAGCAATAGCATTTTATTTTGTTCCATTCTTGCTCCTGAACTTCAAGGAGGCAGGAGTAAAATCATTACATATAGAGATTTTTGTACTATCTCAAGAATGATATTCTTTAAGTAACAACCAGTTTGTTACTTGAAAAATATCATTCTTGAGATAGTGCAAAAATCTCTATGTCGAATGGTTTTATCCTAGCTGATGTTGAGGTTCAGAGCAAGAACGGAAAAAAATATAATGCTATTGCTTTATATGACAGTATACTATGGAAAGAGAAAAAAAAATCAATTTGTACTAGTAGTTCTCTACATCGACTAGGTGAACCAGAGCAAGACAAACTGCTGATATTCAGTTGTTAATAATACATCAAGCACAACTACAGTACTCAGTGAAGTGACATACTACACACAGTCATGCCCTAATCACACATACAAAAAAGGTCCATCATCTGAAATATTCGTCACCTGACTCTACCTGCATGGTGCATGGAAAAAACAAGCTGTTAAAAATATTCAGTGGACTTTTTGTAAACTGCAGACTTTTTGTAAACTGCAGACTATGTTATGGAGCATACCAAAGTCGAGACCATTATAAGCACCACAGATTCTACATTCGAAAACCAAAGTCGATATCAAAACTGCAGACTTTTTGTAAACTGCAGACTATGTTATGGAGCATACCGACATAGGTGCAATCTTCGTTACAACAACCATTAGTCAATGATGTTCAAGAAGGCTCGAACATGATCTGAATTTTGTGCAAAGCAACAGCTGAAGTCTCAGGAATTGTTTGGATTCTAAAATGTACCATCCTGGGTATAGAACTCTGTTCACAATAGATTGATTGTCTAGGTCTACCGCTATAATTGACAGCTGAAAAATTAAATAACAATAACTTTGAACGTAATCTGTAATCCTAACAAACTAAGCAGATGCTCGGTAACTCCCACCCAAAAAAAAAAAAGAAATCATTGCAGTTATAAGCATGTCGCTACAAACTGCAGGTAACGAAGGGAAAAAAAATTACCATCTGTGGTATGCAGCAAGTCTAACGATTTCAAAATCAGATCACCTAATTAATTTGTATCCTTAAAAAATCTAATCAAGCTTAAAAGAAAGATACGCAGTCCTGATTTCAGCAATGGATTTGGTGGTACATTGAACTCCAATTCATCAATGAAACTGAAAATAGAGAAAACAAATTACCTTGCCAGCATTTTATCGAACACCTTGTCGGTGTCCTGGACAATCTCGTCACCTTCAGAGCTGGGGGCTGTCATGGCCGCCGGCGTTGGAGAAGGGCTTGCCCGAGTCGGATACAAATTAGGAGGAGCCCGACTACTTCCCATCGGCCTCTTCTTCAGACCCCACTTACCTCCTATACAAGGGCTATCCACGCTCCTCTGCTCCAGGCCGCCATGGGCGAGCTCTGGAAGCTCGATCCAGGCAGGGGTACGGAGGAGAGGACGGCCAGAGAGTGGGGGATTCGGATCCTTAGCTGCACGGCCACCGCGTCCTGTGCCGCCCCGCCGCGCGGCCGCTACGCCCGCGCTGGCTTCCCGCCCGCGCCTGCCGCCTCGCGGCCGCCGCTGCGCTGCGCTCGCCAGGCAGCGCCCTGCCCGCACCGCCCGCTGCCTGGCCGCTGCATCCGCGCACTGCCCCGCTGCCGCCGTGCGCGCTGCTCCGCTGCCTGGCCGCCGCCGCCGCCGGTAGAGTGAGGTAGGGTTTGAGGGCAGGGTTATTCGCACCCGCAGGTCGGGGGAGGGGCTTCGCCGCCGCAATGACAGCAGAGTTTGAGGGAGGAGGCCATGCCGACGCTTGGGAGGGGCGCTCGGGGGAGGAGGACTCGCCGCCGCTTGGGAGGGGCGCTCGGGGGAGGAGGCGTCGCCGCCGGGCACGTGAGGGAGAGGAGATGAAGAGTCCGTGCCTGGAGAGACAAAGAGGATAAGAAAAGTAACAAAGAAAAGACAGCCACGGGAAACTAAAGAAATATCACCCTTGGTTGTGAAATATCAACAGCGGTTGAGATAAATGAACCGCTGCTGATAATTTTCAACTTATCAACAGCGGTTCATTTATTAAACCGCTGCTCATAATTAACTTATTAAAAGTGGTTAAGATAAATGAACCGCTACTGATAATTTTAAACTTATCAGCAGTGGTTTATTTATACCTATATCAGCAGCGGTTCGTTTAGGTTGTAATAATTGGTCGGACCTTGTAGCTTTTGAACCGCTGCTGATAAGTTTTTAGCAGCGATTTGAGATGAACCGTTGCTCATGAGACGCTATTTATGACTATTTTTCTAATAGTGTTTTGATTGAAGGTCTCAACTTGGTTAATCAGTTATGCCTTGTCGTGGGGATGGAAGAAAGGGACGAAGGACGGCAGGATGAATCGTACATGTATTGCTTCATCCTTGCATTTATCAACATTGCAAAAGTATAAATCAGTACATGTATTGCTTCATCCTTGCATTTATCAACATTGCAAAAGTATAAATCAGTTGAGGTGTGTTTGATATTTCTTTTTTAGGAAGCTGTTTGATATTTCTGAACATTCATAATAATGCATTCATATTTTTTCAGAGAGGAGAGTGCAATTCCTATTCAGGGGCCTCAACTTGGCATGAAGTTTCATGGTGAAACATCTCATGTGCAAGATTTATCCATGTACAAAATCTCAAAATACGCATATAACATCGAGTCGTGTTTTAACCAGGCTTAGTTCCATTGCAGGAGGAAATGGAAGAGAAATAATTCTTGCGTGGCAGACATGCACCATTGCATTCATACGAGAGAGGTCTTAGCTGAATAATTAGACACCCGAAGGTCGAAGCCAGCAGGGTGTTGATACACACTAGTTTAATACCAGCACAGGCACACAGTCTACTGATGGTTGAAGCAAAATGCAAAATGAGAGAATCTGGGTGTGGATGCATGAGTTCGAAAATCCTCGCTTGGTTTTGACTTGCTGCCATTCGGCCACACCTGTGACTGCATCCTGGAGCTCATCCACTCCCTCTCCTGCGTGCCGTAGTAAGGCGTCGTTGATATGTCCTACATCTTCATTGTCAAGGTCGAACAGAGTTGTTAGTGCAGCGATGATGTCTGGAGGCAGAGGGCCCTGGAACATGGCAATGTACTCCGCGAGGACTTGTTCAATGGGCTGCTGAGCATCTTGGAGCAGTCCTAGCTGGCGCAACAAATTTCTTTGCGCACGCTCGATAGCAGGCATTGCAAGATGTTTGGCGATACGAGCGCTTCTTCTCTGCACTGTGGAGACTGCAGTGGTGCGTTGCTTCCTACGCTTTGGAGGTGGTTGCTGAGGTGGAACAAGTGCCTGAGGCGGTGTTGTGAACAGATCAGCGATCATAGGTGAGTGAGGCTCCTTTGTGTTCCCTGTTCTTCCCAGCTGTGTCATGTCTGTTGAGGCCAGTGTCGTTATTGCTGCAGGTGGAGACGGTGATGGCAGAACAGTGGCAAGGGCGCTCTGGAGATCGTTAAGGGCTTGCTGCACCTCCTAGCATGTGGGTTCTGCTTGACCCTGTTGAGGACAAGGCGAAGGCGGTGTGCGCAGCATGTCCATGACTGTTGTGGTATCCCCTATGACCATCGGGTGGGGTAGCACTGCATCAGGGGGTGAGGTGATGGCTATTTGCAGAACCGGAGAGTCTTGGCCAAGCAGAGCTAGCTGAGATGGTGTTGAAGCAGCGACGGTTGAATCCTGTGGTGGAAAGGAAGCCTTGCACCTAGCAAATACTTGTTGGAGAGGAACTGTTGTTGTCGTAGGTGAAGTAGCTCTACAGCTATCGAACCAGGATTCATTCCCAGTGTGTGCTTCCATGTTTAAGTTAAGCTTATCAGCAAGGCCATGTGCCTTGATGACGTAATCATGAAGTGCAGCTTGGATAGGCACCAGCTCGTGTGTTTGCAACTGGAGATCGAAGAATGTGTTGACTGCTTCTCTTATTGCTTTGGCTTGCTTCTAGAATGTGTTCTGGACTTCTGCTGCTGGCCGTGCCTGCAACTCCACTGTTGGAGGGAGCAGAGTGAGAGTCTGGTGGGCAGATACACCACGACCACCTGTGTACATGGTCCCTCCTCCACCTCGTGCACGCGTCGAGCGCTCACGCTCCCGGTACACTGAACGTGAGGTGTCCCGTCGGTGATCATGGGGGCGCCGTGTGCCATGGCCACCATTGAAGTCGTCGTCGTCGTCGTCGAACCGGTGTGGCCATTTGGGCAGGAAGTCGGGGTGGTCGTCGTTGTAGCGGCGTCGCTCGCCCACGACCGTCATCCCGGTCTGATGACCGTCGGTCACGGGCATCCCGGCGGCTCCTGGAGTCAAGGCGATCATCGACATGACCTCGCGTGCTGTGCCGGCCACGGTCATCCTTGTGGCTGGTGAAGTCATCACGGGCACCATATGGCTCGGTGTCGTTGTCCTGGCGACGTGCAGTGGGGTTGTTGCCACGGTTGCGTCGGTCGTCTCTGTGGCGGCCGGCGTGGTGGTCGTCGTCTTGTGAAGTGGGCAACCGGAGTGGATCTTAGAGTGGCTGAATGTTGTCCCCGCCGTCTTTGACGCCCCAGTGCCACACAAACTGCCAATGGTCAGGCTCGAATCCTGGTGGAGCCTGATACTGGTTGTGAGGATCAATTGTTGCGTTGGAGTAGTCGAACACCTCCCACAAGTGGATTAGGACACGGTACATGGTCCCGTGCTGCCAATTCTCAGGCGGGCTCTCCATGACTTGCACACTGGAAGAAGACTCCTCCATAGCTCGCTTGGTAAAAACAAGCCACATTACCTTTGGGATTTTATTTGGATCTCTTATCCATGCCCACGCATCAATGCCTCTGGTATCAGCTGGGTGAAGAAGGCTGGTGTCGACACACTGAAGAGAGCATCGCCTCCCAATGAGACGCTCGATGATGTCCAGGGTCCAGGCGTGAGCAGGCACCCCGTCAAGGACGAGTCTCACTCTGTAGAACATTGCAGCACCATAAGCTTCGGCAAGACCGCGCCATGGCCGCACCTGAAACTCCAAGCCTCTGTTCTTGATTCTGCCTTTCTTGGCAGTTTCTTCGTAATGCCGCCGCTGGTGTTGGAACTTGAGGAGGAATCTCTCTGGCTTGTGTTGCTTTCCCCAACTATGTGCATTGACTATATTATAAAATGAGTGATCTGAACCCAACATACATTTGCTGAAACGTGCGAGGTCTGAACTCAACAGCAAGGTGCATTCTGGTCCATGAGACACTAGCTGCCACATCGTGCCATGTGGCGTGCTTCCAAGAGACAAAACTCCAAAACATTGACGATGGCCTTGCCGCCTACATAGGTGCATACAAACTAAACAAGTATACCTATAAACCTGCACGGAGACTAGGGGTGGCATTCTACTTTTATGGAACGATGATGTCCTAGACCTACAAGACATATGCATCAGGCGGTACTCAATTTCAGCAATGGCAACCATAAGGGGAACTGATATCACTTTCCTCCTAACAACAGTCTATGGCCCGTCCAAGGACCCAGAAAAAGGCATCTTCCTCCAAGAAATGCGCAGAATTAATCCATCACCAGGGCTCGGCTGGCTAATCATGGGAGATTTCAACCTAATATACCGGACAAGAGACAAAAAACAATAGAAATCTAAACCTGCGCTTGATGCGTCGAGCAACGTTAAATTTTTGCAAGCTGAAGGAGATTCATCTACAGAAGAGACGGTTCACATGGAGTAACGAGCGGCAAAATCCAACAATGGTGAGGTTAGACCGAATCTTTTGCAACGAGGATTGGGATATATTGTTTGAAAAGCATGTGTTGCACGCCCTCTCCACGTCCATGTCAGACCACTGTCCACTTCTACTCACAGACCAAATAGGGCCGCGCCAACCAAGACCATTCAAATTTGAGAATTACTGGATAAAGCTTCCGGGTTTCAAAGATAAAGTGCAATCTGCATGGTCCAAATATAACAACCACACTGAACCTTTTCATCGCCTTAGCCATAAGCTTATCACCATAGCCAAGGAGCTAAGGACATGGAGCAAGACAATCATCTCAGATGCAAAATTATATGGCACAAGAAGTTATCCTACAGTTGGATGAGGCACAGCAACAGAGAGCTCTCACTACTTCTGAATCCTTGCTAAGGATGAAGCTTAAAAAAAAGATTACTTGACCTAGCAGTGATTGAAAAGTCATGCAAACGCCAAGCCTCAAGAATAACAAACCTAAGGGAAGGAGATGTAAATACCAAATTCTTCCATATAAAGGTCAATGCACGAAAGCGCAAAAATCACATACAAAGGATCCAAAAAAGTACGGGATGGGCCATAAATCATGAAGAAAAGGAACAAGTCATCCATGAGCATTTCGCTAACATTATGAGCACACCACCTCCTAGAGCCAATGACTTAAATTGGCACATGTTTGAGCGTCCGTTAGTAGACCTCTCATCACTGGACAACCCCATCACAGAGGAGGAAGTATTAAATGCAATAAAGCAAATGCCGAAAGACAAGCACCTGGCCGAGATGGTTTTACTGGTGCCTTCTTTACTACTTGCTGGAGCATAATCAAATATGACGTCATTGCAGCAGTCAATTCTTTCAACAATCTGAGATGCTCGGACCTCAACCTACTAAATGCAGCAAACATTGTTTTGCTACCTAAGAAAGAAGGGGCAGAGAAGGTATCCGACTTCAGGCCAATTAGCTTGATACATGCATTTGCTAAAATCATTGCAAAAGTCCTAGCACTTAGGTTGACACCATTTATGCAGAGAATGATCTCTCAAAGTCAAAGCGCATTCATAAGAGGCAGAAGCATATATGACAACTTCCTCTATGTCCGCAACCTTACTAGACGATTCCACAGAAACAAAACACCGACCCTTCTTTTCAAGCTAGACATTTCAAAAGCATTTGATTCAATGCGATGGGATTACTTGCTACAACTAATGCAGCACCATGGATTTCCAGCGAGTTGGAGAGACTGGATTGAAGGGAGCCTATCAACATCAACCTTCAAAGTACTCCTCAATGACATCCCAACCGATCCAATCACACATGGTAGAGGACTTAGGCAAGGTGATCCACTATCACCGCTTATGTTCACTCTAGTCATTGACCCACTACAGCGTCTGCTAGCACGGGCAATACAAATGGGCCTTTTAACTCCTCTACGTGGTAGAGCCGCCACCCTACGAGTTTTAATGTACGCACATGATGCTGCAATATTCGTCAAACCAATCAAGCACGATATAAACAACCTAGTTGAGCTCCTACAAAGTTTTGGTGAGGCAACAGGTCTCAAGACAAACATGAAAAAAGCGTTGGTGGCTCCAATCAGTTGTCAAACCATAGACCTGGAAGATATCTTAGTCGAGATGCCAGTAAGAAGAGCGAGATTTCCAATCAAATACCTAGGATTACTATTATCACCACATAGGCTACGAAAGGTGGAATTCCAACCAATTGCTGACAAGGCAGCAGGTCGACTTACAGGTTGGTATGGAAGAAACATCACCCAAGCTGGACGATGCAAACTAGTTAAATCAGTGCTATCCTTACTACCTATATACTTTCTGACAACACTTAAAGTTCCAAAAGAAAGTTTAGAAGCTCTTGATAAAATACGCAAAAGATTCCTCTGGGCTGAACACAAAGAACTAACAGGTGCAAAATACAAAGTTAATTGGAAAACAGTTCAACGGCCAAAAGCTTTGGGTGGACTTGGAATCCTTGACCTCGACAACTTCTCCAGAGCACTTAGATTGCGATGGTTGTGGCATCAGTGGACGTCGGAGGATAAAACCTGGCTTGGCACAGAGCTACCATGTGATGACACAGACAAACAAGTTGTTTGCGGCATGCACCAAAATAACAATAGGAGATGGCAAAAAGACATCCTTTTGGCACTCCGGTTGGCTTGATGGCATTCGACCTAAAGACTTGGCGCCCAACATTTATCGAGCTTCCATACGGAAAAATAGGAACATGCACGATGCTCTAGTAAACAACAAATGGATCTCTGAGGTATCCTTGACTGGCTTCATGACAACACACATCACCGAGCTTGTCCGATTGTGGCGAGCATCGCAGGGTATCTCTTTGATTTCCGATACGGTGGACACAATACAATGGAAGATGACACAACACGGACAATATACGACAGCCTCAGCCTACCATACGTAATTCCTTGGTCATATAGACACTCCATTCAATAACTTGGTGTGGAAGGTTTAGGCACCACAAAAGTGCAAATTATTTGTCTGGCTTAACATACAGGATAGGGTCTAGACATCAGACAGACTGGCTCGAAGAGGTTGGCAACATAGTCCTTCATGTCCATTATGTCGTCAAATGACAGAAATAGTACACCACCTCCTAGTCCAATGCTGTTATGCAAGGAAAATTTGGGATGCCATAGCGCAATGGGTAGGACAACCGGGATTTCATCCCTTACTCTGGCCCTATACAACTACAGTCCTACAATGGTGCTCTTTTATTGCAGCTTACTCCGGAATGCTAAAGAAAGGAGCAAAAACAATGTTGTTATTGGTAACATGGGAACTGTGGAACGAGCAAAACGCGTGGGTCTTACGACGAAAAGAAATGACACCTACTTCCTTGCTAAGCAAAATAAAGGATGAAGCGCGACTCTGGGTCAAAGCAGGTGGTAAGCACTTAGCGGGTATTGTAAATACGAGCTAATTTTTGTTTTTTTAACCTTACCTAGTCTCCAGGTATTAGGTGTTGTAATTATTATTCTGCTTTATCAATAAAATAGGCACTGTCTCGTGCCGATTTGTTCAAAAGAAAAAAAAAACCAGGCTTAGTTGCAGCTTCGTGGAACAGGATTTAACCAAACTGCACCTCATATTCGTTAAAAAAAATTGTACCCCAAAAGTGTACAGACACACGCTTTGTGCTTCCTACTAATTGAGATATGTAATACTACTTGAACAAAATGCAGTTGCTATTCCGAATAAAACAAAACAAAATGCAGTTGCTAAAGTTTCAGGAAACATTTGTTAGAAAATAAAATGCGCATAAGAAAATATGACCGGCCACATCCTGCCCCGTCGCACACACTGAGGTTGCGAAATGTCGCACGGAACTTGACTGCACCCACCCTATCCCCTACGGCCCTACCCCACGCCACGTTTTCCCGGTGCCCGCAGAAAATCATTCCCAACGAAAGCATTAGCGATTGCCAGTAAAAAAAACAATTCCAGTTCGACCTCGCCGGTTCGCCCCGCCTCCCTCCCGCTCCCCAATCTCTGCCACCTTCGGAAGCCTCCGGCGCCATGGTTACCCCCATCGAGCTCTCCTCCGTAGAGGACCTGGAGGCCGCGGTCTGCGAGTTGGACTACCGCACGCCCGCGGTGTTCTGCTTCGTCCGCGCGGTGAATTTGGCCGATGCCGCGGTCATCTACCGGCGTCTGCAGATCCACCTCGAGAAGAGCAAGGGTAACTGGAAGGTCCAGGAGGCGGGGATGAAGGTGCTTTGCCGCGCCGCGGAGCACTATGAGAAGCTTGATTTGCTCGAGATCCACCTCGACCTCATCGAGCTAGATCTCAAGGAGGGGATCACGTTGCGGGATTCGAGGTTCCAGGTGTCAGATCTAGCGCCAATGACGTCGTCTCCTCCGCCCACCTCAACTCCAGCCTCACCGTCCTGGATCGGGTCACTATCGAAGCTCAGCGTCTTGCCAGAGTGACCAAGGCTTTAGGGTTTGGAGGTATGGATGTGGTGCTGCCGGAGGTGACGGATCAGGACCTTGATTGGCTATCAGCGGAGGCCACGGAGCACCTGATCGGAGCTGCTGACGGGCTCGAGGCCCTCAACCTCGTCAACAACAAGGACGACCTCCCTGGTGGTGCGGAGGCACAGATGGAGGACGGCGTCGGCAGCAACAAGGCAGCACAGGCCGAGCCCAAGGATGATGGTGCCCTTGCTGCATATCAGCGCTGGGCCTTGAGGAAGGAGGAGGTTGTCGTGGCCCTGTTAAGCGCTAAGGCCTCCAAGATCCGCCAGGCAATTGCTACAGCCAAGAAAGGTCCATGCATCATGTAGATGTTCTGTTATGAAGGGCTTAGGGTTCATGTTAAGCGTCTTGATCTTCTGAACATATAGGCTAGGAGCCGAGGAAGGGCTTAGGGTTCATGTTAAGCGTCTTGGTCTTCTGAACATATAGGCTAGGAGCCTAGGAGGTAGTCTGTTGGAACAGGATGTTTGGAAAGTAGTGCCTGTGTAGCATAGTTTGCTGATTCAACCAAAGGTTTCGAACATGAGTAGTTGTCATGTTCGGTAAAGAAAAAATGAGTAGTTGTCATGTGATGAGATAGGAAGAGGAGCCCTAGTAGCTCCTGAGCATCCATTCAAACAATTGTTACTATGTGTTATTTGATTCTCCAGATTTGCTCACATTCAATCTTGGCAGTCTTTTTCATTGGCTAAAAAAATTCTCCTCTACTTATTCGTGTACTCCTGCAGTTAGCTGGCAAAATTTATGTTTATATGTTTGCTATGCCAAATGAGACAATAGAAAGCTTTATTGCACATTATTTGGAATTTGATATAGGGGAGAAAGATGAGTGTACATGCATCTCATTTTCATGACAAAGTAACCGCTCTTAAAGCTTAATAATGCAGAGTTCTAGTTCCAACGTGTGATCAAACCCTTATCTTTTCTCTTTCTATTGCTCTTTGCCTCACATCAGCTATCTAATCAATGGTGGTGACGCTGTACTATTTTGTCCATTTTTTCTTAATTTTTACTTATGCTTGACTGATTTTGTGAGGGGTACACATTGGGTCACCAACTGCATCTCTGAGGCCTGAAACAACTGCATCTGGAAAAACAGCAGTGAGGCTGCCCACTGATTCCCCTTTCCTGGTTTGCTGGAATGCGGCCGTGGTGTGATGAAATGTTATTTGGGCGATATGTCACTCAAATGGTGTGAGGTCTGAGGTTTTATCTCTCTGCAGGTGATGGACATGATTCTTGATGATTTTAAGGAGCACCCTGTTGACCTGATGCGATCTCTATGGTATGGCAACACTCAACCAACTTCTTTCTAGAATTGTCATTGCGTGATTGTGCAGATTGCATGTGACACTCTAGCAAAAGATCAAAAACAATCTTCTGTTTCTGTTGTGAAGTTGGTTCCAGGGTTAACGACTAGCAGTGTTCAGTGCCTATGTGTTATGGGATAGGAAGATGAGTCCTCAGTAGCTCCTGTTTTCGTTCCCCTTGAGAAAGCGACTATGAGAATGTGCTGTTTGATGCTCTAGATTTGTTGTATGTATGGTGCTCTTAGTCTGGCCACTCATCCACGTAAATTTAAGGGTGGTGTGGTTGCGCTGGCTCCTCAGTCCTCCCCTCTAGTCACCCTTAATCCTTTCTTTTGGCTCGAGGGTTAATGACTAGCAGTATTCAGTACCTAGCTAGAACAGCCTGCTGTGCTAATCATAATGGAAACATTATTACTTTGCATGTTTGTGAAAAGAGCAGTTTGATGGAAGCAAAGAGAGGCTGGGAATTAAGAAATGCAGACTTCCTTCCCAGCTCAATTTTTCTTTTTGTATGGTTGTTTGTGGTGCCATTCTCGAATGCACTGTTTGCCAAAATGAGGGGGGCAATCAGGTAGTTTTACGAATCAAGATATGAACCAATCCATTGTTCTGCACTAATGTCTGAAAATCCTCTTTTTCTAATTCATTTAGCCTGATTATACTACTAAGAGATCAAAATTCGTTTGTATCTATGCTTTGAACAGAAGAAAGAATTAGACAAATTCTGAATGATTCAAAGCCAACATATTGCATCATGGTGTCGTTTTGTCCAAGTATACGAGTAGTAAAATTTCACATTACTGAGTGACAAGTAAAGGAAAAGTCAAGTGTCTTGTGTTACTTGTCAAAACATCTTTCTCTTATTTTAATGACTAAATAACTCTATGGTGATTGGATCACCTGCTGTTACCCGTTTTGGATTTGTGTTCATCTGCACAGTGCTGTTCTGTGAACTCAGTGCAAATAGAATGACCCCTTCAGAAACAAATTGTAAGAATGCGATATTTGTGTTGGTTGTAACTGGGGGTGGTGGACAGCAACTAGCAACTGGAGGAGAGCTTCAAGAGGGAAGGCTTATGCTTAGGACTCTTAGGCAGGCTGAGGCACTCCATTACATTGTACACTGTGTGCTATTTATAGTGCATCAGAGGGGGGGGGGGGCTGCTACTTCTCCTAGGCCCTAGAAAATTCCTGCAGCTGCTACAGTGCTGTTTAGTCTGTACTATATTCCAGAAACACAAGGATTACTGCTGACAATTTGATTCTATAAGACTAGATGTGTGTATGGTGCTCTTAGCCTGGCCGCTCATACAGGTAAAGTTTTGCCTGTCGATTTGGATTTGGTAGAGTGGTGTGGGTGCGCAGCGCTCCTTCTCTTCGGTCTCCCTTATTCCTTTCTTTTGTTGTTTGGTTATAAGATGCTTGCTTTATGTTTCGGTTGTCAATGTCGCTGGCCTAGGTTATGTGGATCTTCAGTTATTGGTTAGACACAAAGAAAGGCCCCCTGCCTGAGGGCACGTGAATTTCAGTGCACTCACAAATTTTGGTACTCACAGTTGATCTCTCAGTGATGAGGTTAGTTATCAATGCTACAATCAACATTCCAGGAGATGGTTCTGCTCCCATGTAGAAGGTTTTGATTTGGATATGAAAACCAATGAATAACTTTTTAGTCATTCATAGTCGCATATTCAGTAATGGCTGCATATTCAGTAGATAGCCTCAGGCTGTAATTTTGGGTGCTACATGCTAGCCAGTATGTTTGTTTGCCTCTGTCGATTTTAAAAAGGGAGCACAGTTCCCAAAGTTTTGGTAAAGAAGCTACAACAAATATTCAGGGTATGATCCTGCTTCCGTATGAAAAATTAAATCATTGAATATTTTCTGGATATTCATATTCAGTGACGGTTGTGAATTGTAAATTTGCCTTGAAACAGTTAATATTGCTCAAGTGCAAAGTGAATGGATACATCACAGAACACATGATGCGTGGCCATTAACTATTTAGGGATGACACATTCTTTTTATGGCTAGCTGGGCTTTGTGGCCTGTGTGCTTTGGAGCTCCCAACTTGATGGCTATCTGTGCTTTCAATCCTTTTGTGATCTTTTTTGTTTTGAATTAGATAGAAAGCACCTTTTTCCTTGTGGTCAATGGATTTCTATGTTGCCATTTATTTTGGTTAATTATACAGACATACAAAAAAAATTCTTGTTCTTTGTGTTCCATAACTCATCTATTTATGCATTGATTTTTCTTTCGTTCCGTGTAAAGAAGCTAGTGCATTCTATTTACTGTTCCAAACAATTGCTAATGAGGTTTTTGCTGCTCCAATAATCAGTATTCAGGATATATGTGGGTCTGCTGTCATATGCAGGCTTTTGTTTCGATGCAGAACTGATTCAACTTAAAAACAACGAGCACTGCTGCCGCTGCATTTGCTTGATAATATCTTGGCAGTACTGATTTCCTCAAAGGTTTGTGTGTGAAACCAGATCTAATTGCTCTATTCTGGCTAAAGGGAATACCCTTCTTTTCACCTTCCTTTGTGTTTAATGTCTTTACTTCCACCATTATTTTCTTTAGGGACGGCCTTGCTTACCTAAAATCTGTTGGCCAATGTGATATTGTGAATTGCATTTTTTGTTTGGCTATCAGCCAAATTTGTGGTGTTGTTTCTCATCTATGTTGAATTTCTGAATGTAGATTGTGCAGAAAGGCATTTGTGAGGGAGGACGGTCGCGGCACCGAATCAGGTGGCTGGAGAGATACTGTCATTCTTCAACCGGGAACAATTTCACCATTGCAGACAATGGCAAGGTCATCATGTGAGTAGCACGATGACTCTGAACCCTAGTGTAGGAATACTAAGCTATGCTTTGTGAGTGTTAACAATTAGCTATTGAAATGTTGCCATAGAAAAGGTGTTAAGAAGATCTTGTTTGATGATGGTTATCCGAGATCCTTGTGTGAGGTGATGATGTCCAAGTTGAGCAGATGAGAAGGGGATGATATATGTGAGGGTATTTTAAAACATGATTGGCAGATTAATTACAATGTAAACTGCAAGAACCAGGAGAATGGTTATGACAAATCTGTACCGAGGATTAAGATACATGTTTGATTATGTAAGTGTTGCCAATATGAGGATTAATAATGCATTAACTGAACAAGACACTAGTGACATTGTAAGACTACCTCACAACAACTTTTTTAAGCATGAAAAGAAAAGCTTCTTTTGGAGGAGAGAAAATAACTATGGAATTGTGGATGCGCGGTACACAGATTGCAACTCTCCATGTTGTAATTGATCTTTTCTTGCCTGTGCACCTGATGTAAAGGAAGTGCCTATCTACTACTACACTTGTCCTTTCCTGTGCCGACGCGTCTGATAAAAAGCTACTCTTGTGGCCTGTTATATGTCCTGCCGGAGCGGTTCGTAGCCACCTGTTAATTTGTTATTAATACCCATCCATTGTCTGACTGGTTACTCCTTCCTCCTGCTTACAACTGTCATCCTTTTCTTCTGTTTTTATGTCTTTAGATTACAAAACTGTCTTCCAGAATTT
Organism: Eleusine indica; assembly: GCA_030378355.1. Taxonomy (NCBI): domain Eukaryota; kingdom Viridiplantae; phylum Streptophyta; class Magnoliopsida; order Poales; family Poaceae; genus Eleusine; species Eleusine indica. The sequence continues at coordinate 10,225,871 of CM059501.1, forward strand.
CTCGGGTTTTTCCTTGGCAGTAAAAAATGACATCACTAATATCGTTATGACATTTGCTTTGATACCGGGTTCAGTGAAATTTGACCGTGATCAGTTTCTTTCGCTCAAGGCCGAATTTTGTGAATTTTCATGACATTTTTAACGCTTCTTTTGAGTAGAGTAATGAAATTTTGAATTGTCATCTAGAGAGGTATGTTTTGGGTTTTGCCTTCTATTTTCATAATAATGCCATAACTATATACGAGCCCCGCAACAAAACTATCCCATGGGCCATGGCACGCAAAATTTGGCGTGTGTTGCGCAAACGTAACAGTTTAACTCACTAGAGATATTGTATTTACTATGACATAACCACAAGTTCAAGTAGGACACATTGCTTCATAAACAGAATATGATATCCAACAATACTGCTGTCTGGCAGCGATAGACTTCATCAGCATAGATACCATAAGCATGAACGCACCTAGCCATCGTCAATTTATGCACTTGCTGCACGGCTCAATAACTTTTAGGTTCACAGCCGGGGGTACTCTTCCCTTGACATATCTCCGAATGGCAACAAGGGCCTTTTCAGCCTCAATACATGCGTCCTTGCTCAGCCTCAAGCATTTGTCAACCTTTACAAACCTCCTGTCATGGCCACGAGTAGTGTCTAAGGTAAGGCACTCCAGCGACTTTGTTTTGGCAACTATATGCATGGTTAGTGCGATCATGCTCTTTGCAGAGCAAAAGCCGGTTATCATCACTTTCTTGAGGTTGTCATGGCAGCGTTCTGATGTGCAATGTTGATGAAAGGGATCACCATCTGAAGCGTCAACAATCGAATCGGATCTCATTGTCGGCATCCCAATCTGCATAGGAATATGTCAGTGCCTCTTATAAACAGAAAGGTTTCTAGTTACACCATTATCACCGTCCTTCACCAAAATATGTAATTCATTGAGAGAAAATCCATGGTAAAGAATATTAATCAACAAATCATATCTTGCTTTGAGTATTTCAAATCCAGGGGCATTATTACAAATCTAATTTTCATGTTGTAACCCTTACCCCAGTCAGGATCAGAAATAGGAGCCAGTCAAGTTCAGAGCTCAATGCTGGTTTATTTCAGCAAGATAGGCAATTGCTTTTTCCATATAACTTTTCAGTTCGATGATTATAGATTCCTAAAGGATAACTGCTAAATTAGTTTTCAGAGATAAACGAAGACTTACACGTAAGACGAATGTCTCCAGTGCGGGAGAAGCATCAAGAAAAGAAACAAGAGAGCAAAAATCATAGTCGGTTGAAATATCTGGTGTTAGGGCCTCTATTTCCAGGTACTTGAGATGGAGGAATTTGCCAACAGCTGCAGGTGTATTGACCTCCTGAAAAGAAAGACATGCCAAAACATCTTCTGTGCTGAGTACAGGGACAAATTAAATGTGTAAAAATGCAACTATTCATACGATATGTTTCCACTTGCAGTGCAGTGAATTAATTAGGAAGACTCAAAACTGACCTCATGTCTTGTTGATAAAACAAGGCTTTGGAGATATGGTGCGATGAATGGAAGCCTGGTGGTAGCATAATATATGGCCCCAGGTGAATAGTCTCGACGAAATATTATTTTTCTCACTTGCAACGCATCTCCAAGTGAAATATGTATAGGGTGCCCTATATAGGTGAAAGAGGAAAGCTTTGGGGCATTGCTGTCAATTATCTCCAGCTTTTCACAGTCAAACACATGTAAGATATTAAGCTGCTGCAGCAGATGAGGAATCTTCAAACAAACGATATCATTGCACTTGGAAAGGTAAAACTGCTCCAAAGCACAAGAATTGGACATAAAACCATATAGCTCTTCACCAGTAACATGCACTGAGCGCAAATCCAGATTTTTTAAGCTCCTCATGCAACTAATTTGTGCAGCAGAGTGAAAATAACATTTATCGAGAATAAATGACTGCATAGAGCTTCCCCACTCCATAGATGAGAAGGAACATGGGAAGCCATATATTATATCACCGTTTCCAAACATTAAAAGTTCAAGTTCTTCAATCCCAGGTGTAGCAGCAATCTGAAGCCAACGATCAATAGAACTATGATCCAGATTGGAGCAAGGATAAGTTTGAAGGCTAAACTTCTTAACTCCTTTACCAGAATGGTTCTGCATTATGTGCTCAACTCTACTGATAAAATCCTGTTGCGTTTCATCCTTTTTAGTTGTGTCTTCCTTTATGCCAAGTGAGTCTACAGAAAGGACGAGCTTTGAATATGACCTCCAAGAACGCAGAAATTCAGTAGATACGCAGGCAGCCTGAGCGGCATCTTGCATTGGCATGAGAGCGTGTATCCGATGAAGGATGTCCTGTACAAATAACAAATAATCAATAACATCAAATGTTTGAAGTACAATGCTATCGTGAAATGAGCAGTACAAATAAATAACTAGATATCTTTTACATTTATTTACTCTGTTAGCAAATTAGAGACTCCTCTTCGACTGCTGGCACCCTGTGAACATCCCCACTTTATGTTGGTATAAGGTCCTAAAACGAATAACACCCAATATGATCAGGCGAAATAATCACAATTCAAAGCAGCCACCCCAAACATCTAGCAACACCCTAAGCCTGATAGTGTTTTTTTTATAATTAGATACTCAACAATGATGAGATATCCACCAGCAGATCATACAATGTGCAGCTCAATTAGTTCCAAAGCCTAAGATGCACTTCCTCCGTTTCATTTTATCTGACAGATAAATTGAAACAGATAAACAGGAGTACGTGTCATATGAAATGGCCCTAATCCTCAGAGTGAATGCACCAATCTCTTACCTCTGGAAGCTGGACCTGTGCTTCTGTTATTTCAGCACAATTAGAATCTTTTACTTGACGATGTGAGGCATTTATTTGAGCCGCAAAACAATTCGATTTGTCACCTGCAAATCAAAGAAGTCACCATACGGGAAGGAGAATGGCAGGAGAAAACAACACGGAGAGCATATATTTGTACTAAGCCAGGCTTTAAACGATTTAACGTTTGATCAAGAACAGTAACAAGAACGAACGAAAACAGTGAGGGTACGATAACCATGATTCTGTCAGAAAAAAAAACAGATCTTTCAACAAACCCTCCATTATATCTATTTGTAAAAGTAAATCGCCTCAAAATGTTTGTCTTTCACAGCCAAAATCATTTCAAAATTAAGAATTGATGCACAAAATCATCAATCCTTGTCTGAAATCAATACGAAGGACACAAATTCACCGACATTGGCCAATCCGTGACTAAGTTCAACTAACAGAACCCCCCCCCCCCGGGAAAACCAGAAGAGAAAATTTTAGTAAGCAAAAAAATACAGGAGGCTTACGAGTTATCCGAACTTCAGGCTGCCCCATGATGGACAGCGCATCCATCTCCTCCACCGTCCCCATGGCCACCGGTCCCCAAATCGAAGCCAACCCTGCAGAATCAAGGGGTCCTCGCTCTCGCCGATTCCACCGCAGCTGGTGCGACCAACACGGCTCAGATCCGGCAAGCCGGTGGGCGGTGGCAGTTTTCGAGTTCCGGCGGAAGGAGGTTCGGCCAGCCTTGGGAGTTGGGACGGAACAGAACCTTTTTCGTTTTCGTTTTATTCCGAGCTATAAAGCGTAGTAGTATAGTAGTATTGTACGCATCTGTTTCGGCCCCGGTTACGGAAATACGGAGTCAGACTCGGAAACGGCCGGCGGGCGCTTGGACAGCAAGACGCGACTGTGCCCTTCTTCCGAATTTTATTGGGGCAATTGTGTTCTTACCCTACTCTTGAGGCTTTGGTTGGATGTCTGGGGTGAAAATCATGGGCTCTTCAACCCTAAAAGTGAATTTCTACCTCTCCATGCCACCCCCTCCCCGCTCGGAATAAAAATTCCAACTTATGACGATTCCTAGCCTGCGGTTGGAATACATGAGGATAAAAATCTGAGGAAGTAAATAAATATTCATATTACTCAGAATAAACTACACAATCTGAAAATAATACTAGAATTGAAGAACAATAGGTCATAGCCAAATCTTTCACTGAATACATACATGCATCCCACCAAGTACAAGTGTTATAGTGACCACATAATAACTTTATTTGAATATATACTGACTACAAAAATAAAATTTTGAATCCAAAGTGATAGGAATTCAAAGTATCATGGTTTCTTTACAATACCATCCACTTAGCTTTAAAAACAAAAGGAAAGAGGTAGATACTACTGCGAAATGCTTGCTCTTGCTCATGTAAGGTAGATTGAGTCTTCCCAAACATCAATTGTTGCCTGTGTAACAAAAAGAAATGTAGTTTTACGATCATTGGTAACATATAAAGCATAGAAATACAACACTTAACTACTAAGAGACATTGAGAGGACCCAAACCAATTAGGCATCATCTAAAATGGTCATTACAGAGAGCTCCACCAAAGTTAAAAAGCATCCAAATTGATTTACCCAATATATACTCCACCGGCTGATGTAGTGTACAGAGTAATGTTAATTTTCTATAGCACAAACTCATACCTTGCTGAAATATTTTAACTAAAGTTAGCTGATTTACCCAAAAATATACTCCACCGACAACCCCCTTTGAAAAAACTGTACAAGTTTAGTATGACAACACCAATCAGAGCAGGGTACTGACTAAAGCATGAGTAGTATAGTTTCAGGATTATTATTACAATACATAAAGATAAAAATGCAACACTTGACTACTAGTATAGTTTCAGTATGATGCCCTTATGCCTTCTCCTTTACTCATTCCTGCAATTCAAGAAAAAATACGACAGTCATCACATGTCTTACAATATATGTGAGAAATAAAAAAAATATTGGAACCTTACTTGGTGGTGGTGTCTTTTTTTTTAAATAATCATTTTTTACGTAAAATTGTAAAAGAAAACTACCCTGAAATATATTTGCAAGATGTAGTCGTTTTTAACACGCCAAAGCGAATGACGTGTCTACTGTGAGAGACACGCCAAAGTATACGGCGTGATAAGGTTCCACGTCACTGACACGTGAGCAGGATGTGCCGCCACGTTGTGAGGACACGCCAAATCCTTTGGCGTGTTTGGTAGACATAACACGCCTGTCTATATGCGTGTCTCTTTTAGACTTAAAGCTCGCGCCCGGCTCTCTTCCCTCCCCTCATGTCCTTCTTCCTCCTCCCGTCGTCGGCTCTGCTCTCTCTCTCTCTCTCTCGCCACCGGCAATAATTCCATTGTGCTGCCCTCAATTTATATGGTGAGCCTCTAAGACTACACCGACCTCATCCTACAAGGTACTATTATCACTTTAGCTGAGTAGATTTGAATTTTTCGCTATTATTTGCTTGGTTTAGTTAGTTAGGGTTTAAGTTATTTGCACTAGTTCTAATGATGGTTCGACTAGAATCCGTTTAAATCATAGTAATTTATCGATAGTGGCTTGTTGTTATTACTTTCTTTTACCTTTATTTCATGGTGTATTCATAACCTTCTCATAGTAGTTACGGTAAGTACCATTTGTCCTTATGTTTTATGCGCTAATATTGTTTAGGTCACAATGTACTGTGAACTCGTGCGCCGGCTTCAATTTTAGTGGGAGGAGTACCTCCCTGCACGCGTTGTGGATGGTCCCGTGCCGCCCCCGCTTCCGGTTCCAATTTGCGAGTGTGGACAACCGGTGGAAGTGAAGCAGTCTCGCCATCGAACAACAGCAAGACGTGCGTACTACATGTGCAAAGATAAGGATACTCATGAGCACGCGGGAGTGAGTACTTAATATGTGCCGTGGTCCATTATTTTTTTTTGTTTTAGTACTCATTGTCCTGTATTCTATTGTAGTGTTATTTTTTTCAATGGATTGACGGTCCGGATATGTATGACCCATGCATCATGCTTTTCCCGTACGGCGAGAATGTCACGTCGCCTTATGCGGAGTTTCAGCGTTGGGTCCCTCCACTGCCTGATCCCGAACCAATGACAGAAGATGAGATTCTAGAGGCTGCTACTCGATGTATGCATAGTCCACCCCTTTGTAAGTGTGGTTACCGTTCGGAGTTGGAGATTCCCCCTGAGGAATTGAGCTATATTCCATTCTTTCGATGTGCACTGGTCAGAAATGTAAGTCACTATTTTTGGTATCTTGTAATTTCCTGTATTCTATATGTGGTTGGTTCATAGAGAATAAAAATATATGTGTTTTGTAGGACGGTTTGCGGCTATGTGACTTTCAAGAGTATGTTTATGGCCGGAAGCCACTGTGGGCGGAGGCTGGTGATCTCCAAGAATACATAGACGGGAGCAGAAGTGCACCACTCATTAAGAATGCAATTCCTTTATGTCAGTGTGGAGTTCAGACACAGCAAGGTGTAGTACCATCCGAACTTGGATATGGTTACTTTTGCGGCAACATAATTGGAGAAAATAAATGGGTACGTTTTGTTTGAACTACTTCGTGTAACATGTTGTAGAAAGTGTAATATATTGGTTTCCTGATGAAGGAGGCACTTATGAACTATTTTGTGGATGTAGGACACGCGACGGTGTGATTGGGAGAAATTTCGTCAGCAAGACAAGATTTCAAAGGACAGAATGAGGATGAAACCTGCAGAGAAAGCAACATATCTGCAAAAAAGGAGAGACATAGTACGTCGGTAATATGGTATTAGCATCCCACCGAAGTGGATCTTGCATACCATTATGGAGGAGATGAACTATGATCGAGAGGGTGCTTTGCTGTGTTGGAGAAGAAATCAGGAGCACTATCTAGATTCGGCAGATTGGAAAACTTTGACTGAGTACATGATTGAGGATGGAATGGAGAGTCGTGGCACGTGGAAGAACAAAATTGAGTTCATACGGAAACGAAGAAGACATATCAAAGTTAAATGAAAATATACCTACACAGGGAGACGTGCTGGCCTAGCAAGCGGGAATCTCTCCCACAACCAAATTAGAAGAACATAGGCATAACCACCTAGGTTGGCAGTGGGCTTGTCTCTCTGGCACGCATCACACAGCTGGCGGTAAAGCCAAGACAACACAACGGAGCCCCAACTGTAACTCCTCAACTCATTCCAGGGCTTTGTTAGGTAGGACAAATATATCCAAGACACGATGTTGCCACTACCATCTAGGAACAAAAAGCTGCCTACAAAGTGCCACAACCATGCTCTGGCAGCTACCTCCAGAAACTCCTTTGTGTATAGGACTTTATCATGCACCGTGAAGTTTTCCACTAACCACTTGCACGAGACACCAACAGCCTTCTTGTCCCGCTCATCTTCATCCAGTTCGGGCGTCCGTAGGCCAAGCCACTCCTCCACAACATCCAGCCACCCCTCAGGATTCACCGTGTCATAGATAGCCATGCCATCAATCGGGAGGGCTGTTATCATGGCCACGTCCTGTAGAGTAACTGTGAGCTCACCACAAGGTAGATGGAACGTGTGAGTTTCAGGCCGCCACCGATCAACCAAAGCTGTCAAACAGGAGCGTCCATGGAAGGCAACCTAGCACTGAGAACACAAGCCAACGGTAGGAATCCAGTGGGCTCTATGTACGGAGCCAAGCGGTCATCGAAACGCATGGGGTGATGTGTCCGGATCCTGAGAGGCTTCAATTGCTGCACAGGAAAAAGAAGTTAGAAATGAAATAAGTATAGAAATCTAAAAATAAAAACAACACTGAATGAATCTAAAAATGAAATAAGTATAAAAACGAATACATACCCTGCCCTCATCAACCATCAAGTGGGCATGATGCTTTTTGTCATAGTTAAGGTCAAGGAGCCGAAAGACCGGGTGGGGGGGGGCATGTCCCTGCAATGTAAAACATAAAACATTAGTACAACTGAGTCATAGAAAATAAAACATTAATGTAATGAAAAACATAAAAGAGTACTGCAAAAATGTTTGTGTAAAATTCACATAATGGACATAATTACCTGAGAATTACTGATTCCTCGTACTACTAAGCTATTGTTCCGTACACCCTCCCCACGTTTAGCCCTACATTTTGGCTTGTTCTTGGGTCCCAACATGTGTTGTTCCATTCGGTGGCCTTCTATATTGCATATGGAACAACGATGTTTAATTGGCTCCTCATTGAAGTCACCGGTTCCGTACATGTCAGTCCCATAGCCCTTGCACATATCATCCATTTCATTTCTCAACCATTTTGTCTTCCTTCTACTTGGTTTATCTTTCAACAGTCCGATATCCAGGATATAATCGTAACCGTTATAATTAGGCCACTGTGTTGAATCCAAACATGGCTCGAATGTTGACTCCCAACACCTCATAGTCGATATTTTTGAGTGAAAAGGGCTCAAACAACTTGGAGACTCATAACTCAATCCACGAACACAGCAAGCTGTCATTACATGTGAGCATGGAACATGAAACAACTGAGGAGTCATGCATGTGCATGACACATTGTTTCCTACCTCCACCATGTACTCCCTTCCACCAGACCTCTCTCCTCTAATGCCAGTATGGCTCACTGATCTCATGTCATACACCAACTCACGTGGGTTGAAAAGGCGTGCATCTTAATTCTTTGAAATATTTTCGTGATCATGCAAATGCTTAGCAATGGCTGCTCCCCACAACTCTCCCTTTTTGACATATTCTTTAGCCTTTGACCACCTATTGACAAAATAATAGTTGCACTTATGAAACGTGAACTGAATGATCGCCGCTGCAGGCAACCCTTTAATGCCCTTGAGGGCGTGGTTGAACACCTCAGATATATTTGTGGTCAATGTGCCATATCTGAATCCTCCCTCATCAAATGCTAGAGCCCACTTACTCTTGTCAAACATGTGTTCTTCTAACCACTCCTTCGCCCCCTCGTTCACAATCTTTTTTAATTCCTCCACCTTTTCATAGAATTTCCTCTCTTCCATAGCTTTGCACAAAAGTTTGAGGCCATTAATAACCTCATTGCTTTTCTGTCTCCTCCATATGTTTGCAGCAAAATGGTGCATGCACCACCTATGCACGAGCGGAGGGTAGCCATCTATGTCCTCTCTAGCAGCATTTATAAGACCCTGGCAACGATCTGAGATCATGCATATCTGTCTCCTAGTACCGATATACACGAACTTGTCTGATAAACCAGGACCAACTAGAGTTGTTCTCACCCTCGGTGAGTGCAAATGCAATAGGAATAAGCTGATCCTCCGTATCAATTCCAACAACAATCATTAAAGTACCCTTGTATTTCCCAGTCAAAAACGTGCCATCCACACTCAACACTGGTCTGCAATGACGGAACGCATTAACACATTGTGGGAAACACCAAAACACCCTATGAAGGCAAGGTGTCATGAATCCTTTCCCGACAGACCCTTGCATGCCACAAGTATCAATGAAATACTTGGTGCCTGGAGTGAAATGTTATATTGCACTGAGCAACCTCGGAACTTTATTGTATGACTCCTTCTAGTCTCCCCACAACATTGCAATTGCGGATTGCTTAGCCCTCCATGCCTTCCAAGTTCACACGATACCCGGTGAAACCATGTATGGCTTCAATTAGAGGTGCCACAGTGATGCGTGAATCAGCCCATAGCATTGGAGCGACACGTAGTCCTAGGTATCTTGCAGTGCATTGCGCATTCACTGCTGACTGTTGGTGGTTTCTAGATGCCCATTTTATCTACCAAAAAGGGATATTTTGCGTCTTAATTTGGTGGTTTGGACTAACAATTAACCCCGTATTTGCATATATTTGTAGTTGTTCTGTTTTGGATGCTATCGCAGGAAACAGGTGTAAAACAGGGCAATTATGGATAAAGAGCTGAAGAGTAATGAAGATGGGTCAGATGCGGAGCCACGCCGATCGGCGCAGGAGGAAAAGATGACGAAAACATGATCCGGTCCAGGAAAGATGAAGGCCCAGCCCAGTATGAGTTAGAGTCGGTGGAAGTTGACCTAATCCCGTCGAGTATAAAAGGAAGATAATTATCGAGAGCCAAGGGACAACCAGAGAGACGGCGAACGCGAGAATCAATTATTAGAACTAGGGTTCCAGGATATTGGCGGCGAAGGTTGGTCAACACCGACGAGATCACCCAGAAGGGAGGTCGCGTCGATCGGCGCAACGCTTGCGCCGATCGGCTCGTGCGCATTCCAGCGCTATTTCTCACCCCTCTGCTATGTCTAGCGGAAGGATGAGTGAGTAGTCTCATATTCTCTTCTCTGGTGCGGGGATCTGGTCATGTAACCCTCATACTTGTTGATACTCTCTCGATGAATTTAATCTATGTGATGAACTTTATTGCACATGTGTCTATCCCTTTCATTAGTGTATCGGCCAATACACTTTTGCCCATTACATAGTGCAAGAAACCAGTGGGGAGCTAATAGCCTCTGTAGTGACAGCTGTTGGTCGTATCTACGCACCCACTTATATACTGCAAGAGGGCGGTGTACAGCTGTAGCTCTTTTTCCCTCAGAGTATTCCAAGGTTATCGAATCCACAGGGAACGAGCAGAACTAATACTATTAAAAGGTTACTAACAAATTGCAATGTGTTGGTTGGTGTGAATGATGATGGTGAGAAAGTGGAAGGTGAATGTTATTGAAGAGTTAACAGGATGATGAAGGATTCTCTCCCTAGGATTGGTTCACTAGCATGCAACCTTATTCTTGTCAACTCAAGTGATGACTCTAATATTCTACAAGATATGGTGGTTTCGTTCACCCCGGCTGTCACTATAGAGGCTATTAGCTCCCCACTGGTTTCTTGCACTATGTAATGGGCAAAAGTGTATTGGCCGATACACTAATGAAAATGATAGCAATAAAGTTCATCACATAGATTAAATTCATCGAGAGAGTATCAACAAGCATGAGAGTTACATGACCAGATTCCCGCACCAGAGAAGAGAATATGAGACTACTCACTCATCCTCCCGCTAAACATAGCAGAGGGTTGAGAAATAGCGCTAGAACGTGCATGAGCCGATCGGCGCAAGCGTTGCGCCGATCGGCGCAACCTCCCTTCTGGTGGATCTCGTCAGTGTTGACGAACCTCCGCCGCCAATATCCTGGAACCCTAGTTTTAATAACTGGTTCTCATGATTCCGTCTCTCCTTTTTTTTGCGTCCTTGGCTTTTATAATTATCTTCCTTTTATACTCGACGGGATTAGGTCAACTTCCACCGACTCTAACTCATACTGGGCTGGGCCTTCGTCTTTCCTGGACCGGATCATGTTTTTAGTCAACTTTTCCTCCTGCGCCAATCAGCGCATGGGTCACGCCGATCGGCGCGGCTCCTGATCTGGCCCATCTTCATTACTCTTCAGCTCTTTATCCATAATTGCCCTGTTTTACACCTGTTTCCTATGATTACATCCAAAACAGAACAACTACAAATATATGTAAATATGGGGTTAATTGTTAGTCTAAACCACCAATTTAAGACGCAAAACATCCCTTTTTGGTAGATAAAATAGGCATCTAGAAACCACCAACAGTTCCCCCACACTCAAATCATTGCTAGTCCTCGAGCAATACAAAATCAAATATGTAATAAGAATTTTTACACCATCTCTCATATAGTCAATCTCAATCATCATTTTTACTCATTTTCCCACCACAAAGATTTTCTCTCATCTCCTTTTAACCAATCGGCATATCTTACTTGAGCTTAATCAAATTACCACAAAACCTTTTCAAAAACAATTTTAGTTTTCCTCAACTCATCTTTTAGCATCAAGCACCAAGCATTTGGTCTTCTCTAGGTCTCTCAAGTGTATTTCCTTCCTTCTCCTATCTAATCATGGATTGTATGTGGATCTTGGAGGGCTATATAACTAAATTAAACCATAAGATAAACCATGTCAACAATGTGCTCAATCATGCCTATTAAGAAAGGATTTTCTTGGAAAAGAACTTTTAATGGAGAAGAGGAATGTAGAAGATCTAAAAGAAAATTCAATGAGAACAATTGGCAAAGAATGAGGAATAATCAGAAATCTGCTTTCTTTGATGACCTTACTGCTTCTCAGGGAATATTTTTTTTTCTCTTTACCCCCCCCTTTTTTTATAATAATCTCTCTTTTTTTTCTTTTTGCAACCGCGCCGATTGGGGCGTCCTATATTTTTTTCTTTTTTCTTTTCTTTCTCCTTTCTTTCACCTCTTTCTTTATATTCCCTGATATGATCATCAATTTCTGTCTTGTATCAGAAGCGGAAACTTTCTGAATTCTCTTTTATTGAGAATATAGGTTGTATCAAGGATGAGGGAGAAACAAAGATGTATGGTTTTCATAATAGCAAGGAATTTAATTGGATAAGAATGGCTAGAAATACAGAGATAAACAAAATAGATCATCCTTTCCTAACTTGGTCGAAATCATGTGCAAAAAGTTGACAAAGTTACTTACAATTCACTTAGTTCAAATGTGTAGCTTGCTCTCATTCACTCGGCTATGTAGGCATATTCAGACCTTGCTTTTGCCTTAGCTTATGATGAATCAAAAGAAATTTTCACAAATATAAAGCTCAAAAGTTAAGTGGTAACCAACAAATTCAAGTAATCAACCGATCGATCATCAGAAAGACAAGATAAATAGCATGAGGCACTTTCAATTTGACAATCGATACTAACTTTATTAAAGACAATGCAAGAATTCAAACTACATAAAAGACCTAGAAGCAACTCTCAACATGACTCGTGACTCTCTTAAGCACACACACAAACTTAAATAAACACTCATCAAAAACACTTAAAAACTGAGAAACTAGACTCAAAAACACTTAAAAACTATGACTAATGGCAAAGCCCTTCCCCCACACTCAAAATTTGCAATGTCCTCATTGCAAGAGAAGAAACTCAACACACTAATCATGTAGACCATGCTTGTTCAAGATTCGGAAAATTCGTCTTATATTTCTTATGAGAAAAGTGTAGTCCGCTTCGTTCATCTCAATTGTATCCTGGATTCTGTGGTCCACATCTCTTGATTCCTATAAGCAAGATCTCTGTCTAGATACAGTCTCTCAATGTTTCAAACAAGACAGCAAGCCGGCGGTTGCAGGTTATGATTTTCAAAGCTGTAAGGGGAGGCACTATTCAAATTCCTCTGAGCCGATCGGCGCATAGGCTGAGCCGATCGGCGCAATGGTGTTCTTCCACCATTGTGACTTTCTCCACTTCCCTCTACATTACCATTAACTCTTGTTGAAGTTTCTGCTGCCCTGTCATTACTGCATTCTTCAAGTGTTTCCCAATTTTCGAACTTAGGACAACCAAGGCTTCCTCGCATATCAAAATCATCACTAAAATCTCCAGGCACACTAGGATCACCGCTTTTCAAAGTATCCAAATAGTATGACGTATAGTCGCTATCCCATTCAGAATAATTCTGAATTGTCTTACCCGATAATCTAGCGGATCTGCGAACCTCTGGTGTAGTCTTGTACTTCCTTGTAGCAGTTTCTTTGTCTTCGCCTGGCAGAGCCGTCAGATCAATAAATTCAACCATCTTCAGATCGTGTCGATCGGCTCCAGTGTCACGCCGATCGGCGCAGCCAGCAGCTTCCTTCATATACTCGTCTAACTACTCTAGATTACGCTCACGGATCACCTTATTCTGCTGCCTTCGTAAAATTTTATCATTAATCTCCTTAGGTGTCCTTCCTCCAGGAACTGCACGACAGCCATCGCCATATATCTAATCTCTAGGTATGAAAGTTGGATCTTCTGCCAATTGGAGTTCCACCTTACGTTGAAGATCTTTAGCACAAAAGAAACACTTGCAACCCTCAATACAACTGTTCCTATGAATCTTATTTTCTTGAAAACTTTCCCAATCGGTAAGAACCTTGGGAAAGAATTCATCCCTTCTAGCTTGAAGATCCGTCTCCGCATCCTACTGGTACATAGCTTCTTCGACTTCCTCTCGCATCTTGAATTCATACTTGGCGGCAATGTCATGTTCACCATAAAGTCGGCACCTATGAATTGTGAGGGCGCTCTCTTCATCTAGCTCTTCCTTCTCTTGCTCAGTCAATGATCTTTCGAAAGATAGGAAATCCTCATACGACAAGGGTTTAGCAAGATCAAGAAGACTTTCCATGGTATACCTTTGAGAAACTACTTCACTTTCAATAGGTGCTACAGATTTTCCTTTGCACACCAATACTCTTTTCATCATCTGTCGAAGTTCATTGTCCATCTTCACCTTGTCGGCGTTCCACGTGTCAGCTTCGCTTTTCTTCATGAATTTCTTCCACAGATCTGACCAGACTAGGGGATCATCTCGTGTTGGTGTCAACACTTCATCGACTTTTTCCTAGGGCCAATTTGCAGAGGGCTGAAGAATTCCGCCGTCGAGCCGATCGGCTCCAGAGTCGCGCTGATCAGCGCAGAAGTCGCGCCGATCAGCACCGCCTTGGTTTCTACTTGATGCATCGCCTTCCATCGCTTCTGCTCTTAGGGTTTGTTCTGGTGACGATGTAATACGAGTTGATCCGTGGATTTGCTGTCATCTCATATTTATATCCCTTGATTTGCAATTGGTCTAGGACTCTTTCTCTTATTCGTGGAATTTAACGAGTCTTAAAAAGGCAAGGTCTAAAACCGACTCAAAACAAAAAGGAATCCGCCACGCCGATCGGTGCCGGGTTGCGCCGATCGGCGCAAGCGTCACGCCGATCGGCGCAAACATCGCGCTGATCGGCATGGTACACTACATCGCCAAAAAAAAAGTACAGAAATCAAAATTCAAGCAAGCTTTTTTTTTTACGTCGTTAAGCTCGACCACATGAGGCACTAAGTTATGAAATACACATCAAAAGATTTTAATTCAAATGTGTCGGGTTCTAGGTGTACCTTTAGACGTTGTCCGTTCACCGTGTATTTGTTTCTCTTGCCATCCATTATGATTACCGCTCCGGAAGGTAACACCGTATTCACAAGATAAGGCCCCTCCCATTTGCTTCGCAGTTTGCCTTTTCCAAATAATCTGAATTGTGAATTAAATAAGAGCACCCGATCTCCTTCCTTAAACTCCTTCTTCAAAAGCTTCTTATCATTCCACTTCTTTGTTTTCTTTTTGTATATAACTGCATTCTCATATGCACACAATCTCATCTCTTCCAATTCACTTATTTGTATCTTCCTTTTCATACCGGCGGCATCAAGATCCAATTTTATTTCCTTTATAGCCCAATAACCCTTATGTTCCAATTCCTATAGACGAATTCCCATAGACGAATTGATATGGTGTCATACCAATTGGTGTCTTGAATGCTGTCCTATATGCCCATAATTCTCCATTAAGTTTCGTGGCCCAATCTTTTCCTTCCTTCATAACAATCTTCTGCAGAATTCCCTTTAATTGCTTATTTGAAGTTTCTGCTTGTCCATTTTTTTGGGGATGGTAGGCTGTTCCAATTCTATGTTCAACTCCAGATTTGGTTAAAAACCTAGCAAATTCTCCTCCTATAAAATGGGATCCTCCATCCGTAATTATTATCCTCGGTACTCCGTACCTAGGAAATATCTGCTCCTGAAGCATACTCCTTGATTCTCTTGTAGTGTTAGCCTTGCATGCCATTGCTTCGACCCACTTGGAGACATAATCAATGGCGACCAATATATACTCGAAACCATGAGAATTCTTAAAGGGTCCCATGAAATCCATACCCCAAACATCAAAGATATCGACTTGAAGATTGTACTTAAGAGGCATTGCATTCCTACTGTTAACATTCCCTATTCGTTGGCATTGAGCACATCTTGCAACATACCTTTTTGCATTTTCATGCATAGTAGGCCAATAGAATCCACTTGCCCATACCTTTGCCTGTGTTCTGAAGTAGCCATAATGTCCCCCATAATCCGAAGAATGACATTTTGCTAAAATGCTTGCTCTCTCTTCTCTGGGTACACATCTCCGTACTGCTCCATCCTCGCAATACCTGTACAAGTATGGGTCGGCCCATATAAATTCCTCATTTCACTCTTAACTCTTCTCCTTGTGTTCTTGTTCATCAGATCAGTTTGTCCCTTGAAACCTTTGATAATATCCACCATCCAGTTCTCTCTACGATCAAATGCAGCAAACAACTGCTCTTGTCGCATTTCATCTCTTATTGGCTCAGTTGATGGTGATTCAAGACGAGATAAATGATCTGCTACAGAATTTTCTACTCCTTTCTTATCTCTTATCTCCAAATCAAATTCTTGCAGCATCAATACCCATCGCATTAGCTGAAGTTTAGACTCCTTTTTTGAAACCAAGTATCTTATAGCAGCATGATCAGTATATACGATCACCTTAGAATTTAAAATGTAGGATCTAAACTTTTCAAAAGCAAATATAACAGCTAGCATCTCCTTCTCAGTTGTTGTATAATTTATTTGCGTCTCATTCAAAGTTTTGCTAGCATAATAAATAGCATGCACTTTACCTTCCTTCCGTTGTCCAAGAACAGCTCCAACTGCATAGTCACTTGCATCACATATAATTTCAAAAGGTAAACTCCAATCAGGTGGCTGCATAACGGGTGCAGAGCATAGAGCTTCCTTTAATCTTCTGAAGGCCAAGAGTCTTTCCTCGTCCATAACAAATTCTGTATCTTGCTTTAACAATTCTGTCAGGGGTTTAGCAATTTTTAAATAATCCTTAACAAATCTGCGATAGAAGTTGGCATGTCCAAGAAAACTCAAAGTTGTAAGATCAGTAGGGGGAGGTAATTTCTCAACGGTAGATACCATTGCCTTATCAACCTCTATCCCTCTTTTAGATATGATATGACCAAGTACTATCCCTTCTGTTACCATGAAGTGTCACTTCTCCCAATTAAGAACTAAGTCGCATTCAACACACCTTTTCAAAACCTTTTCCAAATTCTCCAAACAGCTATCAAAATCAGCACAATGCACGGAGAAGTCATCCATAAATACCTCCATAATATCTTCTATGAATTCAGCGAATATTGCATTCATGCATCTTTGAAATGTTGCAGGCGCGTTACAAAGACCAAATGGCATCCTTCTATATGCATATGTCCCAAAAGGGCAAGTAAAAGTAGTTTTCTACTGATCTTCTGGTCTTACCGGTATTTGAAAGAAGCCACTATATCCATCCAGATAACAAAAGTATGAATTCCTTGCTAATCTTTTAAGCATCTCATCAATGAACGGAAGAGGATTGTGATCTTTCTTCGTCACCTTGTTCAAACTTCTATAATCTATGCATATTCTCCATCCAGTTACAGTCCTTTGAGGGATTAGCTCATTGTTCTCGTTAGGCACTACTGTCAACCCTCCTTTTTTGGGTACACAATGCACTGGACTAACCCATTCACTATCAGCAACAGGGTAGATCATACCTGCATTAAGCAGCTTCAAAATCTCCTTTTTAACCACTGGCTTCATTGATTCCTTCAACCTTCACATCCCTTCAACCACTGGTTTAGTATTCTCCTCCAAGTTAATCTTGTGGGTGCAAAATGTGGGGCTGATTCCCTTGATGTCATCCAATGTGTAACCAATGGCCTTCTTATACCTTTTGAGCACAACAAGAAGCCTCTCTGTTTCTTCTTTCGTTAGGGCGTTGTTCACAATAACTAGATATGTTCTATTCTTTCCTAGATATTCATAGCGTAGCTCCTTCGGAAGTTCGTTCTGTTCTACTTCCGGCGCTTCGAATGGATCCAGCTCCCCGAGAGGTTCAAATTCAGGATTTTCCTGGTTGAGCCGATCGGCGCCAAGGTCACGCCGATCGGTGCTGCCAGCATGATTGAGCCAATCGGCGCCATGGTCGCGCCGATCGGCGCTGGCAGTATAGTTGTCAGTTCCACACAGACCGGCTTCGCTTCAATCCACTTGGTGAATTTATCAATAGCAACAAACAAATGAGTGAACCCGCCTGGCGCTTTCTTGAAAAGACCGACAATGTCAAGCCCCCAGACCGCGGAAGGCCATGTCATAGGTACCATCTGAAGTTGCTGTGAAGGCACATGTGTTTGTTGAGCAAAAAATGACAACCTTCACACTTCCGAATGACCTGGTATGCGTCTTCTACCGCTGTAGGCCAATAGAACCCTTGCCGGAAAGCTTTGCCGACCAAAGTCTTGGAAGCTGCATGATTGCCACATACTCCACAATGGATTTCTGCCATCAACTCTTGTCCTTCGGGTATCGAGATGCATCGCATCAAGATATTCGATCCTCCTTTTCTATAAAGGTGGTCATCCACCATCAAATACCCTCGGCATCAAGCTTTCAACCTTTGTTGCTCGTTAGTATCCGTAGGCAGCGTACCCTCGGTCAGAAATTTGACAATCGGGTCGCGCCAATCGTTCTGTGTGCTGATATCATCGACCAGCTCTGCAACATCAGTCGTCAAGACATCAGACTGGGGAGAAATAGTGGGAGAATCTAGGGTGTGTAAGAAAACACCGCGTGGGACAATCGATCGTGACAATCCCATCTTAGCCAATTCATCAGCCACTTGATTATTATCTCGAAGAACATGTGTGAACTTCAATCCATCGAATTTGTCTTCGAGCTTCCTTACTTCTTGACAGTAAGCAGCCATATTATCATCCACACAATTCCAATCCTTGGTGACCTGGTTGATGACCAGAGCCGAGTCACCGAAGATGTACAGACGCTGAATGCCGAGTGACACAGCAATCCGCAGACCGTGTAGAAGAGCTTCATATTCTGCAGCATTATTAGACACTTGAAACATGATTTGAAGGACACATCGTAGCTTCTCCCCTTGTGGTGAGATTAGCACAATCCGTGCACCAGCACCCGGTAACTGAAGAGATCCATCAAAGTACATTTTTCAGTACTCTATGTCTTACGGCGTAGGTGGCATTTGTATCTCTATCCACTCGGAAACAAAGTCAGCCAATGCTTGTCCTTTGATTGCCGACCGAGGCGCGAACGTAATAGTATATTGACCAAGTTCGACTGCCCACTTAGCAATCTTTCGTTCAGCTTCGCAATTGTGAAGGACTTGACCGAGTGCAAAGGTCGTCTGTACTTCAATAGGATGAGCCTGAAAATAATGCTTCAACTTCCACGAGGTGATCAAGACCGCATACAGCACCTTCAAGATCTGATGGTACCGTGTTTTAGAGGCACTAAGTACCTCGCTAACAAAGTAGACCGGGTGTTGTACTTTTTGTACAGGACCCTCCTCTTCTTGGTCGACCATTAAAACAGTACTCACAACTTGAGTTATGGCCGATATATAGAGTTGAAGTGTCTCTTGTGGCTCTGGAGGTACCAAGACGGGGATATTACTGAGGTGAGCTTTTAAATCCTTCAGTGCTGAGTGCGCCTCGGTCGTCCAAATGAAGTGTCCTGCTTTTTCAGCAGTTTCAAGAATGGCAGACCCCTAACTCCTAGTCGGGAGATAAAGCCACTCAAGGATACCATGCAACCGGTCAGCTTCTGAACGTCCCTTTGAGAATTAGGTGGCCCCATATCAAGGATCACCTTGATCTTATCCGGGTTAGCCTCTATACCTCGTTTTAAAATGATGTAACCGAGTAACTTTCCCGAGGGAACCCTAAAAACACACTTTTTAGGATTCAACTTCATTGAGTAATGCCTCAAGTTGTCAAACGTCTCTGCCAGGTCAGAGAGAAGTTCTTCAACCTTACGGGTTTTTACCACAATGTCATCAACATACGCTTCTGTGTTTCGACCGATCTGTGCTTTAAGGCAGCGTTGAATACCGCGTTGGTAAGTCACGCTAGCATTTTTCAGACCGAACGACATGGTAATATAGCAATAGGCGCCGAAGGGAGTTATAAAGGAAGTCTTGATTTGATCTTTGACTTTCAGTGGGATCTGGTGATAGCCTGAATAGACATCCAAAAAGCTTAAAAGCTAACTCCCAGCTGTTGAGTCTACGATCTGATCGATACGTGGCAGAGCGAAGGGGTCTTTAGGATAGACCTTATTCAAATCGGTATAATCAACGCACATTCGCCATTCTTTATTCTTCTTTGGTACAAGGACTGGATTAGCCAGCCAATCTGGATGGTACACTTCCTTTATAAACTTAGCATCTAATAATCTAGCTATCTCCTTCTTCACGGCATCCTTGCGGTCTTGTCAAACCTTCTAAGTCTTTGCTTGATGGGGGTGGCCCCAGGAGGCACCCTTAGCTCATGCTCAATCTTTTCCCTAGGAACTCCTGGCATGTTACAAGGCTTCCATGCAAAGATGTCCCTATTTTCCTGGAGGAAAAGAGTGAGCGCGAGTTCCTATTTCTCATCGAGATTGGCCCCTACGTAAGTAACCTTAGCGGGGTCTTCAGGGTCGAGCGGAATCTCCTTGGTGGGGACGTCTTCCATCTGGATCTTATCCTTGGTAGGCTGCTTCCTGGGAATCTCCGCATCGGTCTGTACCTCGCTGCATACAGCCTCCTGGATCTCCAGCCGGTTGGACAGCATCAACTATTGGTCGGCCATCTCACAACTCTGCACATTGCAATCAAAGGAGTTCCTAAGATCTGAGTGGAGGGAGATAATTTCCGTGGGGCCTAGCACCTTGAGAGTAAGATACGGGTAGTGCAGGACCGCCATGAATTTTTCCATCGTCGGTCTTCCCAGGATGGCATGGTACGCAGACTCAAAGTCGGCCACCTGGAAGATGATGTGCTCGGTTCTATAATTCTCACGGGTCCCGAAGGTGACAGGCAGAGCGCACTGTCCAATGGGAATAGAAGTCTTGCCAGGCATGATCCCATGAAAGGGAGAGGAACTTGGTTGTAAGTCGTTGACCGACAATCCTAACTCCGTGAGTGTCTTGGTGAAGATCAAGTCCAAAGTGCTTGTTGCTGCAAGCACTAGCAGATAGCGTCCAGGCTTGGGCAAGTGTTTGGGATGATCTAACCGATCGAAGGTGATCGACACTTTAGACCACTTCATGTATTCGGGCGCAGCAGGTTCTACGGAGTTGATCTCATGTAGTTCCAGCTTTTGTGTGCGCTTGGACGTGTAGGCAACCGGACCTCCGATGATGAAGTTGACTTCTTTCTGGGGCTCCTGGAACTCTCCATCCTCGTCCTTGTCATCACTGTCATTGGGCTTCTCCTTACCATTGCGCCTTGGCGGATCTTTGGCCACCTTTAGCATGGTGGTTGCGAAGCCTTTCAGTGTGTAACAATCCTTTGCTTTGTGGTTTCCCTTTGGATGCCATAGGCACAGGCCACTCAGCATGTTGTCCATGGTGTGCTGGCTTGTCCGAGGAGTTTTCCTCGACCGGTTTACCGCCGCAACCAAGTTATCAGTTTTCCGCTTTTTGTCCTTCTTGGAGGACTCCGGCTTATCCGAGCGCTTCTCCTTGCCTTTACCTCAGATGTCGTATAGGGCTGACTCTTCGGACGCGAACTTGTCAGCGAGCTTGAAACACTCCCATGCGGTCAGCTTGAGATCATGGTTCCTCCGACCGATCTCCCGAACCAGCTCATCGCTCTGAACTCCTCCTTGGAAGGCTGCGATAATCTATTGGTCTAGAACATTGGGGATTTTAGTCTTCTTGGCGCAAAACCTCTTGATGTAGTCGCGTAATGGTTCATCAGCCTTCTGCTTGATCCGAGTGAGGTCGAAGTGGTTGCCCGGCCAGTTGCAAGTAGCTTGGAAGCTCTCTATGAACTTCCTGTTGAGGTCACCCCATGATGTGATTGACTTCTCCGGGAGGGATGTGAGCCAAATCCGAACGGCTGGCTCAAGACAGACCGGTAGATAATTGGCCATCACAAAGGTGTCACCTCCAGCTGACCAAATTGTCGTGCTGTAGAGTTGCAGACACTCCTAAGGATTAGTCTGACCATCATACTTCTTGATAGGGACCGGCTTGAAGCCTTTTGGCCACCGAGCGATACGAAGCTCTGGTACGTAAGCCTTGATCCTATCGAATCCGTCTTCGTTAGGGTGGTCAACCTCCACCGTTCTCGGCCTAAAGTCCGAAGCAGTGAAGGCGCGCGGCGATTATGGCATGGGCCTACATCGTCACTGTGACGACGACGCCGGTTGTCTTCATCTTCATCTTCGCGCCAGTCCCGATCATCTCATCGACGTCGGTCATCGCTGTTATCTCTCGGAGGGGTATTGCGCCGTCGGTCGTTTTGTCGGTCTTCCTGTCGATTGTCGTGGCGGTCATCCGTCCTCCAGTTGCGGCGCTCCTCCTCGTGGCGCTGGTCATCCCGAACCTGTTCTTCAGTATGAGAGTTGATAGTGTCTCGACCGTCACAAGGCCTTATGGAATCCCTCAGATCACTTCGTCGATCATTGCGTCGCCTACCATGAGAAGTTGCATGGCTGGAACTTGCTATTGATTGTGATTCGTCCCTAGCCTTGTCTTGCACGGTGGCTGCTTTGAGCTTAGCCACCGCTTTTTGTATCGCTGGAGTTTGATAAGCTACATCTGCCATCATGTTGTCAAGCAAAGTCTTAGCTCCGGTGATGTTGTTCTGAGGGGTGTCGTAGACCTTGACGCCATCTACTGCAATTTCCAACTCCCCGAGGTCTAGCCACTGCGCCAGTCGGGATCCACGAGATCCTCTTGGTCGGCATCGGTGACCGATCGAAGGTGGTACCTCTTCGGGGTCGTCATCCCATCGGCCCTCTTCATCACGTCCATCGTTAGCATCTGCATCATCACAGTCGTCATTGTTCCCATCATTAGATGGGGTCTGACCCTCGACCATATTAATGGCTAAAGGATATGGGCATGTAGATCCGTCTGAGTCCTCATCGAAGGAGCGGACCGACTTAGAGTCATACCCGGGGGGTAGGTCTGTATCGCCGAATCTGAGTGGAACCAAAGCAGGGATCAGATCTGATGAGCTCGGTGATCGCACCATGAGATTGGTTGTGGCCGAGTCGGATTGATGCTTGTCGAGGCCTAACGCTTCGTTGGAGTCGGTGGTGAAGTCGAGCGAACCGAAGGAGATCTTGAAGTCCGGCGAGTACTGGATGATTGGAATTTCAGCCATCAAAGTCGACGGTGAATCCCAGCGTGCCTTGTCCCCTACCTGGCGCGCCAACTGTCGAGACTTGATCCCGGCAATATATTTATAGGGCTACGTCGGGACTAAGAACTACGATGGTTAAAGACACAAGACGTCGAGTTATACAGGTTTGGGCCCTCTCGATGAGAGTAACAACCCTATGTCCTGTATTCTGTGGTTTGTATTGCTTGTAACCTGGTGTTCCCCGATGGGGGTACCCTGCCGTCTTATATATCCGGTCGGCAGGGGGTACATGAAGAGTCCTACTCGTAGTCTACAAGGATTTACATAGAAAGTATATCTCTAATTGCCTTGTGCTCCAAGCCGACTCAGTCGGTTTCTTTGTTGGAGTACTACCTGGTCGGTTTCCTAGTACTATCCGGTCGGTTGCCGACTTATGCTTAGCTATGGATACCTGTAAGGTAAGTATTCCACAAGATGCTATCACTGTAGCAGCACTAGCAGGACGCCTGAGTGAGTTCATTCAGAGCACAGCTGAGGATAGACGTCAGATGATGGAGGTCATCAGGGGACAGGCAGAGCTTCAAAGACAGCAGATGACAACCTTGACCACCTTGATGACACAGATGGCATAGATGACTCAGAGGCAGGCCGGATAGCAGCCAGGACATTCAGCACTTCCATAGTTTTAGCCGCTGCCGACACACCCAAGACCCTTCACTGCTTTGATGACAGCTCAGTCCAGCGAGTTGTCTCACTCAGGGGTGTTACCGATAGGGGGAGGAGCACAGACTTTCTCGCCAGTGACTCAGTTCTCCCCCGTGTCAGCCTTCTTAGTGTCTACGTTGTTTGTTTCACCGTCACACTCTTCTACTTTACAGATGGCAGAACCCTCCATTAACCAGCAGCTACTAGTTAGGAGCTTGATCTTTTCAGAGGTTGTTCACACCACCTGTGCAGACTCACAACCAGCTCCACAGCCAGCTACAGCTCCACCTTCCACTGCTACAGTCAGCACGGTCACACCTCAAGTAGCAGAGGATCTAGTCCGCGGAGGCTTCTTATAGCAGGATGTGGTGGATCTCATTCTTCTTTAGGCTTCAGTTGGTCAGGACACCGCCACAGTCACTCCAGCAGAGCAGGACAGAGGATCTGAGTTGCCTGTAGACCTTGACTTCTTCGAGCAGATGGATGCTCAGGCGGCACAGGCTCAGGGAGCACAGCAGGATCCAGCATAGCAGTAGCCAGAAGCAGAGCCCTCAGAGGACGTCGCTGCACCACTTCCTTCGACCATGAGCGCTTAGATGTTCATCTTTTTCCTGCTTGTTGCCAAAGGGGGAGAAGTATGTCATAGGTCTAGGGGGAGCTGGAGTGCGATCTTGTGTGATCGAGAGAGTAGCTTGTATCTAGGGGGAGCATACTGAAAGGTCTAGGTCTCTAACCTTGACTTGATGATAAGTTTTGGTGATAGATGACAATGATTATTGGAACTAACATTTTCTACGAGTTTGTGAGTTTTCATATGTATGGTTAGGTTCCGACATCAAGCTAAAAGGTCAAGCTATGAAATAATGCTAAAACGTTGATATCAAGTGTTGAGAGGTCACATGTTGAGAATTAACACATTCTAATTGATGAAGATGCTTGACAAGAGATCATGGTTGTCTATATATGGATTGATGAAGATAACGGAGATTATCACTCTTGTTTGAAGCATTCAAGATACATCATAGATGGTGATTGAATATCAAGAGTTGGTGGTGTCAACACATGAGCATATTGATGACGATGGATATAAAATAGCATTATATGGAAAGGTGGTGAAGGTTGGGCAAGACTTGGCTGTGATGGACCATGCAAGGGTGAAGGGCAAGCAAGAGGCTTGGTACCGAAGGGCCAAATGCAATGGTGAAGAGCGAGTGAAGGCTTAACGCGATGAACCATGCAACCCCGTGTGAACCTATAAATTATTCACATCACTCATTTTGTGGAAATCAAAATCATGGACACTTCATATGTTGATGGAACATCATGCTGGACCCAAAGTGGATATTCGCACAAGGCAAAGGTATAAACAATAGGATTTTTGTTTTTCTGGTCTTGGTGATTAGTGGAGAAAGACCGGGTTGCTAGAATAGTTTGTCGTACTATTAAGAGGGGTCTAGATAATCACTTGATTTCTACCATGTGTTGAGAAGCTCAATCTTGCATATGCATAATCTCCTTGACATGGTGCTAATATTTGTAAATGTGTTTTGCAAATGATTGAGGCTCATGTGTATTCCTTGAAGGTTGATCTTTGGACAATATTTTGTCTTTGCTCCATTGTGTTTGGGATCAAACAACCCATAGGGATGTGTAGCCCTCTGAATTATCTTTTCAAAATATCCAAGATCATGAAAATCAGACTTAAGAGTCAAAAGTTATGACCGTTTCTCTGAAGGTTGGTCGTGCTGAAAAAGAGGTGACGGTCCGACCGCCCGGTCTATGCGGTCTGACCGCAAAAGTCCAGAGAGTGCTTGTGGTGGTCTGACCGCCAGGACCTCGCGTTCTGACCGCCAGAGGTCGAAAAATAGCTGTAACGGCTAGTTTTCTAGCCGTTGGTTTGAATGATAGTTTGACTGCGGTCTGACCGTGAAAACAGAGCTTCTCGGGCTGTCCGAAGGTAATGGCTAGTTTTGTTGGTGTAGTCTATATATACCCCATTTCCTGCGGCTTGGGAATAGGCTAGACACCCCATTGAACATACTTGAGCTAGAGAAGAGTCCTCCCACACATTTGTGCATGTGTTGCATCAAATAGAAGGTGAGAGGAAAGATTCAAGTGCATTTGTGTTGGTGATTGAGCGTTGAGCAAATTGGTGGGAGTCAAGTGTGCCTTGGCTTGTTACTCTTGGAAGTTGCCACCTCATAGACGGCTTGGTGGTGTGAAAATCATGAGCCCTTCAAGAAGATTGTGAAGGTGGCCTGGTGTTCTTGTGAGAAATCTTGTGCTCACCTCGCCGAAGTAGTGAAGGGAAACTCTAGTGGAATCAAGGTTTGGAGAGGTTCAAGAGATTGATTTGGCTTAAGATCAAGTTTCTCTTGTGTGAGCTCTTCTTGTTGGAGAAGTGCATACTTGATAGAGAAGCAAATCAAAGACTTGAATCCACCTCAACGTGGAGTAGGGGTGACCGACAAGTCACCGAGACCACGGAAAAAAAATTTGGTGTCGCCCTTTTGGTTTGTCTATTTATGATCATTTACTTTTTGCTCTATACATTCTTGCAACCTCATATACATAGAGCTCAAGTTACTTGTTTAGTTGTGATATCTATTTAGTCTTTTACTTGTGCTTCTCTTATTCATGCAATTTACCTTTCTAGAATTGTTTTTGCTCTCATCTCACCATAGGATTGCAAACCTTAACTTAGGCATTAGAGTGATGTGCTTCTCTTGTATCAATAAAAGGAATAGCTCTATTTATATTGCTCATGATCAATTGTTTTAAATTTCATAATTATTTTTAATTGGGTAGCAATTAGAATTAAAACTGACTATTCACCCCCCTCTAGTCGGTATCCTAGATCCTACAAGTGGTATCAGAGCCAAGATCTCTCATTTTAGTGGATTTAACCATCCCGAGAGTGAAGGATGGCGACTAGTTGTATAGAAAAATCTAATGGTGTTCCTATCTTTGATGGTACAAATTATTCCTATTGGAAAACTTGCATATCTTGTTATTTTCGTGCCATAATTCCAAAGATATGGTGGATTGTTGATGTTGGTTTTTCTAATGCCTTGGATGATGGTGCTCTGACACAAGGACAAAAGAATTGTCTTCGTCTTGAGCTCAAGCTACTAATATTTTATTTAGTGCATTGAGTGTAGATGTTTTCTATGAGATATATAAGTTGAAAAGCGCTCATGATATGTGGGTTCAACTTCAAGAAAAATATGAAGGAAAGTTGGCAAGCGATTATTCCATTGATGAAATTGAAGATGGATGTTCTACCTCATGCTCTCATGATCATTCTCCATCAAGGTCTTATGTTGATAACATGTCACCCCCATCGACATCACCACATTGCCTAGTGGCCAAAGATAACTCAAAATCTGACAATGATGCTAGTAAAAGTGACGATGATGATGGTGATGATGATGATGATGATGATGATGATGATGATGAGTATACTTATGATGAGCTTGTTGAGATATTCTGTGCCATGACAAAATACATTGAACAAGAGAAATCAAAAACTAGTAATTTGAAAAAGGAAAATTGTTCTTTGAGGAATTTGTGTGAGGAGATAAAGCAGTCTCATGAGGATCTTAAAGAGTCTTATGTGAAATTAAAATTGTCTCATGAGAAGCTTAGTGAAACTCATGAGAAGCTCAAAGAAGCTTATGATTCTCTTGCTTCTAATGCGTCTAAAAATGCCAAATTACAATTAGGAATGGCTTGTGATATTATACCATGTGAATCTAATGAATCTAAGGTTGATATGTCTAGTATACCTTGTTCTTCAAATATCAATATTTGTTCTTCCTCTATGTTTTGTGATACTAACCTTGTAGAAAAGAACAAAGAGCTAAATGAAGAGGTCAAGCGATTGAAAGAAAAATTAGATGGATGCTATAATTCAAAGAAGGCTCTTGATAATATGTTGAATTATGAAAGAGGAATGGATATAAGAGTGGAATGGGTTTTCCCACAAAGGAAAAAGAGACGAGAAAGAAGAAAGAAAAGAAGAGTGGTATAATGAGATGTTTTGGTTGCAAGGAGAAAGGACACAAAATTGAGGCATGTCCTAACAAGAAAAATGAACATCCTACACCGAGAAATCACAACAAGATGCAAGAAAAAGTGTCTATAAGAAAAAATATGACTTTCTACAATTGTAGAGATAAAGGGCATATTGGCAAAAATTGCCCAATTGGTAACACTCCTAAACCTATCATTTTCAATGATCAATATTTGCTTCGAAAGGATAGGAATGGTGCTGTTATTGCTAAAATTGTTGGTATGTGCAATGCTAATGCAAAGGCTATTTTGGGTGCCAAAATCTCTTGTGACTAACATTCAAGGAGCCAACACGGTGTGGGTACCACAAAGTGCTTGACTTGCTTTAGTAGGTACTTGGAGATGCATTGAAGACTTGGCCTTGACATTGTTTGATGAGGACATCACCCTTATGGATACACCCAGCACTCCGCCAACCAAAATGCAAGTTCATGCGCGACAACTGAATTTACGGGTGAGCTTGTTCCTAATGATTCCTTTATGTGATTTTGAGAATAGATTGCTATCTAATGAATTAATTATTGTTATAAACTATGGAGATGATGATGAGATAGCTGGGGAGGTGATTGAAGACGTGATGGGCCAGCAAGGACGTCCAAGCCAAGGTGGAGGCCCAATCAAAACCGACTTCGAGTCTGTCTCGGAGCCCAGGACCAGTCTGCACTAAAACGGATGCCCAGGACGCATACTGATTCGGATTTGGACGTTCTATATATGCCTGGAAAGATAACGAAAAGACCTTTCCAACCCAACTGGTCCCATATCAATATTCGTCCCGAGCCGTCAGCAATCGCCAAAACAATTCGACTTCCAGAATCTGTCCTGGTGCTGCGACACCGTAATCGGTCTTTGGGCCATGTATCGAGTTGAGCCCACTTAGGGCTGCGTCCAAGGGGTCTTGCACGACCCTAGGGTCCTCATATACAGCTGCCGCCTCTTCATTAGGGTTTGGGTTTTGCTTAGATTATTCTGTTGATAACAGTTTTGCCGTTTGATCGGTTTGTGAGACCCCAACTTGTGAGATTCATCGTATACTTGCAAATTTAGTTGCATTCTTCTTTGTTCTTGCTTGTGTTCTTGATTTGCAGGCAAGGATAAGCCTTCTCGGCGAGGTCAATCGTTCTTAAACGGTTGATAACCAGAGGAGACGTTGTGCTGCGATTGCGGGGTTCAGAACGTGTCGTTCGGAAGCCGGATCGATTTGTGTATCGCCTCCGTCTTAATCAAGATTATCAAAACCTATCGGAAGATCAGGAACCCTTGTTCACATCATTGTTGACCTTGCAAAATTATATGTCAAGATCCTTTCAAGTTGATATTTGTCCTTATTCATGAAAGGATGTCAAGTATGAATATATTGATCCATATCTTCAACCAATGCCATCTCGGTAACAAGTCTATACATTATAGTAGTTCGGTCTCTAGACCTGTACAAATTGTGTCTTATTTGTTCACATATTATATATATGTTTCAGCATGCTCCATTAGTATGATTCTCTAAATTTTTTTGATTAATATGCTTTTAGGAAGTACTATGTGTTTTCATATACTTTGCAGCCCCTAAATGTGATAAGATTATTTTGATGCCATAATAGTCTAGAAAATTCCTTCTTTAATAAAAAGTCATATTTGGTGCAATTCTTCAAGAGAAATCGTAACTTGTGTTGAAAATACTTTCTTTTCTCCTTCCAAATGTTTTTCAAGTGATTTGAAACAAAATGAGTTTTTTAAACTCAAAAGAAGAAAATAGATTCTTGTTTTCCACCCAAACTTGTCAAATTTTTAAAATCTTTGCAACAATATTTTTGATCAAAGTCCTTTTACAAATCTATAGAGTTGGTTATTTTTGAACATCTTTCCTATTCAAAACATTTTCTCATGACCAACCATTTGAAAGGAAATTGATTTCGGAGTTCATCTTGAAAACCTTTTTGCTGAAATTGGTTCTATTGTGGCATCAAGTGAGTTTTTCTTCATGAACCAAATAGTCTCCATATATTGGCCCACAAAAGTGTTTTAGACTCATATATTCTCAAGAGAAGTGATAATCCATGGTTTTCATGCTTCACTCAAATTTTGATGCATATGTGCTTTTATAGTTGTTTATTATCATCATTTTCTCTATGTCACATGAGCACATGATTTGTTATCATAAATGTGGATAATAATCATTGTGAAGAGATAAAAGATCAGCAACAAACATTTTGGAAATATCAAAAAATTTCTGGATGAGTCACATTTGCAAGCACACCCTCCATCTTTACATATGGATTTCATTGGTCTCATCTTGATGGTATGAGTACGGAGATTTAGATTTGGACATTGGATTAATTGGATATAAGGTTGGAGAGGCTTCCAAGGGCATGGCAAGATGATTTGTCTATCATGGAGAATCTTATGGTTGTCTCATATATACATGACATTGCTATATTATAAAGATAACAATCAATCTTGTTAGTGCAAGTACTCAATATGAAAGATGATATTTTTGAGAAGAAAATTCAAGGTTCTGGTCACACATGGGAAAATTCAGGATTATTGGAATATCAATTGAAGATTGCATATGGAATTATGGATACCATCTATTCTAGTGTGTCACCGGGAGGTTCGGTCACCAAGGATGATGTTGATTCTTGCATGAATACAAAAGGTCAAGGATGTGGAAAAAGAGATTAGCAATGTAAAACCTCTTCAAGATATTGGTAGACATGAGCATGAGCTTGAGATGATGGTTTTGGAATGCTCAATGCTATATGGCGGGTCTACTAAGAAGAAGCTTGCGGAGAGAGCAAACATGACTTGCTATATTCATCATGAAGATAACAAAGTCCTATTTGTGCAAGCTCAATATGATAAGATGACAATAAAATGGAAATCAAATTTCTGGCCATGCATAAAAAAAATCATTGAAAATGTTTCAATATTATATGGGTACATCATCTATGCTATTGAATTGATCTTCATGAAGGATTTGGAAAATTGGCATACATTGTTAATGGTTTCCATATAATGAGAAGCCAAGCTTTCTAATTGGAACACACTGGAGGTAATCATGCCCATACGCAAATTTGATCTTTTTTTTAAGGTAGAGTGACTTGATTTCACTTATATACATTTTTATGTTGCTCTATTATAATGTCTTGGCACTAGTATTTGATTTATAAGAGGATGCTATGTGATACTAGATGCTAAATTCTGTTCTAATACTTGTCATGTTTAAATCATTTCATTATCCTATATGCTAGCATTTGCTCATGCATGTCAAATGAAATTCACAAAGGCTATAGTCTCTTCTCACATGATAGATTGCTATGTATCTTGTTATATTTTCTTGAACAATCTACATGTCCTTTATTTCATATGGTGTATGGCAAGTTGTTTTATCTCAAGTATATTTATTCTGCCATAACTCAATACATAGGTTATGTTCCCCTTGGATTTTTATGGTTATGTCCTACATTCAAAATCATTTTCATTAATTGTATGCATAATTTTAGGGGGAGCCTATGCTATATCTTTGTTGGTACATAAGACTAACATATCTATCAAGTTTCTTGGTAGTCGTTTGTTTCCTTTGTTTGTTCTAGGAAACTTGCCTTTGTGACAGATGAAGACCAAGAAAAACAAGTGGACCAAAAGATATATGGTAAAATTCTCTCCTATTTGTTACATGATTAATGCATATGTGTATCTTGAATATTCTACTATGCTTGGTTTGAGGGGGAGTTGCACTAGGCTTTGTGAGACTAATGGGTTTACTATGTTTTTATGGATATTTTTTTGAGGATGAACATATATCAAAAGGTAATTATTGTTTTTGATTTATGTTGTTAACTTGCTTACCTTTGATGATGGTGCCAAATGATAGAACACATTTTCCTTTCTGCCAATTAAATAACAATGTGCACATGAATATCATGTTTATTCTATATATGCTTACCATATTAGTTACAAAGAAATTGCTCTCTGCTCTATGACTTTTATACTAACATTTTATTGAGCTCCATATGCTTTACTTTAGTCTCAGTGGATAAATAAGGTGACTCCAAAGTTGTTTTTTCCCTTCACATGATGTTGCCCTTTTTTGGTGCTTGATGCCAAAGGGGGAGAAAAGAATGAAAGAATTACAAAATTGGGATGGGAGAAAGAATGAAAATGGAGAAAAGGATGGTACAAAAGGAAAGTGTGCATATGGTTATTTAAATTTTATATCTCATATCTATTTCTATGCACATGATTATAATAAGGAGTGCTCATTTTATGGCTAGTGTTTCATTTGTTGAAACTAACCCCTCTAGTGATTCTGGAGATAAATCTTATTAATTATATCTTTATATGAGGGTGTTGTCATCAATCATCAAAAATTGGGAGATTGAAAGGTCTAGGTCTCTAACCTTGACTTGATGATAAGTTTTGGTGATAGATGACAATGATTATTGGAACTAACCTTTTCTATGAGTTTGTGAGTTTTCATATGTATGGTTAAGTTCCGACATCAAGCTAAAAGGTCAAGCTATGAAATAATGCTAAAACATTGATATCAAGTGTTGAGAGGTCACATGTTGAGAATTAACATGTGAGTTCAAAAAGAGTCATTGCGCGGTTAGATTTCAACTGAGTCAGAGACGACGGAACTTCCGTGATAGACGTGGTCAAAGATAATAAAAAAAAAAATTAATAACAATAATAATTTTGGAACAGAGAGATTATAAGAGAAGAAATTATTGTTTTTTATTTTTTTATCTCAAGCAAAAAGTTCCTTACTACTCTAGCAAGAAATTTATTGGAATCCTGGTGAAACATCTCATGTGCAAGATTTATCCATGTACAAAATCTCAAAATACGCATATAACAACGAGTCGTGTTTTAACAAGGCTTAGTTGCAGCTTCGTGGAACAGGATTTAACCAAACTGCACCTCATATTCGTTAAAAAAAATTATACCCCAAAAGTGTTCACTATGAGAAGCTTGATTTGCTCGAGATCCACCTCGACCTCATCGAGCTAGATCTCAAGGAGGGGATCATGTTGCGGGATTCGAGGTTCCAGGGTGTCAGATCTAGTGCCAATGACGTAGTCTCCTCCGCCCACCTCAACTCCAGCCTCACCGTCCTAGATCGGGTCACTATCGAAGCTCAGCGTCTTGCCAGAGTGACCAAGGCTTTAGGGCTTGGAGGTATGGATGTGGTGCTGCCGGAGGTGACGGATCAAGACCTTGATTGGCTATCAGCGGAGGCCACGGAGCACCTGATCGGAGCTGCTGACGGGCTCGAGGCCCTCAACCTCGTCAACAACAAGGACGACCTCCCTGGTGGTGCGGAGGCGCAGATGGAGGACGGCGTCGGCAACAACAAGGCAGCACAGGCCGAGCCCAAGGATGATGATGGTGCCCTTGCTGCATATCAGCGTTGGGCCTTCAGAAAGGAGGAGGTTGTCGTGGCCCTGTTAAGCGCTAAGGCCTCCAAGACCCACCAGGCAATTGCTACAGCCAAGAAAGGTCCATGCATCATGTAGATGTTCTGTTATGAAGGGCTTAGGGTTCATGTTAAGCGTCTTGATCTTCTGAACATATAGGCTAGGAGCCTAGGAAGGGCTTAGGGTTCATGTTAAGCATCTTGGTCTTCTGAACATATAGGCTAGGAGCCTAGGAGGTAGTCTGTTGGAACAGGATGTTTGGAAAGTAGTGCCTGTGTAGCATAGTTTGCTGATTCAACCAAAGGTTTCGAACATGAGTAGTTGTCATGTTCAGTAAAGAAAAATGAGTGTTGTCATGTGATGAGATAGGAAGAGGAGCCCTAGTAGCTCCTGAGCATCCATTCAAACAATTGTTACTATTGTTGTATGATTCTCCAGATTTGCTCACATTCAATCTTGGCAGTCTTTTTCATTGGCTAAAAAAATTCTCCTCTACTTATTCGTGTACTCCTGCAGTTAGCTGGCAAAATTTATGTTTATATGTTTGCTATGCCAAATGAGACAATAGAAAGCTTTATTGCACATTATTTGGAATTTGATATAGGGGAGAAAGATGAATATACATGCATCTCATTTTCATGACAAAGTAACCGCTCTTAATGCTTAATAATGCAGAGTTCTAGTTCCAACGTGTGATCAAACCCTTATCTTTTCTCTTTCTATTGCTCTTTGCCTCACATCAGCTATCTAATCAACGGTGGTGACGCTGTACTATTTTGTCCATTTTTTCTTAATTTTTACTTATGCTTGACTGATTTTGAGAGGGGTACACATTGGGTCACCAACTGCATCTCTGAGGCCTGAAACGACTGCATCTGGAAAAACAGCAGTCAGGCTGCCCACTGATTCCCCTTTCCGGTTTGCTGGAATGCGGCCGTGGTGTCTGATGAAATGTTATTTGGGCGATGTCACTCAAATGGTGTGAGGTCTGAGGTTTTATCTCTCTGCAGGTGATGGACATGATTCTTGATGATTTGAAGGAGCACCCTGTTGACCTGATGCGATCTCTATGGTATGGCAACACTCAACCAACTTCTTTCTAGAATTGTCATTGCGTGATTGTGCAGATTGCATGTGACACTCTAGCAAAAGATCAAATAAAATCTTCTGTTTCTGTTGTGAAGTTGGTTCTAGGGTTAACGACTAGAAGTGTTCAGTGCCTATGTGTTATGGGATAGGAAGATGAGTCCTCAGTAGCTCCTGTTTTCGTTCCCCTTGAGAAAGCGACTATGAGAATGTGCTGTTTGATGCTCTAGATTTGTTGTATGTATGGTGCTCTTAGTCTGGCCACTCATCCACGTAAATTTGAGGGTGGTGTGGTTGCGCTGGCTCCTCCCCTCGAGTCACCCTTAATCCTTTCTTTTGGCTCGAGGGTTAATGACATCATAATCAATCAACCTAGTGAAGGAACCACATGCTTAGAAACATGTCATTCGATCATCTCACTTCATAACTTTCTTGGGAGAACATCAAGGCATCAAGCTACCATGTGTCAGATTTTCAATCCCAGCTTCTTAATCTTTAATGAAGTGGATCACAGGTTTTCTTTTCTGCAGTTCTAGTCATTCCTTTCACAACCTGCAGTGCACGCCGTTAGCTTTTGTGTCATCAAACCCATCATTGTCCCAACAATCACTAATGCTGAATTAGAAAGGCTAATAGTAGCTGTAGAGTTCCAATGCACTGTCGCACAGGTTTTACATATATTTTTTTTTATAACTTCAGGTTTTATACTTAGCAAAGCTAAAAAATTTAAAAGAAAAGGAGCATAATACTATTAACAACATCAAGGTGCAAGAACGATAGGTTTAATATTCATAATGACAAAGCTATCTGTGCAAGAACTAAATGTAATTGTAAACAAAATATAATAACATCATTCAAGCATTGACCGTAGGCACTTCTCTATAACAGGCCATGTTGCTGAAATAAGAAAACCCTAAAGAAGTAGTACAATATCCAGCAAGCCAGGGTCTCATTGTCTCATGCCTTCATGGTGTGGTGAAAAATGCAAAGGCAGGGATCAAAGGCAAGCCCATTTCATCTGCCATAACAATCTGGATTGAAACTTTGACACTAATTTTGATCAAAGATATTAATCAACGAAATCACACATTTGAGCACTCCATGAAAAGAGCACAAACGTTCATGCAACATCTTCCATAACACGGCAGACAGTTTCAGCTGCTATAATACCTTAAATTGCTGCACAAAGATGAATCTCAGAACTGTAACACACTACACTGAAACTCAGACAACAATATTCAGAAAATGGTAACTCCATTTATACCGAACAAAATTAGATATTCTAATACTCGTTGGAAAGGTTTCAGAAAGCTCTATAACTTTAGTTGTTACGTTATTTTCAGATTCCTTGTCTAAGAACCTGAAAAAGGCTTCGATGTGCTACTCCACTAAATCTGGAAACCCCCCAAAAGAACAGCAGTCACGTATGACCTTGTTTTAGATATTCTTTATCACAACTGCTTTGTCCATGCCACCATTGAGCACAACAATGTCCATGAATAGGCGAGATTGATCCCTACCGATAAATCAACCCACCCAAGTCAATCGGCTACCAAATTCTCAACAACACTCCCATCAATCTAAGGACAGCAATACCGCGCACAAGCAGAAATGCGAGTAGTTCATCCAGAAAACAAAAACAAGTGAAGGAATGAGAGGAAAAATAAACATCAGAGATTGGTGGGAGACACATGTCCGTACCTAGAACCTTGAATGTGGCTGGCGTTTTTCTGGGAAACCGAGCGAGTACGACTTCTTCATGGAGAAGGTTGATGATTTCACGCGGATGCTCTGCCATCTCCATCTCAGTGGCCGATCCGTCCCTGGTTAGGTTGACTCCTGGCCTCCTCGATCCGAAGCTGAGGTCGCTGGTTGCCGCGGCGGCACATCCGGGAAGCCGCACGTGTGGATGGCGCACAGGGTGGCGGCAGCGGGGGAGAGGGCTAGGAAAAGAAATTAAAATGAGAAATGCATTTTGTTCAGGAATCGAACGAGGATCTGAAAAATAACGAGTACCTGATCCATTCTGCTTGCATTTATCCTCATTTTTCGCAGTCGCCCGCCATCGCGTGGTTGTACCTTGAAGACTGAGCGCCTTCAGGCTGTGGCCCGTGTTGGCAAGACTCGTCCTCCATGGTCGTGAATCGGAGTTGTCCTCGATAGCAGCGGCCTCATCGTAGCGCGAATGGAGATGTGGCGGAGGAGAGGAATAGGGAGCCGCTTCCACCAGATCTGGCCGAACTGAGCACACAAGCGCAAATAGAGTTGCGAAGGGGAGAGGAGGTGGGCGGGCGTGAGGATGAGTGGGAGGTTCTTGGATGAGGGGGAGGAAGGCGTGTAGGCTGCCCTTCGGGGAGGAGGAGGGCGCAGTGCCGCGGCGGCGGTCGGGGCGGGGAGAGGAGGAGGAGCGGAGAGAGGCCGGAGGATTAGGGTTGGGGAGGGCACAGTGCTGCGGCGGCGGTCTGGGCGGGGAGAAGAGGAGGAGCGGAGAGAGGCCAGAGGATTAGGGTTGGGGAGGGTTGGCGGGCGAGCGGGCGGGTGCGAGGAGGAGGAGAACGCGGCGCAACGCTGCAGCGGCGGCGGTGGCGGCTGCGGCTCGGGGCCGGGGAGAGGAGAGCGGGGGACGACGGTTTTTCTGACAATGGGTCCAGTTCTTCGGGTCTTACGACCTCACCAGGATTATTAGATTGGTATAGATATATAGATTTTCGAACGAGCTCCACGTCACTCTCAAAGCCCTTTCTGACTAGTGGGCCTCGCCAGCAAACTTGACTATGCCCACGTCACTCACTGACACGACGGACCCTGAAGTCAAAGCCCTTTCCGACTAGTGGTGGGCGTCGCCAGCAAACTTCACTATGGCCACGTCAGTCACTGACACGGCGGACCGCAAGCGCCCGCCCGCATCCGGAAGAATTCCCCGTTGCTCGTGACGCTTCGCATTCCCTCCTGCCCCACTCCGCGACTTCAGATCTCCTTCGCCTCCCCGTCGTCCTCCTCTCCGGCTGGCCGGCCGGCCGATGCCTCCCAAACCCTAGCGGCCGCACGCAAAACCCTAGATCCCGCCGCCGGCGGAGCCGCCGCCATGGACACCTCCAGATCCGGGCCCCGCCACGGGCGCCTCCTCATCTCGCCGTCGCTCTCCTCCCCGGCCTTCTCCACCCGCTCCCCGTCCCCATCCTCGTCCCCGGCTCCGCACCACGACCGCCGCAACTCCACCTCCTCTCCGAAGCCCCTCGTTCCCTTCCCCACCTCCTCCTCGTCCGCCGCCGTCTCGAGGTCCCGCTCCTCCATCGGCGGCGGCGCGGGGGCCCGCGCCCACGCCGCGGCGTCCTCGGCCTCGGGCCCCGCGTTCGCTCACAACGCGCGCCTCGCGGCCGCGCTGGTCCCCGCCGCGGCCTTCCTGCTCGACCTCGGCGGGCTACTCGTCTTCGCCGTCCTCACCATTGGGCTCGCCGCGGCCTACCTCCTCGACGCGCTCCGGCTGCGCCAGGGCGCCTTCTTTACCGTCTGGGCGGCGCTGATCGCGGCCGATGTCGCCTTCTTCTTCTCCGCCTCGCTCTCGTCAGCGGCCTCAGCCTCTGTGCCTCTCACCGTCCTCGCGCTCCTCCTCTGCGCCGAGACCTCCTTCCTCATCGGCGTCTGGGCATCGCTGCAGTTCCGATGGATCCAGCTCGAGAACCCCACCATCGTGGTGGCCCTTGAGCGGCTCCTCTTCGCGTGCGTCCCTGTGGCCGCGCCCCCACTCTTCACATGGGCACTCGTGTCTGCCGTTGGCATGGCCAACGCATCCTACTACTTTGCTGCGTTTTGCATGGTGTTCTACTGGCTGTTCTCCGTACCCCGGCCATCCAGCTTCAACAACCGGAAGCTGGATGCACCGTTGCTGGACAATGATGGCATTCTAGGCCCCTTGGAGAGCTGTGTGCATACGCTGTATCTGTTGTTCGTGCCGGTGTTGTTCCATGTCGCGTCCCATCATGCCACACTCTTCACATCTTGGGCCAGTGTGTGTGATGTGCTGCTGCTGTTCTTCATACCGTTCTTGTTCCAGCTCTATGCATCCACTCGGGGTGCGCTTTGGTGGATTACCAGGGATGCTCGCGCAATGGATCAGATAAGGATTGCTAACGGACTGGTTGCATTGGTTGTGGTGGTGCTTTGCCTTGAGGTGCGAGTTGTGTTCCACTCATTTGGAAGGTACATTCATGCGCCACCACCGCTGAATTACCTGCTTGTAACTGTCACGATGCTTGGTGGTGCTTTGGGTCTTGCAGCACATGCTGCAGGCAAAGTGGGGGATGCTGTTAGCTCGGTGGCTTTTACGATATTGTCAGTGCTTGTCAGTGGAGCAGGAGCGATTGTTATTGGATTCCCTATTATGGTATGTTGCAGCCTCCTTTACATCGAGTGATATCTGAACCTCAAGTTTCTTGCCATGCAAAAATGAACTTTTTTATGACCTTAAAATGATTCCTGAGCAATGTTACAATCACTTGAGCCTATTATTCTTAAGCCTAATGTGTGTTGCATACCACTATCTTGAAACTATAGTTTATTACGAGTAAAGTAGATATGTATTATGTAGTCAAATAAAGGTATTGAAACTTTTGATCGACTTAAACTTATGATAACTGCTTAAGTTTTCCTATCTTGCAACTGCTTAATTTTTCATACTACTTTGTCACGAGATATTACTTAGTATTAGTGCTAAGGTGATTTGATCAGGGGATTGTTAACCTTCTCAAGAAGTTAGTATGTGCACTCTCCCTTTCAGTAGCCGTCACACTAGTATGGAGAACTATTGTGTCCTTAAGCTGTTTAGGTGACTATATGCCAATCATGCACTGGGCTGGCTATTTCATTGGACGCGGACCTTAACTTTTTCTTGCAGCTGTTACTACAATTGTCAGTACTTCGGTTTATGTAATGATTCGTGAAAGGTTGTATCATCTCAAAAACATTCAAATGCCAAAAGGAATCAATACAGTATTTGTTATGCTTTTGCTATAATATATGCTACCTTGTTACACAAATGATCGATATTAATAAATGAGAATATTGTCTCTACTTTGAGTGTATACAATTGCTACATATACTGTTATGTAAACTTCATGATCCATTGGAGCTTTAGGACAGTTTTCTGTCAATAAGGAGAAGTTTAGGATAGCTTCCCTGGCTTGTCTCCTCAATTCTCAAATTTCATAGTGATACAAGACTAAGAAGAAAGAACTATATTTGCATCTTAAAACCACTTAGGGTTCTGGACTAGCTGTCTTTTGGTGAAGTTCATTGCGTGGTTAACCTAAAATAGCACAAGGGCAGATATTGTTGGAACTCATTTTACAAGTTGACTAGTTTTAGAGTAACATGCTTCTTGAATTTTAGAAGCAACCATTAACATTCTTGTTTGCACCTAAAAAAAACAATTTATGTTACCGTACTAAGTGTGTTTGTTAATCATTTTGCAGTTCCTGCCACTACCAATGGTTTCTGGATATTATGTAGCAAGATTCTTTACTAAGAAAAGCTTGTCATCATACTTCACATTTGTATCAATAGCAAGCTTGATGGTCCTTTGGTTTGTTGTGCATAACTATTGGGATCTGAATATTTGGGTTGCTGGCATGCCATTGAAGTCCTTCACTAAGTATGTCGTTGCAGCTGTCATTATGGCAATGGCTGTTCCGGGCTTGGCACTGCTCCCTACAAAACTTCGCTTTCTTCTAGAACTTGGTCTCATTGGTCATGCATTGCTGCTATGCTACATTGAGAACCAATTGTTTAACTATGCCACCATGTATTACTTCGGATTTGAAGATGATGTCATGTATCCTGCTTACATGGTTATGATTACAACCTTTCTGGGGTTGGCTCTTGCCAAAAGATTGTATGTTGATCAGCGAGTTGGGCCCAAAGCTGCTTGGATCTTGACCTGTCTGTATTGCTCAAAACTAGCAATGTTGTTTATGACATCAAGATCAGTTACTTGGGTTTCAGCTGTTTTGCTACTGGCTGTTACTCCACCTTTACTTCTTTACAGGTATTTACTCGAACTATACATTAATTGGATCATCAGTATCACTTCTATGAACTAATGCATGTGAATTGTTAAGTTGATAAAAATAACCTTGCTTTGCTTGTGACATTCAGAGACAAGTCTAAAGGGGCCTCAAAGATGAAGGTCTGGCAAGCATATTTCCATGCATGTGTTGTAGCCTTCTCCGCATGGCTTTGCCGGGAAACTATCTTTGAAGCTTTACAGTGGTGGAATGGTAGACCTCCTTCAGATGGCCTGTTATTGGGTTCATATATCCTTTTGACAGGAGTAGCTTGCATCCCGATAGTTGTGCTCCACTTTCCTCATGTGCAGGTAGTTGCTTATTACTTCATTATTCTATGCAGAATGATTGATATCACTTCTTAGAGCATTTGGATGTGCTGTTTCATTTCTCTTGTCATACTAATGCAGTATATTGCTTAGCATTTGTTTTCTTAACAAATTCGTCATCAGTTTTTGTTCATTTTTTAGTTCTATTATGATGTTAGGTCCTCTTACTGTAGATGGTTTACTCATTTTTAGTGCCACAAATGAAAAGGCATTTTATAGCATGGCTTCATATTATCATATCATTATCTTTTGAGGGTGTATAAGTGATGATGTTGATGTAAAGCACTTATTTAGGGCAACCTGGCAAAATTTAGCAACTCATAGATGCATGTTCTGGCTATATTATATCCCCTATATCAGTACATTTAGAAAACTAACCTTTTCTCAATTCAAATCTGTCTAGCTGTACCCTCAATTTTATGAGTAAAGAAGGAAAAATATTTCATTATATTGGACATGTTCTAAACTTTGAACTGAAATCAGCTGAATGTTTCAAAGATAAGCTGTGTTATGAGTTGAAT
Organism: Eleusine indica; assembly: GCA_030378355.1. Classification (NCBI taxonomy): domain Eukaryota; kingdom Viridiplantae; phylum Streptophyta; class Magnoliopsida; order Poales; family Poaceae; genus Eleusine; species Eleusine indica. The sequence continues at coordinate 10,267,030 of CM059501.1, forward strand.
AGCTGACATTAGTTTTGAGACCCAAAAGACTGGAAAATCATTACCATATGAATTTTAGGGTAGGTTATCTTTTACAGTCGTGTGAAAAGTTTGATTCAAATGTTCCTGATGAAAAGTCTTTTTCATCTGAAATAGCTGATATGCATACACAAAAAAACACTATTAGGATTTCAGGGTACTACAATTCAACATATTTTTTATTAGGATTATCTCTGGATTTCTAGTCTGGCTTCTGTATTGATACATAAGTATGCTCCTTGGTATTAGATTCTAGTTATATCATAGAAGGGTAGTGTCATGTAATTCACATACATCTATGGTAACCTCTGCCCAATCAACTAATGGGAAGGGTTTTACTTCATATTTCTCACTGAATTTAGTTTCTTTTTTACCACAACATATCTTCTAGTTTAATGATTGAACTATTTGATCTATCTTTCTATTTAGCTTTGCAATACATTGTGGATTTGCATCAATTGATTATATTTTAATATGTCCTTGCAGTCAGCAAAGAGAGTCTTGGTGCTTGTAGTGGCCACGGGCCTTCTCCTTGTTATTATGCAGCCTCCTATCAGACTTTCATGGGTGTACCGGTCGGAGTTGATCACAGCAGCACATTTTTCTGATGATGACACTTCAATATATGGTTTTGTTGCATCAAAACCCACGTGGCCATCGTGGTTGCTCCTGACAACTGTGGTACTTACACTAGCAGCAGTTACATCCATCATCCCAGTGAAATATGTTGTTGAGTTGAGGGCTCTGTATGCTGTGGCTATTGGTACTACACTAGGCATCTACATATCTGTTCAGTACTTCTTCCAGGCAGCTGTTCTATATCCTCTTCTTGTTGCAACGATTGTCTCTGCTGCAGTCTTTGTTGTATTCACGCATCTCCCTTCTGAATCCAGCACAAGAGTTTTACCGTGGGTGTTCTCTTTCATGGTAGCTTTGTTGCCAGTCACATATCTGCTTGAAGGACAATTAAGGGCCAGAAGTTTTGCAGATGGGGATGAAGCAGAGAAGTTCACAAACATGTTGGCCATAGAAGGGGCCAGGATGTCTCTCTTAGGTCTGTATGCTGCTATTTTCATGATTATTGCATTGGAAATCAAGTTTGAGCTAGCTTTGCTGCTGCGTGAAAAGGCGGCAGACAGAGGTCTAACTCATGGGCCACCTAGTCGGAGTTCTGCCTTCCCACCCAAAGCAAGGCTGCTCCAGCAACGAAGAGCTCATGCTGCACCAACATTCACCATTAAGAGATTGGCAGCTGAAGCAGCTTGGATGCCTGCAATTGGCAATGTTTCTACTGTGCTGTGCTTCATCATTTGCCTTATTCTGAATATGACACTTACCGGTGGCTCAAACCGTGCCATTTTCTTCCTAGCACCCATCCTTCTGCTCCTGAACCAGGATTCAGATATCTTTGCAGGATTTGGTGACAGGCAACGTTATTTCCCCGTAACTGTTTCTATTTCTGGCTATTTACTGTTAACAGCATTGTATAGGATATGGGAAGAGACATGGCCTGGTAGTGGAGGATGGGCTCTTGATATTGGGGGCCCAGGCTGGCTCTTTGCTGTGAAAAATGTGGCTCTTCTTGTTCTCACATTACCTAATCACATACTCTTCAATCGCTTCATGTGGGATTATGTCAGACAAACAGATGCGAAGCTACTGCTGACGCTACCTCTCAACTTACCGTCGATTCTAATGACAGACATACTTACTATTCGGGTGTTAGGATTGTTAGGAGCTATGTATTCTCTTGCTCAGTACCTGATATCAAGGCGGATAAGAATTGCTGGAATGAGATACATTTGAAATAGGACATGTAACTTTTTGAGGTAAATCTTGCGTTCCATGGCTCAGTTGTCGTCAGTAGTCTCTCCAGCTTCCTGAAGCAATCTTTCATGCATTGCTTGCAGGTTGTTACCATACACCAAATTCTTTCAGAAGGCCCAGGAATATACATCCTGTCTGGAAGTAAAGGGATCCTTGTTGCAGAGGGAAAAATGGGTCACGGTTGACTAAAGTTTTGTAATGAATGATCTATATACTGGTGCCCTTGAAGGTGTAGCAGTATAGATGTTATTGAACAGCAAATACAATGCTATCACCTTGGGCCATTTTCTTTTAAGTTGTGACAACACAACATTTTGAGACACTGGTTTTTGATGAGCCTCACCAAACGGACTTTGCGTTTCTTGCAGATTGTTTCTTATCGAATTGACTTAATCTGAATGGCTGGACATATCGTAACTATTCTTTTCTTTAAACTTCTGGCGATACGGTGGGCTGTATGCTTATTTGCTGTGAAAATGCTATCTTTGATGTACTGTATAGGCCGTCCTGGATTTCTAGTGCAGGCTTAGGTTAACTGGGGTGTTGATGCGACGATTTTATTTGACCAATGGAGCTTTATTTGAATCGGTTTGTGTCTCTTCGGTAGGTTGTCCGGTATGATTGTTGGAACTTGTAGAGAGTTTAGAGAATTTATACAGTAGGTCCGTAGCGCTGGTACTAAGCGTGGGGATTTCCGCTGGAATTGTATCCCTTTTCGCGCCATGCAATGCACTTGTCCCTCCGCAACTTCAAAATGTCTTTGGAAATTACCTCCCAACGCAACTACAACATGTCTTTGGTGATTGTCAGACTTCCGGTTCGTGGAAAGTGAATCGTGTTTGAACTCAGCATATGCGTATTTCCAGCCGGTATATTCAGATTCGTAACTTCTTGATGGGAACCCGTGCGCGTTCACACGACACAACAACAAAACGTTTCAAAAAAAAAAAAGATACAACAACAAAAACGCAAACAAAGGATTACAACGCGAGCTCACTGGAGCTCGGTCCACGGGACAGGAGCTCGACGAGAACTTGTATTCACTCCTGCATAAGCTTGTCTTTTTTTTGTTACTTTTTTACCACTTCTAATCTAAAATTTTAACTAGCAAAATGTAAATGAATGATCACGCACGTGACAACATTTTGCAAGAGATACAACAAAAACGACAAGTAATAGATCAAACGAAACTGCAGCAAATTCAAATTACATTATGTTAAAGAGCATGCCTCAAATCCAAATATTGATGGGGTTATTTTTATTTGTTGACCTTGTAATGTATTAAATGTTGGCTACCAAGTTTTCAGTCAATTTTTCTCTTTTAAGATGATATAATTAAACGTAATAGAAATACTCGAATTTCTAACAATACTATCAGAGTACGTGTCATTATTTCGTTGGCTAAAAAATTGATTGAAGCTCAAACGAAATTAGCTAACAACGTGTAATCAAAGTGTTATGAATCTATGTGGTGGATTATTGACTAATCGTGTCATACACCATGGATTATAGTATGAACACATCTATAGTGTGAACACGTTAATTACTTGATCTCTACTCTTTTCGTGACTATAAATTGCACCCCTCATCATCAATAAAGAACAACCATTCTCATTATCTCTGAGTCCCAATTATCTCTACAATTTCTATTCTTAATACGTTATCAGTCACGTGCTCAACCATTGAGTAGTACTCAACGAGTCTGTTGTTCTAACCGCTAGTCGGCAAAGAACAAAAACTCAGTCGAGAACCTTGAAGTCGACGAGTACGATGGGCACGGCGAAGCAACTCGCCGGAATAAAAAAAAACTCTATGATTAACTGTCATTAATCGGGGAAAGGGATGCAAGAACTTTTCGAAGGTTTGACTTCTGGAAGAGTTTCTTCCCTGCATCACCCATGTGTGTCTTCATCAACCAACGGATGCAAGCAATAGAGGTTTTCCGCCTCGAAATCACTCTTCTTCACTCCTAAGATTCCATCAGGTTTGATTAACTTTTGTCATTTACCTACTCTGAAAATTGGTTTTGGCCTCCGCTCTCTTTCTTCCTCGCGGCGTCCGCACAACGGTTGCGCCTTGCGAAATCACGACCACTAGTCCGACAAGGCTGGTCTTGTCCACAATGCATGATGCGGTGGCGATTATGCTCCCGTTCGAAGACGCTTACATGGCGCTCGCGGGAGTTGCACGTTCAGTCGGATGACGCGGTTGAGGCCATTCAAGCCATGACCGCACACGACTTTGAGGCGTCGCTCCGCTGCGGCCGGCAAGCACCACGTGGACGAGGCATCAGTCCGTCCTGCATGGCTCCGGTGGCGGTTGCGCGTGCACGCCAACAAGATGGTGGAAGGACCTGGCGCCGGCACGTCCGACCGCGCCCGCGAGCGGTGCAAAGGGTAGCACGTCCATGCTGTTGCGGACAGCGCTCGATGACCTGAGCGCGGCAGCAAATCCTTGTGCACTCATCGATGGTGGTCTATTGTTCCATAGCTGGGCTCGCTACAGCAACGTCGATGGCCGAGGCACGGTGGTGCTAACATGAGCACACGGCCCAAGCGGCCCATCCCAACCAGACCTGGCGTCACTTGCATGTCACACACCCGCTACATGGGGATGCTACGTCGGCAAGTGTCGGCGTTGCTATGTCGCAGCCTGCATAGAACCACCAACGGCCTCGGTAGAGCACTGCCGGAAGCGCCAAGGTATTAGTAGGCTGTTGTGGCGATGGTCCGTCCCACAAGGCGCTCGCGAAGAGCGGCGGTTGAGCATCCATGCGGACTCATTCCGTCCTCACATCTCGGCGGGTGACACCTACTCCATGTGGATGTTGCACAGTGAGTGACGCTCACTGCAATGGCCCATTTATGCGGACATCACGGCTGCAATGCAACACGTGCGAATGGAATTCCATTCCATGCCACGATAGCAGACGCGGCAACCAACCTATCCTGCAAGGCATCGGCAGATGGCAATGGCTGCACATCGACACGGACGAGGCTACGACATGTTCGATGGCTGCACATCCACACGGACGAGGCTACGACTCGTCTAGCCTCGGCTATTGCACAAAAGTGACTCATCCTGCATGTTGCTCGCAAGCGAGTACGTGGACACAACGACCGCATGGTTGCTTTGACAGCAACCGTTCCTTGAAGTCACCCAAAGCAATGACAACCGCATGGTTGCTTTGACAGCAACCGTTCCTTGAAGTCACCCAAAGCAATGACAGCAGAAGTGCTTGCACTGTACTCATGGTTGCGCGTTCCCGTGGACGTGGAGACGGACTGTCACCCATCTGTGTGTCACGGTGGTTCTCCACGGTTACGAGTTGGCTGCTACCCTTGTGACCCGACATCAGCATTGGCCTTACCAATTGCAGCCCCATGGCACGATGTCGTCTCGGCCATCTCCGGGAACTCGCCCACGATGTGGGCGCCCGCCCGACGGCCAAGCGAGGCCCTATGGCGGCGGCTCCAGAAAAACCTAACTGCCTAACGGTTATGTGCCATGGTGAATGGGCCTAAGGGCCCAAAATTCGCCACGGCCTGGGCCAAGTCGAGCCCATATGGTCTAGCCTATAAGGCCGACTAACAAAGGCCTATTGTGCTTTTACAGAACGGTCTTTTCTGATTTTGTAATTGGCAGAGTTTCCTTTGTAAACTCTATTTTCTTATATTTAACCTTTAGTATAAATAATAATTGCACTATAAAATATTATTTATGTAAATTTACCATATTGATTGCTCCCAAGCATCCCCAAAAGTGCAATTTCTTATGTCCAGTGTGTTTACATTTTGATGCATTTCCTATGACATAAGAGTTGTGTTTAGTGATGTTAAATATTATAAATTATAATTTCACTTCCTATGATGATGTGAAAATAAATTGTGTCCGAAGATGAGTTTGTTCTATGAGCATTCTCTAAGATACAATACAGATGTTTCTTGCAATTGAGATATTAATTTCTTGCAATCGAGATATTAATAGTGTTTATATTTGTTTTGCAATTGAGATGCTAATCTCTTGTAAACCCAACACTTAATTCATCGCAGTTAAGCCCATAGTGTGCTTAATTCAAGGAGAATTAAAGTTTAAACACTCCAATATTTACAATATTTTTCCTTTGCAATTGAGATATATATCTCTTGCATACTCATCATTTAATTCACCTTCATTAAGCATTATATGCTTAATTCAAGTAGAATTAAATGACAAACATAATATTCGTTATAACATTGGCTTTTATTTGCAAGTGAGCATTTTGTTTCTTGCAAATTTACATACAAAATTTTAGTGTGAATATCTCCATTATATTCTGAGAAATTAGTATTTCTCGAGTATCTATATATGTTGAGGTATACATATATGAATCAGATTTTACGTAATCATTACAACGATAAAGAGTTGTATTATGTGACATCAATGCAATCAAGATTAAATTTTTCTTGCAGTGTCACTTATTTGCAATTGAGATTAAATTATCTTGTCACTTATTTGCAATTGAGATTCTATTTCTTGCAAATTATCAAGTTTAATTCTAGAAGAATTGAACCATATGCAAAAATTCAAGTGACAACCTCCATTCATATTTGAGAAACACAAAAGTGCTTTTCTCGAGTATCCAACATAGCCTAACATAATGTAAAAGAAATCAAGCATCTACTGACAAATATCATACTTTGCATCCTATACTATAAGATTGACACCATTTAATGGTTCTCTCTTAAATGCTGGTTATATCATTTGATGTACACACTATGTAATTCAAGTCTCAACTTGAATTTACAAATTTTGCATCCATCTTAAATGTTACCATGATGATTTTTAAATAAATGTCTGGTTAAATCCATGTTGACAAAGATGATCTCTTATGGGTTAATTCAACTCATATATGACGGTCACAACTACTCAACATGGATCACGGACATTCAACGACATAGTGCGGCACCTATGGATTGAGTGTGGTTATGCATCCTCTATATGGGGAGTGCAATGGTCAGGTGCAAAGTCTTATGTATCATAAGGCATCATATCTATCAAGGTCTCATATTTGAGTATCTAATGGAGGAGATCTGAGTGGTTTATGGGAACATCCTATGCACCAGATTGAGGCAAAGACATATTCTACTTCGACAAATCTTGTCGTACATATGGTTGCTACACGTTGCCATCAACAAATATCATTGCTCAAGACACTTGATTGTTCTACTTACCCACCAAAGGTTCATGGGACATTGCCATCCTGATCATGGATAAATATATGGAGAATTTTTCAATCTGAAACATGACATCAATAGGGGAGGTTAGTTGTTCTTACAAAGTTCCAATAGAACTAAGTACCAACTATTCTCTTATATACCAAGAGAACCTCTTAAGGAGAACATAATTGTTGAATTTATTTCAGATAATTTTGTAGAGCTATACTACACTCCTATCTCCTTACATACTATGTCAATCTACGTCCTATTGCTATGGGATAAATCTGCTGAAGGTGAAATTATGCCTATCATGAATATATGCACCACAAACTCTATACATTGAGAACTAAAAATTTTTATGCTCTTACAAAGAGACAAGGAAATATTTCATCGCTCGCTGCATGCGGTAAGAAAGATAGAAGGCTAACTATGCCTCTATCATCCTTCCCTACTGGTATCCAACTACAATCATGGATACATTGTTATATCCTGATTCAAGTAGTACCCTACTAAGTATACACATATCCGTTAAAAGAGTTTTCTTGTTAAAACTCATGATGAAAACAAAGAGGAATTATCCTATTTGTATAACGGACATGGCAATTTCCCTACATAACGTCTGGATTGTATCCCATGACATGCATTTATTGCATGTAGAATTTTTCTTTCTTGATCATATCAAGACTTGGCTTGATTGCTTTGGTTGTCCCATCATAGGGATAATGAGAAAAATTATTGTCATTCTATTGGTCATAACATATTTCTAATATTTTGGATTTAGTGTGCACGGTATAAGTGCCACATGGAATTTGATGTGTGCCACTCAAGTTCTTGAAGAAATTCAAGATTATACATGTGGTCATATCCAACTATTGATGGATTGTTCAGGTTTTACATGGTTCTTATAGATACATCTTTATGATGATCTCTTATGTGTTTCTTATCCACATAACAACCATGTATTGATAAGATTATTGCTCACATCATGGGCATAAATCCTGAATAATTGATTCAATCATTCCAATAATCCAAAAAGGACGATGCTACCAACTTTCCATGCCTACAATGACGATTGTATGGTCCGAAATTTTGGGTCAGCACCGTATGACAATGACTAAGTTCGAATTGATACATACTAACATATTTTTAGTAACATGTGGCTTTATGCCCCCACTAACATCATTTGTTGTCATACGACTTCCCCCGTTGCAGTAAAACTTGTATACTTGGCCGTATGCCAAGAATTTCCCATTTATAGACTCGGTAATGTTTTACATGTAACAACGTCACCACCATATGGCATACATCATGAGCATTAAGAGATATTATTATCCATCAATTCAAAATATCTCGGGTCTTTTATAGGGACTCTTTTGCTCGTATGCTTATACAAAGGATTATTCCAGGCATTAGGGGGAGATTTATATCACAAAGATAATGCCAGGAATCTGAAAGAATGTCATATACATTCACATTCAATCCTGATATCCACGTACTAAAGAAACTAAATCTACTGTTCAGAACATCCTACATTTGCAACACTTTGCAAATACTCTGTCAATAATATTTACTTGTCATAAAGGTGTCATGAAATCAAATTATCGGCCAGAAAGAGTGGAGGTACCAATAAAATACCACTCAACTCCCAGTTCTAAAGAATATGAGTAGAAGTATGGTCACATAAGTGCTTTTTGCAAGCATTCTTGAGAATAGGGGGAGATCATCCTCCAAGACAGTAAATGCAAACCAACACTATGTTGGTTGACACCTTTCGGATGTTTACTATCCAAGGCCTATAGATTTTAACGTCCAAAAGACCAGCATCATATGTGCACACAAATTCAGGCGCTGGTCACTGAAACATCCTTATTTACTCCAGTATTTGGGAAATATACAAAGTTATCGAGGATAATATTTTAGATAATATTTTCACATAATTTATTGGTTCCACTGAATCAATACAAAGACTACAAAATATTGACATATTTCTCCCCACGATTACTCTATACTGTATCAAGATCAAAATCCTAGGTAGAGTACCTCAATACTCAAATTGGTCGAACCAGAGGTGGTAATTATGGAGAATTGCTTTGCTGATAGAGTGAGAAGTAATATCTTTTCTTCTCATCATATTCCATGTGGAAACATAATGGAATATTCATTGCAATAGGTGGTGCAATGCCGAGGCATTGTAGCATATGGGCCCATGTTGAGACTCTGGATGTGTGAAAATTATGTTTTTATATTTAAGATCATTGGCAGATCAAAGATTTGGATAGATTCAGACATCTGAATCCAAATTCAAATCGTGGTGCATATTATGTATCGTTAGTCACTCAATGACTTGATAGTTAAGTTGTTGTGGTACAACTCACTAGAGAGTTCTTTCATTGCAAGGAAACTCGATAATTGCATTGTGTGTTTATTGTGAAATCTCATTGGATTTTGAATCATCTCCAAGGAGCATGCAACAAAGCAATGACTAAATTTGAGATGAATAATTTAGGTAATTCCAAATTAGACTTAAGTTTTCAAACTTGAGCACATTCCCTCTGGAATGTCATCAATCAGTCAACTAATATCCAATCGATATTCATTTCAATATCTAATGATATTAGACAACCATATTCATCCAATATTTATGGTCTCATCCAATCCTAAATATCAATGCAATTGCATTCATCTATCGAATTGTTGATGAAAAGTGTCATCAAAGCGCTCATTAGCTTACTAGCTTAAAGCGCTACTTTACGTGCCATTAGGCAAGAGTCAAAGAGGACATTCATCCTTATGACACATAAGGTCTTGGTGATTCTATCAAGACATGACCATGGTAGAATATGCATGACACATATACATTGATTGATTTCGTGAAGTGATCTTTACGTGAGGATCTACTATATTCTCATGGCTACTTTTACAATATCATTCCAAACATCACTTATTGTGCATGTTAGATTGAAGAATGATTAACTACATTATTTATGTAGTAATCGTTCCATTGAACCATCTGCCACTATCCACGAGATAGTGCCTCTTGTATTATTTAGATGCAACATGTTACAAGAAAGCGATACCATAAAGTACATTGCTCCTATTTGTTTTATCCTCATGTACTATAGTAGATTGAGTTGATAAAACATTTAAAAAATCTTATGATTCACTCACAGATTATCAATGTTCAGTGGGAGTATCCTTCTTAATAGTAACATGTACGAACATCATATTACACTCTTTTTCCTTTATGAGTTTTTTCTACACGGTTTCTCATGAAAGATTTTTAATAAGGCAATATCAAAACAAGTGCATGTCATATCTCCTGATTTTCCCTACTAGGATTTTTAAAGGGTGATATCATATGACATAATATTGTCCCTAAACTCGCTTGGGTTTTCCTCATATGAGTTTATAACGAGACAATATATAATATATGTTGTATCAATTTCTTCTAATTTTTCCATTGGGTTTAAGGAGTTTTCACAACATATTACTCTGTAGCTCTTCATATTTTTCACACAGGGTTTTTAGAGAAGCTGTAAGATGGTGTACGGTGACGATCGATTGATCAAGGGGGAGTGTTGTGAATCCATGTGGTGGATTATTGATCAATCGTGTCATACACCATAGATTATAGTGTGAACACGTCAATTACTTGACCTCTACTCTTCCCGTGACTATAAATTATATCCTTCATCATCAATAAAGAACAATCATTCTTATTATCTCTGAGTCCTAATTGTCTCTATAATTTCTATTCTTAATACAAAGCTCAATGAAAAATAGACCCTGAGATACAGCCCATTCTTCTTTACGTTTTTTGGCCCAACGTGGCCCAAGTTCGCACAGTCCATTTTTCGCTTTTTCAGTCCAACTTGTCACAATTCTGCCTTCAATTACATGCAGATTTCATAGAAACGAAATATTCTCACCCTATGTATTGAGAACAAACATTTTCACGAAAATATTTGCCTAAAAAATGCTTTAGAGCTCCTGATGCCTTACGGTACATGGTGACATTAAGAAAACTGTCACTTCCTTTAGTATTGAGACCGATTTAAATAGAACTTCCAGTGAATCAACTTCATGTTCAGCTCCACTCAAATCTTTTAATTTCACCACTTCAAGATCAGTCAAGCAGACATGTTGATTCTTTTAGGTGGTGTTTGGATAGCTGGAAATGTGGAGCGTGGGTTAGAAAAATAAGTCAGTCTGAATATCATTGACCGTGTTTATTTAAACGGATAGGAAAATAAGGTGGGTTGAGGATAGGGAAACGAGGGCCTCACTTCCAATAGTTCTCAACCCGATGAGGAGGGTGGGTTAGGCCAGGAAATGAAGACGAGCTCCATAGTCAACCTGGTGTCGTGCTCAGTATCAGTGTCCTTGGAACGAGGGCGGGGGCAAGGTGGGCGCACCGCATATGGCCCGTCGGGTTCTCCCCCGTGGCTTTCAGCCAGAACGTTGCCGGCGACATGCGAGCACTGTTAACTCATTGTAGACGATGCGCAATATGACTGGAGCACAATTTACATAACCGGATGAACCGGTTAAACCGGTTGGGCCCGGTTCACCGGTTAACCGGATAACTGGAATAACTGGCAGTTAACCGGGCAAAAATCGATTTGGGGAGCACGCGGCCGAGGACCGGTTAACCGGCCGGTTATACCGGTTAACCAACCGGTTATTCCGGTCAACCGAGCGGTTAGGTCGGTTTTATTGATATATTTTGAATATATATTTTTAAATTCAAAATTATTGGTTTTTGTACGGTTTCACCAGTTAACCGACCGGTTATTCTGGTTAACCGATCGGTTATTTCGGTTAATTCTAATACAAATTTTTTTAAATTTCAAATTTTTTTAAATCATAACCAGGGGTTAACCGGCCCGGACCGACTTTCCGGTTAACTGGGTTAACCGGCCGGTTAACCCCGATTATTTCAACCATGCTGGAGCAGCGATGTTCCTCGTGTCAAAAGAGTAGTCTGTCATGTGGGCAAGCGCATGGAGCAGATGAAGATAGAAATCGTCACATGTGCAATGCCAGTAAAACAAGGGTCTAAAGTAGGGATGAAATCGGATCGGATACGGGCGGATATAGCTCATCCTATATTCTATCTTGTATCTTTTTTTCTCGAATACAGAGTCGGAACGGATAGTGTCGGATAATTATTTCTTGATTCCGTATCCCATCCTGTATTCTTATTTCGGAATCGGATTCAGACACGGATACCATTATAAGATTTGTATGGATGAAAAATTATATGACAGATATGTAGTTAGAGTAAAAATGAAGGTAACAATAGCTAATATATAAAATCAAGGTAATTATATACATCAAATTTCTAGAATTGTTTTTATATTTTTAATATCTAAATGATTTAAATTAAATCAAATTACATAAATTCTGGACTCGGACTCGGATTCAGACACGGATAATATCAGATGACTATTAGTACATCTCATATCTGGCCATATTTATTTTCTCGGTGATCGGATCGTCAGACGGTCGAATATTATCCATCTCGTTTTCATCCCTAGTCCAAAGTATATGTGTGTATTTTGGATCTATATAACAAGAAAATAATAAAGATTTGAGACACAACAAGTAACTAGGGTCCAGATTTATTAAGATCCATGTTATAGTATACATGTTAAAATACTAATAATGGTACTAAAATATTTTGTGTATATAAATTATATGAATAATGCAACATAAATTGTTCTATATAAAGTCTTTAATTCTTTCATGGTATATCTGATACATCAATTGCTATGGTGTTAAACGATTTGATTCCTTGAATGCGTGCAGACATAGAAGGCAAGAAAGAAAATCAACAATTGGGACTGAAAGAGCACGCATAACTTATTACATAAATCCTTTCTCTAGAACAAATGAATGATTTGACCCGGATCATGCTTATTAACACTTCTCACTTCGAGGGCACTTCAACAGATGTTTTCTCACATAAGTCCACAAAGAATATACCATTCCATTATCTTGACAACAGCGATGTGGATGCGCCATGAAAAAAAAATCAAGAAAGATAATGGCTTTGGATGTGTCATGAATATTATCACTATGCAAGAGAATCTAATAATGAGTTTGATGAATGCCAAGATTTCGATGAGCTTACTCGGTTCTCTATGGTCATCTTTCTTCTTTATGACCTGGATGGTTTGTCAAGTCTGAAAGTAATGATAACCAACATAATTTCTTAGTGACATCTGAAAAATTTATATAAATATAAAAATAATGTAATATTTTCTTGTTCAACATGGTAGCATCATCACCATAGATCCACCCTACTTCTTATTAAGTGATAGAAAAAAGGAATAAAATCTCTAAAAATGGAGCTGCTGTTAATGGTGGAAAATGACATTTAAAAAATTTAAAGATATATTCATGACGAGATTAAAAAAGATATAAGATGAATCAGAAGTGGAGTACGAAATGTAAAAATAATATTATTTTAATAAATAATTGCAGAAGTGAAGTACAAAATGTAAAAATTGTAGAAATAGAAGCATGTCGGGTATGCAATAATCGACAAGAGTTCAGTTAGCCACCTACCGACTAGTCCTTATCGGTCTTGTGTCGACCAAGTAGCTAGGCCCCACCTTTCCATGTCGGTTAGTGTAGATAATCAGGGGTCAGTCGGTTAGTGTAGATAATCGGGGCAACCATGACTTGACAGGCCTATCGGTTGGTGGCGAACCGATAGGCTTGTCGGTTTTTCAGGGCCCGATAGGTGCCTTTTACTGCCCGCCTATGACCCCCCAATCTTCACTTTTCATTGACAAAGAGAGATAGCAACGGGCGCAGCGGGAAAGTGGTCCGGGCGATGGCAGAGCACAGTTGGAGGCGGGTGCGGCCAGACGGCGAGAGCACGGGCTAGGCCGGAGGTGGGCGGCATAGTTGGCGTCAAGGTAAGTGGATGGTGCATTGATTGAGCCATTGGAGATGCCATGTCGTGATTTGTATGGGTAATTGCATGCTCTGCTAAATGCAAATCCTTATGATTATTGATTTTTAGTAAAAGTTTTGATTCCTAAAAAAAATTGAAGGGTTGTGGAAATGGGAAGTCATACAGCTAAGAAGCAGTAAACATTGGAATCAATTTCTATCAATGGGCTTGCAACGACACTTTAGCCATGTTTTACTTATGCAATGATAAAGTATTGGTGCGACGACCTCCAACCTCGAACCAAATAAAGTGGTTGTTGGAAATTACATCCCTATGAAGACATTGGTGTCTTGCACCATAGTGTGGATGTGGAGATGACTAGTGCTCCATATGACATTGTCGGTCAGAAAAGGGTGGAAGAAAGCGGTGACATGATGATAGCTGACTCGGAAGAGGACAATGAGGTAGTTGTAGACAAGATGGAGCATGATGACGTGGAGTTTTGTACATTTGTGGATAGAAACGGTGGTTGGGGCATGGACTATGAATATCCTCATGATTTGCTTATCATGGAGAACATGACTGTGATATCCCGGCTTATGGCTTAACAGGATTGAACAGAATACTTGTATCAACAGGTTGTAACTTCTTTTTCGGAAGCTTATCTCTAAAAAACTCCAAGGTTAAACATGCTTGACCTGGAGCGATGGATAACCAACCGGAAAGTTCTTCTCGGATGTGCATGAGTGAGGAAAAAGTACGTAGAAAAGACATGTGTTGGTCTACGACGGCAGTCTTGAGGTCTTAAAGAGTTTCTATGTGTAAGCGGACCCGGCCTTAGAGGAACGAGACGTTATAATGAGAATTAATGATGTGCATAATTCATCATGGGAGTATGATGCCATTGATGTTCTTCAAGGATAAATGTTTCGTGATAAGAGGTAGCCGTGATACAGTGGGATTTTTCAGAGAAGAAAGAGTTTATAGTGGTTGTTTCAAATCCCAGAACATATGACACGAAATACATGGTTCAGGATTATACTTGACGTGTACATGGTTATATGTCGAAAAATAAGATGATATTTATAGCAAGTATTGTCTTGCCTCATTTTTGCACCTTGATACCATCTTCCGCATGTTTCTATAATGGTATCGGTTACTATAATGATATAGTTTTATCCACCTACTACTATAGATGACTAACCAATCTTTACGTGTTATGTTGTGCACCATTACTTTCTAAAAATGTGTGTTGTTCATATGTCCATATATTGTGTTACATTTATTTCAGAATACTAATTTTGTAATCATGTACTGTATCGAAAGTGTATTAAGATTATCACTATGTAATGAATCATTGTTACTTAAATATGACTATAAAATTGATAACTTAGTAGTTCTTTAATAAAATCGCAAAAATATCAACAGACAACTCATGACGGGATATGATGTAGAACTAACTTGTGGTGCAGTCTTAGGATGCAATAAACCTCTTATTTTTTTCTATAAACAAGACCGAAAGTAACATCTCACTAAAGTGATTATAGACTATAATATACTATTAGTATTAATAATTTAATACATGCATGAAGTGCTAGGAGCAATAATGCATAGCATCATCCTTCCTAACCATAACATTTAATGAATATTACAATAGTACAAATCTAAAACACAAAAAAATAATAACATTATAATTTTAAATATCCTAATACATGATCAACATCTTGTAAATCATTCACCGTGGAAAAACGTATTGAGCAAAACCGTTTTCTCCTGTCAGCGATAAAGCGCCGAGGTTCCCTCCTCCTGCGGCCCAGGCGCTGCCAAGCCGCACCGCGGCTAGGCTTCCACGTCCACCCTCCTACCTTACCCACCCACCCAGCCCGGCCCAACAAAAGGCAACAGCGGTGCGGGGCCACCAGTCAGCCACGTCGCCTCTCTTTCCTTGCGATCTCGTTCTCGCTCTCGCTTCTCCCTCGCCGCCATCTCGCCGCGGCACTCAACCATGGCCACCGCGCTCCTTCGCCGGGCTCTCCACCTCCGCCGCGTCCTCCCCTCCCCCACGTCCCCGCTCCCCGCCGCTTCCGCTCACCGCCTTCTCTCCTCCTTCAGCCCCACCACCACGGCGTCCCAGCAGAACGCTACCACCCCCATCGACCTTTCCTCTGACGAGAGCCGCCGCCGCCTCGTCAACAGGTGCGCTCCTTCCTCCCGCGAAGGTTTTCGATTTAGATTCTTTTTGGTGTCTCCCCTTTCTTGACGTATTTGCGGTACCCACGGGCTGTGCAGGCTTGTGTACCGGAGCAAGCAGAGGGGATTCCTCGAGCTGGACCTGGTGCTGGGGAACTGGGTCGAGCAGCACGTCCACGTCATGGACGAAGCGAACATCCGCGCCCTCCTGCGAGTCCTTGACCTCGTATGTTCCCTTCTGCCCACGCCCGACCAATCCAATCTGTCTTCTTTTCTGTCAGTCTATGAACTCTGTCTTATGGTGTAGATCAGTAGATGTAGTTTCTTTGTGTACGTGCTGTTCCTTGTTCTTGCATATATCATTTGGTTAGTTGATCTCGGTGTAATTACCAAATAGTTTGGTATGTGGTGCATTGCTAAATCATGCTGTTTTGTTTCGGGCAGTCCTCGGAAAGAAATTAGGTAGCTTAATTGGGGAGTAGTCGCGAAAGGAATCGGTTGTTTAGTTCCATTCACCTAGGCAATGTGTGTTGCCGACTGAAATGTCAGCGTTGTAAACAAAATTGCTTTCGTCTTAATACAAAGATACACATCTAGCGTATTCGAAATTCCGTGCAGTCCTGTTAAATTCCTTAGTTGTACCACCAATTTGTCTACGAGAATAAGGAAACCAACCTGATTCCAAATGATTGAATCGAGTTGGAGGTCACTTTGTTTCTAAAAAAAAAAGGTCACTATTTTAGCAACATTAGGAGTTGTCCTGTGTTTTTATTTTAGAAAACAAAATTATCTTGTTTCTACTGGTCATATTTCTCTTTATGAGAAGAGAATGAAGCTCTGTTTATTTGAATGGCCTAAATCATTTCAGGTGTCGTTATTGTGAAACAGCCTATGTTAGTTTATCATTCCTAGGCGATCATGTTGATATCAACTACAAATAGTGTGCACGGACTAGTTCGGGGTTCACTATTTCTCTCTTACACCGAGAAATAAATCTTGCATTGATCAACAGATACATTTGTTGGGAATCAGAGATTATACCATTGGAGCAGGGCCACAGATATATCCACTATAATCTTCTTTGATTCCCAACAAATGTGTCTGTTGATCCAGTAAAGGCATTCCATCAAATCCTTGCAAAGGGGATTGTGATATGCGCCTTAACTGGGTAGCTACTATGTGCATCTTTTGACTGTCTCCTATATCTATGGAATTGTAGGCTTCAAAGAGATTGCTTTGAAACCCACTTTGATATTAACATATGCCTAGATTGAGGATATTTGAAGGGCAAGTGCCATAACCAATGACAGTGATCTTATATTCTTATATGCCTAGATTCATTTTCTTAAGTACTGCTTCAACTTCATATGCATTCTAATTCTGGGACTGTTTGATTTCTCAGGAAAACCCAGATTTATGGAAATGGCTTTCTGGTCAGGAGCAGCCACCAGAGGATCTGAATTCCAACCCAGTACGACACACCATTTTCATTGTTCTGCCCTGTATTTGTGCGCATGTGTTTTAAGGGAAAACTTCTTCCTTACTAAGCAATTCATGTTCAAGTAGGTATTTTCTGCCATCAAATCGAAGATATCAGAAAATCTGACAAAACATGCTTCTCCTGAGACCCGATCAACACCAGGTCAGCCATGGGTGAGAGGATGGGATGACATAAAAAATGGTAGAGATGGACCAAAGTATGGAAATCAGTGAAGAGCTTCTTGGAATGGAGGTGACAATTTTATGTTCTCCATAAGATGATGCCCTGCACCCCCTTTATTCTTGTTTGGTGGTTGTATAGAATAAATTGAACTTTGGTTGGCTTGTCTGACGTATTGGATGTTAGTGTTATGGAGAATCAGTGTGTAACGGAGTATATGTGCTAATAATGCTCTAGTAACAACCAATGACTTGCCTTGTTCTGTACTGTCACTGTATGTTCCAGTTTATGGTCCTACCTCTGTTTATACTACTGCAAAGGAATTATCCAGTGTTTATTTGTAATGTTAGCAATTGGTCAAGCATTTTGACTGAAACTTAATTGACAATGTGGACAACAGTATCTCGTGAAGGCTATTGGTCTCTATTTCTGTAGATAAGGATGGTGAAAATTCTTGGATTAGCGCTGACAATAATCTCCTAAATCCTTACAGGTGGCTAGTCATATATTTTGCATAACGTCGAGTAGTGAGATGTGAGTACCAGATTAGACACTGTTATTGTTATAAATAACTGATTAGCACTGAATTGATAACTGTGATGCTACACAAGTTCCAAACCTGAAGGAAATTTATGACGGCCCATGTAAAATTTCTATAGCTAATTACACTTGCATTTCTTAGTTTCAAAGCTTGGTAGATGTAAGCAAACATACCACCTCTGTATGTACTGGATCATACATATAGTAGGTCAGTGTTAATTAGGTTAAAGGATTGAACTTAGTTATGCCACAGAGTAAATCACAAATTGATTCTCCAGATACCTTGGACTTACAGACACATCATACAGAACAGCATAATGGTAAAGCTATTTTTGAAGAGCAATTAGGCTATTTG
Organism: Eleusine indica; assembly: GCA_030378355.1. NCBI lineage: Eukaryota > Viridiplantae > Streptophyta > Magnoliopsida > Poales > Poaceae > Eleusine > Eleusine indica. The sequence continues at coordinate 10,285,725 of CM059501.1, forward strand.
CAGTTATTACTGATGACGCAAATCTCTACATGAGCATTTAATCAAAATATTTCATGATTCAGATGTTTTTTCATATAATTATACCTTAAGGCTGATGTTAAGTAGTGAAAGCAATCAGACTAATCTGGGAAATGGAACCCGTAAGCACGAAGAACACAAGCCATGTTCATATCAGTGTCAACCCTGTGATGTACATATCATTTATCATACACTAAAAATTGGAAATATCTATTTTACCTACAAAAGAATGAATGAATGACAAACAATGCCTGTATACAAGAAAATCTTTCAGATCTACAAATCAGAAAACTGCACAGAAGCGAGAATGATCTTTTAGGATGAGCCCGATGGGCGATGGGGCCTTGCCTATATAATATTCAGAGATGAAATTGATATTTTGTAAAACCTATGAACCTGCTGGAGCTTGTTGTGCCCGGATCACTAATTCTTCCGTAGTAGTCCCTATGATTTCATTCGCCCGCTTCAATGGAACACATAGGATCCTCCCGATTGAGTCCTGAGTGAGTTATTCTTGTAAGAATAAGAACATTGGAAGTGCAGATGGGTTAAGAATTCAAACTTTACAGGTTTCCAACAGATGTTTAAGAACAAGGATTGCCCAAAGACTAGACAAAAACACAAAGTCCAGACAGATGTCTGTTCTTGAAGATCTGCATAAATTAGCTTTGATTTTACTTGGAGGATTATCCAGTAGCCATGCTATGGCACCCTTCCATCTATTCTTTTATATTTGATGTTTTGTCTCAAAAATTCATAAGGAACTTACCCGAGAAACAATACCAAGCTTTTCCAGCTTTTTTACAGCATCAACAACATCAAAGTTGCACTCCACACCAAACTCTTCTTTGATGAGCTGTTCGCAGCGCAAATCAAGATCCTGGAAGGATAAATGATATTATGTATTTCAGCAAATAGTTTGTGAAGAGTTATGGCAATTAAGTAACAGCAACTCCTTTCATCAATAAAGTAGAAGAACAATGTGTGATGCCAGAGAAATTCAGACAACTTAGTTACTTTCAGCATTCAAGTTTCGGATACAAATTGAAAAAAAGAACACTACAGTCTTTCCTGAGCACCAAAAATAGGAAAGAATAAGCCTGAATATAAATGATTGCATAATATGTGGTAGTGATGTTACTATAATAAATACATAAAACCTGTGATAGCCATATACAATTGACATCATGCAGATATGCGTACCTGTATTGTTGCCTTTCCTTGCTCCATCAAAATATAGTAGGATATGATAACCTCCTTCACCTGGAAATTGGTTGAAGATACGTCAGTGGCACAAACAAGTCAAATTTTAGCAGAAGGACTCAGTGATGATTTGCGTACTTCTTGCTGGATCACATCATCACACAAGTGAAGAAGTGTTCCTTTCCCACTATCAAGTTGCTTATCATACATTGACTTTGTAATCAAATTTTGGTATGCGACCATATTTGCTTGGAACCTATTTGGAGGAAACATAAATGTATCAGATCAGTGTAGTATAGTACTAGGTTCACCATGTTGGCAAACTATACTACTTCTACAGATGCTTACTTTCAGATAAATTAGTGATCATCAATTGTCACTGAACTCTTATTAAATCACTTACGTGAAGTAGATCTTTGCACAGTATCCAATCACACCAGACAAGATAGCTACAACGACCCATATGTCAGCCTTTGGCATTTCAAGAGAACTTATCAGAGTGACCTAAAAGGAAGACACTATTCAGATAGTTGGTTGTAACTAAAAACATGTCTCACATAAAGCACCATAAACTTACCAAACCAATAACAGCAGAAATGAGAAATTTGACCCAATCCATTGGCGTTAAACTAGGATTCATCTTCTCTGGCTATAATACAAATAGTTATATCAGATACAAGAAGGAGAATCAACAGAACCAACGAAACATTATGTAAAAAAAAAAGAACCAACAAAAGAGATGTCTGAGAATGCAGTGGGGGAAGTGAGGGCTTCAAGTAACCAGCATATATACCAGCACTAGTTCCATATCAGCCATTGGAATGTGTTTGAAATGCTTTACAAATATTCCTCGATCTGGTTTATTAGTTTCTGTGCTAGACCTTCTGTAGGGTTATGAGAAAAAACAGCTATAAGATATCAGATATTGCTTCACAGTTAAATAAGGCTGAATGAAACATGATTTAGGAGATCACCAACCTATACACCACAATCATCCTTTCAAACGTAGGCTCCTGAATTGTCATTTGTCTTAGTAAATTCTTTATACTGTCATAGAAAAGAAATAACCCAGATTACAAAGTATGTTACACTTTAGCTCATAAAATATTCTAGTAAAGGCAGGTCAAATATACAACCTCAACTCCATTTTCTGTAGCCGAATGCGCTCAACGTAGAGGTCTGGTTCTTCTGCATCTTCATGAACTTCATCAGTCTTCTTCGATTCCTTTTTGGATGCAACTTTTTTCTTTGAGAATAATCTATCAATCCTGTTGAACAGCATTGCATTGATATGATGTATTACCGACGGGTAAAACCATTTACTTTATCAAAAAACATGCAGTTGAGAGTGAGATACTAACGCACCTTGTGACTCTTAGCAGTGACCTCCAAGCTCGAGATATGATTACATCTACTTTCTCCAAGAAGAAGTAGTCAGTTGTCCGATCTGTTCCAATGCCTCGACGGAAGATAATATACTGCAATGATATAAATGATGGGACAGATTAAAGCAATATATGTGCCATATACTTTCATTTTCATTTGTTTCATCCATTTACTTGTGAAACTATGTTCATGATTTATCGGCATAGCAAAAGTAATTGTACAGTTAAGCACAATGATTTACCTTATCCGCGAATGCTGGTAGATTATCATGTGGGTGCTCTTTAAAGTACCTTGTCAACAACTTATGGTCTACCTATAATTGTTTGAATTACTAGTTAAAAAGAGTAGATTGCAGCGTCAACAGACATGTTGAATATTTTCAAAAGTTGTTTCATACCTTGGATTCATCAACTTTGATGGGAAGGTTCAGGAGATACTGACCAGATTGGGCTACCTCATACTCTTCATCAGATAACAATTTGAAGTTGCTCTTTTCCATGATCTATTTCTTAGGAACAAAGTTAGTAGTTCTAGTAATGTATTATGTAAAAATTTAAACAAATCATACTTATTAAGTATGAGAAGGAACAGAAAGCGGGAGAACCTGAAAAAGGTAAGTTAAGAAATTGAGTTCAAGACTTTCTATCTCGTTTGATGTCATGCTCTGCTGCTCCATACTCTTCTCACCATTAACTGGATCAAATAAGGCGTACAATTGCTGCATAGCAGGACCAACATTTAGCCAAATTAATTTTGAGAATTTTAAGCTGTTTTAAATGAATATAAGAAGAGATAAGCACCATTAGATCCTCAAATTGCAGAAGATACCAAGCGCGGATAGTGTACTCCACTCTCCGACATAGCTTCATGAACTCTGCACGGTCTTTGTCACGCTCTAAGAAGTAGACAGAGAACATGTATGCGTTACGATATGGCAGATTAAATGACACCATTTCGACTCTAGCCGATAACATAATTTCACAGACCAATAAAAAGAAACCAACTTTAATATTTATAATGAAAAGTAAAAAATCACAATGTTCACTCAGCAAAAAAGAAACATTTTTTTAATCCATGTTTTCACCAAGCTTGGTGGTAGTTTAATATGAATCAAAGACTATAAATGTAGATGTAAATAATTTTCATGTTGTGTTTATAGTAGTATCAATGATATGACAATGTATAATCTGATAATCATGGACAATGGTTGTATGCAGAATAAATAGCAGCGATCACTGGATCAGACGATCAGTCAATTGGGATACACAGATATGAGACTGGTAATGACGCAACCACAAATCAAATTGGTGTATCATGCATGATTGTCGCTGCCAGAATTTCGATGAAAGAAAAAGAAAAGCAATCTGAATTTTCTCTCCCATTTTTGCCCAGGAACGCGACGCCGGAAAAGAATCGAAACCCAACGAAACGAAACCAAGAAACGCGGGAATGCGAGGTACCGATGAGGTAGGCGAGCTTCATTACGAGCTTGGGCTTGAGGATGGGGATGACGGACTCCCTCTCGAGCCGTACCACCTCCCTCACCACCCCGTCCTTCATCTCCTTCTTCGCCATCTCCCACGCCGCCGCCGAAGCCGTCGCTGGTCGCCCGTCCGCCTCCATCAACGGCCCGGGGGTCGTATATAGGAGGACCGATGGGGACTGGAATCGGATTCGAGCCGTGGAATCCAGGCGAGGGATGGCGTTGCGCCGCGGGAAGCCGGGAAAGCGATGATGCGGAGACACACGAAGGGTCATGAAAGCGCGTTTTTGTGAAGTCCCACGAGAAGGCACGAGCGGTCTAGTGCTGATCGCTCCCGTGTTGGATGGGTTAATTAAACTTTAGTTAATCATGATTTAATTTTCTATATCTTGATATACTTTCTTAAATTTATTTTCACCTCTTTATTTTCAACCATTTGGAGGAGCCGCATGTAAACGTATTCCAAAAAGGCAAAAATGGACGATTATTACGTTTTGTAACTTGACGATGGTGCTTGTTCTGTTGTAATTCTTTTGAAGTACTAGAAAATCCGTTGCTACAAGGTTTTGGCTGAATCTGTTTTTAACTTCCGCATTGTTCATCGCCATATACATGACAACACATTTGCAAAGACAAAATTAAAACACCGGCAAAACTTAAACCATTCCTGTTCCACCCCACCGAATTTGATCACCCCACCCTCTCTTATGTTTCTCCACCTAATTGTAGGCACTGTTAAGGTAGAAGTACAGGCCGCCCAGGGCAGCGATCCCGACGACAATGGCGATCGGCAAGGCGTTCCTGAATCAAGTGACCAGGAAGATTTTGCACGTCAGTAAGTTGTTTAATTGCTATGCTACTAAATTACCTGCATAAAAATTTTATATGTGATCGCTAGTTACCCGATGGCTTCGTCCTTCTTGAGCTGTTCCTTCCTCGCCTTTCGCACATCAGTGGCGTTTGCGTCCTTGGTCACCTTTGGTTGGTATGGCTTGAACCGTCTCTTGGGAGCTCCACAGACTGCATCAGCAATGAAGAGCAATATTACTAGTTTGTTCAACCATAGCAAATGACGCTCTTTTTTCTTGTCGACAGTCACACAAACAATTAAGCTTTGGTATAGTGCATTCGAGAGAGATCAGTTGGTTTCGATTTCACTATGCGTGTGAATAAGCTCATGTGCATCACTATTTGATTCTTTGTGTCGTTTCTCCAATCATGGTGAAACAAGGAACACTGGGCACATTAATAAATCTGAACCACATGAGTGCATCAACGTTTGCAGACTCTGGGCACATTAATAGAACTGAACCACAAAATGACGGTGGAGCAATAACAGTTGACCACAAACGGATAGGACAGTGGTACATGTTTCTAGTCATTGCCAGTTGCATAAACATTCAGAATTTTTAGTCACAGTCATTTGCATCAACTTGGCAGTGGTCATGCATTGCGGGAGTGCTAGCCTGTTATCATGATACGAAGAAACTGGTGTAGTCAAAATTTAGAAGCATCGAAGACCACAACACACCTCTTCTGAAATTTAACAAGACGAGCGCACTAATATTTGCAGTGTTCACAAGAAACAAAAAGAAAAGAAATTTCAGGCATTGGAACATGCTCTCACCAGGGCAGAAGTAACTGTCTTGCAGCTTCTCGAACGGGGTTCTTTCGTTGTAGATGTACCTGCGCAGAACAGAGGAGGAAAATGAAGTCACACACGCCGCCTGAGCCGAGCTCCACACCAGCGGCGCAACTCACCCGCAGTCGCGGCAGATGTAGGCCTGCTTGGACGCGACGCGCATCGTGATCCGCGCCGCAGTGGCCGCCCTCGCCGCCCGCCGGCGAGCGGGCGCCGGCAGCCGCACCGACCACGTCGCGCAGAAAGACGATCGGAGCGCCGCCGGCCGGTTGGCGGCCGGCGCGCGCAGCATGGACGGAGCCTGCAGTGCCATCTCAATAGCTGCTGCAGGCTGCACTTTCTGCCGCTGACAAGTGCAGCTGTGCAAGAATCGCTAGCAGTAGCAGTAGCCGAGCAGAACTGGACGCGCTGGACACACGTCGAGGAGCGAAGCAGAGGAATAGCAGGAGGAGATAAGAGGGAGGGTGAGGTGAATGGTGGAAGCTGGTTTGCGATGCTTTTTTCTCCTTTTTCCCATTTGGTGGGCCGAGGGAGCTGGGGAGAGTGTGGAAGCTGCGTGGCGTCCATGGTGGCCCTTCGCTCGCTATCCCTTTCCTCTGGACGCCCTTGCCACTTGGCTTGTCGGTGAGGTGGACTCTCTGGAACGCGCCAACTGAGCAGGGCCGGGCCGGCATCATCTACGAAACTCTAAAGTGGGCCTCTATTAGGCTAGTAAAATATAATAGTAAAATAATAGATATTGTTTAATATATTATAAAGGTAGAAAATACATCAAAATCATACCTATTTAATCTTGTATGTATAATCTTTACTTGAACAATTTTATTCTTGTAGTGTTCCTTGAAATAAAATCTTCAATAATAAACTCATAATCAATCTTCTCTAACAGTCCACTCTCAAATGCTATCATGACCAAATCACTAAGTCTTTCTTGTGTCATTGTAGAACGCAAAAAGGACTTCGGTAACTTCAGTTTAGAAAAGCTTCGTTTACGTTGAGGCAACAGTCACAGGAATGGTTAATAGAACTCTATATGTGATACGTGCATTGGGAAAATAATCACGCCGCTTCAAAAACTCTAGAATTTCAACTGGCCTCATATTTTCCTCTGGAATAAAATCTTGTAGAAATTTCAGTTCTGTATACAAGTTAGTAGCATCAATATCAGATTTTCCATCTTTTGCAAGGGCAGCCTCGAGATCTACACATGAATATTTCAAACTCGCATAATCTAATGACCGTAATGTGTCAGAAGTAAATAAGAAACCAAAATTCTTCTCATAAGTTTGATACTGTTTAAATCTTGTTGTAAGTGAGGAAATAGCTTGATCAACAATAGATATAAAATAGTTTATTCTAAATGATTCTTCTGTGGACTGAGTTGAAGCATCTTTGTCAGTTGGGTTCTCATCAATCTGTCTCTTTCTTATAATCTCTCGTTTCTTATGAAATGATGTACCAATGTCCATCTCAAGTGTAATTTCTTTGGCTACTTTCAATGCCTCTACAAAACCAGATTCCCTGTACCCTTTGAAGAATGAAATCAGCCCTTGCACTTTCTCAATAGCAACATCTATAAGCATATCTTTTGCCTTTAAGTGTTTGCTTACTAAATTAATAGCATATAATACTTCATACCAAATGACCATTGCCACAATAAACTCATACTCTCCAAGTTCATTATTTGCCAAACCTTTAGCCTCACTCGCAGTTTTTACATCTTTATCAACATCTAAAACCTAAATGAAATAGAATACTATATATGTTAAATTATGTCCTTATAACTTTATCATTACAATATAAAAATATTGATTACCTGAAGTAGATCTTCTCGAATGTCTGCACATTGAAACCCGATAGCTTTAACACTTTCAACACGACTCTCCCAACATGTAGCTGATACAGATTTGAGAGTCCATCCTATTATGTTATTTTTAGAATCTGCCATTTCTTAGTAGAATTTGCAAAGGTTGTGTAGATACGCTGAATAACCCCAAAGAAATCTTTAGCTCGACCACAATTCTCGGTCATGTCGCGAAGTACTAGATTAAGGTTGTGGCAACCACTAGCAGAATAAAAAGCTCTCGGATTTACATCCAAAAATTTCTTTTGTACCCCTTTGTTGCCTCCTTTCATATTTGCCCCATTATCATAGCCTTGTCCTCTAACATTGTCGATATCAAGATCAAGCCGCTTTAGTTCAGCATCTACTGCATCAAAAAGACCTTGGCCAGTAGTATCTGTTACTTCTAAAAATCCTAAAAATGATTCTTCAATGCAAACATGACTTGAAGATAAATCTACATATCTTATAATTAAAGACATTTGCTCTTGGTGACTTGCATCAGGGGTATAATCAAGTATGACAGAGAAATATTTTGCTCTCTTTATTTTCTTAATGATTTCAGATTTAATAGCACAAGCAAGCAAGTGAATCAACTCATTCTGAATCTTATGGTCAAGATAATGAACATGAGTTTCTTGACTTGTAATACGACGAACATGCTCTTGAATAAATGGATCAAATTCAGCCAACATCTCAATCAAACCCAAGAAATTCCCATTGCTATCATCATATAGTTTGCTATTAGTACCCCGAAATGCTAGATTATGTTTAGCAAGAAATTTTACAATGCCAACAATTCTAAACAGAACTTTTCTCCAATGCTCCTTTTCTTTCTCAAATTGCCGTTGAGCAGCTTTATCAATAGTTTGATCCTTTTCCAACCTATTACGCAACTCATACCAAGTGGTCATACTGAAAACATGATCTGCACTTGTCTCATGCTCTTTAAGTCTACCTCCAAGATGTATCCAATCATTAAACCTCTCATTTGCCAGTTGGTCCTTCCGACGTCCTTTTGTAAATAATTTACAACTAAAGCAAAATACTCTATCGAGTTCCTTAGAATAGACTAGCCAATCCCTGTCACAATGCTCTCCATTTGATAGAATTCTTGTATAGCATAGTGCAGAAAATCTCCTAGAATACCTATCCCTAGGACCTTTCTGAATTGACAGGTCTCTTTTAGGAACTTTTTGTGCCAAAATGTCAATCTGTTTAAGATCTAGTAAATCCCAATACCTTGGATCAAATATATCAGGCTGAAAAGAATCAACCCCATTGGCAACAGGTGGATCATCAATATCAATGTTTCTGTTATCAATAAGATCTTCCTCGACCTCGGCCCCAACATTATTTTCTGTTTGTGTCTGATCAACATCAGCCCCAATATTATTTTCTGTTTGTGTCTGGTCAACATCGGCCCCAATATTATTTTCTGTTTGTGCCGGATCAACATCACTAGGATCATTGCCAACATTGCTATCAAGACCCTGACCAAGAGTATGATTATCGGATGACACTTGTGGTTCTCTTAAAATAAATCTATCCATGGCACCTCGCTGAGATTGAGTTATATCTTCTATTATTTGTTTTTTTTACGCTTTTGATAGCTAGAATCATATTTTCTAGACCGATTTGCGGAAGACATGCCTCAATTGTGGAACGCTACTACACTAGAGAAGTAAAATGTAATTATTAATTCAGAATTAAATACCAGAGATTAGAAAATAGAACTTTAGAAAAGAAAAGAATTAGAAACATACATGAGATTAGAAAATACCAGAGATTACGTGGACTGGACTGCTGGCCGCTGTGCGCTGTGCGTTCTCCGCTCTCGTGTTGGCCGTTTGCTGCGCCGCAGCTTGCCCCTGGCGGCCTGGCCGCCGCTGCCATGCGCTGTTTTGCAAAGCCAGAGGAGGATTGGAGGAGCAGCACGAGGCCCTAGGCGAGAGGCGATTGATCGGCTTCAAGACTCGAGAGATTGCGTCGGTTCATTTTTTCCTAAACGCAGTGCACGTCGATCAGAAGAGTTGGGCTAACTAGTAGATATGCGGAATAACAGATTACTAGGCGAGGCAGCGAGCGCAGAGCCCAGCAGCAAGCGGGAGAAGTTGGGCTAACTGGCTAAGTATTAGGCCAGATATGTATAGTAGGTGAATTTGGGGGGCCCTTCATTTTAGGGGCCGTGTTCCATCGCACGGGCTGCACATGTACTGGGCCCGGGCCTGCAACTGAGACCTGCCACAGCGTAGATCGAAGGCTTCAAAAGTTATGCCCGTGCGGATGTGATCTCCAGCAATACATAGGCAGGGCGGGTCCTTAGATTTTGGAGACCCAGGGCGGGCCTAAAAGTCGAGGCCTCTTCTATATAATTTTTTCCTTATATACATATAATCTCAATATGAAAAATAAAATGTACTAAAGAGTAAAGACACTATTATCAATAAAAATACTTCGTGAAGCAGCCCATGAAGAAATGGAAAAAATGTTGTCTACTAACACTAGACCAAGATAATGGGCCCCATGTAGACAAGTCATGGGAAGATGCCTTCAAGATTCAGGGGCCTGGGCCGCCACCCTGCCAGCCCTCCCCTCAGGACCGGCCCTGTACATAGGATCTCCAATTTCTACTAGCACGTCCCATATATGGTCCATTAACAGTATAATTCATTCTAAAACCCACGAACAAAGGCAATTTGCTATTATTTCAACAAGCAGGGGAAATTTTTTTACCATTATAGAAACACTATGGTTCCAACGGGTTCAAGAATTGAGTTACGGATTCAAAAATAAATATGATTTTTGGAATCCAAAATTAATTCCGGTCATGGTAATACACCGTGATTGATCTCACAACTCATTTTCCTTAATTCATTGAAAACAGTGAAAATGCTCTTGGTACAAAAGAAAATTTGGATGCGAAAGTGGGACGGGTTAGCCCACCCAACATCTACCGGAGCATGGACAATTCACAATATATTTAAGCCCAGCAATGCCTCCAAGCACATAAAGGCATGTGCAATCTCTAATGTTTATATTCCAATATGACAATATATTAATGCAAACTCTTGATGAAATTGTTACTCTTTCAAATATCAGTCAAGCTTACTTACTCTTCTCATTTCTTATACATTTTGATGTTGGACACAATCTTCCCAAGGATTACTTTCATTAATATCAACACATGTATGTGGACTCAAAAATGAATGCTCTATTTCCAAAAAATTCTCAAAAAAACTCAATAAGGATCAATTGAAATTGAAGATATAGAATGCTAGAATGCGAAAATATTTTTCTTTACCTAGTTTATCACAATGCAATGGTTATATATCTAAATTTATGAAATTCTCTATAGCTAATAAATATATTCTCAAATATTACATCTCATGGAACCAACAACATGTATCAAATGAATGAAAAAATTACTTTGATGCAGTATCAAATTTATTCAAGATATCATGAATTTGACCGGAGTTTTCCACACTTATACTAAAATATATGTTTACACTAAGTATATTAATTATCATTAGTTAAATGTAGGACACCTTTTTCCGTGGAAGCAAAATCAAACATTTGATACTTTGAATTTCAATAACTCGCCTCATTATGTAAGAGACATTTATTAGAGCATAAAATAAATTTCTAATCATATTTTTGTTTATGCAATGAGTTTATATATAATTACATTTTCTTTGAGTTTTCTAACAACATAACTTATAACATTAAAGCCTTTATGTAGTATAAGATTAGAACATGTGTATCACATCTACAATATTTTGCTTTTGTTGAAATAGCAAATCTTCAAACATGATAGTTTTTTCGTTGTCTTCACAAAGGAGGGATTCATTATTTCATTGTCATAGTGTAATCGAGAAACCTTTTCTTCTACATGTTGAATCATGAATAGTTCTTAGCAACACTACGATTTTTAGGAGTTTCGACGAGAGCAAAATAAAAAATCCTGCTATAATCCTGTACAATAACCTAAGGTTTGATTAGAGGTCTCTTATGAAATTAATGGTCTTCAGATGGAAGATTAGGATACAACACACACACACACACACACACACACACACACACACACACACTCATAAATAGATGTTATGACCTGTACAAAATTTATGAAAGGCTAGCCTGTAGAAAATTACTTCTTAGATTCTTTTAAAAGGAAAAGTTGTTGGAACATGAACTAGGTGAAGATATTTTTTCAAAATATAGAATATATATATATTTTTTTTATTGAAATCCAGCTTGACCCTTCCATATTGAAAAGATGCAAATGCGGACTAGTACTGAACATATAATTCCAGAAGACCAAGGGACCAAAAAGGAAGTGTTTTAAAAAGCATCTATAGAAAAAAGAACTCACAAGTACCAAATTGAGCAAGAAACAATGATGGGTGCTGTTGTTATCCAAAAATAATGATGGATGTTGTAGCTTCGATGGGCCATGTGGGCTGGCCCATGAGGCCATGAGTGCACGAGAGCGTAGTCTCACACAGGCCAGAGCCTAATAGATGTCAAGTACTGGTGTGAGTGCGACCTTGCGAACGGGTATGGGTAACGCTGACCCAGCCGCCGTCTTTGCCTCAGTGGCTTGTGCTCCGGCGATAAACATTCGGCAGCGTCGACCCCAACTGGCTCCGGCCGCATCCGGCATGTCGGTTTCGGTACTTGTGCGCCCCGTCGTTCCCTTCAGAAGATTTCTTTGCTGGGGTCTTTTTTTCATTATGTTGCCGCGGGCAGTGACGGAGCCAGCTTCGGACTATAGAGGGGGCCATGAACAGTAACAATGATGATACGTCAAGCAAACAAGCACATCAGTAGCCCGCGCATGACTAGCCTTCGTTAATTCCTTCATTCTTAATGTATTAAGCTCAAGAAATTCAAACATCTATATATGTCGAGCTAGCAAATTTGTTCATATCTTTAGAAAAAATTCTAGAGCAAGGGAAAATTTTCTGGAGCAAAGGGGGCCAGACCCCGTCTGGCCCTAACATGGCTCCGCCAGTGGCCGCGGGTACCAGTAACATTATTGTGGCATAAGGTTAGAGATGCAGGTGAAGACCCAATGAGTAATTGTAGGTTAAACCTTTAGTTTATTTGTTGTAGTAGCTTTATAAGGTGAAAGAAAATTTTAGTTCATTTTAGAGAGTTTTAGACCCACAAAATACAAAACTTGCATCCCTACATACTGGCCACCAGCTGCATTAAATTCCAGGCTTCCTGCAGCCTAACATGCATACAGCTATTATTCTTGAACATTTTATAGCACTGACAAGAATCCAGGGATTAATCAAGCTCAAGAACACCTTCAAGAACACACTCTTCGGAGTCTTGATCAGTTGTTGAATACAGGTTTTCAGGTCAAAGGGTTCTCTCGTCATCACCTGAACATATATATGTGCCATCTGCATATGCAAGCAGCAAAAACAAATCACGGGGCATGATCAGGGAACTGCTGCTGTTTCACCAGGTTGGAGGCAGTTGGAATCACAGCATGCATCCGGCTGACTTTGTTTTCTAGATTGCAGCAAAATTTATCCCAGATGCTGCTGCATCTGATCTCAACAGCCCCCGACTGAAGATTGGTCGGCGCGGGAGAGGCGGTTATGTGAGCTAGCAGCATGATCATGCGAGATTTAGTAGCAGATCAAATAAAGCTCCATGTGCAGAGCTCATGTGAGGCTTCTTGGAGGGAGGGATTGCAGGAGCTTAGTTTAGTAGCCACTCTTGGTTAGGGAAGAAAAGCGGATTTTGTTTATGGGCATTGCGCCATGTGAGACTTAGGCTCATCGTTGGAGGGCATCACTTGAGCTCATGTGACCTGTCCCCCATGGTGATCTTGTAGGGCTTCACAGAGCACAAGTTGCCGTGTTCTTAACCTTTTCTTTCTGCGTTTTCTCTCGTCAGAATTCTTTTAGTTTGTTTTAGGACCGTTTGTACTAGGACCACTCGTTTCTTGGATCTGATGCTCTTAGGTCGTCGCGCCCATCCTGTCAAAATGATTAGTTTCAGAGACAACTAACACTTGTGTTCAGGGGCAGAGCTGAACTAGAGACTAGTGTGGCAGAGTAGTCTGTGTGTACTAAGCTTTCAGACCAGATAGCCTGCAATCTGCCTACTGCCTATGTTCAACCAGACCGGGCTTTCAGAAAGTTGGTCAATATAGGAGTATAGAACCAGAAAGTTGGTCAATATAGGAGTATAGAACTGAACTGCGCTAGCAACGTTTTATATTTAATTGCTTTTTTTACAATAATTTGAGTTTAGAGCCCTCTAACTTTTCTAATAGCTAGAGGATATATGGTAACAATGTGCAATCTTGTAAGATTTGTTGAAATAAAATTCCACAAACCATTATCATGAATATTTTGTTATCTGCTTCAGCGCATAGCTACCTGCATGATTATCTTTGCACGGCAGGAACTAGTCACTTTCAGTACTGGTGGACTACTATGAAGGCACTGAAAGGACTAATAGGGTATCCATAGATGATGTGCATGGCAAGGTTTTGATCCAAAAAGTCACCTGTACTTTCCAACCTTTCTCTAACTCATCGTGCTTTGAGTATAGCTAAGACCCATACAAATGCATCCAAAAGGGAGGCAAGGGGCGGATGTGAGCTCATCAGTGCCTTGTGGTCCTTAGGACAAGATTTTTTGCGGTTGTACTTCACATAATATTATCTCTTGAACTAGGAGAAAGATTAGTGATGGTCCTGTGGTCTATCTATGCATCATTGGAGGATGTTAACATTATTATCATTGGTCAAGGATCATCACACAACACACATCACCACCAGAAAGTGCCAAGCGGTTTCCTGAGAGTTTTTATTTTAGGGTCATGTGTCTATAGAGTATAATGAGCTCATCACACGAAGTTCAACGGTTGTCGTAAGGTGAGTGCAATTTTTTCTTCTTTTTTAACATGTAAGTATGTGATCTATGAATGTTTATTTGAGTACTTAAAATGCTGATTGAGGGCTTACCATATAATTTTAGGTTTTGCGTTGAGGTTGCCCTTAGAAGAAGGTGGTGAACATTTAAAAGGTTTTACAGGCCCAATTGTGATAAATCAACTAACCACACGTTTATTTTTTGGAATGCAGGGAGAAACATTTGAACAACAACCAATATTACTCATACAGGAATATAGAACACAGAAAAAATAAATGTCCTTGTGGACAAAATTCACACCAGTACCTCTTGTCTTGTCAGGGCATGGAGGACTTTGGATTACACCAAGGTGCCTATCTGGCGCTAACCAACATGAGGTGAAAAGAACTGCACCATCAACAGGACACGGATCAATATTCGGTATGTATTTTCCTAGAACTAACAAGATAAGAGTTGTGATATAGGAACTCAATTCACATCATCCCTTTTTAGTTAAATGATAGCATTGACTAAGTCAATGCATCTCATCAAGCTGTCTCAGGTCATCACAATCAGATGGTTCAATTAAATAACATATGATTACTTATCATGGATTCATTTCTTGTATTTTTCTTCTCTCAAATCTTTTGCCTCCCTGGACTCGGTGACATGTTTCTCTAATCACAACCATAGACAGGTTGTTTCTCTGTGTATATGTTTTTGTATTTGTGAGGTCGAAGAGTAGCTTCTGATTCATGGTTTTGGCACTTAGTACATTAAACCAGCTTCTTATGGGACACTTGACATGTTCTCCCTTGTTTCCCTCCTCCTTTCCTGCCCTTTTCAAGGATCTTATGTCTGCTACAAATTAAGTCTTATCAACTACAACTTCGCTATTTCTCATGCATCTTCTGTATTAATTTTCAAAAAAATATAGCATATAATTTTCTCTCAAAAGTCGATTTGATCTAATAAATCCTTCAGATCATTGCTTTATTGATTTTTATATTCACCAGACAATAAATCTGTCTTTCCCCATTACTGTGAAAGCTGTCACGATACACGATAAATAAACAAAAAAAAATGACATGTCGTTTGGACTAGCCCAATTATTTACTGCGCCGTGAATCTATTCCATCCCATTTTGCAGTGCAGATAACCATCACATCCTGTTCTCTGTCATTGAGATGCAACGTAGAGCAGTGCAGGGTCTAATTATTATATTGCTAATTTTTTTAATAATAGGAAACTTATTTGTTATAGTTAAAAAGGTACTAAAAATAACAAGTTGCAAGTTCACAATGTGCAGAAAGTTTGCTGACGTCAGTTGGCACTTCCCAAAGCATCAGGACTTCAGTCTTGAGGGGCTAATTATGACATAAGAAATGATATAACATGAGGCAATATAAAAAATGCTAGACCTGTGCAAAATCACACCTGAATGCTTAGCTATGTGAAAGGTCTATATTGATATATAAAAGAAATTGCACAGTTCAATGCAAATCGATAATTATAAGATAGGAAAAAAATATGTTTTTAGATTCAGTGTTATATAGTGATATATAGATGACATATTTTCCAATTTGATTGTGATCAAGCGAAGATCTTGGTAGGATTTTCTTGTCATGTTTGTTTTGACATGTGTTTTTATGCTGATTATTTACTCCTGACGTTTTCGATGCTGCCAATTACACAATTTTGTACATTGGCATCGACATCTAGTCGTACAGTGTGTTTTAGCTCTGGTAGCACATTCTCTTTTGTTATCTGAAGCAAACCTATTAAGCTCTTTCTTGGGCTAATACCCAAGTAACAATTGATCACGTAAGCATTGAACAATCTCAGATATTTTTCATGAATGTAAGACTATATCTCCGTTTCAGTTTGTTCAAGAAATCTTTTAAATCAGATGTGAGGTGATTTTATTAGTGAGTGCAAATTAGTATGAACATGATCTTGTGTCAACCTGACACAAGATCATGTTCATACTAATTTGCACTCACTAATAAAATCACCTCACATCTGATTTAAAAGATTTCTTGAATAAGAATTAAACCAAGTTTATCAAATGGCACAATATTTGTTTTCTAACCCATCCTGATACTTTCTATTTTATATGTCAAAGTCGGATTTGACTGTACTTGTTGGCCCAAATGATTAGGTATATATTTAAGCACCACCAAAGCTGAGACAGCTAGGACTATGTGACTAGGCGACTAGCCATGTGTGTCACTCTACTCTAGCTAGCGCCTTGACTGAAATTAATATGTCCCAAGAAGTCAGCTTAACATTCTACCAAAATGCTTTCTTGACAGCCCACCGAGCGTCTTCAAGAAGAGATATATTTCAGGCATTATAAAAGCCCCAACGAACAGGTCACCGAAGGTCAGCCATGGTACTAAACTTGATTACTCGATTAATCTTGCCTGTAAAATTTTTTGTCAAAGTCAAACTTAGTTTACGAATCAACCCAGTTTATCATATCGATAACAATCTTAAACAGTCAATTTGGCTTCTGATCGATCATTACTCAGGAAGCAGGATAGAAGGAACTGGACAAAAGCAGGCAAAATTAGCATCACATAATAAATAAGTGCTTAACAGTACATTCTTGGTAATATCTCTATTAAAAAAAAGAATTGATATTGCTGATCAAGGCAACAGTTCCATACCCAGACTGGTCAAGGATTCAAATGGCTCCACTATATTTTACACCTGGAAGAGCATCAAAGAAAATCTTTCTTATTTCTTACGAGAATCTGCAGTTTGTCAGACGAAGGTAAGCTAAAGAAAGGGCTAAACTCAAAGTTTCAGGTGCATATATATACACATGCATTGAAAATAAATCTTGCTCCTGTGTTTTATAAAGGAGAAGATCAGATTGACTAGTTGAGCTATCTCTTCCTGAAAGTAAAGAACTTCAGTTTCATTTTCCTTTTCTCAGTATCCTATAATTTATCTTTTGACAGTATGCTATAATTTATCTTTTGCCGGTATGACAAACTGGGAGAAATTAAAAATACGCTAATATTTTCTAACAGTTGCATGCCTTGGAACTTGCAGAATCCAGGTGATGCAAATCGACGACAAAGTGAACAACAGGTGCGAACAAATGCCATATCTCAATCCTTCGGAGTACAGATCGAGTCTGGTAGTAGCTTTCACATTCTGTCCATGCAACCATAGAAGTGATGCACTGAATGAGTGAAATCTGGTGACTCGTGTTACAAGTATTTGGCTATGTTTGCAAAGGAAAACATGGATCGACAATTACAGAAGCAAAATTTGAGGAAGGCAACCATATGAAGCTTTGACCCATAATAGATGCATCTAATCACAAGGTCCAAGACATGGTCACATGTGTAGGCCCTTGACACAAATAACGTGCACACTACCTTGAGCTCTCTTCCCCATAAATTTGCTGCACCACACAAAAAGAAGAGAGGGAAGCAGGAAACAAATCACACCAACATCTGTCTATTCTCTCTCTCATGATACACAGCAGAGAGGCACCACGGTATATATATATATGTAAGAAACGGAGCGAAAGAGCAGCTCACCTCTGCCACAACAGTAAGCAGGCGCTCAATGTCCTGGAACAGCAGCGAGTGCATGCCTGCATGGATCTAGCAACAATGTCAACAACCACGACGACGTCCACGTCCCCTGCCGCGCCCGACCATGATCACCACGGTCATCATCATCCTCTCCCTTCTTCCTCCTCACCGTCGACGTCACTTCCGATGACGGAGCCGCCACCGCCATCGTTGCCGCCGCTTATCCCGGCATGTGACCCGCACGACGGCCCGGCGTGCCTGCAGCTGATCGAGGACCTGACCACGCACGCCGGCGCCGTGCAGCAGCGCGTCCTGTCCAGGATCCTTGACATGAACGCCGGCACGGACTACCTCCGCGATTTCCTCGGCGACGTCGACGAAGGTTGCAGCGCCGGCGAGCTCGCCGCCGCGTTCAAGGAGCGCGTGCCGGTCGTGGAGTACGAGGACGTCAAGCCGTACATAGAGCGCATCGCCAATGGCGCCCCCTCGTCGCTCATCTCCTCCAAGCCCATCACCGAGCTCCTAACGAGGTAGAATATTGTCACAGTGATGTGGTCCTCTCCAGTTGAATTTCAGTCACCGATCTCTGCAAAAACGCGCAGCTCCGGCACGTCGGGCGGGCAGCCCAAGCTGATGCCGTCGACGGAGGAGGAGCTCGATCGCAAGACCTTCCTCTACAACCTTCTCGTCCCCGTCATGAACAAGTAAGTACCAGTCCTAGCCATCCCTCCATGTCTCCAATCATCACGCACGAGCACACGTACGTACACGCGTGGGACCCCACACGTGTGAGTGACACTGATCAGTGATCGTGTTCGTGTGCGCATCATGCAGATACGTGGACGGCCTGGACGAAGGGCGAGGCATGTACCTCCTGTTCGTGAAGCCGGAGATCACGACGCCGTCGGGGCTGGTGGCGCGCCCGGTGCTGACGAGCTACTACAAGAGCCGGCACTTCCGGGACCGGCCCGACAGCCCGTTCACGCGGTACACGAGCCCGAACGAGGCGATCCTGTGCCCGGACAGCGCGCAGAGCATGTACGTGCAGCTGCTGTGCGGGCTGGCCCGGCGCGCCGAGGTGCTCCGGGCCGGGGCCGTCTTCGCCTCCGCCTTCCTCCGCGCGCTCAAATTCCTCGAGGGGCACTGGCGCGTGCTCTGCGATGACATCCGGGTGGGTCATGTCGACCCGGCCCGGGTCACCGACCGGGCCTGCCAGGACGCTGTGGCCCGGATTGTGGCCCGGCCCGACCCGGACCTCGCCGACGCCATCGCGGCAGAGTGCGGAGCCGGGTCGTGGCGGGGCATCGTGAGGAGGCTGTGGCCCAGGACTAAGTACATCGATGTCATCGTGACCGGTTCCATGGCGCAGTACATCCCGCTGCTCGAGTTCTATGGGGATGGCCTGCCACTGGTGTCGACCATGTACGCGTCGTCGGAGAGCTACTTTGGGATTAACCTCCGGCCCATGGACCGGCCGGAGGACGTGGCGTACACGCTGCTTCCCAACATGTGCTACTACGAATTCATCAAGGTTGAGAAGGACGGCGAGGAAGAGGCCGGGGAGGGGAAGGTGGTGGACCTCGTCGACGTCGAGGTCGGCGGCTACTACGAGCTCGTCGTCACCACGTTTACAGGTAAGCCGCTGTGTGCTTTTTCTTGCATCAATATTTGTTCCAACGTTTGCCATTTTGGCCTTCGGCAAGTATGTGGTGGCTCAGGGGTCTTTTCTGTAGCTGCTAATTTGTACATTTCACGTCGATGCGTTGATGGCTGTTCTACACGGGCGTTCAAGGCTCACACGTAAACGTGGTTGGCATTACATGGTCCCGAAATTAGGACTCCTACAAATGGAGGTTCTTCGACTTCGAGGATGTGTTGCTGCTAAATCTTAAATAAATTCTGGTAAAAAAATCTTAAATAAATTGACACAAGGAGGCCTTTCATGTAAAAAAAAGAAGAAGAAGACTGTGGCCATGAAATATCGGCCTCCATGCAAAACAAAAGCAAGGGAACTCTGCTTAGAAAATTTACTTCGGTGGAGCGCATTACGTGTGAGAGCTGAGCTTTCAGCGGTACGCTCTTTATTGTTCATGAAAAGATAGCTTGTGTGTCGGCATTTTATTGACCGGTAGAAGTAGAACATACAAAAGGGATAAAGAGGAAATCACTGTATATTGTAGCAAGTACAGGTTAAGACCTTTTTTCATTAGAAATAAAAATTCTGAGATTGGCACAGTATTAGTTCTGTATGATATTTTGGAAAGTTGGAAAGGGCCAAGAGCGAATCATTCATATCTTACTAGTTTATTAGTATTTTCTACGATGTCCCTATGAGAGTTTGTGTTGCTGCACACGTGGCTAAAATACTTCCAAATGCAATAATTCACGAAACTTTTAGAAATGTTATCGACGTTCCTTATCTTTGAACTCCTATGGAAAAGGGTTAGTAAATTGATTGGTGGTTTTGCTTTTATATATATCAGCTGAAAAGTGCATATCAAAGAGATCCCCCTTTTGGCTGAAAGTGAAACTGAAAAGGAAAATGAATTTTGTGGTATGATACCACCACCCTAGCATGGTGGTGTTCTAGTCAATGATATAAGCGTTAGTGCCTTTTGTTGTGGTTGGATTAGTTCGTTATTTTTTGTTTCTTTGGCTTTCTCCGTATCCTTATTGCCCCTACACTGGTGGGCAGAATTTAGCCTGCCTTTCTTCAGCCACAGTGCACTGATTGCTTACTTTACATGGCTTAGGTCTCTTCGTATTACAGTAACTTTATCTCTGTCACCCTAAGATGCTTTTAATTTCAATTTCAATCATTAAGGAGTCAGTTCATGAAAAACAGTGCTTCTAAAATACCAGATTGCCATGTGGAAGATGTGAACAAAGAATTGTATCCTCTTAAAATGTGGAGAAATAATGAGATGGATGATGCAGATATTTTTCTTTATTAATTATCTATGCTTCTTATTAATTGAAACAAATCTATATTTTTCTTGAGTTTATAGTTATTAACAAACAAATGGCAGATTCATGATTGGAAAAGCTCTCAGGATAATAATAACGGGATGTTGGTTATTGCCTTCTTGGACAATAGATTTGGGACCTCCCACTAGGCCAATTGTGCATAGGGTACCCCACTATCTTTTCTCCCATGACAGATTGAAATTACACTCACTTTAAACCCGATAAGGTGATAGTGATAGCTTTACTCTGGTTGTTCTTCGGAAAAACAACTGATCTCAGAAGAAATAGATAGACGTAATCGATTACTTCTTGGACAATAGGTCATACTACAAAAATGATATTCAGTGAAAACCATGAATAATATATGCCACTAGAAGATCGATCCAGATCGATGTGACATTCATCAAAATGATATCCAGTCAATCTGGCGTCCTCCACCTCAACCAACAACCTTAATTTATTATTAGCTTCATCTCTCGTAGTCATGCATTTTCATGAATAAACTGAATCTGGCATCACTTGATGGACCAATGATACCTTAAATTATGCCCTTGAGGAGGAGGTTGATTAATGAACTGAATCAAATAGATTGCCCCTGCATGTGCAAAAGCTCGACAGAAGTGTGTTAGTGGGGGCACTGAAAGTCAAAGTGCCCGTTACTGTGGAAGGATATGTGTGTGTCTACAAAAGTTTTGAGTCATTTCAAGTTATTTTTCTCTCTCCCAACAAATTATGTCTTTTCAAAGGAACATATAATTCGTAGAATCATTATCTTCTTCATGAGTTATATTTTCAGCAATATACTAGTACTTATATATGTTGTACTTAGATTGTTCCTTTCGGAGTAAAGCCAAAAACTAGGTAGACATAAGTACTTTTTTAGTAACATAATAAGACAGTTGTCGAAAAACTATAATTATACTGGCAGATAATGTAGAAGAGTGGGTACATGCTCAGGACCTTAATTATGTGCTATCTTGATACGTGATCAAGCAAGATCTTATTTAGTTCTGTGCTGAGAGCCACAAGTGTGTGTATGTGCTGAAATAGACCCTGATGACAAGTTAGTATAACTGGCAAGTGCCACGGGTTTCATTTCTGAAACATTTTACGGGGGCATCGTCCATAGGGCAACATTTTGATTTCGAGTTCATCTGAACCTATTTCTGTGTTTTGGGACGCAGGTTTGTACCGGTACCGCGTAGGCGACATCCTGCAGGTGTCTGGCTTCCACAACTCGGCACCCCAGTTCCGGTTCGTGCACCGCCGCAACGTGGTGCTGAGCGTAGACACCGACAAGACCTCCGAGGACGACCTCCTCCGCGCCGTCACCGCCGCGAAGAGCCTCCTCGCGCCGCTCGACGGCGCCATCCTCTCCGAGTACACCGCCTACGCCGACACGACCTCCATCCCGGGCCACTACGTGCTCTTCTGGGAGCTCACCCCTTCGCTGCCAACCGTGTTGGGCTCGGGCAATGACGACGATGATGATGAGGTGGCCCGGGTCATGTCGGCGTGCTGCGCCGCCGTGGAGGCCGGGCTGGACGCCGTGTACCGCCGGTGCCGGAGCCGGGACCGGTCCGTTGGCTCGCTGGAGATCCGGGTGGTGTCCCCGGGCGCCTTCGACGCGCTCATGGACCTCTGCGTCTCCCACGGCTCGTCGGTGAACCAGTACAAGACGCCGCGCTGCATCAAGCACCCCGACGCCATCGCCGTGCTGGAGGCGCGGGTCGTTGGCAGGTTCTTCAGCGACGTTGTGCCGCACTGGGAGCCGATGAAGGTCGCCGATGCTGATGCCGCCGGCGACGGGTCCTCGAATTAAATTATGTCGGGAAAACGCAGGAAGCACGTACAGGCATCAAAGGATTCATTTCGATCGTGGCTTCATCATCATTCGCTTATTACGTAGATATATATAATTCATTGTCGATGTGTGCATGTCTTTCTCAGCAGTGGCGAATCGTGACGCGAGCGTGTGTGTTTACTTCTCTAGTGTTGTTCATTTGTTTGTCAATTGGTCTTTGACGACTCATTAGCCTTATCAATTTGTTCGTGATTCGGAAAATTGTCAGACAGACCAGGGGATTCTTATACGTGTTATATGTGATTAATTTGGTAGTTCTTGTAATTTGACATGTTAATGATGTATGATGTCGTCCCTGGAAAGATTGTCTGATGATGTCGTTCATCTCTTCCTTAGACTACCTAACAATAAGCAAAATCCTCTTTCTAATTCTTGAAAGGCATTAATCTTGTGCACCATAATAAACTTTTTCCTCCATTCTACTAGTTTATTATACATAAATATTCTCTACTTCTCCTTGTCTGCTCCACAGAAATTAACTTATTCAGCATGGAGCCGTGCATGCTGGTTTTGGTTCCAACCTTGGGGCCACTACCTGGGTCATATAGCAGCATCTACTACCGGAAATCCTCCCTTTGTCGAGTGTCCGGCGGTTTGCCGAGTGCTCGCCAAATAGGCTCTTTATCGAGTGTAAACAAACTACACTCGGCAGAGTGTGTATTTTTTGCTGACACTCGGCAAAGGGTGGTTTTTGCCGAGTGTTTTTTGGCGACACTCGGCAAAGGGAGGTCTTTGCCGAGTGGTCTTTGCCGAGTGTTTTTGGTGACACTCGGTAAAAATAATATATTGAATTTTGAACTCAAAATTGCCATGTAACTGTTTAATTGATAATTTCAATCCATTTATATTTTTGTTTTCCTTTTTATAATTTTACAAAAAATATGTTTTGAAATGAGACTATATGACTACTATGTTATGAAAACATATAGTCATAGTCTATGTGTAATGAATCTAAACAAAAGTAAGTTTTTTTTAAAATTTTAATAAAAAATTATACTCACATGTGTGTATGATTTTTGCATACACACCAATTTACACCGCAAAAATCATTAAGGTTGTTAAAATAAAAATCAATTAATAAAATATAAAAAATGACATGACTCTATAAATTCAAATTAGAAATAATTTATAATCATAAAAATGATACAAAGCGATAGATTATATTTTTCTAAGATTGTACAAAAAAGAATCAGTTCATTTGGAGCAAGAATGGAATATATATATATGTTTGAATTCCTAAATATGAATCAAAGTAAGTTTTTTACCAAGTGCTTTTTTTCTGGCACTTGACAAAAATTATCTTTGCCGAGTGCATTATATTTTACACTCAGCAAACATGGTTTTTGCCGAGTGCCCGACATAATACGCTCGGCAAAGAGGTCAAATATAAAAAGAGTAAAAATAGGGTGTAGTCACAAATGAATGTGTGGTGCAGTGGTAGTGGACTATACGCATGAAAATGGGAGGTCATGGGTTCGAATCTTGGCAGATGCACTTGGTCGTGTAGCACGCGAAACAATGTCGCGACTTGCAACTGGGACGGGCAGGTGGGTTCCTAGGCGTGATAAAAAAAATTTGCTATTTTATTTGTTTTTTTTACGGTTTAGATTTTTTCGAGCACAAGGCTTTGCCGAGTTTTGACAGTCGGTAAAGCCTTTGTCATGTGCCCGGTATAAGGCACACGACAAATCTGGCTTTGCTGATGTTTTTTTTTTTTGATGTTTTTTTTTACCGTGTGTGAGATGTCGGGTGCAGCTCACGCCAAAAACTTTGCCGTATGCTCAGGGCACACGGCAAATGACCTACTTCCCATAGTGATCCCATCCCTAGCCCCAGGTATATGCGAATGGGCTGTGCCAACTAGGCTGGCCCAAAAGACGATATTTTTAGTCCAACTCAGGCACAACACGACCAAAATCATTTCGTGCTCGGACTGGCAAGGCCCGAGACGCTGTGTCGTCTTTGGGCCAGAGGTGTGGCCCGGTGAGCGGCACGGGTATGACCCAATTTATATTTTTAAGTAAAAATAATATTGCACACATACTTAATAAAGGTTGAGTGATTCAATGGTAAGGCTATTTCTTTATTTCGAGGAGGTCACAGGTTCAAACCCCCACCTCACGGGCAGTCTATTTGGCCATCTATCCCGGGCCATCCAAATCTGATGCTTTTTGGGTCACGGCCTGCTCGGGCATGGTTCTTAGGTTTTGAACTAAAGAAGCCCTAAATGGTGGGAGAGTGAGGAGCTCCTGCAACATCATTGTCCCTCCTTGATGTCACATAAGCCGTACAGCACGAACCCAACCAACGTCCTCGATCAAACTCCTCGGCTCCTTGCTATTCTCTTCTTTGGTCCAAAATGCAATTGGAAGGAAGAAGTCCTATTTATCTCCCTTAACTATTATAGGTATCTTATTATTCCTCCTTCAACTACAATACCGGATATCTAGCATCCTCTAAGTTTTAAAACCATTTGATTTTCTTCCCTGGACCATTTTGAGGGCGGTTTTTGCTGATGTGGCGCACATGTCAGCTGACACATCAACATCTATTTTTTTTTCTTTCTCTCTTTTAACAACGGTTTTTTTCTTCCAAACACTAACTTTCAAGACTCAAAAAATTATGTGACTTTTTGTACTAGTAGGACAGAAGCTAAGAAACAACTATTTTTATTATAAATTTCCAAATTCGAAATAAATTTCTAAATTAAAAACTGTTAAATTTGAAATAACAAAGTGGCATCTATAATTTTTAGTTCAAAATTTATTTTGAATTTGAAAAGGTCTAATAACAAAAATGATTTCTTACATAATGTACTATGAGCACAAAAATCACATAATTTTCTAAGATTTAAAACCTTGTATTTGTAAGAAAAATCATCGTTAAGAGAGAGGAAAAAAAGAAAATGTTGACGTGGTAGCTGACATATGCGCAACGTCAGTCAAAACTGCTCTCAAAACCGTCCAGGGAGGAAAAAACAAACGGTTTTAAAAGTTAAGAGAGTCTAGATACACAGTATTATAGTTGAGAGAGGAATAGTGAGACATCCATAATAATTGAAGGAGGTAAATAAGACTTCTTTCCAATGCAATTCCACTCAGGCATAAACCTATCTGATAAGCAGGCCGAACCCAGCCAAGGGCCAACTAGTCAGCCCACATGTACACGGATGGCAATCCAACCCAGTCTAGCAAGTGCTGGCCCTGTTGAATGGCTGACTGTTACTGGGTTACACCATCTTCCTTCTTGATCACATTTCCTTGCTGTGTGTCAAGTTCAGAACATCTTATATGAACCTGGACAGGATGGTTGTCCATATTCATAAAATCTTTCTGCAGCTGGTACATAGTGAGAACGGTACCTTTTGTTTTTTGAAATGGATCGAGTGTAATTACTAATCGGAGACTTATTTTAAGATCTACACCCGGAGGACAATATAAGAATATCTCACTGAAAAAGTAAAGGATGGTGGACAAATTAATGCCATCGATTGACCGCTGATCATCAGATCCCAACATGAAACTCCCTAAAGAAAAAATCGTACCCAATGACTCTTCTTGTCTTTCCTTCCTCGTTTATTGTTTTTCATGTGCAACAATTCCTCTCCGATGCTAAACCAGAATTAGAAATATCAGTAGGCATACATGCATATTTGGCTGTATGCTTGTATGGTTCAGAAATAATAAATAAAAAAGCATGTACTACGGTCGCCTGCTGGAGAGTTTGGACGTAATCATTTTTGCTCCATGATTATGTGGAAAAGATTTTAGTTTGAAATACGAAGCCGATCCATACACGAAGAAAAAAATATAGAACACGAAAGGTTGTGCTATTGTTTAATCCGTTTAGATAATAATAAATTTCTTGAAAATCCTGGAAAGAAAAATATCCAGGCGTTATCAATTAGAATGAACACAACAGATCCTAAAGTGTGCTAGTGCTATCAGCGTGGATTCTTAGTAGTTTATAAACTTATGCTTGCATACACCATCTCGATCAGAAAGAGTAAAGAGTGTACTGGCGGCTCTTTAACATTTTTAGGGTCTCATCCTATAGGTTAATTCTCTATGACATCCTAGCCTATTGAGATTAGTCTCATAATGACCCATGAACACTTTTGCGTATGATATTAATGTAACCTACACTTTTGAGTTGAAACTCTTGGTATAAGCTTTATGGATTTGATATAAATTTTGAAATATTCTGAGTAAAAGGCTAAAAAAAACTCGTGCACTTGGGCAGTGGATTCCCTGTGCCGATGGTATATGCCGATTAGTGTGACTGCACATACGGACGGTATCACGATCATCCCGCTGAAGTCTGAAAATAATGGCTCTGTTAATACTTTCCGTTGTGTTCATTTCTATCCCCATGTCCACTCCCCTCTATGTCCAGCTATTCTGCCTCTGTCCTAGGAAAAAAATTTTGGCAAAATTTCATTGAAATTTCAGGAATTTCGTATTTATCAGTGGGTCCCGAAAGAAATCCCAATTCAGCCAAAAATTTCAGCCGAATTTGATCTCCCGCCTTCTGCCGCCATCGCCTTCCCGCCAGAAGCCAAGATTCCCGCTCGCCACACCCCTTTACCCCCCCTTCTGGTCCATCCAACCCCTAACCGACCAAAAATTCCCCATTTCCTCTTCCCAGCTGTGGCGATAACGCTCGGCGCCTCTGCCTCTCTCTGGTCAACCAAACTACGGCAGCGGCCGTAGACCCGTTCCTGGCCCTTGCCGACGAGCACAGCTTTCCCTTGTCTTCTCTAATCTTCATTTCTACCTCCAGCTCGGTGGCCGGTGCTGCTGCCGTAGAAGGATTACATGAGAAAATACAAACACTAGTCACAGAAGATAGGTAAGCACCTACACACACCTAGCTGCGCTCTCATGAATCACATTATCAAGATCATCCGCACTAGCGAAGCATCCAAGACAATATCCTCAAGAGGACTAATATTGCCCTGTTCCAGTAAGCCGGAACTAGGTTCTCACCCGGATGGTGCCCACATCGGCAGAGAGGTGCTCCTCGGTAACACCTCCAAGGAGAAAATGACGCATAAGACGCCACCGTTGTCGTCAGAGAAGGCTTTCGCCCGGAGCACTACGCCTCCCATTGCACATTACGCATGACCGCCGCTTGCAAGAAGATGAACAAAACCGATCTTCACCGTCGACGGGCAACATAGCGCATGACCATCATGGGCATGCAATTGTCTTCGCATCGAGGATGATAGAGGGTCGACCAACGTGACCACCACGCTGACCTCGTTGACATCAAACCAACAAGACGGCAATCATCCTGACTCTTGACTACGGGCGAAGCCGTCAAGCGCACGGCCCCAGCATTGCGTCTCCATCATGCCCCTTCTGCCGGTAAACAGACCCCAGCCCCTGGTTTGATGTCAACGAGATGCATAGAAATAGAACGATTCACAGGATTTAGAGTGTTATTGCTAGAGTTGGTCCCTTTATTATTGCATAGAAATAGAATGATTAATGTCTAAAACTTCATGGCAAACAAGGTGTGTGTTATTGCTAGAGCTGCTGAGTCATGTAATTCATTTAGTTATGCACATGATTAGAAACAATGCTTTCTGCTACTTAATGGCATTTAATATTCATGCATTTTTTTTGTTTCTTTCTATTGGATTGCAGGAACTCTGGTGCAGCTACGAGGACCTATTAATAAACCTTGGACCCATGGGTAGAGGTGGAAGGCTCAAGGATTCAAGTGCGGTTATTGTTCAGTTGCAAGGGATAGTGGAGGTGCAACCCGATTAAGAAATCATTTGGCTAGAGTACCTGGGGATGTGGTACCATGTGAAAAAGTGCCACGTCAAGTTCGGGAGGTAATGTTAGATTTAGTGGCATCAGGAAGAAGAAAGAAGTTAAGTATCAGTGAGAATCGTCTGTATGTTGAAAAGGCAATTATGGATGAAGCTTATGCAACAGCTAGAAGGGCAAATGTTCCTCGTGATAAAGTGGGGCAGGTTGAGATGGCAATAAGAGAATCTCTGAGGGATATTGGCTTGCAAGGACACTCATTTCCTCCCAGTAAGAAAAATGATAGCTCCCCACCTATTGGAGCAAGTGGTAGTGGAAGTTGCTCAGGTATTCAGCATACAATGGATAGGTTCTATCGAAGTCCAAGTGTTTCAAATGCTCCTTTTGATGCAGATTTGGCACGCAGTAGATCACCCATGCAGCCTCGGGTGGACATTATGCTCCAGGGAACTGCTAAAGAGAGACTTCGAAAAGCTTTAGCAAAGTGGTTCCATGCCAATGATATACCTGGGATTAAAGTAAATTGTCCATACTTATCATTTGGAGGGAAGTGTAAAGAACTACAGAGTCTTGCGAATTGTTTCACAATGCTTATCATCTAGTGGCTGTGAGCGAAATTGGAGTACGTTTGCTTTGGTTCATACTAAATTGAGAAATCAGATAGGTTATGAAAAGCTGCACAAGCTGGTTTATGTGCACTATAACTTGAAACTGTGCATCCAACAATTTGAAGCTGATTTTCAGAGCCTCCAAGAAAAGAATGTAGATCCATATAACATGTTGATGAATGTTGCGTTATATGATGAAAGCAATCCAATCATGGAGTGGTTGTGCAACTCCATGAGTGAGTCTAGGCTAGCTCTTGATGAGTACGATGATGATGAGGAAGATTGGACTGCACCTGGATCCTTTCTTATTGAAGAGTTGCAAATGGAGGTTCAAGAAGTGGCTGCATTCAAGAGGAAGCTCTCTTTTGGCACAAAGAGCAGTAGGAAAAAAAGAAAGGTGGGATCAGATGAAGAAGAAGATTTTGTAGATGTATGTGATTTCGATTCTTCACATGGTGAAGGTGAGTTCTTGTCAGATGGCAGAAGCTCAGGTGATGAAGGTGAGTTGTTAGATTCAGTTGTGTTTGCAAAGGTGACAATATACAGATTTCTTTCTTGAAAATTTGATTTATTGCAATGAAGATGATGCTCTTGTTGGCGGAACCGGCGGTGTTACAGCACATGATGATGACGGGGCTGGTGGTAGCAAATCCCATGGTGGTGCAGCCTGTGGTTCAGGTGAATCAACTACACTTGTGAAATAAAAATTCTTATGATTTATGCAGATGGACTTATATTTCTAATTGCAGATGCTATCCGTCGAACATCTACAAGGAAAAGGAAGAAGCCAAGTAATCTCAAGAGTGTATATGAACTCTGAATTGGTGAAAGTAACACCTTGCATTGCTGGAAGGGACTCTTAATTGTTTTGTTAATTCTTACTGCAGCTATTTTAATGTCTAACTGTAATATTGGGACTAATATTCATCTAGCTCCTATTTTTGTTGGTTCAGAACTGTAATGTGCGAGCTGTGCTGTACCCAATGGACGTTTATTCATTTAGACTTAGCAATTGTGATGTTTAATGGATTAGGACAATTTCTAGTAAAATTATGCAAAAGTATTAAAAAAAATGTGAATTCGTTTGAATTCAAAACCGAGATTTCTGAAATTTTGTTTTTTTGGTAAGCTCCAAATTTTTTTTCCTAGCCTCTGTCCATGGAGATTTGACCCTCGATCTATGCACCTCGAGGTTCTGTTGCTAGAATCGAACTCCCGGATGCCGAGCTCGACCTTGTCGTAGCAGAGACTGCAGAACACCTGGTCGCCACCCGCTGGAATAGAGCTCCCCACAGACCCACTGATGCTGAGCTAGTGCGGCATAAATTAAGGCTCCAACCATCGATGGAGCTTGTTGCAGCACAAAACGAGGAACTCACGATGTTGGAATTGAAGCTCCATGTGTCTGACCTCAAGCTAGCAGCCGCACAAATCTAGCCCTCAGCCTTCACACAAGAGCTCAAGGCAACTAGAATCGTGTGTAACGCCATCGAGTAGATCTTCATCAAGGTCAGATCCTGATTGGCAAGTGAGTTCATTTTTGTTTCTTTCTTTTTATGAGAAGCGGCTGATGAAAGAGAGAGAGAGAGATTCGTTTCAGGTAATGAAGTCACGAGGCATTTGACGAGCTAGCGTTAAGCGTTGAAAAAAACACTGTAGTGGGCCCATCTCCTACCATCAACCGATGGATTGTTTACACGTGGCCTAGCACATGGATGGGCCCATTGGTGTGGCATAGAGAAGCCGCAGCCATGCACTTGTGGTATACATCTTTGGAATGTTAGTAGGGTCAACAGTTTAGTTTTGAAGCTTTTGTTGCTATGGACACAATGACATTATCTGTTTTCAATTTAGACAGTCCATCAGTTTAAAAGCTATGGTTTTTTTTTTCTAAAGAGGCGCAATACAGGTGACTCTATTTGGACCACATGATGGGGGGTGGGTGGGTGGGGACAGGGGGACCCCTGCCTTCCACTATGGCAGTCAACTTCAACTGGCAGGGAGTTACCCATCATGCTTAGCACCTGACCTCAAAAGGAGAATGATGGGACCACAAACATGGAACATGCGCGTTGCCTAAAAATTACATTGCATCTTGGTTCAGATTATTCATATGACATCGGAACTCCTGCCAATATATCAGTATGAAACTTCCATATAGGTTACAGATCTGAATTCGTAAGCATATCTTCTTTCTATATGTGTTCTTGTGAAGATCTGATTCAGTTTGAAATCTGCGATTCGAAAGCCTTATTGCCTTCTAATTCCAATCATCTTTTTAATCTTTGATTGGAAACATAAAATTTTGTTGTACAACGCAACTCTAGCCACTCCAGATGAATCCGCCTTGCCATGTCCCCATCGCCATCGCCACCGCATCCTCCCCATCACCTGCCATAAGGGCGCAGTCAGGGAAGAAGGAACAAGAGAAGGGGGGAAAACGGAAGGAGCTAGGCCCGAAGGAGCCAGATATCCTCCCCCTTCTACCATTCGTTGCAAAGGTTTGCCCCCAGCCAGGGTTTGGATGCGAGATAGCGGAGGGGTCACTTGTGCCCACGCAAGAGCGACTTTTTAAGCCATGCGACAAGCATACCGAGGGGAACCGCCCCCTCTATGGTATTTCCTTCAACTTCTTGGATGTCCGCTACTATGATGTGTTCGCTACCGTCGGCGGCAATCGTGTAAGCTTCAAGTTCCTTACATGCATCCTTGCTTGTTGGAGTTGTTTTGTTGTTGTATCTGTTGTTAGTATTTCTAAAAGTGCGTGGTATCATTATATGTTCTTCATGGTCATGAATGATTTAGTAATGAGTGTTGAGTGGGTGGGTGGGGGAAGGGGATAAGATTTTGGATATGATATTTGAGGATTTTAGGGACAATAACCTAATTCCTTTTGAATTCAACGAGTCATTGACATGGTTGTTACTAAAAAAAGAGTCATTGACATGGTTTATAAAATCGATGGAAACCGCTCAAGTTTCGACCAAACTAGGGCGGTCTAGTTTGAGCGGACAACTGGCTTTTGGTCAAATCATATTTAAAAATTTAAAAATTTTAAAACAAAAAAAATGATCAATAAACTGAGAAAACTAACGATAAGCCGAGAAAATCGAGCAGTTTTCTTTCAAATTTTTTTTTTGATAAACCACATGATAAACCAAGCGTAAACTAGAGAAACTGATCGGATTGCTCTCAAATTTCGTCCAAAATTGTTTTTTGATGTTTGAGCGGTTTATTGACTGGTTTTTTCAGTTTTGATGAAAACCATAAAACCGTTGTGGTCCAGTTTTCTCGCTTCAAACGGTTTTTAAAACCTTGGTTATTGTTAGGTTGGGTCTGAAATTCTGTCAATATTGTGATCTGTCTTATTGATAGATGGTGGTGATTATTGTACATTCTGATACATTTGATGAAAATCAGAAACTTTTGAGAAAAAATCCGTTTGCTACGGAAATAACTGTTAGAATCCAAATACTAGCTCCAATGCACAATTGCTAAGGAGATAATTTTTTGTCCTTCTTGAGATGAAAAGATGGTGTTCAGCTTGCTCTTCTGTCTTAAAAATCACCTCTCTGACCTATTGATCTTGCAGGTGACAACCTACCGCTGCCTTGAAAATGGAAGTTTTGCTTTTCTACAAGCATATATTGATGATGATGTAACAAAGACAATGCCCGCTGTCTGACTGTTAATGCAAGTTTGATAATATGCCTTCCCTAATGTTAGTCATGTCTATGTATTTCAGAAGAATGAATCATTCTACACTCTAAGCTGGGCGCGTGATCATGTTGATGGGTCACCGCTGTTGTTGGCAGCCGGAATCCATGGGATCATTCGGGTCATCAATTGTGCTACTGACAAGTTAGCTAAGGTCTAGTATCCTCTGGCTTATCTATATGTTCCTATTGAAAATTTGAAGGAAGTGTCATTTGCATAAATTAGTTCATCATTTTCTTGATAACTGTTGACTTGCTTGTGTTGTCCACTCCAAAAAGTTATTTTATAAAATTGTGATGTGAAGACATGTATAAACTGGTGTATATAGTTTTGTGATGGTAAGGCTATCTGGGAGTGATGTGGCTCCACTAAACTACTAAATAAACTATGAATCAGAGACACATAGTGATGTCTTATTTCGGTTTGTAACATTATACAGAGCTTAGTTGGCCATGGTGGTCCAATAAACGAGATAAGAACCCAGGCACTGAAGCCTTCACTCATCATTTCTGCAAGCAAGGTTTGACAAGTAACTTGTCCTATGGGTGGAATGTACAAAACTGTTTCCTATTGTTCTGACGTTATTTCACTTGGCACTGAATAGGACGAATCTATTAGGCTGTGGAATGTCCATACAGGGATTTGCATCTTGATTTTTGCTGGGGCAGGAGGTCATCGGCATCAAGTGTTGAGTGTTGTAAGAAATCCTGTATCCTAAGAGACATTTCTTTTGAATGTTACAACTTTGAAAGTGCCTTACTATACTTCTTATCCATTCTATGATGTTACTATTCTGTATTTAGCGATCCCAATTTTTGATTCATTACATTAAAGAAAAAAAAGATCTTTAGGCAATGTCCAAAATTTGTTGCTTCCATGAAACACTCTTCAATTTGGGAGTGTCCAAATTAACATAGTCTATCTATGCCAAGTTTAGGATGAATTGCTATCGACTGATTTGGACTGATAGGCACTGTCCAATTTTATAATATTCGTTCAAAGTAGCTTCCCTTAATCTTTTGTACAACGTCCAAACTTACCTTTCTATGAAGCGTCCAATAAAACCCTCTTTGGATCCCTCTAGTTTTTAAGAAACTAGTTTCTAGAAACTAAAGAGTCTTCAAACAGGCCAGTTTTTATGTCAGTTTCTATAAACCAGATTATAAGTTTCTAAGAAACTCATAATCTGGTTCAACCCAGCTAATGCCAGTTTTTGCCTCATTCCAATACAATTAACTACCAAAAAACTAGTTTATAGATTATAAAAAGTAGGATCCAAACATCCCCACCTAGTTTTTATTTAAAAACCAGTTTCTAGAAACTGAAAGTAAAAACTAGTTTTTTAAGAAACTAGTGGATACAAACAGGGTCTAATTGTATTGAATTTAATTTTGGTTGTTGCAGGACTTCCACCCCAGCGATATCAATCGCTTTGCAAGTTGTGGCATGGACAACACTGTGAAGATCTGGTCAATGGAAGGTACAGAATCATTCCCACGTTAGGTTCATATTTACATTTGCATGTTGCATGTCGCTCACAGACTATATTTTTTGTGACAGAATTTTGGCCATATGTTGATAGATCATATTCATGGACTGACATTCCTTCAAAATTTCCAACAAAATATGTACAGTTTCCGGTATGCTAAGCATGTATCAGTTATGTTGCATCCATTCTTTTGCTAACTACTGACAGTTACTTTGTTCTCACAGTAATAATATTCTTTCTCTCGTTCCTTTCAGCTCTTGATTGCTTCGGTGCACAACAACTATGTTGATTGTACTAGGTGGCTTGGTGATTTCATCATGTCAAAGGTGAAGTCCCTCATTCTCTTTAGAATAAAAATTGCCCAGCGCAGTGCTCAGGATGGATACATATTGTTTTTGTTCCTATACATCGCACAGAATGGATGCATATTGTTGGTTGGAAATACCAGCTGCAGTGGGAATTTATTATTGTGCTAAACTGTCATTTTAATTTGTAGATTTATCTTACAACATATAAACTCTATATTTAATGCTAATCTTGGTTGCATCCTGTATGATGAGTGCATCTGATTTGTGCTAACTTGAATTTTTTTAGAGTGTTGAGAATGAAATAGTACTTTGGGAGCCGAAAATAAACGAACAAAGTCTTGCCGAGGTGATATATTTTTACCTGTATAGAATTTAAACCTTACTTTGACCTCACCCATACTAAATATATTCCTCTGTTTTAATGATTTCCTTTTGCATTATCTAGCGTACCGTTGATGTTCTTCAGAAGTACCCTGTGCCAGAGTGTGACATTTGGTATATGAAATTTTCATGTGATTTTCACTTCAATCAGCTGGCAATTGGTAACTGCTATTAAATTTTTGAAACTCACTGCATTGCTTTTCAGTCTATTTTGACCTATGGTGGGCGGTTGTCTATGAGATGAGCCCAAAATTTGAGTTAGGGCCCAAACCACAAGTTACGGTCCTTGAGGATGTGTACAGAGTTTATGATTTTTTTCGGTTGCTTCTCTATAGAAACAAAACCTGGGAGATAGTATTACCCCTAAGGCAGAATTGTTATAAAAAAACTATAGAAACAGTTTTTTTTTTTTGCAAAAGTGCTACTGTATTTTCCTTTGTAAATTTCATTCACTACAATTGCCAAAGCTAACACAACAGTCATATAGATGACTAATTTGTTTAGAAACAATTGTGAAAAAAATAACT
This sequence comes from Eleusine indica, assembly GCA_030378355.1. Classification (NCBI taxonomy): domain Eukaryota; kingdom Viridiplantae; phylum Streptophyta; class Magnoliopsida; order Poales; family Poaceae; genus Eleusine; species Eleusine indica. The sequence continues at coordinate 10,321,379 of CM059501.1, forward strand.
AAGAAAAAATTCAGCAAAATTTCACTGTAATATCCAAAATATCGCATTTATCGGTGTGGTTCGATATAGTTTTTATTGCCAAAATTTTAACATTTACTATGCCAATTGAATGAAAACTACTTTTATTATATATGTAATTATGATAGTTTATAAATTAAAGATAATTTCTTCTCAAATCATGATTTTTATCAAAAAAATTTTACTTTATTCTTCAAAATTACCGATATTTCTAAAATGTCGTATTTATCGGAGGTCGATATATTTTTGTACCGATTTTTTCCTAGCAAACAAATACACATACAATTCCTCAGTTTCTATTGTGAAAATATAATGCATACATGTTGGTTTGTGTCTTATGTTTTTCTAAACATTGTAATGCTCTAATTGTCACCTATTCGCAAAAAATGCTCTAATTGTCATCTGCTTATGTAAACAGGAAACCGTAAAGGTAAAATATATGTCTGGGAAGTACAGTCCAGCCCACCTTCCCTAATTGCTCGGTAACTGTAACTGCAAGAAGTTAATTCACTCTTTTGGTCTGCATATTGGTTCTTCTGTTAGTAACATCGATGCTTCTCGATGGAATGCATCATCAATTTCAGGCTATCCAATGAGCAATGCAAAGCGCCAATAAGGCAGACTGCAGTATCGTTTGACGGGAGGTACCTCTATATTATTGTTCCTAATGACCCATTTATACTCTGACATACATGCTGGTTCCTGGTCTGCATGCATTTTCTTTTTTCTTATGCCTTAACCTTTAATACATAGAAACGTGATGACGTTTTCATTATCCAGCACAATCCTTGGAGCTGGTGAGGATGGTACCATATGGCGCTGGGACGAAGTGGATCATCCGAGTGATAAATACTGAAGCAAGGAGAATCTCCTATTGTAAAATGGCAATGCAAGATTGATAAATAAGGTCAACTTGGGGTATGTGGATCCTGGTTGTTTCTAGTCGGAATGTTTTAAATGTTGAGGATGTGGCATTGGTTCAATTAGTTCACTGAATTTTTTGTACTGCGATGTTTGAACTATTTTTATGTGCTCTTCCAAGATGATCCACTTCGCCCCATTATTCTGATTCTATTTATTCTTGTGACCGGGTACTACTTTTTTGACCGGGTATTTATTCTGATTCTCTAACAATCCCTGCCTTGGTGCCTCATTATCTTAAGCCTCCTTTTCTTTCTACTGGAGATCCTAAGCCCCCTTTTGAATGCTGGATTTGATTCTATTTATTCTTGTGGAATTTCTGTATTCAAGTGAACCTATATCCTAACCTGTTACCTAGCAAACAGGGCCACGGCAGTGGCACCTAAGGGTAGCAAAATCTCATCTGATGGCACAGACAGGATAACTACTTTTTCAGTGGCTGGCAAAGGCTTCCAATCTTTTATAATATGGCTCACAAGTGATTCGGTATGCCTCAGGGTCATTATATAAAGAACTAGGTTGAGGAGTATTATAAGTAAAGTTTTTTATAATGACATTATTAGGTATATTTTTCTTCTTATTTTTTCTAATTAACATGGTAATTGCTCGCCTTAAAAACAAATATGGTTACTCCTTTTCGTTATCAAATATATCCATGCCACCTGTGGCACGCAGCACCGGGAGATTCCCGAGCCCGAGCCTAAGCCCGAGATCATCAACCCTCCATCCAACACATCACATTAACATGGTCTACGTGCCCGTGCCAAGTTGGGTGTGATGCCTCTCACGGAGGTTGCCATTCATATATATATATATATATATATATATATATATATATATATATATATATATATATATATGCAAAGGTTAGAGATTACAGCTACGAGATAAACTCGTAATACAAACAAACTGCCGAATACAATGTAAACTAATCTATCTATATCTCTAACTAGAGATAGAGTCAGCTGTCAATAACATCTCCTAACACATGTGCGGTGCGCGTGGAAGAGAGAAATGTCACTGCAGAATAGGATGCTGATGTCGATCGACAAGACCACCAGCACCCGCCCACCGTCACCATTGTTCTTGGCAACACGGAGCGTGGCAGCGCCAGCAGCGTACCCACCATAACATACGTCATGGCTAAGGCTCAGCAGCGACGCCCTGAGTAACTACTTTACTCAGCAAGACTGACTCGACGAAATGGCCAACTACAGTCGACACCTAGACATGCAAAGGCTAGGGATAGGGTTTATGTTGCCAGAAAGCCAGCCAAGGAGTGGATCCTTATTTTTCAAGTTTTAGCAGCAAGTGGAGTTGTCATGCGGACTAATAAATTTAGTTTACACTAAAGCTATAACAATGAAGGTTGCAAAACAATCTTAATAATTTCAAGCAGCAGTATTAAACCCACTCATCATCTTAATGGCTTCCGACACTGTTTCGGAGCAGCGATCAAGTGGTACTCGTTATTGTGAGGGGCAACGACTCGAATCGATTTATATCCTGCAGGAGAAACCTGCTTGCACAACCCATACGCGCTTCCTAGAAGCCGCATGGAGCAACCTTTCGCTTAAGGTACCGCAGAGTCTTCCGGGTCTAGACTCCCCCGAGAAGGGTCCCCCAATGCGATGTGCCCCATGCCGCCATCCGTGGGTGGATTGCTCCCTCCTCTCAGCCCCAGTTCCACCAAAGAAGGGAGAAGGCTATCTTCCGACCAGGCAGTAGTCATAGCTACGTCGGTTTACTGGGCCCATAACTCCAGCATGTAAACAGTATGTTCAAACTTGATCCCATGGGCCGGACACGAGGCGTAGCCTTAGGTGACTCGAACGGGGCTACCTCCTTGAAGACAAACTGTCCTTCCCTTTCCACCTAATGCCCGTCTGGTCTTTATTCTGATCCCATCCACACCTTTCTTCATCCGTCATCATTCCCCAGTGATAACATTTCCTATATATGAGTGGTCTCCATACCACTCGGTGAATGGTCGTCCTAAATTAAGCAGAGCGACTACCGTCCTGAGGCTAAATATCGGGAAGAAGGAACCTACTGCAACGCTAGGGTTTCAACTAACTCCTATCACTTAATGCACAGTCAAGCCTACATCCCTAACTAGTGGTAGAGAAAAAATTAAAATGGGTGGGATGCACCGGGGCTTGCCTGGGTTCTGCTTCTGATCAGCTGCCACACCTCTGGCTCCTTCTGGCTCCTGCTCCGGTCCCGTCTCCACGTGGTTCACTACGTGATCTATATGATGCAAAAGATGATGCTTATGAGAGAAGATTCATGGTACGTTTTTAATAAATATGTTAATGTACACTATTTCATGTGGAAGTGAGCGGGGTACCGCTCGTCAAACGCTACCCAGCCTTTTAGAGTATTTTGATGAAAATCATCCATCTTAAGTGAGCAATTCATAATTTAGCTTGGTTTAACAGTTATTTACTTGTGTATTATCTACTATAAATAGAACATATCATGAGGGCTTCTTATGCCAAGTTGTAATTATATACATTGCTTGCTTGATTTTTAATAATTAATCAATGGGCAAGAGAAATTAATTATTTTGATATGGTTCTGTGCATCAATAGTGCACGAGTGATTTACTGTAAATGGGTAATGACAGGAGCGAGTTATATGCCAAATTTCCTTTACATGCAACAATCCATTAATTTTAAATAATTAGGACAATGCAAAAGGTTAAATAATATTTATGTCTAAAATACAAAGAATTATGACTTGTGATTTTCCAGCAAGGTCCAACAAGTTAAAACATGACTAATCACTAAGTTTCATTAATTTACTGGTACCTAAGAATTCTTTATGATTTTATTAGTGGTTTCCCCTATTTAATTTATAATTGATAAAATACTATTATGCAACGTGCTTTAGCATTTTTTTAGAATAGTACAAGTCCAGACAAGGCCAACAAAATTTACCTTGCTTCAAAATTCATATTAATTACTTTACTATGCATTTTACAAGTTTTAATATTTTTCTGGAAATGAATAAAGTGAGAAAACAAATTTTTATGCTCGTGGGCCACATCCAGGCAGCCCAATGGGCCAAAACCCACGCAGAGGGGGCGCTCCTGGGCCATATCTAGCCTAGGTGGGCGCAGCCCAGTGGCCAGCGTGGCCCAGCGGTCAGCTCGGCTGAGCCGAGCGCGCGCGCACGGTGGCGCGGGCACAACGGCCAGCCGGGGTGACGGCGGGAGTGGCATTTGCGCGCCAACGGTTGGTGGATAAGAGCAAGCACGCGGCGCGCGAGAGGGAGCAAGGCGGCTCACCGGGGCTAGTACGGCGACGGTGAGGCGGAGCGACGGCGGTTGGCGGTGGACCTACATTTGGGCGAGCCGAGTGAGGTCGGGGAGGTACGTGGAGCCAAGAACACCCTGCATGCTAAAGGAATCAGGTCGAGGTTCACTAGCGGGTTTGAGCGACACGGCGGAGCGGCGGTCGGAGGCGGGGAAGGAAAAGTCGATTGCCGACGACTCGGAGTGGAAGGAGGACAACAGCTCCACGGGGAGCACCAGGGCGCTGGAACGAAGCTCGCGGTGCTCACGGCCGGGGCGAGGAGGCGGTGCAGCGGTCGGGCGTCGGAGCTCGCGCGGCGGTGATGGCGAGCGCCTCAGCGGAAAGAAGAAAGCAGAAGGGGAAGGCGCGCGAGAGAGAATGGGCAAGGGGGGGGGGGGGGTGTTCGGACCACGGGGGCGACAAAGCGGATGTCGGAAGGCTGGTGGGGGCGTCGATCCACGGCTTCGGCCGTTGGCCGTACGCCGGCGGCCACGCGGCATCACGTGGGCGGGGCGAGCGCGCGGCGCGCGGGTGCGTTTTCTCAGTGCGGCTGATAGGCGGGTTCCACGGGGTTTTTCTTTTTCATTTATTTCCACACTCCAATAAACCACTGATGCTTGTTATTTTTGTGAGGATTAATCGAACGCTGATCAAATAAAACTAAAAATATGGGCGAACTCCTCATAATGTGTGCGATGTTACAAAAATACTAACGACCATTAGTCCTTAATAAAATTTTAATAGCAATTTTATAAAGAGGGGTGGTTTTTGGGCATTTGACCAATTATTTGGGGCATTAAATGATGGGATAAAATTATGGTAAATTCACCAAAATTCTATTTCACTAGAACCTACCATAGATAATTTTGGTGGCGCTATGTTATGTTGCAAATATTTGAATTGTAGTTCAATGGGCATGTAACCTAGCTTAAATGGCTTCCAAATTTGCTCAAATTTTGAGTTCAAATTTTCGTCTAGGGTTCTTGTTCACTTGAGGATGTCACAGTCCTCTCCCTTTAAAGAAATCTCATGCCGAGATTAAGGAAGTCATAACGGTTTACCTAGGTGGTGGCGTAGGAACTCGGGGTAGTGGCTTTGTAGGAACACTTCAATTTCCCAGGTGGCTTTCCTGGCGGTATGGTTGCTCCATTGAACCTTGTAGAACTTGAGCGTCTTCTTACGCGTAACTCGTTCATTCTCGTCTAGCACCCTCATCGAACACTCTGAATACATCAGATCGGGTTGTAGTTGCCCAGTGGTCTCCAGGGGAATGTCTACTGGTGTCTTCAGACATTTCTTTAGTTGGAACACGTGGAACGTGTCGTGCACTCCAGCGAGTTCGACTGGTAGTTAAAGTTTGTAGGCTACCGGCCCACATCTTGCGACGATCGAATAGGGTCCAATGTATCGAGGCGCTAGTTTTCCGCGGACTCCAAATCGTTATACACCCTTGGTTGATGACACTCGGAGATAGACCATGTCACCGGCTCTGAATTCCAACGGGCAGTGTCTTTTATCTGCATAACTTTTCTACCTAGATTTTGCTGCATGGAGATTTGATAGGATCTCACGTAATTTCTCCTCAGCTTGCTGCACTAGCTCCGGACCGAACATGACTCTCTCCCCTGATTCTGACCAACTCAATGGTGTGCGACAACGGCGACCGTAGAGAGCCTCGAACGGTGCCATCTTGATGTTTTCTTGATAACTATTGTTGTATGCAAATTCTGCCAAGGGTAGGCATTCATCCCACTTTGTGTTGTGATTCAATACGTACGCCCTCAACATGTCTTCTAATATTTGGTTAACTCTTTCTGTCTGACCGTCTGTTTCGGGGTGGTACGCGGAACCTCTAATCAACTTGGTGCCCAATGACTCGTGTAGCTTCTTCCAAAAGCGTCCCACAAACTGGGAGCCTATGTCGGATACGATAGTCTTGGGGTCCGTGCAAACACATGATTCACTCAATGTATAGTTGCGCGTATTTCTGCATCTTGAACCGTGTCGACACAGGGATGAAGTGTGCGACCTTAGTCAACCTGTCAACAATGACCCATATGGAGTCGAATTTGCGTGACATCGGCGGTCGGCCAACGATGAAATCAATGCTGATATCCTCCCATTTCCAAGCTGGAACACTCAAGGGCTGTAGCAGGCCCGCATTTTTCAGATGAGCGGCCTTGGCTCGGCGGCAGGTATCACATTGTGCGACATATCATGCTATTTTCCTCTTCATCCGAGTCCACCAATATCTGGATCTCAAATCGTGGTACATCTTGTTGCTGCCCGGATGCGTGGAGTATTTTGCAATATGAGCCTCGTCTAGAATCTTTTTACGGAGTTCCATATCCTTAGGCACTACTAGTCGATTCTTGAACCATAAAACACTTTCTGCATCTTCTCGAAAACATTGTACCTTAGCATTGCCCTCTTTTAGTCTCCTTCTGAGATGTGCTATGCCAACGTCATTTTTCTGGGCTGCTGCTATTTCCTCCCGTAAGGTAGGAATTGATGCTAGGTTATAGAGGGCTCCGTGGGGGGTTACTTCAACATAATGACTATCTTGGACTTGCGGGCTGACCAGGATGTGGTGGCATTGGGCTTTGCGGCTTAGTGCGTCAGCCACGACATTAGCCTTTCCTGGGTGGTAGTGCACTTCCAACTCGTAATCCTTAATCAATTCCATCCAATGGCGTTGTCTCATGTTCAGGTGATCTTGAGTGAAAAATGTACTTCAAGCTTTTGTGGTCGGTGTATATATGAACTAAATTTCCAAGGAGGTAATGTCTCCATATCTTTAAGGCTAACACTACTGCTGCTAACTCCAGATCGTGTGCGGGGTAATTCTGTTCGTGCTTCCTCAATTGCCTGGATCCAGAAGCAATGACTCTCCCATCTTGCATGAGCATGCATCCTAGTCCAATACCCAAAGCGTCACAATAGACATCGAACGGTTTCCCCAGGTCCGGTTGAGCTAATACTGGGGCCGTGGTCAGGTGCTTCTTCAGGGTTTGAAAAGCATTCTCGTAGCCTTCGTCCCATACAAATTTTTTTTCCTTCTTAAGCAGCTCGGTCATGGGCTTTGCAATTTTGGAGAAGTTGGGAATGAACGGCGGTAGTAACCAGCTAATCCCAGAAAACTGCGTATATGAAATACGGTCTTCGGTGTCTTCCAATTCAGTACATCTCTTATCTTGCTAGGTGTTGGCACTTCCCAAGTGCCCCTTTTATATGTGAATATTATTCTAATTAGAGCATAATTGATACTAATTTAGGCCATTTACCTGTGATATTACCTATATATTTGTATATGTGTTGTTTTGAAGCTTTATTGCAGAAACAGGTAAAATTGGTGATTAATGCGCTGATGGAGAGGACAGGAGTCCAGAACCAACGAAAAGCACTGAAGAAGCCCAGTGCGCCGATCAGCGCAGTCCTTGAGCCGATCAGCGTAGGGGTGTTTTGGCCCACAGAAGTGATCGAGGCCCATTCCACATGTTTATGGAAGTTTATCTGCGCAAGACACTTGAAGATATCTGTGTAAGAAGAATTATGGAGCTTCAAGAAGATTTATGGAACTCCAAGATCCTAACATGCAGTACAAGACTTTATCTCGAAGGAAAAGGCCCACATGGCAGCTGTGAAAGACAGAGGAACCGACTCGGGGAAGAAATCAGAGAAGACACGGCTTGCGCCGATCGGCATAATCCTGAGCCGATCAGCGCAACCGCCTTATTTGCTAGAAACCGAGTCCGTTATGAGTAGAACCCAAATAAATACTTGTAAACCCTCGCCGCAGAAGAGGAGGCGACAGAGGGACACCAGATTCGTGAGTTAGAGCTACCGGGGCTTGCCCCATTAGAATAGATCTCTAGTTGAGTTTCAAGAACCATTGGAGTCAAGAGTTGATCCATCAAGGTAGGCCATCTCGACGAGGATGAATCTTACTCTATGTATCTCAAGGATGATTGAATATGTTGATGATGATTTTGGTGATTTGTCTATCTTGATTCTATAATCATGCATGTGCTTGTTCCAATTGCTTAGTTCAAGGCTAAGTACGTAGATATTATCGTAATCATGGTGATTAGGATAGTATTCGGACATTGCATTGATTATGGTTGCTTGATGATGCTAGTAGTGTGGTTTAGCGGTGACAGTGCTAAGCCTGCGCAGCACTATTAGATAGTTAAGTAGGGTAAGATACTCGCGTGGTTAAGGATTTCCTCCCCGCAGTGATTAAATAGGGAGCCGCTCGGAAAGTAGGGTGTTCTTACTCATTATAGGTTTTCATTGATCCATGTAATTACCCATTATGATGCTATTCAATTAGACTTTCTGGTTACGATCTTACTAGTAGATATCAGGCTACTCACTTACCGGCATAGGTTTACTAGATCTGGTGCACTTTGGCTTAGATTCACCAGTGTGCCGATCGGCTCAACACCTGCGCCGATCGGCGCCACCACAGATTCACCAGTGTGCCGATCGGCTCAACACCAGCGCTGATCAACGCAACCCCAGATTCAATAGATCTCGTGCACTTGGCTTAGTTTCACCAGCATGCCGATTGGCTCAATCCCCGAGCCGATCAGCGCAACGACAGATTTGCTGTCCAGCGCACCTTTACACTGCCCAGTCTCCCCCTCATGCAACCTGACCTTGATAGTAGCCTTGACTAGATCTTTGACTATTAACTTTGTTTAATAAATCCCTAAGGTCCCAGTGGATTCGATAAACCTTGGAGTACTCAATTCAAGGGAAAAAAATGCTACAATCATACACCGTCCTCTTGCGGTATATAAGTGGGTGCGTAGATACGACCAACAAGCTTCCTTTTTCTGGCGCCGTTGCCGGGGACCATAGCAGGTTTTTAAACATTGTTTGATGTATTAGTGTTTAGTCATTGTGCTTTACTTGTCTCTCTAGTATATATATTCTATTAAGTGAAACTAACAGGTATGAACGGTCCTAAGTCAAACAAACCCTCTAATTACGCCGATGATCCAGAAAGATTCTTTCACAAGAAGAGAACAACGGAGAAGAGAAGCAAGTCACCTGAAGATTTAGAAGCAGTCCGTACAACACCTCGAGTATTATTCACAATAGAAGACTCAGTTCAAGAGCAAGAAGAAGAGGAGATGGCAGAGGTGCCTATGTTTAATCGTCTTAAACCACAATTGACTAGTATTGTTAAGACAGATTTCCAAGAAGTTCAAGATCAACTTCCGTATCAATTAGAGAGATATGTTGGAATAGTGGCGCAATAACCGTTCACAGGTTCAGAAGATCCCAATCATCACTTGCAACACTTCCTTGAGGTTTGCAGTACATTCAAGATAGCAGGATTGACAGGAGATCAAGCGCGTGTGCGGCTGTTCCCCTTCTCTCTAGTTGGACGCCCCAAGCAATGGTACAATGGATTGGAAAACAGAGTGAAAACGGTGTGGGACACATTAGCAGCTGAATTCTTGGCCAAATACTTCCCCCCCTAGTAAGACTCAAGCTTTAAAAAATAAGATTCTTGGATTTATACAGAATATTGATGCGAGCATTGGAGAAGCATGGGAAAGATAGAATGAGCATATGGATGCATGTCCTCATCATGGTCTGACGGTTGGAGAAGTTGTTGAGAGGTTCTACACAGGATTGAATCTTTTGTCACGTCAACATTTGGACGCCTCAGTTGTAGGATCATTCATGTCAAAAACCCCCACCGAAGCTAAGAATTTGATCAAGTTGTTAGTTGAAAATCAATCATGGGATGGTGAGAGAAGCTCAAGGAATTTGCAACCTTCAAAAAGAGTAGCAAAGAGTGTGATTGAGAAGACTCAGGAAGAATTGATTATAGATCGCCTCGATGCAATTCAAATAAGGTTCGACAATAATCTTCATATTTCTAAGGAAGAGACACTCAAGCTGGCGGAATCACGCTCAACATGTAGTGAGTGTGGAGAATTTGGTCATGTGCAGAAAGATTGCCCTGAAGAGATGAAGATGTTAGAATATATGAAGAATAGTGGATGGAAGCCCTAATATCAACAACAAAGGAGTTCTTTCTCTCCTAGTTCGTCCATGCAAAACTCTATCCCACTTCGTCTCCAATGTCATGAGTTCTTCCAAGCTCAAGAGAAGATCAACAAGCACAATCAAGCTAGATTCAAGGAGATCGATCGCGTCCTTGAGAGAGTTAATGACAAGGTGATAGAAATTGGGAGCTCCAACGAGCAGATTTTGAAGCACACCAAGATTATGGAGCAACAGATGGGACAGCTATCGCAAGCCATTCAAGGCAATAAGGGGGCTATTCTTGGCAATACGATGTTTGTAGAACAGTTGAAGGCAATAGCTACGTGATCAGGAAAACAAACAGAAGATCCAGAACACTCTGCGGGAGCAAAGAAGCCCCGCGCCGATCGGCGCACATCCGGGGCCGATCGGCACGACGACCCTGTCGGAGCCGATCGGCTCCCTGAAAGCACCGATCGGCGCGAGGAGGATGATGACCTCTCTGGTCTGAAAATGGGCGTGGAAACAGAAGAGCATGGCCCTGCCACGTTTCTAGATACTCAAGTACTGACGAAGACAGAAAGAGCGTGACAGCACGATGAGCAGTTTGCAAGATTCGTCGATATTATGAAGAATCTTTACATCAATGTCCCTTTTGTTGACGCTATCCAAGTTCCCACCTATGCCAAGTACATTAAGGACATGATGCAAAACAAGAAGTCTCTAGTTGCTGAGGAGGTTGTGAGGGTCACTAAGGAACTAACGGCGGCAATCAATGATGTTGCACTGGAGAAGAAACCCGACCCTGGATCACCAAGCATCAAATGCATGATTGGAACAAGGATGTTTGATAGGTTCTTGTGCGATCTTGGAGCAAGCATAAGTGTTATGCCCCGTCATATATTAACAAATCTCAATTTGCCTGAATTAGAGCCTACGAGTATGTGTTTGGAGTTAGCCGATCAATCGGTATGCTTCCCTGATGGAATTGCTGAGGATGTGCCTATTCAAATTGGAGATCGTATCGTCCCTGTTGATTTTATTGTGCTTGACATGGATAAGAGGACGAGGACCCCGTTGATCTTAGGCAGACCCTTCTTGAGGACAGTAAAGGCAAGTATTGATGTTGGGAGTGGTAAGATAAGCTTGGATATAAGTGGGACTCCCTACTCTTTCAAGTTTTGCCCAAAGGGAGAAGAGTGTCGTGCTATTGATGAAGTGAAGAGATACAAGACACCGTGGCATCGAGGCGTCGAAAGTAATTGGAGGGGATGTATCAATAGGTCGTCCAAGATATATGAACCATGGAGATAAGATAACCTTGTAGTGTCACGGCATCACATCCCGCACCGCAACACTAAGAATTGATTGTTTGCGGGGAGGTCGAGCTCTTTGAACTTTAAATAACTAGAGCGCTCTTGGGAGGCAACCCAATGATCGGGGGATTTAGAAGTTATTTAGTGCTTATGGGAGGGCAACCCATTTCATTTAGTTAATTAGTGTTGGCCGGGAGGGCAACCCGGTGTTTTTAAAATTTGCTTGCTTGTGATAAAAATAATCTCCTGGATAAAATAAAAAAATTAGAAAAGTGTGTGCTTAATGCTTGTGTGCTCTTGCGTTGTCTGTTTATTCGTGCAATACTGTGTATATACATATTGTGGACTAACAATGCAAGAGTATAAAAAAAGACCAAAAACAGGAAGGAACAGAGCTTGCGCCGATCGGCGCACATCTGCGCCGATCGGCGCAGTATTGCCCAAGTCAGGACAGAAGGCCGACGACGTCCAGAATTGAAGGAGTGCTAAACCAGCACAATAATTTTCGGACACAGAGCTATTTTCAAGGATAAAGACAACATCTAGCGAAGAAGCGAGGGGCCAAAAGCAAAAACAGACGTCGCGCCGTTCGGTGCGAGTCAGCGCTGATCAGCGCGTTCACCAGATGAGCCCCGACACGTATGCCAATGCTAGAGGAACATTGAAGAAGTGGAAATTAGGTGAAAGAGATGAATACAAGGCATCAAAATCAGCGCCGGACCTAAGGACGAGGTGCAAGGGACTTGCGCCGTTCGACGCCCTACTGCACTGATCGGCGCGGGTACCCATGATGTTCCCAAATGGGCGACAAAAGCGGTAGGCATTGATTTTGAGGAACAGGTATGATTATTATGCAGGTGTTCAGTGCAGGGGAGACACGGAATTGACCCAAGGATGAAAAAGAGACGGTGCGCCGATTGGCGCGGCCAACAAGGCATCAGGATTCCATGCTGTCCTCCTACCAACCAACATGGTGTGCCACGAAGCGACATGAGGAAGGGGAATCAAGCATCAGAGTGGTCAAGGCATTCAAAATTTGAATTGTGCCGAATGGCGCAGCATCCGTGCCGATCGGCGCGGTCTTAAATTTTGAAATTTTATGGCGGTTCCTTCTCCTAGAAGTTTCCCACACTATAAAAGGGAGGCCAGGCGCCCCCATTCGGCACACCATCCCGGTAATCTCTCCACCTTTCCCACTACCCACGATCTCGCACACGTTCCGTATTCCTCGTTGATGGATCGTCTCCGCTCCTTCGTCGGCAAGTTGGGCAAGAGGCTGCGCCGGGGGAGCAGTTCCGGCAGCAGCAGTGAGTCGAGCGGTAACTCCTCGGCGAGGGGTGGCTCCGGCGCTCGTGATGACATGTCGATGGGTGGTGCATCCACCGACTCGGCGGTGGCGGCATACGAGGTCCGCGCCTGCCACTCTGTCTCCGGCGCGTCCCTACGAACAGGGCGTGCTACGAGGAGCCAAACGGCGGCAAGCCGTGGGGTTCCCACATCATCACCACTGTCGGCATTCATGCCGCGCACGGTGGAGGAGGGTTTCACCCTCCTGAGCGTGGAGGAAGAGCGGCACTACCTCGCGGTGAGGTGAAGGTTCGTCCCCAACTTCGACTTGGACGAGACCTTCCTCACCTCGATCAGCATGTGGGAGGATTTAAGGAGGATGCTAGATAATCTCGGTCGAGTGGATTTCCACCTCCTCCCTATGGACTACAACCTCGACGTCGTCACTGAGGTTGCTTCTACGATGAGGCTTGGCACCGTCGAAGACGGTAGCGAGGCCTTCAACTTCCGCGTCCGCGACATCAGCCACACGGTAACCATGGAGGCGGCGACTGAAGCCTTCGGCTTCGACACCGACGTCGACGTCACCGGCATCTTGGGACGTGGGGAGTTGGACTCCTTTTTTAGGCGGCTCTCGTTCGTAGAGGAGATGAAGCGCAGAAACATCCGCAACCCGACCATTCAAGTCTTCCATCGGTGGTTGGCGGGGCGCATAGGCGACAAGGTCGACTCTAGCAATGTCACCGATGCGGACTTGCGGTGGCTCTTCAACGCCATCGTAAGTCCGTCTCATTGCAATCCCATGTCGGTGATGGTGCGGGGTTGGCTCGACAAGAGGGGCAAGGCAAGGAAGAAGTTGGCCTTCTGGGCCTATCTTCAACGCCTAGCAGCCCTCGTCTGCGACAGCGATGGACCGGGAGGGCGCAATGACAAGTGGGAGTGCGCGACGGAGATCGGCGAGAATATGACTCGTGGCAATATTGTCACGGTAAGTGTTCACGTCGGCTTCCATGTCGGCGGCACCAATGTAAAGCTCCCGTGTGCGGAGCTAGGACTTTTTCTCCCTCGCAAGCTGGAGGGAGGAAATTGGCTTGAGGAAGGTCTCTTGGAGGGGGGCCAAGTTCTCAAGGACCGCCGTGGGCTGGTTCGACAGCCGGAAACATCTATAGCAGCCGGCGGTGAGTGGGACTCCTGGGGGTCACGCCAGGAGTACCAGCAGTACCAGTCAGGGTGGAGCGACGCAGCGGGTGGTGCACAGCCCTCTGCGCCGATCGACGCAGGCAACGCGCCGATCGACACACCCTACTGCAGCGCAGGCATTGACTACAGGTACCAAGAGCGTGTACCAGTGGTGCCTCCTGTGCCTGGTACAGACTTTTTCGTGCCCTTGCAGGGGTACCTCGACAACAACATGCACTACATCGAGCGCGTGGAGCAGACCACGTCCCAATGGAGGTACAACCACGATGCGATGGTGGAAGAGTTCGAGCGACTCAAGGCGCGGTGCTATGGCTTTGATCAGCCACCGACTCCACTTTCGGATGACTAGAGTGCCTAGGAGTTGACACATGTATCAGTTTTCCGGTTTGCGTTTTCTTTTATCTTTTGCAGTTTTTTTTCTTTATTTACTTATGTGTGTGTGAGCGGGTTGAGAAACCATGTATCGGGTGTGTTTATTTTCATGCAAGTGTGTTAGTAGTAGTTTTATTTTCATGCAAGTGTGTTAGTAGTAGTTTTATTTTCATGCAAGTGTGTTAGTAGTAGTTTTATTTTGATGCAAGTGTGTGCAAAAATCATCATCATGTATTCAAGTTTTGATCTTAATATAATGGTGGCGGTTATGCTCTATTAGGACAATTGAATTATTTATTCTTTCTTGAAAAGTGTTGATGAAGATCAAATAGTGTTGAGCATTGAATAAAATTTCAAACTTACACTTAATGATTATTCGGCAAATATGTCTTATGTGGAGCAATTTTGAGTACCCATGTGCTTCATTTGTGTTGTCCAGTTTGTAATGATAACTTAGTACCAATCTTTTCAAAAATAAATTTTCATGTTGTGAACTTTAGAATTTATTGTTTTTCAAGATCCTTACCTACCAATGTCATATTTTGAACAACACTCATGAACCTTTGATATGTAGATAAACATTAAATTGATGGTTGAGTTCGGTTATGATTTAATTCTTTTTGGTATGAACTTTATTAAGATGGCAATTCTTTGTGTATTTTTTTTCTAGCCTTGAAATTACTCATGCAAAAATTCAATTCCGCTGAGTACACTACCATAAACCTAAAACATCTTGTTGAGTATCATTCCTTGACCACATCCTATATTTCTGGCTATATTTAATTCCGTCCTCTTGCGGTATATAAGTGGGTGCGTAGATACGACCAACACTAGGATCCACCGCTATGCCTTCTTCCGAGATAATATGGCCTAGAAATGGTACTTGCTTCAACCAAAACTCGCATTTGCTAAACTTAGCATATAACTGATGCTCCCTTAACCTCTGGAATACAACACGGAGGTGCTCTGCATGCTCTTCCTCTGACTTAGAGTAGACTAGGATGTCGTTAATAAACACCACTACAAACTTGTCCAACTCTGGCATGAACACCGAGTTCATGAGATACATGAAGTGCGCCGGTGCGTTTGCCAAACCAAACGACATCACTAAATACTCATACAGTCCGTATCGGGTGGAAAATGCTGTCTTGGGAATATCTTCAACACGGATTTTGATTTGATGGTATCCAGACCGGAGATCGATCTTGGAGAAAACCTTAGCTCCAATTAACTGATCAAAGAGAACTTGTTCTTAGTGATGTCAATGCAGGGTAGTGGATACTTGTTCTTGATAGTCATAGCATTGAGGGGTCGGTACTCTACACATAGTCTTATGGTCTCGTCCTTCTTCTTCACGAACAATGCCGGACAACCCCAAGGTGAAGAACTTGGTAGGATAAACCCCTTATCCAGTAGCTCTTTTAACTGCTCTTTTAACTCAGCTAGTTCCTTGGGTGTCATTTTATATGGCCTTTTGGATATAGGTGTCGTCCCTGGTTGAAGCTCAATCTTGAACTCAACATCCCGATCTGGTGGGAGTCCAGGGAGATCGTCAGGGAATACGTCCAGAAACTCCCTAACCACTGGAATATCCTTTATATGCCTGGCGGTGGTGTGGTGAATGCTTGGTGCGGCTCGTTGGGGAGGTAGTACCCGGAAGCTTACGCTACCATGGGTGGGAGAGTTTAGGTGTATGGTGTAGGCATCTATGTCCAATATTGCCTTATGTTGCCTCATCCAAGGCATGCCCAGAATGATGTCAATGTTGCACCCCTCCAAGACTATGCACTTGGTAGGGTAGACTTTTGCTCCTAGGGTTATTAGGAGTTTCTTAATTTCATAGAGAGCAGGGGTTTGCCCATCGGCTGATCTAATGGTGTATCGTGATTTCATAAGGGTACGAGGCAGCCGGTACTTATCAATGAAGAACCCACTAACAAAGCTATGTGATGCTCCCGAATCAAATAGAACTAGTGCGGGGTGGTCTCGAACAGAGAACATACCAGCGAGGATGGGGCTGTTCTCCGGAATCTCCTCTAGGGTGGTGTTGTTCACGCAGCCAGTGCGGACTGGTCCTCTATTGTTGCGGATGTTGTTGTTGTTACTGTTGTTGTTTCTTGTCGGATTCGGGCCAGTGCTTTTCTTGTGATGCAGACACTCCCTCGAGAAGTGCCCAAGACGTCCGCAGTTGTAACAGGGGAAAGGTCCGGTCTGAGCGTTCTACTGCTGTGGTGGGCGGTACCCACCTTCGCCCTGCTGCTGACATGGTGCCTGGGGTCGTTGTTGTTCCGGCTAAGGTGGACGCGAAAATGGTGCCATCACGGGGGCGGAACAGTACCTTTCTCCAGATGGGTCTGTGTACACCATGCGAAACTTCTGCGGGGGTCCACTGGATGGACCCATAGCACTTGCGGACCTCTTCCACTCTGCCATCACTTTGCGATATCCATCTACCACGACGATAGCATTGTTGACAAATTCAGTGAATGTACCACCCATGTTAAGGTTGAGGCAGTCCTGTAGCTCTGCACTTAGCCCCTCCAAGAAACGGTCCTTGCGCTTGGCGGCGGTATCAACTTGTTCCGGGGCGTACAGTGCCAACCGGTTGAACTGCTCACAGTACTCCTCGACGCTGTGGCTGCCTTGCTTCAGTGCAGCGAACTGACGTGCCTTTCTACGGATGATCCCCGCAGGAATATAGTGGGCCCGAAACACAGCCTTGAAGTCATCCCAAGCGATCTGTTGGCCCGCACCAACAGAGGTGACATGGTTAGCCCACCATGCCCCAGCCACGCCATGCAGCTGCTATGCTGCAAACAACATCTTCTGCACTAGCGTGCAGTTAAGGAGCCCAAATTTGGACTCGAGCATGCGAAGAAAATTCTCCGCTTCCATGGGCTCAGTGATTGAGTTGAATGTAGGTGGCCTGGTGGTGAGGAAGTCCGCGTAGGTGCTGTTCGGTGGTGCGCCGTCGTTGTTGCCCCTAGCATTCCGACCAGTTAGTTTCTGCTGTGCCAGCTCCCGCATGAATTCCGCCTGCTGCTGCTGGCTTTCCATCATGGTGGCGAAGAACTGCGCCATCATTTGCATGGGGTTGGGTGGGGGCGGTGGTGGTGGAGTCCCCTGCGGAGAGTCATTCCCCCTAGCCCTGGAACCTTCGGGCTGTTCACCATAAAGCTCGTTGGTATTGCGGGTGCGCACCATTCTGAAATGTAAGAATAAGGATTCCAATTAGTCTCTTATCCAACATGATCATTACCAGATACCAAATCAAATAACACAGCAACATGGGGTAGCAATTTGGTAGACAACATAATTCTGATAAAAGCTGAAACTCCCAGGTCAACACAGGTCCTAATACAAGTCAACAGTTTCGTACTACATAAACTCGAAATATGTGGCCATCAAGTTTCCAAAAGCTATTCACGCGGGTGATCTCCAAAAGACAACAACCACGCGTGGATCGTCAAAAGCTACTCATCTATCATGCCCTACATGTACGGCCTAGTCATGTTCACTACGACTACTAAGCCCTGTCTCCGGTGGTGCCAAAGGGTCCTGGACGGTCTACGCCTATCAGAGCGGGTGGCTCATAGTCCATGTCGGACTCTTGCCCATGTCCTCCTTGGGGTCCTCCTCTGCGGGTGCCGCCAGTGGCGCAGCAATCGCGTCCAAGTGAGCCTGGAGGTCCTGGTTCTCGTGAGCTAGGGTCTCAAGGTCCTCCGCCATAAGGTCCATCTCCTGCTGGGCACTCGCCAGCTGCTTCTGTAGGTGCTCATTGTGGTTGGCACACTGCTGCATAATCAAGCCTCGTCTGTCTACCTCCTGCGCGAGAGTGTCGTGTTGTCCAGTGACCTCCGTCACGCGAGTCTCACTCGCCTCAAGAGCAGCTGTCAACCACTGAATCTCTCTCTGCTGTGCATCGACCTGTGCCTGCAGGTCATTCCTCTGCACCGAAACCTGCTCAGGGTCCGCTAGTATGATCCTGCTGTGGCTGCTAGATTCCTCATCCAAGTTGAGGAGGTACTCGGAGTAGTGAGATACGCGGTGGTATCCCGCGTGGTACTCCGGGTAGTCGTCGCGGGAGGCGCGTGCGCGTCTCCCGCGCCTCTACCATACCGGGTCAGCCTGGTGCCAAATGGGGATCATTTCGAATGGAGTCCCCGAGAGCGCTGCTATGTTACGCCCATAGAAGTGAGTGAGAGCTCGGTGGACGACTCTCTCCAGGCCCTCCCTGAGGCTCCCAGCCGAGACTGTGCTCCCCATCCCCGCCAAGTCGGGGTTGCGCAGGTGCGGACAGACGCTGATATGCACCTCTACAAACGTCACACCGTGGCGGCGGGTCTCACGCCCATGGTACGAAGGCTGCTCCTCATAGCCAAAGCGCGTAGCATCTCCCACAGGAGGGTGGGAAACCCATGATGGTGTAGACCGGTGGTATAACGTCACTCGTCGTGCTGGAACACCTCAAACCTGTGCTCGTCCATCTGGAATACAAACCCAAATAAAGAATAATCATTCCAAATGCAGAGAGTGCAAGTCAACAATAAAATAATACAGTGCGATGAGTGATATATGGAATTTAACCACCGCAATCGGTTATATATTCTACGGTGGATTCGGTTACTCCGCTAAAATGGTACGTTCTGTCCTAGGGTACAGTAGTCACTAAATTGAACCTTTAGGCAATCATACTTACAGATTTTGGACATAAATTGAATACTAAAGTGGTAGAGTTTTTTAACACCTTTCCAACAAGTACTTACTCAACTCCATCTAATGAGGAAATCAGGAGTTATGAATTTTTTGAAGTGACAAGTCAGAATCTGAAAATTTGTTCCGAACATCACGGGGTTCACTCCAGAAATGTTCTGAAATCTGGAGCACTAGGCCAAAATTTCTGAAGCAATTTACCCACATTTTAGAGAATTTTAATACCTTTCTAACCCATATTTGTACGTCTCCATCCAATACCTAGGACTCGAGATATTACAATTTTACCCTACCCGTCGAATTCCTGAAGCGGTTTTCTTGACAGACCCGGGTTACTCTAAAGATTTGCTCATAGCTCTGCCTTTCAGGTCTCAAACCCAAAATATTTAACTACCAAAGTTGTAGTACTTTTTGTAACCTTTCCAGAAAGTGCTCATACAGCCCTAGGGGTGATCGGAGCAAGGAGTTATGGATTTTACATGATAGGTTAAAAATCTGAATTTCAGATTAACCTGAATTCGATGTGCTAACTCGGACGGCCAAAAATGGTATTGTCCGGTAATCTTTAGTCAAAATTTCTTGCTGGATGTACAGCGAGTTCGTTCATGATTTCAATGAGTATTTATTTGCATGCTTTTAACTCTCGAGTGAGAAGATGTCGATTATTATATGAGCAACATGTTTGCTGAAATCTCCGGCTTTTACAATGACTTAATGCTTTACTATTTTGTATGATGCACATGCTTTCAGCCTATACGTCCTCACAAAAATAAAAGTTGGTCGCAAATTGGGCCATACGCATAATCGGTGGCAGACGATCTCTCAAGTTAGTCGTATGCTACCTGTTTTCTTACTCGATTCGCGGTTAGCGTACCTACAGAAGATTGATTGCAAAAACATTACATCAAATAGAAAAGAAACAAGCCAAAAATAATCCCTTATTATTGTCCTAGGGCAGGACACTGATGTTTTCCGCAATCAGCCCGCGTTCACACCTTTGTGCTAGCTTCCCATGTTACTGTCCACAGGGCGGGACACATACCTACGTTGACGATGCCGTAGATACAGTATTTAAACAAATAACCTCCTACAGTTAGTTTTGCCAGCTGGATCATAACTAATAATAACCTATTGGGCACGTCCTCACATGTTCGTTACGGGGTTTTCGAAAATATGTCTTTGAATATTGCACTATTCTCGAGACAGCTCTGGTACCACGCTGTCACAGAACCGCCTTACCAAGGAGATGGCTCCGTTCTAGGATCTTTCTCGGGTGGCGATACGCGCTGTGATGCCTAATAGTACAACACATGACAGAAAAATATAGACGCAACAAGAACATAGGTAGAGTATAGAGTTTTTACATAAATACGAATTTACATTACAAACCAGAGTTTTAATAAAATAAAGTACGGAAGCGAAATGTGTTCAACAGTGATTCAAATAGCTCGACGGATAGATAAGATATAATCGCCCTCTCACGGCGACATACAGTGAACAATCCGGTCATGATAGGTGTTTGGCCCAAACACCATACCGGCAATCAAGGGACTACTCCTCGTCTTCATTCGTGCACAGCTCCCACTCAATGTTCCAGCAGTCAGGGCGCTGGCCTTCCCAGTGGAATCTCCCACCGCAGTGGCAGTCTCCACCCTGGTCATCTGAAAACCACATAGAGCTACGCTCTGAGTAACTACTTTACTCAGCAAGATTGACTCGACAAAATGGCCAACTACAGCCGACACCTAGACATGCAAAGGCTAGGGATAGAATTTATGTTGCCAGAAAGCCAGTGTAAGAGTGGATCCTTATTTTTCAAGTTTTAGCAGTAAGTTGAGTTGTCATGCGGAATAATAAATTTAGTTTGCACTAAAGCTATAACAATCAAGGTTGCAAAACAATCTTAATATTTCAAGCAGCAGTATTAAACCCACTCATCATCTTAATGGCTTCCGACACTATTTCGGAGCAGCGATCAAGTGATACTCGTTACTCTGAGGGGCAGTGACTCGAATCGATTTACATCCTACACGAGAAACCTGCTTGCACGACCCATACGCGCTTCCTGGAAGACGCATGGAGCAACCTTTCGCTTACGGTACCGCAAGGTCTTCCGGGTCTAGACTCCCCCGAGAAGGGTCCCCCAACGCGATGCGCCCCGTCCCGCCATCCGTGGGTGGATTGCTCCCTCCTCTCAGCCCTAGTTCCACCAAAGAAGAGAGAAGGCTATCTTCCGACCAGGCAGTAGTCGTAGCTATGTCGGTTTACTGGGCCTATAACTCCAGCATGCAAACAGTACGTTCAAACTTGATCCCATGGGCCGGACACGAGGCGTAGCCTTAGGTGACTCGGACGGGGCTACCTCCTTAAAGACAAACTGTCCTTCCCTTTCCACCTAATTGCCCGTCCGATCTTCATTGTGATCCCATCCACACTTTTCTTCATTCGTCATCATTCCCCAGTGATAACATTTCCTGTCTACGAGTGGTCTCCATACCACTCTGTGAATGGTCGTCCTAAATTAAGCAGAGCGACTACCGTCTTGAGGCTAAATATCGGGAAGAAGGAACCTACTGCAACGCTAGGGTGTCAACCAACTCCTATCACTTAATGCACAGTCAAGCCTACAACCCTAACTAGTGGTAGAGAAAAAATTAAAACGGGTGGGATGCGCCGGGGCTTGCCTGGGTTCTGCTCAAGGTCAGCTGCGACACCTCCGGCTCCTTCTGGCTCCTGCTCCGGTCCCGTCTCCACATGGTTCACTGTGTGATCTATATGATGCAAAACATGATGCTTATGAGAGAAGATTCATGGCACTTTCTCAATAAATACGTTAATGTACACTATTTCATGTGGAAGTGAGCGGGGTACTGCTCGTCAAACGCTACCCAACCTTTTTATCTTGGTTTAACAGTTATTTACTTATGTATTATCTACTGTAAATAGAACATATCATGAGGGGTTCTTATGCCAAGTTGTAATTATATACATTGCTTGCTTGATTTTTAATAATTAATCAATGGGCAAGAGCAATTAATTATTTTGACATGGTTTTGTGCGTTAATAGTACACAAGTGATTTACTGTAAATGGGTAATGACAGGAGCGAATTATATGCCAAATTTCCTTTACATGCAACGAGCCATTAATTTTAAATAATTAGGACAACGTAAAAGGTTAAATAATTATTTATGTCTAAAATACAAAGAATTATAACTTGTGATTTTCCAGTAAGGTCCAACAAGTTAAAACATGACTAATCACTAAGTTTCATCAATTTACTGGTCCCTAAGAATTCTTTATGATTTTATTAGTAGTTTCCCCTATTTAATTTATAATTGATAAAATAATATTATGCAACAAGCTTTAGCATTTTTCTACAATAGTACAAGTCCAGACAAGGCCAAAAAAATTTACCTTGCTTCAAAATTCGTATTAATTACTTTACTATGCATTTTACAAGTTTTAACATTTTTCTGGAAAAATAAAAAAAGTGAGAAAACAAATTTTTATGCAGGTGGGCCGCATCCAGGCAGCCCAGTGGGCCGAAACCCACGCGGAGGGGCGCTCCTAGGCCAGATCTGGCCCAGGCAGGCGCGGCCTAGTGGCGAGCGTGGCCCAGCGGCCAGCTCGGCCGAGCCGAGCCGGGTTGACGGTGGGAGTGGCATTTGCGCGATAGCGGTTGGTGGGTGAGAGCAAGCACGCGGCGCGCGAGAGGGAGCAAGGCGGCTCACCGGGGCTAGTACGGCGACGGTGAGGTGGAGCGGTGATGGTCGGCGGTGGCGTTCCGGTAGTGGACCTGCATTTGGGCGAGCCGAGTGAGGCCGGGGAGGTATGTGGAGCCAAGAACACCCTGCATGCTAAAGGAATCGGGTTGAGATTCACCAGCGGGTTTGGGTGACACGGCGGAGCGGCGGTCGGAGGCAGGGAAGCAAAAGTCGATTGCTGACGACTCGGAGTGGAAGGAGAAAAACAGCTCCACGGGGAGCACCAGGGCACTGGAACGAAGCTCGTGGTGCTCACGGCCGGGGCGGGGAGGCGGTGCAGCGGTCGGGTGTCGGAGCTCACACGGCAGCGATGGCGAGCGCCTCGGCGGAAAGAAGAAAGCAGAAGGGGGAAGGCGCGCGAGAGAGAAGGGCAAGGGGGGTGTTCGGACCACGGGGGTGACATAGCGGATGTCGAAAGGCTGGTGGGGGAATCGATCCGCGGCTTCGGCCGTTGGCCGTACGCCAGGGGCCACGCGGCGTCGCGCGGGCGGGGCGAGCGCGCGGCGCCCGGGTGTGTTTTCTCAGTGCGGCTGACAGGCAGGTCCCACGGGGTTTTTCTTTTTCATTTATTTCCACACTCCAATAAACCACTGATGCTTGTTATGTTTGTGAGGATTAATCGAATGCTGATCAAATGAAACTAAAAACATGGGCAAACTCTTCACAATGTGAGTGATTTTACAAAAATACTAACGGCCATTAGTCCTTAATAAAATTTGAATAGCAATTTTATAAAGAGAGTTGGTTTTTGGGCATTTGACCAATTATTTGGGGCATTGAATGATGGGATAAAATTATGGTAAATTCATCAAAATTTTATTTCACTAGAACCTACCACATATAGTTTTGGTGGCACTTTATTATGTTACAAATATTTGAATTGTAGTTCAAATGGCATTCAACCTAGCTTAAATGGCTTCCAAATTTGCTTAAATTTTGAGTTCAAGTTTTCGTCCAGGGTTCTTGTTCACTTGAGTATGTCACAGTACGTGGTGAAGAAGCAAGACTAGCTAGGTGGGCCGCCACGTTCCCCGGCCATGAGATCTGGCATGACCTTGCCGCGTCTTTCTTTTTTCTGTGGTGGAATTTTAGTGGCAGGCATGAGCTCACCGTTAAGGATTTATATTCTGATTTTTAAACCAAATTAGTAGTGGTGGTTACAGTGTCTGCCACTGTAAGATGGGTGATTTTCAGTGGCCTATGCACAATGGCGGGCATACTGTACCTCTGTTTTGTAGAACTTCGTGGCCCGTCACTGAAAATACTGTTTATAGTAATGAACCGGATAGATGAATCATTAGTTCTATGTATAGTCTGATGTCACGGATGCCACAGTAGTTAGTTCTTACTGCTAGAGCGTTAAGGTTTCTCATTTCAGAGTGCAGGGCTCAACAAGCTGCCACGCAGGCATCGCACTTTGCTAATTCATGAATCACATTTCGGCTTATGGTGTAGCATCCGTTCAGTTAGTAGAAAACAGATAGCATTGAACTTTGCCCTGCAGAACAACCGTCAAACCTTCAACAACAGTAAGGACAGAACGTTTTTTCGATTTCGTTTCGAGCTACCCTGTACGGTAGCATAGCAAATGGCAATGGCACGGAAATCTTCAAGGCTTCAGCTTCAACATCAACACATCCTTGGAAAATCATTCGGTGAACTATCGTTATTCATAAGACGTGTGAAAAACATTCTCACAAATTAAAGTTTTTTTTGAACTATTTAAACAAATTGCACGTGTCAAGGTACAAAGGTACTTCTCACATAAGATAAAAACTGATGGCAAATGGTCCAGACAAAACTAAGATAAAACTAATAGTTTGCCCTATTTCTTATCTTGGTATATTCTTTTCAACCGAAGAGTTTTACTATCCAAAATACTGGCTAGTAGTTTTAAAAAACTACTTGACAGTAGTTTGATCTGACGGTATAAATTTTATAATCTAAACCATAACTATTGACTAGTATTTTCTCAGGTAATATCAGAAAAATAAGAGTAGTAAATTTATAATAATTAATTCATATTATTATTATGAATAAAGTTAAAATAATAATGTAATTGATAAATGATGTTTTATAATTTTGTAAGTTGATATGATGTTTTAATGTTTTGATAAAATTAATGTTCTATTGTGAAAATAAATATAAATTTATTAATTAATAGTGCAATTACAAAATTACCCTCAAATAATGGCCAATATTTTTGAAAAATACTAGCTAATAGTTTGAACAGTAAAACTCATTATTCAATATCTGGTCTCGTTGGAAAGATCCTGATATGATCTCAAAATTTTGGAAGCTTGTGCGTGCTTACGTGACCAATATGCGTATGTTAGTATGGCGCCTGTAGAACTCCATTTGTATAAAGACTAGGCGGCCAAGTACTTGAGAGGCCCCACTCCAGCCAAGTATGGATGACTCACTTGTGAGCAGCCCGGGGGCCAGAATAATAGCTTTTTACATGAGCACCTGGATTTTGTGCTGGTCACGCAAAACCCCAAGTACTCTGGTTACTGATCTGTGTCACTTAATGCTCGGATTACATGGCATTCTCAGTTATCTTCCTTTTAGTTTGAAGTACAATACAACCACAGCCACTCACATAAATGTATATATATGATAGTCTAAGCTAGCTTACAGATCAGTCATAAAGAACAATAGAACATGTCTCATTCTCAAACTCGGGCTTTATTTTCGTCGTTACGGTACAAACTGCTATAGAAACTGACGTTGAGACCAGAAACCTTTATTTTTTTTCCCTGTGGTTTATTTTTGTACTGCATATGCAGAAATGTACGTAGCTATATCCTTTTATCCGGCGCGCAACACCATCTTCTCGATTGTGATCCCCGGTCCAATCCCTAGCATGACGCCCCACACTCTGTCGTTGACGCCCCCTTCCTTCTCGCCAACATTTTGCCGCCGCATCTCATCCAGAACAAAGATGATGGTTGCAGCGCCCACGTTACCGTACTCGCTCAACACGCGCCGGCTGGCCGCCAGCTTCCCGGGCTCGAGCTGTAGAGCGGCCTCGCAGCTGTCCAAGATCGCGCGGCCACCGGGGTGCACCACCCAGAACAAGCTGTTCCACTCGCCAAGCCCGAGCGGCCTCAGCGTCTCCGCCAAGCACCCCTCGATGCTGGCACGCACATGCTTCGGCACCTCGGCCGACATGCCGTAGTGGATGCCGCTCTCGCCGATCTGCATCGTCAAGGCTCGTTCCGTCGCCGGAATCATGGTCTGCGACGCGGAAACCATACGGAAGATCGGGCGCTCTGTTGGGTTTTGAGCAATCGGGGCGGCGCCGACGATGACCGCACCGGCGCCGTCTCCGAACAAAGTCATGACAACAATGGCGTCCATCTTGTCCTCGTCAGGGGCGCCGAAGGCCAGCGGCGTGTAAACCTCGCTGCAGACCACGAGCACGCGCGCGCCGGGGTTGTTCTCGGCGAGGTCCTTGGCGACCCGGATCGCGCTGCACCCGCCGAAGCAGCCGTGGAGGTAGAGCAGGGTCCGGTGCACGGTGGGGCGCAACCCGAGGAGCTGCGCCACGTGAAGGTCGGCTCCCGGCGCGTGGTTGCCGGAGCTGGTGCTGACGACGAGGTGGGTGATGTCGGTGGCCGGGCGGCCCCACTCCGCGATCGCCTTCCTCGCGGCGGCGGCGGCGAGCTCCGGGACGGCGGCGGTGACGATGCTCATGCGCGCGCTGAGGGATGGCATTGTGCGGTGGATGAACCCTGGGTGGCTGCTGATCATCTCCTCCGTGAGACAGAAGTAGCGCTTCTCGACGCCGGATTTTTCGCCTGGTGGGGACAATAAGCAGGATGCAGAGTTTGTTAGTGGTGAAATTGGTCACACCAGCAGAACAAGTGGTGACATCGCAGTAATAATACTGAAAATTTAGTTGGCACATATTCTCTTCATCTTGGCCTTGAGCGTGGCGAGGTGGTCGCTCTTGGTGACGCGGAAGAACCAGTCGGCGAACTGGTCCTGGCGGATACAGTTAGCCGGGTTTGCCGTGCCGATGGCTAGCACAGCTGCGGTTCCATCGGCTTTCTGTGCCTGACCAGACTCCTGTAGGACGCTTACGGGACAGGCGTTTCCGGCCATGGTCGGTCACTGTGGCTCCCGAATAGTAGTAGTTCTGCGCGTCCAGCGACCCAATCCTGAGGATCCTATAGAGAATATCTCGACTATATATAACAGTCTAGTGTTCTCTCAAGTTTTGTTGAATGCAGTGTAGCATGTAAATAAAGTACAAACAATAGCCAGGCCTCGTCAACACCAGCCGGTTGGGAAAACGACAGCGGCGAGGGCTGGCGCCGAGGTGTTGGAACCAACTGGTTAACGGCGCAAAGCTGATGCACGTGGCGCTAGTTCCAGTGGCGAGGCTATGTTTACGCTGCTGGGTGCAATGCACTCACCTTGAGAACAAATCTCCAGTATTGACATCAGATTTTCACCTTGTATTCAGATATAAACTCCCAAAGGCTGATGCGATGAACGTGGTATTAGGTTCTTACGGCTATTACGGTTTGTATTGGTTCTTACGGCTGGCATCGGCATCACAGTACCTTGTTTCGTGAATCACATTTCAGCTAATGGCATGATCTGTTCAGTTGGTGAGGAAACAGATGGAACTGACATTCACCATTAAGGACAACTGCTGCCATCCTTAGACAACCTAGTATGGCCAACGGGGCAAGAATCATGTGGGAATCAGTAGTCAAGAATTTGTAAACATAAATACATCAACGAAAAAACATTCAGTGAAATATCACGTACTCAAGAATTTGTAAACACGTGCTCAAGAAACTATATATCAAAATGTTATGAGTTCGAAACAAATCACTCATATATGCATATGAAATGTTTCTGAAATCATTATCCTTACCTTGGCGGTCAGACACATGCTTTTCAAATTTCCTGGTGAAAATCTGCTTTGTTGTAAAATATAAATTGACGACTGACCAAGAACAAAGTAAGACAAATAAAAAAAAACATACTTGATGGAGGGAACAAAGGAGATATTACGTATGCCAAAAATCTTTTGAGGCGTCCAAGGGACATGTACCTTTATCT
Source organism: Eleusine indica (assembly GCA_030378355.1). NCBI lineage: Eukaryota > Viridiplantae > Streptophyta > Magnoliopsida > Poales > Poaceae > Eleusine > Eleusine indica. The sequence continues at coordinate 10,349,362 of CM059501.1, forward strand.
TTTCTTTTTTCAAGTCACCTCGATGGCATTTCTTAACTCATAAAATAATTCCCAATCTGATTCTGAAACCTCGGAACCTTGTGCGAGTTACCTATTTTACATGTGTGAATTTATTTAGGATCTTCGAGAAGTATATACACGTTATTGTATAACCTTATTATATACACTTATCTCTTTCCTAATTTAAACCGATCTTGTAATCTGATATGATATTTTCACTACCGGAAAGCCCTTCTTTGCTGAGTGCCCAAAACACTCAGCAAAGAGCACTCGGCATAAATTTACTCGGTAAATCACTCTTTGCCGAGTGTTTTCTATCGTGCACTCGGCAAAATATAAATCACTCAGTAAAATATAAATCGTCAAAAGAACCCCAACAAAATAGCAAAAAAAAAAAAAATAAAATTCTTTGCGCCGAGCAACCCCGCCCGCTTGTCCCAAGTCGCAGGTCACGGCTTTTTTTCACGTGTTGCACGCTAAGTGTGTCGGGTGGGATTTGAACTCGGGACCTCTCCTTCGCGTGTGTACTTCCCTATGACTGCAGCACAGTTTCATTTAAGTCTAGACTCCTACACTCTTCTTATAATACTATACCTCTTTGCCGAGTGTTTTTTATCGGGCACTTTTATTTTGGTTATTTATTCATCCGATACTGATATAGTAACATTGTTCACAAATCGTATATGTGTCACTTATAGTTTCCTGAAACTATATGAAACATATAGATTTTGTGAACAATATTGTATATCAATTTGAGAATGCACTAATGATCAAAATAAAAGTTGTAGATTTTTAGAAGTTCAACAACTTTGTAGTTGAATTTTTTTATTTGAATTACTTTAATCTTTCAAAATATAATTTGAATTTATCTTTGCCTAGGGTAAAAAAAATACTCAAGAAACAAAGTCTTTGTCGAGTGTCAAGAGGAAAACACTTGGCAAAGACCATGTTTGCCGAGTGCAAAAAAAAACACTTGGCAAAGAATCAAGTATGTCAAGTGTTTTTCTTGTCACACTCGGCAAAGTAAGTTCTTACCAAGTGGTTTTTATTTTGGCACTCGGCAAACACTCGGACACTCGGCAAATAGCCGATTTCTGGTAGTGAATTCTTTACTAACTCAGGGCTGTCTAGTCACATTAGAAGGGTGCAACCATGGCCACCCTCCTGAAAAGTGCCCTAACCCTGAGGGTTGCCACCACAACAAGCCCATAAGATTTCCTTCATCTTTGAAGTGAAGTGTCTCCTCATGCGACCAAAGACAGGATGTGTTGCCGCACACTGTCAATATCCCTGGCATGCCATCAAGGCCCCATGACACCTCCATGAGCATGGAGAAAGTCTAGGCTTCCAATGGGGCTCCCTGTCCCGGGTATCAAACGTGTGTCAGTTCCTAAGTGGGATGGAGGAAGCCAGGAATGACCACCATGAGTACATCATGGGGAAGGGGACGAGGCATCGTCAAGGTCATCTAGTGGCTGTAGAGGATGCTTTACTAATAAGAAGCAGCTGCAAAACATAGGAGTGACACCTAGCAGGACACACCACAAATCACCATGAGAAATTCACAACCCAAGATATCGACGAACTTCACCTTCACAATCACCCCACCATGAGGGAAAACCTGAAGCAGCAGCCCTGATTATTGTAGACAGCGAATAGCAACCACAATTAGCAGCAAGTAAAGTCCGCTGGAGGGCGGCGCGCTGGCCGGGAGCGAAGCGGACTGCGCGCTGGCTGGGAGGCGGTAAGATTTGGAAAGGGGAAAGGGGAAAAGTTAGGGTGAAATTTGGTTGAGTGCGTGCAGTGTAGGTGCTACTGCTAGTAAAGTCAAATAACCAATATATTTTTTTGAAGGCTGATACGCATATGTATTTTGAACTACAGCGGCGAGGGCGGGTGACGCGGCGTGGAACTCAACTGGTTAACGGCACAAAGCTGATGCACGAGGCGTTTGCTCCAGTGGCGGAGATGCTCATACGTGGTGCAATCCACTCAGGTTGAGATGAAATCTCCACTATTGACAATTTGTCATCAGATTCTTTTAGACGAAGCATTTGAACATCAGATTTGACCATGTATTCAGGTATAAACTCTTATTGTCCCAAAGTCGTGATAACGTACAGTTGATTCTTACGGCTATATATTATGGTTTCAAATCTTCCAGAGCGTTATTTGCGACGACCATGCTGGCATGATCCGTTCAGTTGGTGAGGAAACAGAGATGGAACTGACATTCAACATTCATGACAAAAGCTGCCGACCTTGAAAACACAGTATGGCAATCGTGACCAGCATCACGTGGGAATCAGTACAAACATCAATATTACATAAAGGGATATTGCATAAATCACCTCATAAATTACGTCGAGTTTGAGATTGCCAACCATAAATATTTTTGTTATAAATTCCCACCCACCCAATAAGTTTAGTTGCAAAAACCACTCACATTGACAAAATATTAATTAATTTTATATGTTTTTATTGATATAAATTTAAAAATAAACTAATTTAAATAAGTTTAACATTGTTAAAGATTTTTAGTGTATAATTCCTCTTATTTTTATGAAAAATGTATTCAAATTTCAAATTTTATAAAACATAGTTCGAACTTTAATTGATATTTTTGAAAAAGTATAATCTTTTTAAAGATTATACTTCCAAAATTTTGTGTGTTTGATAAGAACATCATTGACTACTCAAAATAAACAAAAATATGTTGAATAAATTATACATGTGTATATTGGGGTGGTTTTTATAACAAAACTCACTGGGTGGGTGAGGATTTGCAACAAAATAACATATGGGTGAGAATCTCAAACACCAAGTGCATTATGAGGTGAATTTTGCAATTAACCCATACATAAACGTAAAAAATATTCAGTGAAATAATAAATATTCAAGAATTTGTGAACACGTACTCAAGAAAATATATATGAAAATGTTGAGTTCGAAACAAATCACACATATATATGCATTTGAAATGTTTCTGAAATCATTATCCTTATCTTGGCAGTGAGACACATGCTTTTCAAATTTCCTAGTAAAAATATTCTTTGTTGTAAAATATAAATTGACAACTGACCAAGAACAAAGTAAGACAACTAAATAGAAAAAAAACATAGTTTATGGAACAAAACCGCCTTACCACAGAGGCGGTTTCATTGCCAAGATCTTTCTTGGGTGACGATGCACGTTGTGACACCTAATAGTAATATATGACAGAAATAATATAGTTTACAATAAGAACATAGATAGAGTTCAGAGTTTTACACTTGGATGGCCAGTTGTGCATGGTCCACCATTGCCGAAAGCTATCGTCGTCATGTCGGCCCCGTGGCGGTGGCTGGTTGAAGTCCTTGAGCAGGCGTGGCCACCGTGCTGGCGCCTGTCCATCCGACACCCCTGGCGACCAATTATATCGCCTAAGGATGGGGAGCATGGAATGCCACTGTCACCGGAGCTCAGTGAATGAGCAGGCATTGGCGTCCAGTCATAGTACCGATCCAGGTGGATCAGCAGCTCCACTTCTCCTCCTAACGGTGGATGAGCCAGCTCGCCTCCTTGTCATGCTCCGGCTTAGCGCCGTTCATGCTACACGAGACCTGCCTTGAGTTCTCCGGAAAGAACGTAGTTGTCCTACAACGGGGTAGCAGATTCGGGTTTAGCAGCCAGCACCAGAACCAAAACACCTTCGTGTTCTCCTATGAAAAAGTATCCGGTTCCATGCGATCAAAAACACAAACATCCCCCAATACATGCTTGATCCCTTCCGCCGACCAAGCATGCATCGGTAGGTTCTCAATGAAAATCCTGGCATTGAAGAAACCGTTTGCTGGCCACGTATGGGACTCTAGCCTCCACTGCTGGATCATGTAGGCCGAACCCCCAATCACGACCCTGCTCACATGAACTGCCACATCACGCTGATGGACCTAATCAAAGCGAGCGAAGAAGTCTTCTGGCTTATGCGGTGACACTGTGATGTTCTAGCTGGGAATGCGGAGCTGCTGGTTGAGGGCGTAGCTCCTCTCCAGTTCACTGGCATGATAAGTGCGATCTAGTGCACTGATGATGACCGCCTTGGCTCGGAGCTTCCTGTACTCGGCAGCCACGGCTCCCTCCGCAACCACCGCAACCTGGCTGTGCAGCGGTCGCTCGGAGGGGAACCCAGCGATGTAGCGGTTCTGGTTGGTCATGGTTGGTGTGGAAGAGGCTGGCGCTTCAGCGGCTATGGCAGCTGCCACATCTGCGAAGGTGAGTGCCGGAAAAACGAGGCGGCTATGGATCGATGGTGGTTTCAAGGTGAGACAAGCTTTTATATGTTGGCCCGGAGCAACAAGCCGAGCTTTTATATGTTGGCCTGGAGCAACAAGCCAGGGATGGATGCGACGGTGACCTCCCGTGCCTGGTGGAACTTTGCAATGTCAGAGCAAAATGTCCACTACCAAGGCAGGAGATGCATCGGGGAGGCTCTCTGCACTTGGCCAAATGGTGATCTAAGGCTAGAGTGCTAGACAACGGAAGCACTTATCCGAGAACACCTTCTTTCTTGCTCCTCCCGTGCTTCGGTTTCACCAGCTCCCACTTGAGAGCAAGTATAATAAGTTCTAGTCAGTAGGCTAAATAGTTGTCTATGTCATTAAAATCCTAGCTGGAAGAGTGAGAAAGGAGGATAGAGAAGAGCCAGCGTTTGTTGAGTCGCCGGCCTCATGCCGGCTGAAGCAGTTTTTCTAAGGAAATTAGTGGCCTCCAACCAATAGGAGCCGTTTGCCTACTGCATGCAGGATTTAATAAAAAAAAGTATCTAACCGAGGTGACAGCTCATAATATAAATGCTCATTTATGATGGCCTTGGGTGACCTGGCATTGGTATTTCGTCCGCAGCCAGCGATTTCATTAATCTTGCTCTCAGAGACCGTGGGTGCTTTGCTGAGACGACCAGGCTCGACGTCAGATTTATAACGCTCAGGAACCTGTAAATGTAATGGCGCTGTAGCTCCTAAAGATAGAGATTACATGCCATATTTAACACCCCCCTCAATCTGGACTAAGTGTAACTAAATTCAGATTGCGCCGAAATTTACTGAATGGACTAATAGCTAAGGGCTTGGTCATAATGTCAGCTGTTTGATCTTCTGAAGAAATAAAACGAATCTCCAATGCTTTAGCAGCAACTCGTTCATGAACAAAGTGATAATCAACCTCAACTTGCTTTGTGCGGGCATGAAACACTGGATTGGCCGAAAGATAGGTAGCACCAATGTTACCACACCACAGATTTGGAGGACGATCTTGAGGAATACCAAGTTCTTGCAGCAAAACCTGAATCCAGATGAGCTCCGTTGTAGCATTAGCAACACCCTTGTATTCGGCCTCTGTGCTTGATCTGGAAACCGTTGGTTGTTTGCGAGAGCTCCAAGAAACCAGATTGTTGCCAAGAAATATAGCATACCTACTCGTGCTACGACGATCATCCAAATCACCAGCCCAGTCTGCATCTGTAAAAGCACTGAGAAAATGTGAAGGACAACGAGTAATTAGCAAACCAAGGTGACAAGTCTCCTTGAGATAACATAGTACGCGCTTCACAGCAGTCCAATGCGAAGTTGTTGGTGCAGACATGAACTGACAAACTTTGTTAACACAATACGAGATATCAGGCTGTGTTAGAGACAAATATTGTAGGGCGCCCACAATGCTGCGATAACAAGTGGAATCCTCTGAAGAAAGCCGCACACCATCATGCAAAGATAACTTCTCAGCAACAACCATAGGAGTAGGAGTACCCTTTGCAGCAAGCATATTGGTTCTGCGCAAGAGATCTTGAATGTATTTATGCCGCGAAAGAACAATGCCGTCTGTATTATGATGCACCTCAATTCCCAAAAAATAGCTCAGTGGACCAAGATCCTTGATCGCAAAATCCTCTTTGAGCTGAAGAATAAGCTTATCGGTGGCCGAGGAGGATGAACTCACAATAATGATATCATCAACATAGATCAAGATATACATATAAATGTCACCTTTTTGAAAAATAAAGAGAGACACATCAGCTTTTGAGGCATGAAACCCGAGCTGAAAAAGTTTAGAGCTAAGCCATGAAAACCAGGCACGTGGAGCTTGTTTGAGACCATAAAGAGACTTATCAAGCTTGCAAATATGATTAGGAAACTCTGAGCTTTTATAACCTGGTGGTTGTTTCATATAGACATCCTCATGAAGCAGACCATGCAAGAACGCATTTTGGATACCAATTTGTCGAAGATGCCATCTTCGAGAAATAGCGAGAGACAATAAAACCCGCATTGTAGTAGGCTTAACAACAGGACTAAACGTGTCGCCGTAGTCAAGTTCATATTGTTGTTTAAATCCTTTTGCAACAAGGCGGGCCTCATAACGATCTACAGACCCATCGGGCTTGCGTTTGAGCTTAAAAACCCATTTGCAATCAATTATATTAAGACCAAGACGAGGAGGAACCAAGTGCCAAGTTTGATTTCGTAAGAGAGCATGGAACTCTTCATCCATTGCCTGACGCCATAGAGGATGTGCGATGGCTTCAACATGTGTGGACGGTTCAGAATCCAAAGAACGAACCACAGAATATGTAACAGTGCCATCAGTACGTACTTTAGGTTGACAAATATTGTTACTGAGCCGGGTACCATACCGATGACCTGCCGGAATCAGAAATGAAGATGCAGCAGGATCGACGGACACAGCAGCATCCGGACCCGAGAACGATGAGGACGGCAGTTCAGAGGCCACACTGTCAATTGCAGCAGGAGACACGGTAGGCACAGAAGCTGGAACATGATCATGAGGAGCAGCTGACAAGTCACAAGGTGCAGAATCCAGGACGCCTGGAGATGTAGGAGTCATGTCGAAGTTCCCATCATGAGGCGTATAAGGCGCACCAGTTGAAGATGATGGCGTCTGATCTGATCGCAACACGTCCTGCAAATGAAGTCCAGGAGCAGCTGCAGCCACAGTGTTAGGAGGTACAAACGTAGGCATATGATCATTATTCAAATAAGTACTGGTGCTGTCCAAATGCAAAGAATGTGAGGGAACCGAAGAGGAATCTGTGGGTGTTGGGGACAATTTAGCAAAAGGAAAAACAAGCTCATCAAACACCACATCCCTAGAAATATAGACCATATCAGAATCTATGTCAAGACATTTGTAGCCCTTGTGAAGAGAACTGTAACCCAAGAAAACACATTGCTTTGAACGAAAAGAGAGTTTATGTTTATTGTAAGGCCTAAGATGAGGCCAGTAAGCAGAACCAAACACTTTTAACATAGAATAGTTGGGTTTGGTGTTAAAAAGACGCTCAAGAGGCGATGTGTTATCAATGACTCGAGTAGGGAGATGATTAATGAGATATGTGGCTGTCAAGAAAGCTTCATCCCAGAACTTAATAGGCATAGATGCATGAGCCAAGAGAGCGAGACCAGTTTCCACAATATGACGATGCTTGCGTTCAGCAGAGCCATTTTGTTGATGAGTATGGGGGCAAGAAACTCAATGAGCGATGCCAAGAGAGCGAAAAAATTGATTATGAATTTTCTGATATTCAACACCCCAATCGGATTGCACACATTTATTTTTTTTTATCAAGAAGACGCTCAACATGTGCTTCAAATTGCAAGAAAATGCGAGGGGCTTCAGTATGATCATGCATCAAGTATATCCAAGAAAATTTGCTAAAATCATTAATGAAGCTAATATAATATTTAAAGCCGCCAACAGAGGAAGGTGCAGGACCCCAAACATCCGAGTAAACCATGTCCAATGGAGATGTGGACTCATGAATTGTGCTAGCATAAGCTAACTGATGACTCTTAGCTAATTGGCAAGCATTATAGACCGAGGAACTAGATTCTCTAGAACATGGAAGATTATTTAGATGCAAAATACACTGAACTGTCTGAGATGAAGGGTGACCAAAACGAGCATGCCACTGCCCATGACTAACAGCAGCACTCAGAAGAGCTTGTTTAAGAAGCTGGACATCCGAGGGCTTGATAGGATACAAACCAGACTCACACCTTCCTTCCAGGATCTTTTTCTTCTACGTGTGATCCTTAATAGAAAAATGCCAAGGATGAAATTCAAAGAAAATATCATTGACACGGGAAAGCTTATGAACGGAAAGAAGGTGTTTAGAAATTTCAGGAACACACAAAACGTTATTCAATGCAAGAGGACGAGCAACAGTATTAAGAGAACAATGACCAACATGCTTAATTTGCAAACCTGCTCCGTTGCCGACTTGAACATGATCACCACCATGATAGCGCTCCCGAACAGCAAGGCGATCAAGCTCACTTGTAATGTGGTCGGTAGCGCGAGTGTCCGAGTACCAATTGGGATCGATCTGGTTGGAGGAAGTAGACGCCATAGCTGCTGAAGGAGGCTCCTCTTGATATGATTCATCCATGCGATACCAGCACCGAAGAGCAGTGTGCCCGTCCTTGTGGCAAATTTGGCAAGGAGGGCGAGTAGAGCCAGCATGGCTAGGTGAACCACGTCCACCAGACGAGTAGTGCAGCGAGCCACCACTTCCACGATTAGGCGGACCACCACGACCACGAGTGCGCCCGCGGCCACGAGAAAGTTAGCAAAAGAGGACGGGTTGAGCTGCAAATCAGATTGATACTGAAGATGATGTGTCTCAAACGCCACAAGATATGCATAGACATCATCAAGCGTGAGGGGCTCAGTCTTGGTGGTCATCGACGTGACAAACGACTCATAGTCAGGGCCGAGCCCAGTTAGCAGATAGGCAATAGTTTCTTCAGGACAGAGAGGAGAGCCTGTGGCGGCCAGCTAGGAGGCCAAACCTTTCACCTTGCAGAAGTAGTCAGCAGCAATAAGATCGCGCTTCTTGATCATGGCGAGCTCGACACGAATCTGCATGGCACGAGCACGTGTTGTAGACGAAAACATACGCCGCAAAATATCCCATGCCTCTTTGGACGAGGTTGCAGCGACCACATCTTCAATGATCTCTTCAGAGAGAGAGGAGAGCAGGCCACTAAGGACCTGCTGATCTTGATCGTACCAGCTCTCATAGATTGGGTTGGGTACGAGCTCAGCACCAGCATCATTGGACGCAACAATCAACCTAGCGGGTGCAGGTGTGGATCCATCAACATAGCCCATAAGCTTCATACTCCGGAGATAGGGGAGGAGCTGGGCGCGCCATAGGAGGTAATTGGATTTGTTGAGCCGGATAGTAACAGCATGGTGGAGAGGAATCGAGGCAACGGTGCTAGACATAGTAGATGGGATCGAGTTGATCATGGTGGAGGGGGAGGAGGTGGAGGACGATGAAGATATAATGAACGGCATCTTTGACGAAAAACCATGGCTCTGTTACCATGTAAATGTAATGGCGCTGGATAACCCTAATCGGGCTATGACATCTGATATATATAGACATGAAATTATAACCGTGACTTGCACGACAAGACAAGAGTTGCAGCTCCTAAAGATATAGATTACATGCCATATTTAACAGAACCAACACGACTGATTTCAGCTTGGGTGGCGCTGTGGGTTGACGCGCAGCATTTTGGACGTCTTCTTTGGTGAAAGACTCGCCATTACTCCACCTTTACTGCATTCGCCATGCTCAAAGATGGAGGCAGAAAAAGGCGTAGGGGCAGTAATGGCGGGATCCGCGAAGCCAACCAGAGGTGGGAGTGGGACTCTGGCCTGCGAAGCGGCCACACTGTCGCGGTCGGTGCCCTCTTGACTGTCAGGCGTTGACGCACGCAGGGAGGAGTCCAGCACGCCCATGCTCCGTGCTCTTAAGAGCAAGTATTATGGCTGACGAAATGTCGGCCTCGTCCGACATGGAGGAGAGAATGAGGAAGAGAGAGAGAGTGGAGCGGGCGATTCCTGAGTCGCTGGTTGAAGCTGGCTAAAAGCAACTTTTATGGGCGCTCGTGGGCCATGACCACCTATTCCTTACTTCTCATTGGTTTCGCGTGTTAATGAAGCACAGAAAACAGTACATGATAGTGGGGCCTAGCAAGAGAGTTTTTTAAATGAATGACCTGCCATTTTTTATCGCCGGCAGCAGGCGCAACCATAAGCCCTGCTCTAAAGAGGAGCACAGTGCAAAAGCACCAACCATCCTCGTCTTCAATAGATCCCCAATCAAGCGTCTCCTCGCTATCGAGGCTGCTAGCTGGTGAGCAGAACCTACCTGAGGGAGTTGATGGCGAACTGTCCCTGCGCAAGATCTTGATGGACAACTCCGCTTGGGGAACCAAGGTTTTGAGGGTGCTGGGTTGAGGGTTGGACGTCAGGGGCGTGGCGTTGGACGCCGGGTCCGGAGTGGGCGTCGGCGGTGGTTGGGTCATAGCCGCCGGGGCCGAAGTAGCCGCAAGAGGATGAATTAGAGGAATCGTTTTCTTGAGTCTGGACCATGGGCTATTGGTCCGTAGGCTACATGCCATCAGATGCTAATTGGAGCCCATAACCGTATTACAACGTGAGAAACGAATCGACGTACGTGCGATCAGTTACGAATACCATCCGCCCTTCATCTTATCTACGAACACAAGGGTTGGCTGTTGCTTTGCTGCCGCTGTCAGGAATCCACGATCCAGAGCTGAACGCAGGCGCCGCCACACCGAGGCCGCGAGGCAATTAGGGATGGTAGACCGAGGGATCACAGAGAAGGCCACACACAACATCGTTTGAGCACCAAATTCAAGAAAAGCTGATCTGCTGTTTACTGAAGATTAATTAGAAGGAAAAGGGAAAGAACAGAACAATTGCCGTCGGGCAGAAGTAGAACCGTCGGGGAGGGTAATCCTGCCACGATCGACGGCGTCAGATCATGCCCCATGTAGCCTCGAAATCGAATGATCGCAAATGGAAGTAACTCTTCACCATCAGAACAATGTGACCTGACATCAAAGATATCATCAGTACCGATTTCATATTCACTTTGTTGACATCAAATCGAAGTATCCAAAGCAGTAAGACGAAACAATGCACGTTGCACCATCACGAAACCTGATGCATGGCGCACGACGCCACGGGAGCTAGGATGGCTGAAGCTGCGGCCGACGTCCAGCGCTCGCCTTGCCGTGATGCCAACCAGCCACTATCCGCGAGGGTAGAAGTGAGGAGTAGGGGGAGGGGAGGGGAGAAACAGGGATGGTCAGAGTGGGCGCGTCAGCTGGCGCTTGCTGATCAATGACAGCAAGGAAGCAATTTTTTTAAAAAATAATTGTTTTTAATCTAAATTTATAATAAAAAACCGGTCAAAAGTAATATTTCAGGATCTAGACGTTTCAGTCATGCCATTTAGTTGGGCGTGATATATATTACAATCACGCCATATGGCTAGGCGTGATGAGGTGCCACGTCATTTGCGGCTGTCACATCGGATGGCCCGGCGATCCGGGGTTGACCCAATCACGCCAATCTATTCGGCGTGATTGGCATGTGTATCACGCCAAGTAGATCGGCGTGATTTATTAATTTAGGTGAGTCCGCCTGCCCCGTGTTTTGGCGTTGGTCCGAATACAGTCCGATAAAATATGGAAGCAAACGGAGAAAGATTCTCTGCCACATCTACTCTTTTACCGAATCTGAAAGCAACTCGTAATTGGACTACCACCCACGGGCCAATCACACCGAATAGATTGGCGTGATTGGGTCAACCCCGGGTCGCCGGGGCATCCGATGTGGCAGCCGCAATTGATGTGGCACCTAATCACGCCTAGCCATATGACGTGATTGTAATATGTATCACGCCTAGCCATATGGCGTGACTGAAACGTCTAGATACTGAAATATTACTTTTGACCGTTTTTTTATTATAAATTTAGATTAAAAACAATTTGCAAATGATGAGAGTGAAGTTAGGAATGCTAATGCACTTAAATATTGGATGTTAAACTATAATTTGAGGACAAGTGGGATGGTTGTATAATGCAAAATATGAGTTGTTTTTATGTGATATATATGACAAATTATTTGTTGACGATCCGGTTTTGATACATATTCGATTCACATTTGTGACTGACTTCTAATCCGAATCTCTTCTCTATAGCTTATGAATTCAGATAAAAATGTTCATGCCATCAATTTTTCTGCCGTTCACCCATGTCTCCTACCCTTATTCAACATGTACAGGGAATTGTTTGAAAAAAAAATCCAGATAAAGTCCAATTTGGAAACAATCGATTCCTACTCCGATTCTAGATAGAGGCAGTTTGGAAACAATCGATTCCTACTCCGATTCTAGACAGAGGAAATCTTTCACATGTAATTCCAAACAGAGGAAACATGGACAAAGGGAGAAAATCAGGAAAACATGTTGAGAAAAAAGTACTCCTGTCATTGTCGATCGTCCAACAGACAAACTGAACGCGACGCTTCGAAGCTTTGAAAAAGGTGTTGGATCGAACACGATGCCTTGGCTCGCCAGGGATGAGGACACTGCACATGCTGGTTGTGCCACGCGGTGATCGCCACTATCGTCGCATAATCCAACCCCCATGCGAGGCGGCGGTGGCGCTGCTGTAGCCACGGGCGTCAAGACGGTGGTGGGCAGGGTCGATGGGGGGGGGGCATGGCAAGACCAGTTAGCGTGGTGGCGATTTGGTGATGGCGGCGGCAAGGTGGGCGGCGCGGCGCCGCCTACCGCTGGAGGTGGTTGCGGGCGGGGGAGGGGCCAGTGCAGTGGGCGGTGACGTCATCAGGACGGCGACAGAGGCGTAGGAGGCGGCGCGCTAAGGCGGGGTGGTGCTCGGCAACGAGGAGGAAAGTATCGGTGAGCAGAAGCGACGGTTCTCGGCGTAATAACATTATGGTTGTGTGCATACGTCTACATGGCTTGAAACATTTTACATAAGTGAATTCTGACACTTCATGGTCCAATATATTCGGTTTTATTTTGTCTCTAGTTTTTCCTAGAACATGTTCTAGGTAGAGACAAAGAACATTCCTAAAGAATTCAAGAGATGTTACTAAGACTATCCATAGAGTTAGAAAACTACAGTGACCACCTCTATTTTACCTGTTTACACCAGCACAAGAAAATTGATCATGTTGAAGCTGATCATGGCTCTTATCATAATGCTGAAGCTCATCATGATTGTTTCTTCCATGATTGGACTTCTTATCCAATCTAGCCCTCTTTAACGGATCCTTAGCCTGATACTCCTTCGACACTGGTTGAAGCTGATCATGGCTCCCATCATTATGTTGAAGCTCATCCGGATTGTTGCTCTCATCATTGGACTTCTTATCCAATCTATCCCTTTTCAACAGACCCTTAGCCCGATCCTTCTTCGACACTTTGGTTTTACTCTTAACCTGAAAGGCCGTATGGGATGTGTAACATGTATGTACTGATCCAAAAAGTACATATATTGTAAGACTTATACTTACAACATCCATGTAATTGGGGATATGTTCATTCTCGTCATCTTTAACTTCTAGAATATTGTTACGGCCATACACCATGCTTTTTCAATCTTTCTGCTAAAAAGGGGCACATAAGTAAATTTTATTGTTAGATGTTTATGATATAAATGAATGCATATGCATAATTTGTACATACACTGACGCCTTTCTTAACTGCATCAATAATATTAGCCACCTTTTTCTCCATATAATATTGCCATTGTGGGATCTTCGTGGCGTTTTTGCCAGCTATTTCAGCACAATCTATGTTTTCCAAGCAAAAAAGCTGCAAGCTACTGTTTGTCATACAAACAGTTGCTATTCTAAGAAAAGAAAAGATTTCAGATGCTTACAAGAAAGGACACTGGGTGATCTTCTGATTTTCATGGAAGGTTTTTAGACATTTCATCATGTGCTTAATTAAGTGCTCACACCAGTCAGTGGTAACTAGCTTCGTTATATTATGGACAGTTGTCATGCTTTCAGATGTAGCATAATTTGAAGTGGTTGTATAGATCTCAAAGCAGAATACAGCCACTATAAACAGCCTGACTTCCATCATGTGGTCTTTAACTGCCTTAGCATCTGAACAAGCTTGTATAACATCTTCCATAGTCCAATTTTGGGACTTCACGGCAATTAGAGCTTCCTTCACAGTAGCATTTGAACATTTTAGAAGATTCTGAGGTACAACTTGCACACCCATTGGAAGGCCAAGTGAAATATCCAATCCATGTTGTGTCATGACACGAGGATGGTTTTTGTCAAGTTCGAACACAATAACATCTTCGTTACGCCACTTAGCAGGCTTGCACAACGCAATTATCCATACAAGAAATTGTCTATTCGGGAGGCTGTGCATAGAGATGTAAAGAAATCAACCAAACCCAAGACCTTTTATCTCAGAGATTGTAGTTTCTGATAGGCATGCTATTAAGACTGCAAACTTGTCTAGTTTATACCGCAGATGTTCACCTCCCATTAGAGGGGGCATTCTCTCTTTAGACCACTTGGCAATGAACTCCTTAGTTCCTGTAGAATCGTAATATCATGATTTGAACATTACCTCTAATACTATAAGTACCATACTACAGAAATTCAGGGAAGTAACATTGTTGTCTATATACAACCAGTGTTTTACTCCTATCAACAGTCTTCTACCATGGCTATGTACACAGATTCATCATTCATCAAATTAGAAAACTTGGACTCCATGGCTGCCAAGAAACACTCAGGTTAGACACCGTTTATGTAGTCAAAACATATTTAGTTTCTTTAGTGACAATACAATAAGAGCGTCTAATTTTCAATTGATTGAAAATGGGGGTTTCTTTCAATCACCGCTTTTAGCCCTTGGATCTAGATCCAATGGATACAAAAAGACAACTTTTCTATAGTCTATACATGATACTAATTATTACAAATAATTCTACAAATAAAAAATAACAAATAAAACAACATTTCTCTCTCTCTCTCTCTCTCTCTCTCTCTCTCTCTCTTCAAAATGTTATTGATTGAAAGGGTGCTCTCTTTTCAATCGATTGAAAAGAAGCATTCCCGATAAATCTATGAACATCTTAACATCGAATTCCTCATTACAACTGATAAGAAACTCGACAACAAATCCAGGCAGTGGGAGAACAATTACCATTTCATACAGACATGTGTGTTAATAGTACTCTAGCATAAGAGACCTTTGTGCAGTATTACGTAGTGTTTCTTGAAGATTTGGTTAGCTTGTGACATCCCCGCCCCACGAATGAGGGGGTAGTCGAAGGATCGAACATCGGGTGACATCTTGATAAAGCAAGAGTTCGATAGTACACACATATGAGCATAAAAGAATAGTAAGCAATGTTATAACTTAATTATTACACCTTTGATTCAGATTTGAGTAGGTAGACAAGTTTAAAACTCGGTAACATAAATAGCAGAAGCAATATATCTCACGCTAGAATCTTATCATGAAGCACATCAAGCCCGTAGACGTGCCTCATTATCAAGCATAGCACCTGCACAAAACAACATAGAGCAGAGCCCTGAGCAACTAATACTCAGCAAGACTTATCCGTCAAAATGGCACACTAAGGCCGACACCTAGTATGCAGGGGGCTGATCAAAGGTTGTTGGAATAATTGCAAAAATAGCACTAATAATTGATCCTAATTTCAGATCTTTAGCCAAGTTAACAGAGTTTTGCATCAAGTAAATGTTGTTCAGCTATACTATAACAACCATGGTTGCAATACAATTTATAGAGATACAATACCATCATTATCATTTCACTTTGTAATTCGAGGTGGCAGTGATCTCACAAGTGGTACTCAATAACCGCGAGGGACGGTGACTCGAATCGATTTACATCCTGCAGGAGAAATCCAAATACACGGCGCACGCACACTCCCAGAGTCATGTACGACAACCTTTCGCGAGATCACCATAGAGTCGGCCGGGTTTCACGCGCTCCCGTGTACATGTCCTCCACGCGATACCCGGTATCCGTGGTTAGACCGTGCACCCTTCCACCACTCATACCACCCAAATGCCACCATGCACTTATGATCGTCCCCAAAGAGCGATGAGGGACCGTCGAACTACTATGATAATCAAGCTACGTCGGTTTACTAGTGCCTATATCACTAGCATGCACTTGGTACTGTTCAAACTTGGTTACAGGTCCACACTCGAAGGGGGTTCTTAATCGACACAAACGGGACTATGGCAAACAAGGTCCAACCTTGTCACCTCAACCGACACATGCACTTCCCCGTTTGGTCTCAAATTCATCCATTTTTTTCATGTGAGAGTACAGGTGATAAATCCCCGAACCATCCTATATCGAGTAGTCTCCATACCACTCGATTTTCCTACCGATGACTCCATATTAAGCATAGCAATTTCTAACGAATGGTTGAACAAGTATACTCATACCCATAGGATTTGTCTTTCCTACATGGAACTAGAGTTTCAATCATTTCCTACACGTAATGCACAATACATGACACGCATACATATGATACGCAATAAAAGTTTTAAAACATAGGAGTGTACAGGGGCTTGCCTTGGTTCGGATCACAGTTGCACTCTCGGGAGGATTACTCTCAGCTCCGGGCTCCTCCTGAACTATCTCCAGCTCCAAGTTTCTATCGTTGAGTCCTATTAGATGAAATGCAATGCAAGTAAGGATAGAGAGGATTCATGGCACTTCCTCAACAAATGGATGCAATGACATGATGCATGTATAAAATACAGGGGTGCATTAGGAAAGATATGGGTGAGTGCTTATATTTCTTTCTTTTAACCTCGTGAAATGCGAACGATGTTTTTAGTGATGACGGTGCTACGATGAAACATATTTAGACCATCTAGGTGAGCATACATGATGATCAGAGGTAAAGTGATGCAAATAAAATCTATAATGCAGAGAGCAAGGTGTATAAATATTTGCATGTTGACATGGTGATCAAGTTATTAGTATTTACGAAATTGCCATTATTAGGGATAAAGCAAAGCCATTAAGGTTAAGCATGGTTCTGGTATATAAATTCAAGTGGGGAAAAAATATAGGATGTTTGGGACACTGAGAAAGATTTTTATACCAAAACTCTTGGACAGAATATGCACCAATATTTCTCATTAATTAAAATTGTGATAACATTAAAAATATTTATTACAGATAAAATACTTCGAATTTACATATGCCACTTGGTGGAATGCATGGTCATAATGCAATAAACATTGCATGAAAAGTGGAGATTTATTTTGTGCTCTGATAATTAGTTATGATTTTATTTCTCTTTCCAATCATTAAATACATGCATAAATAAAGAGGTGCTTTTAGGGTGTCTCAAGATTTTATTAAAATACTACACACTACAGGGAGTCCAAAAAGTATTTGTGTGGATTTTTATTCCCAATAATTATTTGTGTGTGGATTTTTGAAATGTAAATTTATTTATCTTGTTATATTTTAACTAAAAAGAACTTGCTGTGGCCTGCAGGATAAAACCGACGCGCGGGGAGGGGATGAGCTCGCCGACGAGTGGAATCGAAGATGGGATCGTTGTGGTGGTGGAAATCGGAGAAAAGACGACGGAACCGGCTTTGGGGAAGGAGCTCTGATTCGCGGCGATGTGGGCGAGAGGGAGGGAGAAGGCTCGGAGGGAGGGAGAGGAGATGCAGGCGACGAGGTGGGGGTGCTCGGCTGAGGCTGGGAGGGGCCAGGGTGGCCAGGCGGGAGAGCGAGCTCTCGGCTCCCATGGCGACACGAGCTCGGGTAGAGAGAGAGCAAAAGAGAGAGAATGGGGTAGGAGTCGACCAGGTAGGGGAGTAAATTCGCCTTGTCCGAACGGCGGGTGGGGGCGTCGATCCGCGGCAGGGCGCGGTCGCCCGTACACTGGCAGCCACGCGGCGTCGCGCGAGCGGGGAGGCTGGGTGTGTTTCTTCAGTGTCGCTGACATGTGGGGTCTACTTGGGTTTAAACTCTCCAGAAAACTGGGTAACAAAGCAAATTGAAGCAGGCAAATAGGGAATCAAATGAATTTTCTAGTGAAAACGAATTGCACCAACATGGAGACCAAAGTGTGGAGAAAATGAATGTGAAAACATGCAGAACATGCATGGTCAGGTCTAAGATATATTCAAATTTGAAAAGCGCTAATTAATTCTGATAACTTGAGAGGAATTTGCTAGTCTGAATAATGTAAAAACTTGGCTAGTTTGAAAATCAAATTGAGGCACCAAACAGTGTCAAAAGTAAATGGGCCTTAGCAAACTTGGAGAGCAATTGTTGTAGAACAAAACCATGGATGATGTAGTTCTTGAAATGTCATGGTCTGAGAGATACAAAATTTTGAAAAGGGTTAAATGATCACGAAAACTGAAATTGCTTAACATTTAAGCAGTTTGCAAATTCAATTTGGAGCATCAAATGAGGTCACAAATTAAATGGGGTTTCACCTTCATGAAGATCCAGGTTTGTAGTGTATAAAAGTTTATGATGTCGTTTTGAAAGTGAAATTATGTAGGAGTTGTTAAATTTCAAATCTGCTTAGCTGATAAGGCTAAAATCTGCTTAGAAAATTGATTTTTGATAAAAATTCGGAACGTGACTCTTCTTGACTTTATTAAATCAAGCCAAACTTATAGGTTGCTTCTAAAGATTGGATTTCTATTATGCGTATGATCTGGTTTGGTGATTCCTAGTAAATATTAAAATTTGAAGTTTTGGAAATAACCTTATTTTTGAACTTTGTGTGATTTATTTGACATACTTAACCAAGATATAAAATTACTAAAAATTCTCCAATATTCTTATTTTAGTCATGGATCAAGGTTCTGAAATTTAATTGGCATCTCATATTAGAAAATTGAAACTTCCAGTACAAGTCATATTTAAACCAAATTCAAATAAATTTAAAATTTATGTTTTTTGTTTGTTATTTCTTTTTATCTATCTCCCTTAATTTCCTAGTATGCTAAAGTGACACATGGGGTGTCACAGCCCTTCCCCTTTAAAGAAATCTCGTCCTGAGATTAAAGAAGGTGAAAAAGTTCGGGTTTGGTCTATGGTTTACGGGCTTTGGCTAATGGTTTCGTAGGGACTCCTTGATTCTTATGTAGGCTCATCTTCAGTATGGTTCCTTCATTGCACCCTGAATATCTTGATTTGTTCTCTTGCAATCAATCACTCTTATCGTGTAGTCTGCGTAGGTTAAGTCTGGTTGCAGTTGCTTTGTGCCTTCCGAGGTGGTGTCCACTTGTTGATTTATCATTAAGCCGCATCACATACACTAACAACTTCAATTGGTAGCTGGAGCTTGTAAGCTATGGATCCACATCTCCCAATGATTGGGTAGGGCTGATGTATCATGGCGCTGATATTTGGGGGGCAGTGGAAAAACATGGGCCGGGATAAAAATAAGTGACGAAGGGCAAGAAATCTGGATAACAACAAATTGGTGATTTAAGCTAACACGGATAGAGGTGTGGAAAAAAAAACCCAAAGATTGCTGGTGGTCGATAAATTACCAAAGAGGGTCATGACTTTGGGGCTTTACAAGACTAACAACAAAACGGGGGTCAACCTTATAAACAACTATTCTAGCATACAAGAGCCAATAACTGTAGGTGGTTTGAATCAAATGAGCAATCAAATAAAAAGAGGCCAGCAAGGTCTTGGGTCTCTTGGTTGCTCCACAATGACAACGATGGTTTTGAAACAACCAACAACAATTAGGTTCAATAACATGGTTATTCAAATTTTACATTCTTGCTCATCATTAAAGGTTATTTATGCATATTGATCTTGAATGCATATTTAAATGCTCCCTAATGAACACTCGAATGTCATGGTGCAATGTGCGTGCATGGCATGATTATGTGATGCTATGCACATGGATGATAACGCATATGTAATGATTCATTTGCGTAATGACATGTTGCACATGAATAATGTTGGATGTGCATATGTCATGATGTATATGTGCATATGAAATGGTGTGCATCCATGATGCATATGTTTGCATATGCACATGTAAATGATTGCAATATGGTGCACATGAGATGGTGCATACATGACGTTGCATGCATATTAGTATGAAGAATGGTGCAATGCAATTATAGATTATGTGATATAGCAATGCAACAATTTAATGATATATATTCTTGAGTTATATAAATGCACGTGATTCATGCATTCTAAATTTTTATTTGCTTGAGCAAGAATATGACAGGGCATGGGTCAAATATCATAGGAATAGCTTTCCTCAAAGAGGGGGATCTTTAGAAATTGATACCAAGAGGAAGGAATCTAGAAATTGAGGTTAACATTCTGGACTGTACTAGAGAGTGATGGACCGGTAACGGACTCTTGAAATGGCGGAATCAATTGGTCTCGACGGCGAACAACAGTCAGAAAAACCCAAGCGGGAAAAACTAGGTGCAGCATAAAAATTTTATTACACACCAACCTTATAGGAGACTTGCATAGATTTCCATCACATATTTGCACGCCTTCAGCCAATAAGTGGACCTTGAGATATGGTTGCTTGAAGTTATCTCCTAATATGCTGAAATTCCGCTCTGGATAATATTGTCTTCCTTGGCAGTCAACACAAAAAGCAAAACTGCTCTTCCTAGGTGCAGAATTAGTATTTTTGATTCATACTAATGTTATAGAGGATTTTCATATCTTTCCAACGCCTACTCAGGCAGCTTCCTAGGGTCCGTGGTTTGGGAGTTATGAATTTTTAAAGTTACAGGTCGACTGCTGAAATCCTGTTCTTGACAGAAATAAGTTTGTCTGAAAATGGCTCCTAAATCCTAGTTTATATGCTCCAAATTAAAAGTGTCAGAACATGAAAGTTGTAGATAGTTTCATAACCTTTTCAGGGAGTACTAGAACACAAAATTTGGTTTAGTAGTTTAAGAGTTATGCAGTTTTAAACTTGACTGAAATTTTAGATTCATGGAAAATTTTTACCTTTCATTTTTGTTGATATTATCTAATACAACATGCAAATACGAAAATGATGATATGACAACATGTTGACCTATCGTCCTCACCAACAGAAAAAATTGGTCAATATAGCGACCATACGTGACCTCGGTGGCAAACACGGTCTCTCAACATTTGGTTAGTCAATTGGCTAACGTGCTAAATATTCATGGTTTGCGTACCTGCAAGAGATGCATTGCAGAAACAATACATCAAATTTAAAAGAAACGAGCTGAAAATAATCCCTTATTATTGGCCGAGGGCCGGGCACTGATCTTCGACGCAATTAGGCCGCGTTCACACCATTGTGCTAGCTTTCCATGTTACTGTCCACATGGCAGGACACATACCTGCGTTGACGATGCCGTTGATACAAGTATTTAAACAAACAACCTCCTACAATTAGCTTGCCACCTGAATCATAGCTAATAACATCCTTATTAGAGCTTACTACTCGTACCTCACCGTATGCATGGTTTTCAAAAATAATGCTCATTACTGTGATACTAGCCCCGATTTAGCTCTGATACCAGCTGTGACATCCCCGCCCTACGAATAAGGGGGTAGTCGAAGGATCGAACATCGGATGACACCTTGACAAAGCAAGAGTCCGATAGTACACACATATGAGCATAAAAGAATAATAAGCAATGTTACAACTTAATTATTACACCTTTGATTCAGATTTGAGTAGGTAGACAAGTTTAAAACTCGGTAACATAAATAGCGGAAGCAATATATCTCACGTTAGAATTTTATCATGAAGCACATCAAGCCCGTAGATGTGCCTCATTATCAAGCATAGCACCTGCACAAAACAACATAGAGCAGAGCCTTGAGCAACTAATACTCAACAAGACTTACCCGTTAAAATGGCATGCTAAGGGCGACACCTAGTATGCAGGGGGCTGACCTAAGGTTGTTAGAATAATTGCAAAAACATCACTAATAATTGATCCTAATTTCAGATCTTTACTCAAGTTAACAGAGTTTTGCATAAAGTAAATATTGTGCAGCTATACTATAACAAACATGGTTGCAATACAATTTATAGAGATACAATACCATCATTATCATTTCACTTTGTAATTCGAGGTGGCAGCGATCTCTCAAGTGGTACTCAATAACCGCGAGGGACGACGACTCGAATCGATTTACATCCTGCAGGAGAAACCCAAATACACGGCGCACGCACACTCCCAGAGTCATGTACGACAACCTTTCGCGAGATCACCATAGAGTCGGCCAGGTTTCACATGCTCCCGGGTACATGTCCTCCACGTGATACCCGGTATCCGTGGTTAGACCATGCACCCTTCCACCACTCATACCACCCAAATGCCACCATGCACTTATGATCGTTCCCAAAGAGCGATGAGGGACCGTCCAACTACTATGATAATCAAGCTACGTTAGTTTACTAGTGCCTATATCACTAGCATGCACTTGGTACTGTTCAAACTTGGTCACGGGTCCACACTCGAAGGGGGTTCTTAATCGACACAAACGGGACTATGGCAAACAAGGTCCAACTTTGTCACCTCAACCTACACATGTGCTTCCCCATTTGGTCTCAAATTCATCCATTATTTTCATGTCAGAGTACAGGTGATAAATCCCCGAACCATCCTATATCGAGTAGTCTCCATACCACTCGATTTTCGTACCGATGACTCCATATTAAGCATAGCAATTTCTAATGAATGGTTGAACAAGTATACTCATACCCATAGGATTTGTCTTTCCTACATGCAACTAGAGTTTCAATCACTTCCTACACGTAATGCACAATACATGACACGTAGACATGTGATACGAAATAAAAGTTTTAAAACATAGGAGTGCATAGGGGCTTGCCTTGGTTCGGATCACAGTTAGCACTCTCGGGAGGATTACTCTCAGCTCTGGGCTCCTCCTGAACTATCTTCACCTCCAAGTTTCTGTCGTTGAGTCCTATTAGATGAAATGCAATGCAAGTAAGGATGGAGAGGATTTATGGCACTTCCTCAACAAATGCATGCAATGACATGATGCATGTATAAAATACAGGGGTGCATTAGGAAAGATATGGGTGAGTGCTTATATTGCTTTCTTTTAACCTCGTGAAATGTCAACGGCGTTTTTAGTGATGATGGTGCTACGATGAAACATATTTAGACCATCTAGGTGAGCATACATGATGACCAGAGGTAAAGTGATGCAAATAAAATCTATAATGCAGAGAGCAAGGTGTATAAATATTTGCATGTTGACATGGTGATCAAGTTATTAGTATTTACGAAATTGCACCAATATTTCTCAGTAATTAAAATGGTGATAACAATAAAAATATTTATTACAGATAAAATACTTGGAATTTACATATGCCACTTGGTGGAATGCATGGTAATAATGCAATAAACGTTGCATGAAAAGTGGAGATTTATTTTGTGATCTGATAATTAGTTATGATTTTATTTCTCTTTCCAATCATTAAATACATGCATAAATAAAGAGGTGCTTTTAGGGTGTGTCAAGATTTTATTCAAATACTACACACTACAGGGAGTCCAAAAAGTATATGTGTGGATTTTTATTCCCAATAATTATTTTGTGGATTTTTGAAATGTAAATTTATTTATCTTGTTATATTTTAACTAAAAAGAACTTACTCTGGTCTTTGGGCCACCTCCTGCTGCGGCCCAGCAGACCAGGTGGGGAGCAGGGCACCCCTGGGCTGGATCTGGCCCGGGCGTGTGTTGGCCCAGTGGCCACCTCGGCCCGGCTGCCTTGGCCATGCCAGGCCAGCGGCCAAGGCACACGCGCGCGGCGCTCGGCTCGGTGGTGACGCGGCTGCGGCGGCCGGAGGCAAGGTCAGAGGGGGGTTCCGATGGCGTAGAAGGCGGCAGGGGGACCGTGTGGAGTAGAGGCGCGCAGGGAAGGACTGGCAGGTGGCCAGAGACGCGACGCGGCGCGGAAAGCTGTCCACGGCGATGGGCTCGGCGGCCACGACGGAGGAGGCGGCGTTCCAGGGGTAGAGATGGACAAACTTGAGCCGAGCAGGATGAAACCGACGCGCGGGGAGGGGATGATCTCGCCGACGAGTGGAATCGAAGAGGGGATCGTTGTGGTGGTGGAAATCGGAGAAAAGACGACGAAACCGGCTTTGGGGAAGAAGCTCTGATTCGCGGCGATGTGGGCGAGAGGGAGGGAGAAGGCTCGCAGGGAGGGAGAGGAGACGCAGGCGAAGAGGTGGGGGTGCTCGACTGAGGCTGGGAGGGGCCAGGGTGGCCAGGCGGGCGAGCGAGCTCTCGGCTCCCATGGCGATGCGAGCTCGGGTAGAGAGAGAGCAAAAGAGAGAGAATGGGGAAGGAGTCGACTAGGTGGGGGAGTAAATTCGCCTTGTCCGAACGGCGGGTGGGGGCGTCGATCCGCGGCAAAGCACGATCGCCCGTACGCCGGCGGCCACGCGGCGTCGCGCGAGCGGGGAGGCTGGGTGTGTTTCTTCAGTGTTGCTGACATGTGGACCCACTTGGGTTTAAACTCTCCAGAAAACTGGGTAACAAAGCAAATTGAAGCAGGCAAATAGGGAATCAAATGAATTTTCTAGTGAAAACCAATTGCACCAACATGGAGACCAAAGTGTGGAGAAAATGAATGTGAAAACATGCAGAACATGCATGGTCAGGTCTAAGATATATTCAAATTTGAAAAGTGCTAATTAATTCAGATAACTTGAGAGGAATTTGCTAGTCTGGATAATGTGAAAACTTGGCTAGTTTGAAAATCAAATTGAGGCACCAAACTGTGTCAAAAGGTAAATGGGGCTTAGCAAACTTAGAGAGCAATTGTTGTAGAACAAAACCATGAATGATGTAGTTCTTGAAATGTCATGGTCTGAGAGATACAAAATTTCAAATCTGCTTAGCTGATAAGGCTGAAATCTGCTTAGAAAATTGATTTTTGATAAAAATTTCAAAAGTGACGCTTCTTGACTTTATTAAATCAAGCCAAACTTATAGGTTAGTTTTAAAGATTTGATCTCAATTATGCGTCTGATCTGGTTTGGTGATTCCTAGTAAATATTAAAATTTGAAGTTTTGGAAATAACCTTATTTCTGAACTTTGTGTGACTTATTTGACTTACTTAATCAAAAGATAAAATTACTAAAAATTCTCCAAAATTCTTATTTTAGTCATGGATCAAAGTTCTGAAATTTAATTGACATCTCATATTTGAAAATTGAAACTTCCAGTACAAGTCATATTTGAACCAAATTCAAATAAATTTAAAATTTAAGTTTTTAGTTTGTTATTTCTTTTTATCTATCTCCCTTAACTTCCTAGTATGCTAAAGTGACACCTGGGGTGTCACATAGCTATAGCTATTCTTGGCGCTCACTGCCAGCAGCGCGCAACACCATCATCTCGATGGTGATGCCCGGCCCCAGTCCCAAGATAACCCCCCATTCACAGTTCTCCCTTTCCTCTTCGTTACCAGTTTGGCGGCGGCACCACATCTCATTCAGAACAAAAAAGACGGTCGCGCCTATCATGTTGCCGTGGTCCCTTAGCACACGCCGGCTGGCCGCAAGCTTCTCGGGGTCAAGACCGAGCGCCGCCTGGTAGCTGTCCAGGATCGCGCGGCCACCCGGGTGCGCCACCCAGAAGAGCCCGTTCCAGTCACAACCGAGGCCGAACGGCTCCAGCGTCTCCGCCAGGCACCGCTTGATGTTGTCACCAACCATCTTTGGCAGCTCAGCGGACATCTTGAAGTGCTGGCCAATCTCGCTGACCTTTATCCCTACTGTGTTTTCTGTTCCCGGCAATGTCGCCTGAGACGCCGATATCATGTGAAATATGGGGCGTTCGACGCTATTTATCGGGCTGGCACCGATGATGGCTGCGCCGGCACCGTCTCCGAACAGGGTCGTTGCTACGAGCGCGTCGAGTTGGGTCACGTCGGGGGCCCGGAAGACGGGCATAGTGGCCTCTACGCAGACCACGAGCACGCGTGTGCCGAGGTTGTTCTCGGCGATGTCCTTGGCGAGGCGAAGCGCGAGGGAACCAGCCGAGCAACCGTGAAGGTAGAGCATGGTACGTTGTACGGTCGGGCGGAGGCCGAGGAGCGCGGCGAGGCGGACGTCGACGCCCGGCGAGGACACGCCGGAGCTGGTGCTGACTACGAGGTGCGTGATGTCGGCGGCCGGGCGGCCCCACACCGCGATCGCTTTCCTCGCGGCGGCCGCGGCGAGCTCCGGCATGGCGGCCGCGGTGATGCCCAGACGTGTCCGGAGGGATGGCACAGCGCGGTCCAGGAACTCCGGGTGGGCGCCGATCATTTCTTCCGTGTGGTGGAAGTAGCGCTTCGCGATGCCTGATTTCTCGCCTGCAAGAGAAGCCAGCATCCGAAATCAATAGAAAACTGTGATGAATTTGCTGTTATCTTCACGATTAAGTTTTAAAGAAGTTTGTAGCTAAAATCGATACATATTCTCTTCATCTTGTCCTTGAGCTGGGCGAGGTGGTCGCTCTTGGTAACACGGAAGTACCAGTCGGCATACTCGTCCTGGCGCACGCAGTTCACCGGGTTCGACGTGCCAAGGGCCAGCACGGCAGCGGTGCCACTCTCACGCTGCGGACGTCGGGTTTCAGTGAGGACGGAGACAGGATGGCTAGTCGCCATCAGGATATGGCCGTGTCCACTGATGCCTGCTGGCAAGACGAAGTAGCTGGGCTAGTTTGTCCTGGTACGTTCACGGTCGACAAGCACGACTGGGCCATGCATGAGCAGCTCTTGCATATGTAGTAGGATCCATGGCTTGATCGACGGTGCCTAGCTAGTTGGCTGGCGAACTACCAACTGCCAACTGAAATATTCCGAGCTAAGAAACTTAAATCTCAATTATGCGTATATGTTTTCGCATGAAACGAATGCTCTCTGAATTTGTTGAAAACAGTTCTGGCAGGCAGCTCCTTCAATTTCTTACGAACAGTCCTTCGAGTATGATCGTTTTGAAGCAGACCCTAAATTCTACAGCTAGAGCTACGGTCCTGTCTTAATCGTGTGGTTAAGATTAAAACTCCCACCCATCGTCATTACCTTGACTTTCACTCCGTGTGGCCGTCCATCGATCATTTATTTCTTATTAAGATACGAATGTTCAAACTATCTTTCAGTTACAATGTGCTTCATACAAGATTTGAAAGAAAAAAAAAAAAGAAAATAAGGCTCTTGAGACTGAAAGAATCCGGTTTTAGAAAATTATCGACTATTCTAGGTACCAGAGGTACAACATTTTAAACCATTAGATCTGCTGAATCCGACGGCCAGAAAAAATCGGTACCTAGTGTCGCTCCTCGGCACCACATGGGAGAAATCACAGAGCAAAGGGTATTCTCGTAAAATCCCACTCCTTTTCTTCCATCCAGCATTCTCCTCGTCCCGTTTCAAAGCTCTAAGATCCTCTCTGCTCTAGGAGCTCTTCAATTTCATCCTCTCTCACGATTGGAAACAGGCGGTTTGCCGAGTGCCGGCACACGGCAAAGTGCCCTCGGCAGCAAGTCTCTGGGCATAGGACCTTTGCTGAGTGTGAAATTTTGGGCACTCGGCAAAGTATTTGCCGAGTGCTTAGGTGAGCACTCGGCAAAGTATTTGCCGAGTGCTTATAAAGTAACTTGATGGCACGCTGATGGTCAAAATGTTTCGCCGAGTGCCCGGTTGACAGAACACTCGACAAATGGTGTAGGTTTCACCAAGTGTCCCTCGACGGAGCACTCGGCAAAGGGCGCATGTTTGTCGAGTGTTCCGGTCCAGGCACTCGGCATTGTTGCCCAGGGTTTGACGAGTGCTTTTAATCCTCGGTATGAATGGAAGGTACCGTAGGATTTTCACGGGAACTTGGAGCTGCCTCTTCTGACCATCAGACCAATCTACCTCCAGGTATCTAGAGGAAGAACACTTTGGACAATACTTGGCATTTTCATATTCTTTCCTAAATAAGATGCATCCATTCGAAC
Source organism: Eleusine indica (assembly GCA_030378355.1). Taxonomy (NCBI): domain Eukaryota; kingdom Viridiplantae; phylum Streptophyta; class Magnoliopsida; order Poales; family Poaceae; genus Eleusine; species Eleusine indica. The sequence goes on from CM059501.1 coordinate 10,377,302, forward strand.
AAACATGTATCTGCTCATATGGCATCTTAAGTGCACGAAACAGTTTTTCTGCCTCATACCTACTCTTTGGCAGAATGTGACCTTCCGGAAGCAGAGTGGCAATGATAGTCAACATCACATTGAAGACGGCTCGAGTTATGTTAAACTAGGACTTTACGACCATCAGACGTGCAATGGTATCGAGTTGAGACACCTTGGTATGACCGTGAAGGGGTTCCTGTGCCGCACACAACATTTCGTAAAAAGCCTTTGCAATTGGCTCCGGCTCCTGCTCCTCCTCCTCCCTAGGTCTTTCATCGAAGTTCACATCATCATAGTTATTTAACATGTCTCCTATCCCGGCATCACCATCACACGCATCGATGCATTGTCTTATGACCTCGTCTCTCACATGATCGACCGGCTCACCATGGACGGTCCATCGCTTATAGTTCTCCTTAAATCCATTATTAAAGAGATGTTTGCCCATGACCTCCTTTGTTTGTTTTTTACGATTTTCACAACAACTACATGGACAGAAAGTCTTTGACGCCCCACTAACCCAGGCAAATGCATGATTCAAGAAATCCCAGGTCTTATTGATCCATTTCGGAGTAGCCTCGGCGGCACTTGGCCGGCCCGTGTACATCCACTAATGGTCATCCATCCTCTAACATACCACCGAGTAATATAAACATTAAATGCATTACTGAATACTTCTACAGTCTAATAGGTGAAGATAGGTCCTAATCCCATCCGAGGATGTGTAGATGAGGATAGTTTCCATGCTCTACTCCAATCCAATACAGAATTTCGACAGCACCTCCCCGATGTTCTCCAAAAACGGGGACAATTCAAAAAAGATATGACTATAGATATGCAAAGATATGCATATTTTCAACCGTATCTATTTCGAATTAGAGACACCTAACTCAGTTACATGACTTACAAACATGAAAGGAAATAGGGGTCTTTTTGCGTCACCTTGCTCTCCAAAAAAAAACGTGTCGATGATGGTCACATGGGTCCTCTATGCCTTAACTTGTCGATCTCTGCAAAAAAAAGAAGAATAATATTGTCAATCCAGATTTTAGCAGCACCACCCCTGCACATTTAGGTTACTAACACCTGCAAGAAAAACAATGGCACGATGGCCGGCAACCACAATGGCACGATGGCTGGCAAGCACAATGGCACGATTAGTATGTCTACTACTGTCACCGAGCTCACGTTTGAAGATATTTTAAAAATATTAACTATTGCACTAGTCGATCTGGTGCTAAACAATGGTTATGTTGTAGCTGCAAGGTCACATACCAGCGGGGACGTGGCTGGACCGGTGCAGGGAAAGCATGGATGGGGCAGCGCCGGGCAGTGGCTGTGTTAGGGCAGGGCGGCGTGGATGGGGCAGCGTCAGGTAGTGAGCGAGTCGGGGCAGTGACGAAGTCAGGGCGGCGCCGGGTAGGGGCGAGCAGCTGGAGGCAGCCTCGGGCGCGGCCGGACGGAGGCGGCACTGGCCAGGGGCGGCCTCGGGCACGGCCAGTCGGAAGTGGCGCTGGGCAGAGGCGACCAGCTGGAGGCGGCCTCGGGTGCAACCGGGCGGAGGCGACGCCGGCCACGGGTGGCCTCGGGCGTGGCCGGGCAGAGGTAGCGCCGGCTTGGGGCGGCCTTGTGCGTGGCCGATTGGAAGCGGCGCCGGCCAGGGGCGAGTTGCCTGGAGCTCTGGCAGGGAGGCGCGGGGTGCGAGCGGTTGGTGGCGAAGGCAGCGAGGCGTGGAGAGGTGGGTTGGCGGCGAGGCGCGGGGAGGTGGGCTAGCAGGAAGGTGGATGGCGGCGGGGAGGTGGATGGCTGCGGGGAAGTGAGCGGCGGGCTGCAGGGAGGTGGATGGCAGAGGCGGGGAGGATGGTCGGCAGGCGGTAGGCAGGTCAGCGTCGGTGGGGAGGTTGGCGTCGGATGGAGGCGCGGGTGAGCTAACGGATAATAGAGAGAGAGAGAGCGGGTGAGCGATAGAGAGAGAGAGAGGGAGAGAGAGACAGACAAAGAGAGAGAGGGTGAGGTCAACGCGGACAACAGGGCAGATCTGTTTGCCGAGTGCCACTTGGGATGAGTGCTTCCATGTTGCACTCGGCAAAGTTTATGTTTGCCTGGTACTCAGCAAAAGTAAATTTCATGCACATGCAAAAAAAATACAATTATAATACTGATTCAAAAGATAAAAAAACTTTAACATTACAAGATTAATCTCATATAATATCAATACAAAATGATTTGAACTCAAATTCAAATTTCACTTTCAAATGTATTCAAAATCTAAAGGGCTCATTCCTAACTTTTTGTTCCTTATTTGGAGATTTCCGTTCTATGCACAACGTAAATAATAATTTTGGCAAAATCTTCTAAATTTTTTACCATAACCTGTACGTATGGTATCATGATCTCATGACAATTATCATAATTTTTGTACTTAGTTTATACTTTATAAAATTTAAATAAATTTGGACCACCAATCCATGGTGATATTTTATGTACAAAATTCGTGAATAATTTATTTCGTCACTTGGATACAACATCATATTGGAGTCACTATCATGAATATCAATTTTTAATTTACTTTATTCCAATATTCGAAACACTTCTAGTTCAAAATTGTATTGTTATGAGAAAATATAATTAATGAAAAAAATTAAGTAAATATAGCAAATGGATAAATAAATACACTAAAATTCACAATGATCTACCATGAATTGTCTATGGGCTCCAGAAAAAATTGGTGGTCAGAAAGTGAAAAAAAATGTTTTGCCGAATGTCTAGGCAAAGGAATTGTTTGCGGAGTGCCAACGTATGACACTCCACAACGATGTAACGGACGGTTGAATTGGTTGATGGCGCCATTTTTTTATCGAGTGTTTCCTTACCAGCACTTGGCAAACTTGATCTTTGCCGAGTGTCTTTTCCTAGCACTCGACAAAGGGAGGCTGTTTCGCCGAGTTTTGCTTATTTGCCGAGTGTCTCGCTTAAGGACAGTCGGCAGACGTGCTTGTTGCCGAGTGCTTGGTTTTTGCCACGTGTCTTCGTGTTTACACTCGGCAAAGACTGGCCTTTGCCGAGTGCCCGATTTATTACACTCCGTAAATCTTGTGGCACTCGGCATATAGGCGTTTTCCGTAGTGTCTACCTTCTGCCAGCAAGAGCTTGTGTGCTCAGGGCGGAGCTTGCGCCTTACATCATCTTTCCATAGCCCAGATGGCAACGGAACAGCGGCAATGTTCGACAGAATGACAGTTCTTCCCCAATCTCAAAACTAGGGGCTTTTTAACTTTTGCCACTCTACCGAATGAGACACGCCCAAAAATCATCCTACCAAATAAACACTTCCAAATGCCACTTTCATCAATAAAAAGATGGTAATACCCTTTACTTCTTCTTCTTCTTCCTCGTGTTCTTGTCTTCTTCAATGAAGCGTTGCGCCGCGCCGCTCCTGGCAAGGACGTCGCTGTGACACCCTGGGTGTCAAAACCATAACAAGAACTACCTAGATGTAACGATTACATGTATATGAACCGACACTTAAAACTTTGGCTCTGTTTGAGTTCATTTGAAGTCAAATTTGCACCTATTTGAATGTAATTTGAACTAGAAGTCAAATATTTTCAATACAACCTCATGCCACCAAAAATATATGTTGTAGGAAGTAAAGAAAAATAATTTTGAGGAAGATCTCAAATTTCTAAGTATAAGAGCCCCAAATAAATGTCTAAAGATATAAAAACATGTCATGTTTGAAAAAATCCTAATTCAATTCTAATATAACTTATTAAACATTCTGATTTTCTAAATTAAAATACAGTCGTGCTTAACATGTCTAAAATTTTTGTTTCCTTATTTGAGCTCCGGATTTAATTCTAGCAAAAATAACAGGGAAGGAAATTTGGAAGATTTAACAAAAAAAGAAAACCTATATGGGTCCCACCTGTCAGTGACGCTGAAGAAGCACACCTCGCCTCCCGCCTCAACTCGGCGCACGCCGCGTGATCGCCAGCGTACGGGCAGGGGCCTCGCGCATGGATCGACTGCCCCACCCACGCTCCGACAACCCCCTTTGCGCCGCCACCGCGTTCCAACACCCCCTCTGCCTCCCCTCCCCTGTCCGAACGCCTCCCCACTTCTCTCTCTCTCCAAACTCACGTAAAGCTCGCACGCCATTGCCGCTGCTGCTTGTTCCTCGTCGCGCGGCCAGCTCCCTGCTCCACGGCTCAAATCCCGCCACCCAAACTCGCATGAAGCTCTGCTCTACCTCATGGGACAAATCCCTTCTCCAACGGGAGCCTGAGTGGAGAGCATTTTGAAGATTTCTCTAATGACCCTGCGTCGACCACCATGGCCATAGCTCCAAGCTGCTGCTGCTGCTTCGCTGCTTCCCGGGCCGAGCCACCAAGCAAGGAGGGGCACCACGACCTCAGGAGCACACCGCGAGCAACCAGACTCATCCCCTAGCTTTCCCAGCCGCGAATTGAGCCGTCGTTTCCAACTCCGGCCGCCGCCGCAACCTCATCGATTGCCGTTGATTTGGTAAGCCTCGATTCAATTCCTCGAGCGTGTGTCCTTCTCACATCACCATGAATCTTTGTGGTTCCTTTTCCGTGCAAAAAGCAATATAAAAAAAACAGCAGAATTAGAGGCATTTCGGGCCGCCATGGGCGAGCTCATGAGCTCCAGCACGAGCTCGTTCTTTCCCTGCCCGGATTGGCTGTAAGCCCTGTTCTGATTGGCCAGCACATTTTCTTATTTTTCTGTATTTAAATAAATCACCAGGATTAGCTGTTGGATTGTAAAATGCGTAAGTAAATGATTACTAGGAGTTTTGGGGCAAACTAAATTTCTCTGCATTCCTCTAGTTATGTACTATTTTAATAAAGTGCTAACACTTCATGCATGTTAATACTTTCACCAAAGCAAAAATAAATACGTAAAACACAAATAAATTCATATATAGTTCTGGGTAATCGATAAATTCATGTCCTTTGGCTGGTGAGCCTCTTTTACCATTCCTGACCACCCTGCACATACTCGTATTTTAGTTCTTATTATTATTGGCCAGAACTAATTACTTAGTATTTAAACTAAATTAGATAGTTAGCTTAATTGGCTCATCGCATGCGAATACCAATTGGTCCAAAAGTCACATCTGATATGTTCTACCTAGAGTAAACTGATCATAGGCATATGTTTTCTAGAACCATGTTAAATCAATTAGTTTAGCTCATAGGATTAAATAACACATTTAAGTATATGGTCATTTAACTTGGATTTAATCACTTGCATTACCTCCCGCTCTCACTCCCGCAGTCCGAGCTCGAGCTCGTCATTGCCCTCGTCGCTTCCCTCGCGTCGCCCGGCTAGCTTAGTGCTCCCGTGGGCAAATCCTTCCACCAAAACAGGCATGGAGGACTCCTCTGACTGTTAGCCTCAGACGCTTCCCCAATGAGTGCGTGAGCTGAGAGTATTTTATGGATTCCTCCGACCACCGCGGCGGCCACCATTGCCAGCGACCTCGGAAATTCTCGGAGCACGGTGAGCTTCATCTCTATTACTCTCACCAGTGCTCTCTAACCCTTCCGTTTGACATTTTTGACCCGAGTCGGCTCCAAGTTCTACAGCCTCGTCACCAGAACGTCGTCGTCACCGCCATTGTTCGTTCTGGGGTCTCAGCCTCCGCCTTCCCTCGTCGGTACGTTACTCCGATGAGCTAACCGCCATTCTTCCGTGTGCCGCGTGCATGCACCTGCCCTCTAAGTCGTTGCCTCGCAGTGCATGGCTGTGTTGCTGCCCCGGCGAGCCGCCGTGCCCGCGCCACCGCACGGTCCAGGGCGCCGCCGCCAAGCGCACGGCTCGGCCGAACTGGCCAATGGCCAGGTTGGCCGCTGGGCTGCAATGGCCTTCGGGCCCGGCCTCACTCTTGGACCGAATCTAGCCCGAGGACACCCCCGCGCGCGCGCTCGGCCAATGGGCCGCATAAGATTCAGCCAACGAGCATTTAAATGAATTATCTCGAATTAAATCAATTCCAAGAAATTGTCAAAAGTTGTAAAATACATAACTAATTCATTATTAGGTATTTTGAGGCAAAAATAAAATTCTCTGGACTCCTCTGACCATGTACTGTTGGAGAAAAATGTCAAACCTTCTTGCATGTTAGCATTTTTATCAGAACTAAATTAATTGAGCAAAAATTAAATAGCTTATAAGTAATTCCCTGTAATTGGTAAATTAATGAAACTTGGAAGTTAATCCTAGTTTGCAATGCTTAATCATCCTGCAAAGTGACAAGTGATAATTCCCTGTAAGTTAGTCATCATTAAATATATACCTTTTTCCTTATTTTAATTATCTAAAATTATTGTCTCAGTGCATGTAAGAGAAACTTGGCCAATAAATCACTCCTGGTATTCCCTAACTATATTAAATCACCCTTGCTCATTTGATGTTCAGAACCATGTTAATTTAGTAATTTGTGTCTCAAAGGTAATTTTACCATTTAATATATATGTAGTTCCACCTTAGGGCTGATTCATGGGTACTTAGTTCTTTGCGATAGTTATGCTCGATACACTAAAATATTAATTAAAATGGTACCCACTGGTCATGAACACCACCTATGTAGCTCAACCCCGATCGACACACACACACTGTACCTTGGTACGACGTCGTCACGATTAAATACTGGAGTCCATGAAAGAAATACACTAAACGCCCTCACCCTGTGCCTCCACTCAATACGTTACATTGCTGAACTAATCAACACATCCGGCTCACTTTCACGAGTAGTAGTGTACATTAACGTATTTATTGAGGAAGTGCCATGAATCTTCTCTCAGAAGCATCATCTTTTGCATCATATAGATCACGCAGTGAACCAAGTGGAGACGGGACCGGAGCAGAAGCCAGAAGAAGCCGGTGGTGTCGCAGCTGACCAGGAGCCGAACCCAGGCAAGCCCCAGTGCATTATCCCCGTTTTAAATTTTTACTCTATCACTAGCTAGGGATGTAGGCTTGACTGTGCATTAAGTGATAGGAGTTGGTTGAAACCCTAGCGTGCAGTAGGTCCCTCCTTCCTGATACTTAGCCTTAGGTCAGTAGTCGCTCTGCTGAATTTAGAACGACTACTCATCGAGTGGTATGGAGACCACTCGTAGACAGGAAATATTATCACTGGGGAATGATATCGGATGAAGGACAGTGCGGATGGAATCACAATGAAGACCGGACAAGCAACTAGGTGGAAAGGGAAGGACAGCTTCTCTTCAAGTAGGTAGCCCCGTCCGAGTCACTTAAGGCTACACCTCGTGTCCGGTCCTATGAGGTCATGTTTGAACGTACTATTTGCATGCTGGAGTTTTGGGCCCAGTAAACCGACGTAGCTACGACTACTGCCTGGTCAGAAGATAGCCTTCTCCCTTCTTTGGTGGAACTAGGGCTGAGAGGAGGGAGCAATCCACCCATGGATGGCGGCACGGGGCGCATCGCGTTGGGGGACCCTTCTCGGGGGAGTCTGGACCCGAAAGACCCTGCGGTACCATAAGCGAAAGGTGGCTCCATGCGGCTTCCAGGAAGCGCGTATGGGTCGTGCAAGCAGGTTTCTCCTGCAGGATGTAAATCGATTCGAGTCGCTACCCCTCACAGTAATGAGTACCACTTGATCGCTGCTCCGGAACAGTTTCAGAAGCCATTAAGATGATGAGTGGGTTTAACACTGCTGTTTGAAATTATTAAGAATCGTTTGCAACCTTGATTGCTATAGCTTTAGTGCAAACTAAATTTATCATTTCGCATGACAACTTAACCTGCTGCTAAAACATGAAAAATAAGGATCCACTCTTATACTGGCTCTCTGGCAATATAAACCCTATCCCTAGCCTTTGCATTTCTAGGTGTCAGCTGTAGTTGGCCATTTTGACGGGTCAGTCTTGCTGAGTAAATTAGTTACTCAGGGCGTAGCTCTATGTGGTTTTCAGATGACCAGGGCGGAGACTGCCATTGCGATGGAAGATTCCACTGGGAGGGTCAGCGCCCCGGCTGCTGAAACATTGAGTAGGAGCTGTGCATGAATAAAGACGAGGAGTAGTTCCTTGCTTGCCGGTACGGTGCTTGGGCAAGGCACCTATTATGGCCGGGTTGTTCTCTGTGTGTCGCCGTGAGAGGGCGGTTGTATCTTATCTATTTTCGTCGAACTAGTTGAATCATTGTTGAACAATTCGCTTCCGTAATTTACTTTTGATAAAACTCTGGTTTGTAATATAACTTCGGATCTATGTAAAACTCTGTTCTCCACCTATGCTCTTGTTGCAATTATTTGCTTTTGTCATGTGTTGTACTATTGGGTGTCATAGTGCGTGTCGTCACCCGAGAAAGATCCTGGAACGGAGCCGTCTCCATGGTAAGACGGTTCTGTGACAGTCGCCTCCCCACGTACGATGCTGACTGCCGTCCGATTGGGTGCCGCCTCCGACCTCCCGCCTACTCCTGCTTGGACGTCGGTGCGAAGCACCACCAAGAGCTGAGCCCCAACGTTGGGCACGATGGGCTTAACCCATGTCCTTCACCACCATCTCCCTCCTCCAGTAATAAACGAATCTCCAAATCCAAACCAATCAAATGGGCACCGAATGAAACAAATTCGATGCAAATCGAGGTGAGAAGCTCATGGATTTTTGGGCAAACGGGAGTGGCGTCACGAGGAACAAATTTGATGCAAAACGAGCTCAACCTGGAGGAAGCGCGGGTGAAGAGAGCCTCGGGTCCTGCCCTCTGGCGAGGGGCACCGAGCAGACGCGTGGGGGGAGAGGCCGGTAGGGAGACGCTCGATCTGTCGCGGGCCATGGTGATGAAGCATGGAGGAAGAAGAAAGACAACTGAAATAACACAAATGCCCCTGACATGTGTGGTCAATAGTGTTATTTGAGAGTGTTTATTTGACAGAATGGTTTTTGGGCGTGTGTCATTTGATAGGATGGCAAAATGTTAAAAAAACCTCAAAATTAGCTAGCCCATTGGCTTTCCCTTAAAAGAAAATCGAAAGATAAGACAGTAATAATAAGGCCCGTCATTGTCGTAGAAGATGTGACGAATGACATGCACAATTAAACTTGGGAAAACTTTCATTATCCTCTCTACTCCATCTTATTAAGAAAAGAAACTTGAGCCTTTATTCAGTATCTGGCAGCTTTGACAAGCTAATCTTCCACTCCAGTGCCGACGGCGTGCAACACCATCATCTCAACGCTGATACCTGGCCCGAGTCCCAACATGACTCCCCATTCGCCCTTCTCCCTTTCCTCCTCATTGCAACTTCGGTGCCGGCGCCGCATCTCATCCAGTACAAAGAAGATGGTCGCGCCAAACATGTTGCCGTACTCACTGAGCACACGGCGGCTCGCCGCCAGCTTCCCGGGCTCAAGTCCCAGCGCCGTTTCGTAGCTGTCTAGGATCGCGCGGCCACCAGGGTGCGCCGCCCAAAAGAGGCCGTTCAAGTCATCACTAGCTAGACCGACCGGCACCAGCTTGTTCACTAGGCACTGCTTGATGTTCTCTCTGACGAGCTTCGGCAGCACGGAGGACATCTCGAAGTCGACGCCATTCTCGCTGATCTTTAGCTCCACGACGTTCTCTGTACCTGGCAATGTCGCCTGCGAGGCCGACACCATGTGAAATATGGGACGCTCCACGGCGTTTACCGGTCCAGTGCCGACGATTGCCGCGCCGGCGCCGTCTCCGAACAGGGTCATTGCGACGAGCTCATCCAGGCGGGTCGCGTCGGGGCCCCGGAAGCAGAGCACGAAGACCTCCACGCAGACCACGAGCACGCGCGCGCCGATGTTGTTCTCGGCGAGGTCCTTGGCGAGCCGCAGCGCGAGGCAACCACCCGAGCAGCCATGGAGGCAGAGCATGGTTCGTTGCACAGATGGTTGCAGGCCGAGGAACGCGGCTACGCGGAGATCGGCTCCTGGAGATCCTGCAACGGAGTTGGCGGAGTTCACGATGAGGTGAGTTATGTCGCCGGCAGGACGGCCCCACTGGGCTATCGCCTTCGTGGCCGCTGCCGCGGCGAGCTCGGGCACGGCGTCCTCGGTGATTCCCAGACGTGTGCGGAGCGACGGCAGAGTAGGGTCCAGGAGCTCCGGGTGGCCATGGATCATTTTTTCCGTGTGGTGGAGGTAGCGTTTCCTGATGCCTGATTTCTCACCTGCCAAAGAAGCCAGCATTGCAAACCCATAAAACCGTGATAGAATTCTGGTCTCTTTCAGATGAAATTTCGAATGAACTTGCAACTAAAGTTGTTACAGATTCTCTTCATCTTGTCCTTCCACTTGCCGAGGTGGTCGCGCTTGGTAACGCGGAAGTACCAGTCGGCGTACTCGTTCTGGCGCACGCAGTTCATCGGGTTCGATGTGCCGATGGCCAGCATGGCCGCGGAGCCATTGACACGGTGCGTGCTCCAGGCTTCCTCATGGACGGTGACCGGACGGCTGATCGACATCAGGAAGCAGTTGAGCAAGACTATCTACGTTTCACTATAGACCTCGACGCACTACACCGGAGCAGCTCATGGATATATATAACAGGGTACAAGATTTCTTCCAGAGTGTCGTGTATCTGGTTGGCTGGCTTGGCGCGCGAACTGCAAACAGGTAACAGATCTATTCGGACCTGAAAAACTTGAATGTCCGAATTAGACATATGTCTTTGCATGAAAAGAATGCTCTCTGAATTCCCTGGCAGCTGTTCACAAAGGGGAACTATCCTACTAGATCGTCATTAATTCCACTGCTAGAGCTACAATCCATTCTAAGTTGTATGGCCAATTAGAACAAGAAGTTGACCCGCACATCCATCACGACTTATCCTTGACTTATCATGGTTAAATTCTTTTTTTTCTTCATTACAATTCTATCAAACCTATCACTACTACATAATAGGCCTTTAGTGATGATGTTATAAGCCGCCACTAAGCTCACGTTATTGGGATCAAGTAGGCACCGTCACCGGGTTCCTATAGCAATGGCGGTGCAGATGACATCAGCAACACCGTCATTAGGATAAGGAACCTAGTGGTGGAGTGAAATCACCAAAGCCGTCATTTGGGTCTGGTACCCGGTGGTGATGGAAAGATATCATTGGGACCACTATTGGGATCCGTTACCCATTGGAGAGGGTGGTGATGTCATCAGCACCTTCACCGGCACCATGTGTACTGGCGTCGAAAGTATCAAGTTGCACCACCACTGGAAATTCAAACATTAGAAAAAATTTCGCACCAATATTCCTGCCTGGGAAGGCGGCAGCACGAAAGGGATGTTGGGGGGCAATGGTTGTGCAGCGATGTACTTTAGGCAGTAAGTATTGCGCAGCCGCCCTCACTCATGACACCGCCTTCCCAGGCACGCGTCCCACTTACAATCAAACAACTTACAAATAATTACAACTCATGTTAGTTATACCGGATGCGGCTCCACTGATATTTGTAAGTAGTTTGATTTTTATATATTTTATTATCATGATATTTTTTCTTCAAATTTGTAAACAATCTGTCACTACTTTAGGTTAATTTATGAATATTTCTATCAAATCAAAGATACAACTCCGTTTCAAAATTATTGTTACAATTAACTTTTTTTAGTTATGTTTGATCATTCATTTTATTTAAAATATTTGTTCAAATAAGAAAGGTTATAAGTTATGTTTAAATTTTCTCTAGTGCAAAACAAATTATAAAAAAAATATATGATAATTTTTGAAGTCTATTGAATAAGACAAATAGTCAAAGATAACTCAAAAAGTGACCGCAATAACAATTTTGAAACGGAGTAAGTATATATATATATATATATATATATATATATATATATATATATATATATATATATATATATATATATATATATATATATACACCAATGATTAGCTTTACATTAGCTTCGAAACACCATGGATTCACCCAGCTAGCCTCGAAACACGATCACAACTCTCAGGCCACGTAACTCACTCAATCTTCTCTAAGGCTAGCACAGGGCTCTCGGTCCGAGAGACTGCAATCTTCAATTCAAGAGTGTAGAAATCGTGTCACCCAGAAGCCAAAAGTTTGTCCACAGAGTTCTCTTTCTGTTCAGAAACTTTTGAAAAAGTTAAATACTACTGCAGATGGGAGCATGACATGGTACAGGACAAGCTAAAAATATGGTCCGAATGAAAGTGTGACAATTTTCAGGGGAAGGGAAGGGAGGAGCGTATGTTTCACCATATGACGGAAGTTTTTCCCTCTGCTTTCTCCATTTTTTTACTCACGACAGGATCCTTTATTGTTTTCTTATTTTTTTTCTTTTGTTGTGGATTATTTGAGACATGGAAGTTTTTCCCCTTGCTTTTCTCCCTTTTTTTTTACTCACAACAGGATCCTTTATTAGTTTCCTATTTTTTTTCTTTTGTTGTGGATTATTTGAGGCATGTCCCTTTTTTAGCTCACGTGGAGTCTTTAAATGGAGTTTGAATCGTATTCTTGCCAAAGAGAGAACTATCTGCATAAAAAGGAGTAGTATTATTTTATTTTCGAATTTTTTTATCAATTTATGAGTTGGAGTTAAATATGGACTATTTGGATTCAGTTGCACCGTTAAATCTTCATTGAATCTAACGGCTTATCTCTTCTTCTTTTTCAGATTTATGTGGTGATTCCATTGGCTTGAGAGCGCACAAGTATTGGAAGGAAAGTTTCACCCTTCTTAAAGGATAAAAAGTCTGTATTGAACTATGATTTGAATTCCTTTCTTAATAGTTTCCAAGGGAAAAATGTTCATTGCCTTGATCAGAGCCTTTAAGCCTTTTTTTTTTAGAAGCGAGCATTTCCGCTGCTTCTATTTTTCCTAAAGCTAATGAACCGAATGGAAGAGACTCACTTATTCTAAATTACAAAACTTCCCTCTTGTATCATCAACCCATCGCCCATGAATACAATCCCAACATTTTTGAATTCCAAATTCAGAGCAATACCTCTAGTTTCTTCTGCAAATTCAACTAATTCACCTCACATTATTTCACCAAGACCTATAATACGAGCAATCCCATCCCCCCAGTTGAACTACGCGACCGATATTCTCAATTCCTACTTTCCTATTATATTGTGGTAGCTCCTTTTTCTCTTCAAATAAGAGGATAATAGATTCTATGATTTTGTTTTTCTTTTCAATATACCTTTTAAAATCAATTATATTGAAAAATTACTGACAGTACTAGCGCTAATAGGACAACTAATTTCAACCGTTAGATTCTAAATACAACCAGTAATAAGTGATGGTACAACTAGTAATTGCCAACTGTAACATGCACTTTAAAAGTTATCATGGTATAATATGAAAGTTGGACATGTAACTTTCATCCCATAGTAAGTGACCCTCTATCCTCCAAGAATCTTGACATTAATTATCCATGAAAGAGTATCCTTCTAGCTAGTGGGTCCCAAATCTCCATTGATGTTCTTGGTCCACTGAACTCATTCGCTTGCTCGTTTCGTCCGTTCCTGCAGGGCCAATTCAGTTGTCATCCCTCAGTCTGCTGGACACAACTTCTTCCATAATTATAGCATACGAGAGAAGAGTTGCATGACTGTGTAACAAGGTCCATGGCACACGGCAAATCAGGTAAAGCGCGTGTGCCAGCCGTCGGGCACACGACAAAGTACGCCGTCACCGTTTTGACAGGTGATGGCGCCTTTTTTTACCGTGGGTCAGTCGGGCCACACAGCAAAGCCTTTGACGTGTGTCTGATATAAGGCACACGGCAAAGTCGGCTTTGCCGACCACTTTTTTATCGTGCGAGAGATGTCGTGTGCAGCCCACGACAAAGACTTTGCCGTAAGTATTTCGGGCTTTGCCGTGGGTATTTCAGGCTTTGCCGTGTTCCCTAAACACATGACAAATGACTTGTTTCCCATATATAGTGATACTACACAAAAATAATAAATCTTTTTTTCAATTAGATGTATTCCTAAGCAAATACTAATATAGTTTGGAAACACTGACTTTTTATTCTAAGCTATTGGGAGTCCTACAGCATGAAATACGGAATGCTCCCTGTCTCTCCCTCTCTCTCTCTCTCAACCGTGGCAGCTGGGTTTAAGCTGGGCCATGCCTGGCCAGGCTTGCATTTGAAGCATCGCCTCGCTTCACCTCCAAGGTCATCGTAGGTCACCGTGTCGCCTCGACCATGTGAGCATGCAAAACATTTGATGTCATGTTGCCGCAACACCGAAACAACGTCATCCTGGCTGCTATGCTCCAGCCTGCACAGCGGCCAGACAGACCAGCACCAGGCTGATAAAGGAATGGTCCTAAAAAAGAGGCCCATTGTCACGGACCGCCTTACCACGGAGATGGCTCCGTTCCAGGATCTTCCTCGGGTGACGACACGCGCTGTGACGCCCAATAGTACAACACATGACAGAAGAATATAATTGCAACAAGAGCATAGATGGAGAACAGAGTTTTACATAAATCCGAAGTTATATTACAAACCATTGTTTTATCGAAATAAATTGCAGAAGTGAATTGTCCAACATTGATTCCACTAATTTGACGAAATGGATAGATACAATCACCCTCTCTCAGCGTCACATAGGGAGCAACCCGGCCATAATAGGTGTCTTGCCCAAGCACCGTACCGGCAAGCAAGGAACTACTCCTCGTCTTCATTCGTGCATAGCTCCCACTCAATGTTCCAGTAGTCGGGGCGCTGACCCTCCCAATGGAATCTTCCACCGCAATGGCAGTCTCTGCCCTGGTCATCTGAAAACTACATAGAGCTACGCCCTGAGTAACTAATTTACTCAGCAAGACTGATCCGTCAAAATGGCCATCTACAGCCGACGCTTAGACATGCAAAGGCTAGGGATAGGGTTTATATTGCCAGAAACCCAGCCTAGGAGTGGATCCTTATTTTTTTTTCAAGTTTTAGCATCAAGTTAAGTTGTCATGCGGAATAATAAATTTAGTTTACACTAAAACTACAACAATCATGGTTGCAATATAATCTTAATGATTTTAAACAGTAGTATTAAACCCACTTATCATCTTAACGGCTTTCAAGACTATTCCGGAGCAACGATCAAGTGGTACTCGTTACTGTGAGGGGCAGCGACTCGAATCGATTTACATCCTGCAGGAGAAACCTGCATGCACGACCCATACGCGCTTCCGTCAAGCCGCATGGAGCAACCTTTCGCTTACGGTACCGCCGGGTCTTCCGGGTCCAGACTCCCCCGAGAAGGGTCCCCCAACGCGATGCGCCCCGTGCCGCCATCCATGGGTGGATTCCGCCCTCCTCTCAGTCCCAGTTCCACCAAAGAAGGGAGAAGGCTATCTTCCGACCAGGCAGTAATCATAGCTACGTCGGTTTACTGGGTCTATATCTCCAGCATGCAAACAGTACGTTCAAACTTGATCCCGTGGGCCGGACACGAGGCGTAGCCTTAGGTGACTCAGACGGGGCTACCTCCTTGAAGACAAGCTGTACTTCCCTTTCCACCTAGTTGCCCGTCCGGTCTTCATTGTGATTCCATTCACCCTTTCCTTCATCCGATATCATTTCTCAGTGATAATATTTCCTATCTACGAGTGGTCTCCATACGACTCGATGAGTAGTCGTCCTAAATTAAGCAGAGCGACTACCGTCCTGAGACTAATACCGGGTACAGGGATCCTACTGCAATACTAGGTTTTGAAATAACTCCTATAGACTTAATGCACAGGCAAGCCTACATCCCTAGCTAGTGATAGAATAAAAATTTAAAACGGGGATAATGCACCGGGGCTTGCCTTGGTTCTGCTCTTGCTCAGCTACGGCACCTCCGGCTCCTTCTGGATCCTGCTCCGGTCCCATCTCCACGTGGTTCACTGCGTGATCTCTATGATGCAAAAGATAATGCTTATGAGAGAAAATTCA
The DNA here is from genome assembly GCA_030378355.1 of Eleusine indica. Taxonomy (NCBI): domain Eukaryota; kingdom Viridiplantae; phylum Streptophyta; class Magnoliopsida; order Poales; family Poaceae; genus Eleusine; species Eleusine indica. The sequence goes on from CM059501.1 coordinate 10,393,268, forward strand.
TGGCACTTCCTCAATAAATATGTTAATGTACACTATTTCTCATGAAAGTGGGCAAGGTGTGTTAATTAGTGCAGCAATGTAGCGTATTTAGCGGAGGCAGCGGGTGAGGGCATTTCGTGTATTTCCTTTATGGACTCCAGTACTTAATCATGACGATGTTGTACCCAGGTACGATGAGTGTGTGTTGGCCTGGGGTTAAGCTACATATGTGATGTCCATGACCAGTAGGTGCTATTCAATTAATGTGTTAGTGTATCGAGCACAACCTTCGTAAAGCAGTAAGTCCCCACGATGCAGCCCTAAGATGGAACCATAGATATATTAACGGGTAACATTGCACTCGAGACACAATTTATTAAGTTGACATGGTTCTAATCATCAAATGAGCAGGGGTGATTTAATATAGGTAGATTATACTAGGAGTGATTTATTGGCCAAGTTTCACTCTCATGCACCAAGCCAATAATTTTAATTAATTACCATAAGGAAAAAGGTGTTAAATTATTTACAGCTAATATACAGAGACTCACCCTATGACATTTTCCAGGGAGACTAGAAACTGAAAAAACCATTTGGTGGCCAAGTTTCAAGATTTTATCAGCTCCCTATAATTAGTTATGAATTTATATGAGTTTTTATTACATATTTAACTCCTAAAAATAACATTAACATGCAAAGTGGTTTAGGATTTTCCTTACTAGTACTAGTCCAGACACAAAGCTAACAAAATTTATCTTGCTTCTAAATTCCTATTAATCTTTTTACTATGCATTTTACAAGTTTTACACTTTTTTGGAAATGAAATAAACGAGAAAATCGATTTTTGATTACGCGGGCCGCATCCCGGCAGCCCAGTGGGCTGAACCCACGCAGGGAGGCGCTCCGGGGCCAGATCTGGCCCAGGCGAGCATGGCCCAGCAGCCAGCTGGCCCACTGGCCAGCTCGGCCGGCGCTCGGCCGCGCGAGCACGGCGGCCAGCCGGGGAAACGGCAGGATCTGCATTGGCACGACAGCGATGGGTGGGGAAAGGCAAACACGCGACGCGCGAGAGGGAACAAGGTGGCTCACCGGGACTAGGGCTGCGATGGCGAGGCGGAGCGACGGCGGTCGGCGGTGGCGTTCCGGCGGGGGTCCCACAGGGAGTTTTCTTTTTCTTTTATTTTTCCAACCCCGACAGCCGGCTCCATTAAATCTTTTTGTGTGACTTAATCTAGAGTTGATAAAATTAAACCAAAAATAAGGCAGTCTTCCCATACTGTGGTCGAATTTATAAAAATTCTAACTTTTCAAAAATCCTTTATAGATTTTGAATGGGAATTTTGTAAAGAGGGGTGGTTTCTTTTCTGTTAACCATTTATTTGGGGCAACAAATAAAGTCATAAAATTCTGAAAAATTCTGTAAAATTCTACTCCCCCATGAACATCAACGTATATTTTTGGTGGATATGAGTTATGTGGAAAAATATGAACTTGTAGTTCAAACTATATTCAAATTTGCTTGAATTTGGTTCCAATTGGTTCAAAATTTCAGTTTACTTTTTGTCCTAAGTTCTCAGGCTTGTGGGGAATGACTTTGATGTGTTTTCCATAGGAACCATGACACCCCAGGTGTCACACCCATCGAGCAAGCACGGGCAGCCCAAGAAGTTGGGATTGATGACGGCAACAAAAGGAACTAAACCCAACGCGATTGCATCCCAGTAGAAACCGACATTGCCTAGCATTCGTCACCGCAGGACTGGCAGGGGTAGCAAGCTCGAGGGACATATTCCCATTGGCGGAGGGGTCACCGGGTCACACTAGGCATCCGTAGGTCAGGCCTGTGTTCGATGTATAACAAGATCATTGCAATCATATATGGTGCCGCCTTGGGACATCCAACTGCCGGCCAGCAGCCACACCCTACCCATTGGTCGGCAATGGTGCCCGTGCGCAAAGCTCGCTAGCTCGCAATGACAAAAAAAGCCAATCGCCATGTACGAGTCCAAGCACCTCACAACACTAAAGGTTGGCAACTCAAAGGGAAGACCAAGAGGGCTCATGGGCTGAACACGACAGAGATAAGAAGAAAAAGGGAAGTCATGAGACAGCTCCCTTCATGGGCTTGCAAAACTACAACATCGATTAGGCTGTTGTTGAGCTTTCAGTGTGTAATATGGAAGCATCATGTGTCTTCACTGTAAAACAGAGAAAATCAACATCCTACCGCGTGCTTTTCATGATTTGCCATGGAGATCAATTGGAATGAGATAAATCCAACAACAACACTGATTGTGCTACATGTAAAATGGCACTGTGACCCAAGCATATGTCGTAGGAGTTTTATTAGCATTGATGGATACAGAAGAAGATGAGCATATGGTCAAGTGCTACGCGATGAAAAAGTTTACCAAAAGACTCAGAAGACCGGCCATAGGTACATGCCTGCAGGCATGGAGAAACAACATACATGCTCAAGTAAGAACAATACTGGAATCATCACACCGATGAATTACTGGATCTTCGGCTGTATGTGTTGTGTGCCTGTGTAATTGTGTTGATGTTGTACAAAAAGGAATAAATAAGTGATACATACCAAGACACAGAGTTCATCGTTAGAAATCGGGACGACAACTTGAGGCAGAAGATGGAGAAGATGAAGGTATTAGCAGATAAATCCAATTGATTCTAGTCACCTATAAAGCACATGGTAGTCATCAAGTATATGCTTGTGATCCATAGACCATGAACCATCTCTAAGGTGTCACGCACACGGTTGCAACAAGAACCCGACATTCTATTCATTGGATAAGAAACAAAAGGTAAATAATTTTTTGGAATACTCAGCATGCACAACCTCTAGCAAATTAAGATATTAGATGGCAAACATTGAATTGTCTCAAGTTGGTGCAACATGTTGTAGGGAATTTGATCTCAGCTATGCAAACAACCATATACTTGTTACAACCGGAAAACTAATAAGCTTGTAGAATTGCATATCACCAATGTTTGATAGATTGAGGCATTGGACGAGTGGCATGTGCCAGTTTATTTAAGGCTTTCTTTTCCAATGTTTGTCCTGACCTCAACCTACTAGGCTAGGAGCATCCGGGGTATCCGTAACAATGTTATTTCTTATCAAGTGACATCATGTTATTTTGAAAACATATACCAGATTAATTTAATAATAAAAAGTCTACACAACTAATTCCCGATGACAATGACTAGAAATATCACTACACAATATACATTGGTCAACAGTTAAAATTGCTCTCACAAATATTATGAAATTGAATGGTTATGGACGATTCTACATATTAATAAGAAATAGAGGGATATAATTAATCACAAAATTAATTATGTAACATTATTTTACATGCTTCAACCCAATTACAAAGGCTAATAAATGTTATGATGAAGTACATATATAGTAGTAAAGTAGGTAACATATATATAATTTATTACATTTTACTGCTTCTGCTTTCTGAAACCACACATGTTATTGTGATTTTTTAAATAAAGCTACACACTTTTTTAAATTTTCTTAAAAGAATGACTATGTTCTTATTATACATTTCACAAACTTCACACACTCATTTCGCTTCTAAAGTACTAGCCCGTGTAGAAGCACGGGTTGATGGTCTAGTTCATTAAATATATATAATAGGGTCTTAAAAAATATATGGCCTACGAATTACCATTAGCAAACAAGACCTAGTGTCAACTCAGAGATTCTTTGTTACAGACTCACCATAGACCCATTAAATATAGGCTTCAGCTGAATAAAAAGGGCATACAGATGCGATCTCCTTGGAGTTGACACAATAATTGCTCAAACAAATTTGGGCCTAAAAAGATCATACGAGCTAGAAAATCATGATGGGTTGTTCTTATGGCGACCTATTAATAATGACTAAGATGAAATAAGGGCCAAATGGATAGAGTTGTTTTTCGAAATAGCCAAGGAAAAACTAGGTTGCAAATGGGCGGACAGAGCACAACTTATGACATCACCAAAACCTACTTACCCCTCTAGATGCGCCGGAGTACCCGCGCTCCCCGCTTCTCCGCGGCAGTCGTGATGGTTTTCCCCGTTTGATGCGGATCGTTAGCGGGTGCGCGTTTTGGGTGTTTTCACAGCGCGGTGAAAAAAAGTCCCACGTACGGTTGCGCGCGTGTCCATGTTTGGTTCGTTAGTCGGCGCTTGCCCGACGCGGGTGGTTGCGGCGCTGGGTTTAACTCTGGTTTAGTAGCCATGGCATTGTCTCCGTCGTTCAACGCGTCTTCCTTGCTCTTCCGGCGGCGTGCTGCTGCTGTTCTGCTGTGGGGTGTGCCGCCGCCCTCCTCTGTGCACGGCTCGTGCCTCCTTCATCTGCGGTTGCTGCGGCTCGATTCCTGGACAAAAAAAGGCTCCCTTTCGTCTCTCTTTTGCAGCGGCTTCCTCCCCTCTCTCTCTCAGATCTGCGCAGGCGAGTGGGCGTACAGCGGTGTGGGCACGCGGTCGACCTCTTGCGGCGAGATGGAAGTGAGGGTCCGGGGTAGCGGCTGACAAACAGGGGCATAGGTGAGCGCGGCATGGCAGTGTGGCTGTACTGCAAGCCGATCTCAGCCGGCGTGGTCCGGTTGGCGGTGCACGGTGCACGGGCTATGAGCGACCGGGTGCTGCTGCGCGACATCTGCTTCCTCGCTCCCTCCCCTTCTTCTGAGGCAGCGCGGCTGGAGATTCAATGGCGGAGCGGAGACCCAGGGGGTGGCCAGCGAGCCGGCGGCCAGGACATCGTCGTGCCTGATCTGTGCAGCAGAGGCCTTCATTGGGTTTGGGTGAGTGATGACTAGCTGCACCAATCTTTTTCCTTCCTCTTTTCTTTCCTTTGGAACTTTTTGATCAATTTTTTTTCTTATTTCCTTGATCACGCTTTTCTTATTTCCTTGATCATGCTTTTCTCAGGAAGGAAAAAAAATCCCCTTAATGATGCTTTTTTTTTTCTTATTTCCATTTACATCTGGATGCCTTACTGAGAGTGGTGCAGGCGGTCCTCTTTGTCCACCAAGCGGTCTAATGTCCTGCTGCTCTCATTACTCAGATTTTAAATCCGTGAGGATATTGGCAGTTGTTAAGCTCCATGGACCCCGTTAAACTATCCTGGTGTCAAAGAGTTTATTTTGTTAGAAACCTCGTCGGAGAAACAACGCGCACGTCGCCTGCGAGATCACGGCCACAACACACACACAACTCACGCAAGAACACAAGTGCACAGGATCTTGTTGGTGCTGCAAAATGAGGCAGCGTTTTCTGGTGCTATTCCTCTACTTATATAGATAATTACAAGCAAGAAAATTACGATTACAAGGAAAGAAAATTACGACCTCCGATCAGGCACAGCTAGCTTTATAAACATAGCAAATAAACTAAGGAAAGTAAATCAGTAAACATGGAAGGCAAGGATTATTTCCTATAATCTCCTCCTAAGCCTTGCCGTCATGATTATCAACATTGATCAGGCCAATCTTGGAACGTAGCTCATGAAACTTGACTTTGTCGAGAGACTTGGTCAAAATGTCACCGAGCTGTTCTTCACTTTGAATGAATTCCACTTTGATCAGGCCCTGTTCTGCGGACTCCCGGACAAGGTGATACTTCACCTCGATGTGCTTACACTGTCCATGGAGCACCGGATTCTTGATTAACGCAATGGCGGACTTGTTGTCCACCCTCAACACTGGCATGCTCTGCGCCGCTCCCTGCATTTCTGCTAGCACGCGCTTGAGCCAGAGTGCCTGACAAGCAGCATTTGCTGCTGCCATGTATTCTGCCTCGCAGCTTGATTGAGCCACCACCTTCTGCTTCTTAGATTGCCAGGTGATCAGGCTGCTGCCGAGGAAGAAAATCACCCTTGTCGTGCTTTTCCTAGCATCGCCATCCCTAGCGACATCGCTGTCGCTGAACCCTGCTAGGAGTGCCTCCTTCTTCTCCTTTCTGCCATACCAGAGTCCCCAATTCTGGGTCCCCGCCACGTATCGGAGGATATGCTTCACCGCAGCCATATGATCCTCGCGCGGCTCCTCCAAAAACCAATTCACATAGCCGACAGAGAAAGCAAGATCGGGGCGGGTGTTCACCAAGTACCTGAGGCTCCCGACAATGCTTCTATACACAGTAGCATCGACCGGCGGCTTCTCGCTCGTCTTGCTCAGCTTTAGCCTCGGTTCCATGGGTGCTTGGACTGAATTGCACCCCGCCATGCCGCTTTTCTCCAGCAGCTTGGCCGCATAAGCTCCTTGGCTCAGCGAAATTCCCCTCGCAGTCTGCTTCACCTCAATGCCAAGATAGTAGTGAAGCAGGCCGAGATCGCTCATCTTGAACGCTGCTGCCATCTCCCCCTTGAAACGCTTGATATCGTCGTAACTGGCGCCGGTGATCACAAGGTCGTCGACATACACGCCGACCACCAGCTGCGCCACGCCATTCCTCCTGACATAGATGGCGTGCTCCGATGGGCACCTCGTGAAGCCAAGCCCCACCAGAGTCTCGTCCAGCTTCGCATTCCATGCACGCGGTGCTTGATGTAGCCCATACAGTGCCTTCTGCAGCTTGAGCACCTTATGCTCCTTCCCATCGACCACAAAACCGGCCGGCTGCTCAACGTAGATCTCCTCCTGTAGCTCGCCATTCAGGAATGCCGATTTGACGTCCATATGGTGCACCTCCCACCCCTCGTACGCCGCAAGGGCGATGAGCAGGCGCACCGAGTCTAGCCGCGCCACGGGCGTGAACACCTCGTCGTAGTCGATGCCGTGGCGTTGCGCATATCCCTTCACCACGAGGCGTGCCTTGTGCTTGGCCACCGCCCCATGCTCATCCCTCTTCACCTTGAAGACCCATTTCAGGCCAATGGCACGGCGACCCGGAGGAGATCGACGAGAGACCATGTCCCGTTGTCATCAATCACAGCCATCTCCTCCATCATCGCCACCCTCCAGCTCGGGCTGCGTTCCGCCTCAGCGAAAGAGGCGGGCTCGTCGGAGCTCACCATGTGCAGCTCCTCGGCGACCAACGCACGTGGTGCAAAACCGCGCGGAGACGCCGGTCCGATGATGTCGTTGATGTCGCGGTACCGGAGTGGCGCGTCCTCATCGTGGTCGGCGTCAAGATTGTCGTCATCGACGCCGGCCTCTAGCTCCTCACCGACAGCCTCGAGGGCCTCATTGCCCGCAACGGGAGGCGGCGACTGCTCCCCCAATTCTCCTCCTCCAGCCGCCTCGACGACTCCATCAACTTCTGGAGTGGCTGGGCCCGAGGTGGTGAACTCAACCGTGAACACGTCATCGCCGCCGCTTGACTCATCGTCGCCGTCGTGGGTGTTCCAGTCCCACTGGGCTTGTTCGTCGAACACCACGTCACGCGTTACATGGACACGCTTCGTGGTAGGATCGTACGCGCAGTACGCCTTGGAGCCGCGCTCGTAGCCAATGAAGATCATCTTGCGGCCCCGATCCTCCAACTTCTTCAGGTGCGGCGTCGTGTTCCGGACATAGACGATGCAACCGAACGTCTTCAAGTGGTGCACCGCGGGCTTCTTCCCGTGCCAGGCTTCGAACGGAGTCATGCCCTCCACACTCTTCGTCGGGCACCTGTTCAGCACGTACACGGCGGTGCTCACCGCCTCGCCCCAAAGCCAACCGGGCAAGCCTTTGGCCTTGAGCATGTTTCTTGCCGTCGCCACCACCGTGCCGTTCCGGCGCTCTACAACACCGTTCTGCTGCGGGCTGTATGCAGCAGTGCGCTGGCGGTGGACTCCTTCCGCCGCGCAATACTCCGCGAACTCTATCGAGTTGAACTCACCACCGCGGTGAGTGCGGAGTGCGCCGAGCTTCAGCTTGGACTCTCCCTCGGCGCGAGCTTGAATCGCCTTGATCGCCTCTGCTGCACGATCCTTGGATGGGATCATGGCCACCCACATGAACCGGGTGAGGTCGTCGACGAGCAGCAAGAAGTACTTGTTGCCGCTCGGAGTCGCCGGTGTGATCTGCCCACAAAGATCACCGTGCACTAGCTCTAGAAGCCGTCGTGCTCGGTACTCTGCTTGTATCGGAAACGAGGTGCCCCTCTGCTTGCCAGCCATGCAAGCCTCGCACAACTCCGCCACCTATCCGAGCTCCGGCAGCCCGCGCACCAGCTCCTCCCGAGCCATCTTGCGTAGCACCGCCATGTTGACATGGCCGAAGCGCTCGTGCCAGAGCCACGCCACCTCGTCGCCACGGCTGCGAACCGCCAAGCAAACCGGCTGTGCCATCTTGATATGGAGCACATACAGCCGGTTCCTCGCGCGCGTCACCTTGGCTAGTAGTTGGCCGCCGGGCTCCCGAATCCGCATCACGTCGGAGTCGATGTCGATCTTGTAGCCGACCTCGTCGAGTTGTCCGATGCTCACGATGTTCGTCGTCAACCGGGGAATAAAGTAGACCCCGAAGAACGATCGAAGCTCACCGTTCTTGCACACGAACATGACTGTGCCACGGCCCTCGATCCGCGCTACCGAGTCATCGCCAAACCGCACCGTGCCGCACACCTCCGTGTCCATGTCCGCGAACGCCGCCCGCGACCCGGACATGTGGTTCGTCGCCCCGGTGTCCAAGACCCAAGTCTTGGCATCACGCTCCTCCTCTTCTCTGAGGTGGGCGAACACCTTCTCCTCATGCAGCTCGATCTGCACGGCCGGCGGCGTCTTCGCCGTCGTAGATTTGGCACCGCCATGCACGTGTCCCGCCTCCTGCGGCAACAAGTCAGCATGCGGGGGCGGAGTCGCCGGTGAGCCCACCGATGTCACCGGCGGTACGGTGGATCTGGTAGAGGACGAGTTTACGAACAGTAGCGTGGCCTCCTCCTCTTCGTGCACGACATGGACTTGCTCCTTCTTGGGCCGCGATCGACACTCGCGTGCCCAATGGCCTAGCTTTCCGCAGCGCCGGCATTCATCGCTGGTGGGCTTGTTTGAATTCGACGGCCCGCTCGTCGGACCGCCACGCCCATGCCCACGCCTGCCGCCGCCGCGACGCGCCGAGCCGCTGCCCGCGCCGCTACCGTACTCCGCCTCGCGCTTCTTCCGCCGCGCGTCCCATTCTTCCTCCGTGAGGTACAGCTTTCCCTCAAGCTGCAGCGACATCGGCGCTTCGTCGAACGATTCCTCCGCCTCCTTGAGTCGGCCCGTCAGGTCGGCGACCGTCATCGTCGACACGTCTAGCAGTGTCTTGATGGCGAGCGCGATCTGCTTGAAACGGGACGGAAAGCTACGAAGCATCTTCGCGACGATGTCCGCGTCCTTCACTTCCTCGCCTAGCGTGGCGAGATGTGCCGCCATGCCTTCCAGGCGGAGCCCGTAGTCTTCGACGGTCTCACCGTCGTTGAACGTGGCGAGGTCGAATTTTCGGCGCAGCTACTGCGCCGTCGCCTTCTTCACGCGGTCGTCTCCGACCCTCATGGTCGCGATCGCGTCCCAGGCCTCCTTCGCCGTCTCCTTCTTGGCGAGCGTCGACACCATCTCCGGTGGCACCGCGCCGCACAAGGCGTCGAGTGCCATCATCTCCTCTTGCGCATCGGCGCCGCCCTTCTCGATGACGTTCCAGAGCGCCCGCGCCTTGAGCTTCACCTTCATCAAAAGTGCCCAATCAGAGTAATTGGTCTTGGTGAGGGCGGGGTAGCTAGTCCCGCCTCCCACCTCATGATCACCCACTGGATCACGACGCCATCGTTGGAGTTGTCGCCCTTGGTGCCGGACTTGCCATCGCCCTTCCCGTCACCGGCCATCGCCTAGGCTCGCAACCTTGCTCTGATACCACTTGTTAGAAACCTCGCCGGAGAAACGACGCGCACGTCGCCGGCGAGATCACGTCCGCAACACACACACAACTCACGCAAGAACACAAGTGCACACGATCTTGTTGGTGCTGCAAAATGAGGCAGTGTTTTCTGATGCTATTCCTCTACTTATATAGACAATTACAAGCAAGGAAATTACGATTACATGGAAAGAAAATTACGACCTCCGATCAGGCACAGCTAGCTTTCTAAACATAGCAAATAAACTAAGGAAAGTAAATCAGTAAACATGGAAGGCAAGGATTATTTCCTACATATTTGTGAATGATAATAATTTTTTTAATGAAGCCTCAGCATTGTATTATTGTTCTGTCTCCATGTGTATTTCTATTAGTAGTATATTCACTAATGCCATGTACTGTCACAGGGGAATAATTGATTACTATAAGAAAGTTCTTTATATGAGCTGGTAAATCTGTTATGGGGTCACCATACGTTTATTTTGCTTAATCACTGACTGTTTAGCTAGGACTTGGGAAATAATTTGGAACTTGCTGATTGAAGTTCATGAAATTTCTATAGAGAGTTCCTGGTCGAACAGGCGATCAGCATGAGGGCAGTGCTTGTTCATGCCAAGAGCATTTCCAACTTCAGGTATGAGAATGATCTCAATGATTCAGAATTATCCATTATAACTTCGTCTACAAAGGTGTACAGTCTCGTGACAAGGAAAACAGCAAGACAATTACAAAAGCGCCCTAAGAAGGAAGGAGTACCACCCCAAACTATAGTGCCAACTGTGAGTCCCTGCTTCTGATCTTGTCGTATGATACCTTTTCTCTGTTACCCCTGTTCTGATTTGAGTTGATGGTTTATCATTGCTCTGACGTGTTGTTTCAAGTTGCATGAATATGTTAGATATTTAATTTTTTCATTCAAGATTATTTGGTTGTCTCATCCATGATCCACTAACTTGCATGAGTAGTTATATTTTGCAATTCTATACATCGACAGACTTTTCTTCACTTCATGCAGGATTTGAACTAATACATTTTGTTGACTTTGCAAATGATACATCATATTGAAGAACTTTTCTCTTTGGTTAAGGAATTTGTACATTGATTAGTGTGCGTCAGTGGTCCCTAAATTCATATGCACAGTTTCAATTTTCAGGTTGGCTTATTAACCAGTCCTGTGTAATAGTCAAATATATTAACTGACGTCCATGTTGCCTCGATGCCGTTGTCAGGACATCAGTTTCCTTTGTACAAAGGAGATAGCTCCGATGCTCATGTTAGCGATACTGCTGTGCTTATTGGTTTTCTCTCGATTGAATGATGTGTTTGCTACTGAATATACTCACCAGTCCAATAGCCATAACATTTTCTTTACTAGCCAGTCTGAAATTTAGATACATATGTCCAAATCAATAACAAACACCTTTTCTACTTTCATTTCTTTTCATACGTAAATGAATGTTTACCTATCCCCTGTAGTCACGGTCTTTTGTTCTTGGGCCCCTTTATCATATTTTGGTTCTACAATATTGCAGGTTTCTTGTGTTTTAGTGGATATTGACCTTTTAGTTTAGGGACCAAGCTATTACATTTACTTTCTATTGTGGAATGTTTTTTTACCAATTTTTACTGGTTCCTATGTTTGTACATTTTCATGCTTTCCTCTTGATGAGTGCACATCATATATACATGCACTGTGCCTCTCTGACCATGTAATCTTTCGGTTCCTGCTTCTTATTGAAGGTCTAGAAGTTCTTAGCTACACGTTAGTTTCTTTATGGTGCTACATCGATGCACTACACATCTCGTGCTAGCCATATGAACATTGATTGACCTCACACTGAAAGTGCTATTGCACATGCCATTACATGGTATATATTACCATGGTATTCTTAAGGTGGTAGTAGTAGTCTAATCTGTTTTCAAACTATAACTCAATGAGTTGTTTTTCAAAAATAGTACCTGATGTTGTGTCATGAGCCTCAGTTGTTACTAATTGCCTATTACATATCTATTTTTACACCAGCTGCAGGTGCACGGTTGTAGTGTTTCTATGCATCTGTAGTACTTGCTGACTTGCTGCATGTTATGTATTTGCTTTGATATATTGCAATGTCTTAGCTTGCTTACATACCTATTGGATGAACTATATGCCGCTGGATAGTAAGGACTTAGTCATGCTTTCAATATATCTTTATTTTCCATTCTCTCATTATTCTGACATAACTCTCCATCCAGGTGATAATATTCTATTCATTTCTTCATGCAGTGAAACTACAGGAAAGGTTAACTCCATGGTTTTCAGAAACTGTCGTTGGGATTTCATCTTTCAGTGACATGGCCCTATTTACATCCCTGAAATTACAAATGGCTTTAGATGTAGGGTTCTATAGCAGCTTTGCAAGCCCTTTATGAAGAAAACACTGTCTGCAGATGTCCAGCTACATAGTATGCACTTATGGCAGAAAAGATGAGCTTTTAGATAAGAAGAAGTTCTTCTGTAACAAGCTATGTCATTGTTGTTAATAGTTAAAACATTCCCATTCTCTTTGACCACATTTTTTGTAAACATAACGCTTGTCTCTGATTAACTGGATCATTTGATACCTACATAGCCTAATCTGATTTTTGCGTCTTCTCCTTTTTAGTTAACAGTCGACTCTTATCGCTCTCTTTGACAGTCTGGATTTAGCGCTCTTGCATTCTTTTTATTTACCTTTCTCATGCTGAAAATTTATTTTATTGTGGTATGGTTCAAGATCTAGCATGAGTAGCTTTCCATATTAACTAAAGACTATGGGATCAAGCATGAATAGCTTTCCATAATTTTTTGGGTGAGGTCACGCTTGTTTTTGGGTATATGATTGCAGTATATATACCATATCTTTTGTTACTTCATCTTGTGCAAATTTCACTGAATTGATCGACTACACAAGCCAGAGTTGTTACAGGGTCACTCGCTCTTAGGGTCAAGTTGATTCTGCCATATGCATGCATTGCTTGAGTAAAAGTTTGAACTGCATCCGTTCTTTTTAAAATGGAAACTTTAGCGAGCGGCGCACGTAAGCGCGTCGGATACCACTAGTTAACTCTACTCTAGGGTCACATTGATCTTACAGGAGCTTGATTAGTTGAATTAAGAAGAACATTAACCTTTTGTAGATTAATGAAGTAATGAAATGTGGTTCCTTTATAAAAATTGAGGGCTTTCGCTGGTACATAAATATACCAAGTCAGTTCGTTGATAGTAAATATTTAATCTTTCAATGTCATGAACCACATTATTTTCTGAAGAGATTTGCTGATATAGATGCGAACTTCAAGAGATAGATCCTGTACGTGTGGCGGTATTTGCTAGCAAGCGCGACAACCTAATTTTCGTCTTGACTACGGGAAGTAATGAAGCGTGGTTGATTTCTGAAGGTTGAGATCTTTCGGCGGTACATAAATAATATACCGAATCATCTTGATTGAAAATATCTAAACATTTGATCTTTCAGTGTTATTAGGAACCTGAATTTTTTTTTCATATAAGAGATATGCTCATACAACAAAAAGCTGTGAACTTCGCGAGATACCTGACCTGTTATTCAGCATCCTGTAGCAGTAACTGGTACCAAGCGCGTGACAGCTTAGTTTTCATCATGATTGACTACTGGCGGCACGCAACACCGTTGTCTCGATGGTCACCCCGGGCCCGAGCCCCAACAAGACACCCCACTCGCAGTCCTCATCGCCACCGCGGCGCCTAATTTCGTCGACGACAAAGATAACCGTGGCGTCAGCCATGTTGCCGTGCTCGCTCAACACGCGCCGGCTTGCCGCCAGCTTCCCGGGTTCCAGACGGAGGCCAGCCTCATAGCTGTCCAAGATTGCACGGCCACCGGGGTGCGCCGCCCAGAAGAAGCCGTTCCAACCGTCGGCGCGGCCGTCCGTGACGAGCCCAAGCGGCGCCAGCGCCTCCCTCAGGCAACGGTCGATGCTGTTCCGGACCAGCGCCGGCAGCTCGGCCGAGACGTTGATGTCGAGGCCGGTCTCGCTCATGTGTATCCCCACGGCGTTCTCCGTTCCCGGCACCGTCGTCTGCGAGGAAGACACGATGTGGAAGACGGGCCGCTCCGTGGGGCTCATCAGCATTGGGCCGGCGCCGACGATGACTGCGCCAGCGCCGTCGCCAAACAGCGTGATGGATAGCAGGTCGCTGAGGTCGCCGTCGTCGGGGGCGCGGAATGCGACGAGGAAGGTTTCGACGCAGGCCACGAGCACGCCCGCGCCGGGGTTGTTCTCCGCGAGGTCCTTGGCGACGCGGATCGCGGCGGCGCCGCCGGAGCAGCCGTGGAGGTAGAGCATGGTGCGTTGCACGGCTGGGTTGAGGCCCAAGATCCGTGCGAGACGGAGGTCGGGGCCCGGCGAGTGGGCCCCGGAGTTGGTGCTGACGACGAGGTGCGTGATGTCGGTCGCCGGGCGTCCCCACTCCGCGATCGCCTTCCTCGCCGCGGCGGCGGCCAGTTCGGGCACGGCGTCCGCGGCGAGGCTCAGGCGTGTGCCGAGGGAAGGCAGGTCGCGGTCCAGGATCCCCGGGTGGGCGTCGATCATCTCCTCGATGTGATGCAAGTGGCGCTTGTTGATGCCTGATTTCTCACCTGAGAACAACAACAAGGAAATCAACACGTACATGATCTGCATCACTTATGGTACAGTGCAAAATGAAATTTCCTCTCAGTAATTAATGGACGCTTGTTGATTATAATTGGTAAATGTGACTCAGTGCGTGCGTACAGATTCTCTTCGTTTTGGCCTTGAGCGCGGTGAGATGTTGGCTCTTATATATACGGAAGTACCAGTCGGCAAACTCATCCTGGCGCACGCACTTGGTGGGGTTCGCCGTGCCGATGGCCAGGATGGCTGCGGCGCCATCAGCACGCTGCGGACACCAAGTCTGCTGGAGGACAGTGGTCGGAAGGCCAGCTGCTGCCATGGTTTATTATTGCTACGAACTGTGAGAATCAAACAGAGCGGTGAGCTTAGACATGACCACACAAGCCAAGCTCTGGGATATATATATATATAGCAGCTGCAGCTTGGTTTTCATGGACCACTGCTAGTCGAATACTCACAGCTGGCTGGAGCTACCAACTGTCTTCACATCATGACATCAGTAGACAAATTATTCTTGGTCTGCTCGGTATTTTTTTACGGGGACAGGCAGGCGGGGCTTCTTGGACACCAAAAAAAAAAATTTTGCTATTTTTTTAGATTTTATATAATTTATATTTTATCAGCTTTGCCGCGTGTATTTTTAACATACAACAAATCCTTTGCCGTGTGCCTGACAGAAGGCACACGGCAAAGCCGGCTTTGCTGGCTGTGACACTCCTAGTGTCATTAGGGTCCCAAGGGTATCACTTAGACAGCATAAGATCATAACACCAAGAATTTGAATTTAAATTTTACAATTCAAATTGAATTCAAACCCAATTGAATGACCTTTACACTGTAAGTCCCAAATTTTTAGTAAAAGTCACCACTGCAAAAATTATTTGTTGATGGTCATGGTCAATTTGAATTTTGAGAATTTTCTCAGATTTTTAATCCATCACTAAAGGCCTCAAATAAATGTTAGAATAGTTAAAAACCAGCTCTGTTCATAAAATTCCTGATTAAATTTTAGTGGGAACTGTTGATAGTTAGTATTTTTCTAAAAACCAGCACACTATGGGAGCCTACCCTATTTTTGTCTAATTTTAGCAGCTCTGGATTAATTCTATCAAACATAACAAGTGCAGTAGGCTGATAGGAATGAAAAAAGAAATAAAAAGAAAAACTCCCCGCGAACCCTACCTGTCAGCGACCCTGAAGAAGCACACTCGGCCGCAGCCGCGCTGCCCGGCCCGACGCGCGCCGCGTGGTCACCGGCGTACGGCCAACGGCCGTTGCCGCGGATCGACGGCCCCACGCGCACGTTCGGACATCCCCTCTGTCGCCTGTCCGAACGCACCCCCCCCCCACTCCTTCGCTCTCGCTCTCTCTCCCATCACCTCTACCTCTGCCGTCGCCTCTGCCTCGTCTCGCCTGGCTGCCACCGCCCACCGGAGCCCGAGCCAAGCTTCTGGGAGCAACGTCGAGACAACCCGACGAACCTGCACCTGTTCCCTCTGCATGGCGCGGCCGGCATTGGGAGATCGGCCCGGTTCTTCCCCAACGCTGACAATCGACCCCGAGCTGTTCCCCCGCGCCGCTTCCACCCCGAGGTGAGCCAACTTCCGATTCCTCGCACGAGGAGCTCTCCCTCTTGATCGCGCATGCGCTTGAACTCGGATTGGACGAATTCTTCTACCGCTTCCCTAGATTCTTAGCTTGGGGCCACCGCCGACCACCGCAGCCCCCACCCCGTCGATGAGACCGCACCCCCGGCCTCCCCCTCGCGGGGGAAACTCGATAACACCCTTCTCCGTGCTCCGGTGAAGCTCTCCGGCAAGATCCTGAGCCTTTCCGCCCTCCCCTTTTCGTGCTAGCCGTCGTCGCACCCTGTCTTGCTTCCGCCACCGTCGCGGGGCCATGCCCGGTCATCGCCGGCGGTTCCCGACCGCCTAGATGGGTGCGCGACGTTGACTAGACCGTTTTCCCCATCAAAACCAGCTCGAGCCAAGGGCCGCAACGGGTTGCGGCGAGCCCCCGGCCAGCGCCGCCGTGCTCCGGCGAAGCTGGCCAGTGGGCCAGCCGGACGCTGGGCCGTGCCTGCCTGGGCCGAATCTGGCCTAGGAGCACCTCCCCCGCGGGCGAGGCAGCCGTGGGCTGCCGGGATTGCGGCGCGCGGAGTAAAATCGGATTTTCTCGATTTAATCATTTCTAGAAATAGGTTAAACTGGTAAAATGCATAGTAAATTGAATAATAGGAATTTTGTGGCAAAATAAATTTTGTTAGCCTTGTCTGGAATTGTACTAATAAGGAAAAATGCTAAATCACAGTGCTTGTTAATGGTACTGTTATGATTTAATTAAATGAGGAAAACACTTATAAATGCATAACTAATTCATTATTAGGTATTTTTGATCAAACTAAAATTACCTGAGTTCCCCTAGTCATGTACTGTTATAGAAAAATGCCAATATCGCATGCATGGTAATATTTATACCAGGGTTAAAATAAATAGGAAAAACACTAATAAAATTATAATTAATGACAGAGAGCTGATAAAATATTACAAATTGGTCACCAAGTAGGATTGTCAGTTTTAATCTCCCTGGAAAAGTTTCATAAAGAAATTCTCTGTATATTAGTTGAAATTAATTTAATGCCTTTTTCCTTATAATAATTAATAGAAATTATTGGCTTGGTGCATGATAGTGAAACTTTACAATTAAATCACTCCTGGTGTAACCTGATTATAATGAATCACCCCTGCCCATTTGAAGATCAGAATCATGTCAATTTAATAAATTATGCCCCGAGTGCAATTTTACCTGTTGGTAAAAATGGTTCCGCTCTAGGGCTGTTCACGGGTACTTAGTACCTTGCGAGGATTTTGCTCATCACACAGATATACTAATTAATTAGCACCTACTGGTCATGGACATCACTTGCATAGCTTCACCCCGGCACACACAGACACACCGTACTTGGGTGCGACGTCGTCGCGATCAAGTACTGGAGTCCATGAAGGAAATACACGAAACGCCCTCACCCTGTGCCCCACTCAATAAGATATACTATTGAACGCATCATCGCACCCCGTTTAATTCCACCGATAACAGTGTATATTAACGTATTTATTGAGGAAGTCCCATGAATCTTCTCTCATAGCATTCCCTTTTGCATCATATAGATCACGTCATGAACCACGTGGAGACGGGACCGGAGCAGGACCCAGAAGGGGCCGGAGGTGCCGTTGCTGAGCAAGAGCAGACCCAAGGCAAGCCCCGGTGCATAACCCCATTTAAAATTTTTATTCTATCACTAGCTAGGGATATAAGCTTGTCTGTGCATTAAGTGATAGGAGTTGATTGAAACCCTAGCGTGCAGTAGGTCCCTCTCCCCGATTATTAGCCTCAGGACGATAGTCGCTCTGCTTAAAGTAGGACGACTGTTTATCGAGTGGTATGGAGACCACTCGTAGATAGGAAATACTATCACTGGGAAACGTGATTGGATGAAGGAAGGGTGGATGGAATCACAATGAAGACCGGACGGGCAACTAGGTGGAAAGGGAAGGACAGCTTGTCTTCAAGGAGGTAGCCCCGTCCGAGTCCCCTAAGGCTACGCCT
Organism: Eleusine indica; assembly: GCA_030378355.1. Taxonomy (NCBI): domain Eukaryota; kingdom Viridiplantae; phylum Streptophyta; class Magnoliopsida; order Poales; family Poaceae; genus Eleusine; species Eleusine indica. The sequence continues at coordinate 10,411,346 of CM059501.1, forward strand.
CGTGTCCGGGCCATGGGATCAAGTTTGAATGTACTGTTTGCATGCTAGAGATATGGGCCCAGTAAACCGACGTAGCTACGACTATCGCTTGGTCTGAAGATAGCCTTCTCCCTTCTTTGGTGGAACTGGGGCTGAGAGGAGGGAGCAATCCACCCACGGATGGCGGCACGGGGCGCATCGCGATGGGGGACCCTTCTCGGGGGAGTCTGGACCCGGAAGACCCTACGGTACCGTGAGCGAAATGTTGCTCCATGCGGCTTCCCGGAAGCGCGTATGGGTCGTGCAAGCAGGTCTCTCCTGCAGGATGTAAATCGATTCGAGTCGCTGCCCCTCACAGTAACGAGTACCACTTGATCGCTGCTCCGGAACAGTGCCGGAAGCCATTAAAATGATGGGTGGAGTTTAGTACTGCTGTTTGGAATTATTAAGATTGTATTACAACCATGATTGTTATAGCTTTAGTGCAAACTAAATTTATTATTCCGCATGACAACTTAACTTAATGCTAAAACTTGAAAAATAAGGAGTCACTCTTAGGCTGACTTTCTGGCAATATAAACCCTATCCCCCGCCTTTGCATGTCTAGGTGTCGGCTGTAGTTGGCCATTTTGACGGGTCAGTCTTGCTGAGTAAATTAGTTACTCAGGGCGTAGCTCTATGTGGTTTTCAGATGACCAGGGCGGAGAATGCCACTGTGGTGGGAGATTCCATTGGGAGGGCCAGCGCCCCGATTGTTGGAACATCGAGTGGGAGCTGTGCACGAATAAAGATGAGGATTAGATCTCTGCTTGCCGGTACGGTGCTTGGGCAAGGCACCTATTATGGCCGGATGATCCTTGTGTGTCACCGTGAGAGGGCGATTGTATCGTAGCCATTCCATAGTATTGGTGAACCAAGGTTGAACATTTCGCTTCCGCAATTTATTCCTGTCAAAACTTCGGTTTGTAATATAACTTCAGATTTATGTAAACTCTGTTTCCCCCACCTATGTTCTTGTTGCAATTATTTTTCTCTGTCACGTATTGTACTATTGGGCGCCACAGCGCGTGTCGCCATCCGAGGGAGATCCTGGAGCGGAGCCGCCTCCGTGGTAAGGCGGGTCCGTGACAGATATTTTGTCGTGCGCGTTTTGTCATGTGTAACTCACGGAAAAAACTTTGCCGTGGGTATTTAGGCTTTTGTCGTGTGCCCACCCACGGCAAACTTAAACATTTCCCGTAGTGCTGGTAGTGGTCTGTTCGGTTCTGTTATTTTTTTTTTCTTAAATTTATGGCAGAAAATTATCTGATTATCCTGTCTCCACACTTTGCTGGCTATGATGAAAAAAATCAAGGATATAGTTTGGATTTTCTTTCCCCATTTTCAACTTATGTTTTCCATGTTGCTTGCTTCGGCATCCAATTTATTAGAAGAAAGGATTCATCTCAAACCGCCAAATCATAATTCATTTCCTACTCCAATATGTTATGACAGGAGCTAGGTCAACAACAAAAGTCAATGAAACATCATACCGATATAAGGTGCTTGACTTCCCTTCCCAATTAAAATTGCCATGTTATGTAAAATCTGGCTGTATTAAGGTTTTGCATTAGTTTCATGTGAAATTATGCCTAGATCTAGGTGATGTCTGAAATTACGCTTTCTCTAGCGAAGGAAGAGGCAATTACTTACCAGTAACACAACTAATTAACCTGTAATGTAAGGACAATATGTATATCATCTAGAGAAGTATTACGGACCTGAGATCCCTGAGCTTATCTGGTCAAGGACAGTATTATTCTCCTATTCCTTTATCAACTTTCAGAACTGCATTTAGTGCACGTGGATCATGCATGCACATGTAGATACATGTATAGCTGACATATGATTGGCACCACCTGTTGTTCCTCATATTAAATCTACCTGTAAAAAAAATGTATGTTTCAGTTTTCACAACAGTAGCTAAATACATCATATATATATGTGTGTATACATATTGATGTAGCAATATCTGCACCTTATTATTGAGGGGTCCTTATTAATTTTGAATCGAATCCATGCTCCGGCGAACAAACACGATGTACAGAGGAGAACGTAACTAGCTTTATGTTACTTAGAGGTGGATGGATGGACGGAGTAGAGAGACGGACGACGAAGAGTAGTCCATGATTCAGGCTGTCATTCTTATGAACATTCAGGCTAATTTCTGAAGCCAGTGCTGCCAAACTGCCAAAGTAAGCCATAGGCCAGCAAGTATGCCGCCTATCAAATACTATCAACGCTGATGTTGTGGTCATGGCAGTGACGGCAGCGGGACAAACAAAATTTCTGCCGGCCATGGTGAGATAAGTTGCGGACCCATTTGCTGAACAACTTTGCATGAAAGGTCACCGCAACAGACATAGGCTGTATTACCCAATCTGATCACCATTGCATGGGCACCGTATAACATGTTGCCATAACCAGCCTCGCATCCAGATCCATCTGACGACAGTCTCCACCATGCGGACTCTCGTCTAGCATCAACAGGCTGGCCTCGTCGTCGTACGTGCACCATGTTCTGGAATTATATGGGCTTGATCCATTAATATTCACAATAATTTCTAAAAAATCTCAAATGCTCATTCATAAATGGTGGAAGTGTAAAAGTTTAGTCCCACATTGCTAGTGGAGGTGGAGGAAATCCAACTTATAAGGTTGGTTGCTCTAGCATCTCTTGCAAGTATGTGGATGAGAAGAAGGAAAAACACACGCGCACGCTCACTTGCCTCGCCTCGCCGGGCTGTGGGCGATGGGCGTGCATCACCTGCGTGAATGGTCCGCTGAAATTCGATCCCTTGCCTTGCGGGGGCGCAGCTTCCTTTTGCACTTTCTTTTTGCTGCGTATTTCATATATTTGGTTATGGAAACCGACGTATTAATATGGTAACCGACTCGGTTGTGGGACGCCCAACCCTAGCGGTTCCTCCCTATAAATATGTACGGGTATCGTCGCAAATCATATTACGCAATCGCCTAGGGTTTTGCCTCTCGCTACTGTTACACCACCAAGACTTCTCTATCCTGATCATCGACGTGCACCGGCGAACGGGAGAGCAGGTCTCCGGAACCATCATCCTCTGCGATCCTACACCGGGAGAGGGCGAATAAGGTTTTTAGGAAGCGCTCTACGCGACTGCTCGATCGCTTCCTCGTCTTCGTCAAGCTCGTCGTCACGGCTCGTCTTCCTCGTCGTCGAGTCGGTCTCACCCGCCATCGCCAACAACGTGATGGTGCTGCAGGTCGTCGACGCCTCCTCTACCCAGTCCGAAAGAAAATGTACGTACTCTCATCTTAAACCATGTCCTCCATACTAGCTTTCATGATCTATTTATCTATAATGAATATTGCTAGTATGATAGATGCTATGCTTTTGTCTGGCCTTATAGACCTGTCTAGATTTTGCGTAGACTTGTCTATTTCATCATGCAATCTATTAATCGACTTGTTTAGATCTTGCGTAGACTTATCTAGTTCATCATGCAATCTGTTAATCATACTTATAATTTATTTCTAGATTAATATAAAACTAAAAGTGCTAATTTATCTAACAGTTCTCATGGTGGAGAAACCTATCCATCAAAGGACATTTGAGAAGAGTTCATGTCTTGTATATCATGTATATACTGTGAGCAGATATGGGAAGAGGAAGTTAGGGGTGTACGTATTGTTAAAGATCGTTTTATTTATGACATGGGTATAATCAGGGTTCGAATAACTGGTAGAAACCGGCTGGTTATTCCGGTTAACCAGATAATCGGTCCTGGCCGGTCGCGCTAACCGACCGGTTAGCCGGAGAAAACCGGACCTGATACTGTAGCAATATGATTAACCGGCCGGTTATCGCGGTTAACCGGTCGGGTTTTCACCGAACCAAGCCGGTCGGTTAAGTCGGTTATTTGAACCCTGAATATAATTCGCCGCTGGGGATTAGGTGATGAAGGAACATCAAATGTTGGATGTAATTCTGAGATTACATGTCATGAGGACGATACTAAGGGCTGGATATTTTACTTTTTTGCTAGAATTTCTAGGTTATTTTTCTTTTCTTTTTCTAGACATCATGATGAGAGCTTCATCTATTTTTATTATTAAATAGATCGTGACATGTTCAGTTCTTTTCAGGTGTAGTAACAAGACGATCGGCCAATGTAGTTTCTCAACTTTCCACTGTTTGTACTTCTTTCAAACGGACAACTAGAGCTGAAAACACGGCCCGCTCGTGAAACGACCTGTATTAGCATTTTGCGTTGATACGTAGAGAAGCAAAACGTGAATTTTGTGTGCCTAGTGTAACATCTTGGCTCATTGGGATTAGTTCCATAGTGACCCATGAGTTTTTGCATTACAGGAATGTGTTTGCCGGGTGTAACAGCACATAGTAAAAATTTACTTGGTAACGAGCTTTTTATCGAGTGTATTTCGTCACACACTCGATAAAATCTATTTTTCTTTTCTTTTTCTAGACATCATGATGAGAGGTTCATCTATTTTTATTATTAAATAGATCGTGACATGTTTAGTTCTTTTCAGTGTAGTAACAAGACGATCGGCCAATGTAGTTTCTCAACTGTTTCACTGTTTGTACTTCTTTCAAACGGACAACTAGAGCTGAAAACATGGCCCGCTCGTGAAACGATCTGTATTAGCATTTTGCGTTGATACATAGAGAAGCAAAACGTGAATTTTGTGTGCCTAGTGTAACATCTTGGCTCATTGGGATTAGTTCCATAGTGACCCATGAGGTTTTGCACTACGGGAAAGTGTTTGCCGGATGTAACAGCACACGGTAAAAATTTTCTCTGTAAAGAGTTTTTTGTCGAGTGCATTTTATCACGCACTCGGTAAAGACTGTGCGTGTCAATATACACTCTACATAGTACTGCACTCGGTAAAATATAAATCACAGAAAAAACAAATAAAATTGCAAAAAAAAAAATTGAATGAGGGGAGCGCCCCCACCATCCCCGCCCGTGGACTCGGTAACGGCATTCTTTTGTGCATGTTATGCAGCAACGTGCGGCTGGCAGCTAGGAATCAAACCCGTGACCTCTCCTACACGTATAAACTTCTCTACCACTATACCATAGACTTACTTGTGTCGACACTTCATTTTAATTCCTCACATACTATACTGAGCCAAGTGCAAATTACTTATTTAAGACACTAAACAAATTCAAATTAAAAAGTTGTCAAATACAAACTTTCATAACTTTCTGAGATCTACAATGTTCATTTTATGTGTTTTTTCATTCAAGGTCGTTTACAAAATTTGAATTTGAAATTTGAGAAACTCAAACTTGGTGTTTCCTTGACAATATGTTTTTAAATGAATGAATTATCAACTCTAAAGTTTCATAACATTTTTAGATTTACAATTTTTATTTTTATTGTTTCTTCATCTGAGGTCATTTGAAAAATTCAAATTTTCCAAGTGCACTGACGGGAGCACTCGAAAAAGAGCATTGTATGTTGAGTGCCTTTGTTTTGTCGGTTGTTAGGTTTTGGACACTTGGTAAAGCCAGTTGTTGTCGATTACCTGATATTAAGCGCTCGGCGAACGAGCTGGGACTTGGCAACTAGCCAGTTTCCTGTAGTGATAGTTGTCAATGCTTCAATTAACAATTATTTTGTATGGTCTTAATGTAGTTTATTTTGTGTTGTACAAGCCTCTGGCTAGTCTTCATCTGGATTAGTGGCGGCCTGAAGCAGCGTTGTTTCGATGGTGAGCCCTGGTCCTATCCTCAGCATGACGCCCCACTGGTGGTTGCCGTACATGCCCCCTTCCTCCTCATCGCAGTTCTGGTGCCACCTCCTCATCTCGTCGAGAACGAAGATGGTTGAAGCCCCCAGGTTACCATACTCACTCAACACGCGGCGGCTGGCCGCCAGCTTCCGGGGCTCGAGCAGGAGAGCTGCATCGCAACTATCCAAGACCACGAGGCCACCGGGGTGCACCATCCAGAACAAGCTGTTCCACTCGCCCGAACCGCCAAGACCGAGCGGCCTCAGCGTGTCCACCAAGCACCCCTCGATACTACCACGAACAAGCTTCGGCACCTTGGCGGATAAGCCATACTGGAGTCCGCTCTCGCCCAGCTCCAAAGTGAAGGTGTGGTCTGTCTCTGGTAAAGTTTTTTTTGGAGTTTTAGGCTCCTCAACTGGGGAAAGCCCGCCTTAATGCATTGCAAACGGCCAAGAAGTCTGTTACAGCACCAGTTTTAGGCAAGAAGTCTGTCCACAGCACCCAATTCTTTCCAGTCTTCGCCTTCTCTCCTCCATACATTGCAACACAGACTCCAGTTCTAGCCGGTTCTTTAGCGGGCACTGGACATTCCAGTGAGAGATCATACCCGTGTACATCTGCCACACCTGCCTCATGTCCTTCCAATCTACACGCTGAAAGCAGAGATTATTCCTTAGTTTCCAGATACCCCATATAATTGCAGCAGTAATCATATTCCTAGTCAGAAACTTCTTATTGCACAACCAGCATGAAGCAAAATCAACAAAGCTATTTCCTATCGTCCAACCAACAATTTCTTCTAACTCTACCCAAATTTGTTTCGAAACAACACACTCAAACAACAGGTGATTAGTCTACAGAAAAGGCAATTGTTTACTTGGAGATTGACTTTTTTACTAACATTATTCCTAGTTAGGAGTTTGTTTTTTGACACCAACCAGAGAAAGAAATTGTCACGGACCCGCCTTACCACGGAGACGGTTCCGTTCCAGGATCTTCCTCGGGTGGCGACACGCGCTGTGGCGCCCAATAGTACAATACATGACAGAGAAAGAAAATAATTGCAACAGGAACATAGGTGGAGAAGCAGAGTTTACATAAATCCGAAGTTATATTACGAACCGGGGTTTTGACAGAATAAAGTTGCGGAAGCGAAAAGTTCAACACTGGTTCACCAGTTCGACGAAATAGCTAAGATACAATCGCCCTCTCACGACGACACACAGGGAACATCCCGGCCTTAATAGGTGCCTTGCCCAAGCACCGTACCGGCAAGCAAGGACCTAATCCTCATCTTCATTTGTGCACAGCTCCCACTCGATGTTCCAACAGTCAGGACGCTGGCTCTCCCAATGGAACCTCCCTCCACAGTGGCATTCGTCGTCCTGGTCATCTGAAAACCACAAAGAGCTACGATCAAGTGGTATTAAACCCACACAGCATCTTAATGGCTTCCGGCACTGTTCCGTAGCAGCGATCAAGTGGTACTCGTTGCTGTGAGGGGCAGCGACTCGAATCGATTTACATCCTGCAGGAGAAACCTGCTTGCACGACCCATACGCGCTTCCTGGAAGCCGCATGGAGCAACCTTTCGCTCACGGTACCGCAGGGTCTTCCGGGTCCAAACTCCCCCGAGAAGGGTCCCCCATCGCGATGCGCCTCATGCCGCCATCCGTGGGTGGATTGTTCCCTCCTCTCAGCCCCAGTTCCACCAAAGAAGGGAGAAGGCTATCTTCAGACCAAGCGGTAGTCGTAGCTACGTCGGTTTACTGGGCCCATATCTCCAGCATGCAAACAGTACGTTCAAACTTGATCCCATGGGCCGGACACGAGGCGTAGCCTTCGGGGGGACTCGGACGGGGCTACCTCCTTGAAGACAAACTGTCCTTCCCTTTCCACCTAGTTGCCCGTCCGGTCTTCATTGTGATTCTATCCACCCTTTCCTTTATCCGATATCATTCCCCAGTGATAATAATTCCTACCTACGAGTGGTCTCCATACCACTCGATAAACAGTCGTCTTACTTTAAGCAGAGCGACTATCGTCCTGAGGCTAGTAATCGGGAAGAGGGACCTACTGCACGCTAGGGTTTCAATCAACTCCTATCACTTAATGCACAGACAAGCTTACATTTCTAGCTAGTGATAGAATAAAAATTCAAACTGGGTTATGCACCGGGGCTTGCCTTGGTTCTGCTCTTGGTCAGCTACGGCACCTCCGGCGCCTTCTGGATCCTGCTCCGGTCCCGTCTCCACGTGGTCCACTGCGTGATCTATATGATGCAAAGATGATGCTTATGAGAGAAGATTCATGGCACTTCCTCAATAAATACGTTAATGTACACTATTTCTCGTGGAACTGAGCGGGGTGTGTTGGTTAGTTCAGCAATGTAACATATTTAGTGGAGGCACAGGGTGAGGGCGTTTAGTGTATTTCCTTCATGGACTCCAGTATTTAATCGCGATGACGTTGTATAAAAATATGGCGGTCGTGATGACCGGACGGAGGTGCAACATATACATTACTAAGGGGTGCGGGTCAAGGCATTACCTACAGCTTATATGATGTTTATCATGAAAGACATAGTAGTCAAACCTAACATATCGGAATGAATTTATAACGCCCAGTGAATTATTAGCGCTACCATACCATTAATTATTTTTGCCTAGTTCTGGAAACCAAATGCACATGGGAAATTTACTGTAACTAGGTCATGCCAGGGGTGAATCGACCCAAGTTACATAGACATGCAATGAGCCAATAGTTTTAAATAATTAAAATAAGGAAAAGGTATTAATTTTAATTATGAAAAAATAATATAGAGACTCCCCCAAGACATTTTTCAGGAAGACTAGAAACTGAAAAACATAATTGGTGGCCAAGTTTCATGATTTTATCAGCTTCCTATAATTAGTTATGAATTTATAAGTGTTTTTCTCAGTTATTTTAATCCTGAAAATAATACTAACATGCAACATGGTTTAGTATTTTTCTACAGTAGTATAAGTCTAGAGAGTTCCAGAGAATTTTTGTTTGCCCCTAAATTCACAGTATTCATTTATCTGTGGATTTTATAAACTAATAGGCTTATTCTGGAATTTATTTAACCAAATAACACTTGGGCCAATAGCTGAATGGCCACACAAGGGCCACGCCAACCTGGCCGCACCAGATCCAGGCTGGACCAGCACCAGGTCGAGCAGCAGCTCGGCCGGGGCAGTCACAGCACGCCGGAGGCCGACGGCGCGTCGCCGGAGTGGACCAAACGGTCACGAAAAATTCCAAATAAAATACCTATGCGAAGCTTAGCTCGACGCGATCCCGTTTGAGGTGGTCCCAAGGGAAGGAGCTCACCGTGGTAGCCGGCGGCGAGCGGCGAAGCTCCGGGACGTGTTGTGGTCGACGAATTATTGTGGCTTGCACGGTGGGTTTCGAGCGACGAAACATGGTAGGATGGGGGAGGAGGGCAAGGCGAAGAGTTTGAGCCGGCTGATCTGTGCCGGGAGGGGCTGGAGCGGCAGCGCTTCGAGCTCACCGAGCTCGCAACAATGGTGACAGTGGCTTCGGGTGGAGGAAAGAAGAAAGAGAGAGAGAGAGGCCCGAAATGGATAAATAAGAAGAAGCAAATGGGGAGAGACCCCGAGCTTGAGGTGGTCGGGCCGACAAGGCGAGGCCGCCGCCGATGTACGGCCGCCACGCGGCGACGAGGCGCCGGGCGCCCGGGCCCGCGCGGGAGGAGGAAGAGAGAGTGGCGGCTGACATGTGGGACCCGCTCCCCTTTTCTTTTTTGTTGGTTTTCAAAACAGCACTGCCTTAATAATTTTGTAGATTTAAAATCGTGGGTCCCATGGAAAATCTAAAAATATGTGCGTGCTCCTAGTGATGTACTCTATTTTACAAAAAAGGAAGCACGAAAAGGTTGTTACTGGAATTTAAATAAGAAAGTTTTAAAAAGAGGTAGTTTTGAACCTTTTAGGCATTTATTTGGGGCCTTTATTGACGGAATAAAAATCTGAGAAAATCCTTAAAATTCTACTTGACCAAGACCAACACCATATAATTTTTGCAGTGGTGATTTATATTAAAAATTTGGGACTTGTAGTGCAAGTGTTATTCAATTTGGATTTGAATTGGCAACTTAAATCCAAATTTTTAGTAATAGGGTCTTGTGATGACTAAGTGTTGCTCTTGGGACCACTATGACACCAGGAGTGTCACAGCCCTCCGCCCTTAAGGAAATCTCGTCCCGAGATTAAAGGATGTGTTGACGGTTTACCTAAGTGGTGGCGTAGGAACTCGGGGTAGTGGCTTTGCAGGAACTCTTCAGTTTCCCAAGTAGCTTCTCTGGCGGTATGGTTGCTCCATTGAACTTTATAGAACTTCAGTGTCTTCTTACGTGTCGCTCGCTCCTTCTGGTCTAGCACTTTCACCGGATGCTCGACATAAGTCAGGTCGGGTTGTAGTTGCTGGGTGCTCTCCAATGGTATGTCCACCGGTGTCTTCAAACACTTCTTGAATTGGGACACGTGGAACGTGTCGTGCACTCCAGCGAGTTCCACTGGCAGTTGGAGTTGGTAGGCCACGGGTCCGCATCTCGCAATGATAGGGTAGGGACCAATATAACGAGGTGCTAACTTCCCCCGAATTCCAAACCGTTGTACACCCTTGGTGGGTGACACTCGGAGGTAGACCATATCGCCGACCCTGAATTCCAATGGGCGGCGCCTTTTATCTGCATAACTTTTCTGCCTGGACCTTGCCGCACGTAAGTTGGATTGGATTTCAAGTACCCTCTGTTCAGCTTGCTGCACTAGCTCCGGACCAAATATTATCCTCTCCCCTAATTCCGACCAACTCAGTGGTGTGCGACAGCGGCGCCCATAGAGAGCCTCGAATGGTGCCATCTTGATGCTTTCCTGGTAACTATTGTTGTAAGCGAATTCTGCCAAGGGTAGGTACTCATCCCACTTCTTGTTGTGATTCAGCACATATGCCCTCAACATGTCTTCCAATATTTGGTTAACTCTTTCCGTTTGACCGTCAGTTTGGGGGTGGTAGGCGGAACCTCTAATCAGCCGGGTATCCAGAGTCTCGTGTAGCTTCTCCCAAAAGCGTCCCACAAATTGGGAGCCTCGATCGGACACGATAGTCTTGGGCACTCCGTGCAGACACAAGATTCGCTCAATGTAGAGTTGCGCATACTTTTGCATCTTAAACCGTGTCGACACAGGGATAAAGTGGGCGACCTTTGTTAATCGGTCCACAATGACCCATATGGAGTCGAGTTTATGTGCCATCAGCGGAAGACCAACGATAAAATCCATGCTGATATCTTCCTATTTCCAAGCTGGAACACTCAAGGGTTGGAGTAGGCCTGCCTTCCTTAGATGATCGGCCTTGACTCTGCGGCAGGTATCACATTCTGCGACATAACGTGCTATTTCCCTTTTCATACGAGTCCACCAGTATTTGGATCTCAAATCATGGTACATTTTGTTGCTGCCCGGATGCATGGAGTATTTTGCCATGTGAGCCTCGTCCAAAATTTCCTTGCGGAGTTTCGGATCCTTAGGAACTACCAGTCAAGTCTTGAACCATAACACACCCTCGGTGTCTTCTCAAAAGCATTGTACTTTATCATCACCCTCCTTTAGCCTTCTTTTTAGATGTGCTATGCCTTCATCCTTTTTCTGAGCTGACACTATTTCTCCCCGTAAGGTAGGGATTAATGCTAAGTTGTAAAGGGCTCCGTGGGTTGTTACTTGGACATAATGACCATCTTGGACTTGCGGGCTGACTAAGATATGGTGACAGTGAGCCTTGCGGCTTAGGGCATCAGCCACTACATTCGCCTTTCCTGGGTGGTAATGGACTTCCAACTCGTAATCCTTAATTAATTCCAACCAACGACGCTGTCTCATGTTCAGGTGGTCTTGGGTGAAAATATACTTTAAGCTTTTGTGGTCAGTGTATATGCGAACTAAATTTCCAAGGAGGTAATATCTCCACATTTTTAAGGCCAATACCACTGCTGCTAATTCCAGGTCATGCACGGGGTAATTCTGCTCGTGCTTCTTCAATTGCCTCGATCCATAAGCAATAACTCTTCCGCCTTGCATAAGCACACATCCCAATCCAATACTCGAAGCGTCACAGTAGACATCGAACGGCTTCCCCAGGTCCGGTTGAGCTAAAACTGGGGCCGTGGTCAGGTGCTTCTTCAAGGCTTGAAAAGCGTTTTCGCAGCTCTCATCCCATATGAATTTCTTATCCTTCTTAAGCAGCTCTGTAATGGGCTTCGCGATTTTGGAGAAATTGGGAATAAAACGGCGGTAGTAGCCGGCCAATCCCAGAAAACTGCGTACATGGAATACGGTCTTCGGTGTCTTCCAGTTCAGCACATCTCTTACCTTGCTGGGATCCACCGCGATGCCTTCTTCCGAAACAATGTGGCCTAGAAACGGTACTTGCTTCAACCAAAACTCGCACTTGCTAAACTTAGCATACAGCTGGTGTTCCCTTAACCTCTGTAAGACAACACGGAGATGCTCTGCATGTTCTTCCTCCGTCTTCGAGTAGACTAGAATGTCGTCAATGAAAACCACCACAAACTTGTCCAACTCGGGCATGAACACCGAGTTCATGAGATACATGAAGTGTGCTGGCGCATTTGTCAATCCAAACGACATGACTAAATACTCGTATAGACCGTACCGGGTAGAAAAGGCGGTCTTGGGGACGTCCTCGGCACGAATTTTAATCTGATGATAACCCGACCGGAGATCAATCTTGGAGAACACCTTAGCTCCTATTAACTGGTCGAAGAGGATGTCAATACGGGGCAGTGGATATTTGTTCTTGACCGTCACCGCATTGAGGGGTCGGTAGTCTACACACAGCCTTAGGGTCTCGTCTTTCTTCTTCACGAACAATGCCGGACAACCCCAAGGCGAGGAGCTTGGTCGAATGAATCCCTTATCCAGTAGCTCCTTAAGTTGCTCCTTCAACTCCGCTAGTTCTTTAGGCGCCATTTTATACGGTCTTTTGGATATGGGTGCCGTTCCTGGCTGAAGCTCAATCTTGAACTCAACATCCTGATCCGGTGGAAGTCCTGGAAGATCGTCAGGGAATACGTCCGGAAATTCCCTAACCACTGGAATATCTTTTATTTGTCCGGCTATGGTGTGGTGAACACTTGGTGCGACCAGTCGGGGGGGTCGTACTCGGAAGCTTACGCTACCATGGGTGGGAGAGTTTAAGTGCACCGTGTAGGTGTCTATGTCCAGCATAGCCTTATGTTGCCTCATCCAAGGCATGCCCAAGATAACGTCAATGCTGCAACCATCTAAGACTATGCACTTAGTAGGGTAGACTTTCGATCCTAGTGTTATTGGAAGTTTGTCTACTTCATATAGAGCAGGGGTTTGCCCACCAGCTGATTTAATGGTGTATCGTGCTCTCATAAGGGTACGGGGCAGCCGGTACTTGTCAACAAAGAACCCACTGACAAAGCTATGAGATGCTCCTGAGTCAAACAGTACTAGTGCAGGGTGGTCTCGAACAGAGAACATACCAGCAAGGATGGGATTGTTTTCCAGAATCTCCTCCAGGGTAGTGTTGTTCACTCGCCCCGCACGAACTGGTCCTCGGTGGTTACGGTTGTTGTTGGTGTTGTTACTCCTTGACGGGTTCTGACCAGTGCTTTTCTTGGGGTGTGGGCACTCCCTAGAGAAATGCCCCGGGCGGCCGCAGTTGTAGCAGGGGAAAGGTCCGGGTTGAGGGTTTAGCCGCTGGGGTGGGCGAAATCCTCCTTGACTCTGCTGCGGACGCGGTACCGGGGGTCGCTGCTGTGCTGGCGGAGGCGGGCGCACAACAGGTGCCGGCACGGGGGCGGAGCGGTACCTCTGTCCCGACGGGGTGGTGTACACCATGCGGAACTTCTGCGGGGGTCCATTGGATGGCCCCATAGCACTTGCGGAGCGCTTCCGTTCTGCCATCACCCTGCGATATCCGTCCTCCGCGATGATCGCGTTATTGACAAACTCAGCGAAAGTGCCTCCCATGTTAAGGTTGAGGCGGTCCTATAGCTCAGCACTTAGCCCCTCCAAGAAACGGTCCTTACGCTTGGCGGGGGTGTCCACTTGTTCCGGAGCGTACAGCGCCAACCGGTTGAACTCTTCACAGTATTCCTCGACACTGCGATTGCCCTGCTTTAGAGCGGCGAATTCACGCGCCTTCCTGCGGATGAGCCCCGCAGGGATGTAGTGAGCGCGGAACGCATCCTTGAATTCATCCCACGTAATCTGTCGGTCGGTTCCCATAGAAGCGACATGGTTGGCCCACCATGCCCCAGCCGCACCATGCAGTTGCTGCGCGGCGAACAGTGTCTTCTGCACCGGCGTGCAGTTAAGGAGTCCAAATTTGGACTCAAGCATGCGAAGGAAGTTCTCTGCCTCCATGGGCTCGGTGGTTGAGCTGAACGTGGGCGGCCTGGTGGCGAGGAAGTCGGAGTAGGAGCTGTTCTGGGGCGCTCCATCATGGTGGCCCCTAGCATTACGAGTTGCTAGGTTTTGCCGTGCCACTTCCCGCATGAACTCCGCCTGCTGTTGCTGGCTCTCCATCATCGACGCGAAAAACTGCGCCATCATCTGCATGGGGTTAGATGGCGGCGGCGGTGGTGGAGTTCCTAGCGGAGAGTCAGTCTCTCTAGCTCTGGAACCTTCGGGCTGCTCACCATGCAGCTCATTGGTGTTACGGGTGCGCACCATTCTGAAATACAAGAATAAGGGTCCAGTTAGTCACTTATCCAATCATGAGCATATAGGTTACCAAAGCTAATGACGCAGCATGCGGGACAGCAATGTGGTACACAACATAATCTCGATGAAGCTGAAATTTCCACGTTAACATAATCCTAGTACAAGTCCACAGTTCCACTCTACAAGAACTCGGAATATGTGACCGTCGAGTTTGCAAAAGCCAATCACGCGGGTGATCCCCAAAATACAACAACCACGCGTGGAGTGTCCCAAAAGCTATCTATCTACCAAGCCCTACCAGCGCGACCTAGTCGTATCTACTACTACTGCCAAGCCTGGACACCAGCGGTGCCAGAGGGCCCTGGTCGGTCCGCGCCGGTCGGAGCGAGTGGCTCGTAGTCCACGTCGGACTCTTCGCCCGCATCCTCCTCGGGCTCCTCCTCTGCGGGTGCTGCCTGTGGTGCAGCAACCGCATCCAACTGAGCCTGGAGGTCCTGGTTCTCATGAATCAGCGTCTCCAGATCCTCCCCCATAAGGTCCATCTCCTGCTGGGCACTCGCTAGCTGCTGCTGCAAGTGCTCGTTATGGTTCGCCCGCTGCTGCATAATTATACCTCGTCTGTCCACCTCCTGTGCGAGAGTGTCCCGCTGCTCAGTGATCTCCGTCACGCGAGTCTCACTCACCTCAAGAGCAGCGGTCAACCGCTGAATCTCTCTCTGCTGCGCATCGACCTGTGTCTGCAGGTCGTTCCTCTGCAGCCACACCTGCTCAGCCTCCGCCAGCAAGACTCTGCTGCGGCGGCTAGACTCCTCATCCAAGTTGAGGAGATACTCGGAGTAGTGGGCTATGCGGTGGTACCCCGCGTGGTACTCCGGGTAGTCGTCACGAGAGACGCGTCTCACGCGCCTCTGCCACACCGGGTCAGCCTGGTGCCAGATGGGGATCATCTCGAACGGTGTCCCCGAGAGTGCTGCTACGTTGCGCCCACAGAAGTGAGTGAGAGCCTGGTGAGCAACCCTCTCCAGGCCCTCCCGGAGGTTCCCAGCCGTGACGGTGCTCTCCATACCCGCCAAGTCGGGGTTGCGCGGGTGTGGGGAGACACTGAGGTGCACCTCTGCAAAAGGCACACCGTGGTGACGGGTCTCACGCCCGCGGTACTAAGGCTGCTCCTCGTAGCCCAGGGTGCGTAGCATTTCCCACAAAAGGGTGGGAAAGCCACGGTGGTGTAGACCGGTGGTATAGCGCCACCCGTCGTGCTGGAACAGCTCAAACCCGTGCTCGTCCATCTGGAACACAAACCTCAAAAAGTGAGTACTCATCCCCGACGCAGAGGGTGCAGGCCAAAATAAACAATTTGAAGCAGTGAGTAAAATACAGGCTCTAGTCCAATACTAACGGGATAGAATCCTTAACCACTTCCCCGAAAACACAGCTACAGCCCTAGGGTGAGCGGAACAAGGATTCCCGGATCTAGCACAATAGGTATACCACCTCAAATTTGTAGTAGCCCGATCTCGACGTGCTGACTCGGACGACCAAGTTGGTGGTGTCCGGTGATCCTTAAACCAATGTTCCGGCTAGGGTCAGAAAGTTTGTTTAAGAGTTCAAAAGTCACAAGCGAGGAGGTATCGATTCGTACGGAAGACTTATTGCTAGAACTTCGGGTTCTTGTTAACGTTGCGGCGCCTTTTAACATTTTCAAATATGCAAATGATTTCGGCCTACCCATCCTCACCAAATAAAAAATTGGTCACGAATAGGACCATTCGTATAGTCGATGGCAGACGATCTCTCAAGTTAGTCGTATACTACCCGTTTCTTACGAGAATCGTGGTTAGCGTACCTGCAGAAGATTCATTCCAGAAACATTACATCAAATCAAAAGAAACGAGCCGAAAATAATCCCTTATTATTGTCCTAGGGCAGGACACTGATGTTTTACGCAATCAGCCCGCGTTCACACCATTGTGCTAGCTTCCCATGTTACAGTCCACTGGGCGGGACACATACCTGCGTTGACGATGCCGTAGATACAGTATTTAAACAAACAACCTCCTACAGTTAGCCTTGCCACCTGAATCATAACTTATTAATAACCTATTGGGCACGTCCTCGCACGTTCGTTACGGGGTTTTCGAAAATATGTCTTTGAATATTGTACTATTCCCGAGATAGCTCTGATACCACGCTGTCACGGACCCGCCTTACCACGGAGACGGTTCCGTTCCAGGATCTTCCTCGGGTGGCGACATGCGCTGTGGCGCCCAATAGTACAATACATGACAGAGAAAGAAAATAATTGCAACAGGAACATAGGTGGAGAAGCAGAGTTTACATAAATCCGAAGTTATATTACAAACCGGGGTTTTGACAGAATAAAGTTGCGGAAGCGAAAAGTTCAACACTGGTTCACCAGTTCGACGAAATAGCTAAGATACAATCGCCCTCTCACGGCGACACACAGGGAACATCCCGGCCTTAATAGGTGCCTTGCCCAAGCACCGTACCGGCAAGCAAGGACCTAATCCTCATCTTCATTTGTGCACAGCTCCCACTCGATGTTCCAACAGTCGGGACGCTGGCCCTCCCAATGGAACCTCCCTCCACAGTGGCATTCGCCGTCCTGGTCATCTGAAAACCACAAAGAGCTACGCCCTGAGTAACTAATTTACTCAGCAAGACTGACCCGTCAATTGGCCAACTACAGCCGACACCTAGACATGCAAAGGCTGGGGATAGGGTTTTAAATTGCCAGAAAACTCGCCTAAGAGTGGATCCCTATTTTTCAAGTTTTAGCATCAAGTTGAGTTGTCATGCAGAATAATAAATTTAGTTTGCACTAGAGCTACAGCAATCATAGTTGCAATACAATCTTAATAATTTCAAACAGCAGTATTAAACCCACACAGCATCTTAATGGCTTCCGGCACTGTTCCGTAGCAGCGATCAAGTGGTACTCGTTACTGTGAGGGGCAGCGACTCGAATCGATTTACATCCTGCAGGAGAAACCTGCTTGCACGACCCATACGCGCTTCCTGGAAGCCGCATGGAGCAACCTTTCGCTCACGGTACCGCAGGGTCTTCCGGGTCCAGACTCCCCCGAGAAGGGTCCCCCATCGCGATGCGCCTCATGCCGCCATCCGTGGGTGGATTGTTCCCTCCTCTCAGCCCCAGTTCCACCAAAGAAGGGAGAAGGCTATCTTCAGACCAAGCGGTAGTCGTAGCTACGTCGGTTTACTGGGCCCATATCTCCAGCATGCAAACAGTACGTTCAAACTTGATCCCATGGGCCGGACACGAGGCGTAGCCTTCGGGGGGACTCGGACGGGGCTACCTCCTTGAAGACAAACTGTCCTTCCCTTTCCACCTAGTTGCCCGTCCGGTCTTCATTGTGATTCTATCCACCCTTTCCTTTATCCGATATCATTCCCCAGTGATAATAATTCCTACCTACGAGTGGTCTCCATACCACTCGATAAACAGTCGTCTTACTTTAAGCAGAGCGACTATCGTCCTGAGGCTAGTAATCGGGAAGAGGGACCTACTGCACGCTAGGGTTTCAATCAACTCCTATCACTTAATGCACAGACAAGCTTACATTCCTAGCTAGTGATAGAATAAAAATTCAAACTGGGTTATGCACCGGGGCTTGCCTTGGTTCTGCTCTTGGTCAGCTACGGCACCTCCGGCGCCTTCTGGATCCTGCTCCGGTCCCGTCTGCACGTGGTCCACTGCGTGATCTATATGATGCAAAGATGATGCTTATGAGAGAAGATTCATGGCACTTCCTCAATAAATACGTTAATGTACACTATTTCTCGTGGAAGTGAGCAGGGTGTGTTGGTTAGTTCAGCAATGTAACATATTTAGTGGAGGCACAGGGTGAGGGCGTTTAGTGTATTTCCTTCATGGACTCCAGTATTTAATCGCGATGACGTTGTATAAAAATATGGCGGTCGTGATGACCGGACGGAGGTGCAACATATACATTACTAAGGGGTGCGGGTCAAGGCATTACCTACAGCTTATATGATGTTTATCATGAAAGACATAGTAGTCAAACCTAACATATCGGAATGAATTTATAACGCCCAGTGAATTATTAGCGCTACCATACCATTAATTATTTTTGCCTAGTTCTGGAAACCAAATGCACATGGGAAATTTACTGTAACTAGGTCATGCCAGGGGTGAATCGACCCAAGTTACATAGACATGCAATGAGCCAATAGTTTTAAATAATTAAAATAAGGAAAAGGTATTAATTTTAATTATGAAAAAATAATATAGAGACTCCCCCAAGACATTTTTCAGGAAGACTAGAAACTGAAAAACATAATTGGTGGCCAAGTTTCATGATTTTATCAGCTTCCTATAATTAGTTATGAATTTATAAGTGTTTTTCTCAGTTATTTTAATCCTGAAAATAATACTAACATGCAACATGGTTTAGTATTTTTCTACAGTAGTATAAGTCTAGAGAGTTCCAGAGAATTTTTGTTTGCCCCTAAATTCACAGTATTCATTTATCTGTGGATTTTATAAACTAATAGGCTTATTCTGGAATTTATTTAACCAAATAACACTTGGGCCAATAGCTGAATGGCCACACAAGGGCCACGCCAACCTGGCCGCACCAGATCCAGGCTGGACCAGCACCAGGTCGAGCAGCAGCTCGGCCGGGGCAGTCACAGCACGCCGGAGGCCGACGGCGCGTCGCCGGAGTGGACCAAACGGTCACGAAAAATTCCAAATAAAATACCTATGCGAAGCTTAGCTCGACGCGATCCCGTTTGAGGTGGTCCCAAGGGAAGGAGCTCACCGTGGTAGCCGGCGGCGAGCGGCGAAACTCCGGGACGTGTTGCGGTCGACGAATTATTGTGGCTTGCACGGTGGGTTTCGAGCGACGAAACTTGGTAGGATGGGGGAGGAGGGCAAGGCGAAGAGTTTGAGCCGGCTGATCTGTGCCGGGAGAGGCTGGAGCGGCAGCGCTTCGAGCTCACCGAGCTCGCAACAATGGTGACAGTGGCTTCGGGTGGAGGAAAGAAGAAAGAGAGAGAGAGAGGCCCGAAATGGATAAATAAGAAGAAGCAAATGGGGAGAGACCCCGAGCT
This sequence comes from Eleusine indica, assembly GCA_030378355.1. NCBI lineage: Eukaryota > Viridiplantae > Streptophyta > Magnoliopsida > Poales > Poaceae > Eleusine > Eleusine indica. Next base: position 10,430,984 of record CM059501.1, read on the forward strand.
TGAGGTGGTCGGGCCGACCAGGCGAGGCCGCCGCCGATGTACGGCCGCCACGCGGCGACGAGGCGCCGGGCGCCCGGGCCCGCGCGGGAGGAGGAAGAGAGAGTGGCGGCTGACATGTGGGACCCGCTCCCCTTTTCTTTTTCGTTGGTTTTCAAAACAGCACTGCCTTAATAATTTTGTAGATTTAAAATCATGGGTCCCATGGAAAATCTAAAAATATGTGCGTGCTCCTAGTGATGTACTCTATTTTACAAAAAAGGAAGCACGAAAAGGTTGTTACTGGAATTTAAATAAGAAAGTTTTAAAAAGAGGTAGTTTTGAACCTTTTAGGCATTTATTTGGGACCTTTATTGACGGAATAAAAATCTGAGAAAATCCTTAAAATTCTACTTGACCAAGACCAACACCATATAATTTTTGCAGTGGTGACTTATATTAAAAATTTGGGACTTGTAGTGCAAGTGTTATTCAATTTGGATTTGAATTGGCAACTTAAATCCAAATTTTTAGTAATAGGGTCTTGTGATGACTAAGTGTTGCTCTTGGGACCACTATGACACCAGGAGTGTCACAGAAATGTACCCTTGGGGGCACATGTAATTTCCAGATTGCTGGTTCATACACAGGCAAGACTCCTCTAAAGTTGATAACTCTATAGAGGGAATGCGAAGAGTAGATTCCAGTCGAGTTAAATTGCCAGATTAAGCTGTCTGGCTCATCAGAGAACACTATAGTGCTGGCTGACTGAACTACTTCATACCAGAGCTGATACAATCTCAAGTGTACAGATCTTCTAAAGGTACATTTTAGATTTACACCATCCAATAAGTCAAAAACTGTGCATGATTTCTCATTTCCCAAACTATAAATTTCCCGGTATTGTATGGCAAGCTAGAAGTTCCCAGCCACACATCTTCCTAGAATTTGACTTGCTTGTCATCCCCTAATTTCCTCCTATATCCCAGCTTAGCAATACTCGCGGCCCATTTCAGTCCTTTCCTGAAATTAGAAGAGAAATTATCTATACTACTGAGGATATTAGGTCTCTAGTTGTTGTATTTGAAATCAATAACTTTCTTCCACAGTTTGTTTTCATTCATCTAAGCTATATCTTCTAATCCAGGAAGCGAGCAAGCACATATTCACCTGTCTAAGATCAGGAACACCCAGACCACCATACTCTTTCTTAAGTGTGATTGTATCCCAGTTAGCTAGATGAAACTTCTTCCTATTCTCTGAATCATTCCATACGTAAAGCACCATGGGTTCTTTGCGGAAGATGGGGCGCTCCACGGGTTCTTCTATGGGACCGGCCCCGACGATGACCGCACCGGCACCATCGGCAATTAGAGACATGACAACAAGGGTGTCCATCTTGGCTGCGTCAGGAGCTCCGAAGGCTAGCTGCATGCAAGCCTCGCTGCAGACCATGAGGACCTGCGCGCCGAGGTTGTACTCGGTGAGGTCCTTGGCGACGCGCAGCGTGCTCGAGCCACCGAAGCAGCCGTGGAGGTTGAGCATGGTGCGCTGCACCACAGGGGCAGGCCCAGAATTTAAACTATGGGTATTCAAAATGTGAAATGACACAATGTTTTTTTCAAATAGTCTAAATTATGATTTTGTCAAACCTAATTAAGTATTAGATGATCAATGTGTGAACTAAATAGAGGATAAAACAATAATAAGATAAGAAATTTTACTTATTTTTATTTTTCTATACATAAACATCTAATATATTACATATAAAAACTCTATTATAAAAAATACTAGGTATTATTTGAATACCCTTGACTAAAGGCAGGCCCGCCCCTGCACCGTCGGGCGGAGGCCGAGGAGGGAAACGAGACGGAGGTCCAAGCCTGGCACGTGGCTGCCGCAGTTGGTGCTGAAGATGAGGTACGTGATGTCGGTAGCCGGGTGACCCCACTCCGCGATTGCCTTCCTCGCTGCAGCGGAGGCGAACTCCGGGACCACTTCCATGGCGATGGTCATCCGCCCCTAGAGAGGCGGTAGCGTGCGGTCGGTAAGCCCCGGGTTGCTGCTGGCCGTCTCGTCTGTGTCCAAGAAGTAGCGTTTTGTGACCCCGGATTTTTCACCTGGGCAGGAGAACCAGTGCTGGAATTGGGTGTCATACAGCAGAACCGGTGGTCAAATTGCAACTCTTAAGTACATATTCTCTTCATCTTGGTTTTGAGCTCGGAGAGGTGCTCGCTGTTAGTGACGCGGAAATACCAGTCCGTGTACTCGTCCTGAAGCACAGAGGTGGCCGGGTTCGCCGTGCCGATGGCCAACACGGCCGCGGTGCCATCAGGACGCCGCGCACGCCAGGCCTCCTGGAGCACATTCGCGGGAAGGCCAGTCGCCAATATGGTTGTAGCTGGTGTGCTAACATGTGTCACAAACGGAAACCTTTTTTTTTTTTTGAGACACACAAACGGAAACCTTTATACTACCGCAAGTAGCCTACTGTCTTGTGTGTATTCATGGATAGTGTAGCAGCCTGGTGGTTCGAACTACCAACCTTCAGCCGGAACTTTAGAGTTTGAACTGTGTTCAGCCTTCATACATCACAAGGGGAAAAAAATGCAAGGGTTTGGACAGATGGCTATATACTATTTTTAAACGTGAAGCATTGTTCTGTCAAAAAGGAAACGCTCACAAGTATATAGCGAGAATATGGACGTGTCCTTGTACGATTCTAATTCCCATATTGGAAGCTACACTGTCTCAATCATCTGAGCTGTACAACTTGGCAAGCACTTATAGGTGACTGATTCTTGTACTGTGAGAATTGGTTTGAACCATGGACCGATTCTCATTGTCTATGGAAGATTCAGTAAGAAATGCTCTTGGACCCGGTTCTGCAAAATATATTGATTTCTTTAATGTATTCTTTTCAAGTGACCGTAAATTCGTTTACTAAAGTAACCTAGTTAATTACATTCACATAGATATTACAAAATGTATCGTGCCACACAGGGTTACAGGGATTAGTGTTACATATATAGTTCATAATTATTGGGAAAACTAGCTAATATTTGGCAATGTCCCTAATCTTACTCTATAAAATAATCCAACTTCTACTATTATCAACAACGACCACAGAGTCTTCTCTAAAACCTCTAGAGGCTTACACAACAGTGGCAACACTTTGGTCAAGATATAAACTTGACCACAACAACAATAACGGCAAAACTTAGTCGAGAGTATTCTCGCTATATATTTGTACTGTGTGTTTCGTATGGCTTATGCTTATGTTAAAAATAGCTTATATTTTGGCTTATCTATGAAGAGTACTTATCTAGCTTATTTGGCTTATTGTAGCATAAGCTGTCAAGCCGTTTGGAAAAAAGCTTATCTTGTTTTTCTAAAATGGCTTATTCAGTACAACTAGAGAGAGATGGTCCATAAGCCCCAAAAGCTAGTGTTTGTTGACTTTGCTTTCCTAGTACAAAGAGACAAATGGCTTATGGCAGTATATTGTAATAAGTGCTTATGCAAACTAGTTATTTAACAGGGCTTATGGATTATCATAATATAAGCTGTTTAATAAGCCAATTCATAAGCTCTGCCAAACACACTTCCATTGTTATTATCAGTTCATAGATCACAAACTTCTGCTTCACAATGCACAAAATTGACTATTTCAGTATTCTTTGTTTGTGCGTTATTTTATTAAGACAAAGGGTTTTAATATGTTAGCCATCGATAGGGGGGCGGAGGGGGGGGGGGATTTTAGATTTATCTCAGTTAGCGCATTTTCTTGAAATTTAGGACAACTTGTAGACCAAGATTCGCCCATTATGGGTGAGCCTGATCATCCTGAAGCACTGACGAGAATGTTAGATCTCATCGTACGTGAGTACAAGCCAAAGGCAGATACGTGGTGGTGATATCAGGTGTAAAGGTAGAACGGTAGTAATAAGAGTTCGCTATATTTGTTTCATAACTTACATGTGTCGTGACTCAAACTTGAGATCTCTAACTGTGAAACCATATTAAACTATTATGCACCAACTAATTATATCCAAAAACATATGAAGATGGTAAAGGATAGGCAAGTCATTTGTACATCAACGTGTTATAGCTAAAATTATATCTTGTACTCCTCCATTACTGAAATAATGTCGTTTGGGACATCGAAATTGCTCTAGCTACAGAACATATTTTTCCCGTGAGAGCGACTGGTTAGACGATGTATCTTATATGTTATATTGGGCTTGCATTGAAGTGTTATGGCCTTGGGCCGTGTGCACATGCATGCACGATGTCGGTTGTAATCAGGATTGTCCTGCGTGGCTTCCCGATGTGTACTTATGCATTGCTATCAAAATACTACTAATTGCGTATTCTAACCACTTTCACGCATGTCTTTTAGAACGGAGTAGTAGTCTGTTAGTGATTTGGTCTTTTTTAGTGTGCTACAAATAAATTCTCATCTATTCTATTTAATAATAAAAGGAGATAAATTTCCACCACGATGTCTATAAAAAAAGAGAAATATGCTAGAAATTCTCACAATAAAGCAAAACATCTAGCCATTAATCTCTTCTTTATATTATTTGGTATTAACATCTGGCTGTTGATGTATCTCCAATGCAAATCCACTCACGTTCACCCTCCAAGGAAATACATATAATGTCTAGCACGCGCAATTGTGTGGGCCTGATGCTCTAGTTTTCTATAAAAAGTCAAGTAATTGTGACTGATATGGGACATGGTCATGCAAAAGACCTGCATATATAATTCAGAATTTTATGTTTGCTCATCAGGTTCGAAAATGCTGGTTAACGGTTGACTGTTTGCCAGCCAACTATCTACCCACGATCGATCAAGCCTTAGATCCCGCTATATATCCAAGAGACTGCTGCTCCCGGATGGCCACGCTGAGCTCGTTTACCGTGAACATACCAGGATTAACTAACTCAGCTACTGCTTCTTGGCAGCCGACGGTTGACGACCATATCTGTATGGGTACTAGCCGTCCAGTCACCGTCCCGGAGGGAGTCCGGCGTGGGCAGCCTGCCAATGGCACCGCTGCCGTGCTGGCCCTCGGCACGGCGAACCCGGCGAACTGCGTGCGCCAGGATGAGTACGCCGACTGGTACTTCCGTGTTACCGAGAGCGACCACCTGACCGAGCTCAAGAACAAGATGAAGAGAATATTTACAGATTTTAGCTACTTTAATCGTGAAGATAACAGCAAATTCATCACATAAGTTTCTATTGATTCCGGATCCTGGCTTCTCTTTCAGGCGAGAAATCAACCATCGCGAAGCGCTACTTCCACCACACGGAAGAAACGATCGCCGCCCACCCGGAGTTCCTGGACCGCGCTCTGCCGTCCCTCCGGACACGTCTGGGCATCACCACGGCCGCCGTGCCGGAGCTCACCGCAGCCGCCGAGGAAAGCGATAGCGGAGTGGGGCCGCTCGGCCACCGACATAACGCACCTCGTCGTCAGCACCAGCTCCGGCGTGTCCTCCCCGGGAGCCGCGCCCGCCTCGCCGTGCTACTCGGCCTCCATTCGTCCGTCCAACGAACCATGCTCAACCTCCACGGCTGCTCGGTTGGTTCCGTCGCGCTCCGGCTCGCCAAGGACATCGCCGAGAACAACCTCGGCACACGCGTGCTCGTGGTCTGCGTAGAGGCCACTATGCCCGTCTTCCGGGCCCCCGACGTGACCCAACTCGACGCGCTCGTAGCAACGACCCTGTTCGGAGACGGTGCAGGTAGGGATGGCAATAGGTAAAAACCTATCGGGTTTTAGTGTCTCATACCCATTATAAATAAATCAAACCTATATCCATATCCATACCCGTGACGGATTGAAGTTTCACTCCATACCCATACCCATCCAGTAATCGGGTACCCACAAGTTTTTCATACCCGTGATACTTCAGAAAAATTCATAATACTTTGATAAATTTAATCAATTTTGATGAGATTTTTTTTGCTTAGCACATGCACAAAATAAGATTCTATGTTAGTCTACTCTATTTTGATAAAGTCAACAGAACTAGAGTTACCAAAAAATAATAAATCCACATTATGAATAACAAATTACACATAATTGTTGAGTTTACGGGTACACGGGTATGGGTTCCTGGTTCTCATACCCAGACTCACGTATCCATCGGGTACCAGCTTTAACCCATTTATATAACCACGGGTATAATTTATATCCCATACCCATCCTCTAATAGAGGTTTTACCCATCGAATTTCAGGTATCGGGTACCCATTGCCATCTCTAGGTGCAGCGCAGCCATCATCGGTGCCAGCCCGATAAATAGTGTGGAGCGCCCCATATTTCACATGGTATCGGCGTCTCAGGTGACATTGCTGGGGACAGAAAACACCGTAGGGATAAAGGTCAGCGAGATTAGCCAACACTTCAAGATGTCCGCTGAGCTGCCAAAGATGGTTGGTGACAACATTAAGCGGTGCCTGGCGGAGACGCTGGAGCCGTTCGGCCTCGGTTGTGACTGGAACGGGCTCTTCTGGGTGGCCGCGCGATCCTGGACAGCTACCAGGCGGCGCTCGGTCTTGACCCCGGGAAGCTTGCGGCCAGCCGGCGTGTGCTAAGGGAGCACGGCAACATGATAGGCGCGACCGTCTTTTTTGTTCTGGATGAGATGTGGTGCCGCCGCCAAACTGGTAACGAAGAGGAAAGGGAGAACTGTGAATGGGGGGTTATCTTGGGACTGGGGCCGGGCATCACCATCGAGATGATGGTGGTGCGCGCTGCTGGTAGTGAGCACGAAGAATAGCTATCCAAATCTGCGAGAAACACTACATAATAGTGAACAAAGGTTAAGGTTTTAGCTGTTAAATCTAAATAAGATGCAAAAAAAGATTAAAGTGTTCTTAAGTGATATGGTTATTATATTTTCTTTTTGTCGATAGCTTGTGACCAGTTTGGATCTTGTGCCCGCCGGACATCCCTTCTTTCCTACGGGAAAACAGGCTTTAAAGACAAGTTTGTTATATTTATAATATTTATTTCATTAGAGGTATTTTCTTGGGTAAAATGAAATTTAAACTACAAGTTATTCAAATAGTGGAATGTAGGTTACCGAAATTTGATATTCATATTTGCCACTCCAAAGTGATGTCGTATTCAAGAAATAAAAGAAAATTTCATGAATCTTGTACATGAAATATAACCATCATTTTGTGGTCAGAATTTATTTAAATTTTCTAAAAGCAAACGAAGTCAGAAAATTACAAGAAGTGTCATGAGATCATGATATCATATGTAGGTGTTATGGTAAAAGTTATAGAAAGTTTCGCAAATTTTATCATGTACATTGTGCACATAAACGAGAATCTCCAAAGAAGAAACAAGGAGTTATCAATGAGCTCCTTATGATTTTGAATAAATTTGAAAGTTAAATTTGAATTTTACATCAAATCATTTTGTATAGGTAAAATATAAGATAAATCTTGTTATTTTAAAGTTTTTATTTTTTTTTTGAATTTGCTTCATTATTCTAAATTATTTTTGCAGATACAAGAATTTTTTTTTTGCCAAGAGTCAAATGGAGGCACTCGACAAACATCAGCTTTGCCGAGTGCCTCGGATAAGACACTCGGCGACTATTTACTTTGCCGAGTGCGAACTGGCGGCACTCAGCAAAGGTTAGGTTTGCCGAGTGCCCCCAACGGGCACTCGGCAAACAGATCTGTGCACATACCCGTTGACCCGCTCGCTACCTCTATCTCTCTCGCTCACACACTATGTCTCGTCTCCGGCCGCTAGCTTCTCTCTGCCGACGCCCACCTCCCCGCGCCTCCCTGCCACCGCGCAACTCACCTCCCCGTGCCTCCTTGCCACCGTGCATCTCACCTCCCCGCGCCTCCCTGCCCACCCTACGCGTGCCTCCTGGCTGCTCGCTACCCGGCCGCGGCCCCACCCCACCCCTGCCCGGCTGCACGCCCCCGCCCAGCTGCTCACTGCCTGGCCGCGGCCCTGCCCCCACCTGGCCGTGCCCCTGCCCGGCGACGCCCCTGCCCGGCCGCACCCGGGGCTACCGTCGTCGTCGACCCCCTGCTCGGTGAATCTGCCCAGGTGCGCCTCCATTTATCCAAGCTTGGCCGTAGTGCTTTCTTCCTGCTCGGTGAGCTTCACGTACTCCCCCGCCTCCTATCTTTCCTTCTAGGACAAATCTGACTAACACCAACCAACTGATCGAAGAATTGCCACACTTGATTCTGTTTTGTTCCGGTACGATGTTGCCTGTGGTTCTCGCATAGCATGCCCATGCAGATCAATTGCACCTTACTTAGCATCATTTTTGGCTTGAGAGTACATGATTGGTGAGTGGTGTTAGAAGCTGTAGAAGAAGGTACACGTAATGCAGTGTTTGGATTGAGGTTGCTAATGGACTTTTGTAGATGATGTTCACGTCTGTTAAATTGGTTGGGTTCAGAACAACACATGCATCCATTCCGTTTACATGTCAGTTGTAGTTCGATCGATCTTGTTATGATTAATTTGTGTGTTTTCTGTACCATAGCACTTGTTTTGGTTTTAAATTTGAAGCTACCAATAGGATCATTAAAGTGGCTGGGGGATGTGAGGACACACGAAACAAAAGTGCAACTTCTTGTAACAAAGTGGCTAAATCAACATATAAACAGATGTTCAAATGTCCCTTGGTAGCAGAAATAATGCATGTCCCTTTTCACTGCTATAGAATGTATTCCTTACAAATGAATGTTTTTTTTGCAGGTAACGACTGTTGTGATCGTCCTCGACACCTCACATTGAAGGACAGTAAGATGAGGTAGAACTTCGTGCCCCACCCAGTCTCCGTCCACCCCACGCATCGGTACCACGCGTCGCTGTCCTTCTCCTGCTCCGCGGTGGTAGAACTTTATCCTTACCGTTGTGGATGTCGGCCATCGTGCTGTTGTGGATGTTGGCCATCGTGGCGTTGTGTTTGTCGGCCATCGTGCCACTGTTATTCTTGCAGCTATTGGAAACCTCACCATGTATGGGAGGCGCTGTCAAATTTTGCATTGACAGTATTGTTTTCTTTTCTTTTGCAGGGAGAAGCAAGGTGAGGCATACAAGACCGCTGTGACAGTCGTCAACACGTTGCTTTGCAGGAGGGCAAGGTGAGGCAAAAAGACCCCTATTTTATATCATGTTTGTAGGTCACGTAACCTAGTTAGGTGTCTCCCGTTCGAAAAAGATACGGGTTAAAATATGCAAATCTTTGCATATCTATATCCGTATCTGTTTTGAATTATCCTCATTTTTTTGGGACAGCCCGAGGATGTGTAGATGGGTTAGTTTCCATGCTCTACTCTGGTCTGAGTTAGAGTTTCAGCAGCACCTCTCTGTTATTCTTTGGATACACAATCTCCTTATTAGGATGTGTATTTGGAGAATAGCAGGGAGGTGCTGCCGAAATTCTGTCTCAGATTGGAGTAGAGCATGGAAACTTACCTCATCTACACATCCTCAGGTGGGATTAGGACCTATCTTTACCCATTAGACTATTGAGATATGTGTATTTGGATAAAGTTGTTGTTTTATTTTACGGTGATATGTTAGAGGATGGAAGACCATGAGTGGATGTACACGGGACGCCAAAGTACAAAATTGATGACTGATGAATGGATTCAAAAGACTGATGCTTTCCTCACCCAAGCATTTGGCAACATTGAAGGAAAGACTCCTCGAGCTTTTTGTCCATGTGGAATATGTTAGAACCATAAATGTCAAACCAAGAATGTCATGGGTAGACATCTTGTCCTCAATGGATTTGTTAAGGGCTACTCCAGATGGACCTACCATGGGGAGCCACATCGTGAGAGAGAAGAGGTCGTGAGGCAACACATCAAGGCTTGCGATGCTGATGGCGGGGTAGGGGACATGTTGCATGACTATGATGAAGCACGTATAGAGGATGGAGCCGGAGACAACTGCAAAGTCGTTTTACCTAATGTTGTCAGCGGCACAACAACCCCTTCATGGGCATACGAAGGTTTCTCAACTCGATGCCATTGTACGCCTAATGGCCGTAAAGTCCCAGTTTAGCCTGAGTCATGCCTGTTTTGATATAATGCTGACTGTCTTTGGCAGCCTGCTTCCGGAAGATCACATTCTGCCAAAGAGCATATATGAGGCAAAGAAAGTACTTCGTGCACTTAATATGCCATATGAACAAATTCATGCTTGTCTGAATGGATGCGTCTTATTTAGGAAAGAACATAAAGAATAAAAGTAATGTCCAAAGTGTAAGGCCTCTAGATACTTGGAGGTAGATTCCGATGATGGTCAAAAGAGGCAGCTCACGACCCCCGTGAAAATTCTATGGTACCTTCCATTCTTACCAAGGATTCAGCGTCTTTACATGAACGAGGAGACCGCAAAACAGATGACATGGCACAAAAAAGGAATTCGATACCATCCTGAGAAGCTCGTACTTCTCACGTAGCTCTACATGATCACCCGTGAGTTTGTCATAACTCTTGTTTAGGGCCATATGAGATGTGACAATGTCCTTGAGCTCACTCTCAAGGACACCAACTTGGTCCTTAGTCAACTTACACTCTTTTCTTACCATATCCAACATTTTGGATTTCTTGACGGCAATGTCACGGGCTTGCTCAAGCATACTCCAAAGCTCGGCGCAGGAGAGCTCCTCATCATCGATGTCGTCACTGCTCTCATACTCACTCTCCCCAAGTTGGCTCGTGGCCATGAGGCACATGGGAGGTGGAGGAAGATCTCGTGGTGATGTGGTCTTGATCATGGCTAGGCCAGCCACTTTTTCATCACTTGAGGAGGAGGACTCATCACTCGAGTTGTCACTTGTCCACTCCCCAACAAGTGACTTGCATGAGAACTTCTTCTTGTGGTCTGGGGCTTTGCCCTTGCCTTTGCTCTTGTTCTTGTTGAAATACTTCTTCTTCTTTTGCTTGGCTTTGGTGTCTTCTTCTTCATCATCATCATCATCATCATCATCATCATCATCATCATCATCACTTGAGTCTTGGGACTTGAAAGATTCTTTCTTGGGCTTGGGACAATCCTGAACAAAGTGGTTCTTTTACCCACAGTTCTAGCACTTGCCCCTGGACTTGGAAGCAAACTTGTTCTTGAAGGTTCTCATTTTCTTCATGAGAAGAGTCAAGTCCTCAATCAAGTCATCTTCATCATCATCATCATCTTCTTCAATCTCTGCCTTCTTTTTGCTCTTCTTGCTCTTGATAGGCTCTTGCTTCTCGGCTTCAAGAGCAAGGTTGGATGGTTGAGGATCATCCAAACCCACATGGTAGATCTAGAAGGCTAGGATCTTGCCAAGTACATCCTTCATGGTCTAGGTCTTGAGGTCACCTTGCAAGGTGAAGGTGATGATGGACTCATACTTGGGGTCTTTGAATAGCCTCAAGAATCTTCTTATCACCTCAATAGGCTTCAGCTTGAAGTCATCCCCAGAGCATTGATCTCCTCCACAAGTACATGAAAGTGAGAATAAATAGTGTTAGCTCTCTCATGTGGCAATCTAATGAAGTTATCATACTTGTTCTTCAGCACATAGTATCTTTCCTCTTTGACATCACTGGTACCTTGATGGAGACCCTAAATCTCAGTCCAGATACCATGTGTTGTGGAACTAGCATCCAAACTAGCAAAGACATACTTAGATATGCATGCAAACAGAGCATTCTTGGCCTTAGCGTTGTTCTTAATGAAATCAGGCTGAAGCAGGTTCACATCTGCATCAGACTCATGAGTGACCATCCATATCTCTGGATCAAGGGACTCTAGGTAGGTTTGCATGCGAGCCTTCCAATACCCGTAGTCCTTCCCATCGAATATGGGAACACTGCCCACCTGTCCCGGCATCCTTACTCAAGGCGGTGAAGCCTCGAAGATGAGCACTTGGCTCTGATACCACTTGTAAGGACCAAAGGCGTACCGAGAGGGGAGGGGGTGAATCAGTAAGTCACTCATGAATCCAAATACTTCAATTTACACTACTAGAGCCTAGCAGTCATTGCAACCTAACAAGTCTAGTAGGCCAAGATCCTACACATGCTAGTGTTCATAATGATAGTAAACACAAAAGCCAAACACACTTGCCTATGCAAGCCACAATTCAACCTAGTTACTAGAGCACACAAATATGGAATAGTAAAGAGGGGTTCAAGAGATGGCTCATGATTTTTTCTCGAGGTCTCAGAAGGATGGCGCCTTCCCCTACTCCTCGTTGGACCACTCCCGCCAGAGTCCCGGTCCCTCCCGCCACCAATGTGGAGTTCTCGCCCACGAGCCCGCAATCACTCCCAGAGTGAAGACACGGTGCGCGTCGCCGCTGCCACCAAGGCATAAGCTCGCCTCTCTCGAGAACTTGCCAGGACTTCCCGAGCCGACACAGGTGCTCACTAGCGATGCCCCTTTCACCGGCGGGCTCAAACCATGTACAAACATGTGACGACCTTCACAACCGATCCTGATAGGCTCGATCACCGACACCTAACCGGTCTAGGTCTCACCATAGACCAAGAGTAACAACCTAAATCATACCCTCAAGGACACCTAGCCTTAGATGTGCAAGATCACTCCTTATTACTCTCACTAGCACTCTCAAGATATGCAATATCTCCTCCTCGTGCTCTCCTCTTTGCCTCCTGGCTCTCATCAAATGCTTCAAGCAATTCCACTAGTGAAGAGTGGTCACCAAGACCCTAGCAACGAAGTTATATAGACTTCCAACCTCAAACTAGCCATTGCTCCACGAGAACAGCTTCCTGAGCATACTGACCGGACAGTCCGGTCACTACCTGACCGAACCGTCCGGTCACTGAAGTCTTCAGCGCTCCAACGGCTCTGCCCCTCTGCTGACTCCTACTGACCGGACCATCTAGTCAGACTTTCTCTCTTCATTCCAGAGAGCTCCCAATTTGCGTCCTCTCTGTCTCGACGTGTCTTCATACAGACCGGACCGTTTGGTCTGCTGACCGGACTGTCCGGTCATTATTGATCCTTGCGCAGGCAAATTCCTTGCAAACTGCTCTCTGTCCACTTAGTGACTATACAGTTCGGTCTCCACTGACCCCTCTATCCGGTCACTTCGTCCAGAAACTAAAACTCCTCGTCCTCACTTGACTTCGTTTCTCGACTTCTCCGAACAGCTTCTTGGCTTCTCCAATGTCACCTAGTGCTTGTGATTTCACTGAGCAACCTTGCATATCACCGACTAGACATGACCTAAAAGAAATGACCTAGACCCCTTTGATAGTCCGGTTTTTCCTATGGACTCAAAGCCCTAATAACTAGACAAGTGTTTTCAACACTAGCTCTATAGCTTGTCCTTAGCTTTGATCCATCTCCATCAACCCTTGAACTCCATCAAGCTCACAAGCCTCCATGCTTGCGGTCATTGTCATCAATCGCCAAGGCAACCATCATCCATATGATTTGTAGTAGAGTTTAGAGATGATTCCTACATAGACCACTCATGTAGATATTAGCCCATAATTTCATAGCTGTCATCAATCATCAAAATACTCATATCTTGGGGATCCAATCATCAATGGTCATGAAGCTTACAGGGATCCTTTATGGATACCTGACCCTGGGAAGAAGGTTGATGTGAAAGGTCAAAGAAAGGTTCAACATATACGAAATGATATGGATACCTCATAGGCTACAGGTGACTAGAATATTTTTTTTTCAGATTAACATGGTAATTTCGTGATCTTGAGAGCGAACGTGGGGGCTTCTTTTGACCTTCAAATAAGAAGATATTATTTGACTTGGACTCTTAGTTTAATATTGATCATTAGATTTTCATAAAATCCAATGGCTAGAATTTTTTCTTTTTTCAGATTAACATGGTCTTTAGAGCGAACGTGGGGGCTTCTTTTGACCTTCAAATAAGAATATAATAGATCTTGTTCTATAAAATAATCCAATTTTACTATTATAAACAACTGGCACAATGGAGTCCTCTCCTAAAATTCTAGAGGCTTACATGACAATAGCAACAGTC